>JAIFKI010000002.1:14272208-16672208 GCA_025389145.1 Misgurnus mizolepis
CCTGTCTGGGAAACCATTCCTTTATCAAATAAAAAAGAACCTCTGCTTTCAAAAAAAAAAAAATCATCCTACGTTCATTTGTTCTGAGATATGGGTAGGTTTCTTCAAAAAGCTGTGATAATTCAATTTTTGTGGAGGACTTTTGATAAAGATCAAATTCAGAGCGATCCTCAAAACATACATGGACATACAGCTGTTTGCTCTAGTGAGATACTTCCGGGTTTTATAAGCTATGGAAGAGTGCGAGCTGGTGATAATAGAAGGAAATACTCGTCATTGGCAGGGAAGTGTTTTCTCTTAATTTACAAGTTAAATTGTCAATGGCAGGGAAAGGGTTAAAGTTCTGCATAATTAAGGGATTGGCCACTTGAGTGATAGGTGGATTGCCGTTGTTGTCTGCTCAGCTTCACCCACATTCCGTCTAATTGGCCATTTTTGGTTATGCGGGAGTGACACGGGTTGACGTGTTTGCCAAGATGGCGACGACCGGCTCCGCCCACTTTTCGCTTAAAAACGTTCTTCAGAAACATAAAGTTGACGTCACAGACACCATGTCCATGTTTTAAATATTCTATGGCAAGAACTCGCTGCCAAGATGGCAAGTGCAGGCCCCGCCAACTATTGGCTTAAAAAATGCTCTTCACAAACCTATGAGTGACGTCAATAGTACTGAAACTGTATTGGTGACACACACATGTTACTAAGAGCAGATTTGATGAGATTCAGGCCACACCTGTTCCTGTGTGTGTGTTGATCTGATTTAAGACTTTCACACAGAAGTAGTGCGCTTAAAGAGCTCTTTTGTACATGGCCTGTGACTTACAGTGATCACAAACCTGCTGAGGCTCCACCTGTGAAATGTCTGTATTTGTGTATACGTTAAAAATGTAATAAGTGATAAAGGGTTCCTTTAATTCAATCATTTAACACTTAAATACAGTTAAATAAATCTAATTTCTTGTTCTGTCTCAATTTCTCTGTGTCCTTTTACAAAGCCCCTAATATCATTACATCCACACGGCCGTCAGAGAGATGGATGAAGGAAAGAGAAAGCGAGAGCAAAGTGCGAAGGGTTGTAGTGAAATATCGCGGGGTCAAAGAACTGTGACATGAACAAAAAAGCAGTGTATCCACCATACTTGTATTTATATCATATGGGTGATTCTCATGAAAACTTGGTTTTAAAAATGTCAAGCATGAAAATGTAAAAATTGCTTAAATTTACTTTCTATCCCACCAGACATTGAAAAACAAAGTCTGGAGTAAATGGGAACCTTAATTTAAACACTTTTACTTATCATTTAACCCTTTTTGTAACATAATTTAAAAAATTAGTCCTAAAAAATCTCATTACCGCAACAGTCAGAAAACATCAACAATGACATATTTTCAAAATGACATGACAAACCTGAAAGAACATAATTTGGAGATTCTGCACATGCATTTAAAATCAAAGTATTATGCTTCTATTAATTAAATTAACATTTAATAAGCAGCTGTTGCGGTAATGATAATCAAAATGTCGTGTAAGCATTCTGACAAGACAATATTTCAAATTCACTGTAAAAAAATAATCTTACCTGGTAGCCATCTTGAAGTAACTGGTCCATGTGCTTGGTCACTCAAAATCAAACTTTATTAAAATTCTGTATGTGTGCTTAAACTGTTCTCAAAAAGTGTTGCGGAGGATGAGAACATCAGGCATGGACACATCATTTTCCTAATTTTTCTTCATTATTATTATACATGAATGTTCAGTAAATATTTTTTCTGTCATCTAAAGTAGTCTAACAAAACATCCATTTATTTTTTTCTAAATATTTTTGTGTTAATTTGATTAAATTACAACATAACGCATGTTCAAACACAGCCGGACACATTGCGGTAATGAGAATTTCAGCAGAAAATGAGATAAAATTGACAAATTATAAATTCTTATGTTGAAATAACACATTGTGCAAGGTAGAACACAGTATTGTGTTAATTCTGATGCTTTTTAATATTACTATATTACACATTTAATAGCTAAAATCTTTAGTGCCGTGGTGTTTCAATGGTTTCGTGAGAATCACCCATATACGCATGCATTGTACCTTCTTCTTTATGCACTGTGCATACATAACGATACATTTACTGTTCCTACCTCCTTACCTCATGTGACTCTTGGTTTGATATTTTAATTAAAGCCACATTAAGTAGGAATTTCACCACTAGATTGTGCTACTACACAATAACAAAGGCGAAGCTTAATGATGTTATAAGGGAGAGTGGAATGCTGGGAGATTTTGTTTTCACCATCCAAAGACGTATTCAGTTTGCTAATCATGTTCATGGATGAGGTGTTTTTTACCTGTACATTTGATCACATTATTTCATGCCATCGTAATGAAATAGCTGCAAGACACAACAGATGCGTGTTACATGCTGTATAATCACTTTTTTGCATTTGTCCACTCATGTTGCCATAGTTTCTAAAACCAGAAACTGAAGATAGCGCAAATATTTAGTCACTAATAGACCGTCAATTACAAGAAAGACAAGGGATGAGCCATTATTTAAAATAGGAATTTCTCTGGATTCACAAATTCATGTGCACTTTTGGGATAATGTTTGTACACAACTGCATTAAATATATCACACTGTGCAAGTGGTTTTTGGATATTTTATTACAAAAATCTTACATATTGTGGCTTTAAATCAATAACAAATAAACATTCTTAATTCATTACATTGAGTAACCAAACCTTGTACAGTAGTAAACATGTAGTAAACACATCTCTAATGGAGACGATAACTCGCGTCATCATTTACTTTGGGGTTTGTAACTTTTGCATATTGTTAACATGTACTAATACACACTTACACACCAGAAGAAATGTAAAATCATGAATCAGACCATAGGTGCTCTTTAACATGCGGATTACATTTTGATCAATAGAAACTAAAATCCATGATATTCCAAAAATTCCATGACCCGTGGGAACCCTGATCTCTATTCTGACAGTATTTTTACAATACATAGAGTTCTGTGCAATTGATTTAAATGTACTAAAACCTTTTATTCAGAATGTCTTTATTCAGAAAGATGAAATAAAAATGCTTTTGTAACGACAAAAATTGAGCATAGTGAAATCTAAAGAGCTTTGAGAGGTTTCTGTGGATGCATAGAGCATTTTTATATCTTGTTATTTTATGTATTATTATTAACATGAAAGTGAATGGTTGAATAGAAAATTAAAGATAATGGTCATAAGTTTTCCTATAATGACAGTGGTCCTAGACTCTATTAGTTTAGGGAAAATCTGATGTTATCAGGACAGAGTTTTTTTTTACATAAATCAGGAAATCTGAACATTTGAACGGAAGTCCGTCGGTACTTATCAGTCATTCTTATTTCATAAATAAATTGGAAACTTAAAACGTTTACTTTTTTTTAATGTCATGCCATAAAGTTACAATAACCTGAAAACTTTTGGACTCCACTGTCTTCAATATTTTTGTATGATCACCACAGCAAACTCAGCACTTAAAGAAAATGTTGCATTGGTAACATCTGTATGTTTCGATGAAAAAAAATGTTGCCAAGCACTGTACATAACATGCTGTAAAGTCACGAAATGATCTAATGTGTTTGGTCATTTCAAAAGTATGATTCATGTCAACTTTATTAAATGTGAAGCACAAGGAGATATTATTTACAGCACACGGCCCTGTATTTCATCCTGCAAGTATTCGTCTCAACATAATCCCATTGGTGCAGTATAGGAAAGATCTTAAAACATGTATAAACTATTTTGGAAAGAACAACTTTTTTTAACTATAGTTCATTTATAAGCTATAAATCTAGTACCTTTATTAACTTTCCTTTTACTTTATTTATATTTCTAACTGAAGTAGGGTTGGATTGATTGATGTGTAAGCAGGTTATTGTGAGTTTATGATGATTGTTGTATCATGCAGCAGCTGGTTACATTGCAGTATTTGCCCTGTAGTTTATTTGCACAAGAATCGTGTAATGCAGGCAAATTGAAATCCAGGTATTGTATACACAAACCTCCGGTAAATACACAAACACACATGCACACCGTTTATACTTATTTGCCGCAACAAAGCAATTGAGTCATTCATTATTAATTGCATCTGTGACTGCACTAACACCTGTTACTAACCAACAGTACAGAGACTTAATCCCCATTACTGTGAATGCACCTTTAATGTGTTTTTTGTGTGTTTTCAGATTATTTCATGCAGCTTTTGAATCGTTCTGAAGCGTCGCTCCAAAGCTCCTTCCAGACGGGGTTCGGACCTCTCTTCTCGCACGTTACCAAGGTGTTTCAGGACCTGTACTCGGAGCTGCGGAGGTACTACAAAGGGACCAAAGTCAACCTGGAGGAGGCGGTGAATGAATTCTGGGCCCGTCTGCTCGAGAAGCTTTTCAAAGCTTTAAATCCTCAGTATAGCATTGAGGAAGAGTATCTGGAGTGTGTAGCCAAACAGTCAGAAACACTGAAGCCTTTCGGAGACACGCCGAGAGAGATGAAGACCAGAATCACACGTACGGTTTTAGCTGCAAGAACTTTCCTGCAAGGTCTGGTGGTGAGCGGTGAAGCGCTCAGGAAGGTTTCACAGGTATGAAAATTCATACTTTTGTCATTTCACTTGACTTTCTCATTCATCATCATTTGATTCAATTCAAATTCCCACCTACTAATTTAATGGGTGCCAGTGTTTTCCCGTAGCTCACTTGGTAGAGCACTGCACTGTTTGGATCCCATGCAACACGCATATGAATTGAATTCCCTATAAGTTGCTTCAGAAAAAAAGATTATTTTCACAATATTATAGATCTTGATTTCTGTATTTATACATAAACTTCAACATTACTCTAAGTTGAGCCATCGCGCCAAAGATGCACTGCTCAGAAGAGTTATGTGATCGCGGGTGGTGTTCCCCTGAGTTGCATTTTCAATGAAACATGACACATCTTGACTGATCTGTCCGCTTACATTACGGATGCAAATGCATGTATCCGATTCATAGCCGATTAATTTCCACATATGAATAAGACCTGAAACCGATTGGAGAATATCAGAATCTTGCGCTTACACGTCTGTGGGTCATATCCCATCTGTGCCACTTGAGGGGAAAAATAAATTGAGTCACTACAAACAGGCAATAGGTGTAAATGTGGTCTAATAAAGGGATGAATTATTTTTCTTCACACTGGTTCATTCCTTTACTTTATCATATGTCCTCTCTTCTTCGGAGATGTGAATGAGCAGTAAAGGGAATCTAACTCTTCTTCCGACCCCTTCAAAAGTCAAGGTTGACAACATAGAGATACAGCCTGTAGTGCATATTGAAAAGGGCAGTGTGTGTGTGATCTAAGGAGGGGGAAATGATTGATTTGACTGTTTTAGCCTTCTTTATTCTGTTTCAGTCAGTATGTTTCCATAAAGGTGGCTCTCTATTAAGGCATCAAAATGGCTCAGTTGACACTGCTAAGGTCGCATTTACACTGCATGTTTGAATTTTTTTCTCTCACGTGGCACAAATTTGTAAGCAGGAAAAAAACGCATAGGTTCTAAGATTTACACTGTATTATTTGATCGGAAATAAATGTGGAAACAAATTGGATATGAATGCATTCGCATCCGCAGTGTCAGCGGACAGATCGGATATTTATGCTGAAGTTTTATGTTTTGTTACAGAAATAAAGCTGTATGAACTTGTATTTAAAGGACAAGGTGTAGTTTTTTAAGTATTTTATTAGTCAGAATCAATGTCTTTATTTATAAATATGTCATCATTGGTGTCAAATGACCTCTGGCAATGATCTGACTTTTCTTTGTAAGCTTAGAATTTCTTCACTTTATTTACATTGAATGGGTAAGCCCAAAAAGGCTTCCATGTCGTTCCACCATATTGAAAAACTATAATAGCAGAGAGGGACAAAAAGCATTAGCCTACCAACGCGTTTCCACAACACGTTTTCGTTCGGAACACGTTAACCAGCTGAAACTGACATTTTCTGTAATACCGTTTGCAAGGTTTGAGCTGGGTTTACACAAAATTTATTATTTATTCATTAAATAATGTATTTTACATTTAATATAAAATAATGTTTCCAAAACGCAATAAATGGCATTTTTTTAAAAATTTAGTTACTGCCAAAATCAGTATTATATCAGGTCAGTATTTAAAAGTAAATTCTTAATTTTACGCAAAATCCAATATCCGCCATGTTATTCTGTCATCTTTTCTCTCTTTTTTCCCAAAACGCAATAAACGCCACTCCTCCTTTTCTACAGAATGCAATAAATCCGCTCCACAAATTACAGCGCACCATTCCATGCAATGTAAACAAACAATGGCGGCGTGCTGAGTACACGGAGTCCTAGTTTTCCTCATCTACTTTGTACTTCGTGATCACCAAACAAACAAAAACTAAATAATACTTTAATAGCATTGATAAACCTGTGGTTTTCTGTGATGGGAAAGAAACGTAAGCCATCAACATCTAATAATTTACGCAAGAGGCACTCAGGAGACGATCACTTGTTTTCCCGACAGCATCTAGCTTTTCTCGTGCTAACACATTGACCCCAGGGGATCTTATGAAAAACTTTCCACAATTTTACTCAAAGTCAACGAGAATCACAGCTGATCGCTGTGAAAAATGTTAAGCGATGCCGTTTAGTATAACCGCGCAGCAATGACAGTGTTCCTAATATGACAAAGTGTTTTGATTAATTTTTTTAATCAGTGTGTACAACTGTTCAAATAAATTAAATTTAAAATGGCAAAAATGAATGCACATCTATACATTGATTGAATAGATTTATAGAATTTTGAAAAAAACGTCATGGATTTATTGCATTTTGTGGAAAAATCATTCGTTTTTATAATAAATCTTTGAAAATCAAGTTATGGATTTGAATTTTTTATGTTTTTATAACCTAAAGATGCTATGTGAAAGTTTGTAACAGAAAATAGTGGTTTCCCTCTTGTCACTTTCTTGGTATAGAAAACACGTTTTTACCGAAATTTGTCAAAATGGATTTATTGCGTTTTGGAACCAAACTCTTCATATATAAAAAATTCTAATTAAAAAGCTTTCTTTTTACCCAGCATACATGTTTTATGTTGCTTAAAAATAAAATGTATTGTGGCCAGTTAAAAAGTTATTGTTTGTATACGTCTGAAAATAACACTTTTTAGTCTTGCAATGGCAAAACCGCAATACTGTGAAACGTCTCGGTTACGGATGTAACCCTCGTTCCCTGAAGGAGGGAACGGAGACGTCACGTCGTGACCGACGAATTGGGAACTCGCTTAGAGAGACCAATCTGCTTCGTATACTACTAAAACGCCAATGAACTTGGCATTGAGATATTTGCATAATGCTGGCGCCGCCCCGCCAGGTGCCTTTATAAGCAGCAGGTGCAAATAGGGAAATTAGCTTCTTTTCGCTGAGAAAGCCGGGAAAATGAGACCGGCCGATAAACAGCAGGTGGCAGCACCTGTGGCGACGGGACGTGACGTCTCCGTTCCCTCCTTCAGGGAACGAGGGTTACATCCGTAACCGAGACGTTCCCTTTCAGTCGGTCACTACGACGTCACGTCGTGACCGACGAATTGGGAATCCCTACCAAAACGCCACTAGGGGCTGACCTCTTCCAGTGACTGCGTAAAAGCCCTCCGGTTCCACTTAAGGAGGAGGAGATAGGTTTTAAGGCAGAAGGCCGGGCACTAGATGTTCCTTTAACCCCACAGAAGTGCCAGCGACTGGGAAGCGCCCTACCTGAGCGGGATAGGAACGCTGCGGAAGCCACCACCCGTCTTAAGGGCTAACGGTGGGCGAAAGTCAACCGTAGTTGAAGAATAAAGACAGCCGTGGCTGTGTAAGCAAAGCAGTGCTCTGCTAAGGGAAACGTGGGCTGGTAGGATTAACCCCACGGAAAAATACTCACAAAGGAACCCGGTGGGACACAATGTGGAGCCCGAGCCAGACACGTAGGTTCGCGAGGATACAGCTAGTGAAAGGCTGACAGCCAATGCTCCGCAACAAAGGCTGCCAAGGCAGCGGAGGAAGAACAATTCAAACCATTACGCATTTTTGTTCTGAAGGCCTTCCATACTGACACAGTTATGAAGCATCAGTTGGAGGCTGCAAGCCGACCTGCGAGACTGCTCTCCGTGCTCCCCCTGATGAGGAAAGAACACGAGAGGATACAGGCTCGATACGAACACTGTAAAATCTAGTGAACGTATTAGGTGTCGCCCAACCAGCAGCTCTACAGATGTCTGTTAGCGAGGAACCACGAGCTAAAGCCCAAGATGAGGCAACACTCCGTGTGGAGTGCGCTCTCAAATTAAAGGGGCAAGGAATACCCTGAAGATTATAAGCCAGGGCGATAGTATCAACTATCCAATGAGACATCCTCTGCTTAGTGACAGCTTTCCCTTTCTGCTGGCCACCATAACAAACAAAGAGCTGGTCTGAGGTCCTGAGGCTTTGCGTGCGATCCACGTAGAGTCGCAGTGCGCGTACGGGGCACAACAAAGCCATGGTTGGGTCTGCGTCCTCCGGGGGCAGCGCTTGCAAGCTCACCACCTTATCTCTGAAGGGAGTGGTGGGAACTTTGGGCACGTAGCCTGGTCTGGGTCTCAGTGAGACAGCAGGACCAAACTAAAAGCACGAATCGTCAACAGAGAATGCATGTAAATCCCCTACTCTCTTCATGGAGGCCAATGCTATCAGGGTCAGAGTTTTCATTGATAAAAACATCAGACTCGTTGACTGCAAAGGCTCAAAAGGGAGACCTGAAGGCTTCAGCACCATGGACAGGTCTCAGGAGGAAAGAGGGAGGGCGCGAGGGGTTTAGCCTGCGAGCGCCTCTTAAAATGAAATAATTAAATCATGCCGGCCAACTGATCTGCCGTTGATAAGAGAGTGATGAGCAGAAATAGCGGCGATATCAACTTTAATGGCGGAGGGACAGCCTACCATCTAACCTATGTTAAAGATATAAAAGCACAATGTTAATGGGCATTCTCTGGGGTCCTCGCGTTGCGAAGAGCACCGGGTGACGAAAAAGGTTTCTTTAAGCGCGTAAGCCCGTCTTGTGGACGGTGCTCGAACCGCGTCGATGGTGTTAGATACCGCTTGCGATAAATCACCTAAACCTTGCGCGCGCTCAACGACCATACATGGAAATCCCACAGGTCGGGGCGCGGGTGCCATAATGTGCCCCTTCCTAAAGAAAGAACGTCTTTCCTCAGGGGAAATCGTCAGGGAGGGGCTGTCGCGAGGAGCATTAACTCTGAAAACCAATCCAGTACGGGGCGACTAATAAAAGGCTCTCCTCGTCCTGCCTGAGTTTGCACAGTGTCTGCGCAATAAAGCTCACTGGAAGGAATGCGTATTTACGCACCCCCCGCGGCCAGCTGTGTGCCAACGCATCCACGCCGAGGCTGCCCTCGGTTAGTGAATAAAATAGGCGACAGTGGGTATCGTCCGGCGACGCAAACAGATCTATCTACGCACAACCGAACTTCTTCCAAATTAGCTGGACCGTCTGGAGGTGGAGTCGCCATTCGCCGGGGGCGCAGCTCGGGAAGCGCGTCTGCCGCTGTATTGAGCGAACCCGGGATGTAAATGGCACGAAGGGACCTCAGATGCTTCTGACTCCAAAGGAGGAGATGACGAGCGAGATGCGACAGGTGACGAGAGCGCAAAACCGCCTTAACGGTAAATAACGCAACAGTCGCAATGTTATTGGTGTCGGCTAATACATCCTTCCCTCGCATCTCCATAGCGGAGCGTACAAGTCCCAGATATACAGCGCACCGCTCGCGGCAGTTGGGGTGCTATGCACACCCCTGAGACTGCAAGCCCGTCATACGTGGCTGATCATCCCGTGCTGAGGGCATTGCAATATACAGAATGCCAGGAGACCCCTCAGGGGCATATCTTCTATCGGAAATGCCGGGTCTACCACAGGGAAAAATTTAAATGACACGCAGGTGCAATGTTTACACGGTGTATGTCGGTGTGCCACGCTCTCCTCGAGACTCGATCGTAAGCCAATGCTGAAGCGGTCTCATATGAAGCAGCTCGGGCGGCGTCACAACCGCAGCATGCTGTCATATGTCCAGGAGCTTCTGAAATTGTTTCAGAGGGACCGCGTACTTCCCTCGAATTAAACCGAGGCAAGTCAGAACTGACTGGTTGCGCGCTCTTGTTAAACACGTCAATTAGTCGACCGAGTCTTATTTCCATACTGAGAAAAAGGATCCTCTGCACGGGGCAAAGTTGCTCTTTCCCAGTCGACCTGAAGACTTAAACGAGCGAGATGCCAAAGCATTAACTCTCTGTGTTCGCGCACGTCTGCCAAGAACGGGCTATTATAAGTCGACGTAGAAAAAAGCAGAATGCGAACAACGCTCTCTCTCTGACATTTTAATGCCGTGACTAGCACATGGAGACACGGAGAGAGAGAGACAGCTCGAATGGTGTACTTCGTATTAATATGCCCACCCCACGACGCAGAGCGAAAAACGGTCTAAAGCGAGGGGAGATGGACACATAAAGTACACGTCTACAGGTCTAAGGCTGCAAACCGATCTGAATATTGAAATACAAGCCTCGGCGTTATCATCCAAAAAGAACACCTTCGTAGAGCCGGTGCGTAAATCAAATCGATCGTAACCCGCCGCGTATTTTGGGTACTATGAGATAAAGGCTGGAAAAACCCTATCATCATCATCTCGGTAAGAGGGACCGGCTCGAACATCCTTCGCCAACAGGATATCGACTTTTGCACGCAGTACATGTGCATCGGACGCTTTCACTACAGTGAAACGAAAGCCCGAAATTTTGGGGTGTGCCGGATTCGTAACCGAGGCGGATCGTGCGTAAAACCCAACGAAACGGGCTGGGAACTGAAGCCAAGCACCCAGGCACCGTACGAGGAGAAATAACGACACTACCGAAGTACCCGCGGAGGGGCAGCGAAGCGAGACAGGTGGGACTGCCGGTGCGTCTGCTGTGACAGCATAAACATCTACAGTATGTGTGTGTGACACTGACCTGAGCCCGCTGAGGGTGACGGTCGTCTGGTCTCCTCTACGGAGAGCGCAGACTCCGATAAGGGTGCTGGTGGTCCGGTCTCCTCAGCGGAGAGCTCGGACTCCTCAGGTCACCCGCTGGCGATAGAGGAGAGGAAGGGTGAGCTGGTGTGTGCCCGCTCACGGCTCTCTCGATCCTCTGGAGACCTGGAGAGGGAAGAGGAATGCACTCTATGTGTGGTTAGTGGGTACCGGCTAAACAGCCGGTGGAACATATGCAAACCAAGGATTTTCCACCCGACCCTCTATCGGGGGAAGGAGCTCCATCTCCTGAAGAGTGATCCTCTGCCAATCCGGGTCGCCCTTCACTGGCCACTTAAACTCCCGATTTTCACGGGAAGCGGCTAAGCGGGCGGGGCGAGCTGCTGACGACCGGTTCCCCTGCGCTGCCGAGATGGGGTCCGAGGAGGGGAACGGAGGTGGTCGCCGCAGGACGCCGACGGCGAGAGGCAGACTGAGGAGCCGGCGTGGTGGACCAAGGATAGCTCTCTTCCGCCGGGGCATGACCTAGGAGATCGCCTCAGTCTGTGCAGCGGAGCTGTACGACTCCCCTGGCTCGCCGAAGAGGCCGGTCTGTGAGACAGGAGCATTCAAGTTGTTCTCGTCTGCGTCCGTCATGTCAGCCAGACACAGCCAAAGGTGGCGATCTTGAACCACTGAGGTGGACATCGCACGACTGAAGGTCGCGGCCTCCCTGGTAAATCCTTTGTGAGCCTGCAGCAACGTTATTACGTGCAGGGCTGAAGCCGCCTCTCCGGCATGCCTGATGGGCAGCGTCCGTAACCGGACGACTGTCTACAAACACGGGAGGGAAGGGTTGGGTGGTCCCTCCAGGAACGCATCCCGCTCCACTGAAGGGGTCCCCGCCCTCAGCGGCTCCGTTGGTGAGGGAGGTGAGGGGTGAAAGCTGAACGGCCGGACGGCCGCAAATCACGTCAGCTCTTCGTGCCGTCGGGGAAGAAAGGCACAGGAGGAGAGGACCGAGAGGCCCGAGCAGCTCCGAAGTACCAATCATGTGGGCGGGACGGTTCGGGCGGAGAGGGGTTAACCTTTCCAACTCTACCGTCTCCGCCGCTCGCGGGCACGGCCGCCATCTCCGGAACGACTCTGCCTCGGAGGAAAAATGGACACCCCTCTGATGCTGCAGAAGTGACGGGACCAGAAGGAGGTCCAATGGATTCGGCAGACATCGTAGAACACGACTCTGCAGTCTCCACCGGAGCCTCAACCGGCTGAGGATGAGAAGGCCGGTAGGTGGAGGACGCATCCTCCGTCCTACTCAGCGTAGTGACGCGAAGGGCGCCCTGCGAGCGCTTGACAGCCGCACCATGGCGGCGTCAGCACTGCAAAGGCGCGGACAGCGTTCCCGTAGAAACGACAGTCGTCTCCGCAATCCAAGAGGGTTATGCTCTCACAGAGAGAACAGAAACTCTCCACGAACGCAGCCCCGGAGTGCTCGATGCCTGAGCACGAAGACAGCGCTCGTGACCGTCACTGGAACCCTTATACTTCTCGCATCCAAGATCGCACGGGCGAAAAGCTATCCTGAAAAGGACGCTGATCCCCGCATATACGAGAGAGTGGCTGCCTTTAACAAGGCACAAAGCTCTCTCGTATCACTCTTTTAGGGAAATTCACTCAGATGCTTAGTTGATGAGCGCACAGGAAGGCAACGCACACACTAAACTCAAAACAATAAACAGATGTAGAGCCGTGGAATAAGCGAAGCGTCCGCTGTGATACTGCTAGTTCAACCAACTTCAGCAATCAAATCCCAACAGAGTAAAGTAGCTTCTCAGTAGCAGATAAAGCCGGCTTTCGAAGCGAAAAAGCTAATTTCCCTATTTGCACCTGCTGCTTATAAAGGCACCTGGCGGGGCGGCGCCAGCATTATGCAAATATCTCAATGCCAAGTTCATTGGCGTTTTAGTAGTATACGAAGCAGATTGGTCTCTCTAAGCGAGTTCCCAATTCGTCGGTCACGACGTGACGTCGTAGTGACCGACTGAAAGGGAACCAAAGTATTTTTGCTTAAGGTTATCATACAGCCAAAATCTCATACCAGCCCATGCCTAGTTGCAACACATTTGGAAAAGCGAGGTGCTAGAGAGCACTATTCATTTGAATGTAAAATGCAATTTCACCACTAGATGGGGTAAATCGTACTTACTGTCCCTTTGAAGGAAAACACCACAGTTTTTCAATATTTTACTACATTCTTACCTAAACTTAAACAAATTAATGCATATCTTTAATGCGTGCACTTAATCTTTCTACAGCGCATTGTGAATGTGTTAGCATTTAGCCTAGCCTCATTAACTCATTAGGATCCAGTAAAACATGGACGTGTTGGATGGCTTCAAAATTCATTCCTGTTTGGATCCTAAGGAATGAATGGGGCTAGGCTAAATGCTAACACATTCATGACGCTTTGTGCAAAGATGAAGTGCACATATTGAAAAAAGATAGATATGTATTAATTTGTCTTAGTTGATTTAAGAACATAGTAAAATATTGAAAAAGTGTGGTGTTTTCCTTAAAATATTGTATCATAATTTGGTCTTTGTCTATTGCATATCTCAACGTTCTACTTCCTCTGTGGTTTAAGCTGTTCAGGGTCTGAGTGTGTACCATAAATTTTGCCAAGGTTTAGTGTAAATCCTGATATTAGATACAAGTGGTTTTCAAAAAAGAAAAAAGGTCAACAAATTTAAATTGCATGGACCACCAGCATTGTTTCAACACGCAATTCACAGAAGGACTTCGGCATCAGGTAAAGCGTAAATATGCAAACTAAATCTGTGTTGTCACAGTGTATTTTCCCTCAGGCTCGATCTGAATGCCACAGATGTCCATAATCTGCCATACAGCATTGCTGCCATTTAAACACCTGAATCTACAAAAGTTGATCCTCTTCTATGATTGCTTGAAAATGCATGCAGACAATCCTATAACATATTTTAACATCATGCAATAATACCGTATAGCAATATCTACTTGCATCAAGTGCTGAGTTATGTGAATAATGATAATGAGGCGCAGCTGTTTTAAAGAGATTGAAGCTGGTAATTGAATAATACTGCTATTCAACCCTGTCTGATCTCTATCTTTCATATTCAACCTTAAATGGAAAGAAATGTTTTGCACTAACGCTTATTTTATACTTTCATGTTAAAATCTTGATCTCCAATAGTGGCCCCATATGTTGATTCTCTTCATTCTCGACTTTTTTGTTAAATAAACCTATCAATCATTCATTCCCGTTCACCATTTTATTCCTCATTCATTCAGTTCACCAATGTCCTTTCTCTTTCAAACATATTTCACACTTAACAAAGCTGAGATATCCGCCACACTTTCTCTACTCCTGTTTGCGAGGGTTTCACGCAGATTGACCCCTGTCATTCACAAACGCCCTCTTTAGTGAACCGTCATATCCTGTACTGTCATAAAGTTTGCATATGGAGGAAAAATGATTTTAAAAAGTAGTAAAAGGAGGAGTATTAGTGTTAAAGGAAGGAAATGAAGAATAATAAAGTGATAAAGCACAGCTGGTCTGTCCTCCTCTGCTCTCCGGTCATTCCTGTGTTTTATTCATTCTTATTAAGGACAGCGTGGGCTCCGTGCGTCCTCATACAGTATGTAGGCCAGTCGGCAAACATCTGTCTTCGCACACTTGAAGGAGAGCGGCCATATTTCATACTAATTGCTAAATAGAGAATCTTTAAGGAGAGCACATCTAGACCGTCCCCCGACCTCAAGCATGCATGCCTCGGTTGTGCCATTTAAGGACAAAAGAACAAGCAGAGCCTCATAAAACATGAAAGATAAGAATATGCTGGGATGATCTTTATGTTTATACATGAATAAAGGTTGAAGACTGTATTATAACATTATGCACTGTCAGTCATAGGTTTGCATGTGAAAACAGTAATGTAATGCTCAGTCGGGTCCTGAATTATTTTGCAAATATTTAACTTGTGTCTGTTGAACGGATTATACAGCCATAGCTAAATAAATATGAGGGTCTTTGTGGGATAACGTGAGCTCAGGTTAAACAGAGCGGGCTAACACAGCTGTTTTGCCTTCTACTTTTTACCAACACAGATCCATCACAGCTTAAAATGCTAAAAAAAGGAAGCATGATAAAGTTGTTGAAGTCTTTTAAGGTTCATTGGATGCAGTCAGAGATGGGAAATGGGACACAAGCACTACAGATTTATGTTAGTCAAGAAAATGCAAATACATTAGTCCTGGATAGATCAATTTATTAGCTTTATTAAATAATATTATGCCGTACCATAATATCTTCACCCAAAATATTTTTTTGACCGCATTTGTTTACATTAGCTGTTTGATAACATGTTTAAGTTCTATTATTTTGTCCCCAGTCCTAGTACTAACCTAGAAAATGTGATAAAGATCAACCCAGTAACTTAGTTTTGGTTAACCATTCTCTGCAAGCATGTGGAAACTAGGTCATTGAAATATGGCTCCCCTTGTGATGTCAGAAGGGGATAATACCACACCTTAATCTGCACTATCCAACCACGCCACTGCCATTTAGTGCAGAGATCAGCTCATTTGCATTTTAGAGGACACAACTATTAACGTGCTGTAATAAATTATCGGATGATATTTTGAGCTAAAACTTCACATACGTAGGCTACTCTGGGGACACCAAAGATTGATTTGACATCTTAAAAAAGTCTTGTGAAAGGTCCCGTTTAAGTTATCTGTTTAATGATTTTGAAAATAATCCTTATCAGGTTGCATATTGGCATGCATGGTTATATTTTACACACTATATGAATACATAGACGCCGGACTTTTGATAGAGATCAGATTCAGAGCGATCCCTTAAAACATACACAAAGTTCTTTCTCTTTCACCTGAGGTATTACTTCCAGGTTTTATAAGTTGCAGAAGAGAAGCCACCTGGTGGATAATAGTATATTCATATTATGAGATAATAAAACAGGATAGTTTAAATAGTTAGCATAGTATGGGATAGTATTGTATAGCGTGTCACACTGATGAAATTCATAGGGATTTCGTCATAGTGATTGCAGGAGTAGATTTCAAGCACTAATTTTTGCACTAAATAGATTTTAATTTGAATCATTCCTAGTGTACAAATATCTCAAATAAACATCATGTGATTTGAATGCAGCCAAATTAAAACAACTTTGTGTCATAAGAAACAATGAACAGCAGCTTGACTTTCTATGTTAACATCTTCTGCAATAAATCACTTTCAATAAAGATTGCCTATTTAAGGGAAATTGTATCGTATTTGAAATCATTTAGTTTATGATTATTTCCCTTTTTAATCTAAGAATAGTTTTTTTTGTTGTTGTTGAAAAAACAACATGATCTCACAGCAATTTGTATGTATTATATGTATTATATTTCATGCAAACAAATTCATAGATTTTTGTATAATTTGATTTATGACATTAGGGTTAGGGTCGGGATATCATTATTGCTTTTGTACAATTCACTTCGTATAAATTCTTATAAATAAGCTGACACTTGTAAAAGACATGTAATCTTCTGGTTAAAAAAAGCAAAAACATCCAATGTTTCTAGGTATTTCATCATGTTTTATCCTATTGTGTTACTTCAAACCTTTCTTGATCAGACCTTATATGACCTGTTTTATCATTTGTCATGATGCATATTGAAGCAGTTCTTTCTTTCTAATCATGGAAATGTGTAATCTGTTCCTCAGGGTGTCAGATTTACAGCAGCATTTATTGACAACCGGTGATAAAATGAGAAGATTACAACATTTACCTCTAGCTAAACTGCTCATTTTATTAAGATGGATATTTTGGGTCTTAAATAGATTCTGGGTCTATTCTGTTCAGTCTCCATTAGGATGCACTTGTTAGATATAGTGTTGGCTGTAACTAGCAACTATAGTTACTGTCATTTAATTATGTTTTATTTTTCCAGTAATTTAATTACAGTTACTTCTGATGTAAATTAACTGTTTATGGACTGTAGATCAATGATATAAAAAAAGAAATCTGCGCCTATTTAAGTTAATTTTCTTTTTATTTATTTCACTTTTTCAGTTCATGAATGCACTGGATAGTGTAAATGTTTAAAAGTAGTGCAATCATCTGTCGGTTCTCTGTGAATCAAAAATGTATATTTATGTATGTGTTATACATTTACTCTAACATTTTTTAAACACTATTTCACTTTTTAATGGTAAGATTTTGCTAATTTATTTTAATTTATGTCAAAAATCACACGCTGTTTCCCAATCCGAAATGAGAAAACCCATTCAATATTTCAAAGACATACCCATAGCATTCACAGTTGGCCTACAGTACATTATGACTGTTTATTACACGGCTCTCTGGAATGCTTGATTCTGATTGGTCAGTTGAGACATTTGCAGGTTCGTTCTTTTCGAATAATAACCGCTCCAAAATAATAACGCATAGCCGGTACTACTTTTACGAGTAAGATCGCTCCGCGCCAATAAAGATCAATAAAGATTACTGTTTGTTTGGCGCCATCTTGTGACAAACACTGGACAACCACGACAAGACACAGAGAGCTTAGTGAGACTGAACTTGACAAAATAGAGCATGACAGCTACGAAGCCAACACACAAAAAAAATACAGAATGGGCATTAAAACTTCTCAAAGACTGGCTAAAAGAGAAAAAAATGGAGACAGACAAGTATGAAGCAGAGGATCTTAATAAGGTATTACGATCATTTTATGCATCTGTGCAAAGTTTCGCGGAAGGATAAAAATGTTAATTTAAAACAAATATGCCAATAAAATGTTTCAAATTCATTTTTAATGTCCAGTTTTTTTTTTCTTATGTGACAAGTAGCCGTGTAATAAGCGGGATAATGTAGAGGCAGCCGGTAGTTATCGGGAAATAAGCCCCTTCAGTGTGATACAAGATCACACTGATCACACTGTCGGGGCTTATTTCCCGATAACTACCGGCTGCCTCTACATTATCCCTTACATATCTCCATTGTAGCAGCGTTGTTTTTGTTCTGTAACTCTGGTGCTTCTGGTTTTTGTGACTTAAATTGTCCAGGCTATTATTCAATAAGTGTGGTCCATGAGCCAATAAATATGTGTTCAGTGTAAGATTGTACAGACTCTTGTTCTCCCTGATCTGATGAATCACAGATGCTTGTGGCTTTGATGAGGTGTAATGTCTTCCTTCAGATTCTTCTCTCTCTCTCTCTCTGTCTCTCTCTCTCTCTCTCTCTCTCTCTCTCTTCAGTCTCTTTAGATCGTCCTGTGCATCTTCACACATCCTCCTCCTCACAATTCACTCCATTTGTTAGTCTTTATATCTCTCGCTCATCAGTTCTTTCCTTTTCTTTCCTCATTAGATTGTGTATCATCCGGCACTGCCAGCTCTCGCTGAATGATGCTGCGTGTGTGTATGGATCTTGCTATGTTTGTAATGTGTCACGAATATAGCTCAAGACAAAATTTCACCTTTTTGGTGGTCATTACTTGTAAAGAAGAAAGGCTTATGAACTCCCAAATTATGTTTCAATTCAAATGTAAAATGTCAGGTTTGTGTGAGGATTAAAGTGCTAGGAGATGGAAAATACAATATAAAAACAATGAATATCTATGAGATGCGTGTGCATGAGAAAACATTTCTGAAGGTGTTTTTCTGAATCCAGATACAGAGCCTATATTTATTAGAGACACAGATATTACATTTTTCCACCAATACCAAAAGACAATTACTGATAGTTTGGTGATTATATTAACTTGCATTAACTAATTTCTAAAAATGACACATTCTGAATGTGATTAATTCATATAATGACCATTATTATTCAACATTAAACTAGTGATGTTTCTTTACATTTTTCTGCTGATAGTGTGAAAAGTTGCTTTTATCGCCCAATACTGATTATTATTGATTATATCGGTGCATCTTTAATATTTATGTCTCACCAAGTGACAGAAAGTTACATTTTGCAGCTACGTCGAAAAGGCTATTTCTATTTCTTTGTTAACAGGAACATCTACAGTACATGTACAGTATACTTTATATTTCAAAACCTTTTAGCAGTAATAACAATGCACTGACTGTAATTTATTAATTTGTGACAAGAGTATGCTGCAAACCACTGACGCCTAGTGGCCGTTGTTGGTAAAACCACTAAAAGTGTCAATTTTTTATAATTTATATACTTTATTGCATTTTTTTTATTTATTACAATAACTGTAAACTACTACAACAATTTAATTAAATATTTTCACCTTCAGACACTTCCGGGAAAAAACTTTAAAGTGTCTTCTTTAAAACAAGACCAAGATTAGGCTTCCAGACCAAAAAAATGGCTTATATAACCATGAGTTTTATTAATTTGAAGGTTTACATCACACTTTCACCCCCCACTTAAAAAGGGCTGCACCAGTTAAGGTGTTGTATAAGCAGATGCATCTGGTTGCAGTTGCATTTTGATAACAAAAATCTTTTCTTTTGAAATAAAATACACAGGTAATAAGTCCAGATAAGTAAATCCAGGATTGTGTATTAATTTTTGTTGATCATGTTGTCTTATAAATATATGACTACAATATTATATATGAAATGTTTGATACAAGTACCATAAAACAGTCGCAAAGTCTCTTAATGGTGTGTCTATGATTACAAATGAACCTCTAATGTTACTTTGGCATCTTTAATGTTTAAACCTTTTTCCATTTAGCTGGAGAGAAGATCCAAAAATCATATACTGACCGTTAGAAATCTGCTCTTTGTTCTTAAGTCTTAGGTTTGGCTGAAGACATCAATGCTACAGCTTTCCAAGAATGTCTTTAAGAAAATCACACAAATATTTGCAAACTGATCTCCGTCCAGAACGCAAACGTTTCCAATGAAATGTAGTCCAGACCTGGTTTAATACCACAGATTGTTCTTTGTTTCGCAGTCCTGCTGTGGCCGAGTCTCAGTTATAACTGCAGGATAAAGAAGTGCTTACTGTACTCTATGTCAACCTTATTTGGTTCAGCATGAATTAAAATGTATTTTACAATAAATGGAAATGTATGCATGTCCTCTGTTGAAAAAAGGATTTGGTTGCAAGCGTTTCATCGTCCAGTCGCATTAAAGATTTTCATTGAAGATGCGTCAGAAGCGTCACCAGTGCTTCGCACAAGTCATTGCATCCGAGCTGTTGACATTTTCCCAATATGCAGCTTTTGACATTCAGCTTTGTGAAGCTGTCTCAAAGTTTCTTTGAATATCAGAAAAAACTGCATTCAGGAAAGAAAGAAACCATTTACATTTACACAAACCAAATGCCATGCCGGCTCCAGAGTTACACCTAAACAAAAACTGAATTTCAGTGCCAGTGTTGTTTATAAAGTTAAACTGATTTAATTATCCTTAAAAGCAAATGTCAGCTTTCAAGCTGAACTGAACCAAATCGAACCTAACCAACCCATCAGAAACGAGGCTTTCCAACCAGTTTATTTCTTGATGTGCTTTATTTTTGGCAAACATAAACTCTCTTCTGTGATTAGATATGTGGGAAACTTGTGAATGATGTCAACTGTGCTCATCTCATTGTGGGTTATTTAGCTTCCAATGTGTCTATCTGTGCAGAAAAGCATCATGGGTATTACAATACCATCCAATGATTTACCAGCTTACATTCAGGGGTCACATGGGAAACCTGTAAGAAACAAGCAGAGGGATATTTATGGAAATAAATTTTCACGCTTTTATTGTGTGAGACACTGGAGTTCTCAGGTCTTTATGATTGGGTATTGACTTCTGTGTTGGACCAGGGGTGGAGTGAGCTGGTGGTTTTTTTAAAAGTCCTGAATCTTTTCTCGTTTCTAAAATAAATTCATTCAGTATACTAGGTCGGTGTTAGCATGTTTGAGATGTCTCCTTATATAAAACAACTTTACTTATCAGCTTTCTTCTAAGATGTTTGAAATAGGTGTGTTTGACGATTAATCGTGATTAATCTATAGCAGAAGAAAAGCTTTTGTTTACATCATATATGTGTGTAAACTGTGTATAATAACTTTGTATAGATAACTTCACACACTTGCATGTATATATTTAAGAAATGTTTACATCTGGGAAAAATAATTATGTATATATAAATATGCACACATGCATGTAAAATTTTAAGAAAACATATATATTTATATATTTTTTCTTAAAATTATACATGCATGTGTGCATATTTATATATACATAATTATTGTATTCATAAACTGTGATTCCAGGCGGATGACATCACAATAACGCGTGCAATTAGACAGCAGAGTACTCAATATGATTTCATGGGACCATGCCCCTAGACTCCCTAAATTTGGGCTAAGCCCCCAATGTTTCTAAAGTCTGGCTCTGCCCCTAGGTGGTAGTGATCTGCGGGTCGTCTCATAACTGGCTGGCCCTTCAGGGTAACCAAAATCCCCAGAGTTAAATTAACACTGCTTTGTGTTTTTTATTGGTCCACACTATAGACTGTTAAAAAGTAAAAAGTGTTAAAAGCTTCAATCTGTGACTTTATTCTCTTTTTCACCAGTTCTCTTTGAAACCTAAAATTGCATTTTACATCTTACTTGTAGAGTTATTTTCTTAACTTAGGTTTAGATGTTGGCTTTGTTTTATTTAAAGTCACCATTATGGTGATCAATATTTGTTTTAGCGGGACTCTTGACTTCTGATTTTTAGCTGGGTTTTTTTCTGGCTGCTATAACGTTGTGTGTTTAAAACATGTTTGTTGAGGCCAAAAGGCAATTCTATGGCGGTGGTTGGGATATAATGTCAAACATCATTATCTATATCTTTGCATTATCTTTGCTTATTCACCAGAAGTATTTATAGTCAATAATGTGATACTAAAGTATGAGATATTTTAGGCTGAAAAAAGCCTGTTTCATTTACATTAATATTTAGTATGTCTACTTAAAGGCAGGATAGGCAGGAATTATCTAAAAAAACTTTTTTACAAATTTGTTTAAACTGTCTTTATATACCAATACATAAGTAAAATGTAAGTACTCTGAAAAAAAAGTATAAACATCGAGTATTTGTAAACCTATCACCACTGTTTTAAACACAGCTTATTTTTCCATTCACTCCACCCCCTTTCTTCTAAAGCCACGCCCCCAAAACACATGAACGCGCGACGCTGACCGGCTCTGCTGGGAGCGTGGTGCATGTAGTAACATCATGTCACAATATCGCATGTAATAATACGCCTAACTTTATCACTATGAATATAAACAAATAGGATGGCTTTTAGTACTCACTATTAAGCCAGTGTTTTGCATGGAAGAGTTTCCGTGATGAAAGCATTGTTGACTCTGATGAGGACTACACTCCGGAGACAATACCACTACCGCATCGTCGACTCGAGGAAAAGCCACGCGATATTTACTCTCGTTTGATTGCTTCGTTTATTCCTTTGTTTGCCTTCGCTGACTGCATATGCAGGTACTGTGAGTTCTGAATGCACTTTCTCTGCCATACTTTTGCTCTTCCTAGAGTGCCTTGTGCAGGTTCAAATCAATCGGGTGTGCGCATGTGTGGGCAGATCCCATAGCAACAGGGGTGGTGCCATTGTCGCCAGAGAGAGTGATAGTCGCGCAAGCCAATCATTTGTTTTGTCCCGGATGAAAACATGAGCTGTGTTTAAAACAGTTGTGAGAGGTCTACAAACACTCGAGTTTTATACTCTCTTTTTCAGAGTACTTACATTTTAATTATGTATTGGTATATAAAGACAGTTTAAACAAATTTGTAAAAAAAACTTTTTTAGATAATTCCTGCCTATCCTGCCTGTAATGGCTGCGGGTTGTAAAAAAAAATAGATACAGAGTGTGGGACCGGCTTTGGCAGGCCAAATATTTTCATGAAAGCGGGCAACTACTGGGTAGGACTGCGCAATATATCATTACAGAACCAACATCTTGTTACTCATATTTATTGATTTAGTTTCATTTGACATTTTTATTAATAAATTGATAGAATAACTCTCTCGTATTTCCTCTCTATTTGTCTCTCTCTCTTAGAGAAAGAATCTTAATATCGCAATAAAGAAGTAAATAAGTATATTGTATGTCACAACATATAGCAATGAATATTATTTATTTTCTCCCTCTCTCAGGTTCCTCTGAGCACTGAATGTGTTCGTGCAGTAATGAAGATGACGTACTGTCCTCACTGTAGTGGTGTGGCCTCTGCTAAGCCCTGTTCAAACTACTGTAAGAACGTCATGAAGGGCTGCCTTGCCAATCAAGCAGATCTGGACTCTGAGTGGAGGAACCTGGCAGGTGGGTGGGACCAAGCTGAACCTTTTATTAGAATGATAAAAAGGACAACAGTGAAAAGTATATTTTATATTTAACTTAGACTATTATTAGATGTTAGTACATGGATATGTTGACAGGTGCAGTTTAGTACTTATATAAATATACATAATTATAATATCATGTATGAGATTTTGTTTACAAATGATTAAAAAAACATGCATGTCCATTTTGTTTGAACTCTGAACTTGTTTGAATGTGTCTTGGCTTAAAGTCGGTAGGAAACGTTTCTTATTCATGAAAGGTTTGCATTTCCTTCAAGTAAGCTAATAAAATATATCTTTTTTTTCATATACTGTGGCAAGTAGCCATATAATAAGTGGGAAGATGTAGATTCTAGCTATGGACATTTTTAAGTAATATAATTTTTGAATATTTGAGCTTATAAAAAACGGATATACGTTTATTTAAATGACGTTAATTATGACACACGTTTTTGAAGTTTTATGTACTTTTCATTTTGTAACAATTTCACAGAAGGATTGTAAGTAGGAAATATCCACAACAAGCTAAGATATTCTATACATATGTATTTTTAAGTTGAAAACAGGAAAATCCTTGGTGTTTCAAGTTGGTCTTTAGTACGAATTTAGTACTGTTTAATCTTACAGAATTTATATTATACCAAATATTGTACCCTGACCCCAAGCGAAATTTGAGTTTTGAGGACTTGAAGACGGTGATGCCAAGCACGTCTAAATAACGATTACTCCAGTGGACAAAAACAAACTTACAAAAGTACTTCATTTAGTCTGCGATCTAAATTGCCAAAACAATCAGAAATACATACAAATTATTTTCCTGTATATTTTACATTAAAGTCTGTAAAAGACAGTACAGGTAAAGTGTAAAAGCTTTAAATGAGCAGTTGTATTAACCCTGCGGTGACGCATTAAAGACAAACAAACATTGTGTGTCTGTGTGTAGATGCCATGCTGCAGACCGTTGATAAACTGAGCCGACCTTACAGTGTGGACTTAGTGGTTCTGTCTTTACCCAAGCGTATCGCTGAAGCTGTCCTCTACATGCAAGACAACCTCAACACGTTCAACAACAAGGTCAGCCTTTCTTTACTTTCACCTGACTTTAATACAACATTACCTTCAAATAAATATTAAACTCCTGCTTTGCTACTTATATACAGTAGTACTATGATAAAATGACACTATGGACTCTGTATCATAAGCTCAGTCCCATGCCATGAGACGTCTGTTCCACTGCAGTCCCTGATGTGACGTTATATCCCTCAGGTGTTTCAGGCGTGTGGTTCACCTTCGCTGAGCTTCAGTTCTGAGGATCAGATCAAACGAGGTAGAAACACAGCCGATGAGGTCAGCAGCACACCGGGAGCTCAACTGGAGAAACTGGTGAGTGTGTTTGCATGCTGTGAAGTAAAGGTCTTCTCGTGTCCAAAGAAATGTACCCGACCAGAAATGACCCGAATCACTTTTTACCCTAAGTAACCCATCATGCATAAATCTTTTATTTTAAATAAAGACCCAACCCAAGAAAATTAGACTTAAGTCCGACCCAAACCACTGGCACCAGTATTTTTTTAATCCGACTGGACCCTATTGTAAACGGCACCGGTGTGTGAGCAGTCTGCATATTTTCTGTTGTTATATGACAAAGAGACCAAGGTAACCGCTAAAATGTGCGTTCAAAATTGGTTTACAGGTCTAGCTCAATTAAAATTAACCTACAAGCGCTCTTGGCAAACAGAAAACTGGTCGGAAAAGGACGCAATACACACACGCAAAATAGTTTGGGTCTTCTCAGGTCCATTCTGCAAAAATTGTACACTATGCCGCTGTTATTAAACCTGAGCCATGTCCGATGCACACATGAAACTTTTAGACCCTAATCCACTTGGGACGGACCTTGGGTTTTTGGATCTACTGTAAGTGGACCCGTGAAGACCTTTACGGTGGAGATCAAGTCAAATGTATTTAAAGAATACAGACTTGATTTAAGATAATAAAAGTTTTGATTAAGTTTGGATTTCAAGTTGGTTTCAAGAGAGATAAAGCCTCATCCAAGTAAGAAAAAGTAACGCAAAAGTAACCCAAGTATTATTTTCCATGAAAAGTAACATTGTTATTAATTTTTTTGGGGAGTAACTTAATATTGTAATACATTACTTTTAACTTTCGCCAACACTGTGTATATCAGATGTTAATATTTCATCAGATTGAATAGTGATGTTGTTCTCTGATCTCTTTCAGTTATCTGATGTGTCGAGGATGTTAAGAGACGTGATGCAGTACTGGATCCTTTTGCCGAGTAAACTCTGTGTGGATCGTGAATCTGGACCCAGTGAAGTGGACAGATGTTGGAACGGCATCAGTGTCAATAGGTGAGGACACTTTAAGGTCCTGGTGAACAGTAAGTCGCGATCGACTTTACTTCCGTATTGTGACGTATTTCCAAGTGAAAAGGAAAATCACACAAGAAAAATAGGGGGTGTTTGTGTATTCTGTAAATTGATTGGATATGGAAAAGTAGGCGTTTCATTCAGAAATGGAACTCGTAGCAGACTTTGGGGTTGACCGATGCTCTGCCTAAGCTGTCAAGCTGACATCATCAGGAAAGGATCGCCATAAGAGGGTTGATGTATATTTCAGAAATTGAAATAAAATGTCTTATTTTTCAAATAATGACCCACACAGATACATTTTTCCTAATAAACATTGCAATTTTGCATTAAAAAATGAGAATTGTCAGTGTTATATTTCACAACCTCAGCTTTGAGCAACACATTTATACTCTTTAATAAGACTCTATGAAAATACTGGACAGTATATTTAGACTGAAGTTTCACCTGATCTGTATACTCTCCACCGATCCTTAACTTCCCTAGCGTTCATATATGTGTTGTCGCAGGTATTTGCCCGAGTTGATGGGAGACGGGTTGGCTAATCAGATCAATAATCCTGAGGTGGAGATCGACATCACCAAACCAGACATGGCAGTACGCAAACAGATCATGCAACTGAAGATTATGGTCAACCGACTGAAAAATGCCATCAATGGGAATGATGTGGACTTTCAGGACACCAGTAAGTAAAGATTTCATTCTCCTGATGTGCATTGTAGGAGTTTAGAGGAAGATTCTAAAAGCAATGTTTTATTTCCCAGAGGTGTAAAAGACAAGCATTTGATGGTTTCATCTAGTCTAAACGTAATCTCAGATGTTTGTCCCAAAAATGTTACAACATCACTTATTAACAATACAGCATGATATACTGGTGTAATATAAGTCTCACAACATTTTTTATAGCAAGTCCAAAATGGGAGCAAAAACTTGCTGTTTTCATGTGTGTATCTTTAAATGCATATGAGCTACAGTTACTCACTCCCGTACCAAAAGAAAGTGAGAGCTTTAAGTTATAATAGATCTGATTCCTGTGAATACAATCTGAGACAATAGTATCTAACAACTCGCTGAGGGCAGAAACTATGTTAATGCAGGACTGTCAGTCAATGACCGTGGGCAGGGCTTTATCAGTGTGACATCACATTGATGAGAGAATAAATCAAAGCAGTCTCATTAGACATGCCGTATTGAACTGGGATTTAAAAAGGAGTGGGTGGTTGTGTTCACACACTGCCAATGCAAACACCTTGTAAAAGTGGATTTTGCATAATAGGTGCCCTTTAAGAGAAACATCTAAGAAACAGAAGACTTTATTTGGTTTCAGTTATACTTCATCCATAAACAATAACTGAGGTCTCATTCAAAACTTACGACACAAGCATTTAGGCATTTTGCAGAAGCTTTAATCCAAAGTGACACACAGTGCAAACAATCTCTACATTTTTATATCTGTATGGGAGATCGGGGCACAAAGTACCGCAAAAAATGACTTTCTTAGTATTTTTGTCTTGTTTTCAGTGCAAATATCTAAAAATGATTACATTAAGATGCATTTTCTTCAGTAACAAAAATGACCTAGGAAAATATGTCTTGTTTTTAGACCGAAAATATATAATTAAAGTGAATGTGTGTAAAAAAATGGAGTAAGAACAAGGTTCAAGTTTTTTTGGCAGGTTTTTTGCTTGTTTTATGCACACATTCACTTAAATTGTATGTTTTTTGTCTTGCTTGAGAGTTGCTATTTCAGGAGAGAGCATTGGTTGTTCAATACAGTAATAAATGGTTATACTGTATTGTCTATAAAAGCGTCATTATTTCAAACACATACTGTCAGACTAGGCAAGGCAAGGCAAGTTTATTTGTATAGCACATTTCATACACAGAGGTCATTCAAAGTGCTTTACATAGAAATGAGAAAACAAAAAATCAAGACTAGAACATTTTAGTAGTTCATGTAAATGATTAGCTTACCTGTTTTGACATCACTTTCTTTGCCTCGTGTTCTCATTTGTAGGTGATGACATCAGCGGTTCAGGAAGTGGAATGTGTGCCGAGAACCAGTGTTCCCAGGCTCCACAACTCACGGTCCCAAACACGGACAAACCCAAAGTCTACGCCTATCCATCAGAGAACAAGAAGGTGGTGAATGGCAGAAGCAGCCAGAATCTTCCTTGTATCAGCCTTTATCTTCTCTCACTGGTCACAATCTTGCTTAGGCGATAATTGACAGGCAAATCCACCAATTAGGACTCTCTATAGGACTGGGTTGGATTGTGGAGGGGTGGGTTTAGTTACATTGCCAAAACAAAAATGCAACGGAAACTGGCCAATGCATCACTTTTTTTGTTGTCTTGAATACGAACACCACAGAATGTTCTTAGACCTGTCTACGTTTTTGTCTTTTATTTGATATATGGCACCCCTAGAGCTGGTCTTCTGCTTGCCTTTGTGTCTTTTCTGTGATGGAAAGGTGCGTATGTCCGCTTTCAACTGATTATCCGACCCCAACAAAACAAGTCATTGATGGTGTTACATTATATTTATTTATTAATTAAGACCCTGGTGTTTATATAACAAATGTTGGTTTTAGTGAAGACCCTTTCGGCGTGAGAACGTCTTTTAATGATTTTCTGAATGGGTCCCAGAACACAAAGCACATCTAAAAGAGTTTTTTACTTTCTCAGCTTTCTTTTAACAATGAAAACAACCTCTGAAAGGTCTTGTTTGGTTTATTGCGTAGTATTTTCTTTGCACACTTTCTTTCCAGGGCTGTCTTAAAGTAAACACAACATGTATGTATTCTGGATGTAAATAAACATACTAACACAGTCACATTTTCAAGCATATCTTTAAAGGCCAACAGTACTCGAGCAATATTTGGGGCTTACGGTAACAAACGTACACCAGCATGTGTTAAAGGATAGAATGAGAGGTGTAATTTAATCACCATACACAGTCATGTGTTTTATGTACGAGTCTGTACTGTTATGTGCACCAGAGGTCTTCACGGGTCCACTTAGATATGAAAACCTGAGGTCCGACCGGAGACCCAAGCAGGTCGGGTATAACATAAGCGGCATAAGGTCTCGGGTAATTTAAAATGAATGTGGTTTTGCCGAACAGACCCGAACTGTCTCGCGTATGTGCATCGAGTCCTTTTCCAACCCCTCCTTTGTTTGCCAAAAGCGCTTGCGACATCAAGTGGCTGCCGGTAGGTTAATTTTCTATGAGCCAGACCTGTCAATCAATTTTGAGTGCAATTTTTGTCAGATAATAAATGAAAATAAATGGTTAAAAGCAGCGGGCCAAATTGATTGTGAAGGTCTGGCTGGTGTGTGCTGAACTGCAAACTGCACACATGTCGGTGCCTTTTACATTCGGGTACAGTCGGGATAAAGAAATTGCCACTGGTTCGGGGTGGACTCGGGTCTGATTTTTTCGGGGTTGTGTCTTTCTTACACTTTCTTTCCAAGTTAAAAAAGTATATATTTGTGCACGTTGGGTTTAGGCAAAAAGTGATTTGTGTCATTTCGGGTCGAGTGCATTTCTTTAGACCCGAGAAGACCTCTAATGTCCAAGTCGAAATGAAAGCTAATAATAGGAATGTAATGCATATGTGTATTCTACATGCTGTGTTCGTGACATGTAAGTGTGTGTTTTAAATACACACGGCTCTTTTGCGAGTGAAAATATTGTACGCACATATATTGTTAAAACAGCATTGTAACATTAAGGCAAACATTGCTGTAACATTTAACAAAAGTCTGGCAGTATTATCCATTACAAATGTTTAAGAATAGAAACTTACTGTATGCAAGCACACAATGAATGAAATTTGTGTTTGACCGAGCTTTAAAGGGGTGGTCACACTACACTTTTCTTTCCATTGATACGCATGCAAATGCATCAGACCGGAAATTAAGATATTTTTGCCTATTGCAGCGTACCAAAGTTCATGTACTGCCTCTCTTCTAGCCCATATTTGCAGTAATGTCCAAAAAAATATTTGCATGCTTAAAGTCTATAGTGTGACCGCCCCACAAGACGGGCATCAGTGAGGTCCTTTCCTCTTTCAGTGAAATCTCTCCATGTTTATAGAAGTTACAGGAAGTGATGTCACCCATAGGATGTACAGTAATGATGTCATTTACAGATGGAGTGTGCATCTGACGGGTCATACAGATCATCACATCACAACAATCTCCTAAAACACACACAAACACACATTTTTGTAATGTTGCACCTTGCATGACGCACACAGCCTCTCTTTGATAGATCGGTATCGTCCACTTAGGATTGGAGAAATATCCTGCAGGCAACTTTATGGATTGTTTGGATGTTTGGTAAAAATCTTTACAGAGTTATCTGACCTGAAATCATTTTTAAATTCTAGCACGTTTGTTTGCAGATGAGTGACAGTTCCCAAGGTCAGGAAAACAGTCCCACGTTTAGGTGTAATGCCTTATAGTGATAAATATGTCTGATATTTTCAAATGGTCTCATAGGGATACAATAGAAACAATGCATTCTGATATATACTGTACTTCATTATTTTTGTTTGTTTGTTTTTAAATGAACAATAATGGGGAGTTTGTGTTCAAGGTTTTTTATGAGGCTGAAGAAAATGATTTGTCCATGTTGTTGTATGTTCTATGAAAAGATTAAGAAACCCTTTTGTCGATTATAAACATCATACGATTTTAAAAATGTGTCAAGTTTGTTTCATTACTTTGAAATTCAAACACACATGCATGATAATGTGCTCAGCAACTCTTCATGAAAGTCATTTGGGACCCTGCATTACAAAACCTTAAGTCGCAGAAGTATATGTGTAGCAAAAGCCAACAATACATTGTATGACTCAAAATTATAGATTTTTCATTTATGCCAAAAATCATTAGGATATTAAATAACGATCATGCTCCATGAAGATATTTTGTAAATTTCCTACCGTAAATGTACATTTTATTTTTGTGAGTGGATGCAGTGGCTTTTTTCCTCGATATTTTGATTTTTTGCACCCTCAGATATCAAACAGGAAATATTGTCCTATCCTAACAAACCAAACATCAATAGAAAGCTTATTTATTCAGCTTTCAGATGATGTATAAATCTCAATTTTAATATTGACCCATAAGACTGGTTTTGTTGTCCTGGGTAACATTTATCTTATGGAAACAGTTTTTCATTAAACGTCATTTTGCATTATGGATTTAGAAAATCATGAAGTATAAAACAAATCAGACAAAAACATTCTCACAAAAATTTGTTCAAATTTCAAGAGTTGGCTAAGCACTTGTGTAAATTGTACAAAAATGTACAATAATTATGCTGCGTTCAGACCAGCCGCTGGTAGATGCATCAAGCGTGAGTGATTTTAAAGTTAAGTCAATGTGAAGATGCGTTGACACGCATCTGGAGGTCTCGCGGCGCGAATGAGGCGTTTAGTGTGGCAGACACGATTCCGCCTCATTCACCCGTCTATTTTGCGCGAATGGCGCGGGAAATGTGTTAGTTGAAAAATGTTAACTTTGTTGGAAAAACGTGCCGCGTTAACCAATCAGGAGCTTGCTCTAGTAGTGATTACAGAAAGCGAGCGGAGTTGCAGAAGCCCCTCCCATGACGTGAATTTCCACGTGAATGTCTCAATGACTAGAATTTCACACGTGACTTTCACGCCCGAATGAAGTGACTAAACTCAAAATGTTCAAGCGGCAAACTAGACGCGTTAGATGCGAATTTGATGCCTAAAACGTGGCTGGTGTGAACCCACAGTTAGAGGAACAAATAATGAAACCTAACCCCAAAATCATGGGAGAAAGCAAATCGTATAAAAATGTACAAATATGATCGTACCAATAAATACGAAGTAGCCATCACATGAAATAGATACAAATTCCTATAAGATGTGTGTCCAAAAACCAGCCTGATCTCCGGAGAATTCCTACATATTTTACGAGTTGGCTAATTCGTATGAATTTATCACTGTAGGGGGTAACGCATTACAAGTAACGTCCATTATGTAATACTTTTCTGTACTAACGAGTAAAATAACACATTATCTCAGAAATGAACACATTAATATTTGAGTTACTTTTTAAAAAAAAGTAATTTTTCAGTTTAATTCATTTGTTAAAAAATAATGTACTGAAGTAAACTGAACGTAGTCACGTAGAATTACGCACTTCATGCGTGCGCGCCTGAGTGGGAACAGTTTGAGTCAGAAACGGAGATGGCAGGCCAGAGCTTGACATTTTTGCAATGGAAATATGCAATTTCTAAATGCAGAACTTCTCAGTCATAAAAAACACCTGCAAGGCCTGAAAGATCAAGCCTCACAAAACACAAAAGTAACTTAAAAGTAAGGTAATTTAGTTAGTTTTTTTGGGAGTAACTTAATATTGTAATGCATTACTTTTAAAATTAACTTTTCCCATCACTGAAATTCATGAGAAATTAAGTGTGCAAAAAAGTACGAATATCTTAAAAAACAATAACAAAACCCCAACCTCACCCCTAACTCCAACGTCATATGGGTCAAGGCAAATTGTACAAAATTGTATGAATGTGGTTGTAAGAATTATTATGAATTAGCCACCTCGTAAAATACTTCATATGAATTGCTATGAAACAACGTTGAAGTAACATACTGGCGGCCAATGACATCTTTTCTTTTCTTTTCACAAAATCAAAATATGTGTTCAGTGTGTCATGTAAATCTATGTGCATCACACATCATGTCAAAATACGTCCCTGCTGCACATAGGTCGAAAGGGTTTATGATAAAAGAGTTCAAAAAAACGTTCAAAAAAACCCGCAAGACACTAATTTAACACTAATCTCTGATTGCAGATTAGATTAAGTGAGTTTCTTGCAAACTTCCAAGGGAGTATCTTGCTATTTTGACATGAAATGTGACGTGATGAGCCAAACACATATTTTGCCATGACGCGTGATCCACATAGGTTGACATGATGAGCCAAACACATATTTTGACATGGCGCATGACACACACGTGACGTGCTGAACAGTGCTTTAAGTGGCCCAAAAGAAGTGCCGGTACTCTATTTTTCTGTTTTTTTTTTTTTTGTTTTTTTGTTTTTGCTGACTGGACTTCTATATTGAAGGGGTTTTATATTCAGCAGTCAACAGACGACCTTGTAAAAAATAATAAATCTTTATATAAGTTTGTGGATTTGCTTGAGCTAGAAATAGCTATTGAACATACATAAAATGTGCAAAAGGTAGATATATAAGTCAAATTTTCAGCATGGCCAAATGCTAAAACTAGTTGTTCAGATAGAAAGAGCTTAAAACAAAAACTTTAAAATGACAACAAGACCATGTCTATGGGTTCAAAAATAACAAAATACTGGCAATTTAAAACTAGAAAGTAATCACTTTATTTTGTCCAATTGTTTTCCCTTTTGCGGGTGGTAAAACTACTGTGCGCGTCGTTCAAATTCATTGAAATTTCGTTGGGCAGTGTCCCAAACCAAAAAGGGCACTAAGGGGGGTGGTAATATTAGTATGGTTTTAATAAAGTATTATAAATATGATGTGTTATATTACTAGCATCAACTTAGACAAGTGATTATAATGGGAAATATAATAACAAGAATTAAAAGCACTATTCGGACGGGATTAGTTTTCCAAACAACGTTTGAGTTTCAACGTGTCCCCCAGGACGTCTGTGATTTTATGTACCGATTCGGACGGGATTAAAATGATGCAGGCTATTCCAGAGATGAGAGTGTCTGTTTCATGCATTTGGGCGTTGCAGAAGAGCACGTGCTCTGTATACGCGTGTTTGTAATGTTTAATATTTTGCTTTAAATGTAAAATTATGACAGAACATGTAATTTAATAATTTAATTTTAACAAATCAATATAAAATATACAAATGCTACTAAAGTAACGTTAGCCTATACGTGTTTTATATAACTGTCTGCGTATAATAAACCCAAAGAAATGAAGAAATAATGATTCAATACAATATCTTTATTAATTAACATTAACATTCCGGAGTTGAAGAACTTTGAACGGAGTTTCTTGTAACGTTAATGATATTACAGTGGCCAGTCTTAACAGTGTTTGATATTCAGCTCGTCTTGATTTAATTATTTTATTTTGCAGATTGCGAAAAAACATCCATATCTGAATGAATGGGACTCAGGAAATACAATATACGCGCATTAGTAAGACCTTACGGCAGATCACGTTGGCCAAAACACGAAATGAACCGCGTTTTCAAAAGATATTGCGAGCAAACACAGACATTTGCCTCCAGACGGGATTACATTTGTCAGAGGACCTCTGAGTTCGGTGAAAAACAGTAGGTAAATTGCTCTGGAATTCTTACGGAGGTTGTCAGAGAAAAACACAGACATGGCCGATTCGGATGGGATTAAAAACACAGAGGACCTCTGAGAAGCACGATTTTCTCAGAGGTCCCCCTGTAAAACTAATCCCGTCCGAATAGGGCTATAGTGTGACAAAAAAATTCAATATGATTTACCTGCTGGCTTGATGGACCTTTGAATACATGTTTGCAATGTTGAACTGCCTTTAGAAGCAGCCTCCCTTTCCGTTCTCTGTCTTTATTTTGTGAAGGCATTTGTGTTTTTTGTATTTTTTGCCTACAAAGTGTGCCAACAACAGCAAATTTAGTGTTTATATTAACTTAGATCTGATCGGGAACATTAAATCCATTAGACAAGCAATAATAGTAAGAATGTGGATATTTTGTTGTTGTTTGCTTGCTAAGTTGTTAGCACTTTTACATTTTACAAATACATAAACAAACTTCCAAATGAGTAATTCTGCGGTTTAACAGCTGATATAATGTAATAAATCTACCTGTTAATGCAACGAACTTCAGAAACTGTCCTCCAGGCAGAGAGTGCACACAGAGATGCTGCGGAGCGGGCGGGAAAACACGAAGTGGATTAGCGGAATCACTGGATTTTTAGCGATCTTTAGGATCTTTTTATAGATCACAACCTTTGCGTGCGAAATTACGGAGGATAAAATACGGGAGATTTAAGGGAAAATACTAATACGGGAGGACGGCGGGAAAGAAGGGTAAAATACGGGACTTTCCCGGCCAAAACGGGTATGCTCAGTGAGTCACAACTCTCCACACCACGTTGAGGCTGACTGACAGCAAAGGCGACGCATGCGCTTTTAACTTGTAAACTCAAGGGTGTATGGATAATGTAGTCTCTGTAGTGGTGGTACTGAGTACCGGCGCGTTCCGGCCCACTTAAAGCACTGGTGCCGAACACATATTTTGATGTGACGCATGATGCAAATAGGTTCACATGACATGGCGAACACATACAGTATTTTGACATAATGCACCAAAAACATATTTTAACATGACGAGCCACACATATGACGGGCTAAATACATGTTTTGAAGAGCTTCACATCGTTCACCCTTGAAAAAGAAGTCACCGGCCCCCACTGTATTATACACTATCTACTTAAACTATGTACTCACTAATCGTCTAAGTTTCTGTCCAAGTAGTAAAACTCTGAAAAATATTTTCATTTATGCGGCAAAGTATGACAACCAACGAAATGAATATTTCTCTGCTGTGAAAGCATTCAATATTCAATCAGGTTTCATTGGTGCTATGACGTTCTGTATAGATTTAAGTCTCCATCACCTGCTTGTCTCCCGTGTAGGGTCCATCTGTGTCCTCCGCTCGACTGATGATGTCAACAGCCATTTCCTGTCTATTTGGGCCAATCTCTTCTTCATGCCAGAAAATCTGCTCTGGGATCAGTGCATCAGTGTCTCATTGATTATTCTGACTAATCGCATTTGCTCTACAATCTCTCTTTAGTTATGTTTGTCTCTGTTGATAGAGTGGGCCGTTGTTGTTGTTAATTTCGGCCAATTGTGGAGGTTGATTTATAAAACGGGTACAATTTCTTTTGTGAGTAAATCTGCATTGCTCCACAGAGAAAGACTTGTATCTGTGATTCAGAGATTAAAATATCATCTCATCCCTATCTAAAAACACACAGATCCCACGCTCAATATGGCAGATGGTTATGCACTGATTTCTTTAATATAATTTTATATATAATACATTAATACATTTTTAAATATATATTGAATATATTTTTATACATTTTAAATATATATTGAATGTTTATATGTAATAAATATATGCATATATATTCGTAATTTAGTAATTTGTAAATCAGAACTACACAACGGGTCTCTTGACGTCAACATCATCACCACCAAGCTTCCGACAGCTCTTTAAAACTTTATTAAAGGGGACATTTTACAAGACTTTTTTTAAGATGTAAAATATATCTTTGGTGTCTCCAGAGTACATATGTGAAGTTTTAGCTCAAAATATCATATAGATAATTTATTATAACATGTTAAAATGCCACTTTGTTTGGAGGAAAAACTCTGGTTAAAAATACCTGTCTGTGTGGACTATGCCTGAGAGAGAGAGAGAGAGAGAGAGAGAGAGAGAGAGAGAGAGAGAGAGAGGGAGAGAGAGAGGGAGAGAGAGAGAGAGAGAGGGAGAGAGAGAGGGAGAGAGGGAGAGACAGAGAGTGAATGAGAGAGAATTAATTGACAGCACAACTGAGTTTCAGTTTCAACAAAGCACCATTATGGTGATCAGTGTTTGCATTAAATCAGTTCATTTGCATTTCAAAAGGCACACCCAGAAACAGCACATTTTTGCTCACACCTACAAAGAGCTAAAACTTCACATACATACTTATTTAAAAAAAAAAGTATTTTGTGACGTCACTTTTGTTAGGCTTCTGATTGGCCAATGTGGCTGTACGATTTGGGTTATATCGGCACCTGCTGGTGTGGCATGCTCTTGACAGCACTTGATAGCGTGTTTTTGCGTTTTCATGAGGACAGAGATTTCTTTTAAACCGAGCATACGTGGACAGGTTTCTTTTGGGGAGAAAAACTCTGGTTATAAAAATACCCGTGTCCGTGTGGACTAGGCCTGAGTGAGAGAGAGAGAGAGAGAGAGAGAGAGAGAGAGAGAGAGAGAGAGAGAGAGAGAGAGAGAATTGTAATTGACAGCACAATTGAGTTTCAATTTCAATAAACCACCATTATGGTGATCAGTGTTTGCATTAAATCAGCTCTTTTCCATTTTAAAAGGCACACCCAGAAACAGTAAATTTTTGCTCACACCTACAAAGAGCTAAAACTTCACAAACATACTTTCTTAAAAAAGTCTTGTGAAATGTCGCATTTAAAGCTTTTAAAAGTTACAAGTGGGGGTATTACTGTATTTTCTATTGTAGAATAAAATGGGAAACATCTTGGGCTTATGTTAACCCAAGTTCTTATTCAAGGAGTAAAAAAAAGTGATGGAAGTGCTAAAATGCCTTATGCCTTAAAAAATACATCATCCCTACAGCACTCTATAATGTCATATACAGTAAATGTCACACCCAATTGCATGTTTCTGGATTAATGTGCACGGTATATGTTATTCAGACGCAATTACAAATTCTTACAAATCCTTGTTTCAATAACAGTAGGGCTATATTTCACTTTTCATGTAATAACAAAAACCTTTAACGTTACTGGAGCCCTGACCACAAGCAACAAATCCTAATAATGACTGTAGAAAGATGTGAACCATATCTCTTCCCATATTCAGATGCATTGTGGGTAGTTAAAATGTACTTTATTTCATGTTTGTGTACCCACTGGTAAGAAATAAAATACCATGCAGGTCAGCTGAAGTTATTTTATTATATTTGTGGTTTTAGCGCTGCATGTCTCAGACATTTTTCTGTCTCTATTAAACATTCTTTTCTCGCTACACTAAATTGAGCGTTGCTGTTATTTATTCACATCAGTTAACTTTATACTGATTTATAGATTTTGACATTAAAAGACTATGAACATGTTGACAGAATGAAATTTCCTTTAAATATTTTTGTGCAGAACAACTGGCCATTTCAAAGAGCCCTTCGGAATGATGAATTTCGAAGGGTACAACTGGTCACTTCACTCCCCCCATGATCCTTTATGCAGATATAATCTTATGAATTAGCCTTATAAAATATAAAGTTAATTATACTGTATATGTGTGGTTTTGCAAAGTCTACAGTATATTATACCTGATTTTAATCTAGATTTTACTTACAACAATATTTTGATAGAAGTGAGCATTAGAAATTATTTTAAATATTAGGCAAGCATCTGCTGCCATCTAGTGCTTCTCTATTGCAGTGAATCTTTACCTTTACCTTTACCTAACTATGCATTGGAGGGTTATATTAATCATTTTATTGTTGAGAAGGTCGATGAAAAGCTTCAGCTCCACGCAAGAATTTACAGGTGACAGTGTAAACACAATAAAATGCATCTCGTTGCCATCATGATGAAATTAAATATGTAACTTACAGGTCTAAGTTGCATATGTTTTCAGGACAAGCCTTTATATCATTGTTACCAAGAGTACCTATCCGTTAGTTTGGTGCTACAGTACGTTAATGAAGCTAAGTGACATGTACAACGCAGCTAGAAAGTTTTCGAATGTTAGGCTAACGTTACATTAAAGATGTTAAAGATAACGTTCAAATAAGTTGTTGACTTAGCTTAGAACAGATGTAGACATCCTTGTTTAATTCATCCACGTTTAGTTGGTGTTGTGGTTTACCACATAACTTAATCCAGAGCAAACACTTATTTCGGTTGAGATTTGGCTTTGGAAAGAGTAAAAAAATCACCCAGGATCTCGGGATACCTAGTGTCGGAGTTGTATGTACCCATACACACCGTTTGACCATTTTAAACTCAAAATGACAAGAAAAAACATATAAAAACATGTTGACAGAATGAAATTTCCTTTAAATATTTTTGTGCAGAACAACTGGCCATTTCAAAGAGCCCTTCGGAATGATGAATTTCGAAGGGTGCAACTGGTCACTTCACTCCCCCCATGATCCTTTATGCAGATATAATCTTATGAATTAGCCTTATAAAATATAAAGTTAATTATACTGTATATGTGTGGTTTTGCAAAGTCTACAGTATATTATACCTGATTTTAATCTAGATTTTACTTACAACAATATTTTGATAGAAGTGAGCATTAGAAATTATTTTAAATATTAGGCAAGCATCTGCTGCCATCTAGTGCTTCTCTATTGCAGTGAATCTTTACCTTTCTGATTCAAGGTCCCCACAACAATTTGTTTGTTTACACTTTTTACAGTGTTTGCTTTCGTATTTTTAATATGATCTTTAGAACGTTTGTTGAGGCCCAGGACACCTAGTTGAGAAAGATTTAAACACTTGACAAAATTTTTTTTATGTTGAACTTACTTAATGGGGTTGCACAAAATAAATTTATCTAAGTTTATTTTAAGTTGGTTGTACTTAGATTTTTTAAAGTAATTTTAGATTAATTATATTCATTATTTTAGCTAAACAATTTTGAGTAGATTTTTTTATGTTCAGTACACTGAAATTAATTATGTGCAATCAGATCAATTTAATGGTTTAACTTCTACATACTAAAATTAAGATTATTCCAATAGTTTTTTATCCTCTTATTTTATATTAACTTTCATTAATATTCAGACAAATAAAGCATCCCAATATTTTCAACTCTTACTTTAAGAGATTTTTGCTCTCCCAAACAAAAGTGCCAGTAATGTTACTCACCATTTGTAACAAAAGCAAATGAACCCGAGTAGCTGGAAGACAGCAAGTATTGTCTATACACAAGCACCACTCTTTCTAAATCTGAAAGATAATTGAACATTAAACACTAAGACTTCTGTCTTTCTTTTTTGTTAAAAACGCATAAAATAGCATTTAATTTCAAAATGTAGTCTCCAAATGCAGTCCCATGCAAAGCATGCTAGGATGTACAAATCTACTGCCTAGTTTGTTATATTTAATTAAATAATTAAAGTAGTTTCAACACAAAATTATTAAATTAATTTCTTTCTTACAAATTTGGGTGAATTTTACATTTTTAAATAAAAATTGTACATAAAATTAGGTTAAATTTACTCAATAATGTGTTACTTCAGAATTACTTTTATGTTATTTTTACTTTTTACAAATTTTTAATTTTTACTTTTTTTATAGAATTTAACCCCCTAACCCTTTTTTAAGTTCCCTTTCAGTCGGTCACTACGACGTCACGTCGTGACCGACGAATTGGGAACCGCTCCGCGGGTGACCTATCTACTTCGAGAAACTATAAAAACGCCAATGAACTTGGCATGCAGGTATTTGCATAATGCCGGCGCCGCCCCGCCAGGTGCGTATATAAGCCGCAGGTGCACAATACCAAATTAGCTTTTTGCTTCGAAGCCGGCAGACATCTGCTCTCGAGAAGCGTATACTGATCTTCGTAGATCCCTGTTCTTGGAGGAAAAAGATCTCAGCTTGCTGAAGTTGGTTGGGCAAAGACACCTCAGCGGAGGCTCGCAGTGTTTTCTCCACCCTTTCTCTCTCTCTCTCTCTCTGTCTCTTTTAGGACTTGAGTTGAGTGAGTGCGTTTGCCTCTCCCTGTGTGTTTCACCAGCTCGCACAAAAAGAGTGATTTCCCTAAAAGAGCAGCACGTTTGAGCTTTGTGTCTTTTTAAAGACAGTCACTCATTCGTGTCACGGTCGGGTGCGTCTTTTTAAAGATGGCATTCCGCCCGTGTTCCGTTTCTGGATGCGGTGTGTTCATCGCCCCCCGGGATGGCCACGAGCGCTGTGTTTCGTGTCTGGGGCTCCAGCACGCAGAGGCAGCGTTGCGTGATAGTTCATGCTCCACTTGTGAGGGCATGACTATGGCGGATTTGCGGAGACGGGTGTCGTTTCTCCGGGAACGGCACCCGCCTTCCAAGTCTGGTGCTGCTAAGGGCGCAGCTACCAAACTTGCGAAGGATGACCTCCGTATAACGGTGCTGGGTCGGTCTGCTGGTTCGTCCAGCAGCTCCCAGCGCCCTGATCCGTTGCCAGCGGAGGTCCCGATGGAGACGAGCGGCCCGTGTTCTACGGTGTCCTCGCGCTCTGTCGAGCCTCCACCGGACGCGATGTCCACCGTAACGTCGGAGGGGGGGTTGTCAGCCTCGGACGTCGATCCAGATCCGCTCCCGCCTTCGGGTCGGGTTGCGGGTCCTGCGTTCGACCCCGAGATGGCAGCCATGCTCGCTCGGGCGGCGGCGGCGGTCGGCTTGGAGTGGACTGAACCTCCCCCACCTGAACCGTCCCGCCTCGATGATTGGTACTTCGGGGGTGCCAGGGCTTCTCAGTCCTCGCCCCCGGTGCCCTTCTTCCCCGAGGTACATGAAGAGCTGACGCGGTCGTGGAAAACCCCGTTTTCCGCCCGGAACCGGCCGTTTCAGCCTTCACCCCTCACCTCTCTCGAGGGTGGAGATGCCAGGGGGTATACTGGTATCCCGTCAGTGGAGCGGCCGGTCGCGATGCAGTTGTGTCCGGCCGGTGTCGCTTCCTCCTGGCGGGACCAGCCTACTCTCCCCTCACGGGCTTGTAAGCAGTCTTCGGCGCTGACCGGTGCTGCTTACAAAGCTTGTGGGGAGGCAGCCTCTGCCCTGCATGCCATGGCATTGCTGCAGGTTCATCAGGCTAAGGCTCTGAGGGACCTGCACGCGGGAGGTCACGACTCGGCGGAGTTCTCTGAACTGCGTGCGGCCACTGATCTGGCGCTTCGTGCGACCAAGGTCACCGCACGCGCCGTCGGGCGTGCGATGTCTACCCTGGTAGTCCAGGAACGCCATCTCTGGCTGTGTCTGGCGGACATGAAGGATGCTGATAAAACCCGGCTCCTGAATGCTCCGGTTTCCCAGACCGGCCTGTTCGGCGAGACGGTCGAGGAGTTTGCGCAGCAATTCTCCGCGGCCAAGAAGCAGACTGAGGCCATAGCTCAAATCATGCCACGTCGGAAGCGTCCTGCGCCTGCCCCATCCACGTCGGCGCCTCAGCCTGCTCCTCGCCGAGGGCGTCCTGCGGCGGCCGCCTCCGTTCCTCCCCGGGGCTCTTCTAAGAAGCGAGGAACCGGTCGTCAGCAGCCCGCCCCGCCCGCTCAGCCCGCTCCGAAGGGTGGAAAGAGGAGATCGAAGCGGCCCTGAGACGGGCGACCTAGAGATGGAGGGGATCGCTCTTCGGGAGATGGTGAAGGCACCACTCCCCCCACCGGAGGAGGGCCGGTTGGGGAATCTTTTGTTTCATTTTTCTGTTCCGCCGACTTTTCAGTCGGCACCCACAAATTCACAAAAAGAGCGAATTCCACTTCCATCTCTAGGTCTTCAGATGAGCGCCGGAGATACGAGCGGGCTCATAACCCCCCCTCGTTCTCCGACTCATCAGAGGAGAACGAGAGCGGCGCTCGGGCTCATAACCCCTCCGCGCTCTCCAACTTCTCAGGCGGTAGGAGACAGCTACGGGCTCATAACCCATCGTCTCCCTCCTCCTTCGCCAGAGGGTGCATCGAGTGGCGAGAGGTGTCTTCAGCAGAGCCTCCCTTACTCAACCACCCAGCAACGGACTCAGGTGAGTGTTATCACACACAACACTGCTGTCGGTGCGGCCGTTACGCACACACCGGCGATCACCTCCGTTGCGCCCGCCGTGGGTACACCGATCGTGCCTTTAGTCCCCCTCGCACGGTGTCTGGGGGCGTGGAAACAGCTTCCCAGCCCGTCGCGTTGGCTTTTACGCACGATTCGTCTCGGCTATGCGATCCAATTTGCCCGGCGTCCCCCCAAATTCTCCGGCGTTCGTTTCACTACGGTGAGAGCTGCCGATGCGCACGTCCTCCGTGCGGAGATCGCTGTCTTATTGGCGAAAGACGCGATCGAGCCGGTCCCTCCAGCCGAGATGAGGTCGGGGTTTTACAGCCCTTACTTTATTGTACCCAAGAAAAGCGGCGGCTTGCGACCGATCCTGGACCTGCGTTCGCTGAACCGTGCACTTCACAGAATGCCGTTCAAGATGCTGACGCCCAAGCGCATATTTCCATGCATTCGTCCAAACGATTGGTTCGCATCCATCGACCTGAAGGACGCGTACTTCCACGTATCGATTCTCCCCCGGCACAGGCCGTTTCTCCGCTTTGCGTTCGAGGGGCGAGCATACCAGTACAAAGTCCTCCCATTCGGGCTCTCTCTGTCTCCCCGTGTATTCACCAAAGTAGTGGAGGGGGCTTTAAAACCCCTGAGAGAGAAAGGTGTGCGCATTCTCGCGTATTTAGACGATTGGCTCATAATAGCTCAAACACGTCAGACGCTGTGCGATCACAGAGATTTAACTCTAAAACACCTCGCTCGCTTGGGTCTTCGGGTCAACTGGGAAAAGAGCAAGCTTTGCCCCGTGCAGAGAATCTCTTTTCTCGGGATGGAACTGGACTCGATCGATTTGACAGCTCGTCTAACAGAAGCGCGTGTACAGTCGATTCTGACTTGCCTGAATACATTCAAGAGCAAGAGCGCGGTCCCGCTGAAACAATTTCAGAAGCTCCTGGGGCATATGGCAGCAGCCGCAGCTGTAACTCCGCTCGGACTGCTTCATATGCGACCGCTTCAGCATTGGCTTCACGATCGAGTCCCGAGGAGAGCGTGGCTGCGCGGCATTCACCGTGTTATCATTACACCTGCGTGTCGTCGCACTTTCACTCCGTGGTCAGACCGTGCGTTTCTCCGAGCCGGTGTGCCTCTGAGACAGGTCTCCAGGCATGCAATAGTATGCACAGATGCTTCGGACACGGGGTGGGGGGCCACGTACGATGGGCTTGCGGCTTCGGGGGTCTGGACGGCACCCCAGCTGCGTTGGCACATAAATTGCCGAGAAATGTGGGCTGTATATCTTGCGCTCGTCCGTTTCAGCAACGAGTTACAGGGCAAAGATGTATTAGTTCGCACAGACAACACTGCGACCGTGGCGTACATCAATCGTCAAGGCGGTTTACGCTCGCGTCACCTGTCGCATCTCGCCCGTCATCTCCTCACTTGGAGTCAGAAGAATTTGAGGTCTCTTCGTGCCATTTACATCCCGGGCGCGCTCAATGTAGAGGCGGATGCGCTCTCTCGGGCTGCGCGTCCCGGCGAATGGCGACTCCACCCCATTGCGGTTCAGCAGATTTGGAGACGTTTCGGCAAAGCGCAGATAGATCTGTTTGCTTCCCCAGAGACGACCCATTGTCGCCTGTTCTATTCACTAGCCGACGACTCGCTCGGCGTGGATGCATTGGCACACAGCTGGCCGCGAAACATGCGCAAATACGCGTTCCCTCCGGTGAGCCTCATTGCGCAAACCCTATGCAAAATCCGGGAGGACGAGGAGAGCGTGCTGTTGGTGGCACCGTATTGGACAACCAGGAGTTGGTTTCCAGAACTCTCTCTCCTCGCGACAGCCCCTCCGTGGAAGATTCCCCTGAGGAAGGACCTTCTTTCTCAACAAGAGGGCACATTATGGCACCCGCGCCCCGACCTGTGGAACCTCCATGTGTGGTCTCTGGACGGGGCACGGAGGATTTGAGTGATTTACCGCAAGAGGTATCTAACACTATTGCTGCAGCGCGAGCGCCGTCTACGAGACAGGCTTACGCGCTTAAATGGAACCTGTTTGTCGACTGGTGTTCTTCCCAAAGTGAAAACCCCCGAGAATGCCCGATTAGTGTTGTGCTTTTATATCTCCAGCGTCGTTTGGAGAATAGGCTGTCACCATCCACTATTAAGGTCGATATCGCTGCGATATCAGCTCACCATTCACCCGTAAACGGTAGAACAGTGGGTCAGCACGACCTGGTCATTAGATTTCTCAGAGGCGCTCGAAGACTGAATCCTTCGCGTCCTCCCTCTATTCCTCCGTGGGACCTGTCCTTGGTGCTGAAATCACTCCAGGAAGCCCCATTTGAGCCTCTGCATAGTGTGAGTGTTAAATTTCTTACAATGAAAACATTAACTCTCCTTGCTTTGGCTTCTGTTAAGAGGATAGGGGATATTCATGCATTTTCGGTCGACGAATCGTGCCTTCAGTTCGGGCCGGCTGCATCCAGCGTAACACTGAGACCCCGGCCCGGCTTTGTGCCCAAAGTTCCCACCACTCCTTTCAGAGATCAAGTGGTGAACCTCCAAGCGCTGCCTTTGGAGGAGGCAGACCCAGCCACGGCTTTGTTATGCCCTGTTCGTGCACTACGTGTGTATATAGACAGGACGCAAAGCTTTAGGACCTCAGATCAGCTCTTTGTTTGTTACGGTGGTCAGCAGAAAGGAAAAGCTGTCACCAAGCAGAGGATGTCCCATTGGATTGTGGATACTATAGCCCTTGCATATCAAAAGCAGAATGTGCCTTGTCCGTTTAATTTACGTGCTCACTCTACACGCAGTGTGGCATCATCTTGGGCACTGGCTCGCGGATCCTCGCTAACAGATATTTGTAGAGCTGCAGGCTGGGCGACACCTAATACGTTCACAAGATTCTATAGTGTTCGTGTCGAACCGGTTTCCACTCGGGTTCTTTCTACTAACTAGTTAAGAATGCCGAGGGTCGGCTCGTGTGTCGGCTTGGAGCCTCTATTTTGGTGCTGCACATCTGCACCAATATGGAAGGCCATCAGGGCAAAAACGTCTAAAAAACTGTTTTTGCCTCTCCTCCACCGCCCTGATAGCTGGTGTTGCGGAGCATCCGCTGTCAACCTATCACTGATGTATTCTCTGTAAACCTGTGTAGGCTAGGCGTCCACATTTGTCCCCTACGTGGGGTTCATTTGTGTGTATACTCCGTGGGGTACTAATCCTCCACGTTTTCCTTAGCAGAGCCTGCTCTGCATCTCTCTGCATACTATGTTTTGTTCAGAGACTTTTTATGAGCAACCTATCGGTTGTTTCATATTTTTATGTCATCCATTCAACCTTCTTAGGGGATGGCTTCCGCAGTGTTCTAGCTCCGCTCAGTTTAGACGCTTCCCCAGTTCGCTGCTTCACTATCGTGGGTTAAGGAACAGGTAGTGACCGGCCTTCTGCATTTCGCCTTAGGTTCCGCCCCCTATGTGGAGGGCGGAGGGCTTTTACAGACACTGGAAGGGTTCAGCTGCAGTGGCGTTTTGGTAGGGATTCCCAATTCGTCGGTCACGACGTGACGTCGTAGTGACCGACTGAAAGGGAACGTCTCGGTTACGTATGTAACCCTCGTTCCCTGAAGGAAGGGAACGGAGACGTCACGTCCCGTCGCCACAGTTTGCTGTTCCATTGCTGTTTTCAGGCCGGGCACTGCTGCTCGGCTTCTCAGCAATAATATAGCTAATTTGGTATTGTGCACCTGCGGCTTATATACGCACCTGGCGGGGCGGCGCCGGCATTATGCAAATACCTGCATGCCAAGTTCATTGGCGTTTTTATAGTTTCTCGAAGTAGATAGGTCACCCGCGGAGCGGTTCCCAATTCGTCGGTCACGACGTGACGTCTCCGTTCCCTTCCTTCAGGGAACGAGGGTTACATACGTAACCGAGACGTTAATTTACTAGGGCACATAATATTTTTTTTCAGTGAAGTAATATTAAAGGTTAAAGTCATAATCCTTATGTTTAACCCGTAAAATTGCATTATGTAATGTAGATTGACACAATTTTTAGATTTAGTCCTCCGTTTGTGTAAAACAACAGAAAACAACAATAACTATACCAAACTATAACTATACCAAAACACATTAAATTCACACACACATTATAAAACCCTTGGTCAAAAGAAGGACGGCCACAGTCTATGAATTAAATTAACTTAGAAAATGTTTAGATTTGATCGAAGGGGTTAAAAAACCCAAAATAGGTAAAATTACAACCCAACAGTTTGGGTTTTTCCCTTTTTGACCCAACACTGGGTTGAAAATAACCCTGCGTGTGTGTGTGTGTGTGTGTGTGTGTGTGTGTGTGTGTGTGTGTGTGTGTGTGTGTGTGTCCCTTGTGGCTTTAAATGGGATATCATGGCTAACCGCAATATTTTAAGATAAAAGTTTAGGAACATGAAATAGATTTTCTCCATTTTACGGCTTCATTGTAGGCACTGGGAAAAATGGCAAAGTGTTTTAGTTGTGAAGATGTTAGAAAATGTTAACTCTATTCTTCTTCATTCATGGCTGATGACACCTATCAGGAATCCAGTAAGAGATGCACAAGCAAAATTAATTTACTTCCGTTTTAGTTGTTTATGGATAAATAAAGAGGCATACAATTAGTAAAAGTAAAACTAGTTCTTTTTCCTATTGCAGGAAAGATACAACACTGCTCTAACAAAAACTAGAGTAATTATTGAAAGAACGATTGGTCAGCTTAAAAGAGATTTCACGGTCTTCACAGGGAGCTACATCTAGAACCATGAGGTGTGCTCATGGATAAATAAAGAGGAGGAGACATTTCACAGGAGGCAATTGATTTTTGGAGACAGAAAGACTATCATCTCAAAGTCACCAAAACGGAATTAACTATGCATTGGAGGGTTATATTAATCATTTTATTGTTGAGAAGGTCGATGAAAAGCTTCAGCTCCACGCAAGAATTTACAGGTGACAGTGTAAACGCAATAAATTGCATCTCGTTGCCATCATGATGAAATTAAATATGTAACTTACAGGTCTAAGTTGCATATGTTTTCAGGACAAGCCTTTATATCATTGTTACCAAGAGTACCTATCCGTTAGTTTGGTGCTACAGTACGTTAATGAAGCTAAGTGACATGTACAACGCAGCTAGAAAGTTTTCGAATGTTAGGCTAACGTTACATTAAAGATGTTAAAGATAACGTTCAAATAAGTTGTTGACTTAGCTTAGAACAGATGTAGACATCCTTGTTTAATTCATCCACGTTTAGTTGGTGTTGTGGTTTACCACATAACTTAATCCAGAGCAAACACTTATTTCGGTTGAGATTTGGCTTGGGAAAGAGTAAAAAAAATCACCCAGGATCTCGGGATACCTAGTGTCGGAGTTGTATGTACCCATACACACCGTTTGACCATTTTAAACTCAAAATGACAAGAAAAAACATATAAAAACGAATGAAAACTGACTAACTGCAATGCATTTCAATGGACGTGAAAGCAGAGAACATTGGATTAGCTAGGGCACTGTGATTGGCTTATCGCGTTTAGGGGCGTGGTTTAGCCATAGGTCAATTGGGATGCACCCGCTGATAGCAACAGAGTATAGAAGCACAAGAGAGGAAACTCAATAGAACGTTCCATTACATCACCAGCGCCCAGCAGCAGCCCCACGAATCCGCCATTATGGAATGAGCGCGATTAGGCAGTCAACTAGAAGTAATGGCAATATCAGCTACTTTGTACATTAAAAGATCAAATTCAAACTGAATGATAATATCACAGAATAACATACAATCAGACCAGTGATCATTTATCCCTTTTTACAGCTTATTTTCAGATATTTAGACAAGTCTTCCACTTTTATACAGGTTAATTTTACATACATACATTAGCGACATAAACTCATCCACACATAATATTTTGGCTCCATATACATACACATATACACACATATACATCTGAATTGCTCGAAATGGATTAAGTAAAAAAAAACACCGTTTTACGATAACAGACAGAGCAATGCACAGTAGGGCCAAGCTCAAATCACGGCAGTGGCAGCTAGTAGTGGCACTTCCGGCATCAGTAGTGGCACTTCCGGCATCAGTAGTGGCACTTCCGGCCGCTAGTAGTGGCACTTCCGGCATCAGTAGTGGCACTTCCGGCATCAGTAGTGGCACTTCCGGCATCAGTAGTGGCACTTCCGGCATCAGTAGTGGCACTTCCGGCATCAGTAGTGGCACTTCCGGCATCTGGCTCATTTTCAGGCAGCTAGTAGTGGCACTTCCGCGCGGCAGTGGCAGCCAGTAGTGACACTTCCGGCATCTGGCTCATTTTGAGGCATCTAGTAGTGGCACTTGAGGCATCTGACTTATCTTGTTTGTGGCACCTCCGGCATCTTAAGGCAGCTAATCGTGGCACTTCCGGCATCGGACTCATTTTGAGGCGGCTGACAGTTTTTGTGTCATTTAGGGGTGGCACTTCAGCGTCGTATATTTGTACCAGCTGTTTTACGCGGTGTGTGTGTGTGTGTGTGTCTGTGTGTGGTCATGAATGTGCGCGCACGCTGGCTGACAGTCGTTTGTAGGTGCGGGCATTTCGAGATGCCACGGTTACTCTTGAGATGCCACCACTCTGCCCCCCGGAATAGAAATAATAGAATTCTAGTTCTCACTTTGTTCATCTTATTATTTTAGCGGGCAGACTGAGAAATACGTGGATAAAATATTTCTAATTTATTTAAACAGTATTTTAAAACCAGGAAGCCCCCCTCTTTAACCAATCTTACAGTATTGCAATTCTCTTGTCTACCTGTAGGTGCCCCCAAGCACAAACGAGAAACGCCGGGGCCAAGAATATGTCAAGTTCTAATGATTGGTAGTTGTGTCACTTTATGTACTGTAAGTGAAACATTCTCATTCTCCTCACCACCACAATGTGCAGGTTTGTGTCATATGAATTAACAGTATATAAAATAATGTAACAAAACTATAATTTTACCGGCACAGAATCATATAACCATTATTACAGTGACATTCCTGTTATTTTCGAATTTCTTGATACCTATAGGCTACTCTTGATTGTTTTCCTTGTTCATACTGTTTATTGAGCAACTGTACAATTTATACAATTTTCTATTTTGTGATTGTTGGTATGTATTTTACTGCATATAGCGAATACATATTTTATTGTCTTGATTTAATTTATTGTAAAGTAATCTATTGTTTCTGGCACAAAATGAACAAAATAGAATTTCCATTGTAAATAAAATTATGAATTCAAATGATTAAAATGATTCAAATAGAACGGTTAAACCAAAACTGAAAATTATTTCATCATTTATCCACCTTCATGTTTTTACAAATCTGTATTGTTTAATCTGCAGAACAAATAAAGATATTTAAAAAAAAATTGACAACCAACAACTCGCAGGGGGCACAATAAGTAAAAGCGATAGACGGCGCTTCTCGTTTGTGCTTGGGGGCACCTACTGGTAGACAAGAGAATTGCAATACTGTAATATTAGCAAGAGAGGGGGGCTTCCTGGTTTTAAAATACTGTTTAAATAAATTAGAAATATTTTAGCCACGTGTTTCTCAGTCTGCCCGCTAAAATAATAAGATGAACAAAGTGAGAAAACTAGAATTCTATTATTTCTATTCCGGGGGGCAGCTGTGGTGGCATCTCGAAATGCCCACACCTACAAACGACTGTCAGCCAGCGTGCACGCACATTCATGACCACACACACACACACACACACACACACACACACACACACACACACACACACACACACACACACACACACACACACACACACACACACACACATTCTGGTTTCCATGTTTTGTGGGGACATTCCATAGACGTAATGCATTTTATACCATACAAACCGTATATTCTATTCCCCTTACCTGCCCCATTCCCTAACCCCAACCATCACAAAAACCTTTCTTGTACCTTAGATGTTCAATAAACATCATCTTGTTTGATTTATAAGCTTGTTTCCTCATGGGGACATCAAAATGTCCCCACAAGGTCACAAAAACACTGGTATTCCTATCTTTGTGGGGACAATTGGTCCCCACAACGTGATAATTACCAGGTACACACACACACACATACACACACACACACACACACACACACACACACACACACACACCTCGCGTGAATTAAATGAACGGCCGCGAATGCCATAGTGCCAAGAGTGGTGGCACCTAGTTCCAGACTGAGGCATCTCGAAATGCCCGACTGACACTAAGGGTGTCACAATTAATCGATTGTGTGATGCATCGCGATGCGGGGGTAGACGATTCTGCATCGATGCAGTAATAACCCATAATCGATTATAGCCTGCTGACGTCATTCGTCGGGTACAGGTATGTGGCGGTAGAAAAAATGGCGAAGGGTTGAGACACGATTGATAAAAAATGCACTGGGTATTTTAAAAGCCAATGTCTGGTCTCATTTTGGCTTCTATGAACATGCTGGTAAGCACGAACTGGACAAGACACACACTGTGTGTAAAGCCTGCCATGCACAAATAATTTAAGAAACCACGTTAACCGTTTTCACCCCGAGCTGCTAAAGGATGCAAGTGTTGATAATGCTTTAATTGACAGTTTTATGCACTTTTAGTTTTTCCTAATGTTTTAGTTTTAAATGCTGTTGTTGTCTGCTGTTTACAGAACAAGTTGTCCTGCATGCAAACATTATGACAGCACAAAAACCGCGTAAAACAGCTGGTACAAATATACGACGCTGAAGTGCCACCCCTAAATGACACAAAAACTGTCAGCTGCCTCAAAAAGTCACAGTGCCACCACTAGCTGCCTCAAAATGAGTCCGATGCCGGAAGTGCCACGATTAGCTGCCTTAAGATGCCGGAGGTGCCACAAACAAGATAAGTCAGATGCCTCAAGTGCCACTACTAGATGCCTCAAAATGAGCCAGATGACGGAAGTGCCACTACTGATGCCGGAAGTGCCACTACTAGCTGCCACTGCCGCGATTTGAGCTTGCTGTCTCTCGCAATGCGTCATGTTCTATAAGATTATAATTTTGTAGCGGGATCCAGGGGATTAATATGTACAAAATATATTTCATACCTAGTGAAGTTGGTAACTAATAGTAGTAGTAAATGTGTAAAGTAGCATAAAATAGAATTACATAATAAAGCAAGAAAAAACTACCTCAAATTTGTATCTATTTAATGATTGGATTCCACAACTGATAACAACAACAAATCAACACATACATACAAGACAATACAGCGTTTCGTGTAGGTGTAGCAAGTGAACAAAATTTTAATTTAAGAAACTTACTATTGTGCTTCTGATTTGGCTGTGAGATTCGCTGCATGAGAATGAATTGAGAATGAATTGGCTGTCAGAAATTTCATTCCAAAATGGCGGCCGCGCTACTTAGTGTCTAATGCCAAAAACGAATGAGAGTTTCCCCTCTTGTGCTTCTACTCTTTGATAGCAAGCAACTCAGAACTTACCGGCTGTCTCTTCAGGTAGCCAATCCCGCACAGTGTTTAAAACAGGCATCAGGCTTTAATACTCGCTCGTAGTGATGGTCGTTTTCGAAGCACTGCTTCATGAGGCTTCGAAACATTTACGAATCTTTTGTTTCGAATCATTGGTTCGGAGCTTGTTTCAAACTGGCCCAAGTCACGTGATTTTAGCAAACGAGGCTTCATTACGTCATAACTGTTTCGAAACGTTTCGAAAATCCGATGGTTCACCACTAGGGGGAGTTGATCACATGCCCAGTGTCTAATATGTTTAGGTCTAATATTGGTTCAATTGATTCGAAGCTTCGAATAGCTTCATTTCTCCCAGATGGGAAAAATGAAGCTTTTCGAAGCTTCGAATCAATTGAACCAATTGCTTCGAAAATTGATTCAGTTTTCCGAAGCAGTTCGAAACACCACACACGCTGGCGATCCCTGCTGGTTAAAATAGTGTAAAAGCAGATATGCCCAAACAGTTTACACTTTTTTTAACAAAATAATAGCAAGATTTGTATTAAAATATGTTAAAAAATTAATTAACTTAATTAAGACATAGTTAAAAGTCTATTATGTGTTTTTAGTTTAATTTAGGGCAAACAAATCATTAAAACGAACTACCCTTTTAATTATGCACATTTTTGTCATTAAATCTGTCTATAGACAAAAAGTAGACAAAATGGCAGTGTTATTAGTCAGAAGGATGGATGTTTTATGAACTGTCATAATAAAACTGACCCGAGTTCACCTAAACATATTAGACACTGGTCATGTGATCAACTCCCCCTAGTGGTGAACCATCGGATTTTCGAAACGTTTCGAAACAGTTATAACGTAATGATGCCTCGTTTGCTAAAATCACGTGACTTGGGCCAGTTTGAAACAAGCTCCGAACCAATGATTCGAAACAAAAGATTCGTAAATGTTTCGAAGCCTCATGAAGCAGTGCTTCGAAAACGACCATCACTAACGGGCGGTTTGGCACACATCAAAGGAATTTGATCTCCTATTTACTGTAAGGAATTATTTCACACAAAAATGAAAAATCTGTCATTGTTTTCTTACATTCATACATCAAGGCAGAGCATTTTCATACTGTTTTTCAAACTTTCTGTATGAGACTGACATCTAGTGGACTTGTTTGTTATATGACTGACACACCTGTTTGCACACGTTTCATAAACACAACCAGGAAATACTTGAAGTCAGAGAAACTGAAACTGATGGGCTGTTGTGTGTTTCGTCTTTCTTTCTGTGTGAACATACGGTGAAATGGCAGAAGCGAGTATTTCAGTGATTCAGGATCAGTTCATCTGTTCAATCTGTCTGGATTTACTGAAGGATCCAGTGGCCATTCCCTGTGGACACAGTTACTGTATGAGCTGTATTACAAACTGCTGGAATCAAGATGATCAGAAGAGAAACTACAGCTGCCCTCAGTGCAGACAGACCTTCAATACAAGACCTGATTTAAATAAAAACACCATGCTGGCTGAAGTGGTGGAAATACTGAAGAAGACAAAACTACAAGCTGCTCGTCCTGATCACAGTTATGCTGAAGCTGGAGATGTGAAGTGTGACGTCTGTACTGAGAGAAAACACAAAGCTGTCAAGTCCTGTCTGGTGTGTCTGAACTCTTACTGTCAAACTCATCTTGAACAACATGAGAATTTATTCAAAGGCAAGAGACACAACCTGATAGACGCCACTGGACGACTTCAGCAGATGATCTGCCCTCAACATGAGAAACTTTTAGAGATTTACTGTAAAACTGATCAGCTCTGTATATGTTATCTGTGTATGGTGGATGAACACAATGAACATAAGACTGGATCAGCTGCAGCAGAGAGGACTGAGAAACAGGTAAGAGATGTGATCTGTGATAAATGTTTCATTATAATGACACCAAAGCTACATTATTAAAGATATTTATATCTTAAGGTAACACATACATCACATTCCTTTGATTTATAAAGTTAAGGACATTGTGAAGATGCCATTTTAGACCTACTGTATCGCCCAGGGTTTAACTTGTAAAAAAAACACTATAATGTACATTTTATCTATTTAATTATTATTTCCACATCCAACAGAAAGAACTGAAGGAGACGCAGAGAAAATACCATCAGAGAATCCAGGAGAGTCAGAAGAAGCTTCAGGAGCTGAGAGATGCTGTGGAGACTCATAAGGTGAGTTTTGATCAGAAGAACAACTGCTGTCTGCTGTTTCAGATCTGTTTCAGACTCAGTTAGGACTCTCATCCAATCAGTCAGTGAGGAGTTCAGTGCTGGATGACTTTCACTGAAGTCCACTGTGGGTAACAGACTGTGTGATGTACCAGTAAGAGCTGAGTGAATGCTGCTGATTCTAATGCTCCTCTCTCTGTGTGTCCTAACAGCGCTCTGCACAGACAGCAGTGGACGACACTGAGAGGATCTTTACTCAACTGATCCGATCCATTGAGAGAAGACGATCTGAGGTGACACAGCTGATCAGAGATCAGGAAAAGACTGCAGTGAGTGAAGCTGAAGGACTCTTGAAGCGACTGGAGCAGGAGATTGATGATCTGAGGAGGAGAGACGATGAGCTGGGGCAGCTTTCACACACAGATGATCACATCCATTTCCTCCAGGTAACAGAGATCAGTGATCTTTAGGAAGTGAAGAGCATGTTTTACTCAGATGATATTTTCAGTGTCATGAGTTTATGTTTGTGTTTGTGTAGAGTTTCCAGTCTCTCTCTGTTCCTCCTGGATCTACAGACTCACTCAGCATCACTGTCAGCTCTCTCATCTCTTTTGATGATGTAGGAAAATCTGTGTCTCATCTGAGAGAGAAACTGGAGGATTTCTGTAGAGAAGAGATAGAGAAGATATTTGATAAAAGTAAAGCACCTGAACCTGAGACCAGGGAGCAGTTCCTAAAATGTGAGTCTCAATAAACAACAAATAAACACACTGATGCTGATAAAGACATGAACAGTGATAATCTTCATTTCAGTCATTTTAAACTCCTCTATAATGATACTCATGAATCAAACTGAATGTGCAGAATAAACAGAAAATAAATAACTGTGCTCGCCCACAATGAAACATAACTGTGAGATCAAATAGCAGTTTATAAATCAAGTTTCTCTTTTAATATTTACGTTTCATAAGCCATTAAGTTTTTCTATAAACAAAAATAATCTACACTTAAAATGATAATAAAATCACACATTCACAAACCTTTTACACACACAGGAATCAGGATTATGATGAATATAACAGTAAAACAATCAGATTAGATTCTGTCTATACTGTAAATGATCTCTGTTCACTTCTTAACACATTGACAGTCCTCACAAAAAAAATAAGTTTTATTTTAATTAATGAAATGTACAATTTTAGATTTAAATGATGTTTTTGATTTGTCTTCATCAGATTATCATCACTTCACTGCAGATCCAAACACAGCAAATAAAAGTCTCTGTCTGTCTGAGGGGAACAGAGTGATTACTTTCACTACAAGAGTCCAGCAGTATCCTGATCATCCAGACAGATTTTATGGTTGTTATCCTCAGGTGTTGTGTAGTGAGAGTTTGAGTGGACGCTGTTACTGGGAGATTGAGTGGAGTGGTTGTGATGTGTATATATCAGTGTCATATAAGGGCATCAGCAGGAAGGGAGGTAATGAGTGTTTGTTTGGATTTAATGATCAGTCCTGGAGTTTGTGCTGCTCTTTCTTCAGTTGTTCATTCTTTCACAATAACATTCAGACTGAACTCCCTGTAGAGTTCAGTTCTTCTAGAATAGGAGTTTATGTGGATCACAGTTCAGGATCTCTGTCCTTCTACAGCGTCTCTGACACAATGACCCTCATCCACAGAGTCAACACCACATTCACTGAACCTCTCTATCCTGGGATTTATGTTATTTTTGGATCAGTGAAACTGTGTGATCTAACAATATAGATGATACAGAGAGTAGAAATAATTTTGTCATATTAGAAGTCTGAACATGATGAATCAACACAAACAAATAATAAGTCTTTCATTTACTAATTAGTAATTTTAAATACCTGATTGTAATGTTATATTTTAATAATTTGCATTTTGTGGGTGGTAATGGCGCAGTGGATAAGACACTCGCCTTTGGTGTGAGAGACCCGGGTTTGAATCCACTGTGACACACCATTGTGTCCCTGAGTAAGACCCTTAACCCCTTGTTGCTCCAGAGCCGTGCGACCTCTGACATATATAGCAATTGAAGTCGCTCTGCATAAAAGCGTCAGCTAAATAGAGACAGAGCGCTGTCATGCAAATTTGAAAACCACGCCCACCGGACAGCTTATAAATCCTATTTCTGTTTTTTTTGGCTTGTTAGCTGTACATATTGTCACACAGCAGCTTTTAGGCATTATTCTGTTTTTTGCTATAAGCCAGAAATGAAAAGGAGGCGGCATCTCACAATACAAAGTCTATGGAGACGGTTGGATTGTTTTCCCCCCGGTGGGCGTGGTTTTCAGGTTATGACGCGCCACGCTCTGTCTCTATGAATAAGTAATAAGAGTTAGGGTTAAACAGTATTGATTATGCTATTCAAGATGTATATTTTCACTTTAATGCGGATGATACTGTCATGTATTGTGGTGCACCTTCGAAACAGCAAGACTTGCTTAAGATTCAAGTGGCTTTTGATGTTATTCAGTCTCGGTTTCATACATTAAAACTTGTCCTGAATGCAGATAAAACTAAATTTATGTTAATTTCAGGCTATAAAGATCAAAGACAATTTTATTCCTGTCCAGACGTTATGAGGCAATGTGATTGAGTTGGTAAAAGAATATAAATATCTTGGCATTATTATTGATGATAAATTATCTTTTGCGTCTCACATAAATAACTTTAAGAAAAAATTGAAGATGAAGCTTTGATTTTATTGTAGAAACAGGTTTTGTTTTTTTGTTTAATGTAAGAAAGAGGTTAGTTTCTGTACTTGATTATGGTGATGTGGTGTATTAGTTTGCTTCTTCTCAACTCCTTTCTTTGGATGCTGTTTATCACAGCGCTTTAAGATTTATATCAGATTGTAAGCCTTAAGTCATCATTGTAATATAGAGTAGCCTGGCCATCTAAGGAAAATTAATTTTTACTTGATTATTTATAAAACTATTTTGGGGTTGTTGCCTTTGTTTTTAGGTTGTCTCATAAATAAAAAGTGTTGGGAAATATTCTCTTCAGTCTGATAATTATTTTACTCTCTGTGTTCCATCTGCAAAAACTGAAATAGGAAAAATGGCATTTATGTATGCAGCACCATTTGCATGAAACTTACTCTAAGCACAATTGAAATTACAAACTCTGGTGCCTATGGATTATTTTAAATCTATTATTGGGTCACTCGAAGAACACTCATTGATTTGCAATAGTTTTAAAGTGTTTTACTGTTCCGTGTTCTCACCACGGAAAGGGCAACCCAGTGTACAAAAGGATGTTACTCTATTCCACTCATAGATACAGTTGAAAGAAAAAGTATGTGAACCCTTTGGGCTTACTTCGATTTCTTCATAAATTGGTCATAAAATGTGTTCTGATCTTCATCTAAGTCACAACAATAGAGAAACACAGTCTGCTTAAACTATAACCGCACAAACATTATACGTTTTCATGTTTTTATTGAACACAACATGTAAACATTCATAGTGCAGGGTGGAAAAGTATGTAAAAACCCTAGGCTAATGACGTCTCCAAGAGCTAATTGGAGCCAGGAGTCAGCCAACCTGGGGTCCAATCAATGTGAAGCTGCCCTGTCCAATAAAAACACACACCAGTTTTGAGTTTGCTGTTCTGAAGAAGCATTGTCTGATGTGAACCATGCCTCGCACAAAAGAGCTCTCAGAAGACCTACGATCAAGAATTGTTGACTTACATAAAGCTGCCTGTGAAAACACAGCTAAGGTCACTTTTGTAATTTACTTTTTTCTACTTAAAATCATATTTTATAATGTGAAGAACCTTTTGTAAAAATATTAGCTCACATATTTATGACCCAGTCTGTGAAAGTCCAGCTAAAGACATTTTTTGTGATTTACTGTTTTTATTATTTTTATTATTTTAGAATTTAATTATTTCAAATTCTGTAAAAATATAACCTTAATATTTTTAATATTGACTGAGTCATATTCAAAATCAAACCTTGATTGTCCTAATCTCATTATTAGATTATGAAACTGGATTTCACAGACAGATTTGTGTATCATTATTAGTAACATGTAACTTTACAGCATCATGTCTGTGTTTTGAGGTACATCTTTGCGCTCCTGGAATGAGTTTTTGATCTGAGCTTGCATAAGATTTACACTTTTGTTCAGAAGTTTAGAATCGCTCATTTTTTTTTATTCATATAATTTTCTCACCATTGTATTATAATATTACAGTTTTTCTCGATTGCTAAAACACTCTAACCAGGCTTTTGAACTAAATTTTCAAAACCATAACAGAATTTTTCAAGAAGCACAATCATTTTGCTGAACTATAAACACTACTCCCATGCTTTAACACATGAGTCAGATTTGGTGAACTGTTAAGGGCGATTTATAGTCGTGCGTAGGTCCTACGCCGTAGCTACGTGGTAGGCTATCCGTAGCCTGTGCGTAGCTCTGCGTAGCCTGACGCGCACCTCACAAAATTTCTAACAGCTCGTCGGCTCTACGCGGACCGGAAGCGCTGTGATTGGTCCACCAGAACCCCTCTGTCAGGTAAAAAAACTGTGTCATAGGTATTTCCGTTTGAGACGGTGAAAACAAAGATGAGCCAAGTTGAGGAGTGATTTAACTCAAACTGCAACATAAGTTGCTGTTTATTTACTTCCATCATTGCTGGTCTTCTCAAATTATACACAACAAGTTGCTATTTCTTCTTCGTTTGTGGGTTAACTTGCTTAGCTTCTTCTTCTGTGACGACTTCTGCTGCTACTGTGGTTACACGCGTGATTACTGCCAACCAGCGGTTTCGCGTGTGTTTGCACGTCGACGCGGACGGCGACGCAAAAGTATAAATGAAAACCGACGCGGAACCTACGCCGTCGCGGCTACGCCGTAGGACCTACGCACAACTATAAATCGCCCTTTACTACTATACACACAAATCCCTACATTTCTCAGTTCTTACACCATCTGGTTATATGGACAGCACTAGAATTCAATACTGTTCACTCAAGTCAGCACAGCTTGGGCTCAATTAGGAAACATTTACCAAGGTGGAAACACTAAGAGTCAAAATTGAACACACATCAATCAGATCCTTCAATATATAGATAAAAGGGCCCGAATCAGTTCACAGAGCTTTGAAACAATGGATCCACAGAGAAATTCGTCGAATAGGTTGAGGAGAAGGAAGAGGAGGAGGGAAAGAAGGAGGACGTGGGGAAGAGGGGGGCGAAGGGCAAGGTGACAAGCAGTCTCAGATGAAATTCGAGCCACTCTAGTTGACCATGTCCTTGTCCATGGTATGATTATGAGGGAGGCTGAGCAAATGAGTAAAGCCTAATTTGAGTCGCTTCACTGTTGCCTCCATCTTCAGAGCCTTCAGGGAGTGAAACAGATAGATGTACTTACATTAAGACTGCTCTGTACAGTAACTTTAGTGTGCATACACTGTTGGACTATGACACTGGAATAAAGAAATGGATCAAATTGCCTTCCATTTGGATATTGTTTTGAAATTATTGCACCAGTGTGTAATAGTATGTTGTAGTGTGTGTGTTTTTGAAAGCTTGTGTGTGATGTCTGAGGGAAAAGTTTTGAGTGTAGAGCTTCATTTTGACCTGAATATATGATGTTTGGAGAATTGGGTGAGGCGTTATGGATTTGTGTTTACTGTTTTGAGAATATGAGGCATAGTTTCAAGAAATGTGTTTAAGCAACCAAGGAAAAAGTGTAACTCATCAAAATATAGAATAATACAAATGTAGCTATAGGAATGAGAAATTTAGTGACAAAATGCAAAACAGATTATTTTATATTTTAGCTCCAGTCACTTCTGCCACCAACTTTTTAAACATTTTAAGCATTTCTATTCTGATTGGGTGCTTTTTTCAATATTCCAAAGGCATGCATATCATTTTTTTTTGTAAAATTTCAGTATTTTTGTAAAAGTAATCAATATGTTGGGACAAGAACTCTGACAAGACACCATAGAGAAAATATCAAAATCAGTTTTGGTTTGCATAAACCGATATGCATAGTTATAAACTTAATAAATTAATAATAAAAGTGCATAATTTAAGTTACATCTTTAAATAAATCATCATAGCGTTTCAAAAATAGTGTAAATTACAATCATAAAAAAATGAGCAACAGTTTCAATCACAAACCACAAAAGGAGCGATTTTAGAATATTTAGAGATGAAAAAGTTAAAGGAAAACACCATCATTTGTCAATATTTCGTTCTTCCCTCAACTTAGATGAATTAATACATACCTCTCTTTTCTCAATCCGTGCATTTAATCGTCATACAGCGCATCCATTTAGTCTAGCACCATTCATTCATTAGAATCCAAATAGGGATGAATTTAGAAGCCACCAAACAATTCCATGTTTTCTCTATTTAAAGACTCTTACATGAGTAGTTACATGAGTAAGTAAGGTGGCACAAAATAAAACACTGTGATTTTCTAAGCGGATAAAAAACTGTATGGTGGAAGATCACTTAAACACTCAGTAAAATCATCACTCCTGACTTCAGAAGTTTGAGCGAGAGGAGGAGCAGTCAGGAGTGATGATGTTACTACACCAGAGATCAAAGTGATGCAAACTAAAAGTGCTCTTTTGTAAAGTGTTGATAGTTGTTCACAATCTGAGAAAGACAAATAAGCTACAATAATACAAAATTGTTTTATATTTTCTTTCTTTTTTTATTGTGCACACAGACCTAAACAGGCCTTTAACAGTTAAAGTTTTTAATAAAAATTAAAGTAAGCTTTTATAAATGATTTTTCTTTTTTAATTCTTATTTCTATTATAAAATATTCTCATGTAAATACTGTGATATACAATGAAGGTAGGGTGATAAAGGCTCTTCTGGCTAAATGTTGATAATTTGTGTTGTTATGTTTCCCTCTTTTAATAATCTACAAACCTCCCACCTATAACACTTTGACCCAGATTCAAAAACAAGACTTCAGCAAACTCCAGACTAAAATACATGTTTGTGCCGTCTTAACTGAAAACAACTTACACTGAGTGATCTTAAAATATTTCACTGTCATTGTTTTGTGTCGTACTGCACACCAGTAGACTCCTGTTTTTATCTGAGAGACATTTAAACTAAAAACTACTTAAATGTCATCATTAACTAAAACTTAATCCTGACTTAATCTCTGTCTGTAAAACCAGGTCATGTCTTTTTAAACATTATAACAGCTTATGTTTGTTTTAATGCATTTATTTAAAATCTGTATAATCAATTATCTGTAGTTTAAACTTTTATTTATTTTTCTTTTTTAAATGTGAATTGTTTGTGTAAGTAGTGTAAATTCACCATATCAGTTTAGTGACAAACATCAGAGGGATTTGATCTGTTATTCTCTTATTTCACCACAAAATTCACTCATATTTATGCATTTATGGCAGAGCATTTTCACAAAGGTTTGGCTACTCGAGACTGCGACTTTCTTTATGAGACTGACATCTAGTGGACTTGTTTATTATATGACTGACACACCTGTTTGCACACGTTTCATAAACACAACCAGGAAATGATTTGAGTTCAGAGAAACTGAAACTGATGAGCTGTTGTGTGTTTAGTTTTATTGTTTGTAAGTAAATACGGTGAAATGGCAGAAGCGAGTATTTCAGTGATTCAGGATCAGTTCATCTGTTCAATCTGTCTGGATTTACTGAAGGATCCAGTGGCCATTCCCTGTGGACACAGTTACTGTATGAGCTGTATTACAAACTGCTGGAATCAAGATGATCAGAAGAGAAACTACAGCTGCCCTCAGTGCAGACAGACCTTCAATACAATACCTGATTTATATAAAAACACCATGCTGGCTGAAGTGGTGGAGATGCTGAAGAAGACAACACTACAAGCTGATCGTCCTGATCACAGTTATGCTGAAGCTGGAGATGTGAAGTGTGACGTCTGTACTGAGAGAAAACACAAAGCTGTCAAGTCCTGTCTGGTGTGTCTTGAATCTTACTGTCAAACTCATCTTGAACAACATGAAGCTTTTCACAGAGGAAAGAGACACAAAGTGATTGATGTGACTGGACGACTTCAGCAGATGATCTGCCCTCAACATGACAAACTTTTAGAGATTTACTGTAAAACTGATCAGCTCTGTATATGTTATCTGTGTATGGTGGGAAAGCACAAACATCATGATACTATATCAGCTAAAGAAGAGAGGACTGAGAAACAGGTAAGAGATGTGATCTGTGATAAATGTTTCATTATAATGACACCAAAGTTACATTATCTTTTATCTTAATGTAACACATACATCACATTCCTTTGATTTATAAAGTTAAGGACATTGTGAAGATGCCATTTTGGACCTCGCCCAGGGCTGGATTTTAACTTGTAAAAAATCACTCTAATGTACATTTTATCTGTTTCATTATTATGTCCACATCCAACAGAAAGAACTGAAGGAGACGCAGAGAAAATACCATCAGAGAATCCAGGAGAGTCAGAAGAAGCTTCAGGAGCTGAGAGATGCTGTGGAGACTCATAAGGTGAGTTTTGATCAGAAGAACAACTGCTGTCTGCTGTTTCAGATCTGTTTCAGACTCAGTTAGGACTCTCATCCAATCAGTCAGTGAGGAGTTCAGTGCTGGATGACTTTCACTGAAGTCCACTGTGGGTAACAGACTGTGTGATGTACCAGTAAGAGCTGAATGAATGCTGCTGATTCTAATGCTCCTCTCTCTGTGTGTCCTAACAGCGCTCTGCACAGACAGCAGTGGACGACACTGAGAGGATCTTTACTCAACTGATCCAAACCATTGAGAGAAGACGATCTGAGGTGACACAGCTGATCAGAGATCAGGAAAAGACTGCAGTGAGTGAAGCTGAAGGACTCTTGAAGCGACTGGAGCAGGAGATTGATGATCTGAGGAGGAGAGACGCTGAGCTGGAGCAGCTTTCACACACAGATGATCACATCCATTTCCTCCAGGTAACAGAGATCAGTGATCTTTAGGAAGTGAAGAGCATGTTTTACTCAGATGATATTTTCAGTGTCATGAGTTTATGTTTGTGTTTGTGTAGAGTTTCCAGTCTCTCTCTGTTCCTCCTGGATCTACAGACTCACTCAGCATCACTGTCAGCTCTCTCATCTCTTTTGATGATGTAGGAAAATCTGTTTCTCATCTGAGAGAGAAACTGGAGGATTTCTGTAGAGAAGAGATAGAGAAGATATTTGATAAAAGCAAAGCACCTGAACCTGAGACCAGGGAGCAGTTCCTAAAATGTGAGTCTCAATAAACAACAAATAAACACACTGATGCTGATAAAGACATGAACAGTGATAATCTTCATTTCAGTCATTTTAAACTCCTCTATAATGATACTCATGAATCAAACTGAATGTGCAGAATAAACAGAAAACAAATAACTGTGCTCGTCTACAATGAAACATAACTGTGAGATCAAATAGCAGTTCATAAATCAAGTTTCTCATTTAATATTTAAATTTCATAAGCTTTTCTATAAACAAAAATGATCCACACTTAAATTAAATGATGACAAAATATATGTTAAAGTGTACATCTACAGAACAGAGGGACTTTAACAATGTTCACACATTCACAAACCTTTTACACACACAGGATTATGATGAATATAACAGTAAAACAATCAGATTAGATTCTGTCTGTACTGTAAATGATCTCTGTTCACTTCTTAACACATTGACAGTCCTCAGAAACTAAAAAAAATAAGACTTGACGTTTTATTTTAATTATTGAAATGTAGAATTTTACATTTTAATGATGTTTTTGATTTGTCTTCATCAGATTATCATCACTTCACTGCAGATCCAAACACAGCACATCAACTTCTCTGTCTGTCTGAGGGGAACAGAGTGATTACTGGCACTTATCCAGTCCAGTATCCTGATCATCCAGACAGATTTGATGATTGTCCTCAGGTGTTGTGTAGTGAGAGTTTGAGTGGACGCTGTTACTGGGAGGTTGAGTGGAGTGATGTGGTGTTTATCTCAGTGTCATATAAGAGCATCAGCAGGAAGGGAGGTTATGAGTGTTGGTTTGGATATAATGATCAGTCCTGGAGTTTGTGCTGCTATGACTTCAGTTTTTCATTCTGTCACAATAACATTCAGACTAAACTCCCTGTAGTGCTCAGATCTTCTAGAATAGGAGTTTATGTGGATCACAGTTCAGGATCTCTGTCCTTCTACAGCGTCTCTGACACAATGACCCTCATCCACAGAGTCAACACCACATTCACTAAACCTCTCTATCCTGGGTTTTATGTTTTTTTTGGATCAGTGAAACTGTGTGATACAACAATATAGATGATACAGAGAGTCTACAAATAATTTTGTCAAATTAGAAGTCTGAACATGATGAATCAACAACAAAGAAATAATAAGTCTTTCATTTATTAATTAGTAATTTTAAATAACTGATTGTAATGTTATATTTTAATAATTGTATTTTGTCCTGTCAGAAAGAGGTGTACAGTAGTTATTCACAGTTAATATTATTCATCTACAGCCGTGTATTCTTTTATGTATACAAACCGCTATAAATAAAATGTTACACAAGCCAAAATGTATGAGTCTAAATTCAAAAAATAATCTCAATTCACTTATTTTTATGACAAACATTTAGTTTGACATTAGTTTAATTTTCTTAACATGGATGATAAGTTTAACTGCTAAACTGCTGTAAGAACAAAATACAAGTGCTCAACTATTCCAGCATCCACACACGTGATTTAGTAGACAAATCTTTCTGTTTACAGACGTGATGTAATCACAACTAATATGAACATTTACCACAAAATGTATCATTATTAAATTTCCACTTTGTGTTTGTTATGGGTTCAAGTCACTATTATGGTGAATTATGTTTCCTTCAGGCATTTGTCCCTTCACTGAACTTACTCTTCTCTTTTTAGCAAATACAACAGTGTTTAATTAAGACCAGTTGTTCATTGCTTGATGTAGAGAGAAAACTAATCAGATCATCTGAGATTTTTTGTTTATACAATATAGTGTAAACAATTAAAACATGATACTATAAAAACATATAAATGTAATCATCTATGCAAATGACACAAGACTGATCTAACGCTTGATTTATTTATTTGCTTACAGTAAGTGAGACACCAACCTTTCTGATACGAATCTCAACCATGGTGACAGTAAATGGTAAGAAAGTTGCACAAATTTTTCATATTACAATGCATGATGGGAGTTATGAATGAGTTTTATACAATCCATGCACCCAGCATGCATTGAAGCTTTGTTGTTGATTGTCTCCATTGTTGAGTTTCATAGGCTGATTGTTGTCTCGGTGCATCTGATTATAAAGGGACATTTGAATACATGTTTGAAGATTCTGTCATTAAATAAATGCCCGTTAAAACCCAGGAACAACTTGAGCCTTTATTTAAACTCGAGAGGAATAACACTCGGGAAAAAATCTATTATTATTCCAGTACCAAAAAAGGCATGTCCCCAAGAGAATAATGACTATCGGCCAGTGGCCATTACTTCCAATGTCTTTAAATCTTTTGAGAAGCTTATGATAGAGAAACTTCACACAAACGTGGAAAAAACTTTAGATAAATACCAATTTGCTTATAAAGAAAATCGTGGCTCAAGTGATGCCATATCAACTATTATGCACTTAACTTTGAAGCACTTAGAAAGTCCTGCTGCATATGCTAGATTGCTTTCTGTTGATTTTAGTTCTGCTTTTAATTCAATTCAGCCAGACATCATTCGTAGGAAACTAGTTCAGTTAAATTTAAATCCTTTTTTATTTAGGTGGTATCACTCCTTTTTGTCAACTCTTCTCTGTCTGATCTAACAGTGTGCAACACTAGCGTTCCCCAGGGGTCTTTCAGTTCACCTCTCTTGTTCACATTGTTCACCAATGACTGTATCAGTTCTGAGCCAAGTCAATATATAGTAAAACTTTCAGATGATATTGTTGTTCTTAGTTTGCTTACCATTGAAAGTAAGATGAACATTCACCAAGATGCTGTGGACAAGTTTGTCAATTGGTGTGATTCACACCACCTACAGATTAACACAGGCAAAACTGTGGAAATGCTGGTAGACCCCAAATCTGTTGGAGACCAGAGACCTGTGGCCATTCACGGTCATGACATCAGGCAGGTGACATCTTTTAAATACTTAGGAGTGTACATCAGCACCTCTATTTTTTACGCAGACTTAGTATGTTTGGGGTCAGTAAAAATATTATGCTAATTTTCTATAGAGCAACTATTGAGTCCATCCTTCGGTATGGTATCACCAGCTGGTTTGGAAATTTGACAATTAAATCAACAACAACAACAATTTTTTATTTGGTCAAGACGGCATGAAAGATCATGGGTACACCAGCACCCCTAAATCTGGGGGAACTTTTTGATCAGACAATAATCAGGCAGGCTAAGATCATTATATCAGATAACTCTCATGTGCTGTTTTCAGAGTTTAAGCTTTTAAACTCAGGAAAGAGGTACAGGGTCCCCCTGTGTAAATATAATAGGTATAAGTGCTCACTGGTTCCTCTTTCAATTAATCTTATAAATAAGCAGCAATGTAGGTGAGACAGGATTTAGGATCATGATATGATATCATTTTGCACTAATTGTTTTTAAGAAACGGTGGATTGCAATTTTGCAGTTTCTGTCCTAACGTTTTATGTTCTTTTTGTATTTTTATCTGTTTTATCTTTGTATCTGTGTTGTGTCGTTGTTTTAATTGTCCTGTAGCAATTTCCTTATCTCCAAAACAAATTTCTTCCTGGGGAGACAAATAAAGATACTTTGACTTTGCTCATGTTCACAATGTGAGGTTATGATCCACTCACTGTGTACTCATACTTTGGTCATGATGTGAGGTTATGGTACACTTAAAGTTTGCTCATCATGGTACACTCATTGTGCACTCATATCATGAACTCAACATTCTGAATTCACAATGAGCTCAAATAAAGCTCACACTGTGAATTATCACGGTATGAAAATGGTGTGAATTCACTGTGATCTCACGTGTTGACTGGGATCATTATGAGTTACATGCAACTTTACAGCATCATGTCTGTGTTTTGATCGTTGTGCTCCTGGAATGAGTTTTTGATCTAAGATTTACACTTTTGTTCAGAAGTTTAGGATCGCTCATTTTTTATTCATATTCTTTTCTCCCCATTTTATTATAATAGTAACTCATCAAAATATAGAATAATACAAATGTAGCTATAGGAATTATATTTACTGACTAAAAATCTAAAACAAATTATTTTAGATTTTAGATTGAGTCAATTCTGCCACCAACTTTTTTCACATTTTTAAGCATTTTTATTCTTATTGACTGCTTTTCTTCAATATTCAGCCCAAGGCATGCATATAAAAAACTTTGTAATTTCAGTATTTTTGTAAAAGTATCAATATGTTGTGACAATTATTTATTGACTACAAAAACAAGTTATGGCTTATATTCATGATTACAGATGCAATATCTGAAAGCTATGAAGATTAATTTATACGACATTGCTTACTGGGATTTTGATATTTTCTCTATGGTGTCTTGTCAGTTTTGGTTTGCACAAACCAATATGCACAGTAATAAACTATACGGATGAATAAGTTCATAAAAGTGCATAATTTCAGTTACATCTTTAAATAAATAATCATAGCATTTCAAAAGTAGTGTACATTTCTCTTAATTGTTCTTTAATATTCTTAGAGATGAAACAATGGACCTTATTTCAAAGGGGATTTAAGCCATTTTTGATTGTGGATAAAAATGTATCATATAAAATAAAAAATTAACAGTATTTTCATGGAAAAACATTTTGGGATATTCATAGTAGAAAATAACATCATTGATAGTGAACAGGAAGGAATTAAGAAGCCCCCAATGACTTTCATGTTTTCTGTTAAAGATGTGAATTACATGAGTAGTTACACTAGTAAGTATGCTGCCCTAGAAAGGCAAAAGACCATAACTCGCTAGAGTGTAGAACCGAGAAAATGACTTTTAGATTTATTAGTGACTTTAGTTGTCAGTTATTTTATTTTTGATTTTTATTTTCTCGAAAAAAAAAAAACAACAAAATTGACCTCGATACTTATCCACATGATAAAGGAGGTCTTGAATGTCCCAAAAATATCAATAACTAATTTTTGACCAAAAACGCAGTTACTGCCTTTTGGCTTTGTAGGGCAGTATGGTGGCACAAAATAAAACATGGTGATTTTCAGTGGATAAATGAGAACTATATTGTACTGTATGGTTGAAGATCACTTAAACACGCAGTAAAATCATCATTTACTGCACCTGAGATCAAAGTGATGCAAACTAAAAGTGCTCCTTTTGTAAAGTGTTGATATTTGTTAAAAATCTGAGAAACACAAATAAGCTACAATAATAAAAAAAAACTTATTGATTATTTTTTTTTATTGAGCACACAGACCTAAACAGCCTTTAACAGTTCAGTTTATAAAAATTAAATTAAGCTTTTATTAATGATTTTACTTCTGAATTCTTGTTTCTATTATAAAATATTATCATGTAAATACTGTGGCATACAATGAAGGTAAGATGATAAAGGCTCTTCTGGCTAAATGTTGATCATTTGTGTTGCTATGTTTCCCTCTTTTAATAATCTACAAATCTCCCACCTATATCACTTTGAGCCGGATTCACAAACAAGACTTCATCAAACTCCAGACTAAAATACATGTTTGTGCCGTCTTAACTGAAAACAACTTACACTGACTGATCTTAAAATACTTCACTGTCATTGTTTTGTGTCGTACTGCACACCAGTAGACTCCTGTTTTTATCTGAGACACATTTAAACTAAAAACTACTTAAATGTCATCATTAACTAAAACTTATTCCTGACTTAATCTCTGTCTGTAAAACCAGCTCATGTCTTTTTATACATTATAGGAGCTTATGTTTGTTTTAATGCATTTATTTAAAAATGTGTATAATCAATTATCTGTAGTTTAAACTTCTATTTATTTTTTTATTTTGTAAATGTGATTTGTATGTGTAAATAGTGTAAACTTACCACGAGAGGACAAACACTCGCACTGGCTTGGATGTTGAATCAGTTTAGTGACAAACATCACAGGGATTTGATCTGTTATTCACTTTAAGGAATTATTTTAAAAATATGTTTTTATTATAGAATTTTAAGAATTCATAAATTCACGGAAAGAGAAACATTGTTAAATTACAGACACTTCTAATAACAACACAAAAAGAAAATATCAAAATCAGTTTTGCTTTGCATAAACTGTTATGCACAGTTATCTATTATCTGTAGTTTAAACTTCTATTTATTTTTCTTTTCTAAATGTGAATTGTTTGTGTAAGTAGTGTAAACTCATCACTAGAGGACAAACACTCACACTGACTTTAATGTTGAATCAGTTTAGTGACAAACATCAGAGGGATTTGATCTGTTATTCTCTTATTTCACCACAAAATTCACTCATATTTATGCATTTATGACAGAGCATTTTCACAAAGGTTTGACTACTCGAGACTGTGAATTTCTGTATGAGACTGACATCTAGTGGACTTGTTTATTATATGACTGACACACCTGTTAGCACACGTTTCATAAACACAACCAGGAAATTCCTGAGTTCAGAGAAACTGAAACTGTTGGGCTGTTGTGTGTTTAGTTTTTTTGTTTGTAAGTAAAAACGGTGAAATGGCAGAAGCGAGTTTTTCAGTGATTCAGGATCAGTTCATCTGTTCAATCTGTCTGGATTTACTGAAGGATCCAGTGACCATTCCCTGTGGACACAGTTACTGTATGAGCTGTATTACAAACTACTGGAATCAAGATGATCAGAAGAGAAACTACAGCTGCCCTCAGTGCAGACAGACCTTCAATACAAGACCTGATTTAAATAAAAACACCATGCTGGCTGAAGTGGTGGAAATACTGAAGAAGACAAAAATACAAGCTGCTCGTCCTGATCACTGTTATGCTGAAGCTGGAGATGTGAAGTGTGACGTCTGTACTGAGAGAAAACACAAAGCCGTCAAGTCATGTCTCGTGTGTCTCAAGGTTATTATAGTTTTGCATTTTTCCTTAGTTTTTATTTTTATTTCGTTTTGACTTTTTGTTTTCAAATTCAGTCTAGTTTTAATTAGTTTTTGAAGTGGGTTTGCTAGTTTAGTTTAGTTTTTATTTTTTGAAAATGCTTAGTCTTAGTTTAGTTTTTATTAGTTTTAGTCTTTTTCATAATTTGGGTTATTTGTCAGGGGCAAGATTCAAAAAGGTCAGAAAAAGAATTGTGTAATAATAACTCAACAAAAACATCATACAATTTTAGAAAATATTAATTCAAAAATAAAACCAGTACATAAAATGTACATATGGGCACAAAATATTAACAGTCTCAAGTTCAGCACTCCACAGTAAGTGCAAAATGTGATGTGTGCCAGTAAAAAACTTAAAGAGCCAACAGACTAAAGAAGACATGCATGAACCACATGTATTCAACCCATTTTTGAGGCACAACAAGACATTTCTGTCAGATTGTCAGAGAGCTCAGTCTGAGACAAGACCATGACAAATAACCAGAGGTGAAAAGAAGTAATCTAAAGAAATAAATACTCAAGTAGCGAGTTAGTAGTTACTCTTGAGAAAAAAAATACACACATACATGCACAAACAGTATACAGTGTACACATAAGTATCAGGACAGTAAAGACAAAAGTTTGCTGTGGAGACCAGAAATTGGTAAGATGAATATCAGTGTGTCAGAAGTACAGAAGTCACATTCAACCTTTGATTTTGTTTCAACACATGCTTTAACAACAAAGAAAAACAGCCTTTAATGCTGACTTGTATGTTGTACTCAAACACAAAACTAAAAAGAAATGGATCAAACTGATACTACACACGTGTGAACAATTAATGCATTAGGACACAGTTCACTTGAACACTTCTGAGTTAATGGTCTCAACGTGGCCACATTAGATAGTATTAAAATACAAACGTGTTGTGTTATTGAGTTGGAATAGTGTGCATGTTAAAACAGGTGACATTTCTGTACTTTTGTCTATTTATCTTTTAATGTTTAGACATTTCTTGACTCCACAGCAAACTGAGGATTTTTGCCTGTATTGTCTGAAAACTTAATGTTGATGTATGCAGCTTATAGCTGAAATATCAGACAAGTAAACCGACAGTGTTTTGCATTTGGTCATCGACAGTTTACAATTACATGAAATACAAACTGATTTTAGAAAAGAACTCATGTTTTCTTATGATGTAAATCTCATGTCACGTGTGTGTGTTGTGAGGAGCACTTACAGTACAGCGAATCAGACGTCAATCATAGATGGACTTTCTTCATTCAGTCACGTGTACACAGTGCTTCTGAAGTTTGCACGCATTTAAATGTTTTTGATGACAAACAGGTCGCGTGTATATAATGGCGGGTACACGTGTTAAGTTTAGCTTTCAGTTAAAGATTAGTAAATTCATATTCACGTAATACAACACACTTTATGTTCTGCGTGTTTCTAGACACAAGCAAAACCGCATCAGAGGATTCAGTTGTTGCAGCGATCTAAACAATTCATTTAAACTGATTCGCGAACCAATTCAAAACGTTTGGCCCGTTTGCTTTGTAAAGAATCGACTCAAAAGATTCATTTATTTGCAACACCTTGTAAGGAATCAACTTAAACGAGTCATTAATTCGCGAATGTGTGTGTGTGTGTGTGTGTGTGTGAGAGTGACACCGCGTGAGTGAGAGACGCATGGAAAGGAATTTGAAGCTGAACGTTATTTGCTCTATAAAAGACAAAGACGAAAACTAAGGACATTTAATCTATATTTTTATTTTATTTTAGTTAGTTTTGCCAGACACACATTACAGTTTTAGTTAGTTATCGGTTTTTTGTAATGCCTCGTTTTTATTTTTATTTCAGTTAACGACAATGTTTTTTCACACCTAGTTTTCGTTTTTTCGTTCGTTTTCGTTAACGATTATAACCTTGGTATGTCTTGAATCTTACTGTCAAACTCACTTTGAACAACATGAAGCTTTTCACAGAGGAAAGAGACACAAAGTGATTGATGTGACAGGAAGACTTCAGCAGATGATTTGCCCTCAACATGAGAAACTTTTAGAGATTTACTGTAAAACTGATCAGCTCTGTATATGTTATCTGTGTATGGTGGGGAAGCACAAACATCATGATACTATACCAGCTAAAGAAGAGAGGACTGAGAAACAGGTAAGAGATGTGATCTTGTTACGAATCACTCAACTCAGGAATCCCAGTGCAGAGGGTTTTAATCAGGTAACACTGCAGATAACACTCAATGACGTCAGTAGATGTATGTATAAGAGAATAACACTCAATGTCTTCATGAAATATGTATAGGAGAAAAACACAGAGTCCGTGTGTGTAAGGTGCGAAAAACTAAAAAAACACTGGAGAGGTAAAACACAGCAGTGTCCTCTCGATGGTCTCAAACGTGGGAAACACAGCAGGGCTGTAGGACATCCACAAAACTCCGACGACACTGGGTGTATGCCTCACGGGACAAAGAGAGAGATTCCTGGCGGGGCACAGAGAGAGAGAGAGAGATGACTAACAGAGTCTTCAGCCGACCAAGTGGACAGCGCACGCTCCTGGTCAGTACTAGCCGCTGGACAGCGTCCGGGGAGGCACCGATGAAGGGAGTGTAACCACGACTGTTGCCACACCAGTCGGGAAAACCAGATAGCAGCGATGACGAGTAAATCAGCAGTGAGGGAGGGCGAAGGCAGATAATTAACCACAACTGAGGGAAAACGGGACCGGGAATCTAAAGGGCAAAGGCAACAGAAGGCACAGATATAAATGACTAAACTTTTCAGACTAGACTAGACAAGAACTAGCAACGCTAGCGGGCACGAACATACTAAGACGAACTTGCAAAGAGCATAGGAAACGAAGGGAATTTAAATCAAACCGGATGGGTAAACAATGAGAATCAGGTGTGGGACGCCGGTGAGAAGAGTCAGAGATAATGAGGTCACCAGGTGGAAGGCACGCGTGGAGCTGTCAAAACATAAACACAACACAACACATGGTGAAACAAAAACAAAGCGGCCAATGAGACCGAAATCATGACAGATCTGTGATAAATGTTTCATTATAATGACACCAAAGTTACATAACTAAAGATCTTTATATCTTAAGGTAACACATACATCACATCCCTTTGATTTATAAAGTTAAGGACATTGTGAAGATGTCATTTTGGACCTACGGTATCGCCCAGGGTTTAACTTACATTTTATCTGTTTAATTATTATTTCCACATCCAACAGAAAGAACTGAAGGAGACGCAGAGAAAATACCATCAGAGAATCCAGGAGAGTCAGAAGAAGCTTCAGGAGCTGAGAGATGCTGTGGAGACTCATAAGGTGAGTTTTGATCAGAAGAACAACTGCTGTCTGCTGTTTCAGATCTGTTTCAGACTCAGTTAGGACTCTCATCCAATCAGTCAGTGAGGAGTTCAGTGCTGGATGACTTTCACTGAAGTCCACTGTGTGTAACAGACTGTGTGATGTACCAGTAAGAGCTGAGTGAATGCTGCTGATTCTAATGCTCCTCTCTCTGTGTGTCCTAACAGCGCTCTGCACAGACAGCAGTGGACGACACTGAGAGGATCTTTACTCAACTGATCCGATCCATTGAGAGAAGACGATCTGAGGTGACACAGCTGATCAGAGATCAGGAAAAGACTGCAGTGAGTGAAGCTGAAGGACTCTTGAAGCGACTGGAGCAGGAGATTGATGATCTGAGGAGGAGAGACGCTGAGCTGGAGCAGCTTTCACACACAGATGATCACATCAATTTCCTCCAGGTAACAGAGATCAGTGATCTTTAGGAAGTGAAGAGCATGTTTTACTCAGATGATATTTTCAGTGTCATGAGTTTATGTTTGTGTTTGTGTAGAGTTTCCAGTCTCTCTCTGTTCCTCCTGGATCTACAGACTCACTCAGCATCACTGTCAGATCTCTCATCTCTTTTGATGATGTAGGAAAATCTGTGTCTCATCTGAGAGAGAAACTGGAGGATTTCTGTAGAGAAGAGATAGAGAAGATATTTGATAAAAGTAAAGCACCTGAACCTGAGACCAGGGAGCAGTTCCTAAAATGTGAGTCTCAATAAACAACAAATAAACACACTGATGCTGATAAAGACATGAACAGTGATAATCTTCATTTCAGTCATTTTAAACTCCTCTATAATGATACTCATGAATCAAACTGAATGTGCAGAATAAACAGAAAATAAATAACTGTGCTCGCCCACAATGAAACATAACTGTGAGATCAAATAGCAGTTCATAAATCAAGTTTCTCATTTAATATTTAAATGTCATAAGTTTTTCTATAAACAAAAATGATCCACACTTAAATAAAATGATGACAAAATATATTTTAAAGTGTACAACTACAGAACAGATGGACTTTAACAATGTTCACACATTCACAAACCTTTTACACACACAGGATAATGATGAATATAACAGTAAAACAATCAGATTAGATTCTGTCTATACTGTAAATGATCTCTGTTCACTTCTTAACACATTGACAGTCCTCAAAAAAGTTTTATTTTAATTATTGAAATGTAGAATTTTACATTTAAATGATGTTTTTGATTTGTCTTCATCAGATTATCATCACTTCACTGCAGATCCAAACACAGCAAATAAATATCTCTGTCTGTCTGAGGGGAACGGAGTGATTATTTTCACTAAAAGAGTCCAGCAGTATCCTGATCATCCAGACAGATTTGTTGGTTTTTGTTTTCAGGCGTTGTGTAGTGAGAGTGTGAGTGGACGCTGTTACTGGGAGATTGAGTCGAGTGGTCGGGTGGATATATCAGTGTCATATAAGAGCATCAGCAGGAAGGGAGGGGGTAATGATTGTTGGTTTGGATTTAATGATCAGTCCTGGAGATTGCGCTGCTCTGACTCCAGATGTTCATTCTGGCACAATAACATTCAGACTGAACTCCCTGTAGTGCTCAGATCTTCTAGAATAGGAGTTTATGTGGATCACAGTTCAGGATCCCTGTCCTTCTACAGCGTCTCTGACACAATGACCCTCATTCACAGAGTCAACACCACATTCACTAAACCTCTCTATCCTGGGTTTTATGTTGATTATGGATCAGTGAAACTGTGTGATCTAACAATATAGATGATACAGAGAGTCTACAAATAATTTTGTCATATGAGAAGTCTGAACATGATGAATCAACAACAAAGAAATATTAAGTCTTTCATTTACTAATTTTTAATTTTAAATAACTGATTGTAATGTTATATTTTAATAATAGTATGTTGTCCTGTCAAACAGAGGTAGTTGTACAGTAGTTATTCACAGTTAATATTATTCATCTACAGCTGTGTATTCTTTTATGAATAAAATGTTATACAAGACACTAAAATGTTTGGGTCTAAATTTGAAATTAATCTCAATTCACTTATTTTCAAGACAAACATTTAATATGCGTGAGATGTGAAGTGTGACGTCTGTACTGAGGCTACTATGATCTGTGCATACAATAAAAGGTCTGCTGAGCAGGTACTGGCGAAAACGTGATGTGAACTTCACTACAGCCAACAGCTCTCACCTGGTGGTGCAATCATTTCTCTCTGTTGGTGTTAATCTTCGGCTACCGTATGCTAGCACCCACTCTTCTTCAGACAACACTTGGAAGGTTTGAGTTTTAAATTAGCTTGGCATAGCCTTTCAAACACCTGTGCCAGCTGTAGGATTGAAAATATAGGGATTTGTAATATTAAAAATATAGGAATTTATTACTTTGTCACAACTTGTCACAACCCCCATTTCCCTACTGTACCATCTGCATTCCTGTGCTTACAAAGACTATTGTTACAGCTGTTTGTTCAATACAGTGGGGGTTAAAGGTGTGGTCTTCTGATTGGTCAGTTTGAATGTATCATGTTAGGTTTGGTCACATGGTCAAAGGATAGAGAATAAAGGTCTTGGTTTTCATGAGCTCTGGGCTTTTGCCTTTTGGCATTTGCCTTTTGCTTTCTGCCCTCTGCTTTTCTTCTTTACCTGAGTTCTTGGGTTTAGGCGTTTAGGCCAAGATTCCAGTTCTTAATGGTGATTCTCTTTCTTCTAAACTTTCTTTCTTTCTTTCTTTCTTTCTCTATTTTATCAGGTAATATCTAACATACATTGGAAACAGTTAATTGTTTGTATTAAGTACCATTTTCATGCATTTATAGTGTAACCATTTCAACTGTAACTTTAAGTCAGTACTGTTATTAAACCTTTTCATTGACAAATCTGTTGTTTAGTTTTGATTTAGTGTTAATACTTAAACGCTACATATTGCAATTCAATATATTTATATTCTAGCAATGCTCTCCCACATATTTTGCTATTATAACTGCACTTATTTCCGTCGTTGGTATAGGTTGCAGAAGGGTGATAATTGAACAGAAATATACAGTTTTATAATATCTTGCTGTTAACGTTTCTTAGTCATTTCGGCGTTCCTACAGACTGAACCACTGTAGTGAATCCACCCTTACACAGCCACTGGAGCATTTCCTTCACATCCTTTCCCAGCACTATGATATTATCTAAATAGACTAAGCATGTTTCCCACTGCATTCCAGCCAGGACACGATACATTAGGCATTGAAACGTCGCTGGGGCGTTGCAAAGCCCAAACGGCATGGAGTTCCATTCAAATAGCCCCTTCCTGCTACAGAATGCAGCGACTCGCTTAGCCTCTGGAGTTAGTTCAATAGCCTGACATTAAATCCAAGGTGCTGAACCATGCTGTTGATAATGTGTCCAGCATGTTCTGGATTTGTGGGAGTGGGTAGGCGTCTTTAATTGTGCGCTCATTAAGAGCTCGATAGTCCACACATAGCTGATATGTTTGGTCTTTCTTTTACACCATTACGATTGTACTGTTAACATTTCTTAGTCATTTCGGCGTTCCTACAGACTGAACCACTGTAGTGAAATCCACCCTTACAGTTTTTGGTGCCGAAACTCGGGATCCCTTGCAGTGAGTTTTCTGATTTTTACTTTGTTTGATCAACTGAATGAGTACTTTATCACAGTTAATCCTGTGAATGTGTTAAAGGCCTTCTGACCACACAGTGGGTAAGTCTGTTTTCATTGTTTCATGGCATGGTTAGTGAAATCTCCATTTGCATTAATTGTACGAAACAGAAATAAGAAGGCCCTTAAATATCCTATTTGTTGTACAGTTAGAGATTATTTCAGATTATCTCCTCAGGGATGGAAGGGATTAATTTAAGTAATGATATATTGTTTGATTTATGGAGTGAGAAAGTTGAACCTACACTTTCTAAATTATATAAAAAGGGTTTGAATTACAATGCAACCACTGATGATATTCTTACATGGTGGCACACAGTTGGTAGTGAACAAAGAAAATCAAAACATGCTGAAATCATTGAGGCTTTAAATTTCATGACATGCAAGCAGCTACGTAAAAATAATGCAGTCTTTGACTCAGTCCTGAATGATAAAGGTGATGAATTGAGAACCAAAAACACTGAATTACAAAAGTCAGAGGCAAAGATCCAAAATCTTCAAACTCAGATAGATCAACTATCATCTGAGCAGTTAGCCCTGGCTAAACAGTGTGAGAAGTATAAAAACATCATTGCGGATGTAAATGCTAAACTAATTGTACGAGACATTAAGTCTCCCCAAACACTTAACAGCGATGGGACTAAAAATGATGCTACTTGTACTAAAGAGAATGTAGATGTCACAGGGTGACGATCTTTTCAGGGGCGGAACCGAAATTAGGAGATTTTGGTTCCGCTCGGAAGTGTTTTCGCCCGGACCGGAAAAGACAAACACCGGACTTCCGGTAAACGCCGCGAGGGGGAAATCAGCGCATTGAACACAGGTGTGTCTAGTTAACACTAGCGTTTGGTGATTGGAGGTACACAACGGACCAGGGAGTATAAAGAGATCATTCAAAAACACAGTTAGGAGTTCATTGCTAGAGTCATTGTTGGTGTGTATTGGCGCTGTTGCTGTTGGTGTGTATACTTTCCAGGCTAGGCTGGCGTGGCTGTGTGGGACGAAGGAAATCATAATTGCTGGAACCTGAAACGAAACAGAAAGAGGGTCAGCGTGAGTGTGAGTGATTTAGTGATCTGAAGAAACCAAAAGCTATTGGGATCATTGGTGTGAATACTACTATCGGTGTGCAACGCGTAGTGTATACAGCTGAGAATACTGGCCTGTGTGTGTGTAAGGGGAAAACAACGGAGCAGATTTTACGGTGACTGTGAGTACAATAAATATATTTGGGACATTGTTTGTTAACCCGTTGTGTGACAGACTGTTTTAGTGAAGGAAGGACGGCCCTACTACGGAGCAGTGTGGTGGGAGTGCCAGAAGAGGACCAGTTTGGGTTGCTACAGCCCCATGAACGTAGACTGAGCCGTGTAAACAACGCCAATCGAACTCCGGTGAAGGAGGAAAAGACGGGGTCTTTCAGTGTTCACTCGAGTGCGGTGGGTGAGTCTGTATTGTGTGAAACAATTCACTTTGAAGTAGTGCAGTGTCCTTTTTGCTGTGTGTGTGTATTGTCAGTTAGGCCCCCGCCTCCATCCTCTAGACCGTGGAAGGACGGAAAGGCTGCCGGCACCAGTCGCCGGAAAGGCTGCCGGCACCAGTCGCTGTACTTTGTTTAACATATGCTGTAGGTGAGCCCCGAGTGGAAATACTTATCGTGGTGAACAATCGGCGGACTTTTTGTGGACCTGGGTTGTGTGGCAGAGAGGTGGTGAAGCGTCCGACCACAAGGGACTGTGTGAGTACTACCAAGGATACACGGTTGCTTGTATATTTGCTATTCAGAATCTGTACTGTTGCGGAGCGAGGCGGAGTCGATCTCATCTGTCCCGTAGCCTCTTCAAAAGGGTGCCCCTGTCCAGTGCTCGATAGTTGAGGAAGTGGAAAGGAAAGGGCAGTGCCCGGCTCGGTGTGACAGAGTGAGTTGCGCCCTCCGCAGGAGCAGCAGCCGTCGAGAGGATCTGTCCCCTGACGTCATCATTGTCCTTTCGTCTCGAGGCGCTGGGCGAGCTGTGAAAAGACAGTCACTGTAAGTCCACCCATTTCCCCCTACCCAAATGAAACGTACACATGTATTGATTGTCGATTAACCACGTGTGAAAGAACGAGAGAGAGAAAGGAAGTTTTACCTACACCATACTTACTGTATGTCGTCTTCCGCTGGAGAGGTGAGAGAGAACCCCCAGTTGTGTACTTAACTAATCTGTGTGTCCCAGCCAGCAGCCTGTGTGGAGCAAGAGAGAAAAGGAGCTTTATCTACACCATACTCACTGTATGACGTCTTCCGCTGGAGAGGTGAGAGAGAACCCCCAGTTGTGTACTTAACTAATCAGTGTGTCCCAGCCAGCAGCCTGTGTGGAGCAAGAGAGAAAAGGAGCTTTACGTACACCATACTTACTGTATGTCGTCTTCCGCTGGAGAGGTGAGAGAGAGCCCCCAGTTGTGTACTTAACTAATCTGTGTGTCCCAGCCAGCAGCCTGTGTGGAGCAAGAGAGAAAAGGAGCTTCACGTACACCATACTTACTGTATGTCGTCTTCCGCTGGAGAGGTGAGAGAGAACCCCCAGTTGTGTACTACTTAACTAATCTGTGTGTCCCAGCCAGCCGCCTGTGTGGAGTAAGAGAGAAAGGAAGTTTTACTTACACCGTACTTACCGTATGTTGTCTTCCGCTGGAGAGCTGAGAGAGAACCCCCAGTTGTGTACTTAACTAATCAGTGTGTCCCAGCCAGCAGCCTGTGTGGAGCAAGAGAGAAAAGGAGCTTCACGTACACCATACTTACTGTATGTCGTCTTCCGCTGGAGAGGTGAGAGAGAGCCCCCAGTTGTGTACTTAACTAATCTGTGTGTCCCAGTCAGCAGCCTGTGTGGAGTAAGAGAGAAAGGAAGTTTTACTTACACCGTACTTACCGTATGTTTTCTTCCGCTGGAGAGCTGAGAGAGAACCCCCAGTTGTATACTTAATCGATCCTTGTGTTTCAGCTAGCAACCTGTGGAGAGAGAAAAAGAAAGAAAGTGGAAACTTACCTGTCCCATACTCACCCTACGTTGGTCTCGTTCGGAGAGACGAGAAGAATCCCAGTCACGGGCAAAGTCGACCCCGTGCACCTCCTGTGAAAGATCTGTGGAGAGAAAGGAGAGAGAGTGATACTCGTGATTTGGGGAACATCAACGTAGGCTAGCCATCTTACCACGTACTGGAGAGCTACTTATCCTTTGATAGTCATATCGCCAACGTCTGCCGCACAGCATTCTTCCATCTTAGAAATATCTCAAAAATACGCCATATACTGTCTACATCTGACGCAGAGAAGCTTATTCATGCTTTTATGACCTCTAGAATAGACTATTGTAACTCGCTACTCGGGGGATGCCATTCAAATCAGGTCAACAAGCTTCAGCTAGTTCAAAACGCTTCTGCAAGGGTACTTACTCGATCTAAGAAGTATGACCACATAAGCCCAATTCTGGCATCTTTACACTGGCTACCAGTTAAATATCGCATCCAATTTAAAATATCACTAATCACCTACAAAGCTTTAAATGGCTTAGCACCCTCATATCTTAGAGAATTACTATCAGAATACAATCCATCACGCACACTACGGTCGCAAAATTCTGGCCTATTGATTATCCCTAGACTATCAAAAGTGTCTAAAAGTGGAAGATCCTTTTCCTACTTAGCCCCTAAGCTCTGGAATGATTTACCAACCGATGTCCGAGAATCAGACACAGTCGATCATTTTAAATCTAGACTTAAAACTTTTCTCTTCAACAAAGCATTCGCATAATTTGTCTAGTAAAGGTTCTTAACTCGCAATAGTTATTTTCACGGAACAAAGCACTCACGGTCATAACACAGACCAACCAAATAAATAAATAAAAACCTTTTCTGCATGAACACTTAAAATGAATTGCATTAAATAGTTTGCCACCGTTTGCCACTGAACCTGCATTAACGACGACAGTGGGGCTTCCGGCCTTAGTCAAACGGTTTGGCACGTATGGTCGGGTTGCGATTTTGGTGCTTTCGTGTGTCTTGTGAATAGTATGCCATACAGACCCGTTTGCCACTGAACCTGCATTAACGACGACAGTGGGGCCTCCAGCCTTAGTCAAACGGGTTGGTATGTATGGTCGGGTTGCGTTTTTCGCACTTTCGTGTGTCTTGTGAATAGTATGCCATACATACCCGTTTGCCACTGAACCTGCATTAACGACGACAGTGGGGCCTCCAGCCTTAGTCAAACGGGTTGGCACGTATGGTCGGGTTGCGATTTTGGCGCTATCGTAAGTCTTATGAATAGTATGCCATACAGACCCGTTTGCCACTGAACCTGCATTAACGACGACAGTGGGGCCTCCAGCCTTAGTCAAACGGGTTGGTATGTATGGTCGGGTTGCGTTTTTCGCGCATTCGTGTGTCTTGTGAATAGTATGCCATACATACCCGTTTGCCACTGAACCTGCATTAACGACGACAGTGGGGCCTCCAGCCTTAGTCAAACGGGTTGGCACGTATGGTCGGGTTGCGATTTTGGCGCTATCGTAAGTCTTATGAATAGTATGCCATACAGACCCGTTTGCCACTGAACCTGCATTAACGACGACAGTGGGGCCTCCAGCCTTAGTCAAACGGGTTGGTATGTATGGTCGGGTTGCGTTTTTCGCGCTTTCGTGTGTCTTGTGAATAGTATGCCATACAGACCCGTTTGCCACTGAACCTGCATTAACGACGACAGTGGGGCCTCCAGCCTTAGTCAAACGGGTTGGTATGTATGGTCGGGTTGCGTTTTTCGCGCTTTCGTGTGTCTTGTGAATAGTATGCCATACAGACCCGTTTGCCACTGAACCTGCATTAACGACGACAGTGGGGCCTCAAGCCTTAGTCAAACGGGTTGGTATGTATGGTCGGGTTGCGATTTTGGCGCTATCGTAAGTCTTATGAATAGTATGCCATACAGACCCGTTTGCCACTGAACCTGCATTAACGACGACAGTGGGGCTTTAGGCCTTAGTCAAACGGGTCGTCAGGTTTCATTTTCTCTTAAAGATCGGAAGGTGACCCTTATTTACCATATATACCCTCGCATTGGGCCCCCAATTTGCTAAATCCTCAACTGTGGATAACATAATTATGCCGCAATATTTAGTCTGTCTGGAACTAAGCTGAGTTAAACCACATCACTGTGTGACACTTCAATACATATGAACGGCCGCTACGCTAATACGATTTTGTTTTTCTCTCCCTGTCTCGTCCTCGACCCGAGGACGAGACAAACAGACCCAGTCCCGGTAGATGTGAAAGTCGGCACACCTCTGATCTACTGGCTGTCCTTCAACGTTATGCCCAGCTGATACCTGACCAACGATCACCGGCAGAACCGCTTAATCTCCGCTAAATCTCCATTTCCGTTCTCCCAAGGGTTTTTCCCTCCTAGGACTTATTTTTCCTCGGATAAAAGCCCGGGGTTTTTTTTTTTCTCCTAGGGGGTTTTTCACCCCGGGGAGGCAGCCTTTTTGGGCTTTACCTAGCTTCCTCTTCTATACGTTGCTTTAGTAATACGTGCAATTATAATATTGAGTCATAGCCGCAGCAAATTTAACTGCTCATGCTATCATGTATTCTGTTGTGCTATCTGTCGTTTTCTGTGCTTTTCACTGCTTCTATTTATGTAAAGCTGCTTTGAAACAATTGACTTTTGTGAAAAGCGCTATATAAATAAAATTGAATTGAATTGAATTGAACCACTAAATCGAGGAAAGCGTACGTTAAGAAATAAGTGCCTGTTGACCAGCACTTATCTTTTATTTCCATTCTGCCTCCAGGAAGAAGAGGAGGGCGCCACGGGATTAGAAGCCAGGCGGAGAAGCCTGAGGTACACACCCCTTGTGGCGCTTTGGGATTCCGGGTCCCGATTCCCTTTTCCTCCCATTTTTGAGTACCCCGGACTACGGCCCACCTGGAGGGCAGAACAAAGAGCACTAGTTTTAAACTTCCCTTCCCCCTCCCTTTTTCTAAACTAATTTTTAATTAAATTAAATTAAATATTTGTTTTTATACTTACTCGCACTTGTGATGTCTGGTCATTGGGTTGGCTTTGGGGACCTCCTCGAGGTGGAAGTTAAACAGGGGCGTGGCCTAGTTACATTTGTGGCCACCCCCAGCTTGTTACAGATTTTGGCGTAGTCGGCAGGGCTCCACCTCGAGTTGAGTAACCAAGGTCACCCAATGGCCGACAACGAAGTGCCTGCGGCCCAGCGGTTACAATTTGTCCTGAATTCCCTAGAGGGAGAAGCGCGGCGAGAAGTGCAGGCCGCCCCCGAAGCCGTTAGAACCACTGCTCAAACAGTCTTTCAGTTCCTCACCGAGCAATACGGTGACCACACTCCTGTGGCTGTCCTCCGCTCCCAATTCTTTAATTGTAAGCAGGGCCCCCGTCAACCCATTAGAGCTTTTGCTTTGAGACTGCGAGAGCAGTTCACCCGACTGCAGGGCCGACCTGACCATGGGCTGGGAGATGGAGAGGCCCTGTTACGTGACCAGTTCCTCTTGGGGATGCGAGAAGGGCCGGTGAGGCAGAGCCTGAGAGTGCAATTTCGGAGAGACCCAAGACTCATATTTGAGGACTTGAAGAAGGAAACAGTGGCCTTAGAGAGCGACGAGACTGAGGTTAGAGAGCCCCCAGTGTGCGCGGCGGTGAGCGAAGTAACAACGGCAAAGCCTGAAGGTACAGACTGGAAGCAGGCGTTAAAGACGGAGCTCTTGAAAGACGTCCGAGACCAGATGTCTGAACTGTCCAAAACCCTCTTGGGAGAATTGCGCCAGGGACGGGCGCGGGAGGAGACAAGGCCGGGTCCCCGAGACCGAGTGTACTCAGAAAGAGGCCGAGAGCCGCACCGACGCCCAAGTCGATTCGACCGACCTTGGTTCGAATGGGATGAGCAAGGGAGACCCATTTGTAACCGTTGTGGAGAGCCAGGCCATTACAGCCGCCAGTGTGGGCCCCGCAGAGCATCCGAAGGGTGTTTTTAGGTCGGCCGGCCACACTGGCCTGGCCTGGCTTGGAGGAAACTGAGCGACCGCTGGGAGACCGTCCCGTATGTGGTCTGCAGGCCCCGTGTATACGATCCGGCCAGAAGGAAGGCCGGGCCCGACCGGGTGGTACACCGGAACATGATTCGCCCATGCCCAAATTACCCTGAGACCGTGAGAGTAGCTCTTTTGGAGCCAGTACCCGTGGCCCCCTGGATTGGAGGTTGGCTGCCCCGGGGGAGCCAGAAGCTATGCCAGCACAGGCTGAACCCGACTCACCCCCGAAGCGATCCCAACGAGAGAACCGTAGCCGCCCCCCTGCCCGTTATGGTGAGTGGATGACCCGAAGGCGTTCTAGGGACTAGAACGCATTGGCGGGGGAGGATGTCACAGGGTGACGATCTTTTCAGGGGCGGAACCGAAATTAGGAAATTTTGGTTCCGCTCGGAAGTGTTTTCGCCCGGACCGGAAAAGACAAACACCGGACTTCCGGTAAACGCCGCGAGGGGGAAATCAGCACATTGAACACAGGTGTGTCTAGTTAACACTAGCGTTTGGTGATTGGAGGAAACAACGGACCAGGGAGTATAAAGAGATCATTCAAAAACACAGTTAGGAGTTCATTGCTAGAGTCATTGTTGGTGTGTATTGGCGCTGTTGCTGTTGGTGTGTATACTTTCCAGGCTAGGCTGGCGTGGCTGTGTGGGACGAAGGAAAGCATAATTGCTGGAACCTGAAACGAAACAGAAAGAGGGTCAGCGTGAGTGTGAGTGATTTAGTGATCTGAAGAAACCAAAAGCTATTGGGATCATTGGTGTGAATACTACTATCGGTGTGCAACATGTAGTGTATACAGCTGAGAATACTGGCCTGTGTGTGTGTAAGGGGAAAACAACAGAGCAGATTTTAAGGTGACTGTGAGTACAACAAATATATTTGGGACATTGTTTGTTAACCCGTTGTGTGACAGACTGTTTTAGTGAAGGAAGGACGGCCCTACCACGGAGCAGTGTGAGTACTACCAAGGATACACGGTTGCTTGTATATTTGCTATTCAGAATCTGTACTGTTGCAGAGCGAGGCGGAGTCGATCTCATCTGTCCCGTAGCCTCTTCAAAAGGGTGCCCCTGTCCAGTGCTCGATAGTTGAGGAAGTGGAAAGGAAAGGGCAGCGCCCGGCTCGGTGTGACAGAGTGAGTTGCGCCCTCCGCAGGAGCAGCAGCCGTCGAGAGGATCTGTCCCCTGACGTCATCATTGTCCTTTTGTCTCGAGGCGCTGGGCGAGCTGTGAAAGGACGGTCACTGTAAATCCACCCATTTCCACCTACCCAAATGAAACGTACACATGTATTGATTGTCGATTAACCACGTGTGAAAGAACGAGAGAGAGAAAGGAAGTTTTACCTACACCATACTTACTGTATGTCGTCTTCAGCTGGAGAGGTGAGAGAGAACCCCCAGTTGTGTACTTAACTAATCTGTGTGTCCCAGCCAGCAGCCTGTGTGGAGCAAGAGAGAAAAGGAGCTTTACGTACACCATACTTACTGTTTGTCGTCTTCTGCTGGAGAGGTGAGAGAGAACCCCCAGTTGTGTACTTAACTAATCTGTGTGTCCCAGCCAGCAGCCTGTGTGGAGCAAGAGAGAAAAGGAGCTTCACGTACACCATACTTACTGTATGTCGCCTTCCGCTGGAGAGGTGAGAGAGAACCCCCAGTTGTGTACTTAACTAATCTGTGTGTCCCAGCCAGCAGCCTGTGTGGAGCAAGAGAGAAAAGGAGCTTCACGTACACCATACTTACTGTATGTCATCTTCCGCTGGAGAGGTGAGAGAGAACCCCCAGTTGTGTACTTAACTAATCTGTGTGTCCCAGCCAGCAGCCTGTGTGGAACAAGAGAAAAGGAGCTTTATCTACACCATACTCACTGTATGACGTCTTCCGCTGGAGAGGTGAGAGAGAACCCCCAGTTGTGTACTTAACTAATCAGTGTGTCCCAGCCAGCAGCCTGTGTGGAGCAAGAGAGAAAAGGAGCTTTACGTACACCATACTTACTGTATGTCATCTTCCGCTGCAGAGGTGAGAGAGAGCCCCCAGTTGTGTACTTAAGTAATCTGTGTGTCCCAGCCAGCAGCCTGTGTGGAGCAAGAGAGAAAAGGAGCTTCACGTACACCATACTTACTGTATATCGTCTTCCGCTGGAGAGGTGAGAGAGAACCCCCAGTTGTGTACTTAACTAATCTGTGTGTCCCAGCCAGCAGCCTGTGTGGAGTAAGAGAGAAAGGAAGTTTTACTTACACCGTACTTACCGTATGTTGTCTTCCGCTGGAGAGGTGAGAGAGAACCCCCAGTTGTATACTTAATCGATCCTTGTGTTTCAGCTAGCAACCTGTGGAGAGAGAAAAAGAAAGAAAGTGGAAACTTACCTGTCCCATACTCACCCTACGTCGGTCTCGTTCGGACAGACGAGAGGAATCCCAGTCACGGGCGAAGTCGACCCCGTGCGCCTCCTGTGAAAGATCTGTGGAGAGAAAGGAGAGAGAGAGATACTCGTGATTTGGGGAACATCAACGTAGGCTAGCCATCCTACCACGTACTGGAGAGCTATACCACTAAATCGAGGAAAGGGTACGTTAAGAAATAAGCGCCTGTTGACCAGCACTTATCTTTTATTTCCATTCTGCCTCCAGGAAGAAGAGGAGGGTCCAGATTCCCTTTTCCTCCCCTTTTTGAGTACCCCGGACTACGGCCCACCTGGAGGGCAGAACAAAGAGCATTAGTTTTAAACTTCCCTTCCCCCTCCCTTTTTCTAAACTCATTTTTAATTAAATTAAATAAAATATTTGTTTTTATACTTACTCGCACTTGTGTTGTCTGGTCATTGGGTTAGCTTTGGGGACCTCCTCGAGGTGGAAGTTAAACAGGGGCGTGGCCTAGTTACATTTGTGGCCACCCCCAGCTTGTGACATATATTCCAGAACCCAGAAAAGTGTTCCTATTTCAGTGATTGGGGTGATGCATCAACATGCTGGAAGAGAACAGCATGATGTGAAAGAAGCATTAGAGAGTCACAGACCTCCTGAAGCTCCAGGAGAACCAAGCTACAAACCTGGTGGCAAAATGAACAGGCTTTGTAATTCCTGTCGTAAAATAGGCCATACAGAGGAGAAATGCTGGTCACTGGGCAGGGGCAGACCTCCACCTTATTATTTGAAATGTAGGAAATCACTTTCTAAGGGCAGATGTAAGCAATCTGGTTTCGCAGGTAAAACTCTTACTGTGTTGACTGCATTGTTCATGCAAGGACTCCAGCTGTTAACCTCACTGGCTAGTGGCTTAGCAGCCAGTTAGCATGTGTTTAACATTCTCATTGCAAGGATCCTGTTTGCATTTCCTGATTTGTAATTGCTCGTAATGCATTGTTGTTTCTATAGAACACAAATTCTAGTTGTTTGTTGTACTATATGTACACATAGGCTAATGAAGTTAATTTCTTAAAACACTTGACTGTTTCCACTGTAAGTGTTACACAAAACATTTAAGTGAGAGGTTATTGGAGCTACATGTATTCTAGACCAGTTGTCTTGTGTTAATGGATTAACTTTTGCTCTTGAAATTGTCTACCAGTTTCAAGTTGTATGTGTTTCTATGTTGACAGATTTGTCTCCTAAGTGGTAAACTCTGCTATTCCTTGTATAGCTGCAGTCAGACCCTAAAGAGGAGCACAAAAATGCCATGTGGCTACATTGTGTTATATAATTGCATTAATGAAAATGTTTTACCTCACAACAGGATCCAGTAGCACTTTTACCATGCTTCCTAACTAAAAATATGGGTGTGAGAAGATTTACAGAGCCAGATTACAATCTCATACTTATAATATCAAACTGGCTCCCTGTTTTAACAACAGGACCAAATGACATAGCAAACACAATTTGCCTCACTTTAGTCATTTTCAAAATCCGTTTTTAAGCATATGTTTGGTTTCTTTTCAAAAAGTTTGATTAGTTTTATGTCTCAAGTATTGAAATCTTGATAAAGAGTTATTTTTCATGTTTAATAATTTCATTAATTTTGCTATTATTTTGACATTTAATTTGCTTTTTATGTAAGACATTTAAAACTCATGTTCTTTGTTTTCATTTTGTTCATTTCATTTATAATGGTTATACTGGAAAATTAAGATCTTGAAATAACATGTATTTGGTTACACTGAATATATTGTTGTTGTTGCTCCTACTGACAAAGTGGGTTGTTAAAATTAACATTTGCTAAGTTTAAAAAGAAGCATTTTATTTACATGTTTCCAAAACCAATGTAAGAGCTTTTATTATTTTTTCTTTTATTCTCAACTTGACCATGTTTTAATGTATTTGACAGGGATTTAAGGCTGAAGACCAATCTGACCATTTAAAACTTCAGTGACAAATGTCATATGCTTTGCTGTTTGTTGTACCATTTGCTTGCATCACAGGATTCCTGCTGTTTCACATCTTGGGTGTTGCCTCAAAGAGAAGGACAAAAGTGAAACCCCCCTTCAGGGGCTGTTCTTGTGAAAGTGTGAAGTATCGATGGAAATCTGCATAACTATGAAAGGTGCAATTCCATTCGATGAAGCCTTTCATGCAGGGCTGTAAGGAGAAGGATGTCTTCAAGACTAATCAGCAACAAGTTTGGACAATATGTCTGAAGATGACCACTGCACACAACTGAAAGCATAATCTTATGAACTATGTCACCATGGGTCTTCTTACGTGTGGCCCACGGTGCCAAGGGCGGATTTGTAGGATTGAAAATATAGGGATTTGTAATATAAAAAATATAGGAATTTATTACTTCGTCACAACTTGTCACAACCCCCATTTCCCTACTGTACCATCTGCATTCCTGTGTTTACCATCTGCATTCCTGTGCTAACAAAGACTATTGTTACAGCTGTTTGTTCAATACAGTGGGGGTTAAAGGTGTGGTCTTCTGATTGGTCAGTCTGAATGTATCATGTTAGGTTTGGTCACATGGTCAAAGGATAGAGAATAAAGGTCTTGGTTTTCATGAGATCTGGGCTTTTGCCTTTTGGCATTTGCCTTTTGCTTTCTGCCCTCTGCTTTTCTTCTTTACCTGAGTTCTTGGGTTTAGGCCTTTAGGCCAAGATTCCAGTTCTTAATGGTGATTCTCTTTCTTCTAAACTTTCTTTCTTTCTTTCTTTCTTTCTTTCTTTCTTTCTTTCTTTCTCTATTTTATCAGGTAATATCTAACATACATTGGAAACAGTTAATTGTTTGTATTAAGTACCATTTTCATGCATTTATAGTGTAACCATTTCATTTGTAACTTTAAGTCAGTGCTGTTATTAAACCTATTAATTTACAAATCTGTTGTTTAGTTTTGATTTAGTGTTAATACTTAAACGCTACATATTGCAATTCAATATATTTATATTCTAGCAATGCTCTCCCACATATTTTGCTATTATAACTGCACTTATTTCCGTCGTTGGTATAGGTTGCAGAAGGGTGATAATTGACCAGAAATATACAGTTTTATAATATCTTGCTGTTAACATTTCTTAGTCATTTCGGCGTTCCTACAGACTGAACCACTGTAGTGAATCCACCCTTACACAGCCACTGGAGCATTTCCTTCACATCCTTTCCCAGCACTATGATATTATCTAAATAGACTAAGCATGTTTCCCACTGCATTCCAGCCAGGACACGATACATTAGGCATTGAAACGTCGCTGGGGCGTTGCAAAGCCCAAACGGCATGGAGTTCCATTCAAATAGCCCCTTCCTGCTACAGAATGCAGCGACTCGCTTGGCCTCTGGAGTTAGTTCAATAGCCTGACATTAAATCCAAGGTGCTGAACCATGCTGTTGATAATGTGTCCAGCGTGTTCTGGATTTGTGGGGGTGGGCGTCTTTAATTGTGCGCTCATTAAGAGCTCGATAGTCCACACATAGCTGATATGTTTGGTCTTTCTTTTACACCATTACGATTGGTGAAGCCCAGCTGCTGTTGCTAGGAGAGGCTACACCAGAATCAGAATCTGTCGGTCAGCATCTCTCTGCTTCTCAAACGACATTTTATAAGAGGGCTGTTTTATAGGTGGACCCGGCTGGGTCTGAATGTCGTGCTGGACCACGTTTGTATGACTGAGGTCTGTCGGCCCACTGGAGAAAACATCCCCATAGGTGATGAGCAGCTTGGCCAGATTGTGCTGCTCTGTACCCTTCAGATCTGCCCTCTGCATAAAGCGACTGTAAATGATTCGGGACAGTCGTGCGGATAAGGCCTGCAGGTGACAATGATGAGGTGGTAGCTGCATTACCTCTGCTGGCTGAAGAATGCCAGCAACGACTCCCTTCTTTACCTTCACATTTGCAGGGCCAGGATTATAAAGCCTGATAGGAATCTGATTTTCTGACTGGGCTTTGACTACAATCCTCGCCACAAGCACCTGATGCCTTTCCATGAAGCCTTTGGTTGGACTCAGCAGTACATCGCCGACATATTCACATCCCGCTTCCAGAACAGTTGTGTGTGCTGTTCGCACTACATGAACTTTAGGTTTATTAGGGAGTGAAGTGAGGTATTTGCTCAACAAAAAGTATGATTTTCCGACGGCCAAAGTCAAGACTTGCTCTGGCTTGTTCTAGGAATGGATGTCCAAGAATAGCCTTTGTGTCTTCCATTACATCTGCAACAATAAAGTGACATTGACTGTGTGAGTTCCTATCTGTACCAGGACATCGACTTCACCAAGAACATAAACATTTAAAAAGCTTATTCCCTGCAGGGCCTGTACGGTTGATAGCCGAAGTGGTGGTCTGACATTGGCTGTAATGGTCTCATAGCAATGGCAAGGCAATACGTTTCTCCAAGCGCTGCTATCCAAAAGGGCACATATTTTCATGTTATACAGCAGTGTATATATACACATTTCAGGGCTGCTGCCTTTTACTCTGGGAACTTCAGAAGTAGGTTGAGTTTCTGAATGCTGCGGTAAGGCTGGAGTTATGTGCTGCAGGTTAACTCTTTCCCCGCCATTGACGAGATTTCTCGTCAATTAAGAGAAAACGCTTCCCCGCCAATGACGAGATATTCCGTCTTTCCGCAATACCGCTATTATCCACCAGGTGGCGCCCTTCCGCAACTTTTTAAAACCGGAAGTATTGCCCTATGGCAAGCTGCTGCATGTCCGTGTCTGTTTTAAAGATCGCTCTGAATCGGATCTCTATGAAAAGTCCGTCATAAAAATGGAATTATTTCTGCTTTTTGCTCAAAATATGGTGTTTTTGCAAAAACCTACCCATATTCAAAAGCTGATTGCAAAAGAACCACTAAAGGTAGGATGAAACGGTTTTTTTTGTTTGAAAGCAGAGGGTCTGTTCTTTCATTTGGTATATTGTATGTTTATATATTTAAAGAAGAACATTTTCTGGAAGGCATTAAACTTTGGTGAAAATCATGAAAAACGCTGGCGCTGGCTGGCAACTTTTTTTAAAAACGCTGGCGGTGAAAGAGTTAAGCCTAGGTGAAGGACAGTCCCGTCTCATATGGCCAATGCCCTGGCAATTGTGTCAGATAATTTCTTCCCAATCAATTTTTCCTCGCTTAGAGAGTCTTTGTGGTCAGGGATTAAACTGTGGTCTCAGGTGTTTTGGTCTCCACTCTGTGTTTGAATAAACTGAATTTTCACTTTCATTTTGTTCAGGGCATTCTCAGATTGCAGCCGCTCTAATTCTACGTTCTGTATGTCTTACGGCAGAATGCATGATTTGTGTTACACTAGTGGCTGTTCGGCGTGTGGTTTCGTACCTGTATGCAATCTCATGTGCGCGGCCGCTCTTCCAACAGTCTCTGTACAATACTCCTCATCTCCCATAGCATTAGTAAACACCTTAACACTGATAGAATCCTGCTCTTCTCTGTTCGATCTGCATAGACAATGGAGACTTTTTGATATATGTCATCTATTAGCACATGAAGTGGCTCACCTGCTTTGCAGACCCTCTGTCTCAGCTCTATTTCAATAGCAGCCACGTGTTCTGATGATGGGCCATAAGCAGCTTCCATTTCTTCCACTATGCGGGCGTAATTCCATCGACCTGATCTGGGGTTTTTATGAATCACAGCTCCTGCTGCACCTACTAAACAGAACCTCATCTGCACAGTCATTGTCCTATCAGACCAGTGATTAGCTCTGGTGCAATCTTCAAAGTGGTTTAGAAACTCTCTCCATGAAGTGGAGCCATCAAACTGACCTGGTCGAAGTGTGGGAATTCTCTCTTTAACTGTACTGCATTCCTCCCCACTGTCTGATGACAGATCACAGGACATCTGGTAGGGTTTTTTCCACACAGTCTGAATCACAGTTTGTGATTCATTTTTGGTGTGTCTTGAAATGTAAGTTTATCTGTTTGTTCTTTGCTTCCAGCGAGTTGGAAGTTTGAGTTTGCTGGCGTGCTCACATAGCACAGTGTGTCAAATCCACTATCCTGTATAACCCTTATTTTCCATTACACTTTTAAAAGGGTTTGATTCTTTTCTTACTGTTTGTTGTGATCCAGGTGGATTATAAGAGTGTGTGAGCATTGTGACTGCCGCTGGCTGCGAGCATGATGTATGGTTATAATCCTGCTTAAATGGATTTTTTTTGTCAGTGTTTACTGTTTGAGCATCCAGTTCATTTAGCCAGTCCACAAATGAAATTGACGTTTGTTTCTTATCATGCTGTGTTGACATCGTAGGACTCACGTAAACGTAAACTCGTATTTATATGGGAGTTTTTCCTCAGCTTTTCACTATCTGACATTCATTATCTGACATAACAACTTCCTCTTGACGATCAAAAATGTCCATTTAACTCACCACATGCGAGATCCCGGACAATGCCCCCAATGTTACCTTTTTATAATCCTCCTCGGCTATCTTGACGGTAATTGTAACAGTTCACTCGGGTTTGTTTACGCGCAGTGATGAGCAGACAAAGCTTATCAGTTTTACATCATCTGAACGCCCGGGTTGCAGAACAAAACTTGCAAATAAAATTTAAATAAACATAAAAGCAGCTCGTATTTCCTTCAGTGTACCACTATCAGTAACGGACATGCGAGCACAGTGCTCTCGACTACATTACCCAGAGTTCAGCACGGTCTGCAGTACAAGCCCCATATTCTTAAAGAGACAATACCAATTTTCCCGTAACAGATGTACCAGTAAGAGCTGAGTGAAATGCTGATTATAATGCTCTTCTCTCTGTGTGTCCTAACAGCGCTCTGCACAGACAGCAGTGGACGATGTAGTACGGCTGGTAAATAATCAACTTTGAGTTTATTTATGAAGAGACACTATAAAACAATTAAACCGCAGGTGGTGTTGCTAACCCAAATTTGACTCTTAGGTGAAACTCTTTACAGACATGCAACTCTCTGTTCTCCTGATCTCTTCATCACAAAGGCTTTGGCAATGATAGCCTTATGGCTCACATCACTGAGTATCTGCTGAAATATATGATGTAATGTATACATATTATGTGGTTCTAAGATGGTATTTTATCTTAATGTTTAGTATTATTTTAAAGGTCATGGTTCGATGAGTAAAAAGGTCTCATTTCTATAAGTCTAAAATATGATGGATTAAGGGTTTAGAACTTTGGATAGAAGATGCATTTCTTGTAGAGGTGGGGCCCTATCTTGCACCCAGCGCAATTGACTTTGTCAGTGACGCATGTATCATTCGTATTTTGCGCCGGCGCACAGCGGGGTTTTTCCCTCCACAGATGCACGTCAGCAAACTAGGGAATGAACTTGCGCTCCCTGGGCGGTTCAGCGCAAAAAGGAGGCGTGTTGCGGCGCAAACCATCACTTATGCTATTTTGCAGTTTCAAAAAACAATTGCGCTACTAACCAAAAAAAACTAGTCTAAAGTCAGTGGCGCGTTGCGCGTTGTTCATTATGCTATTTTAAGGGCGCATGCTTGACCATAATGTATAGCGTGCACAACGCGCATACACTTTGCTTATCTAATCTACACAGATGCAACAGTTATTTTTGCAAATCATAAATTGTTACACTTAAAAATATTAACCCTTGTGTGGTGTTCGGGTCTGTGGGACCCGTTTTGAATGTTTACTGAAAGAAAAATTATGCAATTAATTGTTGTTTCAACCTCAGATTCATTGGCCTTGGCTCATTTTCTATGAAGAACATAAAAATAAACAACTTTATAATTAATGTACACTGTACACCCCCCCTACACATTTATATTACATATGTGGTGTTCGGGTCCACTGGACCCGGGGTTAATAAGTGTAAAAATTGAATGTGCTATGTAACTTCACTCTGTTTTTCTCCTACCTGGGACTCATGTGAGTGCATGAGTGTGTTTGTATACATGTCTGTACATATGTGATGGATGCATGTCAGAGTTTTCTCCTTCTGCTTTTGCTGTAATGCCGCAAGGATACAACATGTTATATGCCGTGCATGAACATTTGTCTGTACCTACTGTCCCAAACACTTTACCTTCTGTCTAACAGGAACCATTCTACATTTTACCATTATAAAAAATCCATAGTTTTATTGTAGTAAAAGAGTAGTAATCATGGTTATTTGGTATATTGATTACCATTTGTAAAACCATGGGTTTACCACAAAACCTATGGTGTGTGTACCTGCTATTTATCACGTTGTGGGGACCAAATGTCCCACAAAGATGTGTGTGTGAGAGAGAGAGAGAGAGAGAGAGTGAATAATAGAGAAAGTAAAATATTATCCATGTATTTTCATCATTCTAAGTTGTGGCCAATAGCAACACATTGTACTTCAATGTGTGTGGACCAGATGGACACAGTATATGTGTATAAAATGCAAGAAATGCATATACAACACAGCTACACATTAAAAATGTGCTTCTTATGTGTTGTGTTGGCTGGCATGAACAGGTTATGTGTTTAGTGTGGATGATGTCTTATGATACGCATCTGTTCAGTTTGGGGCCTGTGCTGTGTAGACTGACACAAATGTGTACAATTTCAAAAAGTTCAAATAATTAAACATCAACAGTGATGAAAAACTTTGTTTCATTTATACTTATTTAAGATAAATATGATTTTTTTCCCCCAATATCGGGATCAGAATAGAATTTTCTTTTATTCCATATTACCACAAAAACGAATGGCACTTTAGTTTATAAATAGTCCTCTACCAGTGGAAATTACCAATATTCATGGGCGTCGGAACCATTATACGTGGGTGGGACAGAACCCACCCACTTTTTAAGACCAATGATAATGGACCCACCCACTTTTTCTGTACTTTAGCGCATTTGTCTGTTCACTTATCAATGCGCTGTTAGTCAAAATCCATTCCACTAAAGCAGGAATCCCCAACCTTTGCTTTTTACACCGCGGACCGTTTCAGCTTTTTAAAAAAAGTCGCGGAGGGTGGTGCTGCTGAGTTGCTGTTCAAACAAAGTGCTGAAAAACCTCCTTTGCGAAATGAATAACGTTTAAAACGGAGGTAAAGGTCAAACATCCATGCATTAGAAAAATTAATAACTGCTTTATTTATAGTATATTTTCTATAGACGTGTAAAACCATATTATGGCGAAATATTTTACTTTCACTGTTTCACGAGTTTGCCTGCCCATTTAGTCTTAATAATTAACGGTAAACGAACTCTTGCTGTTTTTAAAGGCAGCTCGAACATTAGGTCGACTCGAGCCCCAAGTTCAAGACACAGAAGAAAAAAAACGGAGGAGATGAGGAGGAGAGATATGAATTGCGGAGGCACGGAGACGTTAAGGTTTAGCATATGCTTTTATTGATAATAATTGACACAGCACTAAATGTGGTCCCTTTCAAACCGTTAAAAGTATAGGCTACTCGTTAAAATATTATTACTGCAGTAAAATAGTTTATTTTGATTAAAATTATCCAGCGATCGTGGCACCATAAAGTTTTTTTTACAGAAGCCTGCAATTACTTTTCATGCGATTATAACGTCTTCACGTATTAACATTATTTGCGAGGTACATTTGCAAATGATTCATAAAGTCATACCTCTGTTTAATCGATTGTGTTTTAGAAGTATATATATGCTCAAACTCTTATGACAGCATGTTCCCGACGGATACCATTAAATATATTGATCTAATTTCCAGAATCTCACATTTATATTTCTCTAAGAGAGAGAAAGAGAGACTGGGTATAACAAATAAAAAGGTATACAAAAATTGTAACAGTTACCTTCATTCGTTTTTCTTACCTTTTATTTCCTCAAAATAAAAAAGAAACATTGTAACCTACTGTCAGCAGAGTAGAGAAAAAAAATGTCACACAGAAAAATAAATGAAATATGACATCTGTCATTATTTGCAAAATTTTCAAAGGGCTATTACCAGAATTCTGACCACAATACTGTCTTTTATTTAATAAACGCAAATGTTCAGGTTAATTAAAAGGAAACATGAAAATTGCATCTATTGCAGTAAATGTATTTTCGGGGGGGGGGGGGGGGGGTGTTGACGTGGGGACCCACCCACTTTTCATTTGCTTCCGACGCCCATGCCAATATTAACCATAAATTCTGTCTATATTACTTGCAATAAGGCTAAAGTTAACATCTGTAAACAATATTACATAAATTTGTATGAATGCATTGGTTTAAGATACTAATAATGCTCTGGGTCCACCAGACCCACAAACATCGTCTAAGTAACAAAAATACGAACACCACACAAGGGTTAATACACGAGATAAGGGGAATCATAGTGGTGAGCATTGTGATGATAGTTTTTATTTATTCTCATGCAAATAACGATTAAAATATTTTCATAAGTTTGTTGTGTGGCTGTATTACGTTTATTTTATGTAAATAATAGTTAAAATGTTTTCATAAGAAACCTTAATGTATATGAACTTGATTTGTAAGAGTACTTTGGGGTTGGACCTTGCTTGCGTTTCTTGGGTCCGATTTCAAAGCCCCCAAACCCTTTCAGCGGTGAGGGTGGACGCAGCGATGTCCTCTGCTGGCGTCAAGTCCTGAGGCAGATCCACCTCCCGTTACACGGCGTGCCCGATTTATGCTGGCAAGCGTGGGATTCCCCCGTACAAGGACGTCGGTCTCCTCGGCTGTGAACCGCTCCTGGCGTGCGCCTGGTAAATCCGTCATAATAATAGCAACCCGCCATGGAACTTGCGTCCTTGCGTTTAAAGGGAATGTTGGCTAGCGTTCTGATTGGTTTATTTGACGTTACGCCCAAACCACACCTATGAATAATGAACCTACTTCAGACCAACCCCTTATTGATTTGCGCCCGGCGCAAGAGTTATTTCTCACGCCGGGAAAATAGCAACAGCGCCCAAGATCCGCCCACAAACTCACTTGCGCGTTGCGCTTCGCACTTGCGTTTCAGATCGTTAAAATAGAGCCCGTGGGGTTTTTGCCTTGATATTTCTGGCTAGTTTGACCAGTTGCCAAGATACTCCTGGCTAGTTTGACCAGGTGCTCTTTAGTATCACTTGGTACAGGTCAAACTGGATTTTGACCAGGTGTTCTTTAGTATCACTTGGTACAGGTCAAACTAGATTTTGGTAGTTTTCTCACGCTGTGTATAAAAGGTGGCCTGGCTAAATGTTCTGGGAGCCATTCTGTACCCAGAAGCTCCCACACTTTGTGTGTAGCCTATACAAACCTTAGGGAGCCATTCTGTACCCAGAAGCTCCCACACTCTGTGTGTATTCAAACCTTATGGAGGCATCCTGTAACCAGTAGCTCCCACACTTTGTGTGTGTACTAAAACATCATGGAAGAAATCTTTAACAAGAATCTTCCTACACCATTTTAGGTGTATTATATCCACGATGGAAGTACTCTGTAGCCAGAGTGTCTATTGCCAGGCATGACTTTGTAACTTTTGAAACTGTTGATCATTTTAATTAATTGGAATTGAATCATATTCTGTATGATATTCTTTAATTGATGTTTGAAGCTGGAACCTGCCTGGTATAATAAATTGTTACATTTGATTCATCTAAATGCTTCAGAAATTGTATTGATTTATTTTAATTCTTTCAGAAATTATTATGACTAGTAGATTAGAAGGAGTCTGGTATTACCGCAAGATTATTCTGTCAGGATATGATCACACTGGTGTTTTGATGGTCGAATGGAGCATGGGGCACATTCATTAAAACTCTCAGATTTATGTCTATCACCTGTCTTAGCAAGTTGCATGAGCGCTAAACTAAAGTAACTATTTTTATGATCGGAACAAGCATGGAGCGGCCAGACATAAAAATATTAGTTTTCCTGGCAACCTCTGACTAAGATCAGACTGACAATTTTGTGTCCGTGAGATATACACAACGGCCGGCATATACTCTGTGCGATACCGGGTCCCTAATGAACGAATAACTAAGACTATGGGAATTTATAAATAATCAATAATTTAAATTGATATTAACAATGTATTACGTTTAATTATATAATTTGGAGTCAGATTGGGAAACCCACAGAGTCAAATAAGATAAAATACTAAATTTAAATGAATGTTTTAATTCTTAAAGGAGGAGATTCAGAACACGAGATTCCTTCTCCCCACGCCATTGGACTCCGTCGTTGGACCAGTGGGTGGTTCCTTACAGCTTGGTGATCTCGACGTGATGACGTATACCACAGGTGACGTAGTACACCCGAACAAGTGACGTGGTACTCCAGGAAGCTTTCCAGCGCGACATTTCAACCATAACAGAGGATTCCATTCATCGCAAAATAGGAGGTTTAAATGTCTACTTTTCTGTCTGCAGATGTGTTGGTAAGTTGATTTTATTTGCCTATTAGAAATGTTGAGGGTGATCAAAGTTCTTGTGTCTGTTAAAGCAACAAAAGATAAACTTAAAATGGATTAACATCTTCCAAATTTTATTCTGGTTCTCAAATAAGGGTAAACATTGAATACTACAGTGTAAGTTAATGTGTTTGCATATGATAAGTGAATTTTGGGTTTACATGATTGATATGACAAGAGCAAAGGTTCATAGCAGTCCTTTTTTAATCATTAAATGCTGCAAACATCAGTGTATTAACTAAACCTGATGAGTTAAGGAGATAAGTATAATTATGGTGAATGAAAGATAAATGGAAGTTTATAAATGATTGCAGCGTTGTTGGAGTTAGAGGTTCAGCGTATGCAGAGTGGAACTAAATGTTGGATATTAAGCATGTAGGGAGAAAGAGATTTGAAATTTGTGAGTGAATCTCCTAAAGAACACTCAGGATTGGAATGGAATAAGTAAATCTTAAAACTCCTAAATTAATGCAGAATTCTCATTGTGAAATAAGGTAAATTGAGCTAAAGCTTTGACTGATGCACAGAAATATAATGATGAAACTGTTCTTACAATTGTCAATAAAACACATGTGATCTTATCTCACTGAGAAAGAATTACCACTGAGATCAAAGAGCTTAACCCCCCTCTCAGAAAGTATGTGCTGTTTCTCCTTGTTTCAAGGGAAATATGTTTAGCTTTGTTGTAACAAATAAAATACATCATTATTTTCTTTGAATCAATCAAAGTTATATTTAAGGCCGTGATTAACATCATGATATACAGTACAGTGTTGTCAGCACTGTTAAAAGTTCTAGGCTTAGTCCTTTCTTTATGAGATTATGAGAATTGTCAAATAAACAATTTAGTCCAGTTGTCTAGAGATTGTTGAAGCTGAGTCTTTGTTCTCTATGAGATTGTGGAAATTGTTAATGAGCAATTTGTTGTCTAATTGTCTAAAGATTGTGAAAGTCATAAAAATAGAGCTTATAACTGAGTCCTGAAATCACAGCAGGAATACAGAATTCCTGTTTAAATTGAATCAGTCAGAGCTAAAAGTCTTTTTACACTTCTGTATGTTTTTAGGTTGAAAGTTAAAGCGTAACTAAACCCCTGGTCAGAGCCTGACTCCACCCACTGGCAATATTTGAAAAACGCAAGAAAAGTGGGCAGATCCCAACGGAGATAGAGGGGATGAACTAAGCTTGTATCAAGTGTGTGGTGAGATAGTAACAAGGGCGTGGTGAGCTTGAACCTGCTTACGTCACGAGTCATTTTTTGGAACCAACATCCAATAGGAAAATTAAACTGCAGTAGCCACCGTTCAACCTGAAGAGGGCAGCACTCAGACGTTTTTACACCTTATATTGTAGTATTAAAACACTTTATATCCAACTGTCAAAAAACTGACTAAAATCAATGAACAGCACTAATAAAGCATCATTCTTACAGATCATTAACCAAAAAAAAGTTGGTTTAGGGTTTAGTTACTTTTTAAGGACTTTAAAATTTAAAGCAAAAGTTTGTGTTTTACATCCTATTCCTTGATTACTTTTTATATTCACAACAGAGAACTGTTGTTGTTAGTGAAAATGTTAATGCACAGGAACATGTTCTCAGTGTTGCAAATTTACTATCATTCTTAAGCCCTTGAGACCAGTAATAAAATTATTTTAATGAATATTATTTTTAATATAATGTAATTTATATTATAATCACTTTATAATATACATTATATTATAATGGCCAGGCAGGCCTAATATGGTGAAAAATGATGCATTACATGCATTTCAAACTTACATGATTAAAGACCCACAAAAAGGCCCAGGGAATATTTAGATTCAGATTTATTTGGCCCACTATCTCGTGCCAAAACGGGGGTATGTGTATGCTTTTGTTTGTTGTTGTTTGTTTTTTGTTTTTGTTTTTTGCTTTGCAGAAACACATAAAAGAGTTGTTTGGTTTGCTATCTTGTGCCATAGTATTCTCTAAGTTTAAAACATCAACTTAAACTGAATCTGATTAGTCAATTTACTTTTATAGTTGGTTAAAACTGTGGGAAATGTTAAATCATCAGAAATTACAGTCCTACAGGTCACAGAGATGTGAAAAGTTTTAAAGTGTGTACCATAAACAGACATCACAGCAGTTAAACATGTGAGCTGACGCAACTGAGAACAACTCAGAGTAAAGTCATTTAAGTTGAAAGTAAATCCAGAAATTTCCCCAGCAAAAATGGAACTTCTTATGCTCACAGTTTAAATGCAAGTGCAGTTTATGGTGATATACACTCAGACTATACTGAAACAACATAGCCAAATATAACAGAAAATTCCCAATATAATCTGGCCTCTGAAATTAATTTGCTAAAAAGTAATGATGAAAATCTTCTTAACAGGAAGAATTTACAACCTAATGCTGTCGTTTACAGCTGTGTGGTAGTGACATCAGTAGAAACTAAATATAATGCCATGTCTTAATGCAAATTGACCAAAGTTTAGAAATGCATGTTTCTTTGTGTGTTATCTTAACATCTTCCCTTTCAGGTAGATCTCTATGACTCCTTAAGAGTCCAGATACTAGAAATGTATCTGAGCCTAAATACAGGCATAAACCTGAAATGCATGAGGAGGTGGGTGTGATAATACTTTAAGGGGTCATACACATCTCACAGTAATAAACTACTATATTCATTATATGACCTCCCGATGTAGCATCGGAACTAAAATTGTGCAACACAGATTACTTTAAGTTAGAATCCACCTACTCTCAGGCATGAACTTAAAATGCACATATTTTCACCATTGAAACAACATAACACTGTTACCTGGAATAAGTTTTAAAACTATCCAGGCTGAAAACATCACACATACAGTATGCATGAGTTATGACTAAGAATCCAAACTCTAGAGTTTGTCATACATACAAAACCATTAAGCATCTCACACATAGGAAATCAAAGAGCTTCTCATGATGCTAATTTTATTTTTAATATAAAAACTATGTTTGCATTTTTCTTTTGAACCACGTGAAATGTTACAGTGTACGTAGGACATATGCATGGTTATAGTCACAAATTAAGGTTTTTGTCTCTGATTGTATAGACCCTTTTACTGTTTGTACACAATGATGACGTGGCAGCGTATGCGCGCATTTAGGCAACGGAAGTATCGTAAGAATCAACAGTGAAGCAACACAAACAGTAAGTTATTTAAAAAAAATTGACTTTATCAACATTTTCAACACAGCTACCAGATCCGTGTACTATAGTGGAGTGGATAAAAGACATTAGCAGATGGCCAAAAATAAAGTTGCCAGATACATATATACATATATTAGTATATTATATTAGTGCAACAAAACGCAACAACGGGACATTTTGATGTTGAGAAACCGTTTTAATAAACTTTCTGAGTTGCTACCACATTAGAACCAATGGGGAATAACACCACTTCCGTTGCCCAAATGCGCGCGCAGGCTATTTGATCACGTGAGCTGTAAAAGGGTCTATAAATAAAAGGTAGAAACTCTACCTGAAAACTCTAAATAAGACCTATTTGAGAATAAGATAAGTGAAGAATTAAGCCATTTGATGTGGTTGCAAACATGTCTAATGACATTCCAAACTTTAAAAAATGGTTGGATCTGAAGTGCTGGCATTTCTATTGATCAACCAATTGATTCTCAATCAGACTTCTAACCATTGAATGTGACTTTGCCAACGTATATGTATAGAATTTGTGAACAATGGTTAAATAAGAAATTCAGAATCTGTTTGTGTAAGTTTTTCTAGGTATGTTTTAATTTGCTTTACTGAAGTTTTAGATCTACATGGTTAACTTGCATTTCAGTGTTCTGAACTAGTAATATGGTTATTAAAATATAGTCATATATCATATAGACATATCATATTATATATACCTTAGTATAAATATCTGTATTTTATATACATATAATTACATGTATTTGTATTATATTTGAATAGTATTTTTATTATATGCTTTAATGATGCATACCACTGGTAAATATGTCAGTTAAAAACTTTTGCCACTCTTCCTTTAAAATACACAGATTATATCAAAATTCCACTCTATACAAGAGTTGCATAATAGAGAAGAAATTGGTATTTAAATGGGATCACTTTATGGGAAATTACTTTGAAAAGAGAAATAAGACCTTTACCATTCGCACCTACTATTATGAAACCTCTAATAATGTCATTTGTTTTTGTAATTTTTCACAACCATTTTCGTCCAATGAAAGTCAAGTTCTTCAGTGTTCAGCTATTGCATTATCATGTGTTTGATGTTCTTCAGATGTCCCACATACAGTGGTGCATTGTCAGTGTGAGGAATTCCTTCACCTATGGAGGTCTGACTATTCTACAAAAAATACCTTCTACCAATAGGTAACAGAGGACTGTTCAAAATGTCAGATAAATATCCTGGGGAGCATCCCATTAGACACACGTCTCTCCGTGGTGGGGAGACACTTTCAACGAACACAGCACACAGTCATTGACTGACACCATGAATTTGGTGCAACAAACGATTCAACAGACTGAGTATCATCTCAACCAGGCTCAGGTAGAAACAAACCTGGCCAAAGGAACAGCAAAGATTTTGTCAAGTTCATCTATTCGCTCGCCACAGTATGTGTACATTTGGTGGGACTGGATGTTTCGTGGGTGTGTGATTGGCAGTGGACTTGTGTTTATGTTCTCTTTGCTTCAATGCTGGTATTTCAGGTCCACAATTCACTCCTTACGGACATCTGCCAACACTGCTTTCACCCTAAGTCCTCTACAGGTGCCCGACATACAGAGACTGTTGCAATAACAAAAAACACACAAGGATTTGAATATGACCAGCAATGGCCCTTATGGACTATTTTTCAATTGCCCCAAAAGGGCCAGGGGAGGAATTGTAGTACGGCTGGTAAATAATCAACTTTGAGTTTATTTATGAAGAGACACTATAAAACAATTAAACCTCAGGTGGTGTTGCTAACCCAAATTTGACTCTTAGGTGAAACTCTTTACAGACATGCAACTCTCTGTTCTCCTAATCTCTTCATCACAAAGGCTTTGGCAATGATAGCCTTAAGGCTCACATCACTGAGTATCTGCTGAAATATATGATGTAATGTATACATATTATGTGGTTCTAAGATGGTATTTTATGTTAATGTTTAGTATTATTTTAAAGGTCATGGTTCGATGAGTAAAAAGGTCTCATTTCTATAAGTCTAAGATATGATGGATTAAGGGTTTAGAACTTTGGATAGAAGATGCATTTCTTGTAGAGGTGGGGTTTTTGCCTTGATATTTCTGGCTAGTTTGACCAGTTGCCAAGATACTCCTGGCTAGTTTGACCAGGTGCTCTTTAGTATCACTTGGTACAGGTCAAACTGGATTTTGACCAGGTGTTCTTTAGTATCACTTGGTACAGGTCAAACTAGATTTTGGTAGTTTTCTCACGCTGTGTATAAAAGGTGGCCTGGCTAAATGTTCTGGGAGCCATTCTGTACCTATAGCTCCGCGCCTGGTATTACGTTTAATTATATAATTTGGAGTCAGATTGGGAAAATACTAAATTTAAATGAATGTTTTAATTCTTAAAGGAGGAGATTCAGAACACGAGATCCCTTCTCCCCACGCCATTGGACTCCGTCGTTGGACCAGTGGGTGGTTCCTTACAACGACACTGAGAGGATCTTTACTCAACTGATCCGATCCATTGAGAGGATACGATCTGAGGTGACACAGCTGATCAGAGATCAGGAAAAGACTGCAGTGAGTGAAGCTGAAGGACTCTTGAAGCGACTGGAGCAGGAGATTGATGATCTGAGGAGGAGAGACGCTGAGCTGGAGCAGCTTTCACACACAGATGATCACATCCATTTCCTCCAGGTAACAGAGATCAGTGATCTTTAGGAAGTGAAGAGCATGTTTTACTCAGATGATATTTTCAGTGTCATGAGTTTATGTTTGTGTTTGTGTAGAGTTTCCAGTCTCTCTCTGTTCCTCCTGGATCTACAGACTCACTCAGCATCACTGTCAGCTCTCTCATCTCTTTTGATTATGTAGGAAAATCTGTGTTTCATCTGAGAGAGAAACTGGAGGATTTCTGTAGAGAAGAGATAGAGAAGATATTTGATAAAAGTAAAGCACCTGAACCTGAGACCAGGGAGCAGTTCCTAAAATGTGAGTCTCAATAAACAACAAATAAACACACTGATGCTGATAAAGACATGAACAGTGATAATCTTCATTTCAGTCATTTTAAACTCCTCTATAATGATACTCATGAATCAAACTGAATGTGCAGAATAAACAGAAAATAAATAACTGTGCTCGCCCACAATGAAACATAACTGTGAGATCAAATAGCAGTTCATAAATCAATCAATTTAAATTTCATAAGCCATTAAGTTTTCTATAAACAAAATGATCCACACTTAAATTAAATGATAACAAAATATATATCTAAAGTGTACAACTACAGAACAGAGGGACTTTAACAATGTTCACAGATTCATGAACCTTTTACACACAAAGGATTATGATGAATATAACAGTAAAACAATCAGATTAGATCTCTGTTTACTTCTTAATACATTGACAGTCCTCAACAACTAAAATAAATAAGACTTGACATTTAATTTAAATTACTGAAATGTATAATTTTACATTTAAATTATGTTTTTGATTGTCCCCATCAGATTATCATCTTTCAGATTATTATCAATCCTTAGACAGTTTGTGTAAGGATTTAAACATGGAAATGAACCCAAGCGCAGACAGAACTAAAAATAATAATTTATTAACAAACAAGGGAAAACAAAGCCCATGAGGGGGCAAAACAAGACAGAACGCTACGCTAAACTAACATAAAACTAGTGATGTTACCAGTGACACCGAAGCTCCAAAGCGTGTGTCAAAAAAACGAACCGATTTTCATTGAAGCTTTGTATCGAAGCTTGATTCGTTCTGGCAAAATCACGTGACCAATGACGTCCGAAGCTTCGTTTCACACCCACCCACGTGACTGCTTCGTTATCTGATTCAAAGGTTTAGAATTGTGCGATGCGCGGCGCGCCCTCATGGGTTGTATTGGAGTATTACATTACCACGGAATCGATTACGAGTTTATGATATATATATATATATATATATATATATATATATATATATATATATATATATATATATATATATATATATATATATATATATATATATATATATATATATATATAGTAGTAAAAAGCCTTTTCTGCTTTACTTAATATCATGATATATTTTTTAATTGGTTCACACTTTATACTTTTGAGTCAAGGTCTATCCTTAATTTGTTTTTTGTTTGGAGTACCATTCGCATGAAATGCAACATGCTTTGGTCATGTGTTTAATATATTGTTACATTTATTTATGAATCTATCCTTAATTTGTCAATCCATTATCTTTTGCATTTATAATTAATACGTTGTTTGGTTGTGGAACATGTTGTGAAACAGCACTTTCACCAGCAGAGGTGAGCTCTGATTTGAAAAGCTTCGAGTAATGAACCTTTTTCCGATACAATTGGGTTGAAAGCTTCACTGCTTCAAGAAAGCTTCACTGCTTCAAGAAAGCTTCACTGCTTCAAGAAAGCTTCACTGCTTCAAGAAAGCTTCACTTCGCCATCACTACATAAAACTAAACATGAACCAACATCAAACTACATATAACAGACTAGACTAAATAACTTCAATACTCACAGATATCAGACTCAGGACCACGACAATGATTGCAACAAGACGAACGCGCACTGGACAACAAACACAAGGACTCTTAAATAGGGAGAAAGTAAATTACATACACCTGGAAATCATTACAAATAAGGGATCGGGGAAAAAGTGACGAGAGCCGGGAAATGCGTGGTCAGAATAAACCAATACTAAGACCACACATTTCCCACATAAAACATGGTACTGCCAGGACCCCGAACATAAAGACTAGATGTAATAAAACACATGATTTCGGACGGATCCTGACAAGTTTGCATTGTTATTTTCATGTATTGCTGTATTACTGTAATGTGAACCACATTAATGTCAGTACTGTTACTATTTATTTTTAAAAAAAAACTTTCAAATGGGTGAAGAAATCATAAAATACCCAAATCCATTCTTACCAGTAGCACATAGACCATACTGTTAGAAATAAATGGTCCCTAGCTGAGGCGGTAGACTTTAATAAAGTGCACCTAGTTCATATTAGTACCTCAGGGGTACATAATGGGTATCAAAGAGTGCATAACAGGTATAACAAGTGTATGTAGTACATATCTATATCTAATTAAACCATTTTTTTTTCTGACAGTGCAGGCTTTATGACCTGATGAACTTGTATTTGGCTATGTGGAAACTTCTGTCATGGTCTCTGTTTTTTCATGATGAAATACCAAGGATTATTTTCTCATGTCTATGGGTGCTATATTGACACCTTGTTTAAAGAAACTCCATAATTCTTCAATCTGTGCAGCATGAGAAACCAACAATGAAAAGATTTTAAGTTTGTTTAGTTTGGAGAAAACAAATGCTTTCAAGAACTTCTGACCTACAGTAAAATATTGTTCTTCTGCACATTAAAATTTTATTAATTTGACAAAGGATTTTATCTAAAGCAACTTACATAAATAGAGATGTACAGTAATATAGAGGTAATTAAATATGCAAAATTAACAGTTAAGGGAACAAAGAAACTCTCCGCTGCTCAGCTTTGATTGGTCGATTCAAACATAGATGTGCCTTCCCACTTCTGTAAGATAAATATTAGCGAAAACTTTGGCTTGTTTTCGTTTTTCTCTCTTTATCTCTGCCTATTGGTTGCCAGTCAACAAGCTCTCCTAGCACCCCCCATATTTTATCTTAGAGTATAGCTGCGTTTAAGTCAGTTAAGTAAGGTGAATGTTGGTTTATGCAGTCTTTCTCTCTCTCTTACCCACTTTTTTTAGCTAAATCAACAACTCCCTGATTGGAATGTTGATAAAACAACTCAGTTCCCTTAACAGGGTGGTGAAGAAAATATAAAGTTAATAATTGTAATTATTAATGATTGACTCATCATTATCAAAATGACGATTGGTTGTTTTAAACAACACTATTCCAAACCCCTAAATTTGCTACATTTTATGGTGGAGAATACGGGCAAGTTTCAAACTTTTTGCTTGATCAGACCAGTACTTTCGGGACACCAAAGATTTATTTGACATCTTAAAGTCTGGTGAAATGTCCCCTTTAACACCAGGGATTTTACTGTTAACAGAAGATAAAGAAATTTACTTTCATGCCTCCATAAAAACTAGGCAGGGTGTCTAATTTGATCCAGAAACATTTTTTAGTTATGCTGGTTGAAAGTCTCCTCACATCCTGATAGTTGTATTTATATGTGACCCGTCACGGAAACCAGTGACACAAGTCGGCAGCACAACTATTGAGATAATGAGTTAGAACTTTTTTTCAAAATTGGTTATTTTTGTTTTTTGCAGAATCTTTTAGTTGAGATCACGAACAGAATCTGTTAGTTGAGATCACAAAGAAGCCTCTTCATGTTTGAGATAGCATTTTTGTATATTTAAAACGTACATTTTGCAGTTGAAATCGGTGTCATTGTCTTTGTGTATTTACATACTGGATAAGCGCCTTTTGTTTGTTTTGTTTTTGCCCCCGCCCCCCAAGGGAACAGCGTGGCTACTTAATAGTAATAGTTAATAGGGATAGTTCACCCAAAAAAAGACCTCCAACACAGTTGATGTAAGATGTTTTAACGTTAGATTTAGTCTGAGAGCATTCTGACCCTCCATTGAAAATATATGTATGGTTTACATGCCCAGAAAGGTTATAAAAACATCATCAAAGTAGTCCATGTGACATCAGTGGGTCAGTTAGAATGTATTGAAGCATCAAAAATAAATTTTGGTCCAAAAATAGCAAAAATTACGACTTTATTCAGCATTGTCTTCTCTTCCAGTTGTGAACCATGTGAAGTCACGTGACTGCAGTGACGCGGCTGACGTGTTATCCTCAGACATGTTTGCAAAGTTTTTTTTTTCAAACTTACAGTGTGCGCCTCCCTCAGACTGTGAACGAAGCTTGGGTGAAAAAAAAGCTGGAACGCAACAGATAATTCAATTCAATTCAATTCAATTTTATTTATATAGCGCTTTTCACAAAAGTCAATTGTTTCAAAGCAGCTTTACATAAATAGAAGCAGTGAAAAGCACAGAAAACGACATATAGCACAACAGAATACATGATAGCATGAGCAGTTAAATTTGCTGCGGCTATGACTCAATATTATAATTGCACGTATTACTAAAGCAACATATAGAAGAGGAAGCTAGGTAAAGCCCAAAAAGGCTGCCTCCCGGGGTGAAAAACCCCCTAGGAGAAAAAAAAACCCCGGGCTTTTATCCGAGGAAAAATAAGTCCTAGGAGGGAAAAACCCTTGGGAGAACGGAAATGGAGATTTAGCGGAGATTAAGCGGTTCTGCCGGTGATCGTTGGTCAGGTATCAGCTGGGCATAACGTTGAAGGACAGCCAGTAGATCAGAGGTGTGCCGACTTTCACATCTACCGGGACTGGGTCTGTTTGTCTCGTCCTCGGGTCGAGGACGAGACAGGGAGAGAAAAACAAAATCGTATTAGCGTAGCGGCCGTTCATATGTATTGAAGTGTCACACAGTGATGTGGTTTAACTCAGCTTAGTTCCAGACAGACTAAATATTGCGGCATAATTATGTTATCCACAGTTGAGGATTTAGCAAATTGGGGGCCCAATGCGAGGGTATATATGGTAAATAAGGGTCACCTTCCGATCTTTAAGAGAAAATGAAACCTGACGACCCGTTTGACTAAGGCCTAAAGCCCCACTGTCGTCGTTAATGCAGGTTCAGTGGCAAACGGGTCTATATTGTATACCATTTACAGGACCAGGAGAAAACGCCAAAAACATCGCAACCCGACCATACGTGCTAACCCGTTTGACTAAGGCCGGAAGCCCCACTGTCGTCGTTAATGCAGGTTCAGTGGCAAACGGGTCTGTATGGCATACTATTCATAAGACTTACGATAGCGCCAAAATCGCAACCCGACCATACATACCAACCCGTTTGACTAAGGCTTGAGGCCCCACTGTCGTCGTTAATGCAGGTTCAGTGGCAAACGGGTCTGTATGGCATACTATTCACAAGACACACGAAAGCGCGAAAAACGCAACCCGACCATACATACCAACCCGTTTGACTATGGCTGGAGGCCCCACTGTCGTCGTTAATGCAGGTTCAGTGGCAAACGGGTCTGTATGGCATACTATTCATAAGACTTACGATGGCGCCAAAATCGCAACCCGACCATACGTGCCAACCCGTTTTACTAAGGCTGGAGGCCCCACTGTCGTCGTTAATGCAGGTTCAGTGGCAAACGGGTCTGTATGGCATACTATTCACAAGACACACGAAAGCGCGAAAAATGCAACCCGACCATACATACCAACCCGTTTGACTAAGGCTGGAGGCCCCACTGTCGTCGTTAATGCAGGTTCAGTGGCAAACGGGTCTGTATGGCATACTATTCACAAGACACACGAAAGCGCGAAAAACGCAACCCGACCATACATACCAACCCGTCAAAGATAACAAGTCGTACTTCAGCCGCGTCATACGTCAGCCTGTCACTGTTTTCTCCCATTTGAGTTTTTTTGAGTACCTACCTTAAAAAGGCCACAACTTCACAATTTTATACAATTTCTATGTATTACACATCATTAAAAAGCTTGGAGACTAAACTTTCAGAATATGTGAACAACTCAAAATGCCCCAGATCCGACTTGTGTCCCTACTTTTCGTGATTGGTCACATATATCTGTGAAAGGCGTAGGACCAAAAAATTCGACAAATCATTGAACTCTGAACGCAATAATTGGACACATGCTCTCCTCTTCTGTGAACGTGTTTTGCATGCCCTGTTCATACAGACATCATACGTCATCAGCGCATTCATGTGCGCTCACCTCCCGTCTGTAAACAGAGCCAAACAAACTTTCCTGCTGAATTGACAACCTGCACAGGAGCCACAAAACGAAAGACATTTTCTTAAACAACAACAGCAAAAACCGTCTGGATAAGCAAAGACCAAAAACCCAAATTAACCCTGCGTTAGGTTGTGCCCTACTATTAAGTGCATGTGCAGATATGCAATACAGCTACATGCAGTAAAATTTGCTACTTATGTAATGTGTAGGATGGCATGAACAGTTTATGTGTTTAGTGTAGAATCTGTGAATGATGTGTTATAATACAGCATCTGTTCAGTGGTGCTTGTGCTGTGTAGACTAGGGATGTGCCCGAAGCCGAATACGTTATTCAGAAGGGCATGGATAATGACTTCAAAACGAATAACGAATTCATCCGAATAACAGAAAAAATATTCGGCCAGACATAATCACGTGTTTACTGGAACAGCGCTAAATTATTAACCCCTTAAAGCACAATAATGTGTGTGTGAAGTGAATGAGTGTAATCTATAAAATTACATGAATGACATTTTCTGGTGGTGTCCCTCATTTAGAAACGGGAGCTGTTTTGGAATTAGTTTAAAAACGCTGCTAATATCAAATTTACTGTAAAAAATGACCCTTTTATTTTTTATTTAATTGCACAAGACCAGCAAACCTTGATAAAATGCTGCACTCTGATAATGAAATATTCGTTAATAACTCTGTTTCTCTGTGTGACTTCGCTCACAGATGATCTTTTAATTATCTCAAGTTAAAGCAAGCTTCATTGTCAATAGGTGAATATAAAATAAAAAGTAAATAGATAAAAATATGAAAATGTAAAATTTTAAAAGCAAAATTTAAACTGAAGATTACTATGACATGAATTGCAATTAACATAAAAATAAAGTAAGTAAATAACTGAAACATTTGAATTAAATCTTTCTAATTACCTTATTGTTTAAAATAATTTTAAAATTAGTCAAAACGGATTTTTAAATAAAAGAGCATACTGTTATTTGACATTTTAATCGAATATCTGATTATTTATTAATTTAGATGAAGATTAATGAGAATTTTTTTTAAACAATTTGTTCCGCTCGCACAAACAATGTATGGACATAGATAATAATGAGCTCAGCAAGTTTGTTGTAATGCTTATTATGCTTTCATAAATTATTGTCAAAACCGTTGTTTTTGAAGTATTCTGTCAGTGCACATACTTGCGTGTCTGTGCGTTGCGTTTCGGATGGGGGGTGCCAGTCAGCGCGAGTCTTGTCGATCTTAATAACTTTTTAACATAAATCAGTCCCGAATTTATCACTCTTAATAACTCTTTAAACATCAAGCAAGTCCTGCATTTTATTTTCAAATTCCTTCATGTTTTTAAACCGAGACGTCAGACATGACATGCATCTTAGTATAGGTTAATCATTTCACTCTCTGAAAACTTTGTATAATGTTTAATTACTAGAGTTTTTGAATCGCTAGATGAGGGATTAATGTGGGCTACTCATTTTTCCTGAAAACCTCCCACTCATTTAGACAGAATGGGTTACTGTGCTGAAAGACACAATAAACGCTTAAAGGTGATGTACAGTCAACGCGCTCTCAAGTTCAACGCACATAGGCACAAGGTGTATTAGACAGTCCAGAAAATGGGAAGTTTGTTTTCCATGCATATTATTAATGAGAATCAAGTTATTTGTCTTTTTGATTAAAATTTTGTAATATTATTTTTAATAAATATTTACAGTTATTTAAGTTATAATTATAATAAAATCAAAAATTCATTTAAAATGCCATTTTCATGTAATATGACAATCTTCCGGTTTAAGACACGCCCACTTCCGGTTCCATCTGAATACAAATACAGATACAAATAATTTTTAGATTGTTACAGATACAAAATACTGACTCCGCTGCACACCCCTAGTGTAGACTGACACAAATGTGTTCAATTTCCAACTAAGTTCAAAGACTCAAACATCAAAAGTCAAGAAATTGTTTTATTTATATTTATTTAATATAATCATGTTCTACACCAAAGCAAAGATACACAAAATCTTCCCTTCTGTTTCACCATTATGTGACAAATGCAAGGTGGCAGAGGATACCACCGCCCATGCTTTCTGAAAACGACCCAAGAAAATAAATCTAGTTTGTAGACCAAAAATATCAAATTTAAGTGATTTTGTGCATAAAACAAGAAATACAATGTTGAACAATTTTTTTTAAACACTAAATTCAAGAAAAATTCAAGAAAAATTTGCTTACCCCATTGGCAGATTTGTTTGCTTGTTTTATGCACAAAATCACTTAAATTTGATATTTTTGGTCTAAAATTAGACTTATTTACTTGGGTTGTTTTGCTCATCAAGAGAAAGTATCTTAGTTTAAGAATTTTTAGATATTTTAACTGAAAACAAGACAAAAATATTAAGATTTTCTTTCTTGAAATTATTTTTTTGCAGTGTACTTAGAAAATTCTAGTTAAAACTGTTGATAATTGTGTTTAGCCTTGACAATTATTTTAAATTAACTAGTGTTTTCTGAGTGAAAATGGTTTCTTATCTATTTTCAAGTAAATACTATTCCAAATTGTTTTCAGTTTACTCTTTTGACCAATTCTTCTTGTAGTAGGTCTACGTAAAACATCTCCATCACATGCTAGACACAGTTTGACTGTTGAGTCTGAATATAACCCAACCCCAGGATAGAGAGGTTTAGTGAATGTGGTGTTGACTCTGTGGATGAGGGTCATTGTGTCAGAGACGCTGTAGAACAGGGGTCTCCAACCTTTTTTCATTGGAGAGCTACTTTCTAAAAAACAAAAGTGGTCGAGAGCTACTTGTCTCACGTAATACCTAAATTAGGGAGTTAATACACAACGATCTATTAACTCACTGTGATTTGAACTCTTTCCTCTACAGCATTTTTTTTTAAGTTGCCAGCCAGTGCCAGCATTTTTTAAAATATTTTTCACAAAATTTTAATACCTCCCAGAAAATGCATTTCTTTAAACATTAACATACGATACATCAAATGAAAGTACAGATCCTTTTAAACAACAACAACAAAAAAAACTTTCATGTTGTCTTTATTTATACTTTTTATTACCTCTTATATATGGGTAGGATTCTTAAAAAAAACACATTTTGAATAAAAAAAAATCATTTATTAAAGATCAGATTTAGAAAGATGATCCAAACATACATAGAGTATTTACTGCTTTTGTATTCATAAGAGGTATGTATGCCATTTTTTTCATTTAGATTAATCCATATGTCTGAAAAACGAGTACTCGATTAACTGAGGCAATGAAAGGGCGTCATTGTGAAAATAAAAATATTTTTATTAAACACTCAAATAAAATTTAATTTTGAAGAAACTATGACAAAAAAATTAATATTAGAGTATTAATGAAATAGATGTTTAACAGAAACCTCTAACAGGAAAAGCTGCGTGATGAAGTGAAACTAGGGTTAATAAACACAAACTGATGCGCTTTATATACTGTATGACGCACTCTACATAATATTAAGCCTTGGTACAACATAAATGTATTATAGAACGTGCATCTGCACAAAATGTAAGACTTAAGTTATACTGGACAGAAAGTTTAACTCCTGTTTTGAATGCGCATCATCAGCATGCTTTTAAACACGTCCAGTCAAAGCACAAGCTTGATAATATTAAGCAGCCTTAAGTCTTTTGCTATCATTTTAGTGATTAACGTTAGCTGTGTCATGTCATCCTCTTACCTGTTCTCAGTCAACATGTAATGCTCATATGGCTCTCTGGTATTTCTTGACATTTGATGTTTAAATATGAGATGATAACCCATTGAACTTGTGACAACGACTGTATTTTCGTTTTACCAAAAGTGAATCCGAAAATCACGGCATCCTTATTAAACATAGTGTCTCGATCCGAGGTGTGTTCGGCTTCAAAGCGTCGCACGCATCGGTAGGTTGCTGTGGCGCGGGCTTCACAGCGTTGCGCGGATGGATCGGCCGGTTGCCGGGACGCAGATGCGCGGACTTATCTGTTTGTTTTTGGATCATACATGTTAAATTACTGATGTCATACGCCGGTCTACAACGCGATGTCAAACACGCACCCAATTTTTAGTACCACAGGCGCTTGTAACACTAACCAGACATCAAAATGCGCCATAACCACAGAAAATAAATAAATAAATAAACCCACGAGCGAGCTACCTGCAATTAAGACACGAGCTACCAGTAGCTCGCGAGCGACGTGTTGGAGACCCCTGCTGTAGAAGGACAGAGATCCTGAACTGTGATCCACATAAACTCCTATTCTAGAAGAACTGGACACTACAGGGAGATTTGTCTTTATCTTATTGTGCCAGAATGAGAATTCAGAGGGAGAACAGAACAATCTCCAGGACTGATCATTAAATCCAAATAAACACTCGTCACCTCTCCCCTCCCTGCTGATGCTCTTATATGACACTGATATAAACACACCATCATCCCCACTCCACTCAATCTCCCAATAACAGCGTCCACATAAACTCTCTCTACACAACACCTGATAATAATAATCAAATCTGTCTGGGTGATCAGGTACAGGATCAGAATCAGGATGCCGCTGATCTGTGTCAGTGTAAGTAGCCGCTCTGTTCTCCTCAGACAGACAGATAAATCTGTGTGCTGTGTGTGGATCCAGAGAGAAGAGCCCGAAATCTGAAGAAGATAAACACAAAATATTATATTTTATGCTAGTTTCTAATATTTATTATAGTTTAACATGTTTAACATGATCATTTCTTTGTTAATTTGAGTGTAAAGGTCAGATACGTGTATATACCGTATCTACAGTATATGTAACAGGTCGGGGCGGACCCGAGATAGCTAAAGGGTCACGCCCCTTTCCTATGTTCGACCTCGAGGAGGTTCCCAAAGTCACCCCAATGACCAGACACACAAGGTAAGAATAAAATTTAAAATACACTTTATTTAAATTATTTAAAAAGATAAATAGGGGGGGGGACTTAAAATAACGGCCTCTTCATGTCCACTTTCTCCTCTGTTACAGGCAGTACAAGTACGGTGCAGGTAAGTTTCCTCGTTCTCTTTCTCTCTCTCTCCACAGGCTGCTGACTGGGACACAGAAGATCAGTTATTTATAACTGCTGGTTCTCTCACCTCTCCCACTTGGGACGACGTACAGTAAGTACGGTACAGGAAAAAGTTTTCCTCGTTCTCTTCCTCTCTCTCTCCACAGGCTGCTGACTGGGACACAAAGATCAGTTATTCGGACTGCAGATTTCTCTCACCTTTCCAGCTTGAGACGCCGTACAGTAAGTACGGTGCAGGTAAGGTTTTCTCGTTCTCTTTCTCTCGCTTTCTCTCCACAGGCTGCGGGAGCAAAGGCCAGGTAATAACAACTGAGACCGGCAGCCTTTTCATTCTCCCACGGCGAGGTTAGCGAAGGCGGGGGTTTCTGACAATACACACACAGCAGTACACAGCACCACGTTAAAGTGAAATTTCCACAACAGCACAGATTCACCCACCGCACTCAAAGTGAACACTTAGGACGCCCCGTCTTCCGGAGTCCGTTAGACGGTGTTTAGCACAGCCCAGTCAGCATTCACGTCGCTGTGATAGCCCAAGTTGTCCTCCTTCGGCTCGCCCACCACACTGTTTAGGGGTAGGGCCGTCCTCCTTTTCCTGGAGTTGTTTACTACGAAACAGGTTAGTGTAACGTGTGTCTTCAAACTCAATGTTTCATACTCACAATCGCTGTAAGTTCTCTTCTAATGTTCTCCTCTTTGTCCCACACAGGCGATCAACTCCAGCCACACGGAACGAGGCGTTTCTTCCCCCAACAGGGTTGCATAGCGGATTCACTTTGTCACAATATCTTCACTATAGCAACCGCTCACGCTACTCCGCTTCTCCTTTGGTTTCGTTTCAGTTCCCAGTAGCCTCCGATCGTCTTCCAACCACTAACGTTTACTATGTCCCACACAGCCACGCCAGCTTCAGCCTGAGAGGAAGACAGCACAACAACAGGCGCAACAAGACAGCACCAAACGAAACCTCTTCGGGGTGCTTCTTTAACCCCCAGGGGTCCAAAAACGCGTGGACGAGTTTTGACGTGTTTTCTCCTTATCATAGCAGAATCAACTTAAAATACTTACGTGTATTAACTAATCATTGCAGACTTACGTGTTTGACATCATTTGAAACTCTGAAGGGTCCTCTTTAATTAGTGTACATTCATAATAACAAGAGATCTTTGTGTTTTTGTCAAATAAAGAAAATAAACAGGGTGCGCATTCAGACATTTCTGTCTCCGCCAGCTGTCTCTCAAATAACGTTACAAAAATCAGTTGAAACTCCGCGAATACTCGTCACACAACCATGATACACATATCCAAAGAAAGCCTGAAATGTCTACTTTTAAACAAGCTAATTATAATCAAAAACAATTATTTCCTGTTTATATAATCTGCGTTGAAGTAAAGAGAGTACCGTTTTTACTGGCTGAGCTCATTATCTCTAATGTGGTCACGCCCTCAGGCTGTTGACATGGTAATGAAGAGACGAGCAGTTCCAACAATAATAAACAAAGCGTAAAGTTTTATCAGATTTTAAGACTTTACCGCATGTTTGGATTATAAACTTTATACACACACGTGAGGAATATCTTAATTTATGTCTGGACATTGAGGAAGAGAAGCGTTTATCTTTAACGTTACCTAGGAAGAAGAACAATGGAAGACGCAATGGAGAAGGATATATTCCTGAAGAAACTGTAAGTCATTTGTCTTCATTTATATTTGCTATCATGTAATATGTTATGGCTTGTGCAGTTCAGCCTACACAAGCGACCTCAGCAGACTGCACGCTTCGGATTTAAAAACTTTCGCATTGTTTACAAACGAGGGCGCGTGATTTTACGTAATGGCGGATTTCATTGATACATGCTGTACAGTGTTAGACACAGTTATTCACTTTCGTATCATTCATGTCAACTTTGAGTTATGCTGCACTGCTGTATCTTTTAAGTGTGTGCTGTTATTTGATTCCATGTTTACATGCTTATTTACAAACGAGTTCGTGCGTGATCACGTAATGGCGGATTTCATTGTTACATGCTGTACAGTGTTAGACACAGTTATTCACTTTCGTATCCTTCATGGCAACTTTGAGTAATGCTGCACTGGGGGATCTGCTGTAATATGATATTGTTTACATGCAACGCATTCCATACATTGCGCTTTACACGCGACACTGTTTTATTATGAGCTCCGCGTTGTTTCCACGGAGACGCGAGCTCGCGCACATGGACATATGCAATGTGTTTTTAAAGTTCATACTCTCTCACAGAAACGCTTTTAAAACAGAAGCTAGACGATAAGGGGATGGGCATCTGAAAACAGTCATCTGAAAACAGCTTTTTATATAACTAATCATTGCAGATGTTTATCTGAGATACTAGTTTAGTTTATGATAGTTTATCTGAATGTAGTGCTATCATTTACCCATCAGTTATGTATGTAAGGGTATTTCTGTGGACAATTTATGCTGACAGCTGTTCATAACTCTCTTACAGGTCTGCATCCCTCTCATCAGTACAAAACTATGAAGTGGAAAAACATATTCACACTTTTTGGACATAAAGTTATATGGTAACATAAGCCACATGAAGTTTACAGCTCTGTTGTTTATCAGTTTCTTATACAAGTTAAGTGTTTGAATAGGGTGTGTTCACAAATAAACTGAGAATGTCCCACTGACCTTCATTTCTATTTTGATTATATTGTTAACTTCTTAATAAACCTCAAACAAACATGTATACCTTTGTCCTCACATTCTTTATTGTAGTTCCCTCCTGCCTCATTATGCAGCTCATTATGCAGCTCATTATGCGAGCCTTTGTTTGCTAGCTGTCAATCAATCCTTCTCGCATATGGCCACTCTAAACAAAAAGTGTCTTACAATTTATAAATCAATATATTGGTTTATGTGAATCAGTAGGCAGGATGATTTTCACATAATTTTAAAGAAAAAACTCTAGACTACTAGATTCTGTTTAGGTAAGTCTTGTTAAAACATGTTTAGTATGGGTTTTGTGAACTTATATCAGTGACGTAAAATTTTTGCTTTTTTAAAAACCACGCATAAACCTTTTTCTCTCAAAAATACAAACATGTACATACATGTAGCTCATATAATATTTTACCCCAGTTTGTGCTGAACACAGTGGTATAAGACACTTGCCATTATTATGTTTTAAAGCAACTGAAAAAAGACCAAATGTAAGAGCATGTCAGAACCTCTGACAGTGTCCCAAAATGGTCGGACCCCAGAGGGTTAAATGATCCACGGCCACCTTTTTTTTCGCCTCCTGTGGCTCTGTCCTCTTTCCGCTCGCTTCCAGCGATACCCGGATCAACAGAGCCTTCGGGCTCTTCAAAAGGTGCGTGTCTCTAATCTGCCCTTGGCAAAAGGAGCTTTCCCCGTGTCGATCGCTCCCTTCCTTGTGTTCCTGTAGAGCTATTTATGTGTCTCCCTCACACAGCCTCCAATCACAATTTGCTTAGTTAATTTGTTGCACCTGTGGCTCGTAAGGTCCCGATTTTGTTGCCCTGGAAACCAGGAAGTACTGGTGTGTCATTAGATGTAGCCTGGGTGGAAACCCCATCTTCAGGCGGAACCAATCTCTGTCACTTTTGGTTCCGCCCTCCAATAGTCACCTTGTGACATATACACTGATAATTTAAAACACTGAGAGATGAAGTGAATAACATTGATTATATTACAGTTAGATATTTATGTGACAGTCATGGACTTTCAGTTTTTCATGTTTCTGTTCTGTCCTGGGCCCTGTCCACACATACATGGGTATTTTTAAAATCGTACCTTTTTCTATGCGGTTTGACCGTTCGCCCACACGCAAACACAGTATCAGGTGACTGAAACCGAACTTTTATAAAAACTTCTGCTAGGGTGAAGATTTTCAGAAACTCTGGTTACAACGTTGTCATGACCATAGTTTTTGGCTTGTGATGTTGTTGTTTTTGCCGAGACGAGACTTTGCAATGGCTTCTGATTGGCCAACATGGCTTTACTGTAAAATTTACAGTCCAGTTAGTACTCTGGTAAACATGAGGGTTGAGTACCGGGGGCGTGGCACTGACATCTATCACAGAGCCTTCCCCCTGCGAGCAGCTCCAGACGCAGGAGAGGTTGTTTCAAGAGTGACCTCGGGCACAAGGGGGCGGCTTATCTGGATGAGATCTGTGGAACTCGAGGTGAATTAGGGTCCAGAATAGTTTCGGCGTCCTTCCAAGATCTCTCTTCCGGGCCGTACACCTCCCAGTCCACATGATACTGGATGATGGAGCCCCATCGTCTAGAGTCCAAAATGTATAGTCCAGTTAGTACTCAGGTGAACCTGAGGGTTGAGTACCAATGATGGTGCCCCGTCTTCTAGAGTCCAGCAGCTTGGACATGAGCTTGATCCCATACCTCCTGGCTGCGTATAGACCATGCATCAATGGTGGGGATTTCAGAGGGCTCATCATCCCAGGGGAGGATGGGTGGTTGATATCCAAGGACACATTGGCTGACTTCTTGATAGAGTTTTGTGCATATTCCGCCCAAGGTAGGAAGCAACACCAATCATGTTGATTCTGATGACAGTGTATTCTGAGAAACTTGGTGAGTTCTTGATTGAGACGTTCGGCTTGCCCGTTGGATTATGGGTGATAGCCAGATGTGAGACTGATTTTAATGTTGAGTGCTTTAAGGAATGCTTTCCATACCTTGGACGTGAACTGGGGACCAAGGCCCGACACAATGTCCTCAGGGAGTCCATAGTAACGGAATACGCACTGAAGAAGTTGATCAGATGTATCCAGGGCTGACGAGAGTTGGGTAATGGAATGATCCTTCAGACCTTAGAAAAACGTTCCACCACAGACAGGACGACAGTTTTGCCTTCAGATGTTTGTAAATCTGTGACAAAGTCAATAGCTATATGGGAACAGGGTCTTTTTGGGATCTCAAGGGTTGAAGGAGGCCTGCTGGGGTTTGATGAGAGGATTTATTTGTTGCACAAATGGTACATGACTTATCCACTGAATTCACATCAGGATTCATGGACTGCCACCAAAACTTATTCTTCAAAATCTGAAGGGTGGAGTTCAGTTTGCGTGAAAAGAATGCACAGGGGAATAATTTGTACGGATCACCATGTATTTGAGAGAGAATGGTACCAATGCCGGAACTGGAAGTATCCACTTCTACTACAAATGGTTGCTTGGGGTCTGGGTAATGTAGGATCAGAGCAGAGGTAAATAGGGACTTTAGATCTTCGAAAGCCCTTTCATCATCTGGGTTCCAAGATAACTTGTGGCTGGCCTTTCTTACCAAAGAGGTTGAAGGTGCTGCTACAATACTGAAGTTCTTAATAAACCTCCTATAGAAGTTAGCAAAGCCCAGGAATCGTTGTAACTCCTTTACCGTCTGTAGTTTGGGCCAGTTTAATACTGCATGTACCTTTTTCTTATCCATGGCGACCCCATCTGAACTGATAATGTACCCAGGAAGGACGTAGTGGTCTAATGAAACTCACATTTTTCGGCTTTGGCATAGAGCTGATGTGAAATGAGTCATTGGAGGACTTCTCTGACGTTTTGTATGTGTTGCTTTTGAAAATATCGAAGTATATTAGGATGTCGTCACTGTAGACAATGATGAAGTGGTTCAGCACATCCCGGAAAACATCATTAATGTAAGACTCGAACATCGATGGACTGTTGGATAATCCGAAGGGCATCACCAAGTATTCATAGTGTCCGTTAATCATAAAAAAGGCCATTTTTCATTCGTCTCCCTCACGGATACAAATCAAGGTGTAAGCACTGCGGAGGTCTAGTTTGGTGTAGATTTTGCTGTTACGTAGTTGCTCAAGGGCAGCAGGAACCAAGGGTAGTGGATAGCGAAACTTAACAGTGACTTCATTCAGTGCACAATAATTGATACAGGGAAGCAGTTCACCATCTTTCTTTTCCACGAAGAACCCCGCAGCAGCAGGTGAGGTGGAGTGTTGAATAAATCCTTTGGCCAAATCCTCCTCGATATAATCCTTCATGGCTTGAGTTTCTGGTTCGGAGTGAGGGAAGATTCGACCCTTGGGTGGTACCGCGTCGGGTAGCGGATTAATGGCGCAGTCGCTGTGTCGATGAGGCAGTAGCTGCGTAGCCCTGGTCTTGCTGAACGCAATGGCCAGATTGTGGTATACATGTGGTAGATTCTCGGGAATGGAGAATCAATGGAGGTTACTTGAAAGGAGCCTGGGGTTTTATTAACACAGGATGTAAAACACTGTTCATTCCTACTAATTATATGTTTCTCCTTCCAGGAGATGAGAGGGTTATGGTGACGTAGCCATGGATAGCCTAGGATGACAGGGTTGTGAGGAGATGAGACGACGTAGAATTAGATACTTTCCAAATGGTCGGGTGAAGTGATGAGGGTGATATTTTCCGTGACATGAGTGACTTGGCCCAAGCCAGGGGCCTTCTGTCTAATGCTGAGACAGAAAGAGGAGGCACACAAGGGGTTACTTAGATGTTATGAATTTTCACAACGCACAGAGTCATTAAAGTTGCCCGGAGCCCCGGAATCTAGTAAAGCCTTAGAAGTTATAATTTGGTCATGATATTTAAATGTAATGGGTATCTCCAAACAGTCAAAGGTTTAGGTAGGAAGGGTAGCACTCACCTTGCCAAGACGAGTTTGCGTGGGTCGCACTGGACCGGTAGCGAGGATGTGGCCTGATTCACCGCAGTATAAACACACCAATCCCTGAAGCGGGGCTCTCTCTCCTCCGCTGTAAGCCATGCTCGACCCACCTGCATGGGCTCACACTCCTCTGGGGTTGATGGTACAGTAGTGCATAAGCCTCGCACTGGCCTTGTCACTCAAACTAGGTTGTCGATACGAATTGCTAGTGCAACGAATTCATCAAAACTCTTTCCCTCGTCCCAGCAGGCCAATTCAGACTGAAGTTCCAGATTTAATCCTTGCTGGAACAGAGTCTTCAGCCTGTTTTCCATCCAATTAGTTTGCGCTGCTAAGGTGCGGAATGTTAAAGCATACTCGGCTGTGGTGTGGGGGCCTTGACAAAGTGCAGTCAACTGTTCCCCCGGGTCACGGCCTCGGGCCGTTCATTCAAATATCGACCGCATGGTTCTCTGGAATTCATCGTATGTGCAACGGCTAAAACTTCCTGCCTACCATAAAGCAGTTGCCCACTCTAATGGTTTCCCGGTAAGCAAAGAGCAGACCAAAGAGATCTTACCGACCTCCGTGTTGTACATGGTTGGTTGTTGGGCGATAAAGAGTTCACACTGCATCAGAAATCCCTTACACTTTTCCGGGGTGCCATCAAATTTTTCCGGTTAGGCCAGACGGGGAGTTGCAGGGGTCACGGGCAGAGCTGCGGGTGCCGAAGGTGGCGGAAGCGGGGCAGCTGTGGCGTCTGTGGAGGCTGCGGCCGCTAGGCAGTGCAGGCCTTGCATGGAGCGAACCAGCTCCTCCGTGAAGGAGGTTAGCTGTGCTAACTGCTGCTGATGGGCCGCTAGGATGTTAGTTTGTGAGGATAGCTCGCCGGTAAGTTGTGCCAGTGTTGCTGGATCTGATTGTGGCGAAGTCTTCTTTGACGCTTCAGACAGACTGGGATCCAATTGCAATTCTTTATTAAAAGATATGCAAAACAAACAGCAGATAGACATGGATAGCAATGCTGGATCTGATTGTGGCGAAGTCTTCTTTGACGCTTCAGACAGACTGGGATCCAATTGCAATTCTTTATTAAAAGATATGCAAAACAAACAGCAGATAGACATGGATAGCAATGCAGCAGTTGAACATTAACGTAAACACAGTCCAATGTCGGGGCAGGCAGAGAACAATCATAGACGATAATCCAATCCAAAGTCGGGGCAGGTGGCAAAAAACAATAATCCAATAGGCAGTCCGAAATCAACACCAAGAAAACAAACACGGGTATGCACACAGGAAACGCTCAGTAATGCTGCTAAGGGCAAACAAGACTTTGCGAAGTAAGCGTGCTAGAGTCCCAAGCTAAATAGGCCCGCTGACACTGAACAGGAAGCACGTAATCAGCGAGCCGCGGAGAAGGATGGGAAATGCAGTCCAGTTAGTACTCGGGTGAACGTGAGCATAATGAGCCGCATAATGAGCCTTGTAGGCAGGAATTTAAGAGGAAACTACTTTTTCTGTAGTAAAACCATGATAAGGAATACTTGTGAATTCATTACAAAATATTTTAAAAAACACAAAAGAAGAACTGCCCATCGTTGTCTGGACTCTTACTTGTGCTTTTGTAATCTTTATAGTACAAACACAACAAGGGATGAGTGTGGTCAACTTATCAATACTTTGTGTTTGTTTATAGACGCCTTTACTCCCCCTTGTGTTGTTTGTGAAAGCAGCACAAAGGAATGCCTGGCCAGGCATTCGATCAGTGCATGTAATGAACTTGCTGTGCAGAGATAGATGTGAATAAATCTAAAGGTTTTAGATGTGCTGTTTGCAATCACGTCTTTTATAAGAATACCACAAATACATCAAATATGATGCCTTGTGTTTTTGTGTGTGCCCGTTTTGTTTATTGTCTAACGGAAACACAAAGATATTACTTTCTGGATCAGAGATTGTGTGTCCATTGACTGCAGGAGGTATGAGCAATGCATATGGATTGTCTCTGTGCTTTTAATATCAATGCTGCATGGGTGTGGCGATCTCGGCTCATTTCAATAATAAAGTAAAAGGAGAAAGACGTTACGCCTCCCTCTTCTTATACAATTAACACCCAATGACATTCATTTATTTTCACTTGCATCACTTAAAAGTTGACATTACAAGCTTTATGTAGATATTTATCTATTGTATAAGTATTTGTCAAGTTACAGTTAATTTATTTAACTTGAAATGAGAAAATAATAATGAGAAAATGTGTCTTACACTGTAGGAACTCTGCTCTGATCTTGGGTTCGTTGGTGGGAATCATTTCTAAAAATGAAACTAAAGAAAATAAAGTGACATCATCAGATTAAATCTTATATAAAATCATCATCATTTTAATCTGCTCTGTATTTCTTCTGTTATATTTGATGTTACTGTAGGACTCATTTCTGAGAGTAAATCACAGTCTTAGTTTGAGATGTTTCTTTACCTTTCTCAGATATCTTTCCAATCTCTTCTTTACAGAAATCCTCCATCTTTTCTTTCAGTTTAGTGACAGATTTCATCACATCATCAAAAGAGAGAAGAGAAGATACAATGATGTTGTCTGAAGATCCAGGAGATGAAGAGAGAGACTGAAAACTCTACATGAACACAATACAATGAAAAAAATCAAACCTACAATACACAACAATCAGATTTGTGTTGATTTAGACATGAATAAAACTCAATCCTATCTGATTAAAGTCAAGATGTATTTCTTGTAATGTATGTTGTAGTGTACAGTGTTGAGTTACCTGAAGGAAACTGATGTGATCTTTTGTTTGTGAAAGTTTCTTCATCTCATCATTTCTCCTCCTCAGATCATCAATCTCCTGCTTTAGTTTCTTCAAGAGATCTTCAGCTTCACTCACTGCAGTCTTTTCCTGATCTCTAATCAGTTGTATCACCTCAGATCGTCTTCTCTCAATGGATCGGATCAGTTGAGTAAAGATCCTCTCAGTGTCGTCCACTGCTGTCTGTGCAGAGCGCTGTTAATACACACAAAGAGAAACATTAAAATCAGACTGAAACTCAATCTCAAACACTTATTTATTTATGTTCCTCTATTCATCAAACCCCAGATAGCAAGCAACAATTGAAACAATGTTAAAAAATATTATTTGTCAATGTAAATCCCACTGAATAAACATCACGTTTGCTACCTCCATTAATATTGAAAAAAAATTGAAATTTTGATAAACCACCAGTTTTTGCTTTTGTAAAGCAATTGACTTTCACCAAGTTAAATCTTTTTTGGCAGTGTTTGTGATTAAGTAGAAACTTGTGTTGGAAAAGAAAAATGTGTTTCAAAGTTAAGTTGGAATTAGTTGTTTTTTATTAAGATGTTAATCCTTTTGTGAGTGTTATAATTGCTCGGGTTTGTAAGTTCAAACATTTACCCCTTTTTACTTAAAGGGGTCATATTATGAGATGTTTTTGAAGATGTAAATGTCACAGGGTGACTATTATAGGGCGGAAAATTTGGTCTGGGCGGAAACCATCTTCGGGCGGAACCAATCTTCGCCGCTTTTGGTTCCCGCCCAGACCAAATTTTGCAGACACCTTTTACTTCCTGTTTTTCTGGGGCAACACAATCAGGGCTTATGAGCAACAGGTGTGCAGAGTTAATGTGGCAACCTTGTGATTGGAGGATGTATTGAAGAAGATACACATAAATAGATCCAGAAAAACACAGGAGGAGGGAAGTGTATTTCGGGGCGAGCTCCGCTCCGCTCCGCCAAGGGTGGACCAAACACCCGCTGCTTCTGAAGAGTCTGAAGGCGCTGTTGATCCGGGGACTGCTTAAAGCGAGTGGAAAGAGTCCGGTGGCCGAAGAAGGCAAAAGGAAGGAGTTGAGGCTGTTGGATAAAGGAGCACCACGGAAGAAGTGCTTTTCTCTGCCATTTCTGTGCTGCGTGTGGTGTACGAACCGATCCGGTGTGGAAAGAGTGGAGGCCTGGGTGAAGTCCTTGTAGGAGGAAACAGAGGTTGTAATCGACTGGGTGAAGGAAGTATCAAGGATACCAGTCACTGGGCTGAGTATATAAGGAGTTTTACTGTTATGATGCGGATGTGCTTTCATGTTTGGATGTCATTGGAACAGTAACTTTGGAGATTACTCACCGGAGCTATCGCCAAGGATGATCGACAGCGGCGAACATGCTGTGAAAGGAATAAGAACAGCGGAGTGTTATCAGTGTGTTCGGCCCCACTGTGGAGAGAAACGTGGGCGAGCCGGGAGTAGTACTGGAAGATAACCAGGACGCCAGCGCTGTGAAGTATTGCCAAAGGCACGTGAGTACCATCATACATTGTACTACGTAGTGTGGAAAAAGAGGGTATATTACCAAACGTGTGTTGTGAGTCTAGCACACAGAGTTGTGGCCCCACTGTGGAAAGAAGCGTGGGTGAGCCGGGGAGTAATACTGGAAGTCCATATGGGAAGCCAGCGTTGTGAAATATTTCCATTGCACGTTAGTAACACTATCCATTGTACTATGTAGTGTTGAAGAGGGTATATTACCTAGCGTGTGTTGTGAGTTGGACGAACAGATCTGCGGCCCACTGTGGAGAGAAGCGTGGGTGAGCCGAGGAGACATAATTAGGAATAAAAGCAAGAGGTCCGGCGTCCATTATTTAGGTGCTTTTTCCCTCCACTGAGAACAACGCCCAACCAACCACACGACGAACCCGGGTCGATTTTGGCTCAGTCCTTAGTTCACTTAAAGTGTGTGGAGTGCCGTGGGTGAGTCTTCGTCTTCATTGTGCGTGTGTATTACGAATGGGTTTATGTTTGTTCCCATGCTGCATTTTGGAGAGGATTGCTTTACAAACAAGGCTCAGTTTGATGCCGGATTTGCCACTTGTTTACAGCTGATGGAGCGGTCACAATTTTAAAAGACCCTGTTTAGGAGTTGCAACCACAGGCATAAGTAAATCAAAATCTTTTTGTGTTTTGTTTGCAATTGGCGCATACATGCAAGTAATGTAAAACAACACGAACAACACCAAACATTAGGCAGTTGGCAGTATACTGCACTTACGACATTTACATATTTAAACGGGCAAATGCATAAAAAACACATCAAGATTTATGTCGCTTTTTTAATACAAACAAGGATTAATTAAACAAACAAGGATTAATTACAAGATAGATATGTCCTCCTGTAATCTTTCCTACTGTTGTTCCTGTTTATTAATTACTGACTCAGTATCTGATTCTGGATCATATGTGTTCAGGTACATTCACATTATAAGCGACTAGCAGAAGCAGAGCGACGCGATCTCATTGATTTCAATGGAAGTGTATTGGTCTTTGCTGGTCTATAATGGTATGTATTGTTTCTATTGGTTCTATGTAATGGTTCTAATGGAATATGACCCAAAACACACTACAGTGTAGTGGCTTTAATGTTAAAAGCTAATGGTTCCTATTGGTATTTTAATGGAAACCATACATTTTTTCTGTAATGGTTTTATTGTTTTTTTCAGCAGGGGGGAGCAACTACCAATGAGAACGAAGCAGGGGAGTTCACGTCATCCGTCTCTTGTCAGTTAACTCATTTGTTTATGTCACGGAATGACTGTAAGCAGCGGAACTAAAAATATGGCGGAACTAAAAATGGTGGAAGTAGTTCTGCCCGGACCATTTTCACCGAAACACCTGGCCAGCTCCGGTAACTCCAGGCAACCGTAATCAGGCGATATCGGCGTCAGGTGTGCTTATCAAGCGTGGCGATTGGGCAGTTCAGAGGAGAGGAGTAGTATAAATAGAGCATCAGGAAAACAGGAAGAGGAAGTTTATTCCAGCAAGCATTGTGGGGGAGACGGAAGTGTTTGGTGTGCTGGAGAGGCGTATTATTGTGGAGATTGCAGACTGGGCGAAGACAAAGTGGAGGATTGGGCTGAAGGAAAACGAAGCTAAGTACTTAGGAAATTCCTGCCGAAGTAATTGTGTTGACCCGTGCTGTTCACTTTGAAGAGATTGTGGATATTGAAGAGTCAGTCCTGAGTGCTCGCTCAGCGTGTATCCGGCCCCACCCGTAGAAAGGAGTGGTGGGCGAGCCGAAGCTAGCTACGAAGAAGAAAGAGTGGGTTTACAAGTCGTGGATGTGACGTCTCCATTTGGTCATCCTCCTTATCAACCCCTTTCTGCTGTTCAGGACCAATTCCCGGCCCAACGTGGTGATCGGACCTTAATTCACTGTCAGTGTGTGTGGCGTGCCGTGGGTGAGTCTTTTGACGTGTGTACACTTGAAGAATTGTAGTGTTGTGCTGTGTCAATGTTATCAGCGATCACTCCCTAGGCCGAAGAGGAGAGCCCTGGATTGAAGGAAGTGAGCTGGTGTCGGTGGACGACTGATAAATCTATTATACAACCCGACTGTGACTCGTAATCTCTTCCCCCACCTGGTGGTGGGTGCCAACTGTAAGAAGTAAGAATATTGCTGTGAATATTGTGTGGAGTATTTGAAGGAGGGAGAGCTTTTATTGGCTGCTGTGTGGAAGAAAGTACATGTGCTGTCTTGGTGTATGATTATACGCCTGTTGAGTGTCTGCAGATGCCCGCCCCTGTCTAGATCTCTTGTCCCGCTGTTTGGAAGAGAGGAGAGGGAAGCGATTGGCCCACTCGTACAGTACATCATCTGGTGTGGTGTCCTATTCCATCCTACCCACCGTTTAGGATTTCATCCGTGGACGTGTTAGGCCCAACGTGCAGCAGCCTCGGCCTGTCCCTCCATCTGTACGTCTGTTCGAAGTCAAGAGGTGTTGTGTTGTACATATTCATCTAAATAGTCTATTGTTGAAGAGACTCCGTGTGTGTCTGTTGCCAGTCTGCAGGATTGAGCCAAGGGCTCTGTGTCGATGTGGGACTGTTCCACGACGTATTGGAAGTCAACGTTCAAGTGTTGCATTAGAAGTCTGTCCTAGCGAGGAAGGCTATAAGTTCGCTGTGTGTACATATGTCCTCTCCAGCCACCTAAGCCCCAAAGAGCTAAAGCCTGACGTCTGCCTACCTACGGGTCTGTGAGTTGCATTCATTTCAAGCCTAATATACTCACCTGTACGCTCAAAGCCAAGAGCCCAGTGTACCTCCCTGTATACTCACCTGTACGCCCAAAGCCAAGAGCCTAGTGTACTTCCCTGTATACTCACCTGTACGCCCAAAGCCAAGAGCCCAGTGTACCTCTCTGTATACTCACCTGTACGCCCAAAGCCAAGAGCCCAGTGTACTTCCCTGTTTACTCACCTGTACGCCAAAAGCCAAGAGCCCAGTCTACTTCCCTGTATACTCACCTGTACGCCCAAAGCCAAGAGCCCAGTGTACCTCTCTGTATACTCACCTGTACGCCCAAAGCCAAGAGCCCAGTCTACTTCCCTGTATACTCACCTGTACGCCCAAAGCCAAGAGCCCAGTGTACCTCTCTGTATACTCACCTGTACGCCCAAAGCCAAGAGCCCAGTCTACTTCCCTGTATACTCACCTGTACGCCCAAAGCCAAGAGCCCAGTCTACTTCCTTGTATACTCACCTGTACGCCCAAAGCCAAGAGCCCAGTGTACCTCTCTGTATACTCACCTGTACGCCCAAAGCCAAGAGCCCAGTCTACTTCCCTGTTTACTCACCTGTACGCCCAAAGCCAAGAGCCCAGTCTACTTCCCTGTATACTCACCTGTACGCCCAAAGCCAAGAGCCCAGTCTACTTCCCTGTATACTCACCTGTACGCCCAAAGCCAAGAGCCCAGTGTACCTCTCTGTATACTCACCTGTACGCCCAAAGCCAAGAGCCCAGTCTACTTCCTTGTATACTCACCTGTACGCCCAAAGCCAAGAGCCCAGTCTACTTCCTTGTATACTCACCTGTACGCCCAAAGCCAAGAGCCCAGTCTACTTCCCTGTATACTCACCTGTACGCCCAAAGCCAAGAGCCCAGTCTACTTCCTTGTATACTCACCTGTACGCCCAAAGCCAAGTGCCCAGTGTACCTCTCTGTATACTCACCTGTACGCCCAAAGCCAAGAGCCCAGTCTACTTCCCTGTATACTCACCTGTACGCCCAAAGCCAAGAGCCCAGCCTACTTCCCTGTATACTCACCTGTACGCCCAAAGCCAAGAGCCCAGTCTACTTCCTTGTATACTCACCTGTACGCCCAAAGCCAAGAGCCCAGTGTACCTCTCTGTATACTCACCTGTACGCCCAAAGCCAAGAGCCCAGTGTACCTCTCTGTAAAATCACCTGTACGCCCAAAGCCAAGAGCCCAGTCTACTTCCCTGTATACTCACCTGTACGCCCAAAGCCAAGAGCCCAGTCTACTTCCCTGTATACTCACCTGTACGCCCAAAGCCAAGAGCCCAGTGTACCTCTCTGTATACTCACCTGTACGCCCAAAGCCAAGAGCCCAGTCTACTTCCCTGTATACTCACCTGTACGCCCAAAGCCAAGAGCCCAGTCTACTTCCTTGTATACTCACCTGTACGCCCAAAGCCAAGAGCCCAGTCTACTTCCTTGTATACTCACCTGTACGCCCAAAGCCAAGAGCCCAGTGTACCTCTCTGTATACTCACCTGTACGCCCAAAGCCAAGAGCCCAGTCTACTTCCCTGTATACTCACCTGTACGGCCAAAGCCAAGAGCCCAGTGTACCTCTCTGTATACTCACCTGTACGCCCAAAGCCAAGAGCCCAGTCTACTTCCCTGTATACTCACCTGTACGCCCAAAGCCAAGAGCCCAGTCTACTTCCCTGTATACTCACCTGTACGCCCAAAGCCAAGAGCCCAGTCTACTTCCCTGTATACTCACCTGTACGCCCAAAGCCAAGAGCCCAGTGTACCTCTCTGTATACTCACCTGTACGCCCAAAGCCAAGAGCCCAGTCTACTTCCCTGTATACTCACCTGTACGCCCAAAGCCAAGAGCCCAGTCTACTTCCCTGTATACTCACCTGTACGCCCAAAGCCAAGAGCCCAGTCTACTTCCCTGTATACTCACCTGTACGCCCAAAGCCAAGAGCCCAGTGTACCTCTCTGTATACTCACCTGTACGCCCAAAGCCAAGAGCCCAGTCTACTTCCCTGTATACTCACCTGTACGCCCAAAGCCAAGAGCCCAGTCTACTTCCTTGTATACTCACCTGTACGCCCAAAGCCAAGAGCCCAGTCTACTTCCTTGTATACTCACCTGTACGCCCAAAGCCAAGAGCCCAGTGTACCTCTCTGTATACTCACCTGTACGCCCAAAGCCAAGAGCCCAGTCTACTTCCCTGTATACTCACCTGTACGCCCAAAGCCAAGAGCCCAGTCTACTTCCCTGTATACTCACCTGTACGCCCAAAGCCAAGAGCCCAGTGTACCTCTCTGTATACTCACCTGTACGCCCAAAGCCAAGAGCCCAGTCTACTTCCCTGTATACTCACCTGTACGCCCAAAGCCAAGAGCCCAGTCTACTTCCTTGTATACTCACCTGTACGCCCAAAGCCAAGAGCCCAGTCTACTTCCTTGTATACTCACCTGTACGCCCAAAGCCAAGAGCCCAGTGTACCTCTCTGTATACTCACCTGTACGCCCAAAGCCAAGAGCCCAGTCTACTTCCCTGTATACTCACCTGTACGGCCAAAGCCAAGAGCCCAGTGTACCTCTCTGTATACTCACCTGTACGCCCAAAGCCAAGAGCCCAGTCTACTTCCCTGTATACTCACCTGTACGCCCAAAGCCAAGAGCCCAGTCTACTTCCCTGTATACTCACCTGTACGCCCAAAGCCAAGTGCCCAGTGTACCTCTCTGACATGATAAGTGAAAACAATGGTCTAGAAACAGCTAATGCTGGTTGTAAGCTTACACTTAAAACAAACTGTAAAACTATTTATGAAATCTGATTGGTTGATTGAAATGTTGTCCCAGGGTCAACATAATGTTGCCCTGAGGAGAGCCAACAAGGATTAACATTAGATTGACAAAAACGCTGCACATTTTTGTCTGTGGGGTATTTTTAACAAAAATTTCACATACACACTCTGTGGACACCAAATACTTATTTGACACCTTTAAAATATAATAATATAATCCATTTAACATTAAAATACAAGAGCCCAGGCCCCAGCTGATCACCATAATGTTGGTTTGTTGAAGTTTTAATATTTTTTCAATATTAATTGAGGGTGCAAACGTGATATTGATTTAATGGGATTACCATTGACAAATCAACCATTTTTAACATTGTTTCAATTATTGCTTGCTCTCTGGGACTCACCTTGTGAATCTTCACAGCCTCAATTAGATCCTGATATTCCTTCTCTTTCTCCTGGAGTTTTCTCTGGTTGTCCCCCAGTAGTCTCTGTTTAAGAGATAAATAACAGATCATTAGAGCTCAACACACACTTATTGATCATATAAATATTCTACGTAACACAATAGTTATCTTTTTCATACCTGTTTCTCAGTTCCCTCGACTTCAACCAGAACCGTGTCATGACCTTTATGTTCATCCATCATACAAAGATAACAAACATATTGTTGGTCAGTACGGCAGTAGATTTCCAGTCGTTTATGATGTTTTGGGCAGATCATCTTCTGAAGTCTTCCTGTCACATCAATCACTTTGTGTCTCTTTCCTGTGTGAAAAGCTTCATGTTGTTCAAAGTGAGTTTGACAGTAAGATTCAAGACACACCAGACAGGACTTGATAGCTTTGTATTTTCTTTCAGTACAGATGTCACACTTCACATCTTCAGGTCCAGCAAAACTGACAGCAGATCGATCAGTCAGTTTCTCCACCACTTCAGTCAGCATGGTGTTTTTATATAAATCAGGTCTTGTATTGAAGGTCTGTCTGCATTGAGGGCAGCTGTAGTTTCTCTTCTGATCATCTTGATCCCAGCAGTTTGTAATACAGCTCATACAGTAACTGTGTCCACAGGGAATGGTCACTGGATCCTTCAGTAAATCATGACAGAATGAACAGATGAACTGATCCTGATCACATAAAATAGTGGCTTCTGCCATTTTACTGCATGTACACAGATAGACAACAGCTTGATGTTGTAAGGTTGTGGTTTCCCTGAATTTAAACACTAAAATTGTTTCCTGGTTTCTGTCCAAGAAACAGATAACATTCAGTTTTAATTTTGTCTTTCTTAGAAGTCACACAACCGGTCTAACCAGGAACCTTACGGTTTCAGATAAATGCGATTAGCTGTTTTTCTACACTATGAAGTCAGCAGTAATGTGAGGTCCTAAGTGTGATCAGAGCAGGAAAACATTTGCTCATCTTAACAATATTGTTTATATATTTAATAAGAAACAAATATTTCCTAAATCTTGATATTGCTTGATAATGCTTACATTGAATCCTGTGTGCCGGTGTTCCCAATCAGTCAGCTGGTCACCCGCAAATAAACACAAAACCCACCAAAAGAAACAAACAGTTAGCTGCTGACAGGGGCGTCACAATGGGAATGAAACATAAAATGCTCAACATATGCTATAAAAAAGCAATGTTGCCAATTTGGAGGTTGTGCATTCATTACCTTTCGGACTAGATTACTGTAATTTACTCGTGAAAGGCTCACATAAGCAACAATAACAAATTGGGCACAGGAACTCCTGACATTTAAAATCGATTTACTTTTAATTTGAAAAACTCAGAGAAGGCAAACTTCAGGATGTGTTGGTTCACTAAATAACCTGTAGATTGAACAGTACTGTAACACATGAAACAAGCAACACAAAATGACCGCTTTTGGAATTTACTTATCATGGTTGAAAACAGTTTTCCGGAACTACACGTGCAAAACGGTGAGGAAATAATGCGATATTTGTAAGCTCTGTCAAGGGTTGCGTGCTAAAGATGCTGTCATACTTTGGAATGCAAATGTTATCAGGGTTCGGAGTAAATCGCTTTGTTCCTATCACCCGGTTCTCCCCTACATGTGGACCAGACAGGCAGACAGGCCTCTGATAATGTTAGATGCCTTTTTCATATTCTTAACATCCATAAAACATCTAATGAACCGGCAGCACTTTTCAGCCTGGATGCTGAAAAAACCTTTGACAGGCTTGAATGAAAGTTTTTATGGGCTGTCTTAAATGTATTTCACATTGATTCTAACCTAATACAGATGATAAAAACACTAAACCAAAGTTTATTACCAATCTTATTTGCTCTCTCTCTAGAACCGCTAGCTCAGGCCATAAGAGAAAACTGATTGCCACAAAATCTCACTTTATGCCAATGACATAATCCTTTACTTTTTTCCAGATTTAGCTGTTTTAGTTCCCTAAAAAAAAGACATGGTGAAGAAGACTCTTCTCACAAATAGTTTTCCTCTTAAATGGCATATGTTAAAATTTACTTGGGTCTATGTATTCCTCATTGTTTTTTAAATGTTAGGCTTGAAAATTATGTGTCACTTAAAGGTATAGTTCACTTTAAAATGAAATTCTGTCATCATTTACTCATCCTCATGCTGTTGTAAACCTGTATGAATTTCTTTTTTCTGATGAACACAAAAGAAGATATTTTGAGAAATGATGGTAAACACACAGCAGTAAGTGACCATAGACTTCCATAGTAGGAAAATAATATTTTGGAAGTATTGTGATAAATGACTAAGAAAATATTTTGATAAATGATGGTAAGTACACAGTTGACAGTACCCATTAAATTCCATCATATTTTTTTATTCCTACTATGGAAGTCTACGGTCACTTACTGCTGTGTGTTCACCATCATTTCTCAAAATATCTTCTTTTGTGTTCATCAGAAAAAAGAAATTTATACAGGTTAAGAACAACATGAGGATGAGGAAATGATGACAGAATTTTCATTTTAAAGTGACCTATCCCTTTAAGCTGGTCATCTTTACAAATTACATTGCAAGGTAAGATTGCGTTAATTAAGATGAAAGTACTAAACGTCTGAATTTTATTTGCTATATTTTACCATTTCCCCACACTGTAAAACAATCTGTAGGAAAAAAACAGTAAAAAGTTTCCCGACAAATTTCGGGAAAATATATTTTTTTCAAAATTACGTGCAATAAACTGTAAAAATACAGAGATGATTTCACAGTCAAAATTAATTAAAGTACAGAATATTACCATTAATAAACATCCCTTAAACCTTAAAAAACAAATCATGAATGTAAAAAAACATAACATCTTTGAATGGTAAATCCCTGTAGATTTACGGCTTTAAGCATTTAATTTATGAAGCTATTCTGTAGTTTTTACAGAAATTTACTTAAAAATTTATGCTTTTTCATGTACAATAACTGAAAAATAATATAAAAATAGAAGAAGTGCATTACTCTAAGGATTTTATCAGTTAGCTTATGAAGCTGCCCCGCCTTTTTACAAGAATTAACTTAAAAAAAATCTTCAGACAACATTTTTTTTGTGATTTTCACAAAGGTTTCACAAGATGCCTTCCAGGTATTTTTTTTTAAATATATAAACTTACAAATATATCAAATGAAAGAACAGACCCTCTGCTTTCAAACAAACAAACAAATAAACAAAACGAGAAAAAAAGGTTTTTTTCTCTGCTTATACTGTAAACTCTTAAATTTGGGTATTTTTCTCAAAAATATTTTTTTTAGCAAAAAGCTGAAATAAATGGATTTTTGTGAAGGAATTTTGTTAGAAATTAGATTTAGAATGATTATCAAAACATACACAGAGATTAAAATTAGTAAATAATTTTTTTGCTTCAGTTTTTTTATAGTAAATAATCACGGTATTACAAATTAACATAAAACCTCATCAGGAAAAAATTTTTTTATGCAAATGTTTTTTCTTAATTGATGAGATAACTTGTCAATGATGGGGAAAGAGTTAACAAAACACCCAACTCAGAAATCAAACGAAAAACATGATAAAGAAATTTACTTTCATGCCTTCAAACCCTCCAGTGTGTTCAGTATCTTAACAAAAACTTCACAAATTCACAGGAGATCTTCTGACAGTGGAAAAGACCAAAAACACAAAACCATGTGCTAGTTTGTGTCCCGCTCACACCTACTGTCTTTGAATTTAAATTTATAAAGAGATTTAGTATGCTTAACATGTTATTTTATGTTGTGCAATTTTATTTGTCTTATGATTGAATGTGTTATGTCCTTAAATGTTACCTGATCTAATGATCTTGAGGATTCATTACGACAGGAAAAAAAACAATCAGTTTAAAGGAGGTCGTATGTGGTTTGGTTAGATTAAACAACTAAATGCTGTACGTGTGAAGTTACTTGCTGTGTGCTTTCATTCCAGGAATAAACTTTCAGGCAATGTTTCTCAACCCTGTTCCTAGAGTCACACCAACCCAACACATTTTTAAACACTTCCTTTTTAAACACGCCTTAGTGTCAAAAATGAAAATTCATTTCATTTACAAGTCATTTACTCAGTCTAATTTTGTCACAAACCTGTACAAATGTCTTTGTTCTGATGAAGACGAAGGAAGATATTTTGAGCAATGTTTGTAACCAACCCTTTGTGAAATGTATAAATGATGACAGAATTTTCATTTTTGGGTGAACTATCCCTTTAATCCACTCATCAGATCATTAGTAAAGACTCTGGAAATGATGGGGTCAAACATGGAAGACAGCCGAAGTGCTCAGACCTACGCAGGGGCAGACAGACTAAAAGGGTCATAAAAAAGAATTACTTCAAATAACAATCAGATGTATTAATAATGTAATAAAGTTAAATTAAAATAAATAAATAAATAATTAATTATGTAATAAATATACAGTATAGTTATGAAAATACCTGACATGACTAGAAGAACACAGATACACCATTTATAATCCCACTTGTGTTCATTGTCTTCATGTTTTATCCCTCAAAACAGCTTTATTTGCATGTTTTTAGCAGCAGGGTTGCTATGCCCCTATAAGGGTTTATATGCTATGTAGCAAATGGCTCGGCGTCAGATTGGGGCCATTTGGCATCTGGATTTCAACAGCCCTAAAATTGTGATAATTAGATAACCCTGTCTCCTCTATCACCTCCCAGATAGCAAAATTGCTGTGGCCCAGTTCTGGCTCACATCTGACACTTTCATCTGGCCCACCTTTGGCATGGAATGATGGCACTTGAGCGGTCCACTTCTTTTTTCCAGAACTTTGCCACAAGCAAGCCATAGAAATGCCACATGTCAGCCAAGCACAAAGCAAATAATGCAGATCTGACCCAAATCTGGGTAGTAGTTGATATAAATTCTTGCCCAGATTCGGCCCACACCTGGCATGATTTATGGCACTTGTGTGGTCCACTCCTGTCTAACACATCTCAACCACGAGCAAGCCAGTGTGATGCCACAATCAGAGTATAAATCTCAACCATGGTGACTATTAAATGAAAAACTTCATGCTGCAATGCATGCTGGGTATTAACAAATTACAAATCTCATCCGGGACTCCCAGCATGCATTGCAACATGGATAAATAATTAACTTTTTACAATTTTCTTTGTCACCATGGTTGAGATTCATAGTCTGATTCTTGATGTTTGTACGTCCCAAATATACAGCGGTTAATTTTTGCCAAAGTTTCTATAACTCCTTAATATCAAACTGCTGTGAAAGTGCTGGACTTCATACATATTATTGACAGATAAAAACTCTTGAAAGTAAACCAATTAATTAGATTATGATTGTTACCATTATATACCAACCACCACAGAATTGCAACTTTATTGTAGATAATTTTACACTACCATAACAAATGTGTTTTATACACACAAAGTAAGGCAACCACGGAACTTCTTATAAATAAGTCAAGGGTCCAACTAAAACAAACACTAATCACAATAATGGTGACTTAAAATTAAACAAAGCATCGACATCTAAACCTAATAAGTGAATTTTGCTTTCTACAGCAATATTTTTACTGTTTTCAGAAATAATGTTTTATAAAATAATAAAATGCAATGTTTCTCTATCATTTACATAACAAGCAAACAAGTCAATATAAAAACAGTTGATATTTAAAACATTTTTGGGAACTTTCAGGGAACGTTCTTAGAACTTTTTTCTGTTAGCTGGGTATATGAATCACTTCAGACTCACACCCACATGAGCCAGTGCTTAATGTGCAATATCTTTGCCAAAACTGGCCCTGATGCTTCTTTATACAGCTGGGCCACATTTGCAACATCATATGTGGGCCACTTCAGACTCACACCCACATGAGCCAGTGCTTACTGTGCTACATGTTTGCCAAAACCGGCCCGGATAAGTTTTAAAAGAACTGGGCCACATTTGCTACATCATATGTGGGCCACTTTAGACACACACCCACATGAGCCGGTGCTTACTTTGCCATATCTTTGCCAAAACTGGCCCAGACCTATTTGTAAAGAACTGGGCCACATTTGCTGCAAAATGTGAGGGCCACATTTGGTTTATTCCAAGGTTAGGCCGTTTCTGTTGTGCAGCATTTTTGCCAAAGGTGGCCCACATGTGATTTGATATATTTGGCCCATTTTTGCTATTTTACATGTGAGCCACTTTAGGTTCACATCCCTTTTATTCGGGCCATAAGAAGGCCAGCAGTGCCGCATCTTCGCCTGAAGTGGCCCACATGCGCTTGCTATCTGGGCTATCAAGGCTGTAAAGTGGGCGACAATTAAAACAAATGCCGTCGTAAAAGGAGGTTCAAAGGAGTTCCATCAGAGCCGATCGAATGACGACCGCCAGAGACACAGCAGGGGGCACAGACTATATGTCTGTGATGAAACCACATTTAAAGATCACAATGAGCTGTTTAAATGTATATATATTTTATATCCCTTTACTGCATGATCGTGTATGTGTGATGTAACTGTGTGTTAACACTTTAGTTAGATTTTGTTCACTGTAGCGTGGTTCATATCTTAGGTATGAAATTATTATTCAACGTGATCTTAAACCCATGTCTTGTCTAGTATCAAATTAATCTACCTTCTATTTCCTAATCATTTCTATGTATCATATTACCATAAGCCGCATCAATGTCATTTAATATCGATTTGAAGCGTTATGGAAACAAACTTTTATCATTATGCAATTACGCAAATGTGATGTCTGAAAGAACAAAGGCTTGTTTCCCGCGCGATCGAACACTTCGCACATTGGTCACTCACCTAAATGGGCTGGGCGCGTGAAAGGTCAAAACGGCCTATCGTCCAAGCATCATTGCTCAGTTGCTCAGCGCTCAATCACTCAGGAGCGCTCAGTCGCTTGGTTACTCAGGTAACCCGTCAGCGCAGTTTGGAAACTCGCTGAGACTCACCCAGAGTCCCACGGATTCATCATCTTTTCTCTGAGCCTTGTCCTACTCTTCGGGACAGTAATTTCCTGGCTTGCACTTTGCACTTCGTTATTGTCTAGGTGTATGTTTAGTTAGTCGTTGTGTGTACTTTGTTTTGTAGTCAATAAACCGGTTTTGCATTTTCACAATTGAATTGTTTCTGTGTTCAATGCTCACGAAATTAAAGTCACTATTTCTGCCTTTTGATCCAGCTACACGCTGCGAGTAGCACTGTATATCAGTAAGAAGGTTAATTTTAAAGGTCATGAAATTAACATTTCTTAGACGTTAATATACGATTATGGATATATGTCTTCGGTGGACGAACATATTAATTAATTGTTATTATTAATTCTGCTATGCCAGGTAAAACCTGATAAACTTGTATAATTAATTACTGTTAGTTATACATAATATTCCCTTTTGAGCTAAAATCTAAGATTCCCTTGGGAATCCCGTAGTATTACAGTCGGAGGTTAGTGTTTCAAATAACTTTATTCCCCTCCTCCCGCTGAATCGCTACAGCTAAAACGGATCTAAGCTTTTCTTCATGTGTCAATTCTGGACTGTCGCCCTCAAGCTATATGTGTGAATGAACAAACAAGTGTAAATGCAACATCAATGGCTCATATTGCCGCGTTTGAATAAAAATTGAATAAATATTACTCCTCTCTTTAGAAATCTAAAGTAAACACATCAAATCAATCCATATTTTTCCAAACATGCACATCTTTGAGCCAAAAGCCCTGAGGGATGTTGTTTTGTGAAGTGCTTCCACGACGCCCATGCACTGAGGGTCATATTTATTTTTACAGGTACATATGGACTCCGATTTTCATAACTTGTGACACAAATTACTGTTTTTTTTTCTGAATAAAATAAAGGTCAAATACAAATGCTTGACCTTAGACCTTTCTAATCGTTTTTTTTTTTTTTTGTTAAAGAGCACCAATTATGCTAATAAATTGGCACGTTAGCACGTTATTGCAATATCCCATAGTACATACATGTTATTAAAACTTGAACTAATGCACTGTGAGTCTTATAAATTGCTTACATACCTCACCGATTTCCCACTGTCTGGAAAACGCTCGGTTTAGTTCCTGTCTCCGCCTCCCAAAATGTCTAGTGTAATCGGATTGGTCAGATGACTACTCAACTGTTATTGGTCAGCTGGGTTCGGCGTGTGTTTGAAAGGTTACGCCCCTGACTACGCGTGGGTTGACACAGATTCTGACTGAGAGTCACAGCCTCAGAGGCAACGTAAACAAGCGTTATATTTCTCTATAAACGATGGTGTCTGTACTGCCTTACCACTTCGAGCTCGATCCAGAGAGTTCAGAAGGCCGTTACGATATAAACGATCTCCGTCAATGAATGCGATTGGATTTAACTTTTTTAGGTGTCCTTAGCTCTGCCAGAATGCTAAACGAAGACGAAAATGTGTTGCAAAGACATCCAAAAGGTAATTATAACGTACTACATAACTATATGGAAACACCAAATGTAGCACATAGAAAGTATTTGTTGAAATGATTATAAAACGATTTCACTTGGTAATTTCTACATTATTTTACTCTAGTAAAATTTATTATAAGACTGCTTACATACTGTATTACTGTGCAAACTATATGGAAACACCAAATGTAGCACATATAAAGTATTTGTTGAAATGATTATAAAACGATTTCACTTGGTAATTTCTACATTATTTTACTATAGTAAACTTAATTATAAAATACTGCTTACATACTATTTTACTGTGCAAACTATATGGAAACACCAAATGTAGCACAAAAAAAGTATTAATTGAAATGAATGTTAGTTCTACATTATTTTACTATGGTAAACTTTTTTATGAAAGACTGCTTACTTATAAGTGCTATGTTTTTACTTACTAGGTTTTAAGGAGAATGCAACATGTTCCAGGGCCTCTTACCTGCGTGATTCATCATCCAGGTTTTGCACAAATCCATACACACAGAACATTTATTGTACCGACTATCAGAGGTGGGTAGAGTACCCAAAATCTGTACTCAAGTAAAAGTACAAGTACTTATACAAAAATGTACTTAAGTAAAAGTAAAAGTATCAATCTAATTATTTACTTGAGTAAGAGTAAAAAAGTATTAGATGAAAAAACTACTCAAGTAGTTAGTTACTCGTTACTTCCGATCTGATAGAGAAGTAGCACAAAAGCACTGAATTTCAGACTACTTGGGAGGGTTTTCAAAAACCTCTCCTTAAAGGTGCTCTAAGCGAATTGAAGCGTTTTAGACCATAAAACATTTTTTGTTACATACCGGAAACATCTCCTCACTATCTGCTTGCTGCCTGTCCGCTGATCAAACTGTAAAAAAACGCGATCTCTGTAGACAGCCCAGGCTTCACAAACGGCAATATCAACATAGTGGCCAAACCTAGCATCACAAAACAAAACAAAGTATTCCAGCCAATAAACGACAAAAAGGATTTGGGGGTGGGGGTTGGGCGCATTCATGAAAGCACGGAAGGGAGCGGGAGGAGTTAGCTACGCTCCGTCTGTTTGAAAAATGAAAACAGTTTCAAACGTCAACAATAACTAACGTCTCGCAGATTCGCTTAGAGAGCCTTTAAAAGTCTCATTGTTCTGCTTATATACAAGTAAAGCAGTCTATCTCAGTCCTGCAATGGGTACATTATCACATAACGTGTAATTTGAGAAAAAATCTCAAACACACACAGATATTTTCTGTCGGTTAACTCTTAACATGCAAACAGTAAACAAAAAAGAATGTGTGTGTCTGTTTGTTATCATGTTTTTATATGAATAGGTTATTTTCATTGCCATTAAAGTGCAATTACTGAACATTAACACGAGCTTAATAAAAATTAGCGTTTTAGAATTTCATATGGAACTTATCTGTTTGTGCAAATCAACTCTACATTTACTATAATATATACTACATGTTTCTTAAAAATCTAACTTTATTCCTTTATTTTTATTAATTTATTCTTTAGGAAGGATTTAAATAAAATACAATCCCGTTTTTATTTGAATGTATTTTCTACACATTAGTGAGGTGTCCGTATTTGTGTATAAATGCAAGACGTCCTTACATTTTGCTGTTCAGTTTGTTTAGTTGTGGGGGAAATATACGGAAATGTGCAGATGAACGTGCTGTTTGTATGGTTTAACTTACACTAGGTTTTGTCATCGCTTGCACAAGAGTGCATATGGCAAAAGAACTCGGACAGTGTGTGAAATGAACATTAATAGTGTTCAAATAGACAATACTGTGACACTTACTTCACGTTGGATCTTGAATTCCTGTAAGCTGAGATGTCAGCTCGTTCATTGAACAAAGCATGCATCGCATCATGAAACTATTCTTTTTGACCTCTTGGAGTGAAAACATAGACCGAACTTGAAGCCGCCATGCATGATCTGCCTCCGATATCTCGCACAACGCACACGCTCCCTCATCTGCTTCTCCCATCATCTACACGCGGTTGCGAACGCTAAAGGGTGACCGCGCGGTCGCGCGCGCTAAAGGGTGACGCAGCCTGTCTCGCGAAACTTTCGAACACGACCTATAAACTTTTTTTAAAATATATATTCATTAATTATTACCATTTGAAAGTAGCGCAGCAACGCCGCCGAATGTAGCGAAGTAAAAGTACAGTTTTTTCACTAGAAATGTACTTGAGTAAGAGTAAAAAGTACCTATCCTTAAATTTACTCTAAAAGTACTAGTTACACAAAAAATGTACTCAAGTACATGTAACGAAGTAAATGTAATTCGTTACTACCCACCTCTGCCGACTATAAGCCTTTGAGGCGCAGGACTAGAGTAAGTTTTATTACATTTTTAAACCAATAACACTAAAGTATTATTATAGTAACAAAGTACCCAAAAGAACAAAAGATGTAACTGTAAAGAAAATATAGTAGTCAGTCAAAAGTTTATTTATTACAAATATATATTTAAATGTTAAACAATATACAAATAAACATACTTTAGTAACCATATTGTGCTCTTCTTTCAAAAATTGTTCAATTCATTTCTTACAGCTATCTATTCAGATAAATGGCATATCAAAGCTTTGTCAGCTGATGCTATCTAAGATGACACTTTAGGGTTATCATCCTGTCGTGTGTTGTTCTCCAGATACGCTTGGAGCTTCCTGATCGGAATGTTGGCTTCCGACGACCCCTGCACTGAAGATGGCATGCAATCACGTCCTCCTTTGAAGGTCTCTCAAACTGTGATGCCAGGTCCATTGGAATCGGGGTTTCCTTCAGCTTATCTTCAAATACCTCATCAAACACAAGCCTGATCACATCATCCACATAACTGTAGAAATATTGCAGTCAATAAATCTTTTGTTTTGATCATTTATTTCCCTGCTTCATACATTAAGTTTTTAATTATGAATGTATTTGAAATAAAACATTACTGCTTACGGTATGTCATTTGTGTGTTTTGGGAACATAGCCTTGTACTTTCCCTCTCCTGCTTTTGTTACGGCTTGGTGACATTGTAATGGATGGCTGCAAGGTACAACCTGTAAAAATATAAGCAAGCATAAATTTATTGTAAAAGTAAATACTACTTTATTTAACACAGTTACTAAAATACTTAAATACCTGCACAGCATTCCAATAAATGAGAAAATCAATTTTTTTTGCTGCAAATCTGAAATCTCAGGCTACGGACGGCAAAGGCATCCACTGATGATGGTGATGGAAACATTGTGAAACGATGCTACTGTCTGGGTTCCTATGATTATGCAGAGAAAAAAACTTTGTCATCATCAGTTATACATTTAAGACTGGTAGTGGTTTCATTAGCTAAATACATCATTTGTGTTACACACCTTTGCTCCTCATATGCCAGTCTGACTCCTTGTACTGTGTGTAATGATGTTGCATGTTTGCATACAGTGTAGAAGGATGTGTCCAGCTGCGAATCTAAGATATAGACAAATAAAACAAACATGTATTCAGTCAAAAAGACATATTATAACAATAGAGTACAACGACTATAACTCGTTAGACCAGGGCTCTCAAGTTTTATCAAAAGTTTGGAGTGAGATTTCATCTGTTAGGGGAGGAGCCACTTAAATATTTGCAGCAGCGACCCCTCGGCCCCAACCAATTCTCTCAGGTTTTTGGTAGCAGTTAAATTTAATATATTGTTTATAATTGATTAGCACAAATAGAAAGTTAAATGCAATGATTAATGTATACATTGGCAGGATATAAACATTACTAAAATAAAAGCCAGAGTATAGCTGAATAGCTAAAAAGAGTATGAATAAAGTATAATTTGAAAATAATGAAATAAATGAAAATGAAATATCTTGTCCTTTCCATTCCCAGGTGAAAAAAATACTATAGTAATTTATAGTAAATACTATAGTGTTTTTGACCCATACTATAGTAATGTACTTGAATTAATTTGTTGTGGTAATTCTATAGTTGCTGTGATAACATAACAACTATAGTAATATAAACGTATTACTTTATCCAATACTGTACTACATTGTCTACAACTATAGGGTATAATATACTAGAATATACACTACAGATTACTGTAGTATAAACTAAAGAATACTAACGTTAGAGTATTTATTACAGTTTATCAGTTCACTACTATAGTTAATACAGAGTATGCTGTAGCAATCATTAACAAAGTGTTGTAAATACTATAATATACTAAAATTTACTATACTATTCTGCCCTCCAAAGCCTAAGTGCAGTATCTACGCAAACACTGAAACTGAGAAAAATGGCTTTAAAGTTTTTACACTAGCCAGCCAAACATGTTGTAGGTAGATTAGTGGTAATGCATTCATGTAATGCCTTGTTAGGAAGAAATTTTTTATAGATAAAAAACATGACCACCGATGTGACCTTTGACTCCCAAAATGCAGATACTGCACTCTGCCTTTGAAAGACCTTACACAACTAAAACACTATTGCAAAAGCAAAGTGCAGTATCTACGAACTAAATGTGTTCATTCAAGTTTTTCTCATGCTTCTTAATACATTTTGATTGTTTTTAATAACTGTAATAGTTTTATTTATGTTTGTGAATGCTAAAAATGCTCCTTTTACCACAAAGAGAGTATTTAACTCACTTTATTAATTTTTATTTATTAAAAAAATTACATTAGACGAGGTTTACTTTAAAACAGTAGTTAAAAATTAACATAATTTAAAAATAGAAGAACATGTTTGTCCCAAAGATATTATTGTTTCAAATGTACTATAAGTGGTAACTAACAGTATGTACATTTTAGTTAATTTTCATCTCAAAGTAGCACAGTTATGTAAACTTAGATATTTTTAAGATTAGCTTAAGAAGTACTAAACTAAATGTTTTAATAGTAAGTAGCCTACAAAATTAGTTCGTGGAGAAAGAGCACTTATTATGGAAGTGTACTTTTTCACATAGTGTGCTTTCTGCTGGCCCGGCTGCGCTCGTCAGTTTGACTGGGCTCCGCTATCTTTGCCTAACAATAAAACTTTACCAGACTCTTATCAAACTTTTGAAGGAGTAACCCCTGTCAATACAATTTGATTAGCTGCCTAAAAAGTGGAGAGATGTTCGAATCAACAAACACCAATGCGCTTGAATCGGATTATATCATTATTGGCAGAGGATATTGCCTTCAATGGACGAGCACAGGTAGGTCAAAACTTGCTAGCAGCTGGCTAGTCAATGTTAACTACTTATAAAGCTGTAATTTGCCTTAGCATGAGGTATTATTTAGCTATCTTCCTTACCAGTATTTGTTTTTTTGCGTTTTAACGCGAGTTCAACCATCATTTGGCCGCGGGATTGTGCCATGGTTTGTTGTTTCTGTGTGTTACGATCGGGGGAAACCGCAGTATCTGCGGTATCAAAGCTGGAAAAACAAAGCCAGAACGCAGTAACATCACTTACTGCGGTTTGCCTTGGTATTAGCATGGATTTTGTAGTTACTGCAATTTTAACACCCTCATTTCTCTGAAACGGGACAAAATTGAACCAGGAGACTTTGTCACAAGACAGAACAGATGTCATAAAGTTCATTTCAAGCCTTAACTCAATTTCGACCAAGTGTGTAGTTACTGCGCTTTCGCTTTGGACGGCAGTATTAGTATGGTTCAAAAACACTATAGTATTTCCTATAATATTTTTCACCTGGGATTGTTTCAGGTAGCCTCTAGTGTTTAGTACTTTCCTAAAGTTAAAGCTAATTCTGATTGCAAAGCAGTTCGATTTTTTTAATCAATAATAATTTACCTCGGCTATATTTCCCAACAACAGTTTTTATTATCTTTGATCACATTTTTGTGATGTCATCCAAGAATCGTAAAATCAAATTGCTATAAAAAAGAATGCGTTACCTACCGCTTTCATCGGATTCTTCTCTTCCAACTGCCACTTCGTCTGTGTGACGTGAGAATCTATGTTGCCTAGTAACGAATGTGCTTGCAGCAGGATCACGAAATTTACCCAGAAACAAATTCTGATTTCTGATTGGCTGGTAGGTGACAATTATATCAGGATGTCTAGTGTGACCGTGTCCGCGGCTCGACAGATATGAACTCCGCAGAGAACTTCTCTCCTGTGCCTCGTTCATTAATTGTATAGAGTTCATTATTTTTTCAGCGTGAGAAATACAAGGTGTGGCGTGTGAGCGTGTGAACTGACTGAAATGCGTGAGTCTCACGGTGAATGCGTGAGACTTGAGAGCCCTGCGTTAGACTATTCATTAAAACGTAAATGTATTACATGTTACATGGCCCAACATTAGCAACACACATTACGTGTTTACTTCGTTTCAAAATCTAAGAAAGCTTCAAGTAAAAACAACAGTAAATTAAAACTGCAAGCAGTGATGGAAGGGCCCTCGCACGCATGTGCACCACCACTCTATGGCCTTAGTAAAGCAATGAACCAGGGGGATTGAAATTTCAGTGGGTAAATATAGGCGGGTATTCAAAGAAACTTTGATGTGCCACACCTCCTTTGTGCAGCAGGTGGCGCTATATTGTAATTGATTGTTGTAACATTGATGTGTTGAGGCCAGGACCCTTGTCAAACGTATGATGTCTGTGACAGGTCGGACATTGCATGCCTGAGTTACAACAGCTTTCTCATGGCGAAACATCACTCTTTGCGAGGCCGCCACGGACACGCCCTTCAACGAAAAGTCAAGATCTTCGCAATTTATCATCGCAAAGGGCTTAAGATCAGTCTCACTTGATATGATAATGATTTGGTTAAATCTCTGAGAACAGTGAATCACAGCGTAAAACAAGGCATTTCCTGCTACCTCTAGGTGGCGCTAGGACTGAAGCTGAATATTGGCATTGAAATGTGTTTAGGCCAAGACCCTTATCAAACATGTGAAGTGTGGGGCAGATTGGACATTGTATGCCTTAGTTATAACAACTTCCTGTTTCATGGCGAAAACGCTGAACTTTGTCAGGCCGCCACGGACACACCTTCCAACGAAAAGTCAAAAGCTCCGCAATTTAACATCGCAAAGGCCTTTAGATGAGATTGACCAAATATGATGACGATCTAACAAAATCTCTAGGAGGAGTTCGTTAAAGTACGAAGCCTGGAAATGACAAAATTTGCACAGAAATCACAGCAAAAATTCAAAATGGCTGACTTCCTGTGAGGTTTAGAGCTTCGCTCCAAGAGACTTTTTTGTAGGTCTTGGGGTGACATATGACCCTACCAAATTTCGTATCTGTAGGATTTTCGTAGCGGCGGGGCTGTTCTCTTGAAATTTTGCAGGTGGCGCTATCGAGCCATTTCTGCACGCCCACTTCTGGCGCCTATGCCACATGTAAATTTTTGCCACTTCTGACGTGTGTGCAACGTTTTATGACTTTTTGAGCTTGTTTAGCCTGTCAAAATGCGATTCATTTAGCGATACTTTGCCAGGCCGCCACGGACACGCCCTTTAATGAAAAGTCAAGGTCGTTGCTTTTTATCATCACACAAGGTCTTGAGATTACACTGGTGAAATATGATGTTGATATGGTTAAATACCTAAGAGCAGTAAGTCACAGCATCAAACATGGTATTTCCTGCTGCCTCTAGGTGGCGCTATGAGTGTTACTGAATTATGCCATGTTGATGTGTTCAGGCCTGGACCCTTATCAAACGTGTGAAGTCAGGGGCGGATCGGACAATGTATGCCTGAATTACATCAGCTTCCTGTTTCATGGCGAAACATTACACTTTGCCAGGCCGCCACGGACACGCCCTCCAATGAAAAGTCAAAAGCTCCGCAATTTAGCATCGCAAAGGCCTTTAGATGATACTGACCAAATATGATGATGATCGGATTAAATCTCTAGGAGGAGTTCGTTAAAGTACGATGCTTGGAAATGTCAAAAAATGACAGAGAAAATTCAAAATGGCTGACTTCCTGTGGGGTTTAGAGCTTAGCTCCAAGAGACTTTTTTGTAGGTCTTGGAGTAATAGATGACCCTACCAAATTTCGTGTCTGTACGTTTTTCGTAGTAGGGGGGCTGTTCTCTTGAAATTTTGCAGGTGGCGCTATTGAGCCATTTCTACACGCCCACTTCTGACGCCTATACTACATGTAAATTTTCGCCACTTCTGACGCGTGTGCAAATTTTCATGAGTTTTCGGGTATGTTTAGGCTCTCAAAAATGCGATCCATTTCGGAGAAGAAGAAGAAGAAGAAGAAGAAGAAGAAGAAGAAGAAGAAGAAGAAGAAGAAGAAGAAGAAGAAGAAGAAGAAGAAGAAGAAGAAGAAGAAGAAGAAGAAGAAGAAGAAGAAGAAGAAGAAGAAGAAGAAGAAGAAGAAGAAGAAGAAGAAGAAGAATTAAAACTGCAAGCAGTGATGGAAGGGCCCTCGCACGAATGTGCACCACCACTCTATGGCCTTAGTAAAGCAATGAACCAGGGGGATTGAAATTTCAGTGGGTAAATATAGGCGGATATTTAAAGGAACTTTGAAGTTCCACACCTCCTTTGTGCAGCATGTGGCGCTATGATTGTAATTGTTGTAACATTGATGTGTTGAGGCCAGGACCCTTGTCAAACGTATGATGTCTGTGACAGGTCGGACATTGCATGCCTAAGTTACAACAGCTTTCTCATGGCGAAACATCACTCTTTGCGAGGCCGCCACGGACACGCCCTTCAACGAAAAGTCAAGATCTTCGCAATTTATCATCGCAAAGGGCTTAAGATCAGTCTCACCTGATATGATAATGATCTGATTAAATCTATGAGAACAGTGAATCACAGCGTAAAACAAGGCATTTCCTGCTACCTCTAGGTGGCGCTAGGACTGAATCTGAATATTGGCATTGAAATGTGTTCAGGCCAAGACTCTTATCAAACATGTGAAGTGTGGGGCAGATTGGACATTGTATGCCTTAGTTATAACAACTTCCTGTTTCATGGCGAAAACGCTGAACTTTGTCAGGCCGCCACGGACACACCTTCCAACGAAAAGTCAAAAGCTCCGCAATTTAACATCGCAAAGGCCTTTAGATGAGATTGACCAAATATGATGACGATCTGACAAAATCTCTAGGAGGAGTTCGTTAAAGTACGAAGCCTGGAAATGACCAAATTTGCACAGAAATCACAGCAAAAATTCAAAATGGCTGACTTCCTGTGAGGTTTAGAGCTTCGCTCCAAGAGACTTTTTTGTAGGTCTTGGGGTGACATATGACCCTACCAAATTTCGTATCTGTAGGATTTTCGTAGCGGCGGGGCTGTTCTCTTGAAATTTTGCAGGTGGCGCTATCGAGCCATTGCTGCACGCCCACTTCTGGCGCCTATGCCACATGTACATTTTTGCCACTTCTGACGTGTGTGCAACGTTTTATGACTTTTTGAGCTTGTTTAGCCTGTCAAAATGCGATTCATTTAGCGATACTTTGCCAGGCCGCCACGGACACGCCCTTAAATGAAAAGTCAAGGTCGTTGCTTTTTATCATCACACAAGGTCTTGAGATTACACTGGTGAAATATGATGTTGATATGGTTAAATACCTAAGAGCAGTAAGTCACAGCATCAAACATGGTATTTCCTGCTGCCTCTAGGTGGCGCTATGAGTGTTACTGAATTATGCCATATTGATGTGTTCAGGCCTGGACCCTTATCAAACGTGTGAAGTCAGGGGCGGATCGGACAATGTATGCCTGAATTACATCAGCTTCCTGTTTCATGGCGAAACATTACACTTTGCCAGGCCGCCACGGACACGCCCTCCAATGAAAAGTCAAAAGCTCCGCAATTTAGCATCGCAAAGGCCTTTAGATGATACTGACCAAATATGATGATGATCGGATTAAATCTCTAGGAGGAGTTCGTTAAAGTACGACGCTTGGAAATGTCAAAAAATGACAGAGAAAATTTAAAATGGCTGACTTCCTGTGGGGTTTAGAGCTTAGCTCCAAGAGACTTTTTTGTAGGTCTTGGAGTAATAGATGATCCTACCAAATTTCGTATCTGTAAGTTTTTCGTAGTGGGGGGGCTGTTCTCTAGAAATTTTGCAGGTGGCGCTATCGAGCCATTTTTACACGCCCACTTCTGACGCCTATACTACATGTAAATTTTCGCCACTTCTGACGCGTGTGCAAATTTTCATGAGTTTTCGGGTATGTTTAGGCCCTCAAAAATGCGATCCATTTCGGAGAAGAAGAAGAAGAAGAAGAAGAAGAATAATAATAAACGGAGCAAAAACAATAGGGTCCTCACACCCTGGTGTGCTCGGGCCCTAATAAACGGAGCAAAAACAATAGGGTCCTCACACCCTGGTGTGCTCGGGCCCTAAATACATATAACTTTAAACAAATCATCTGTACTTAGAGTTTCTTGAGTTTGATCATGAGAACAAATTTTACCGGTAACAGTTTAGCTGGTAACTTAGCAAGTTTGTAAACATGTCTTAACCAACATCGATAAAAAAACGATAGTCTGCATAATTCAACATACACGTGTGTAAATATGGTACGTTGTTTATGAAATACAGTATTACAACACAAAACAGTTCCCTTTCAATACGGTTCACTTCGCATTGCGTCAGTTAGCTGACGCTATGGGGGAAACTCCTGTTTACTCCGTGACTGAAGCCTATTGGTTAACGTCTGTACAAAGTACAGACCAATGACGTTTGAACCCGCGCGCGGGAGGAACGCGTCCCTATATAAGCGCGGTTCAATCGTCAGCAGCTCATTATTTTCTCCTTCAGCGCGAACCTCTCGCTGCTCCGAAGAAAAGAAGAAGCCTTACCTCGCCGTTGACAAAAGCCCTGCAGCGGAGTCCAGGCCTAGCGTCTTCCCCTGCCGTTTTCCGGCTGAGAACCGAAGATAGCAGAGTCCAGGCCTAGCGTCTTCCCCTGCCGCTTTCCGGCCGAGAACCGAAGATAGCCTTCGCTTGCCGTGGTACGAGCCCTGTGCAGCGGACACGCCTGACGAGGTCTCCCCTGCGGCCGCCCGGTAAGATCAATATTTTTAATATAAAGCTATAAGCTAAAAGAGCAGGCGCTGTTGTAATAGCGTCCAGCACAGCGGCTCGGTGAGCCTCTCTGCTATGAATTTCCTCCGAGCGCGTTACCGGTCTGGCACCTCCCACGCCGGGACCGCGCTTATGCTTTGGTTGTCTTATCCATGTTTCGTGCTCCCCCTGCTGTTCCTCTCTCGCCGGGATGAACACACGGCGAGCCATGAGACTAGATGGATGCATAGACAAGCACACACGGACTAACCCCCCCTGTGTTCTGTCACACCGCAACCGTTCATGCTTACAGAGTCCCTTCGCTCCTCTCAAATTCAGTGGCGAGATCTCTGGCACATATATTAATCCCCCGAGTGCATCGGGTGATACCGTCACGACGCATGGCTGTTCTGTCTGTGTTGCTGCTCCCCTCTGCCGTTCCTCTCTTGTTGAGATGAACAAGCGGGGAACCGTAGACCTGGATAGATGCATACGACAAGCAAACACGGGCGGTCTGCCCCTGTCTCTGTCATAGCACAGCCACTCGTGCTCCACGCTCGCGGAGTCCCTCGCTCCTTTCCCCACAGTGGTGAGGTCTCTTAACGGCTTAGCTAGCACGCGGTATTACGGCTCGCTGCCTCTAAATGCAGCTGTCCAGTGTTCAACGATTACAGAGCTTCATGCCCCTCCCCTCTGGAGCGGCGCGATCTCATTCGTCTGCTCGATAGGGCCGATTCGCCGCTATTGGAGCACCAAGAACACTCATTATAAGAGAGCTTCATGCCCCTCCCCTCCTGGAGCGGCACGATCTCATTCGTCTGCTCGATAAGGCGGACACGCCTCTATTGGAGCGCTAAAACACTTATTATAGAGCTTTACTGGCCTGAGCCGATCTCACTTCAGATAGCTCATTTTTCGTCTGCCTGGTAATTTCTCTCTGGTTTAGACGGAATCAGAGGCAGAACGAATTTGTTTATAATATACTGAGGCCCGAATACCTCCCTTTATTCAGTCCCGTCCTATATCAGTGCGCTGAATATTGGTACATTCTTATATATATACCCGGTTTTTCTGCCCTTTTAATAAACGGCAAAACCGCGGGCCTCTCGGCAGACTTCCTCTCTGCGATGGGTTCAGTCTGACATTAAACCACCTAGACATACTGCTCTGCTCCGTGAGCCGTTCGGTCACCGTCACTACTGAGGCTTGTGCACCTGAACGGCTGAGCTCTGGTCTCCGCAGCACAGCTGCATCAACAGAGAACGAAACTGTCTGGGAGAAAAGGGGTTATGTCGCGCCTCGGCTGGACTGCCCTGTAATGTTTTCTGTGTGCTGTTTATCCAAACATACTGTGTAATACTGTCGGCTATGCGACCTCACTATAGTGGCGAACGGTATTTAATTCCTCTAAAAAGAGTAATTTCCGTGCTTACTATACTGTGTATTGACACCCACGGTTGTACGGTGTCTCTAAACACTTTATCGCCTTACTGACAAGCAATCAGTAATACGCACACACGGTCCGCTGTCCATAATTCTATCGACGCTAGCCGAAAAGACCCCGGTTTGGCCATATACTGTGTATTGACACCCCACGACTGTACGGTGTCTCTAACACCTTTCTGCCAAATTCGCTCGCAGCCCACCTCAGTTTCTCCGCTACGATGCTGATGGCGCAAACGAGCACGGTCTTACGGCTGTTATTCTCTCTTCCTAGAGGAAGGACAGCCTCAGACTTTTGCATGGCTCCAAGCATTTGAATCGCGCCCTCTCCGGACGGCCACTCAAAGGCTTACAGCAAAGCGGTTTATGACGTTTTTCGGCCATATAGCTGATTTATATTAGCGGATCCGAAGACGCTCACACCTCCGCTCCAATACTCGGAGATATTAAGGGTAATATCAACCTCAAGTGAGCTTGCTACCCGCCACAATAAGTTTCAAAGCTTAAAGCGCGCGCACAGTCAGACGCGCGCGGCATCTCGTTTAAGACGGGCACACGTACCCCTCTAACGAGCCTCAGAAAGCTGAATATCGTGGCATTCTGTTCATAAGTCCACTTCAGTTTGACTAAGCAAAGGTCCCGCCCCGAGCTGACGGCCGGGAAGCTTGCTTAAGTTACACACGGCTGCATGAAGTGCTGTCATTACGAGCTAGCCCAGCATTTGCTGTGGGTTGAACACGCTTTACGACGGCAATCAGCCTTCGGCGCGTGGAACGCCGTTTGTCTCATATAAATCACCTTGTACTGTGAATACGGTACATTATGAGGATGATTTAGCACTGCAGCACTCTCGACCGTGTTATTGTGATAATGCGGTCGGGCAATCTACGGTGGTTTCATTATTTACCGAACCAGACTGAGATCTCGCCCCCTGAACAAGCTGACGAGTCATCTCCTTTATAAACTCATTGCATCGCTTTATAAGCTATGTTCAATCAGAGTGATACGCATCTCATGCTTAAACTACCAATATTACCCATTACGATGGGCGTGCGGAGATGGCATCCGTGGGACACGACCTACATTACGTGCCTTATGACACATTGACACAAGCTGCTAGGACCCCTTTCACGAGGCGTCCTTATGCAAAGTCTGATCCATTCTGTCTAGTGACATTTGAAAGTCAAAACCCCCCGCGAATCGCCGGGGGAACACTTTTCTCCTCACTACAGAGGCACGGCGGCTCTCTCCCCTACCTATATCTATGTGGCCGTGATAACAGCGAACCACGCTTTTACGACCGACCATTCATTTAATTCACAAGCCTGTCATCTCTCAGATGCGGACGGCGGCGGTAACAGCGAACCATGCTTTTACGGCTGGCCATTCACTTTATTCATAAGCCTGTCATTTCTCAGATGCGGACGGTGCCCGAGGCACAGCGCTCTGGAACTGTCCAAGGTCCTGTATGACACATACGTCTGACGTACATCAGACGATCAGCTGTTTATCTGCGTCACAGATCACTCACTAGAGCACCTGTCAATACAGGCTATTTATGGATCGTTGACGTTATCACCTCCCGTGACAATTATGCTCACTTGTCTTAGAGCATGGGCATGGTCTTAGAGGTTTCTCATTTGACAATTGTGACACGGCCGGCTGGTCCCCGCCGTCCACGTTGTCAGTTTACAGCTTCGACATCCCTGCTTCGCGCACTACTGAGGTTTGTTGCATTAAAGGTGCGCCCATTAGCTCACCTGTATGCACGATATGGGTTTTAATTATATGCGTCCACCGTGCGCTTAGAGAAGCTCACATGTACACGCTATAACATTTTGGTATACAATAAGATGCGCTTGGGAAAGCTCACCTGTATACACAGCTGTGTTATGCTTTGTGACACATACATTGTTGTTCATCTGTGTACGTTCACGGTGCGTTGGGTGCCCACCGTTACGTTCATCAATCATATCTGTACACATTCACGGCGCGTTGTGTGCACTGATTTATCTATACGCATTCACGGTGCACTGAAGAGTTCACCCGTGTGCGCACAATTTATTATCAGAACACATGACGGCGCGCTCGAGAATCTTGCCGGCCTGTGCATTATAACACTCTGATTCATCTATATGCATTCACGATGTATTCAAGTGTTCACCTGTGCCCGTGCAATTTATAGTCAATACACATTTACGGCGCGCTTGGAAAGCTCACCGATCTGTGCACTATAATACTACCTATATGCATCCCGATGCGCTCGAGGGTGCACCGGGGTTCACACTATTGTGGTATCTGTATAATCCCACGCTACGAACCGTTCTGCCGCATATTATAGTCAGATCGGCCGTTCGTGAGCTTCGCAGATCACTCACTACGTATGTCTGTTGCTAACAGTGGTTATTTAGATGGATCGTTGAAACCATCGCACTGGCTCACGCCCCTCTATGAGCTATGTCCTATATAGAGCCCACTCTGTGCGAGTTTGGCTTCTTCATGAACTTGGTCTACAGGGGTATCTATATCTATATTTAATATCTGCTACGCGGCCGGCTGGTCTTCGCCGTCTACGTTGTCAGATTGTACAGCTTAGACGTCCCTGCCCTACGAGCGCAGGTTCTCTCGGCTCAATCATGCACGCTCATGCGTTTTATGTGTACACCACGGTGCGCTCAGCGAGCTCACCAACGTGACTCTGAATTTACTTATCTCGCACAGCCGCGGCGCGTACCCCGCCGTCTTGTGCTATGTTATGTGCCCCCGGTGCGTTTAAAACCCCACCGTGTGCGCGTCAACAATTTATATGGTGCTTACACATTTGCTTTTAAAGCTGTGAATATGCCGGGTATAGGGCCACACGCAGTGTCTCTCCGGTAAGGCACTTCAGTACGTTGTGTATGCACGGCGTGATGGGATTACGTTCCCCCATAGCGTCAGCTAACTGACGCAATGCGAAGTGAACCGTATTGAAAGGGAACGCTTAGGTTACTCACGTAACCCCGGTTCCCTGAAATAACGGGAACGAAGCATTGCGTCTCTTGCCGTGCTACAAACGTTTACGCAGCGAGTGTTATTCGGCTGCGCGCTTCAGTCGAATAATAATGAGCTGCTGACGATTGAACCGCGCTTATATAGGGACGCGTTCCTCCCGCGCGCGGGTTCAAACGTCATTGGTCTGTACTTTGTACAGACGTTAACCAATAGGCTTCAGTCACGGAGTAAACAGGAGTTTCCCCCATAGCGTCAGCTAACTGACGCAATGCTTCGTTCCCGTTATTTCAGGGAACCGGGGTTACGTGAGTAACCTAAGCGTTCGCTTGCAAGCTTAGCTCTACACGCACATTATGTTAATCTCCGGTTACCGGTTACGTAATGTACAGTAAAAGGCAAATAATAAACGTGAATACTTACAGCCTGTGATCCAGAAGTGCACAGTAATCCAACTTTCAGAAGGAGACGTCCAGCTTCGGTTCATGAGAAGCAGTTATTGTGAGAACTCCGTGAACAACTTCTGACTGGATTTTTCCGGAACCGTATTAAACATGATGTCCTCTGTGGAAGTCCATAAAGTGCTATTTTGCCCTCGCATCTAAAGAGACAGCGTCTACTCGAGAGATTTAATCGCTTAAACGATGAAACAAGAGTTTGCAAACAGAGTCAAAGCAGGGACTCCCAACCTCCGCCATTTTAGCTCTCTTCTGACTCGGCGCTCCCCACCCTCGTCTTTGAGGGCGTACCCAAGCAAAGCAGAGAGGGCTGAACTATGATAATGTTGGTCTTATCTACGTCACTAATCCCAGGAAGTAAACTGTTGCCTACAATCCGAGTGTTTTTTGTAGTCCTCGAACGTTAGAGACGATAACTCGCGTCATCGTTTTCTTTGAGGTATGTACTTTTTGAATATCGTTAGCATGTACTAATACACACTTACACACAAAATGATGTTTAAAAACGTGTATCCCATAATAGGTGCTCTTTAAGTACAATCTTTTACATTAAATAAGTAGACAACAAGAATCAAGTTGCACATGAGAGGAGACCAGCTGACCCACCTTCAGCCTGACCAGCTACTAAAGTGGCCATAACCCCACTAAAGCTAAAACCAGTCTGGGAGACCAGCTAAAACTAGGCAACCATCCTTTCCTGGTTTTCAGTAGGGGTTATTTTATAGTATTTGTTGAGCTTGTGCATTATAATTTAATGCACTATTGTTAATTATCCCAGCATGTGCTCGTTAATTACATTTAGTAATATAGGCTATCTTTGCGCCTATGCTGTGCCAAATTACATTGAACATTTACAGAAAAAATAATCCAGGAAGGAAAAACTACAACTCTGAAAACTAAAACATCTTTTAGATACACAAATAGTCGTCAAAGTTGCTTTGTGTCTAGGACCTCTGATTATATAATCACGGACATTAAAAATACCTATGTGGGTCAGTGAACGCTTTGGTTTGTTGCGGAGATATAACTTGTGTTTATTATTCATTCTTGCCTGGTCCAATGTAGCCTACATAATAGGCTTGTGCGACTTCATGCAGTGCCGCAAGAACCGATGCTTGCATCTTTGGTGGACAAGATTACTTCAACAAAAAGGCTTTTAACACTTGAAATAATTAACCATGGGTTATTGAAATCCTGGGTTATCCGTTTCACGCTTCACAATGTTCATGCTTAACCAGGGGTTAAGAGATAACCCAGAATTTTCGTAACTTGACGTTTCACACGGTCTAAATTAAAACCAATTAATAACCACTGACAGAACAGGTCACAACATAAATCTTTCTTGCTGTTTTAAGTCTCATGGGATGTCATTTTTACTGAAATTCAGGTGTTTTCAGTACACAGATGGTAATATGAGGTGCGTTCACTTCAGTTTCTGATTGGCTGTCTGTTGTTAAGCATCGAGTCATAATATTATAACCCTGCTTCACTTCACACTGCATGCGGAACCCCACAAAAGCAAGGGTTACATAACCCTAGGAAAATCTTAGGGATAACCACACTTCTAAATTACCAGTGTGAAACGCTCCTTAACCTAGGGTTAAGAACGAAGATAACCCAGGGTGTCAAGCGCAGTGTGAAAAGCCCTAAAATAAAGATCTAGTTATAATCCATCAACAAGAAACAACCGCTGGGTTCCCATACCTTAGTTAACTTCAAATTCAAGGGCTTTCAAGGACTTTCCAGGTTACACATTTCAAGTGAGAGCAAGGTTACATCGTGTTACCTTTAAAAATACATTGTTACAGTTCCCTTTTGAGGGAACTTGTGCTGCGTCACTGTGGTGACACTTTGGGGACGCCTCCAGGGGTAAGTGTGTCTGAATATGAATATCAAATCAACCAATGGTGAGGCTTAACGACAAAGACAGGATGACACGAGAGCCAGGAAGTATATCGATATCTGAAATATTGCCAAAGACGACGTTACAGGGACGCAGGAAGTATGGCAAGGGAGACGCAGCGTCTCGTTCCCTTCTCAGGGAACAACAGTTACATACGCAACCAGAGACGTTTTCATGTGTCAAACACAACTATGCAAAAAAGCATTTTGGTATGAATCAACATTCACATACAGAAGATATAAGCATTTAAAGCGAACAGTTTAGCACGTGTGCTTAAAAGGCTAGACATTTTATGATATTATTCAACACTACACACGGAATAATATGGATTTTTTTCCCCAAAAAAACCTCTCCCATAAAATAGATTCAAGCACTTTCAATGACCTTTATCAATGTTTGTATATTTTCAAAAACTTCCCAGGGCCTTGAATTTTTTTCCCCAGATTCACAAACTCAAGGATTTCAAGGACCAGTGGGAACCCGTTACAGGTCACGTGTATCAGAAATGCAAATGTAAAAATTCAAATGAGCTACAAATTTTAAAAATAAAATTTATTAGCATCTCTCTACTATGTGTATAAATAAAAACATTTATAAGAAATAATGCATACTGTATACGCCTTAATGAGCTGAACAATAACTGGATTATATGTGATACAAAGGAACAGAGGCTTATTAAACTCTGCTTTTTGTCTCATTTTAACATACTCGCTTTCTTAGTATATGTCGGTGTGAATGTACCTCAAAATTCAAACTTTGCAAACATTATCCATAATAACAACGACAAATTCAAAACAGCAATGATGGAAAAGAAAAAAAATTAAGAGTTTTCGGCAGTTTTACAATTTTCAGTGTGAACTTTGCAAAACAGCTTCAACATTGACGAAAAATGGTTACCAAAAAGTGAATGAACATATGGTACTGATAAGTGCCTCACTGCGATCATTCATCCAACAGCAATGCTGACCAAATGTACTCACTGTTAGAAAGTTCTGATAGGAAGCCAAACCATTTTTATAATGAATAAAAAGTGGTAAAACAACAGATATTCGTATTGGTAACATGAGCATTTGTCAGTATATGCATGAGACTGGCCCTTTACCGTAACATTATCATATAAAGATGACTATAACACACTTGTAACATTCTGTGGGCTCTTTAATATTGTGTTTCCTAAGGCAAAGACCTCTTCTTCCTATGCCATCCACAACATGATGGTTTTTGGTCATGCTTTCAACACACGGGATGGTTGAAACGAAATTTAAAAAACCAAACGGATATGTACAAGTAACGAATACTAGCAAAAAACCCAAAAGCGGCCTGAAAACGTTGTCAGTGTTTGGTCTGAGGTAAAAAAGAAAATAAAAACGAAACGCGCACAACACACGAAAATGCAGATGGCTACAAGGCAACACCTTCCCTTTAAATTGCAACACTGCTGTGATGCTACCAAGAAACAATGAGCTGCAGTTATACTGTGTTTTGATGTAACAGTGATAATTTGGCTTTTGTAAAGTCCATATTTTGAATGAAAACCTTAAAAAAAAAAAAAAAGGGGAATACATAATAAAGAGTGTGAATTAAAGTGATGTGCCAGTGTATGAGTGTTAGATGTCGTCATAGTGGATCACGAGAACCCTTGGTGATCTCTAAAGTCAAATGGAATGAAGGAAGTACACAAGAACTTTGAAGGGTAATGTGCTCTTTGCTCATCCCACGTCTTTAGAGTGCAAAGATACCCTTATATTTGATGTGTTGTGTGATACACACGCACACATATACATATATAGATAAATAAATATACGTATATATGCATATTTTTAGCTCTGCCGTGTCCATAACTCTGAAAAATTAAAACTCGGAAAATTCTTTTGCACATTTTTCTGTAACAGACACGCGAATATCTTCCTCTTCATAGTCGTCAAAGTTGCTCGTGTCCCCAGGGCCTCGGCACTTTGGTATGAACGGCGCCTCCACCTGGTGGGTGACAGGAGATAATAATGAAATCCAGAATGGGCTTAAACTCTGTAAATACAGACATCAGCGCTGTACCTTTCTCTCATAGATTGCTATCCAATCTGTTGTGGCGAACCATTTGTGGCTTTTGATGTCATTGACGCCATTCCTGAGGTTCCCGTAGCGCTTGGTCAGATCCACCTGGAGCAGATTCCTCAGCAGATCTTTCAGATCAGAGCTAAAATGTGATGGGAATCGTACCTGTAAGACATTAAATCAACATCTTGACTGGATATTCATGTGTACGTGTTCAAACAAACCAAAGTGTTTAACTCTTTCCCCACCAGTGTTTTAAAAATAAAAATTGCCAGTGCAAGCATTTTTGATTTTCACAAGAAATGCCTTCAAGAATTTTTTCTTTAAATATATAAACGTACAATATAATCACATGAAAAAACAGACCCTCTGATTTCAGACAAAAAAAACATTCCTATTAGGGCTGTCACGATTATGAAATTTGGCTGATGGTTAATTGCCTAATAAATTGTGACGATTATGGCGATAAATTGTCCGTTTTAGGGCTTTGATTAAATTAATAATTCTTCATAAGAAATAAACACAATAAAGTGTTTGGAAAAATAAATGAAAATAAAAATGCAATCAAAATAAACTGACTATACCAGAACAGACCTTAAATAGTAGGCAATCCAACTTAGGTCATATTAGTACTGGACTGCATGGCTGCAAAAAAATCAATTCCTTACAGATCCTTAAGAACAGCATCCTTCACTTCGCTAAATTAGGAATTTGGAAATGTATGTTTTATCTGGCAGTTCAAAAGTTTTGCAGCTTTTTTTAAAATGCAGTTTTTTTCCAATGCATTGAATGGCTTTACAATGTATTGCATTACACTGGCACTTAAGAATTGCCATCTGATACGGTCTCGTTTATACAGGCGCTGCAGCACCCCCTTTTGTTTTTAGAGAGATGTGCAATCATTGCAGTGATCTGAAATCATTGCGATGAGGTCAAACAATTGCGATGAGATAATTATCTGATTATAGTGACAGCCTTAATTCCTATATCTTTATTTGTTTTCTTTTATCACCTCTCAAATATGGGTCGGGTTCTTCTCAAAGACAATATTTTAAGCATAAAGCTGAGATAATTGCATTTTTGTAGGGGACTTTCATTAGAGTTTAGATTCAGAGCAATGATCAAAACATTCACAGAGTTTTTACTGTTTTTTACAGAAGCCGAGAGAGGTTGTGTACTATATTTATTTTGGCTTGCTGGTTTTCTTGTGTTCACAACTTAATTTATTGTTATCTCAAGATAACAAAAGTTGTATTCTTGTGATGTGATTAAAGCTTACGTGTACTCAATAGAACGTGTTGTTTTGTTTGTAGACAGCAAAAGCATATTTTGATAAATTAGCATGGATGAACAAATGACTTATGACTTAAAAAAAACAAAAAAACAATACTATTGAAGATAGAAACGTGTACATCATTACTTCAGAGATTGTCCCTAAAATCACAAACGTCAAACATCCAACTTTTATTTATTTATTAAAGGTGCAGTGTGTATATTTTAGTGGCATCTAGTGGTGAGGTTGCGAATTGCAACCAACAGCTCAGTCCACTGCTCACCTCTTGCTTTTGAAACGCATAGAGAAGCTACGGTAGCCGCCACCGAACAAACATGTCATCGTTGGAGACAACTACGTAAAAAAGTTTTCCATTAAGGGCTTCTGTAGAAACATGGCGGCACAAAATGGCGGCTTCGATGTAAGGGGACCCTCTGTGTATGTAGATAAAACTAAGGCAATAAACACGTAACGGTTCATTATGAAAGGTCTTTATACACCCCTGATAATTTAGTTTTGTATATGATTTTGCATTTCTGTCGAGAGATCTTCTAAAAATTACACACTGCACCTTTAAGTCTATCGGCAATTAGCCACACATGTGGTAACGGCGAAGACCCCAACTCGTATGCATCAGCAGTCAATTTCAAAATAAACTATATAAATGGACAGGAAATTACTTTATGACATTTCGATTACCATGTCAGGATAACGAGAAAACAACTTTTGTTGTCTCGAGATCATAAGAAAATTAAGTCGTGATCACGAGAAAACAAGCAAGCAAAAATAAAAATATGGATGACCTTTCTCGGCTTCCGTAGTTTTTGGATCAGTGTATGCTTTAGTGTTTTATAAGTTGGGGAAGATCGCCACCTATTGGATAATAGTGGTAATGCAACTCGCTCACACCTTTCCAGACACAATTTTCTCATAGATTTGAATGGGTTGGTCTGCAAAAAACGGAGGATATCCAGCTGCCATTTCATATATGAGGACACCGAGGGCCCACCAGTCCACAGCCTTGTTGTATCCCTGAATTAAAACAAGGAAAATTGGATTTTGATTATTTTACATTTTTCTTTTTTAATAAATGACATTAAACAGAAGTCAAGTCAATGGTTGTGACCTTGCTGAGGATGATTTCTGGTGCCAGATACTCTGGAGTTCCACATAATGTCCAGGTTCTGCCTTTTACTCTCTTTGCAAACCCAAAGTCTGTTACCTGTCAGAGGGGAAAAAGCAAATGTTGAGGCAAGAGATTTTTCTAAAAGAAGCTGTATGTAACACTGACATCTAGTGGCTAAACCTGGTGTCACAGTCTTAATTCAAAATATTGGACATTTATCTGCTAAATTTTATGTTTGCAATCTAAATAAAACATATCCACTTTTAACCTACAACTTCTCTTCTTCCTCCTGTGTGACGAGCCAGCGTGACCTCACATATTTGCGTAATGATGTCAAGAGGTCACGGATGACGTATTGAAACTACGCCCCAGTGTTTACAAGTGTTGAAAAAGAGGACCATTCTGACGTTGTTGCATGTGGAATGATGCCAATTAATGTCTTTGTGTCCGTTTATTGTTTAAAATGGTCCCCAAATGTGCGCTTCATATATGTAACACAGGACCTTGTTACGTCACTACGCAATTACGTGAGGTCGCGCTGGCTCGTCACCCAGCCGGAGGAAGTCTGCAATTATGAAACTGCCATTTTAAACTGCATTAAAACTGTTAGGTGTTGGGGTCATTAAAATGAGAAATGTTTTCCTTAAAAAAAAAAAAATCTTCTCGACTGAACAAAGAAAGACATCAACATTTTGGATGACATAACTGAGTAAATTATCTGGATTTATTTTTAAGAAAATGGACTAATGCTTTAAGTGTTTTATCCGTTTCAGGATGTTCTCACTTGACACTGGTTTTCCCGCTGGTTACCTGTATGTAGCCATGCTGATCAATGAGCAGATTCTCAGGTTTCAGGTCTCTGTAAATGAGGTCTAGCGAGTGGAGGTACTCAAAGGTCAGGACGATCTGAGCTGCATAAAACCGTGCGTGTGGTTCACTGTGGGTCAGAGAAATCACAGGGAAAACTTTAAAACACAACAACACAAGAGATTAGTAAACCACGTATGTGCCACGTATCATGACAATATACTGACAGCATACAGTATAGTAATATAAACTAAACAGGATAACTAAACTATTATTATGCTATAGCTTCACTACATGCACTTATGTCAGCATCAATTATTTATACGATCCTATGCTGCAGTTTTGCGTTGTGCTTGACTGACAACAGATGAATGTTTTCATATTTACCTGAACCTTCCAATTCTTCTAAGATGTGAGAACATCTCTCCTCCTGGTACATACTCCATCACCATATACAAATTTGAATTGTCCTAAAGTGGGGGTAAGGCAGAATTAAATGGATAGTTCACCTAAAAAGTGTTATTACAAATCTGTATTAATTTCTTTGTTCTGCTGAACACACAGGAAGAGGACTTGAGCAATGTTTTTAAGCAGAAAACATAAGCACATTGACTTATTTTTTCCTACTATGGAAGTCAATGGTGCTTCTGTTTTATAAATATCTTCCTCTTTGTTCATCAGAACAAAGACATGTATACAGGTTTATAACAACATGAGGCAGAATTTTCATTTTTGGGTGAACTATCCCTTTATCAAAGAGACAATTCATTAATTGGCCTAGCAGATATATACAGCATTGGTCCATTAATACAAAAGCCTAATAAAAGGAGATCATGAGGGTCTTCAGTGTACCTTAAAGGCATATTCCAATCTGACGAGGAACGGGAAGGACACTGCTTGCAATATTCTCTTTTCATTTAATGTGTGCTCCACTTGTTTCAACTTTACCACCTAAAATGTAAAAATAAGACAAAACTGTTAAAGAAACCTTTTTTTGGTGTTAATGCCCGAGACATAAGCAGGTTGTTATCACAGAAATAAGTCACTTGTATTACATTTCACGATAACAACCGGTTGCCTAGACCAGGGGCTTTCAAACTTTTTGTGTGTGTGGACCACTATTTGTAATCAAGAATTTTTGCGGACCACCTCATAATACTCATAATAACTGAATAGGCTTACTAGCACTTAAACTATAACTGGTCATCACATCAGTACAACAGATTCTTAAAACATATTCTTCAAAAAAATATATTATCTTAAAAAAATATATTATGTTATATTTTATTTTGCCTTTACACGGACCACCTGCAGTACCCTCACGGACCACTAGTGGTCCGCGGACCACAGTTTGGGAATGGCCGGCCTAGACATTATCCTGCTTATTACACGGCGATTTACCTCATAAGTACGGTAAAAAACATTAAATATAAATTTGAAATATTTTAGACCTTCTGCGAAGAAGTTCGGTTTTAAGATAAGACGTTCAAATGTCACAAACACACTATTTGGATTATTCATTTGTAAATGTAATGTCATATGTTTTTAAAACACATATTTATATTTAATTGTTAAATATAAATGTTAAAAAGTACCTAGGGCTGCATGATTATGACAAAAATCATAAGTGTCGATCGGTCAACTTGATATTGAAATTGTGATTATTATTAACGAATGATACATTTAACATTAAAAACTTTAATGTTTTATAACTTTCTGTGAACCAGTGGCATAGTCAATTCTAAACATTCAAAACTAAATAATATAATGTAAATAACAAATAATTGGTTCAATGACGTGACGTTAATTATTTTGTGTCTGTATGGTTCAATTAAATGTAAAAGGGTTTAAATTTCAAAATAAATTTGCAGATTACTTGCATACATTCTCTTTTTTGAAGACCAAGTCTAAAATTTCTGGTTTTATTTCATTTTAAAAAATATTTGCAAAAATGTTAACGTGGTGTAACCAGTCTTTGTCAATTGATGTAATGAGTATTTTTTATGAAAATATAAATATAGTCATAAAAAATGTGGAATAAAATATAATCATCTGTTTAGTGTCAATTTTTACATACATTTTTACATAATTTGTCAAAGATTATTTAGATAACCGTGCTGTTTTCAGCATATGTCAGGACAAATATTACAAAAACGCATAAAAATATACATTTAAAAATACTAATATAGGGCTGCAACAAAAAATCGATTAAATTGATAAAATCGATTACTAAAAGTGTTGGCAACGAATTTCATAACCGATTCGTTGTGTCCCGTGAAGCAGAGACGTTTAATAAAAAAAAGGAAAAACTTCAGTTAAGCGCGGAGCGGAGTGAACCGTTCGCACTGCGTCCCAAACCGCCTAATTCCATACTATATAGTAGGCAAAGAGTACGAGAAGTAGTGCTTTTCACCTACTATATAGTATAGAAGTATGCGGTTTGGGACGGAGCGTCGTTCTCTCTCACTCACTGTTGCTTGCAGACTTCGGCGCCTCATAGACAGGGCGGAGAAATGACAGGGCGGCGGAGAAAAGATAAAAAAACAGCGAAGGTAGAGGAAAACCACATGTCAGTGTTTTACTCCTCCCAAACGTAAGCGCGTCACCTGGACGTTATAGCCGGCAAAGAGGTAAACAAACAAAGACGACACGCTTATGCTTTATGGAGCGACGACAGCAAGTAAAAAAAGTTTCTAGAACGAATAAAAAACTCCAATGATATTAAACAAATAAATAAAACGTTGAGAGAGAGTTGTATGAACGCTTTTCCCCGTCATGGACCTGTATGTTAAATCTTCGCGCCGTCACTCTCCTGCTGTTCTGTACTGCGCGCTCCAGCTCATGCCGAGCAAGGAGACGCGCGTGCCCGGACCAACATACAGTACAACATACCTTAAGTGCCGCCTTTTGTTGCATAAACATCGTCTCACATTTTTTAAGGCGAAGTAATGAATGGTGTATTTGCATTTTGTGCGGGAGTAGAAGACGCATTTTCCGTTTTCACTAGACGCATTTATGTGGCCAAATGTAAATGGAACAGTTTTAACAAATGAGATAGCTATCCGATCAGAGAAAATACACAAAGTCAAATATAAAGGTGCAAAGCTGTCACTGGGGCAGTACCCGTTATAAAAGGTCCATTTAGGTACAAATATGTATCTTTGAACTGTCAATATGTACTTTTGAAGTACTAATATGCACTTTTTGGTAAAGGTGTAGATTTTTGAAAGGGTACTGTCCAGTGACAACTTTTGTACTTTTATTTCTGAGAGTGTACTCATATACTATCTTTTTGATCCCATCAAGAGAGGCTTCTTGATGGGAAATGCATCATAAAAAGTCTATATATTTGGCAGATGTAAAGCATACATGTGTATTTTTTTGTTTTAGTCCATTTTTTATTTTCTTTTATTATTATTGTAACAGCTCAGGTGTGTTCAAGGAGCAACATGTTTGTGCAATTTCTAAAGATTTTAGTTCTGTTTTGAATAAGGGGTTGAAAATGAATGCTTTTCTTGTTTTTTGTTTTTTATCCGATTCATCGATTAATCGAACAAATAATCGACAGATTAATCGATTATTAAAATAATCGTTAGTTGCAGCCCTATACTAATAAAATTATATATTTAATATATATATATTTATTTATTTATTGATGGTTACGCTTACATGAGATTAAGGTGGATAAAATATTTAATATTTCTTATTCTATGGCGCAATTAGTGGTTACACCAGCTGACTTTTTTTGGTCCATCAGGCTTAACTTTCATAAAAAGGGTGCAAACTTAATTTTTTACTGAATAAAATAAACATAAATACAATATGTGCATTGAAATAAACCTAATGCATGATTTAAAACAAGTTTTTTTAAAAAGATTCTTGAATTTCTTATCTTGCCAAACCCTTTTTGTCACTGACCCATTTATGTAAGCTATGTTGTTGTCCAAAACAAATGGTTAAAGGACACGTAATTGAAACTTTTTCCGATTATCCAATTGTTTCATCTGTAATTGTAATCTCAATTAGTTTTTCAATTAATTGTGCAGCCCAAACTGTACCTGTCAAAATGATTTGCAGCATCCGAGTTACTGCGTGTTATTAGCTTTAGGGGGTTGTTATCTCAGAATAACATACCTTGGAACATCGTGACTGGCCAATCAGAATGAAGCATTTTAGAGTGCCATGTAATAAGTCTACATAAACATATGGCTTAATACTAAACCAACCTTTTGTTTGTCCAGAATTTTCATAGCGTAGAACTGATCTGCAGCCTTGTGTTTTACCAACATGACTCTGCCAAAGGATCCTGTGCCTAGCGTCTTCAGTCTGTCAAAGTCATCTAAGCCAGTTGTGCTCTGCAAGATAACACAAACTATAAACAACTTTGCTAACATCAACTAAGGAAATGCAAACAATTCAGATTACAATGCAAGGCAGTGCCATATTGTCATTATACAATGACTAAGAACATGGTCTTATCCAATCAGAAAAGTATCAGTTAAATTTATTTACAACATTATTTATAGCAACTTTATAGACTTAGCAATGTATAGTGTGTTAGACTTGATGAGATTAGTTTTAGTTCAATTATGTACTGTTGTTCTTGTGTTGTTCTAACTGCTTCTATTGTTTACCTTATTTAAGTCGCTTTGGATAAAAGTGTCTGCTTAATGACATAGGGGGAGTTTCCCAGACAGGGTTTAGGTTAATCCAGGAATAGGCCTTAGTTATAGTAAGTAATTTTTACAAACATAGCTTACAAAAAACAATCCTGGTGTGCATCTTGAGACAAAACAATGGGTCTCATTCACTTATAATTGCGTATGTTTTTTAAAATTTTCTCCTAATTTACAACATGTGCGTACGTGAGTGAATTTGGTCCACAGAAAATATTAGAGCAGTTTGTCACCGAAGCAAAAGAGCTCGAAAAGAAATCCCTGATCATATTTATTATTTAATTCTCATATATTTTCTCATTTCGTCGTTTACATGACGTTTACATTAGGCATTAAGCAGATACTTTGATATAGAGATTTAAAAAGTGAGGAAGAAAAATCGTGAAGATTTGTCATTACGTGCATCTTCTTTATATGTGTAGAAAAAATAAGTAGGCTATACAAATTTATAATTTACTGTATATAACAATAATATAAATAATGTATAATAATATATAATACAGAAAATATTATAATATCAAATATAATCATGTAAATTTTATATATCAACATTATTATAAACATTATAATTATAGCCTTGTATTTGATTATAGCGTACGTGATTATTGCGTACGAGTGGTTTTAGGTTTTCTTGAATTTTTGCGTACATTTAAAAGAAATTGATATGAAAGTTTTTGGTGTAATCACGATTTGGTCGTGAAAACATCTGTATGCACATCTCACGCACAAATTTGTGCATATACGCATGCTTAATGAATGAGACCCAATGGCACCAATATATGTTGAGATATATCAAGGCAAGATGTTTTTAAATTAAGGCATCTGTCCGGGAAATCCTCCCTTGTGAAGTAGTGACAAATATTAAAAAAGGAAAAAAAGTTGAAATTGCTTATCAATTTAAATTAAGTTGTTTAAACTTAAACATTTAAGTGCAACAAGGAATTTTTACAGTGTATGCGAATAATTATGTTGACATGGACATTTGGCTACTCTCCAGTGTGTGACGATATCAGTTTTTCATGTTACAGCTATTGCTAGGACTTTTATTATGTTATACAGTGTTAACATGTTATTTGTTTGATTTCATTAGTTGACACAGTCTTAGTCAATATTGAAGATATTAAAGGTTATTTTTCACTGAATGTTCTTTACATGAAGCAGGATAATAATGGGGCGGTTTCCCGGACCAGGATTAGCTTAATCCAGAACTAGGCCTTCGTTTAATTAGGAAATATCATTAGTTTTAACAAACATGTCTTACTAAAAACATTACCTGTGTGCATTTTTAGGTAAAACAAAGGGCACTGATGTATTTTAAGATATGTAAGTGCAAGTTGTTTTCAGTTTGGAGAGCTCTTAAAACTGTTTAAGTCTAGGACTAGTCTAATCCCTGTCCGGGAAACCGCCCCTATATGTAGTAAACAGTAGCTGCTTTTCCATTACAAAACTTTTGTCGAAATTTAGAAAATAACACTAAAGACTATTGCGATGATATGAGACTAAAACAAATGACAACTGTGAGGGGGATGAATTTTTTGTAACTTATTTGTTTACCCATTTTTGGATATTCGCAAGTGATGTGCGGCCAAGATTGCGACGGCAGGCACCGCCTACTTTAGGCTTCAAAAACAATCTTCAGAAACCTATTGGTGACGTCATGGACACTACGTCCATCTTTTTTTATAGTCTATGATCGCAACAAGCCTATCCCTTATACTTAGGAGCAGCAACGTATAGGTGTTTCTTGGAGGTAATAGTACATTATTTGAAATCAAAAGTGTTACCCCAACATTACTGAGAAGGAAAGTCTGTTATACTCTCACCTGTGGTGGAGATTCCCATTTCCTCAAGAAATCTTCTTTGGCTTTGGCTAGAAACTCTTTCACTACATGAAAACAGAGGGAAAAATGGTTGTAAGAATGAAAAAAGAAAGGCAAACCTACTGTTGCTTAATCAGAGACACTAAAATTGCAAGTCTTGTAATGAATAAATGCGAGTGCCATCAAACAAATGTACCCTCTTTTGTAGCTGGATCATAGCATAGCTATCCAGCTGACAAGAAAGACATTGCATATCAACTCAACATAACAAATAAGACTGAATAAGAGAGGGTACATTTATTTTTCTAGCTATTTCTATATCCTACACATCAAACCCAGGCAATCTTACAAACAGCAGAGGTAAACCAATGTTCTTGTGATGCATGCACTTCTTTTGTAGTTATTAAACACAGGAGCGTGACGTTACAGGTGTAATCTAAGACAGTTCAACGTGAAATGAAAACAACACAGCAGACGTCAGTCGACCGCGGTGACGGAAACGAAATGAGGAAAAAGTGCATTGTCATTAAGAATTAATTTACATAAAACTTTTCAGTCACCGCGGTCTCCTAATGCAATTATGATCATACCAAAAGTCTCTATAGATCACCACGGATTTGCAGGAACATTCACCCACATGGATGGGATGATGGAGAAACAGACATAGAGATAAAGAGAGACACGAAGAGAGAAAGTTTTCTGTCAAACATCACATCGGTTAAGCTGTGCAACACATGGATCAGACATGATAAAAATACATTTAAAAAATAAAATAGTTAACAAAAAGCAAAGACAGAGCAGATAGACAACAAGCGACTGCTTACAGAAAGAGTTAATGCTTTGAAGGATATTGTTGCTGTATGTAGTTGTTAGGGGTGGCACGGTCCATGAAAAAAATCCGAACCGTTCGGTTCGCTTGTCTCGGTTCGGAGCGCGTGTGTACCGCACGGTTCAACGGTTCATGGCATGCGCAATGTAGTCTCATGCCCTGTATGTGACCTCAGATAGCGTGTTTCCCTTTCGCGCGAAAGAAGAGGTGACTGGTTTCGAGTATAAGTACTGCGGGTTATGTTACGTATAGAAATGGCAAGTGGGAGAGAAAAGGAAGTCTGCCCGCAGTTGGAGGATGCGCCAGCGTCTTATAAGTTTGGTGTGTGGAAACACATTTTTATTTCATGTTACCTATGATGACAGCGAAAATAAAACAATAGATAGAACTGCAGTCTATGGGTTGAATGTGCTCCAACAGCCACAGGAGATCGCCTTCTCTCCGACCATTTATCTAATCTGAGGTACTGACAACAATGTTTTACGTCTTTTCATATTCAGCTCTATTTTTAGCCTTTCATTGATAAAATTAAAGCGGCTGATTTCCGCGTAGTTTCATTTTGCTAGCGTGTGAAAGTTGCGCGATCTTATTTCAGAAATTGCCCCTCAAAGTAATCAGGACAGAAGTGGTCAAAAGTGGACAAAAGAGACTTAAAGAGATTTAAATATTACAGGTGCAAAGGTTATGTTTCTCTCTCGTCCACATAAACTCTCAGTATTAAAGCAGCCTCTCAGTGATAAATCTGAGCTACACTGAAGTTGGCATTTTAATAAATGCAAGTTATCTTTGTGTGCTAAAAAAGCACATAAAGTTTATGTAGATGGCAATACACATTCTCTTTTTTGCCAATTAAATGAAAAGCATGTTGAAATCATCAATGTCTTCCCTCTTGCTCTATCAAAATCTCATCTGGCTTTCCTCAGAGATGGTCCAATGTGCTTAAAGTCAAATTCAGTTTGTGCATGATTACATGATATAACTTTTTTTAATACTGTATCCTAAATTATGGATAATTAATACATTAATAAGATAATACATTTCTGGAGTGTTAAAAATTTAAAGAAAAAATAACAACAAGAACCGTACTGAACCGTGAACCGTGACCATAGAACCGTGATACGAACCGAACCGAGGGTTTTGTGAACCGTGCCACCCCTAGTAGTTGTAAAAGTTAATTTAGATGAAAAAGGATTTGTTCAGACGACAGAAAAAAAACATTATTTATGGAAAAACTGAAAGTTTTGTTACTTTAAACATGAAATCTGTTTAGTGCATACCCGAAAGAAACCACATCCACCATATAAAAATAAAATCCAAAATCAGATTTTGAAAGTTTACATCCATCTTGACATTTTTCCTTGCAAGGATTCAGGGATATGAATAATACCACATATGCACAAATGCATAAACAAAGCCGTGATTTTATTTTATGTGATGCACCTCATATGTTCAGCATTGTGTTGAGATATTAAAGGACATGAAAAGAGTTTCTCCCTCTCTTGCCACGACATTAACAACTCATCACGTATTGTGCTTACTGTTGTTAATACTGTCTGAATAAACACATTATATCAGGACTTCAAAACAGAACTTAAAATACAACAGTACAGGGACTGACAAATAAAAACTGAATTGAATGCAATAGGAACAAAAACCTGCAGTTCACAAACATTTTCAGTGTTTAAATCAAACCACCTACAGATGAGAAAATATCAAAGTGGTGCAATGCTGGCAAATGTATTTTGCCCATGCTATTGGCAACGCTGCATACCTTTGCTTTATTTCTAATAAGGGTAAGGCGCTGTGATAGTTGTTAGAGATGTAATGATTAATCGTGTGCCCCATTAAAAATGCCTGTCTGAAATTGACTCTGAATCGCAAGGCTGCGATTATGCGTTTCATGCACAGCTTGTGCGTGTACTACGGCATTTGGTCAGTAGGAAAGTCCTTATCAATCTAAAATCATTATGAGTCGGAGTCATTTATAATGTGCATTTAAAAAAGCAACACTCGTTAAACAAAATCATTCAAAATATTTTTTTATAATCATGAAAATACCTGAAACAATTTGAAGAACAGAAGAATATTAAATATTACTGTAGACATTTCCTGGAATAGCGTTTGTAATGCTACTTCATCTGTGGCACAAAGGAAGTTTCTGCACGAGAGCGGCCCCTGGCTTTTGGATGTGCCGGGATTTTACCATAATTCATTAAAATTCCTTCATTGAGAAAACGCGCATTTGCATGGTTAATCGTTACACCCCTAATGGTTGTCATAAACACCGCACAACCGCAGTGTTAAAGTGCGACCCGTGGTGTGCATGTCACAAAAAATGGATTATAGTATCAAAATAAGAAGCATACAGCTATAAACATCTCTTCATGTACTATTTTGTACATGATTTCAAATGACATCATAAAAAAAATCAATTTTGTTGTTTTTTCCACATTTATGGGGAACATTTTCATTACCGCAACGTGACCATGACTGGATTTGGGTTCTTTGACATGGAAATATTTATATTAAAAAAATGTAAAAAAGAAAAAGCTTCAGTGCATGTTATACTATAAACATTTACAGTAAAGAAACATGTGCTATTTGGTGATCATTGGTAAATGTAGAGACAATAATAAGGAAAATAAATGTGTCCAAGATCAATTTTCTCATCCTCCGCAACAATTTTCAATCATTGTTTAAGCCCTGAAGGATTTAACATAAAACATAAAAAATAAAAAAACATTGGAAGGGACGTAATTGACTGTGACACTAAAGGGGATCGCACACCGGCTGCACCGCGTCGCGTCTAGGACAACTCGGAGGTATTGTAAACCGGAAGTCACATTAAATAGCGCGAGCTTCGTCAGATAGCGTCTACTTCAAAATGCAAAAAATACGTTAGCAGCCAATGTTAATCGGTAATGATTTGCGACAAATATGATGCTATTTAATGTTAAACTATGTGAGTGGCGCTGTGTGGCGCAACAGGAATTTGAGCAACTTCCTGAGTCACAGCTGGGCGGCGTGGACAGGTGCCACCTGGCAGCGCCGGTGTGTGTATACTCATAGAAAACAATGTGTTCAATTTTTTTTAGAACAATGCGGCGCTGAGCGGCGCGGCCGGTGTGCAATCCCCTTTAAGATGGCTACCAGGTAAGCAGTTCTTATTTTTTTCTCTCCAGATAAAATTTTTAATTTAATTTGTCATAGTACCTAGACAACTTTTTTGTTCTCATTACCGAAACATGAGTTTGTAAATGCATATGAAGAGCTTCGTTGCAAAACAAGATAAATCCGTTTTTTAACATTTTTTGTGAAAACATGTTTATTATTATGTTTTCATGTTATTGTTTTGTTTTATGGTGCTACTTAGCTGTATTTTTAAAGTTATGAAGGTTTAAATCAAAACAAACCAACTGCAGTTAATTTAAAAACTGAATTTGCAACGACACTCTTAATATATTGAATGTAATATCATGTTGCGGTAATGATATTTTTTTATAATGATAATCTAAAAAAGGTAAATAATTCTATAGGAAATATTTTTAAATCCTCTAAAAATAATGTTTATAGTAAGTTCAGACCTTAAATTGGCTTCAAGAGCTTTTTAAAAAATCTGATGCTTGACACCTTCTAAATCTGGATTTCGGAGAATCACCCATTTAGATTTACTCACATTGCATCAAATACTTCTACCAATCACAGATGTGTCTGTTGAGGTTAGGAATGTAATGGCCAATCAAATGTATTTTAATGAATTGCCAAACCAGTCCGCTAAAAACACTCCAGTGTTTATACAAAAGTGCAAATTCACATTTTAGAGTTTATTTACAATGAAAGTAAGAAGCGTGCAGATTCATTCATTATAGCGAGAGTTTTGCAACATTAAACTTAAGTCACTGACAGTTTTAGTGATCATTCTTTTTGATCGCTTTCATACAATTTATTCCCAGTTTGAATAACTTTATAATGCATCCATAAAGTCCTTGCACCTTGTTTTGTCTGTTTTAAAGAATATATGATCACAATCTGAAGGGCTATAATCAATCATGCTGTACTGAAAGCTTATCTTACAAGCTCCTCTCAGCTACTTCATTTTAAAGACACTTCTGATCCTGCTTTGCTTCATCATTTCTTACACTTATGCATTCAAATAACATTAATTAAAAAAAAAATAATAATTTTAATAATTTAATATGACCTTATAGCATTTTGCAATTGTTGTGCAGATATATTTTTTGTGGTGACATCTGCATTTCTTGACATACCAGGATGTGAATTTGCAGTGGGTTTGGTTTGTTAGTCCTGCACAGAGAAGTGACAGAAGGTTTGTTTGTTAATCTCTAAGCTGTTCCCAATAACCAAGCATAGGCTGCTATGGTTTAAGCAGTTTTTTATAAGAGAGGGATATGTTGCATACCAATGAATAAATCGTGATACTTTAATATTTACTAATAGTTTGTTTTCAAAATTATGTATATACTAAATATACTTGGCTTTAAATAAATGCTGTGCTCGGTACTGTCTGTTACTGCTTCCAGTGATCAGCCCCAAAAGGCCTAATCGGAGCAACCCTTATTTCTAACAGCTAGTTTTGGTTGCTGTGACTGGTTTGAAGATTTTTTTTTTTTAACAGATGTCTATGGGAAGATTCTTTCTTTTGCTGCATCCTTTTATGGTATGTTCTCGCTCCACAAGTATGTGCAGGTCTGGAATGGGTCATATTGTGAAGCATACTATGACTCCTTACGAGTTTAAATGCTTATTAAAAAAGGACTTCTGACTTCACAGTGAACTTACAGAAATGCTATGCTCAAAATGCGCCAGGTTTATATTTAATTTGTTACGCAGAAAGCAACACACATCTTGAGCAAATATTGTGTTTGCAATGGGCATGCATTTAACACTTGCACACTTAAGCTGATGCAAATAATGACAGTACACAGGTGATCTTATACATACAAGTTGATGTAATTTTTTTAATAATAAAATACAGAAAGGGCTCATATTTCATTGCTAAAAAGCACATTACTTTGTGTATTTGGTGTAATATGATGCGTTTATGGTTCAAAAAATTAATTATTTCCACATACCTTACATTTTTGTGGCACCTCTAAGTCCCGCTACTCTGTAACAGGTAATTTTGTACAAAGCTCATCTTCTGAGAAAACGTGGTGTGAACCGATTGGCCAGCTATCCAGTGCGTTGCAATTGGCCGAATACCTCGATTACGTAAACAGAAATGTGACGCTCCAAACCATGTTTTGAAATATACTATCGTCTTTACTACTTTAGTCATTTCAGTACTTGCCGATACCGATACCGAGTACTTAATAAAAAAAACATGATTTAAATTGACAGGTAACAGCTTTAGTCATATAATTTAACAAAAAAAAACAACAAAGGACTAGTTTTCCAGTTTGTTGTAAACTCTGCCTCTTTGGACAACACAAGAGGCATTAACCCCTTACACGCCGCTCAAACATAGACATTTCTCAGACCGTGGTATCGATTCCAGGTATCGGGGGACTTTTAACGAGTACTTTAGAAAATGTGGTATCAAGGCCGATACCCGATACCAGTATCGGTGCATCCCTAGCACAAAACTCGCACTTGAATTGTCAGTAGGAAATTCATTAAATAAGAAAACATCAGCTACTTACAGAATGTCAGTAAGCCGAACAAGAATGTAGTTGCAAAGTTGGAATTGCTCCACTTTTTAGATGAAACCTTTGTGTACATCCAGCCTTGTAATTCCATTGTATTTAAGAAGTAGTCCTTTCGTAAAATGTGCAGCACGCGATCGAACATTTGGGCTGTACTGTTCTGAAACAGTGTTGTAAATAAAAACTAAACCCTTTTTTTTTATCTATTGGCAGCGCGATTGAAAGTTACACCGTCTATCTTTGCGTATACATTAGGGCATAGTTATGCAAACGTTCAAACCAGTATGATGTATAACTGCTTTGAAATGCAATGACAAGCTATGGTAGTTCCCACAGGACAAACATGTCTTTTTCTTAAACAATTTAGGGATGAAACGTGCTCTGTAGAACAGTTTGTTCGTTTAGGGCTACTGTAGAAAAATGATAGCAACTTTAATGTAAGGAGACCCATGGTGTATGTGGATAAAATGGTTCTAATGCTGCGTTCAGACCAGCCGTGTTAGAGGCTTTAAATGCGAGTGATTTCAATGTTAAGTTAATCTAAAGACGCGCTGATGCGGAGTCGCAGAAGCCCCTCCCATGACGCAAATTTCCGTGTCAATGTCTCCATAACTAGAATTTTACGTGCGGCTTTCACGCGAGAATGAAGCGAGTACACTCAAAATGTTCAAGCGTCCAACTACGCGTGGTAGGCGCGAATTTGACACCTCAAATGCATCTGGTGTGAAACCACAGTAAGGTAATAAAAACTAGGGATGCACCGAAAGGAAAAATTTTGGACGAAGCCGAATATATTTATTTATTTATTTAAGCTCGAGCAAAGGGAGATAGTGAGAGACAGCGGCAAGATTGACAGGAGATGACAAAGGAAAAAGAGCTCAAGAAAGCAACTTACAGTGCATTAAAAGGTATATGTTTTTTTTTTAGTAAGCATGTTCAGACCCTTGACCTTTTGCGCTGCTAAAGCAATGCTTTACCACTGAACAATACAGGAATCCACTGAGCTATCTTAAATTAGAAGTTATCTAGCATGTGTTTCCCAAAAGCAACTATAGTAGCAAGTTTTGTCGTTACCAATACAATACTCTTTGATAACAATGCTTTTGTGAAACGCACCCCTGATCAAGATTATTCCCATCACAGTCCACAATGCATTTGGAAATCCATCGCATTCAGCAGTGCATGCAGGTTAAAGATGTGTCGTCCTCAAACGAATATGCCTGCAGTTGATTGCATCAAGCCTTTCAAATCTACTAATGACTCTTATCCTCTGAAGAAGGTCTGACGACAAGCTGTTCACATCAATGACCAATACTGTGTGTATCCAGCCTGAGAAAGCTCTTTGTGCTACTGAGATTACAGGTTGACTAGGTTAGCGCAGATGTCAATATGCGAGTAGTGCTGAGGAAAAAAATCACTCAACTCTGTTGTCTTGCAAGGGAATCAATTTTTTGACCATACTCGTACACCATTTAGACCCAAATGCACTTACAATTTTTTATTTTTTTTTTAAAGGGTAACAATTCTGGAATCAATTAAACAGCGTGCAAACACTACAATATGTTAGGAGTTAACCTCTTTACTCATGTTAACATGCAGTTTTTATTTTCTGATTATTCGCTAATGATTGTGCTTATTACTCACTCATACCCTAATGCAGAGCACAAGTGATGAACTCACATACAGATTCGATATTTCGATAGTCGGTGCCATGACGAAGCCAGAAATATTATGACAATGTTACACATGCGAGAACTCATGACGTTTTGGTGTCAATTTAAACTAAACAGGGGAACACTATTTAGTTAATAGTGTATTAAATTTTAAGTTCTTTCCACACACATAATTATTGTGTTTAGGGGTGCACCGATATATTGGCTGATGATGCTTGCTATGCTTCTCAATGAATTACGATGAAATGCCGCTACATCCAAAAGCCAGAGGGCGCTCTCGTGCAGAAACTTAATATGCGCTGCAGATGAAGAACCATACGCAGCTATGATACGCAGCTCCAGGATATGGCTTAAGGATATTTTTATTTTGCTGTTCTTCAAACCTCTTCAGGTATTCTTTATTATTCATGATAATAAAGAATATGTATAATAATTATGTCTGACGAGTGTTGCTTTTTTCAAAAACATGTTATAAACGACACAAACAACAGGGATTTCAAATCGATAAGGACTTACTGATCAAAAGCCGTAGTACATGAAATAGCTGTGCATAATATCGGCTGTGCGATTCAAATTTACTTGTATAAAATACGCATGTGCTGAAGTCGTTTGGACTATCTTATTATGGATATTTGCCACTTTTGGTCACGATGAACACTTCTACACTTCAAAAAATTATATAAAAAAAAAATAATCTTAATTTTTTTGTCTTGTTTTCAGTGAAAATATCTAAAAATTCTTAAATGAAGATGCTTTGTCTTGATGAGTAAAATGACCCAAGAAAATAAGTCTAGTTTTTAGACCAAAAATATCAAATGTAAGTGATTTTGCGCGTAAAACAAGCAAAAACAAATCTGCCGTTGGGGTAAGCTAATTTTTCTTGAATTTAGTGTTTAAAGGTGCAGTGTGTACATTTTTGCGCCATCTAGTGGTGAGGTTGCGAATTGCAACTAACGGTTCAGTCCACTGCTCACCCCTCGCTTTTGAAACGTATTAAGAAAGCTACGGTAGCCGCCACGAGAAAAAAACATGTCTTTGTTGGAGACAACTTAGTAAAAAAATTTGTCCGTTAAGGGCTTCTGTAGAAACATGGCGCCACAAAATGGCGACTTCCACGTAAGGGGACCCTCGTCTATGTAGATAAAAACGTCTTATTCTAAGGTAATAAAAACATAATGGTTCATTATAAAAAGGTCTTTAAACACCCCTGATAACATAGTTTTGTATATTATTTTGAATTTCTGTCAAGAGATCTATTATAAAATTACACGCTGCACCTTTAAGAAAATATAAGAAATAAGAAGATATTTTTGGTCTTAAAACTAGACGTATTTTCTCGGGTCATTTTGCTCATCAAGAAAAAGCATCTTAATTGAAATGTGCAGGGTGTAATTTTTAATATACAAAACTATATTTTTAGGGGTGTATAAAGACCTTTTTATAAATGAACTGTTATGTTTTTATTACCTCAGAATGAGAAGTTTTTATCTACATATACTGAGGGTCCCCTTACGTGGAAGTCGCCATTTTGTTCCGCCATGTTTCTACAGAAACGGACAAACTTTTTTTTACTAGGTTGTCTCTGATGATGACAGTTTTCCGCTGGTGACTATCGTAGCTTCTCTATGCATTTCAAAACCGATGGGTGAGCAGTGACTAAGCCGTTGTTTGCAAATTGCAACTTCACCACTAGATGCCGCTAAAATTTACACACTGCACCTTTAAGAGTTTTTAGACATTTTTACTGAAAACAAGACAAAAATACTACGATTTTTTTTCTTGAAAATAATACTTTTGCAGTGTAAACAGATAAAGGCTGTGTAAATAAAAATTCTCCATTTAAAACATGTCATGTTGTTTGTTTGTTTTTTAGAAAGCTGCAGATTATTTACTTTTGGGTGGCATCAAAGTAGCTGTCTTAGTAGCTGGACACATAAATTTACCTCTATCAATATTATACTCTTGATATTTAATATCTCTATAAACAATAAAATAAGCGGAAAGCTTTAATTATGTTGTACACATTTGAATACAAACCATGAATGGACATGAAGTGTTTTATCCTAAATGTATGGAGGAACTTAAAGGGGTCATGTCATGAAAATCTGACTTTTTTCATGTTTATGTGCTATAATTGGGTCCCCAGTGCTTCTATCAACCTAGAAATTGTGAAAAAAAATCAACCCAGTAACTTAGTTTCGGAAACCATTCTTTGCAAGCACGTGAAAAATTAGGTCATTTAGATTTCGCCTGCTTTGTGATGCAAGTCTAATTACAATAATAATGCTCATTAATCTGCACTATCCAACCATGGCACTGCCATTTATTGCAGAAAGAAAGAAAAATAGAAACAAATAATTGACAGCACAATTAAGTTTCAATTTCAACAAACCACCATCATTGCCTTCAGTGTTTACATTTCATCAGCTCATTTGCATTTTAAAGGACACACCCATTTTTTCTCACACCTACAAAGTGGCAATTTTAACATGCTATAATAAATTATCTGTGTGGTATTTTGAGCTAAAACTTCACATACGTACTCTAGGAACACCAAAGACTTATTTTACATCTTTAAAAAAATCTCATAATGTGACCCCTTTAAGGAAGACTCAAAGCTTTTCACGCGTTACTGTAAAAAATACCAAACCAGTCACAAGCGTTTCCAATTTAAGTAGCTTCGTGTTGTTTACTGATGTCAACAGGCCTGACCTGACAGCTAATGCTCATTTTATACACCCTTCTTTATAGCTAAACACAACTATATTATACATACTGTTTACATGGCAGATTAAGCAACTTAAACTGAAAAAATAAAAAACATGCGTAAACGATAAGAGATCTAGTTTTTCTGAGTGTTTCTACTGATACAAGCTGAGCATCACGACCATCTGTCCGGGCCCACCTTACATTAGCAGATAGCTTACTAGCCGCTAACCTTTGGGCTTTATCACATACTATAAACAGAGGTCACAAAATACAAACAGTTTTTACACGGCCCGTTTACTGTAATTGAACGACTCGTCTCTATAATAATATCACTTTTGTGTACTAAACATAAATACCACTAACTGACTTAGGCCTTTGGTTAAGCTAGTTTTACTCACTCAGGGGTTTCCAGATGACAAGCAACTACAGCAGTGCATTTTAAATACTAAAACTCTCGTGTTTGTTGTGATTAACACAAGATAAACATCTCTCGTTACCGTGCAGTTGTGTTTTGAAAGCACATTTGCATTATCCAAACTCACATTATCCCTAGCTAACAAGTCCAACAAATATTAACGCGCCAATATGACTCTGAAAGTGATCTTGTTCATAAGTTAAATAATAAAATGTTATTAACACCGATGACCGCTTACCGCTCTCCAGCTCATTGCCTTTCTTGGCGGTAGCGGCGTTTCCCATCGTGCGCGAGACACGGGCGACTCTCTGGCGGGAGCGCGGACGAGACGACGGCGAGTGCTTGGAGGAAGCTTCCCTGCACGCGACACCTCGGCCCGTGTCTTTATGTCAATACTTTTCACGGACGGCAGTCTGCAGAAAGACAATCCTGCAGCAGGATAGTCTGATCCCACGGCAGCGCTTCCCCTTCCGTGCCGCAGATGGCAACCTCTTGTCTCCGCCACAGCGATCGCGGGGAGACTCCTGACTTTCTTGCAGGGTTTCTTGAACACTGATCAGAGATCAGTCTTCGGTCTTCTTCTCCTGCAGCGGAAACATGAAAGCGAGTGCAACCACAAAAGAGCTCATGCCGCCACCTGCTGGACGTACACCCAATCTTCTGCTTTTGGCTAGAAGGGATACAGCTACGACCTAAATCTCGCGAGATGTTGTGTTTAGGGTTAGGATTAGAATGAAAACAGCATTCAGGTTAGATGGGATACAGCTATGGCCTAAATCCTGTGAATTCTTGGATTTAAGGTTAGGATTAGAATAAAAACAGCATTTACCATCAGGGAATACAACGCCCAATGACCAGGTTGGGTCAGTGTTGTTTGGTGTCTGAAGGGGTAAAGCTGTTGATTTATCGGATTTTGATAGATGACAAATTGTGATGTCACTGTGTCTTCAATTTTAGAAACGGTGCGGCTTCTGGGTTGTTCATGTGCCACTGCTTTGTGTCATCTGAAGCTCATGAGAAGAGAAGAGAAGAGAAGAGAAGAGAAGAGAAGAGAAGAGAAGAGAAGAGAAGAGAAGAGAAGAGAAGAGAAGAGAAGAGAAGAGAAGAGAAGAGAAGAGAAGAGAAGAGACTGTCACCCATTATTCACATTGACCTGACCACAGGGCCACAGTGTGACAAATTATTAGCAGCTACCGTATAAGTGACCAGGGCAATGTGCGTAGCTGACGACCCAGGTCCCCATGCTAATTGCATGCTAACACCAATAATGCATGAAATGGGCCCAAGTGTGACTTAAGATTCCTGAGGTGCATCACATTGATGGCCAAGGAGGGATATGGCAATTACCCAGAGAGGACATGGCAGCTGTTTTCTGTTGGGCAGAAATGGGCTGGGCAATGTTTTCTTGGGACAGTTATCATACCCATTATCACAATTGCAGCATCTCTGACAGCTTTTAGGTATCTGAACATTGTTGATGATTAAGTGCACCCATTCATGGCAACTGTGTGCGCTGCCAGTGATGGCCATTACCAAGAGGAGAATGCACCATGCCACACTGCCAGAATCAGCAAGGAGTGGTTCAAAGGACACAATGGTGAATTTCTGTTGATCTATTGGCCTCCAAATTTACCTGACATGAACCAAATTAAACATTTGAGGTTCGACTTGGAAAAAAAACTTTATAGAAACACTTGAAACACTTGATTGAAATGTTAACAATGATCTCAAAAATCATTTGATCTAAATATGTTTATTTAACGCTTAAACATTTCAGTATATTTCATAGACAAAAATATACCTGTGCCAAACAGATTCATTTCTGTTAGAAAACTAAAATTTTATTAAAATAAATAAATTGATGATTTAGACTGATATTGAAGAAAAAGCATCCAATAAGAGTCCAGATTAAACGTGAACTCAATATTCTTTCAAATTCATCCAGCTTCTTGATAAAATTACAGTCACACTTACATTTGTGTTATGCTATAGTTTGGACGAATTTATTATTATTCTGTAATGTGGAAAAAAACTATACATAAAGAATAAAGAAATGTTTCAAAACCAGTAGTTGTGTTTTCATGAAATAAATAATAAATTTAATTAATAAATATTATACAGCTTTAATAAATTAATACACAAAATGTGTTTTTTGTCCCTTATATCTTAAGAATCAGTAACATAAAGTTTTATTTACTTAATACACTATTATAGCAGATAGAGAACCAGCGAACTCCAAATAGTGCCATCTTGTGGTTCAAACTTAGATACCTGTTTCAGAGGACAAAGTCAGTTGATTTTACCTATAAACCAGTAATGCTGAACATGCATGATTCTAACAAAAGAGAAAAGATGGCTGGGATGTTATATGTATGCCCTGGCTTTAATGTAGAAGATCACTAAAACATGTCAGTGCTTTGCAAAATTGTTAAATTCATGAATGTAAACAGGGTCATAAGATTCAAACAAACACTATTCAACCTGGTAATTACAAACAGTTTATCAATATATATGCATAAAAATGCCCCCAAATAAATCTAAGAAACAGTACATTTACACACTAATGAAGAGAAATTGCACAAAAAAAAAAAGAAAATTCACAAGGCAATATATTGCTTATTTACATCAATAATCTCTATATGATGAAATATAATTATGCCAATTATGTTGACAGTAATTGATATATTGCAAGGTTACGATCTACCCTGAATTTGTGAAAAGTTTTGATGTGCTTTCATTAAGATACAAGACAAAAAGTTTTCTGGGGGTATAAAAGAAAATGTCTTCATTATATATTGATTTCAGAGTTGGGTATGTAAAGCACATGTCAGCAACTCCAAGTAACTGATAGCTGGGATTGAAAACAAATGTACTGACAAAAATTATGACTAATATATAGGGTACAAATCTGTACCAAATGATACATATTAGGACCTTTATTAAAAGTACTGTACCAATGACAACTTTTGTACCTTTTTTCTGAGACTATTATATTGGGGTATAATTTTGCAAAGATGACATTGATGATATCAATTTAAATATTCAGGATTAATTGTGTTTATATTTAAACATTACACTTTTCAGGTATTTTAAGCAAATAACATGCCCATTTATTTATTATATAATATAAAACAAAGTATACAAAACGTAACAATTTTTTTCCCAAAAAGTATGAATATTCCAGATGCACCAAGGTCAACCGATTGATTTATATGAGACAATATCCAAAAGCGATCGCTATATGCTGTAAATCTCAGATCTGGTGCTTCACAATGTCAGAGAAGAACCATTTTTGGATGTATGCTTTCTTAAAAAAAAAAAAAAATTCTGTATTTCTGTCTTTCAAGTAAATAAAGGGTTTTAAAGAGCACATATTAATTGCTAAAAAACGTTATTTTGTGTATTTGGTATATAATACAATGTGTTTGTGTTGTTTATGGTTAAAAAACACATTATTTTTCCACATACCACATTTTTGTATCTTCAGATTTCACTCTCCTCCTGAAACGCACAGATTTGAAAAGCGCTGTGTCCCTGATTGGCCAGCTAATCTGTACGTTGTGATTGGCCTTGAATACCTCTGACGTCAGCCGGAAATGTGACGCTGCTTACCATGTTTGAAAGATTCACTCACAATGCAATGCTAACAGGAGTTCACTAACAGGCTGTGAGTCTGAAGCGGGAGGAATTATTATAATGTCGTTCTTGTCTACATCACCAATCCCAGGAAGAAAACTGTTACCTACAATCCGTGTGTTTGTTGTAGTCCAATAAAAGAGATTTAAGTTGGAAACTACAACTCGTGTAATCCTTTACTTTTGCATATCTTTAACATGTACTAATACACACCAAAGGAAATGTAAAATCATGAATCGGACCATATGTGCCCTTTAATACTATAAATAAAAAGAAAAAAAAAATGTTATTTTAAGAAACTTTGACTGAAAGTGGCACCACTGTGAAGAATCTTTTGTAGCATATTTATTTTTAAGAGTTTAAAGTTTGAATTAAGAATTTGAATTAAGTTGATTATCAACAAGCTAAGTGGCTTTTGAGGATCACCTTAAAGAAAGAGTTCAAGTTTGGAAAATGAAATTGGCTTTATATCTTGTATGCTGGTGTTTTTTTACTGCAGAACACATATGGATAATGTCTAAATGATTTCTTACAGCTTTTCCACAGCGATTACAAATAAAAAAAAATATTAAAAAAAAGAATGCCCCCACACAAATGCTTCCTGTCCCACTTGCCCCTCTCATTTACAATAAATTAAGAAGTAGCTGGTAACTTTTCAAGCAACCCATGTGCTTTAATTCAGTGAGAAGGATAAGCAGTTTAAAAAACTTTCTTTACCATCGAAAGTAAAAATTGTGCAGGTGTGATATGTTAAAGTGTGCAAGATTATATAAACAATATACAGTACAGTAGGTTAAGATAATCAAATCACAAAACAGTAAAACTTATACTATTTTAAAATGTCCATGTAGCATACCAACAGCATGCTGATAAACTTTTGGTCAGTGTTTGCAGTTCTTAATGTTTAGTCTTATATTCATACAAGGTAGAAATGTAAAAATATTATTATTTTAAATGTTTATTAGAATACCACAACTCACTTTAGCAGTGCTATATGGTAACACGTGGTAAATGCATTATTTTCCGTTTTGGTCTTTTCAGAAAAGTATTTAGACATCAGAATATTCCTAAATGTTTAGTTTCACCTGTAGATGGCAGCAGTGGACATGGATTTATTTTTGCCAAATAGATTTTGAAGTCCTCCAACATTGTTTTAACTCTAATGTTATAGACCAGGGGTCTCCAACATTTTTGTGAGCAAGGGCTACAATGGATAAAATCTGGAGGGCTACTTTTTTGATATAGTCAACTCAAAACTTTTTACTTTTACTTGTTGATTTTATTTTATTTTACTTTATATGTTTTATCATTGTTTCAAATGTTAACTTACATAAAAAAGAGAAGATAATATAAAGTAAAAAGTAAATATTAAGCTTTGGAGGGCAACTTACAAACTCTCGTGGGCACCATGGAGAGCACTGTTATAGACCTTTTTCATGCTTTTTAAAGGGATTACTTGTTTTTTAATATGAAGATGATATTTCAATGAATGGCTCAATAAAAATAAATGTATGTCATTCAGACATTTTGAGAGCTGTCCTAAATGAGAGGGACACAGTAATGTTGATAAACCTTTTCATCTGTGGACATCAGTCATAAATACTGTAGGGTGAGAAAGTTCAATAAATGATTTTGTATGAAATTGTACATTCAGCAGCCAAGCACAACGCACATCAAACGTAATCTGGATGGTGAAAACAGCATCTCCCATCGTGCACTCTCTTTCATAATGTCATTAATCTTTGCATTTGTTGGTTGAAGATATAGAGCAAACGATCATCCCGTGCAGGGGCGCTGCTAAGGATTTTGGGCCCCATGAAAAGAATCTTGACAGGGCCCCCAACACAGCTGAGACTTTTTTCATATTAATTTACATAAAATCATGCGCTTTTATGGTATTTTGACCACCAATGGGGTGAGAAAATTTTACTTGAATTAACAAGTTAATAGACAAAGATCATGGGCGGCCTCGCCATTAAAGCCGAACGTTAACTGTTTACATTCCTTGCTCATTTAAACAATACTTAGTCAACTAATGTGGTCAACCAATACACCTTTTGAAAGATAAAAGTACACCGATTCATATGCGTTTATGCATTCAACAATATAAATAACTTAGAAGGAGTTTTTGGTTATTCTGTATGAATTGTCAAACAATGCAAAGCTATAACAAAGCGGACGAATCCTTACCTTTTGTGTAATAGCATCGAGATGTCTGGTAAAATAATGGTAACATGTATTGCTCTTCTAAGAAAAGTAGTCCAGTATCCGATATCCATAGTAAATATTTGCACAAAACACACTGACCGGTAAAAAAAGGGTTTATATGTCCATTGTTTACGTCCCTGATATCCAGTAAACATGACGTCATACTCCCGTTCACTCGACGATTATGTCTTTCTAACACATTTTCCGATAAATCCAAACTCGTCAGCGCATCTAGTAGAGTGTTCTAAACAAAATTAGAGTAGTTGAAGTAATTTCTGATAAAAACTACCCTCGCAAACTTGTAAAGTAGTGAAAGGGGGCGTGTGCTCCAGGTAGCGTTTGCTTGTGCGTATGCAACAGTTTTTTATAAAAAAAATGGACAAATGACCAATTGAAATCATGTAGTGTCTTGTGACGTGTAGCTAATGATATGACGGATACGCCCATGTGCAGATTTGCATAATGGCTTTCATATTACAGTGTTGTTATATGTGCGTAAACATTAGCTCTCCAGAAAGTTACACGCTCGTGCTTGTGACACATACGGCCTTGAGATTCACCTGCTTGTTAGCACTACTTACAATGGACCAGCGTCGTGGACAGAAGTATTTTTTCTCCTACTGCTGCCTTGGAAGAACTTATATGAAGCAGTGATGAAGAAAATGTTGAGGATTCCGAAGAAGAAAGTGTTTCCAGTGTCGACGCGGAACAAGAGGAAAAGTTTTTAGACGGTCTTGATCTAAAGGTAAGTTTATAACTATTTCAGCGATCTGTACTGTATTATTCTTACTTCGTATTACATTTGTTTAGTGAAAGACGTTTTATTACTTTGACTATTATACATTATGAGTGCATTGATGCATTGTGTAATCACGGTGTTATTCAATTGCTGATATAGCGATATAATGTTATGACGTATTTGAAGGAAGACTTGTAACTTACATGCGCAAATGCGCAATATGTAACAAGCTCTTTCTAAGTTGTTATTACAGTAGAAGGTGAGTTTCTAATACAGTTTGTTGTTGCCATTAGCATCACTTAGAAACACTATGTAAAGCATGACGACACATGTTTTACTGTATGTAAAAGTAAAACGATCTTATTGCGTCATCACTTAGAAACACTATTATGTAAAGCATATGACACATGTTTTACTGTATGTAAAAGTAAAAAGTTCTTATTGCGTAAATGGGAGGAAAATGCAGTGAATATGTGATAGTTCTACTGTATGATATTATCAGTTGCATTAGAAGACGCATTTCTAAACCTATTTGTAAATGTGAATAGGGATGCTGACACTTCTGATGAAGAGTGGTTACCAGAGGCCTCTGGACCACAGACAAAGCTTTCCTGGCTGTCTAAAACATCTTCACCTGCCTTCACCGCTGCCAAGGTAAGAGGAGAGAAGAGGACACAGATAGAATCTACTCCATCTGACTCACCCAGTACTTTATGGTAGGTGAAATATAATGCTGTTTTGTGCATGTTTATTTAGAAAAAAACTGTACTTTGAGGCAGACTGTTGACAGAGTATTGTGAATGTGTGCAAATGGCATCACTAGAACAGGCCTGATGGTACACTACTTGATAGCCATAATCCTAAAGTGTGAATTTTGTGTATGAATAGAGCTGGCCTGATGGTACATTACAGTGATAGCCATAATCCTAAAGTGTGAATTTTGTGTATGAATAGAGCTGGCCTGATGGTACATTACTGTGATAGCCATTATCCTGAAGTGTGAATTTTGTGTATGAATAGAGCTGGCCTGATGGCACATTACTGTGATAGCCATAATCCTAAAGTGTGAATTTGGTGTATGAATAGAGCAGGCCTGATGGTACATTACTGTGATAGCCATAATCCAGAACAGAAACAGAAACTGCTTTTTTGAGTTTCATAATCAGCTTGTCCCGTTGGACCTAAGTATCAACACTGCCTAGCCACGTGCAACATGTTGTAAATAGTTTGTTTTGTAAATTGTTTATATTTTTGACTCATGTCACAGTACTGCTAAGCTACGTGCAATACTTTGTAAATAGTTTTGTATTTTTGAATCATGTCACAGCACTGCCAAGCTACGTGCAATACTTTTTTATCACAGGTTGTTGATGACTACTATATTGTAAACATATAAAAAAATCTATACATACAATTTAATTTGTTCTATAATGTTGTACATTTTCCTAAACCATGGAAAAGTATGTAAGTGAATAAAGACATTGTTTCATTTTATATGAGTAAGTAATCTGGTGTCCTTTTAGAGGCTTCAAGTAGCACACAGAGAAAATGCCCATAAATGCCTTTTAAAATACATCTATAAAGTTAGTATTTTTTCAGAAAAACAGTGTATATTGTTCTGTCACACACTAAATCAAGAATAAAATGTGTGGAAATGGTCAGATAAGCATGTTAGACCTCAATGTAGAAGGTGGTAACCAAGTGTCCCTTTGGAGTCTCCAAGTGGCTTTTTTTGGAAAGACACCCAGACATACACTAACAAAAAAGCTTGTAAAAAACCCATTTTTGCTTGTATCAACTTCAAATTTTCAAAATAGACTGTCAAGACCTGTGGTTGTAGATCAATTATATTTTCAGGCTCATTTACCACTGGCTTGTTAATTATTTTGCCATAGAAATGTAAAAATTGAAATTTTTCAAAAGAGAAAAAATCTTGAACGCTGTATTTCTGATGCCATATCTATGAAATAGTTATTGCTAGAACAGTTCTGCATTTCTAATAGTGAAATTTGAAGTGTTAGCTTTCAAAAGACACCTTGGTTATGTTTGTAGACAGTATGTTGTATGAGCAACAGCCTTTTTATTTTGGGTATGCCATTTGCCAGAGTGGGGGGGGGAGGCTGGCTCGACGTCTAAGAGGTTAAGTGTAAAAGAAAAAAGAAATCTTATTTCACAATTTTTTTCTCACCCCATGGGGAGATCATTTTGCTTATTTTAAGGACAATTTCACTTAAATTGTATATTAATTTGTCTTAAATCTAGACTTGTTTACTTAGGTCATTTTGCTCATCAAGAAAATACATCTTAATTTAAGAATTTTTTGATATTTCTACTGAAAACAAGACAAAAATACTAAGTAAGAAAGTCATTTTTTGAAGTGTTGAACGTTTAACTAAAACTGTGTATTGTTATTTTTTCCAGCGTTTTCTTGACCTAACATGGGGAGAAAAGTGAGTTCCCTTATCATGCACTTTTAACACTAGAACAGCCACCAGCAGTCATTTAAACCGCAACATTTAAACTTATGGTAATTGTCTTTAACACTAGAATGAACAAGGCGTCATTTTAATAACAAGCTGTGTTGCCTGGATCATACAATTTGGGCGGACTGAACTATTTTATGATAATTGAGAGGGGGGGAAGGGGCCCACGGACATTTGTGTTTCCTAAACAAATAAATTTTTTTGATACCAGGAAACAGCAAATAAAATAATTTAAAGTTAATAATTTTTACTATTAAATTTTTTTTAGCACCACAATTTTGGGGGCTTCTCTGGGCCCCCTCTTACTCGTGGGCCCCGAGAATCGTCATTGTTTACCCCCTCTTTACAGCACCCCTGATCCCGGGAACCAGCAAACTAGCAAGTGTCCAATCAACGTTGCTTTAACTTAACAGTTAAACAATTTCAACTTGTTTTAATAAAGTTATGTCAACCTATCACAAGTCAAAACTTAAAAACGTAGGTTGAGTTGCTGCTTGCTTGCTGCATTCTTTTTACAGCTGAGGACCAGCATGCAAAACTATCACACAAAAAATAATGTTTCATTAAAAACAGATGTAGTATTAGATTATAACAATAATTTTTGATTTGAATGTTAACAATCACTGACCGGGTTGCATTACATGAATCTGGACAATTAAACAAACAAAAATCATTGAGCTGATTTACTGTTTCCTACATTTGCGATTTCAATGTAAATACATTCTGTATGGAGACCTAAAAAAAAAACATTTTGTTTATAGTTATATTATGAGAATTTATGAGAAATGATTAGCAGTCCAGCTGGAAAAGATCTTGAATGGTGATCTGGATTGTGTTCTGTTAATTGGAGATCTCTGTTCAATGAAACAGTGACTTGAACGCAATTAAAATCTCTCTGAAATAAAAGACATGCACAAATAATCCAAAAAATACTACAGCGACTACTCACACATGAAGTACAATTTCCAAATGTTAAACCTTTCAGAATAAAGACATACTTTAATTTATTAAACACAAACCAAATTATTTAACAAAAAAAACTTTCTGCATTAAGCATGACTGCTTTTTTGAGGAGATGTCACTGCATGGTAATTTGTGTAGCCACAACAGCATGCGTAATTGGAAACAGATCTAGTCCACCAAACCCAAACCTACTAACTTATATGCACTTTCAGAGTTACCGTGAGTTATCATGATGCCCTTGCTTAACTGGATTGGATTTGTAGTCAGTTTTTATCACCACTTCTGAATGCTTTAAAGGGATAGTTGTAGTGATGTAGTACTCAAGACCGGTCTCGAGATCACTTTCTGATTTCTCTGACTCGTCTCGGACTTGTTCCTTCAAAGACTTGGACCACAGTGGGAGGAGAAGGATTTGTAATTTCAGACCGAGTCCTAGAGACCAATGCATTTTTTTATGTTCATATAACAACACCTAACAATAATAATAAAATGAAATGTTGACGGACTATTTGAAAATGACATCCCATGGTGCAATGCAAAGATAACGCCATCAGAGCCGTTTATTTATCTCTAGAAAAATAGGCAGAAGATGATGCATGTGGTAGGGATATTTTTAATGTCAGTAAAAGCTTAGTTGATATTAAGACGTTAAGACTGCTCCTCTAAACAATTCCCAATCTAGCTTAGTCTGTAGGCCTAACTGTTAAATCATGAATATGAAAACTGACCGACTCGGACTTGCTTCCTCAAAGACTCAGACTTGACTCGGACTCGACTCTATTTGAAAACCAACGGACTCAGTCTCGACCCCTTCTAAGATTCTTACTTGACTTGAACTTGGCATTGGCAGTCTCGTCCCCATCACTAGATAGCTCACCAAAAATGACCCATTTACTTATTGGAAGATATTTTGAGGACTGTTTAAAACAAAACCAGAAGCCCCATTGACTTTCATAGTATCATTTATTCCCATGGAAGTCAGTGGATCAAACATTACTCAAAATATCTTCATCTGTATTGATCAGTGCAATGAAATATATACAGGTTTGGAACAACATGAGAGTAAGTAAATGATGACAGATTTTTTATTTTTGGGTCAACTATCCCTTCAAAATAACTTTCACATGCACTCTCTTTTGAAGTGCATTTGTCTTTCTTCAAAGATATAAGAAAGATGCTGGTTAATAATCTGATTTTTATTTAGCAGTGAAGCAGTCCCAACTCTTCATCTGTTCTCAAGGTTTCTCTTTGAAAAATGTAATAACTGTATTTACAAGGTGAGGTTTAATCTTACAGCTGACCAGACCAGAGTGGTAAAGTTATGATACATGTGATGAAATCCCATAGAGCTGCACATTCATAAAATCTTTAGATGGTCATCCGGTAAGTCTATTGTATTAATCACACTGTAAAATCTGCCTTTGTATACAGTCGAAAGCACCAAGGGGAAAGGGTAACACTCTGCATTGCTCATTACTTTCAGTGAAATGAATTTTTCCCAAGCAAATGCTCAATTTCAGTCTCTTAAAGTTAATATATTCCTATACTGCCATGCAGAATGTTGAATCACAATGGCCATGTGACAAGATGATGTTTTAAAAATATCTGAGGGCATTCAGTCAGTAATACCTCATTTTTATTAGGTGTTTTTTATTATAGATATTATAAAGTCATGAAGCTAACACGCCACTGAATCACCAGACCATCTTAAATCTCACTTACGGGTGAAACTGCAGAAACACCACATCAGGTAACATCAGGAGGAAAAGTTAATTTATATGTTGAATACATTGACGTGGTGGCATTCTGCTATCCCTGATGAAAGTTTAACGTGGCTCATGGGTTGAATTTTACTTTTATAAAGGGATTTCTCAACTGGAAACAGGCTATGGAGACTTCTGCCAGCATACCAACTGAATTGAATCACTTGGCATGTGGAAGAAATGAAAGTGAAATATCCATCCTGGTAAATGTGGATTACAGGCAAAAGGAAACAGGTACTACATTGCAGTTCTTGTATGCAATCGGTTGAGGAAAGTTATTTCTTGGTACTTCAGAGAGGACGTGGAGTTGATATACTGTAAGTGTGTACGATATGGAACGTTTACTGAATTATATCCTAGACAGATCTTGTCCACCCAGGGAGTTTGTACCCTCGAGAACCATTGAACAAAAGAACTACACAACTTCAAAATAAGAGTCACAGATTGGAAAAACACAAAGCCGGATCATGACACATATGGCAGTGTTAATATTATAGCAAACACATGTAACATTTATAACAAGGGCACAGTAAAATAAAGTGCCACATATTTATCATACTCGACAAATATGGGGCTGGATGCCAGTATTCAGTTCCCAGAAATGATGATCCACAGACCATCCTACTGATGAAAGCCATAGACACACCAAAGTTTAATATTTAATCATCCATGACCACCACGTCTGAGCCAACACTATCTGCTCCACAACAGGACATGAAAAATGAGGCACTTAACCTGTCAAGCATATAACAGGGAATTCAGTGTTGATAATCAGTACAACAGGATATAATCCTCCAATCTCATCTCTATTTTGCTGTTTTGGACCTTGACCCTTGGGTTCAAACATCACATGTGACATCGATACAGGACGCAATCTTCAATCTAGCTTTTCCAGCTTCATAGCGAATACAAAATATCAGGAATTCGATGGGTAGTGTTAGTGTTCAACAGTGGGTAGGATGACCAAACGTCCCATACGTCCTCTGGAGGACGCATTGGCTGACAACATTATCAAAGTTTAATATTTCAGAAAAGCAACTGTTACATTTCAAGGCCGTGAATCCAAGTTGGAAACAATACAGTGTGGAGTCCCTCAAGGCTCTGTGCTGGGGCCTGAATTATTTATTTTATATATTAATGATTTTACATTTTGTTCTTTTTGCCGATGATACAAATTGTATTGTATCAGAGAAGAACTTAAAAATATTAATGAAAATGATTGAACAACAATTAGTCCTACTTCAGAAATGGTTTAATAAAAAGAAACTGTCACTAAATTTAAGTAAAACAAAATTTATGTTGTTTACAAATCAAAAATGCCCTGATAATGTTTGTTTGATTAATTATTGAGAGAGTGTCAGAATTTAGGTTTTTAGGAGTACTTATTGATGAAAAATTCAGTAATTCAGAAAAAGTCACTTATAGCTTATGTGAGAAATAAAATTTGTAAAAATATTGCTGTTTTGAGTAAAGTTAAGTTTATGTTAAATTATAAGGCAATAATAATCCTATATTCTTTTGTAATTTTATTTTACCATAACTAATGTATTGTTTGGAAATACGGGGTAATTCTTATTTCACTAATTTAATGCCCCTATTTATTTTGTTATTTATTTTTTTATTTTAATTTGTAACTTTTTTAATATAAGAATGGGGTAGGAGTTTATAAGATTTTTTTCTTCATCTTACTCCTGTTCTTCTTGTCATGGAATGTATTTTTGTTGTGTTTGTTGGATTGTTGTTGTGCGTTGCATTACCATGAAAAGAAAATGAAAGAATAAAACTTGAAATGATTTTATGTCTTAAGAGAAATAAATCTTAATTTTTATTAGGGCTATCAAAATATTAATTGCGATTAATTGCATACAAAATAAAGGTTTGTGTTTGCATAATATATTTGTGTTTGTGTACAAAATAATTACACACAGTGCATACACATATATTATGCAAAAGCACCTTTTTATTTTGTATGCGATTAATCGCAATTAATCTTTTGACAGCCCTAATTTTTATACTCAAATGTGAGTACTTCGATGACGTATGTGTCACACCCAAAATCCTGTCTGGGGAAAATGGCACATATGGTCACCCTAACAGTTTCACTTTTAGTCAATTAGCAGATACTAAGGAACAGCACAACTTTCTGTACCTTGAAAATGTTAAGAAATGGCCCAACATGGTTGTCTAGCAAAGGCCATAGTTTTGCTTTGAAACAAGCGAAGCTTTTCAAGAAAATGTATTCTTTAACATTAGCTAATATAAGTCAGGCCTTACTTTGCTTATGAAACGAAACATGCCCCAGATATTTGTGAAGAAAACCATAATTGTTAACAGAGATGACAATGGACAGACATCAATCTGACCAACATCAGTTAGTTTTATTGTTTTTCCTCATTTAAATGTTTTGCACATAAAGATTTGTGGAGTTAAAATAATTATCATTTTAACAAGCATTGCAAACTCGAATAACACATCAAAGAAGCAATGTCCTAAATAAAATCCAAAATGGGAAGGAGTCTGAAAGAGAGAGCAAATGCCAAAACCGCCCATCTCTTAGTTCCACCAATAAACTCATATTGGCTTTCATGTGTTTCACTGTTAGCCCGGCAGTCCTGCTTCAAAGTCACTGATTGATGGATGAATGAATAAATGAATGAATGATCGGGGTTCATGTGCCTGCAGGCCAGCTGGCTTTTCGTCCCGGGCACACAAACTGACAGATGCAGTATGCAGTCCTGATTCACCCGCATCTGTGTTCCAGCACTAATTCATCTACGGCACGCCTATCACTGACATACCATCACGTTATGAAGCAGATCTGCTTTGCTCAGTGACACATGTATCCAAACACAGAGCTTGTACCATGTCCAGGATTTAATTGCAGTGTTAACAGTAATTCTTTACAGAGAAACTTTCTCCCTCCAGAGACCACACTGAAGGATCTGTGTTTGGGATATTATTCTTTGGATTGGATTTCAATTGGTTCAATGTTTCGGCCTAATGGAACAACGAAGGCTATTACAGTTTTTCTCAGTCGCTTGGAGCATTTCTCAAATCATTCTTAAAATTGGCTAAATAATGCATGCATTTCTTGAAACAATTCATACAAATTGAACAAAATCACGGATGTCCTGCAAAATCATAACTTGTTCAAAATCCTTAGTTCATCTTTCAGAAGTACATTTTATATCAGTGAACATGTCAGAAATGACAAGTCTGTGTGTCATTATTCATGAAGAAATGTTGAGTCATGTCGTCAAATATACAAGTGTACAAAATTATATGTGTCAGTATTTTCTAATGTGAACTGTGTACGAATTCAATTTTTTGTAAACAAATCACACACATTGTAAAAAAAGTAATATACAAATAAAACGTTAGAATATAAAACTGTACACTGTAAGAAATGTCACTTTTTCTGTAAGTCAAATTTTCAAGATTCACTTGACAGCAATTTATCAATTCAGTTCAAATCCAGCTTCAAAGGGCTCTAAACGATCCCAACCGAGGCATAAGGGTCTTGTCTAGGGAAACATTAGTCATTTTCGCCAAAAAAAAAAGTACTTTTACACCACAACATCTTGTCTTGCACTAGCCGTGTGACCCGCTAGCATGACCTAACGGATAACATAATCACGTCGAAAGGTCACGCATGATGTATGCAACTACCACTACCACAAGTGTTGAAAAAGAGCAGCGTTCAGATGTTGTTGTAAGTGAAATGATTCTAATTAATGTCTTTGTTTATTGTGTAAAATGATCCGCAAGTGTGCGTTTCACATAACGCGTGAACATCCAACATGATTATGCATTACGTAAGGTTGTGTTGGCGCATCACACGGCTAGTGTAAGACAAGAAGTTATGGTTAAAAGGAACAGATTTTTTTTTTCTTGACGAAAATCATTTTGATGAATAAGACCCTAATCCTGGAATGTTTTCCTCAAAAAACTTAATTTCTTCTCGACTGAAAAAAGAAACCTTTAGACATAGGGCCCTATTTTAATGATCTAAGCACATGGTCGTAAGCGCACAGCACACAGTCTAAAGGGGCATTTATGAATCCACTTTTTTAATTTAACAATGGAAAAAATGATCTATGCACCTGGCGCACAGTCTAAATGGGTTGTTCCTATTCTTGTAATTAGTAATGGGTGTGTTTTGATTAACATTCAATAAACCAATGAGAGTCTCAGCTCTCATCCCCTTTAAAAGCCAGTTGCGCTCGCACCATAGCAGATTGCCTATTTAGATGGCGGTGTTGGTAAGCGGAAAAACTGTAAGCAGATGATGAAGACCACCAGTTTAAGATAAATGTTAAAAAATTGCATTGTGTTTTATTTATTAAAATGGTTATTTGTGTAATTAAAGCTTTGGTTCTTTTACACGTCGGAGTAAAATAAGCAGTGTTTTAATTACTTTTAAAGTATGATGCATGATCACTGTAATCTCAAAAATTTTGGTTGCAAGAATAATTTACAAATATGCAAAAAAAGGTTTGTGGGGTTGGGGTTAAGATTAGGGTTTGGTTTAGGGTTAGTTGCATGTAATTATGCATAATTAACTGTTATTACTATAATAATTACATATAACATGTGTAACAAAGACACCGTAAAATAAAGTGTTACCAACTTTTTTTGTAACAAACAGGAGATAAAGAATTTACAAATGTGTGAAGAGTCAAAACATTTCAGCACTCGGTCAACGTCGTGGGGTTTTTGAAAATCATTTCTTAAAAAAGGTTCTCATCTCACCATATCCACAAGTACAAAGTATTCAATTACAAAATACTTGTGGGTAGCAAAAAATTTTCAATTTTTTTCAAATATTCAAAATATTTGCATTTGTTTAAAACAAAACATTCAATTACTTACCAGGCTACAGGTGAAGTAGCTATTTACGCCTTCAAACATCTGGTAATTGGTCCTCATTTATGTCCAAGAGACTCAATAATAATCTTTTACATTTTAATCCTTTAAATTTTTGTATTTAACCCTGGGGAACCCAGGATAATCAAAAACACAATTTCTTCTACTGAACAAATTTGACCCCATGGGTTCTCCAGGGTTAAAAACGTTTGTGTGCTGTCCATGTGTGTAATAAGTAAACGTGCGTTGTCGTCTCGTTTATAGGCGCATATTACTAACACGCTCTTTAAATAACAAAAACTTTAGAACGGGTTTTAGTTGGTCAATGACGTGATCTATTTTAGTTGCCTCAAAATCGCAACGCGTCAACAACGCGCCTGAACAAACCTCGTTTTCAGACCAGAACGCTCGTGGGCGCACGAATGGGCGCAAATGCATTTGCTATTTAAACAACGTGGCGCTAAAAATGGTATCTGCAAATTAGCAAAAGACACTAAGCCGGTGTATGATAGGGTCCTTAAATATCCTTGATGACAATTATTCAATCCTGAATAATTATCAGGATTTTTTAAATGAAAGTGGAATATTCCTTTAATCCACACTACATGTCTAGCTCCTCCCCACACCGTGCACATTTCACTTTGATCGGTCACTTGTTCACTTATCCTTTGAGGGTAGGCCAAAGATGCCAGTTGGTGGGCATTATACAAATGTGTAACATAGTGATATATGTCATGAAAATACTGACAAGACTACAAGTCAGGCATTTGTTTTAGTTCAGATAAAATAACATCTCCTTAGGTGCTCTGTAACTTTGCAGATTCACACCGTCCAGTAAAGACTTGACATGCAGATTGTTTACATTCACAGAAACCTATATTACACGCTAAAGGAATAAAAAGCATGATAGCAAAACATTATTTATAAAATACTCTTTTGTTGTCTATTTGCAACCAGCCGTCCTTATAGTGTATTTTTGTATACAATGCACTTCAGTTTTATTTCTCCCACCGGATGCCATTATGCAGCAGGTGTTTAAAGACCATAGACAAAAGCATGTGACATTGATGCATTGATCTCTCAATCTGTGCAAAGCTCTGTATCAAAACCAGACAAAAAATTAACATGCATAACAAAGCGACGCACCATCTGCTCCAGAGAGCCCAAATCACAATGTGAACTTTAATACAGATGCATCGCTGAATATTCGTGAGTGTGTATTCGTGACGAGTGGGATATGAAACATAATCTGGCGAAGGCTTCATAATCAATCAGCAAATCCGATTATGATGTTGGATGTGGATCCAGGACGTGACCCATTTCCTCTCTTTTATATCAAAGCTGCCCTTCACCATTGCTTGCTCTGTATCCTACCCTAATGGCTTCCAGATGAGCGTGAGCAGACGTTTGAGGCGGTGTGCAGACGAGTCTGTCCTTGACGGCTCGCGGCAGCTGAGGGGCTGCTCGCTCCTTGCTGCACATTTTTGGAAGGACATTTGGCTTTCCTGTTAAGCTGAGGATTGGAGGACCCTGAATGCCTGCTGGTGGGTATTTGGTCCTGCATGCTTGAGTATTTGTTCAGCCTTAGTCAAAATCAAAGCGCCCATTTCGAGGTTCATTCCTGAATCACACAGCTGTACCATAACTGTTGGTGTGTCATAATTCATCTGGGTAATTCATAAAAGAAAAATTTGAAATTCAAAAGAAATCCATAATTTCTTAGAAATGAAATAGTGTCACTGGTATCCATCAAATATCATTTGCATTCACACACTGTATATTAGCTAGATAGTATGGAAAAATTTATTTTTTGATATTATAATAAGTACCTATTACTGTTTCTGAATAATAATTGCATGTGACTGCAAGGTTGTTGCTAGACGGTTGCTTACTTGATCTAAAAGTGTTCTTCCAACACAGTGTCATGGCAGTTTGTACGTATTTTACGATGTGGCAAATTTGTATTAATTCGAATGAGGGCAACAATATACGCTAATATTCATACACACTTTTGTACAATTTCCTATCGCCCCTGTCATGTTGGGGTTGGGGTGGGATTTTATTATAGTTTATAATAATTGTACATTCTAAAAAATGTTGGATTATATTCAACACAGCATTGGGGTATATTAACCCAAAGAAATTTTATATTTGACCCAACAACGGGTTGAATCAACCTAACATAAGTTAAATTACAACCCGGACGGATTGGGTTGTTTCCTTTATTACCCAACGATTGGTTAAAAATAACCCAGCAGTATTTTTTGAAAAGTGTATGTTTTTGTATGATTTACTTTATAGAAATACATAAGAATAAAATACATGACAAATTCCAGTGAGATCAAGCTGGTCCCATACAGTAAAAAATACATTTTCTAATATAATTTTAAATATATTTAAAAAAAAAATGTATTATTTACCGTTATATTTTAGATTTTTTTTGTAGGCCTTATTTTGAAGTATATTTAAAAAATAAATAAATATATTTCAAAATATACAAAAATGGCCAAAAAATATATGTACTAAAATATATTTCTAAATATGTTTACAAAAATGTATTTTTTTACCAATATATTTTTTATACTTTTTTGTAAGCCTATATTTTGAAGGATATTTTAAAAATAAATAAATATATTTTAAAGCATTTATATTCATGTTACATTGGAATAGATAGAAACTTTGTAAGTTATGAGAGGTTGAAATTACATTAATTTTCAACTGTAAAAATATACTTTTATGCATAATTTATACATTTTATACGCACTTATATATTTTGGCCAGGAAAAATATATATTTTGCTGTATGGGTTGTAATTAGTAATGTTTTTGTTGCTCCTGAAATTCATTTAGAAATTTATAAGAAGGTCAAGGCAAGGCAAGACAACTTTATTTGTATTGCAAAGTGCTTTAAATAGAAATGAGAAAACAATATATAAGAGTAAAAAGTATGTAGAAATAAGAGACAATAAAATCACAATAAAAACAAAGATACATGAGAATTTAAAATATCAATTAAAAGACAATAAATGTGATTTTAATATAAACAGTTTAAATGTGTGAAAAAGAAAATAAAAGGAAAAGGAAACAAAAGAATATAGAACAGTTAAAAATAAGAATAAAAACAAGAGGAATAAAAAGAATTAAAATAGTACATATAAAGTATAATATATAAAGTATAATATATATATATATATATATATATATATATATATATATATATATATATATATATATATATATATATATATATATATATATATATATATATATATATATTTATCTATTTAAGCTAATATAGGTCATCATTATAAGTAAATCAGACTATTTACCAGTCAGGCAAAAAATATTATTCTGAAACTTAAAACCGCAATAGATCTGATGTACAGAAACAGTAAGCTTAAGTTTGTATCCCAACCCAAACACTACAGTGCCATACAGCAGTTATGCCTTGCATGTATTTTAGATCTTGTCCGCATTGAGAGGAATTAAGGGCTTGTAAGTTTATACCCCAGGAGAGGATTTACAGCTATTTTGGTCTCATGTAAAGTACTTAACCTGCTTTGACTCTGTAAAATATCCAGCTGAGACTGAAAATGTATGGACGTGACTTCAGAATGAGTAATGGCCCGTGAGTGCTTGGGAAAAGTACACAGAGAGATTACAGAGTAAATCTCAGTATGACAAAAAAAGCATAACCAACACTTTAATTAAGTGCATTGTTGAATAATGCTAATGTTGAAAACTGAAGGTTCATATCACTCATTAAAAAAACATAGCATGTCAGAGAAAACATCTAAGGTAGTTCTAACTAGTTATGTAACATTTTAACTAGTCATTAATTAATATGTGTGGTGTCACACTGCAAAAAAGTTTCCTAAATCTTGTGAGTAATATAAGTAAACATCCTTAAAGTGACAGGAGAAGCAAAATCGCTTTATCAACTCAAGAGTAATTTAGGATAAATAAAATGTATGTTTAGAAATGTATTTTGTCTTGTTTATTTGTGGGTTTGTCATTTGTTTTAACTTGTGACTTCACTCAAAAGAATGCTTTGGGTTGAAGTAAGCCAGATAATGTTTATATTTTTCCCAACAATGGGTTAAAACAACACAGCATTTAATAAAATTATAACTCAACAAGTTGTTGGTTTTACTACGGAGCCCCTAAGTCGACATGGAGCAAAAATTAAATAAAGTTTAGTTTCGCATGCTCACGTGAAATTATCTTGTGCTCACGTGAAACTATCTCCTGCTCACGTGAAACTTTCACGTGCGCACGTAAAACTACCGCTTTAAGTTTCGCGTCCTCACGTGAAACTTTCGTGTGCGCACATGAAACTTTTGCTTTCACGTGCGCACGCGATAGTTTCACATGTGCGATAGTTTCACATGAGCACGCAAAACTAAACTTAAAAAAAAAGAAAAATTTGCACTTGAAGGTTTTGTATGAGCACATGAAAGTTTCACGTTAGCACATTAAACTAAACTTAAAAAAAAAAAAAACTTTTTTTACTCCAACCTTAGGGGCTCTGTATTTTATTGACCTAAAATACTCTACAAAGAAATGGATGGATAGATTGTCTATCCAAGTCCTTATAACAATATACTGTACACTCAACAGGAAGACAAGACCCTGTCAAGGTCTATTCCAAAAATGCAGGGTTATTTTTAACTCAGCGTTGGGTCAAAAAAGAATGAACCCAGTCGTTGGATTAAATTAAAGGTGCATTTTGTATAAATCACCACTAGAGGAAAAATTGCACAATGATAACATAACAATGGTAGTTTTTGGTAGTGTGATTAATGAGTGGAATTATGGGATTTGTTGTCTTTTACTCAACCACTGATGGCCATCAATCAGACGGGAATGAGAAATCATGTTAACGGATGAGGTAAAGTAATCAAGTTTTATAAATGTTCCGTTTGATGATATTGTTTTATTTCATTATGTGAGGTTTCATGTAATGTTTAAAACTAAATTGTTCAATGTTACAGTCTTAGTCCAGTTCGATTGTGTGTTAAGACAGCACTACAACGATTTTCACATAATACTTAATAATAATACAAATTCTTATTGTGAGGTTATGATGTAAAATTGAGATAGCTACGTAAGTGTCTGAAAATGACCATTCTGACATTACACCATTGAATGTTGTATTGCATTGGAGTACAATACTTCTTGAACTTATATAGTCCGCGGAAACACACAGTGTCTCTATAACGTTAGACGACAGTCTACAAACTATTCTCGTGATCGATATAATAATACCATAACATTTTTGAAAGGTTAAAGGTTTTTCCCAAGCTCTCTCCATCCAGATAATGCAACACAGATTCTCTATCTTTCTCTCTTCTTGTCCTAAACTTTTCTTGGGTCGTTTTCTTCGGACGGGAGCTGTTTTTGCCGACACAACCAGCAGCAGACGGTAAAGAGTAATCGTGATCCACAAAACAAGCCACTAGCCCGACAGACACTATAAACTAACTTCTGCATTTGTCCACAATGCTGTTGTCATGTGGTTTTTACGTCAGTAAAGGGGGTAACAAAGTGTAACATGGATAATAACGTCATTGGCATGCGACTACACTGGCCCGTGTCACTGTTTAGAATGGCAATTTTCTCATGATTTACAAGTAGTTGAAAACATTATAGATATTGTAATAATCAGCTGAAGAAAATATATAGCACTGGCCTACAGGATTTTGGTTTTTTTACTGCAAATATCTTACAAATTGTACCTTTAATCCAGATAATGTTTATATTTGTCCCAACAATGGGTTAAAACAACCCAGCATTGATTAAAGTACAAACTTAAGGGGTTGGGTTTGTTTCTTTGGACCCAATGCTGGATTGAAGACAACTCAATGTGTTTATCGTGTTTATTTTGTTATCAGCTTTTGAATATGGGTAGGTTTCTGCAAAAACACCACATTTTGAGCAAAAAGCAGAGATAATTCAATTTTTGTGTCAGACTTTTCATAGAGATCCCATTCAGAGAGATCTTTAAAACAGACACGGACATGCAGCCGCTTGCCAAAGGGCAATACTTCTGGGTTTAAAAAGTTGCGGAAGGGCGGTATTGCGGAAAGACGGAAATACTCTTCATTGGCAGGGAAGCGTTTTCTCTTGATTGACGAGATATCTCGTCAATGACGGCGAAAGAGTTAATGATGATAAATAATTTTAGTTATCATATACAGTAAGCCACCAAGATGTTTTGCACTGATGTTTAGTAAATGTCATATGGATCATTAACAGAAATTATCTTTTCACTCAGTATTTTGTGTTCCCGAAAATCTTAAATTCGAAGTTTTGTGAAACACCTGATAGACCGCTAACATTATGGGTGAATGTTATAGGAAAAGCTGAGGCTGGTGTAACCGTACAGCTGTAAGAGAGCAGAAGTGTTCTTCGGGGAGCTCTTCGCTTTGATGATCATACATTTCATCAAGACTTTTGAAGTCGGGCCTCCATACAGTTTTGCTTGGCTTGCAGCAATTTCACTTTTTTGGCCTCGGTGCTTCTGCAATTATAGAGATCATTACACAACATCACCTCTCTGGCAAACAGATGGGATGAACTCTATAGCAGTGCTTTAGTTACATGCTGAGCATGACATTAATATTCTCAACCCATATTTCACCGGCTTCTTCAGAACTTACATTGACTTGTTTCAGAAGCTGAACCATTAATGTTGCGTTGTTTGCCAACAGAAGTAGGTTAGCAGTTTATTTAGTGACTGCATTGAGTTCAGAGCAAATCATTTAAAGGTTAACAGTCTGCAAATGTTTATATAGTGTATATCATATATCTTTCTAGTTTTAAAGGGGAGTTTTTAAGATGTAAAATAAATCTTTGGTGTCCCCAGAGTAAAGAGAAGTTTTAGCTCAAAATAGATCATTTATTCTACTATGTTAAAATTGCCACTTTGTAGGTGTGAGCAAAAATGTGCTGTTTTTAGATGTGTCCTTTAAAATGCAAATGCATTGATTTCTGCACCAAATGGCAGTGCCGTGGTTGGATAGTGCAGATTAAGGGGCGGTTTTATCCCCTTCTGACATCACACAATTTCAATGCCCTATTTTTTCACATGCTTGCAGAGAATGGTTTATAAAAGCTAAGTTACTGGGTTGATCTTTTTTACATTTTCTAGGTTGATAAAAGCACTGGGGACCCAATTATAGCACTTAAACATGGAAAGTCTGTTTTTTATGATATGTCCCTTTTAAGATGATGATCAGAATAGGTCTTTTTAATTTTATGCAATGTGATCTGATGAGAATACAAAAAAACAGTATATGAAGAGTTTGGTTCCAAAACGCGATAAACGCCATTTAAAAAAAAATGTTACCGCCAAAATCGGTATTGTATCTGGGACGGGTTTCCCAAAAGCATCGTAAGGCTAAGTAGATCATAAAAATGATTGTACGAATCATCTTAGTATTACGGACCGCTTCCCAAAAGCTTCGTAACTTAAATAGCACTTGAAAATCACTGTAGATCTACGAGTGCTCTGGAGTAATCGTTCATTTATAAGTGCATCGTAAAAGACAACAGGGTTACAAGGTCACCTTCATGACAACCGGCAAATTTCACTCCTGCAATGACAATAATGTAATGTTTTAAATGTAGATTTATTTATTGGGGTTTTCTTTGTTTATTTGTTTAAATTGCTTTAATATAATATATTTAAAATTCAAATGAGAAATAAAAATTTTATGACTAAACATAAATTATAAAGAAGGAAAAGGTATTTGGTACAATTCTGGTAAAAGTCGGTACTAGCAAATTGATAAATGGTTCCTACCAATTGCTGCTATAATTAATTTACAGTAAAAAAATTTTAGAACGGAAATGGCATTTGATTAAAAAAAAACAAATAAATATTTACGGTACAATGCAATAATCCATAATAATAAACAAACATAGATAATAAAAACAAATAATAATCTAAACTATAATATAAAATGCAGAAGGAATTTCGCAGTGGGACGAGTCCTAACTAAATACGGAAAATAATATTTAATTAGGCACAAATTATTAAAACATTTAAAAAGTCATTGACCAATAATGCAAAATATAATAAAAAAAAAATGTGTGCACATCGGCTGAAGATCATTAGCCTAAACAAGCTTCTGCTACAATTCGAGTCATTCTATTGGTGACATTTCAGCACTTGACAAACGGATAGCGACTCGTAAGTAGCACTTAAAACCCAGCTGCGAGCGATCATTTTATGCGCATCTTTGGGAACGCACGTAAATGAACAACAAATGTTCGTTAAGTAGCTCGTAGAAAGCGTTCTTAAGTGCTAAGCTCAATCGTTATCGGGAAACCCAGCCATGGTATTAAAAAGTAAGTTTTTTAATTTGATTCAAAATCCAATATGTTATCCATGTTATTCTTTCATCTTTTCTCCCTTTTTTCAAACTGCGATAAACGCCAGTCTTGCTTCTCTGCAGAATGCAATAAATCCGCTCGACAAATCACAGCGCACCATCCCACGCATTGTAAACAATGTCCCAAGGATGACAGCAGCAATGAAAGTGTTCTTAATATGACAAAGATTTTATAATAAATCTTTGAAAATTATGGATTTGAATTTTTAATGTTATTATAACCTAAAGATGCTATGTGAACGTTTGTAACAGAAAATAGTGGTTTTCATCTTGTCACTTTCTTGGTATAGAAAACACTTTTTTACCCTAATTAGTCAAAATGGATTTATTGCGTTTTGGAACCAAACTGTTCATAAGATTTTAATTTTTTTTTTTTAAGAGCCATAAGCAATAATGTGGAGGCAGCAGAGAAAGCATCCAGATGGCTCTGGTTGAAGAGGGGAGAACGATGGGGGCGGTAGCATGCCACTTGGACACAGACCGGGGTTTGATCAGCCTCGGTCGGGTCGCCTGGAGGAGGGTGTCTGTTGCAAGACCCGAAACACCCTGTGAGTCCAGGAAACAACACTGATGATGTGTCCAAGGTTGTGCATCAGAAGATGTTTCTGTAACTGAGAATTTCTGGGAGCACCAGTGACAACCAGGAACAGACTGGGTGACAACCATGAAGAGTGTGGTGACAGCTGGAGAGACAGAAGACAGCCGGAAAGACGGCAACCCGGGGTGGAGAGGGTTGGCAGCCCAAACCACTTCTTCCGAGAGGAAGAACCCAAAGCAAGCTACAAAACCTTCAAAGAAAAGATACCCCCAGGGGTGCCCGAGAGGGGGGGAGGATGAGCACCCCAATAGGACGGACTTAAGAACGACGACACAGGACAACGAAATAACGACAACGACAGTACAGTGCATCTGCGGCAAGAGCTGCAAGAACGAGAGGGGCTTACGAATCCATCAAGGCAGGATGGGATGTCTGAAAGCAGCAGCGACGACGACACATCGCACAGAAGTCACAACTTCTGGTAAGACGCAGGAGGAGCCAGGCCAGGAGGCAACCCACAGTGCCCGGAGCCTCCTAGTGTCGCCAAGACCTGCTGCCAGCCGTTCGCCTGTCACCCAAAGCTGCCTGCAAGTGACAGCACCTCCTGACAGCCCACAGAGCCCCCAAAGCCGGCAAGTGGCAGCAACAAGAACTGGCTGTGCCCCTTTGGCTCAACCAAGGATCCAGTGGCCCCAATCCTCAAAGAGAGCTGAGTGGCACCAGTTCGATGAAGACGTGAACCAGATCCTGGAAGTGACAGCTAAGGGGGATGTGGACCATCGATTGTTAACGATGACCACTCTCATAGTGAACATTGCAGCTGAGCGATTTGGATCTGTGACACCCAAACCCACTCCATCGGCATACACTCCAAGCCACAGAGTGGGGAAAATCAAATGTCTCAGGGAAGAACTCAAGCTACTAAAGAGGCAGTACAAGGCAGCAGGGGAAGTAGAGAGAGCTGGCCTAGCAGATCTGAGAGGAATCCTGAGGAAACAACTTTTGACCCTTTGTAGGGCAGAGTACCACAGGAGGAGGCGGAAAGAGAGAGCAAAGAAGAGGGCAGCATTTTTGGCCAACCCTTTCAAGTTGACCAAGCAGCTTCTTGGCCAAAAGAGGACTGGCCAACTCACCTGCTCCAAGGACACGATCAACAACCACCTCAAGGCCACCTACTCGGACCTGAACAGAGAACGACCATTAGGGCCATGCGATGCACTGCTGACACCACCAGAGCCCACAGTAAAGTTCAACCTGAAGGAGCCCTGCCAGAGTGAAGTGGAGGAAGTGGTGAGGAGAGCAAGGTCAAGCTCAGCACCAGGCCCAAGCGGAGTGCCTTACAAGGTATACAAGAACTGCCCAAAGCTTCTACACAGACTCTGGAAGGCCCTGAAGGTCATCTGGAGAAGAGGCAAGATTGCCCAGCCATGGAGGTATGCTGAGGGAGTGTACATTCCAAAAGAGGAGAAGTCTGAGAACATCGACCAGTTTCGTGTCATCTCCTTGCTCAGCGTGGAGAGTAAAATATTCTTCAGCATTGTGGCCAAGAGACTCTCCAACTTCCTGTTGAGCAATAAATACATCGACACGTCTGTGCAGAAAGGAGGTATTCCGGGAGTCCCAGGTTGCCTGGAACACACAGGGGTGGTAACCCAGCTCATCAGGGAAGCAAGAGAAGGCAAGGGGGACCTGGCTGTGCTGTGGCTAGATCTCACCAATGCATATGGCTCAATACCCCACAAGCTGGTGGAGGTCGCACTGGAGAAACACCACGTCCCTCAGAAGGTTAAAGGCCTCATCCTGGACTATTACAGCAAGTTCAGCTTGAGGGTCTCCTCTGGCCAGTTAACATCAAATTGGCACCAGCTTGAGGTAGGGATAATCACTGGTTGTACCATCTCAGTGACTCTCTTTGCGCTGGCAATGAACATGATGGTCAAGGCAGCCGAGACAGAGTGCAGAGGTCCCCTCAGCAAGTCCGGAGTAAGGCAACCTCCCATTAGAGCCTTCATGGACGACCTCACAGTGACAACAACAGCGGTGCCAGGAGCAAGATGGATTCTCAGAGGGTTGGAGAGGCTCATGGTATGGGCACGCATGAGCTTCAAACCAGCAAAATCCAGGTCCTTGGTGCTAAAGAAGGGGAGAGTCACTGATAAGTTCCGCTTCAGGTTGGGAGAACATCAAATCCCGTCAGTCACTGAGAAACCAGTGAAGAGCCTCGGGAAGGCCTTTAACTGCAGCCTCAACGATAGAGACTCCATCAGGGAAACCAGCACTTCCATGGAGGACTGGTTGAGAGCCGTGGACAGATCAGGGCTCCCTGGAAGATTCAAGGCTTGGGTTTATCAGCATGGAATCCTCCCAAGACTCCTCTGGCCCCTGCTCATCTATGAGGTCCCCATGACTGTGGTTGAAGGTTTAGAGCGAAAGGTGAGCAGCTATCTACGCAGATGGCTGGGACTGCCACGCAGCCTAAGCAACATCGCTCTGTATGGGAACACCAACAAGCTCAGACTGCCTTTAAGCTCAGTGAGGGAGGAGTTCATTGTGACACGGGCACGGGAACATCTGCAGTACTCTGGATCCAGAGATGCGAAAGTGTCCGGGGCAGGGATTGTCGTCAGGACAGGGAGAAAGTGGAGGGCAGCAGAGGCAGTCCAACAAGCTGAAACTCGGCTGAAGCACAAGGCCATCCTTGGGACAGTAGCGCAAGGCAGAGCCGGACTTGGAAGCCTAACAGCAACCCGGTACGACTTGGCCAGCGGGAGGGAGAGGCAGAGGCTGGTGCAGGAGGAGGTGCGTGCTTCAGTGGAGGAGGAGAGAACCAGCAAAGCAGTGGCCATGCGGCAGCAAGGTGCCTGGATGAAGTGGGAGCAGGCGATGGAGCGGAATGTCACTTGGAAGGACATCTGGACGTGGAATCCCCAGAGAATCAGGTTCTTGATCCAAGGGGTTTACGACGTTCTTCCCAGCCCATCTAACTTGTACACATGGGGCAGAGTAGAGACACCTGCATGCACGCTGTGTTCCAAGCCAGGGACACTAGAACACATCTTGAGCAGCTGCTCCAAGGCACTAGGCGAAGGCCGGTATCGATGGAGACACGATCAGGTCCTTAAAACCATTGCTGAGGCAATCAGCAAAGGGATCAAAGACAGCCGATACCGTCAAGCCACAGCCAAGGCTATCCACTTCATCAAGGAAGGACAAAGGCCAAAGGGAACATCTAAGAGCTGCTCTGCTGGGTTGCTCTCAACAGCCCGAGACTGGGCAATGACAGTTGACCTAGAGAGGCAACTGAGGATCCCAGCACACATCACTCAGTCCACACTGAGACCTGACATCATCTTGGTCTCTGAGGCCACCAGACAACTAATCTTGCTAGAGCTAACAGTCCCCTGGGAGGAGAGGATGGAGGAGGCTCAGGAGAGAAAGAGGGAAAAATATCAGGAGCTGGTGGAGCAGTGTCGGACGAATGGGTGGAGGACCAGGTGTATGCCAGTGGAAGTAGGCAGTAGGGGATTTGCCAGCCACACCCTGAATAAGGCTTATGGTACACTGGGCATAACAGGCCCCAACCGAAGAAGAGCCATAAGCAATAATGTGGAGGCAGCAGAGAAAGCATCCAGATGGCTCTGGTTGAAGAGGGGAGAACGATGGGGGCGGTAGCATGCCACTTGGACACAGACCGGGGTTTGATCAGCCTCGGTCGGGTCGCCTGGAGGAGGGTGTCTGTTGCAAGACCCGAAACACCCTGTGAGTCCAGGAAACAACACTGATGATGTGTCCAAGGTTGTGCATCAGAAGATGTTTCTGTAACTAATAAACCATTTTGGGTAGGTTTAGGAGTAGGATTGTATTAGTGGCGTAAAATATTTATTAAATGCTATATTGTTACCATTACTACTTAAAATGTTCCTACATTTTTTTTCCATTATGTTGCAGAATATAAAAAAGAATACATTAAATCTTTTTGTATATAAACGTTTTGGGTTTAGTGTAAGGTTTGGGAAAAGTTAGGGTTAGGGTGGTAACATTATAAAATGGTTAAAGGAAAATTTTACGTTTTACGTTTGCAGCAATAAAAACGATATAATACTACGATTGAAACGAACGTATTAATACCACATATTAACAGTTATACCAGGCTGCCTTATGATAGGTTTAAAAAATAATATTTGTTTAATAATTTGTGAAAAAATCAATAAAGCTTTTAAACTCAAAAATACTACAAATAAAGGTACAAAAAGTTATCACTGGGAACATATACCTTTTAAAAAGGTCCTAATATGCTGATATGTACAGATATGTACTTTTACAGTATGCAAGTTTCAGGTACTAATATGAACCCTTTAGGTAAAAATATATACATTTTTGAAATGGTACTGTCCTAATGTCCTTTCTGTGCATTTATTTCTAACAGTGTAGTCTATCTACTAGTTTATTGAAATATAAAATGTATTTCTCCACATGGGAGATCATCTTACCCCCTTGCTCTTAAATCTCATTCATGCATTTTCAAATATAACATCTCAAGATTTTAAATGTCATTGGCAAATCTGAATATGCACACATTTAAAATCAGAGCTTCCAAATACGTTTTCTGGTTTTCTACTTGAGAAATCTCCCCTTTGCTTGTCTGCAGGCTGTTTCTGTGCAGAACCCTCAAGGATAAACATCTGCTTATTTTTCTTTTCCGGGTGGAAAAAAGATATTTTCACTTTTGCTGTTCCAACATTCCAGTTCATCTGGTTTGTGTCTTCATGTCCCCAGCGGTATTCGTGTCAGGCACAGTATCATTTTGTTTTTTGGGGGTTTGTAACAATTGCAGCTTCAGCATGTCCGTAGGAACTGCTCACTGGCTCCAGATCAGCAAACCCCTAAAGGACAACACAACTAAATTACAGTCATCTGTGGCAAGGCACAAAATAAAAGCATTTACCTGCGGTCATCTTCTGTCAATGAAGAGTGAAGGTTATATATATTGCCCATTGAATTTAATGTAGTCCAGACATTACCATGCATTTTCGAACAGGTCCTATCATTATTTCCATCTTTTATCTTGAAATAGGAAAGACTGATGAGGCTGGAAAACAGTAACATACAGAACTCAAACATTATGCATTGAATGAAATGTTAAAAAAATAAACCTAGAATAATAATAATAAAATAATGCATGCCATGTATTTCAAAATAAAACTCTTGAGCTGAAGTTTATTACATTTCATCTCTCATTCCCATGTGAAATGCATTGCAAGACATCATTTGGTGAAATGTTGAATAATCCTTGCGAGTGCCAGCATAGATCTGAATGACTTTTCAATCTGTGCTGTCTTTTCTCATATAATTGCTTTTGTGACTGAATGTATCTGTGCAGTGGGTTTTATGAGTCATTGTAATTAACCGGATGTATTTGTAGTCTGAGATCAGAGGACTGTCTGATCTACACAAAGCCTGGCTGTCTCACACACTTCATTTGTCTGCATGGCTTCAATACACTGAACACTTGTCAATACAAAGTGACGGCATCTAAAGCAGACCAGACATTCTGCTTTACTGACATGCACATAACCATGATCCGGTGAAATTAGCAATGCCTCAGATTAAACAGCTTTGAATCGTATGAAAGCATGATCACATGAGCAAGTGTGCTGGCATGGCCCTTACAAATTATATTAAAACAACATGCTTTTACTACAATATTAAAAAAACATGGTTAGTACAGAGAAGTTTGTTGAATTAGTGTAAGAAATATTCTGGGAAATGGGTTTGAAAAGTAACTTGCTTTATACATTTAAGCCCAAAAATGAAAACGCTGTCTTTATTTTCTCATCCTCATGTTGTTCTAAACCTAACACAAATGAAGATATTTTGGTAAATGATGGTAAGCACACAGCTGATGGTAACCATTAACTTCCATAGTAGGAAAACAAAAATTATGGAAGTATTATAAATGATAAATGAAGAAGATATTTTGATAAATGATAAGCACACAGTTGACTTTACACATTGAATTCTATCATATTTATTTCCCTACTATGGAAGTCAGTGGCTGCATCCGAAATTGCATTCTTTCATACTATGTAGAAGGCAAAAAGCAGTAGGCTAATGAATAGTATATCCCACACTGTAAAAAATTCTTCGCTGCCTTAAAATTTTTTGTTGAATTAACTAAGATTTACAAGTCATGTCAACACAGATGAGTTGTCACAACTTATAAAATATAGTTGAAAAAAGTCAACTTAATTTTAGAAGTTATAACAACTCACCTGTAGTTATAACAACTCATCTCTAGTCAAGATAAACAATAGTAAGTTGAAATGACTTGTAAATCCGAGTTGATTCAACAAAAAATTTTAAGGCAGCAAAGCATTTTTTACAGTGCAATTTGGAGGTACGTACATTTAAGTAGCGTCCGAATCCACCTACTTTACTTACTCTGGCCCTGTCCCAAATGGCACACTACGGACTTATGGACTTCCTCAGTCCCAACTTTAATGAAATCATGTTGTGGAGACTAGAGGTCTTCACGGGTCCACTTAGATCCAAAACCCAAGGCCCGCCCCCAGACCCGATTGAGACCCAGCGGGGTTTCTTTCTGTCTGACCTCTGCATGTGGGGCTGCAGACTGCACTCACGTCAGTGCCGTTTACATTCGGGTAAAAAAATAGCCACTGGTTCAGGTCGGACTCGGGTCTAATTTTCTCGAGTCGGGTTTTTCTGTAAAAAAAACTTATTTATGCATATCGGGTTTGGGTATTATGTGATCCGGGTAATTTCGGGTTGGGTACATTTCTTTGGACCCGAGAAGACCTCTAGTATGAATGAGATTCGGATGTAATATATCTGCCATATTGATATATCACGTGACATACATCGTCATCACGTCCTGTCTTTCCAGTGTGAATACTGCCTTTCCGCCAATTCCTAATATGACGATGCCTCTTTTTCTTCGTTTGATAACTCCTCTCCCGGGGCATCATGGGATAGTGAAGTGTCCGTCGTATGCACACTGCAAAATCTAACCGGAAGTAGTATGTCATCCGGGTACTTTTCGCTTAATGTTTTTGGAATACCTTTTATACGGACATACTACTCGCCTCGCCTACTGCTTTCGCCTGCTATATAGTATGGAAGTGGCGGTTTCGGACGCAGCTATTGACTTCCATACTATTTGTTTTTCTAGTCAATGGGTACTGTCAACTGTGCGGTTTTAAATGTACATTTAGTGGTTACCTTGGTGTCGTCTTCAGATAACAAATTAAAACAAATGGAGTAGCTGGCCAAATGGTTGCGAGACCAGCAGGGTTTCTTTCTGTCTGACTGCTGCATGCGGGGCTGCAGACTGCACACACGTCGGTGGCGTTTACATTCAGGTTAAAAAAAAAATGCCACTAGTTCGGGTCGGACTCCGGTCTTATTTTCTCGGGTTTGTCTCAGGTCGAGTCTTTCTTTTAAAAAAAAATATTTATGCACCTCAGGTTTGGGTATAAAGTGATTCGGGTCATTTCTGGTCAGGTAAATTTCATTGCACCTGAGAAGACCTTTAGTGCAGACCCTTGACGCGAGTCCAAGAGGGCCCACCGAAATCATATTTTGTGACAGACTCGAGCGTCAGACAGGAAATAAGAAAAGTTGTTGCCCATCCATCGTCTGTACTGCTCCGATTGCTTTTTCGCAAAGATTTCTGTGTTGGTAAAGCGTGCAAAGCCTGCTGCAGTGCGGGCTTCACCAAAGATCACATCAAGAATGCAAAGGTAGCACTAATGAGCACACTTCGGAGTGTAAAAATGACAGATGGGACACCCTATAGACTCGTACACTAAGGGAGCATGCGCATTTTAAGGCCACGAGGCCGAAAGTCCACATGAAGTGTGCCATTTGGGACAGGGCCTATATAGTAGAAGAAAACAGTGAACGGAGTAGTATGTCCAAACCCTCATTATTCATAAAATGAGTAGGCCAGAAATCCCCGGATGCCCTACTGCATCCGCCCAGATTCTGAAGCAAGCATCGATGGATACTCATCTATCCCTGCTTTCCCATGATGCCACAGGAAAGCAAAGCAAGAGTCATGTCGACCGGAGACCAGCAACTCGAGTGATTTCAAATGCAAGTAGCTATTATAAACAAATAGTGTGGTTCCTTCTGTTAAAATTGCATTTGTTGAACCTACCGAACATTAAACTGTGCAAAGACGGTATAGTATATTTGTTATTTTGCTCTAAAACATTTATTTATAGCTAACAGGGGAACATTAATCTCACATACTGTACGTCTCTAAAGTGAATTTACACACACACACTCAAAACCATATGCATGATTTTTGAAAAAAAAAAACACTTTGGAAAAGGGAGCAGAGCTAAGTACCAAAACACACTTTCAGATATCATGCATCCTGCCCTTAACATCTGTATACTATTTAAATTATTTAAATGTAAAATTGTTGTTTATTTTAACTGTTGATATCTCAAACAGAGTTACTACAGCACTTTTCTGATTGTTGATTTCCGTGCAGATGCTTGGTTATGGTCTTCCTCATCCTTTGGATCAACCATGTCCCCATTAAGAAGAGCAAGATTGTGGGATGATGAGGCAGATTAATCATTGCTTAACTAAAAATGAATGCATTCACATCACCTACATTTGTCTAGTTTTTATTCAAGCATAGCTGTCATCTGACAATACACATTACATTACAGTTGCAGTATTGGTCCGCAGATGTCATTTTTATTGTGCATCACTGTTGTGATAGGCTTGCAATGTAATTCTGGAGTATGGTATCTTACAGAGAGATCTTAATTATTAAGTATTTTTCCAAGTATAAAACCAACAGTCTTCTCCAAAGACGAGATCTTCGAGCAGTTGCCCAACCTCTCCTTTGTCCAGACATTGCAAAACTGACAGAGACCGGACAAGGTTGTCAAAGTTACTGATGCAATCAGGTGTTAGTGCATCTGTCCCTCATACAAACGCATACGTTTTTATACACTAGGCTTGTTCAAGTTCACGCGGGGCCGCAATAACCAGCAGGTGGGTGACATCAAAGACCCTGAGAGCGATTCCAGAAATCATACAGAGAAGTCTGATTTCGAATCGCGGTAGCATATTGTGATTTCAATTTCCTGTCGGTTCTTGCAGTGCGGCATAAGCGCGAACAAATATGCACTGTTAGACGTTTCTGTAATTTTTACAGTTATTTACTGTATATCACCCAGTATAATGCTGTAAACTATTTATACAGTAAATAACTGTAATTGGCTTTTCATTATGGGAATTTTCTGTGACATCATACATTATATACAGTATTTTACTGTATTTTAGTTGCTGTATGCTACTGTATTTGTTCTAACAGTGTTTTGGTGGTATTTTCCTTATTCACACAAATCCTTATTTTATTTTTTAAATAATTTTTACAGTAGCAAACTGTATTACACTTTACAGTAGCATTTAGATACTGTAAAATGGAAATACAGTTAAGTACTGTAAATCTTATTAACAGTACTCTACTGGCAACAGTGTACTCTTTTAGAGTTCGTTAAGCAGGGTACTCATTGAAATTAAGTACCTACAGTACTCAGTGAGTATGCGCAGCCATAGTTTACAATTAGCTGCATGCTTATCATCTTTTATGTTCATACATTTTTTTGGGAAAACTACACAGCAAACGAGCTGATGAAATGCAAACACTGAACACAATGATGATGACTTTAAATGAAAAAAATTACGCACTTTACTTTTCAGGGGTTGAATTGATCTCAGAAATGTTTAACATTGAAATTTTAAATTTCCAATTTTGCTGTGAATCCCTTTAACGTTGCTTGACATAGAAAACAAACGATAGGACTTTATGACTCTGGAACAGTAAACCATACTGTACTGTCCTCCTGAAATCATAACTGTGAAAGGCATTTTCATGTATAAAGTAAATCAAAAGCCATGAAATCCTTGTCAGAACAGAGGACTGCAACAATGACAGGTGGGCATAAAATTGGTCTAGACTCAAGGGGCGGAAGGGAAGGAAAAGTCAAATGTGAACATTCCCACAGGGATTTGGCCGTTTCACTACACTTTTTCCTCAAGTAGATGTTTTTAACAGATGTCACACTGAAGAGTTCCTGTTGAATGATTCAGACCTGCTGGCCGTCACTGAGAAAAGCTCCTGTAATAGCACAAAATAAAACTGGATGCAATGCTTTTTAAGACAATGTTAATAATGTAAATATCACATAGTTAAAGGTCTCTCTTTTATATAGAGTCCTGGTTTAAACAATGTAGGTGTTATTGGACTTTGTGCACTGTAAAAAATTATGGTTGCCAGTAACTAAAGATAAAGAATGAAAATGCTTCATGTTTATTTAACTTTGAACCAACTGTTGCAGTAAATAACAAATGTAAAATCTACAGTAAGATACTGGCAACCAGCTGGCAGTAATACTGTAATTTCTACAAAACAAATTGACAGTGTAGATGCATTTGTTAGATTTAAAATTGTAAACTAATCCAACAGTATTTTCTCAGTCGCTTTGGAGCATTTCTCAGATCAGAAATGATTTTTTCAAAACACTTTGTTCAACCTCCACATCATCAAGTCAGTTGTGCACAACATAAAAGCAAATTCTCCTTGTTTTGGAAAAATTGCAAATGCTTTGTTACAATCCTTCAGTTGATTATGTACAATTGTCTGCTGTTTGCTACATTTTCAACTGCTTATGTCATTTTCTTCTAAATACATTATTTGTGGTTTCTGTTGAATCACGTCTCAAAACATTTAGGAATAAAGTCATGACATGCAAGATTGTTGACTTTTCTGATAATCTGTTTATACATTTTTATAAATGTGAAGTGAATTGATGTAGGGGAAATTAATGTGTGTTAGATGACTGTATAAGACATACCAATTTATTATTTACGACGTTACGAGAACAGATATCTGTTGTGATGTGCATGAAAATCTGCCTGACAGCCTTGACATCAGGAGAAATTTTTGAGTTGAGATTTTAATTATACAGTGAACCTTTCTATTCACAATTGTAAAATATGATTTATTCGAAACTACAATGCGTGTAACTTTCTTAGAGAAAAAAGGAGTAAATGTGATATCTGTCCAAATCTCTTGCAATCAATATTTGACACAAATAATTAACTTCATTCTGTTGAAATTGAAATGTTCATTTACAATCATCATCAAAACTGTGCCCATAAAGTTCACAACAGAAAATACTGAAACATGTATACACTTGGTCTATCAACAACATGGCTAAAAATTTTGACTGTCTTGCCATTTTGATGGAATTGACATGTTCACTGAATTTGATATGAACTAAAGATTTTGTACAAGTTACAGGCTTTGCCGGAAATCCATGATGTTGTGCAGTTTGTACAAATTGTTCTGAGAAATGCTAAAGAAACATAAGAATGATTTAAGAAATGTTCTAAAGCAACTGAGAAAAACTGCAATACATTCAATTGTATTTATAATATGTTATAATTGCATTATGGGTTTATTTTTAATTATAAAGTACATTTATAAATAACTTTTTGGTGTAGTAAAATATATTAGATTAACTTTCATAATGTATAGTAATATTAACATTTATTGAGAACTAGATTTTTCCAAGTAAAATTATGATAAATACACAATGAATTAATGTACAAAATTAAATGTGTGGTAATATTAAGTCTTAATTAAATTTAAATTTTTCTTGTATTATTAAACTGTTTTATAGTCACTGCACATAGTCCTAAAATAATTAAATACATTTAAATCAACTTACTGATAAAAAGTTAATTTAATATAAGCACAAAAACCATTAAACTGAAACATTCAAGAAAAATGTACTTAAATTTATTTGCACATGTTGTAAGGAATACCCATAATCCTTTGCGCCTGAATATTTTGATTTTTTAAGCTTTTTCACAGAATAAGAACTGATAAAAATTAAATATATTAAATTTTTGTTAACAAAATGTTATACAGGTTTAAGCTCTTATATTATTGATTTAGGTTTCCTTACATGAACATTTTATTGTATTTCTCTCCACAGTGCTGACTATACATGTCAAAAACACAGTTTTGTGTGCGTTTCTGTGGAGAATCAAGTTTATTCAATGAGTCATACATTTTGTGTTATAATGCCATTTATAACATTAAGAGTAACTAAGTCCATTGAACTATATTAAAAGAAAATAACAAAGTAAATACAATCTACCATACAACAGTAAATAATATTTATTTAATATTTATAGGACAGCAATGCTTTAATATTTAAAAAGATTATAAACTTTACCTAAACAATTAAAATAAAAATAATTAAGTGATATTTACTTAATCATCTAACAAATGTTTTTCATGCATTAAGTAGATTTAAAATTATTATTATATTTAACTTTAATTATTTCATTATTATTTAATTCTATTATTATTTAATTCTATTCTATTATTTTATTCTGTAGGTAAGTTGTACTTTAAAAAAGTTAGTGCAAATTGTTACAAGGTAATTTTTAAAATTTTACAAGTTGTTGTTTTTTTTTCAGTGTAGTTTAAAATAATAATATAAATAAAATAAAACTGACAAAATATATGTAGATATTTAACACCATGTGTCACCTGGTTGAATGATAATATTCCCTTCCAGTGATCTGTGAAGCACATAACTGGATTATTGAGTAGGCGAGTTTAATCTAAGAAACCAGATCAGTCTTTTTATATACACCTGGTAGAGATATTAAGTTACAAAGTCGTAGTATCACCTTATTATTATTCAATTTTACATGCATTATATTATATACATTGTTGTATAAATGTGGATGTGTCAGGGGTCACCTCAGTGCACCAGGTGGATAAGGTCCATGAACTCCTAAATATATTCCTCCAGAGGCCGACCATTTTGGTTGAGAGCAATTTCTGGAGTATCCATTTTTGGGTCTGTTCTTCTGTCAGGGGTGCATGAGACGCGAAGATGAGGAATTCCAAAAACAAATCAACTTTAATTATAATAAAACAAGAAACATGCAGACTGGCTTTATAAACGCATACAGAGCAAGAAAAAAACAATGAAGGGGAACACAGGCAGAGTTTTTATAGAGGGGCTGATGAAGATAATGACTGGCAGGTGAGGAAGATTGAAGACAAGACACAGGTGAGGGATTGTGGGGGATCATGGGAAATGAAGTCTAGAAGGTGATGAACAGGGAAAACAGGCAAGATGAAAGACTGCGTGACAGGATGTCAGAAAGAGTAATGATGCTTTTTCTGCTCTGTGCACCATGTTCAACTGAGTATCAAGACTTTCTTTTTTAATACTTTTAATCTTATTTTGATGTCTTTATACTACACTAAAAATAGATTGCATGAAATCTAATAATGTCCAGACACCTTCACACAACAGAAAGGTCCTATGGTGAAATGTCAGCTGAACTTTCTATTTGTGCCATTAGGGGGAAGTGTTAGTCTTTGGTGCTCTCATCATATCCCGTTTGCTTTGTGTGGCCTGTTGGTTGATCCTAGTTAAAATGAATAGTGATAAAAGCCTCCATTGAGACTATGATATGAAGCCATATTAAATTGCAAACACACTGACTCGCTCATGCACACATACAGCATATACCATCAAACCACTATACATAATGTACAGTAAAGAGAAATCATGTTTATACATATATATATATATATATACTGTATATATATATATATATATATATATATATATATATATATGTTTATATATATATATGTTTATATCATGTATATATATATATATACAGTATATATATATATATATATATATATATATATATATAGTGCTGAAACCACAACTATATGTTTGGCAATACAATAATTCTTTCTTTAGGTCAAAGCATGGTAATATATTAACATCTTGAGAATAATGTCGCATTTCATGCATTTAACAAAACAACAGGACAGATGTTTAAAACAGCATTGCTTGTAATGTGGTTCATTCGCAGATACTGTTTAAGTCTCAAAAGGCTTGTGTAAGCTGAAAATATTTTTGTGCATGAATTCATATCCAGATAACATACACATGGGACATGTTGCAAATGTTTTAAATATTCTGCAACAGACACAAAATGAATCTGTACAATCTCATAGCCCATCACTTCTGAATTACTGAGTCCTGCTCAGATACGATCACAAACAGCAGGGTAAAACAATACTAAATGCAAACAATAAACTACAACTAACTACATTTTGGAGTATATTTAGGATAGCAAAAAAAGAATAAATGAATACATAATAAGGACAAGGTTATTAACTTTTTAAAGATAGACTGTGAAATTGTGTCAAATCGACATATATTTTATGTTACATTAACTTAAAGTTACAAGTTATGTCAACTTATCACAAGTCAAAACTTTGCAAAACCAATTTAAAACCATTAAAAACTACAGACACCGAGAGGAGCCTTTAAAAAAGAAAAAAGAATTATGATCTATAAATTAAAATATAAAAAGGGAATAAATGAAATATGTTAAACAATATATGGACCGAAAATAAATAAATTAATAAAAAGGTACACATTTAAAGGTGTCAATTTAGTAAATATACAACAGTCTCAAAGCAAGTCATGTTTTGGTAACGAAAATTTTGATTAATTTATTCATGTTTGATGACACAAAATTCTGCATTTTTTTGTGTCTCTGGAGATGAATGTCTTTTTCGTCCTTCGCAGCACGAATTTCTATCAATGGCTGTTTGTGTCTGTGGCACGATTTTCTTTATCGTGTCATTTTATATTTTGTTTCTCATCGTTCTTTCCTATTTTTAAATCATTGTCGCTTGGGGTTAGGGTTAGGTTTGGGGTTTGCATTAGGATGTAATTTTATGCATTGGTTTTTACATGTTTTTTGTCCGCTTTTAAAACTATTCTCGACTGGAGTTGGGGTTAGAGTTGGGTTTGGGTTAGAAAGTCGCAGAAAGTGATTCTTACCCAAACCCCAAGCGACAATGGTCAACAAATAAAAACCAACGATGAGAAAACAAAATATAAAATGACACGATAAAGCCGTGCCACAGACACGAACAGCCATTGATAGAAATTCGTGATGGGAAGGACGAAAATTAAATAAATTAATCAAAATTTTGTTACTATAACACGACTTGCCGTGAGACTGGGTTGAAATATAATTTATGCATTGTTTCAATTGTTGGTTTTCTTTGCTTCATCCCTCTTTAGTGTTTAACTTCTTGGTTTTTTGTAAGACAAACTGCCATTGGACCATAATGCATAATGAGAAATTGTGTCATCGTTCACGCTGGACTTTTATAGGTACTTATAAATGTCCGTCTTAACGTCTCCTCCCACGACTAATGGCTAATCTCCTGATCTGTATGGCAAGGCCAATTTGACAATGAACACTTATATGTTACTAAATGATGATTATACAATCTCTCATGATCTAGTATGGTTAGATGGTATACAATGAGTGTTATGATGTGAGAGGCGAATCTTAAACATAGGAGATTATGGGCTATATTCAAGATCAATGACATTTTTAACAGGAGGTATCGATTTTAATGCTTCACATGTATTATCCAATCTCTCTCACGATCCTAGGCACATGTAATTTGCTGTAAAAGGCCGCAGCTGTGAAGATCTTTCAGACCAGCATTATTCATGTGTTTATGTAATTTGCTGGCATCGTCTGAATGCAGCAATTATTCTGAAAAGGCATTTACCAGAGAGACAAAACACACATCAGTCTGTTCTTCATTTCTGACTGATTTCTGACTGTTTATAAACCCAACATTTTGGCTATGATCAAGGTCCTGTAACTGGTTGCTTTAATAGCTGGTTTATTTGAATAGTTAATATAATTGCCTTCCCGCAGCACGGCCACATTTAAACTAAACCTAATGCTGTTGTCATGATATTTAGCATACGTGGTTTCTGTTGGCTTCATTTATAAACAGGTACAATACAAAACAAAGAATTTTCATTTTACTTGATGCTTCAAAATCAAAGCAGAAACAATCTTTCATTGTTGGAAAATACAATCTGGATGGATGCATATTTTTGGAATTTGCCCCTTCCCCAAACTTTGTACATTGTCAGAAAAAAGTTACAAAACGGTACACTGTAAAAATATCAACTTACAATATTTCCACTTAAACATATGTTATAAAGTAAATATATTTATCCAACCTTTTCTGTCACAGTTCTGTTTTGTACCTTTACAGGTTTACTAAACATAATACAATGTTATAGATATTTACTTCCGGTTTCTGTTTGTTTAATGGTCTGACTAGTTGCTGAAACTGAACTCTTAAACAAATACCTCGTCGAAAATAACAAATGTTTTGGGTTCCTATATGTGTTGTTTATTTAGCTTGTTATATAAAAAACTACTTTAAAAGGACTTTGTTGTTATTTATTCTTCGCAGAGTTTACCGGAAGTTACGTGATGACCACGAAAGCCGCGTGTTTGTGTTGTTACTGCTGAAACCGTCTACTCTATAACTGAATCTTTTGTGTACCTTTAAAGGTATAATTAAAGTTTTGTACACCTAAAATTTTACAAAATTGTTCCTTAAGATACACAAGGGTTCTTATTGTATAATATTGTACCCCAAAAGGTACAACATTTCAATGTGTAAAAGTTAACAAAATTAACATTCGAAGGTACCACCCCAGCGACAGAAAAAGTACATTTTTATTCGGACAGTGTATTGATCAGTCGAATTGACCGGTTCTCACATGAATATAGCCATAAATGCTGGAATGATGTTAAGAAACAAACAATCCATGTTGAAACAAACACTCCACACATAGTTTAGGAATATTTTATTAAATGTTGTGTTGAACTGCAAGCACATTAAATGCAATTTCATTTTACATCACATTCATTAAAATGACCAAAAGCTTTGAAGGACACTAAATGTTTCTTGATGTTATCTTGCTGAATATATAAATAATGACACATTAAAAATGCACTGAAAGCACATTTGATAAATATTTGAGCAGCAATGCTTTACAATAACAGGCCACTTATTTTTTATCATTTGACATGCCATGATTGTATAACATGCTAAAAATTTAATGTCAAGGTATTTTAGAGATTATCTTGAGCTAAATATTAATGGCTTCATAGTCTCTATGTCTTTCTCATTTTCATCTGTTTAAAACTAGAAAAAGTATTGTATACTCTCATAAACATTTTCTGAAATATGTCTCTTTGTGATATAAAAATATGTGGCTTAATGTTTCAATAGCATCAATCAAATGCATTTTTATACATACAACAGGACCAGTAAGTCAATCTCAACACAACATGGAAGATGTAATTACTTTGTAAAGATCTCTGTATTATAATGAGGATTCATTCATCATCGTCTTTTGTCTTTTCTTGTTTTCTTTTAAGCAGTTAAATGAATTGTGGTCCGTTTATGTAAAATACTAAGTTGGTGAAACTGAACCTCCACTTGATCTACATGGTTTGGTGACCGAACACATGCAGTACAGCTAATATGATTCCTTCAGTTACAATGCAATGATATTACACAATACTTCATTGAAACAATTTTCCAATAGCTGTTTTTCTGGCCTCCGCGTGACCTTTTAAAGAGAAAGAGAGAGAGAGAAACAACCAACATTCTGTCAAGACAGACAGTTTTATTTAGTTAATTTTATGACTATAATAAACAAACTTGTTCTCGTCCCATCGTCCTCTGGTTTTCAATTCCACTGTGCTTCCATAAAGAAAGCATTATAATCTACAACAAAAACATCTATGTGCTCTGTAATTTAATGTTCGAGAAACCTCGCCATACTAAAATTGACAACCACCACAAATTCTCGTATAGCGATCCCTGACAGTGATTTCTGGCAATATTATGATGCCGAAATAAATAGTGGCAAGAGATATTAGTTTCTCGCCCTCGCACGTAGAAAATATTGCTTGTTTTAGACGTGAACGCCATTGGTGTGTGCAAGACTCTAGGGAAAATATGATGTACTGATGAATAGCGCAATATCACATCTCCAGCTCGTATTGAGGCGATTGAGTTTAATTTGACAGATTACATATAAAGAGAATTGGATTTCGGGCCAATCGTCTGTATGTAAATGAATACAATGCCCTTTGTAGCCAAGAATATTTGAAACATAACACAGTTGCGCGTGTTGGAGGATTCGTTTTGGCCTCGATTGCTGAAGAAATAAAGGCGTGAAAGAGGATTTCCACCAATGTAAATTCCATTAAAATAATTCATCAGCTATGAGAAATTGATCTGATTACATATTAATGTATTTTTTGTTTGTTTGTTTTGCTTTGTGGATATTATATGATACTAAACAAATCAACATAGCATTCAAATCCGACATGCGGCATGCATATGTGTGTGAATATAAAGGAAAGGTATTTGAATGATGTATTTGCTCTATGAAAGCCCTTTAAAGTAAACCTGTATGATCTGCAGAAATACTCAGAAATGTATTTACAGTACGCTATGCTGAACTACGACTGGCAACGCTTTAATGTTTGAAAAAACAAACAAACTATATTTTGCTTACGCATTTAAGCTGTGCCAGATCTAGTGTAAGAGTTGTGTTTTTATGCACATGGCCCAAATAAAGCCCCTTGTGTTTTCTAATCAAGCTGCAATCATCTGTTATGAGATCATTTTAAGCTCACTTGATAAACATTTTACCATGTTACTGAAAACACATCTGACCTGCTACCCTATGACTAACCGTACACAGTCATTAATTCATTAAATCAGATGACTTGAATTTGTTTAATGAAGGATGTGATGATGTGTGTTTGCGTCTCAATCAGCTCCCACATAAATCAGTATTGAGATGTTCGCCCTACAAATAAGATACACTAATCTCTCAGTGATTATTTACTGTAAATGAAATGTTTAACCTCAAAGACAGAACTGATACATCTTGAATTTTTGGTTACATTGTGAAAATTTATTTATTCTGTAACATATTATATTTTAGCTCAATGTTAAGTATTTTATACTTAAACAGATTTAGTTTATTGTCAGTCTGATGTATGTTTAAACATAAAATATAATTAAGGTTTGTCTTTTTTTTCAACCTTCTCTAGGGTTTCATGATGTTTATTGAGTGTGCTCGTATGTTTTCAGTCTGAGGGCTTTAGGAACGATCATGCACTCAAAAAATGGCTTGGTTATTTTTGACCATAATTGGTAAATATTGGACAGGAAGCACAGAACCCCTGAGGGGCAAGATGACATGAAACAGGAAATACTTAACAGAGAACAGGTGGGCTAAACAGGGGCAAAACAATTAACTTGACTTGGTAGCAAGACATGGGTAAACTTAACAAAACAAACCAGCACAAGACAGCAAACACAAGGGCAATAAATAGGGCAGGAACTAAACAGGGTAGAGAGGACAGGCAGGTGACAGGCATGAAACAATGATGAGATGATAACTGAGGAGACGAGGGGGCGGGATCAAGAGACGAGACAGGAGGGCACGTGGCAAATAATGGCCACATGCTTGCACACATACAGTAGCACATGGGCCTGTCATGATCCTGTCAAAGAAAGCCAGAAAATTAATGCTGGGTACACACCAAATTTTTTTACATCTTATAAGATTTTCAAAATGTGATAGACCACAAACATGAGGATAAAAAAATCCTAGATTTAACCATTTTGCACCTGTAGTGTGTGGTGTGCCATGATGTGTCAAAGGCCTAGTCCACACGGACACGGGTATTTTATAACCAGATATTTTCCTCCTGTGGTTTAAATAAAATCCCCTCCACACATGCTCATTATGTTGGCTTGAGAAAGCCAACATACTGTTGTTGTACATAAACTTTTTATTATTATTATTATTCTTCCGTGTTTTCTGAGACAAAATTTCTAACTCTAACTCGTCCTAGAGCTTTCAAGCTACAGCCACCAAACTTTGGACAGACCTTCGGTCTTATCTGACTTGAGTTGCTATATCTTTTCTAACTGATGGGACCTTCCGAATTCCTAAACGGGGCGCTGAAACACCCCAAAATTTCCATTGACTTAACATTGAGACAAACTTTGACGGGTCAAAGCTGCGAGTGAGAAACTTGTAGAAACTTGTGGCTTACCACATTTAAGGAGGCTGACAGGCTGTGTAAGAACATACCTCACAATGGGGTGTAAGCTGTACCCCTGGGATGTAAGAGGCCCCCAAAATTTCCCATTGACTTATAATGGGGCAGGAAACATGCCCATAAAAGGGAATAAAAGCGTCCCAGATGGAATATATTCACTTTAGAGTGTCTTAGAGACATGGGGGTGGGCTCATTTTACTCAAGCATCCAATCAGTCTCTTAGGATCACCCCAGAGCTATTAAGCCACGCCCCTAGCAACAATTTTGGGTACCCTAGCAACATCTCCCATAGACTACCATTATAAAAAGCCCAGATGGATATCTTTGCACCAGAGTGTCATAGAGACATAGGGGTGGGCTCATTTTACTCAGGCATCCAATCAGTCTCTTAGGATTCTTATTGAGGTATTAAGCCACGCCCCTAGCAACAAAATATGAAGACCCTAGCAACATAATAAACAAAGCCTTATATCTCTGGATCTGAACATCGTAGAGACACGGGGGTTGGACCGTTTTTCTTGTGGCTTGAAGTGTAATCATTATGGGATGCCAATTTTCTCCTTAGCAACCAAACTTAGTACCCTAGCAACGGAATAAACAAAGCCTTATATCTCCGCTTCAGAACATCATAGAGACACGGGGGTTGGACCGTTTTACTTGTGGCTTGAAGTGTGATCATTATGGGATGCCAATTTTCTCCCTAGCAACCAAACTTAGTACCCTAGCAACGGAATAAACAAAGCCTTATATCTCCGCATCAGAACATTGTAGAGACACGGGGGTTGGACCGTTTTACTTGTGGCTTGAAGGGTGATCATTATGGGATGCCAATTTCTCCCTAGCAACCAAACTTAGTACCCTAGCAACGCAATAAATGTTAGCTTCATGCTAGCTTCCTGCTAATCATGCTAGCTTTATGCTAGCTTCATGCTAATCATGCTAACATCATGCTAGCTTCATGCTAATCATGCTGACTTCATGCTAGCTTCATGCTAATCATGCTAACTTCATGCTAGCTTCATGCTAATCATGCTAACATCATGCTAGCTTCATGCTAATCATGCTAGCATCATGCTAGCTTCATGCTAATCATGCTAGGTTCATGCTAGGTTAATGCTAACTTCATGCTAATCATGCTAGCTTCATGCTAACTTCATGCTAATCATGCTAGCATCATGCTAGCTTCATGCTAATCATGCTAGCATCATGCTAGCATCATGCTAGCTTCATGCTAATCATGCTAGCATCATGCTAGCTTCATGCTAATCATGCTAGCATCATGCTAGCTTCATGCTAATCATGCTAGCAACATGCTATCTTCATGCTAATCATGCTAGCATCATGCTAGCTTCATGCTAATCATGCTAACATCATGCTAGCTTCATGCTAATCATGCTAGCATCATGCTAGCTTCATGCTAATCATGCTAGCATCATGCTAGCTTCATGCTAATCATGCTAACTTCAGCTAATCATGCTAACTTCATGCTAGCATCAAGCTAGCTTCATGCTAATCATGCTAGCATCAAGCTAGCATCATACTAGCTTCATGCTAATCATGCTAACTTCATGCTAATCATGCTAGCATCATGCTAGCTTCATGCTAATCATGCTAGCATCATGCTAGCTTCATGCTAATCATGCTAACTTCAGCTAATCATGCTAACTTCATGCTAGCATCAAGCTAGCTTCATGCTAATCATGCTAGCATCATGCTAGCTTCATGCTAATCATGCTAACATCATGCTAGCTTCATGGTAAATCATGCTACCTTCAAACTTAAACATACGAACAGCCAGATAGCCTACTAAACTAAACTTATGTCAAACCGTTTTAAACGTTCAGGCTACGCTTTCTCAAGCCAACATAAAGTTTGTCTTCAAACTTTACTATCTAGTTTTAAATGAAATCTCTGCCTACATGAACACGCAAAAATCAATCGTGAAAAAAAATCACGCGCTGTCAAGAGCATGCCACACCAGCAGGCTGTGATATAACTCAAATCGTAAAGCCACCTTGGCCAATCAGAAGCTAAACAAAAGTGACGTCGCACGGCAAAAACCCCAGTTTTACTGTCTACACACGACAACACCACAACCGGCGTTTCTTAAAATGCTCACCCTGGCAGGGGTTTTCAAAAATGTTCGGTTTTTAGTGACGTGATACTGCATGTCTGTGTGGACAAACGGCCGAACCGCGTAAAAAAAGTCACGGTTATAAATATACCTGTGTCGGTGTGGACAAGGCCAAAGACAGCACACCATACACGATCAGATTTTCAACCAGAGTCTCGACTGTGAACACAGGAAATCTCGCAAAATCTCGCGAGACTTCAGAATAAGCATGGCGGACGATATGCATGAAGAAATTTTAATGATAGTGTTTGGAATGATTTTCACAGAAAATTCAAGAGAAAAAGAAAGAAAAGGGTTTGGGTGAAGTCATGGAGACAGCGGGAACATGGTCTGTACAAGTTCACTTTGCATCAACTGCGCCATGACTGCTTCCGTTTTCCATCATCTCGCTTTCTGATTGGATATTGTTTCGTTTCACGTGATAATCTCAAAAGCGTGCCTGCGTTTGTCCTCGGGGTTCCCCCACACATCAGGATTTCTGATCGTAAATATTACACGTTTAATATTTGCGATCGGGACGGCTCCGACGTTCTTCCGATCAGGTTCGGACACTCTTAATACACCTCACACCAAGGGAAAAATTTGAAAAGATAATCTTTAGAACCATCAAGATAATCGGGACAAAGCTAGGATTGTCAAAAGGGGGAAAATCTGCCCAATATCAGCCCGATTATCTTTTGGTGTGTATAAGAAAACCAGAAAGCCCGAAAATATTCCTGACCAAAAGCATCAGTACTTACTATGTTCCTCGTCCAAAAATCACATGATCGTTCCTAAAGCCCTCAGACCGAAAATGTACGAGCACACTCAATAAACATCAGGAAAAATAAGACAAGATGACAGGATCATGACACTTCCTGTTTTTTTTTTTTTTGCATTGCGGGATTTTTAAGGGAACAAATAATTGAATACATTTTTATTATTAAAATGATTATTATTAAATTATTATTATTGTTATTGTTAGTATTATTATTACAACAATAATAACACAAGTAATGTCCACTATGTTTGCTATCAATTAAACAAATTTGGCAAACTTACATAAATTGAATGACTCAAAAAAAGTCAACATTAAATTTTTAACACCATCAGAGTCACTCGATGAAACCGTGTACAGTATTCATAGAAAATTAAATGTATTTTCAATCAAGCTGTAATCTTTAACTAAATGTGATCCCATGAATATTTATTTAATAAATACTAAAATTGTGTTTATTAATATACATTTACTACTCATTAGACTTTGGTTAGCAAAGAAACAGTTTATGGAGTCGTCATTTGTGCGCTCTAATACATGTCTATATTTTCATACAAAACTGACACAACCCATTGGACATACTGAACACAGGCATTATATGTTCAGGTCAGGCACAATAACAAAATTCACAAATGACACAGTTTACAATCTTAAACATAAAGGTACAATGCCATAGAAAAAAATGTTTGGTTCCTCAAAGAACCATTCAGTCAAAGGTTCTTTATACCACAAAGAACCTTTTTTGAAGGGTCCTTAGTTATTTAGAGTTCAACCATTCACCAAAAATGTTTCTTGAGTGCCATCATGAATCAACTTTATTTTTAAGAGTGTGTATGAATAAGGAACCGTTTACATCCGAACAACCTTTCAGTTTAAAAAAAGATTGTCTGTAGTGAAAAAGGTTCTTTAGATTATAAAACTTCTTTTACGGTATTGCTGTGAAAAAAACTTTTAGGCACCTTTATTTTTAAGAGCGTATAGAGAAAATGATGCTTTCTATCAGCTTTATAAATGTGTTTCTGGCATTCTGTCATTATGATTATAACCTGTCACAAACACTGCCAACAGGAGATGTTTTAATGGCGACATACCTGAGACACTTGGCATGAGTGAATGAGTTTCCAGGTTTATAATTAAACACCGTACTGAGAACAGCTCCGGTGACGCGTCTCCTTTACATACATACAAACAAACAGACATACTTACATTTCACAACAACTACAGCATGAATCTGAGAAAAGAGTTTGAACTTTACAATTATCTTCAGACTGACAAATCTGTAGTAAACATTTCAAGAGAAAGCATGTTGTGGTCTTTCTCTGATGCTAGATGGAAAATGTGATGTTTTCTCTATGATATACCTATGCTCATGACTGTATGGAGGTTATTTTATGGACAACAATTCACTTCCGATTCATTTACTCTACACAGTAAAGTGTATTCAAGAATAAATCTGAGAATATTTACAGTATGTGGACCAACCAACAGCATCTCTCAGATGCACAAAAAATGCACGATCATCTGCATTTTATATACATTCAAAGCAGCAGAAAACCCCAAAATAAATGTAATCATTACTGACATTTTCAACCTATGTTTTTTTCAAAGTGGAAACGAAGAAGGATGAGAATCTGTATACATAATCACTGAAAATCTTATGATAATCCTATAAGCAGGTTCTTTGTAAACAAGCACTGGTTCTGATCTGAAAAATGAATAATGAAATTTGAGAATATAAGTATACTTTCTGTAAATATTGACTTTTAAAATCTCCGTCTGTTTGTCACAAATAAAAATCATGTGGCTTTAACCTCCGAACACCCGAGATTTGGTTTGTCTTTTTTTCAGATTTCTACCAGGAAGAAAGAACCAAAAAATATAATAACCACATTTTTTCTAAGAACACGAAGCAGTGTATTTGTCCATGTTTGTGTACAACAGGTTCCAGTTACACAGAATTAAGTATTATGGTGCAAAAAAAAAAAAAAATGGATGTCCACGAGGTTAAAAGACTTGGAACAGACTGCAGGTAGTATGCACTGTTTATGATGCTTGCTTTTTTATTTTTTAATGTTTGACAGACATGGGGCTCTATCTTACACCCGGTGCAATGCACCGTAATGCAGCGCAATGCGTGATGCAAGTGTCTTTTGCTAGTTTCCACCTTGCGCAATTATCATTTTCACGTTTAGCGCCACGTTGTTTACATAGCAAATGCATTTGCGCCCACTTTTGCGCCCATGGGCGTTCTGGTCTGAAATCGAGGTGTGTTCAGGCGCATTGTTGGCATGTTGCTATTTTGAGGCAACTAAAATGTTTGAGGCGCGATATGTTTTTGTTATTTAAAGAGTGCATTAGTAATATGCGCCTATAAACGGGACGATAACGCGGGTATGCTTATCACATACATGGATGCGCAGCAGCACAAAAATGCTTTTAAATATGAAAGATTAAAGGATTGAATGTAAAAGATTATTATGGAGTCTCTTGGACATAAATGAGGACCGATTATGAGACGTTAGAAGACGCAAAGAGCTATTTCACCTGCAGCCTGGTAAGTTAATAAATGCTTTGCTTTAAACAAATGCATCCTTTTTTAAATGTTTTTAAATGCTATCTTACGGATTTATTGTACATGATGACTCTGTACCTGTGGATATGGTGACATGAGAAACATTTTAAGTAATGCTTTGTAAAAAATCCCATGCATGCCGCTGTTCTACAGTAGTGCTGAAACGTTTCGGCTCTTTGCACGTTTTTAAATTCTTTATCTCTTGTTTGTATTTTTAGATTACAAACCTTTTCTTGCATATTTGCAATTTTTTTAATGAGATTACAATGATTATGTAGGATATCAATACATTTACAGCAATTAAAAGCCTGCAATTTGTACTTCTATGACTGAAAGAAACGTCTTTTAAAGGTTTTAATCCAAAAAATAAAAATTTCAATAAAAATGAAAACAACACATTTAACATTATTCTTAAACTGGTGGTCTTCTTCCTCCGCTTAGTTTTTCAGTTTACAAGGTCCGTCATTTAAATAGGGATTACGCACAGCGCCAGCGCAACTGGCTTTGACTCTCATTGGTTTATTGCACGTTACGCCTAAAACACACCCATTACTCATTAGGAAAATATGTTCAACCCTTTTCCCATCGTTAAATTAGCAAAAGTGGCATCAGACACGCCCATTTAGATTGTGCGCCGTGCGCTTTAGACAATGCGCTTAGATAGTTAAAATAGGGCCCTATGGTCACAATACTGTGAATGTAAAAAATTAGGCTACATAAAGATTATTCAAAAAATTACTACTGTAAATAACTAATTTGGGAAATGCTGTAAAGCTCAATGGTAGAGCATTGGGTTAGATTGTGGATTTAAACCCCAAAAATTATGCATCTTGTAATGCAAAGAAGTCACTTTGGATAAAAGTGTTTGCTAAAGGCAAAATCAATGCTGATATGAATCTGTTTGTTAAATTTGTGATTTTTAGCTGAAACTATTCCTCCTCCTAAAGCCCTGGGTACTAGGGAAGTCCGCATATGCGCACCTTCCGCATGACGTCATTTTTTCATCAGGAGGGTCTGCGGCCGTCCGCGTGCTCCCCAAAAATTGAGACCGCGCGGACAGTGCGCGGACAGTGCGCGGACAATGCGCGTACAACAGCGCATTCGTGTGTAAATATTGAGATAAGACACTAAACTACAAACAATTATACAAATGAAATAGACAGCATCTAAAATGTGTGCGCAATGGTGGATCGGCAACTTTTCTTCACCCATCCTAAATGTTTTAATGTACTGTAAATGTCATCAAATCAGTGCTGCATTGATAGCTTGGTAGAGTAATAATTTGAATACAAAATAATTTTTATTGCGTACATGTCGAACGCGCAAGTGCGCACGAGCCGGACAAGGAAAAGAATATACCGCGGCCTTTTAAGCCCCCACCCTGCAAACCTAATACAATAAAATGTCTTCTCTAGTAATTCTTTGTGGGACCCTTTAGCTAGAGATTTCTTTGCAGAGGATTATTTTATTGCTTAATAGAGGCTATTTACTCTGCATTGCATTTAACTATGTAAATCATTTAACTACCTAAACTGTTTTAAGGAGAATGAACAGAGATTATTGTTCGATACCGAAACATCTCACCATTTCTTGCAGATGTTGATATCTTGATAAATTTTAGCACTGTTTGAGACCTTGTTCACTTCTCATTTAAAGCGTGAGATTGCAGGGATTTCTCTCAGGAGAAACATCTGAGAAAAAGTCTCCATTTGTTCTGCACTTAATCACATAGCTGTCTAGGAGAAATAATTGAAATGTCTCATTTGTGATTTTTCTTTCCTAAAAGATTTGTGGACTGGATTTACCCAGCTATAAGTCATTTGATCTATCTCAACCAGAAAAGTCCCAGGAAAGACCAAGATATTTGTGGCCTGTGATCTTAACCCACGCTTGATGGAAGATCTACCAACACTTATATCATCACTGACCCTCAACCCTACCGCAAATCAATTACAGGTCTCTACTTTGCTAAACCAGGCTGGCTTCGTGTGCATTCAAGCTGTACGATCTGGCTATGACATAGTCTCACAAAACCTATATGAGTATTGATATAAAGTCTGGTTTACATGACATATGCTTCTTGGTGGAGAATCAAACATACCACAATAAGTGTTTAGACAACCCAATCTTACTGTACTTCCTGTTATAGTCACGAAAAATTTGATTAATGTACAGTATTTGTGTTATTGACTAGGGCTGGGTATTTGCAAGGGCCCTCACAATACAATACATATCACTATACATGGGGCATGATACAAATGTATTGTGGTATAATTTACGTTGCATGTTGTGCTAATACTTTTTCTTTTTTATGAGCTTTGTACGGAGCCCCTAAGGGGACATGGAGCAAAATTAAATAAAGTTTAACGCACGCACATGAAACTATCAGGTGTGCACGTCAAACTATCGTGTGCGCACGTGAAACTATCGCGTTTAGTTTCACATGCACACGAAAGTTTCACGTGAGCATGCGAAATGTAACTTTAAAAAAAAAATCTGTACATGAAGGTTTCGCGTGAGCACATTAAAGTTTCACATGAGCACATGAAACTAAACTTTTGATTTTTTTACTCCAATGTCACCTTAGGGGTTCGGTAGCTTTAAAAGCTGCAGGCGTTTTTAAAATTTCTGCCATTTTCTCACTCCCGCTAACTTCTAAGACATTGGCCAAATGGCTGTATATGACAGACAACTGGACAGCGATAACTACAGCAGCGGTGGAGGAGGTCGTTTTATGCACACAGAGGGATTTGATGGCTTTTTTATATCCATACAGGATATTGAAATATTGATACACTATCATGAAGAAAATGATCACGATAGTAAGCTGTGTCAATATTTTTTCACAGCCCAATTAGCGACACAATTTTCTGCTGTTTTTCGTGTCACTCAGCACACATCTCTATAAATAGTTTTTCATGTCTGTTGCGCGACTTTCTTTATTGTGTCATTTTATATTTTGTTTTCTCATTTTTTTTACCATTGTCGCTTAGGGTTTGGGTATGGATGTCACAGAAAGTGATTCTAACCCCAACTTCAAGCGAGAATAATTATAAAAGCATAAGAAAAACCAAACGGTAGAAACCAATCTAACGCAAACCCCGAATCTAACCCTAACCCCAAGAGACAATGATTTAAAAATAGGAAAAAACAATGAGAAAAAAATAAAAGGACTATCGCGTGTGCACGTGAAACATGCTTTCAAATTATCACATTCACCTGCACACGCAAAAGTTTCACGTGAGCATGCAAAACTAAACAACTGGACAGCGACAACTACAGCAGCGGCGGAGGAGGCACACAGAGGGATTTAATGTTTTTTTTATATATATCGATACTAGCGGTTGAAATATTGATACGCTATCATGTGGTGGTGGTTGAGGAGATTCCCCATTCATATGTAAAGCGCTTTGAGGTCTGCAGAAAAGAGCTATATACTGTAAATGTAATGAAAAAATTATCATGGAAAATTTTTATTACGGTAGTTAGCTGTGTCGATATTTTTTTCACAGCCCAATTATTGCTACGACTTTCCGCTGTTTTTCGTGTCACTTAGCACGGATTTCTATAAATAGTTTTTCGTGTCTATGACACTCATTGTTTTTTCCTCTTTTTTACGATTGTCGCTTGGGGTTTGTGTAAGGATGTCACAGAAAGTGATTCTAACCCCAACTCCAAGCAAGAATACAAGCGGTTGAAAACAATGTGTAAAATTACATCCTAATGCAAACCCTGAATCTAACTCTAACCCCAAGTGACAATGATTCAAAAATAGGAAAAAACTAAGAAAAGGACACGATAAAGAAAGTCGTGCCACAGACACGAAAAACTATTTATAGAAAATTGTGCCGATACGAAAAAGAGCGGAAAATTGTGTCAATAACGCAAATAAATAAATTAAATATTTTGTCACTATAACACAACTTGCCGTGAGATAGGGTATCAAAAATCAGCTCTTTATGTAACGTGGCGGGTTACACAACAAACCTTACTTTTATTATATTTTTGGAAATTAATTTATGTTTTTAATAGGATACTTTGGCAAAAAATTTAATTACCCCATGATTTACTCACTCTCAAGCCATCCAAACTGTTTGTTTTAGTTCCAGATATTGCATCTGATTCTTGCTTCTTCATAATATACATCAGTCAGTCCATGATGGTTTAACTTGACTACCATGCTGATCTTATTAACTTATTAACTTAGGAGTTAACTTACATGCTGTGAGTCCGAAGTTGATGTTGGTCTTGTCTACATCACCAATCACAGGAAGTAAACTGTTGCCTACGATGTTGTAGTCCAAGAAAAGAGATTCACGTTGGAGATGATAACTCGTGTCATCGTTTACTTTGGGGTTTGTACCTTTTGTGTATCATTAACATGAACTAATACACACTTTTCTAAAGGAAATTTAAAAACATGAATCGGACCTCTTTAAGAAATGTTTTAATAAAGCTGTGATAAATTGGCTAATGTTTGATAGATTTTAAAAGTTTTGTTTCTTTTTAATCTTTATTCACAGCATTTGTTGTACTTTTATTTAAGGATACACCTGTATAAAACATGTCATGGCTGATCCCAGTTCCTATTTTCACTGAACTCCAGTAGTGCACACATCTGAAATATAAAAGCACGAGACTGAGATCTGTTCTGTGACAGAGCTACTAAAACAGACCAATGCTTTCAATTAGCTCACAATTTCTCATGTATACGAATCAACCTGGATGTGTAGGATAATTTATCAGTCAACATTTACTGTAGAGATAAAAACAGAGCAATAAGTTGAACACTGAAAAATGCCTTTAAATTGATCATAGATCCCCAGCGACAAACAATCCAAAGGCAAGCAAAACTATTGCTCATGCTTGGGATATTGATTTAAACCTATAAAAAACTCATAACCATCAAACTTTGTTTGTGCTATGGACAATGACTGAAACCTTTGAACGTTGTGCTATTACTCCTCAAAGCGATCTGACCTTCAACGATTTTCAATCTCATAGAGCAACAATGATAGAGGGATCAAATCATGCAGACTTGGGAATCAATAATATTGTTTTTTTTTGTGTGTGTGAAATCATTGACATTTTTCATAACCAAAAAACACCTAAGTCAACAACCACTCCCCATACCGCAAGAAAATACATTTCTCTGCCCAAAAATATATTTTAAATACATATGTATATATGCTAAATACATTTTGTAGAAAGTAAAGGTTGATTAAATTTATTTTTGCAGTTAATTTGAACCTTTTCAAGCCTGTTATGTTTACAGGTTTACAGGACGTGTACAGAGCCCCTAAGGGGACACGTGAAACTATCACATTTAGTTTTGTGTGCGCACGTGAAACTATCACGTACGCACGTGAAAGCAAAAGTTTTATGTGCGCACGCAAAAGTTTTATGTGCGCACGCGAAAGTTTTATGTGCGCACGCGAAAGTTTTATGTGCGCACGCGAAAGTTTCACGTGCGCACGCAAAACTAAACTTAAAAAAAAATATCTGCACATGAAGGTTTTGCATGAGCACATGAAAGTTTCACGTGAGCACATGAAACTAAACTTTTGATTTTTTTACTTCAATGTCACCTTAGGGGCTCGGTAGTACTGAATATAAATGATTTAAAATATATTTATTTTAAAAATATATTTCAAAATAAACAAAAAATGACCAATAAATATATTGGTATTTTTTTATTTAATATTTAATTTAATTTTAGCATCACTGTAAAAAGCATTTTTGTAAAATAAACATGTATTTTATGCTGTTTTAACTTAAAAATTAAGTTAAACAAATTCAACTGTTTTTTATGATGTCAACTAACTGTTTTAAAGTTATGTCAACTATTCATAGGTCAAAAATAGTAATTGACATGCAAAACCAAGTTCTTTTAAGTCCATGCTACATTTTTTACAGTGCATATATTTTTGGGCCATTTTTTGTATATTTTAAATATTTTTAAAATTATATTTGAAAAAATATATTTTTTGCATTATGGATGAAAACACCTTAGAAAATAATTTACAATACCCTGCTTGCTAAACTTGCTATTTTTTAATTAGCCAACTGTATTTATTAATATAAAGTAACTACTAAATAACTAATTTTTTTTAACTTGATTTAGTAAGTTACAGCAACTCATCATTTGTTATATAAACTCATAAACTCATCATGTGCTATATAAATAAAGTTGAACTTGAACTTGTTAAAATATTTTAAGTGACATGTGAATTCTAATTGATTAAACAAAAAATGTAAATACAAACATGCAGCATAACATAGGTGACATCCTCTAGTTGATGAAAATGCACCTGAAGGCCACAAAGTATTCCTAGAGGGCTTTCAAGTGTGATATCTCATTGACAGCTTAGTGTCAAAAGCAAGTGTAACCCAATTACCAAAGTGTTATGCACAGGCATCCACCACCGCTTTAAAATGAACCTTTCTTGTGAGAGCGAGCTAGGAAACTCTCACTTGATGTGATGTCCTGCACGCTTTGCTAACCGTCATCGGCTGTAAGACGTGAGAGAACTCATTAACAACACAGTAATTAAAGACCCGTGGAGCTGTTCTGCATTGTCAATACTATCCAATAGCTTAAGCACTCACGTGTGATGTAAATATCAGGTCAATTTGATTGGTCAACATAGATCCTTGAGGTGATAAAATAATGTCATGATACAGAATAGACAAAGCTGCTAAATGTAAATGAGTAATCACATAACGCATTTGGCAGATGCTTTTATCCAAAGTGACTTACAGTGCATTCAAGCAAAACATTTTATCACTTTCAGTAAATCTTTTATTTTTATTTTAGTAGGTGCTTTATTCATTGACAAGGATGTTTTAACATTCATTTCTTTTCAGTGCGTCGCCTCTTATTGTAAACACATTACTGCAAAAAATATTTTTTATCCAATTATTTTCTGTAGTAGCCTAATTAACAGCATGCCACAGATGCCATTGACAGAGTTTTATTGAACAACCAGTGCACAGAGCTGAAGACATTAGTCATTTTTATTATTCTCCAAAATAACTACATAACTAACTCAAGAATAAAAATAAAGTTCATTCACAACTCAAGTATACTCTAGCACAGCTAACCTTTAAAAAGTGAGGTGAATGTAGGGCTAAATCCATTATAAAAAGGAGGACAAGTTCAAGATTTGAATGTAATTAATGGTCGAGGATGACGAATGGTAGTTTGCGTGTTTCTTTGATGTATTTTGATTAGGTAATATCACTTGTATTACAAATGACTGCCAGATCCCATGACCGCTCTGATTCTAGGAAACAGATCCTGCGAGAGCCACGGTGAAATTGAACATGTTTGTCTTTAAGTGATGTCCACCATACGTGAGCGTATTATATCCAGTCACTGGGCTCTGACAAGATTATTTGGTGTGTGCAAAGATGAGAGGAACTTCTCCAAGAAGTCAAACGCATCCAACCAGAAACATCTGTGAGATCACACCTCCGGCTCTCCGGGGAACAGACGTAAAAACAGACGCCCCGTACGATGGCGTCAGAAAAATGAACGAGGCAATGGTGAAGGCATATCCAAAATGAAATAAGGAATGATGTATCTGGCAGGGCCGCGATTACACGAATTAATGGAGAACAGCTGTGGTGAGCTAGCGCTCTGGAGATGTTAGATGTCAGCGAAATTAATTTAATGCAGGTGTTTCTTTTCTTTTTTATTCCCTTCCTACATATTTCAGTTCGAAGTACCTCGTTGTGTCATTGCGTCTTAATCCTTGCACAGGAGCTCATAATGTTTCTGTCAAAGTTTATTTTCCCATCAGAAGTATACCAGCGATTTTCATACCCGCCGCGGTGTTGTTATCTAATCCTGGAAAAATGTTTTTCTATCAATTTATAGCCTGTCACTAACTTTTAACTTTTAATGAAAACACGTTTTAAATATATGTTAGCCACTAAATTACAAAAGTTTAAAGAAAGAAGTGCAGTTAAACATTAAAATAATGAATCTGAGGAAGTCCGGCTTTTACAGTATGTCTAACTGTTGTTATATGTGCTGTATGTAACTTTACAAGTCTTTTGATTTAAGTGTTGGTGTTGGTGTGTGCGAACACAGTGCAGTTTCTGTGTTATCTTATTAATCAATTTATAGCAACTTTTCTTTTAGGAAAACACAGAAAACAGATTGATCAGAGTGCTCATGTTTTTTGGGGTAAAAGTGTAGTAGCGATATTTTTTATTATATATGTATGTGTTAATTACTATTAGCAAAAACATGGTTTTACTACACTTACCATGTTTTTTTTTTACTTATTCCCGGCCAGCCATTTTTTGAAAAGTTGCCCGCCAGCATTTTTTTCTCAAAATGCATTCCAGGAAAATTGTCTATTTTATAATTTTTTTAAATATATAAACATACAAATATACTGAATTAAAGAACAGACCCTCTGTTTTCAAACAAACAATAAACAAACAAACAAAATGGGGAAAAATAGTTTCATCATATCTATATTTTTTTCTGTGCTTATAAGCCCTTAAATATACCGAGCCCCTAAGGTGACATTGGAGTAAAAAAAAATGTAAGTTTAGTTTCATGTGCTCATGCGAAACCATCATGTGCAGATTTTTTTTTAAAGTTTAGTGTTGCGTGCGCACGTAAAACTATTGTGTGCACACCTTAAACTTTCGCTTTCACGTACGCATGCCATAGTTTCACGTGTACACGCGAAACTAAACTTTATTTAAGTTTTTCTCAATGTCCCCTTAGTGGCTCCGTATGGGTATTTTTCTTTAAAAATATGTTTTTAGCAAAAAGCTGAAATAATTGCATTTTTGTGAAGAAATTTTGTTAGAGATCAAATTCAGAATGATTATCAAAACCATAGACTGTAAAAAAAGATGGACGACGCCTGTTTGCTCCCTTTCATTGGTGAAAAGTGAAGCCGCCAGTGTCCCGACATGGCGCTGACATCTTGGGTCTTGAGTCTGCGCAGTAGCGATTTCTGGACCAGTCCTGCGCAGTAGTGAGCAGGAAGTAAAGCCACAAAATCAAGACCCCCGCCCTCACTCTCACAGAATGTGCATATCACACGATATCCCAGCTGTCAATCATGAGGTGACACCACCGTTTTTATATAATTAAATAACTAACTAAACACAAACTTATTTTAAAAACAAACATTTGAATTTACATCAGCGTGATAAAAACTACAGTAAATGACAGAAACCAGCTTCGGAAAAAAGATAATTGAAGTGTAATTAATTTTTTTAGTTGGTCTCAAGTCCCATTGAATAACATGGGGAGGCGGGGTTTATGACCTATACTGGGACCATTCACTGGGGGGCAATAGAGACGTTTTGGCTTCACTTTTCAGGGCTTGTGCGGCACGCTTGATCAAGACATACACAGAGTTTAAAATGAGTAAATAACATTTTGGCTTCAGTTTTTTCATAAATTGGGTAAGTGCCTAGTGGACCATCGCAGTATTGCAGATTAACATAAAAATTCATCAGGAACACGTTTTTTTTTATGCAAATGTTTTCTGTTAATTGACGAGATAACTCGTCAATGGTGGGGAAAGAGTTAACTGTAGTGAAACCATGGTAAATTTCCGTAAAGGTGGAAGTAAGCATAAAATAAAATAGAGGAAATCAAACTTTAACTGTGAAAATGTTTACATTGCAAATACGGGTTTACCGTAAAGTCTTCTCTATCAATTCAACATTTTACCAACTTCTTTTCAGATTTTTTCATAAAAATACAATGAAAATGCATTGTTAGCCATTCATTTACTACCGTACTGTTTGGACTATAAGCCGCACCGGAGTACAAGCCGCGTAAAAAATGCGTCATTGAGACGAAATAACATATATAAGTCACAGTTGACTATACGTTGCACTTATTAAAAAATTATTTCACATAATCCAAACTGAAGAACAGACATTTAATCTGGAAAGGGAAGTTATTCTACTTAACAATAGCAGACAGAACAGCAGGCTGAATAGATGTCTGTACGTTAAAGTAATATTATCAGTTATTTAAACGATAAACCATAGCATACAGAACTTACCTGGAAGGTTGAATACTATAAATTAACCGAACAAGCCAACTAGCGTTAAGTTCGCATACTCGTCATTCCACATTACTGAATCCATTGAATTACATACAGTAAATACTTGAGCAGCATATGGCAGACTCATATGTTGTCTCTTGCCTCATAAATGTCAAAAGTAATTCATACTGACTTACAAGGCGCACCTGACTGTAAGACGCAGCACCAGCCAAGATATGAAAAAAAAACGCGGCTTATAGACCGAAAAATACGGTATGTAAATGGCTGTACACAAACATTACTAAATAAATGATAATTTACGTTAAAGGCCCAGTGAAGTGCTTTGGAATGTGTGGCTTTATTTGACATGGTGACATCACTGAAACAATGAATCTATCCAGAAGACCCTCCCCCTTTTTAAAAATAACCAATAGCGTATAATTTATGACACAGTCCAGCAACGACACACTGTAACAAAACGTAGAAGGCGGGACAAAGAAAAAAAGTTTAATTTCATTGGGGCTTTAACTTATATTTACGCATTTTTAATTTTTATTAGCATGTTTGTCCCAAGGTTCGAACTTATGACCTTTTGCGCTACTACGCAGTTCTCCACCACTTAGCTATACATGAACACTCACTTTATTGGTGCTAACCTCACCTCATTTGCATATTCAGTGTCTATAACCTCCGTGTAACCAATAACATATAGTGTAGGACTTTTTCGCGGTACCATGAATAGACACGCCTGGATGCTTTTTTATATTTCTTTCAAAGCAAACAGCAGCAAAGAGCAAGTGTAGGGCAAAGAGAGAGAAAAAAAAACAGAAGAATAGCAAGGCTCCATCGTTGCCAGGTTTTTAGCAGAGGCAAGCCAAAGGAAATAACGCAATAGCTTTCTGTAATTTGTCAGGGAAACTCTAAAAACCTCAGGTTATTAGAGAGGACCTGAATGCCAGCACCAATTTGATCTGACTGTGCGCAAACCCTCATGTGTTCCCCAGCGCGTTCTGGATGTCATTTGGCTGGCCCATTTTTCAGCGTAGCTGCTGTCAAACACATTTGTGCTGCGGTGCCACGGCACCAGTGAGGTAAATGGGGGAATGTGTAGGGGAGCAGAACGGTGGGAGAAAGAGGGAGTGTTTCACATTCTCATGGCTGTCTAGGGCCTAAACAAATCCAGATTTTTATGAGGTGGGAGGGAACGAGTCCCATGTTACTTAGCCGGCAGGGAAAGAATTGTCATTTTTCCAGCGGGCGGCACACCAGGCCTCTGGAATTCTTTGGCGGTGACCTCCATCTGGATTTCCTCACTGACGTCTAACCCCAACCATCTGATCTGCATACATCTGTTGAACGGTAAATGCAGAAGACAAGGCTTTGTAGACCTCACCCAGAGATACGGTGAGTTTCTAGAGAAGAAAAACCTCTCTGCCTGAACGCATAGTTTTTCTTCCCAGAGCAAAGGAAGTCATATTACACACAGATTGTTTTGACGCATTAGCAGGCAGCACTAATGATTTTTGCATGAGCTTACGCAGCTCAAGGTGACCTGTACAGTTGTGAAACAATAACGCTGCTAAAAATAACAGAATAAAGCCGCTGGATAATCATGGAGCTGTGACTCTGTTACAGCGTGCATCATGCAGCATGTGCTCATATGGTTTTACATGGTTTAGCAGTGCACACATCAGATGGATCTGCCAAAGCTGCTAATCACTGGGGTGAATGTACAGTACAGATAGGAAAAGAAAAAATCCCAGGGCAGTGTTTGCATCCCAGCTGGAAAACCCAGCATATGTTGTGTTTTGGTGCTGGTTTGCTGGTGACCACCAGCATAGACCAACATAATTCCCATGCTGGTCCAAGCTGGTTTTGCTGGTGGTCATCACCATACTAGCACCAGCCTCCCGTGCTGGTCATACCAGCAAGACCAGCATATGTTGGGAATGCTGTTTTTTCAGCAGGATGGCTCATATACAGCTTAGTAACTAATTCATGCATTAAAAACAACCAAGAGAGCAAAGCAAGAACTGACCAGAGCTGTACAACCATTAACATTTATTATTTTCTGCATGTGTCTGTCTGTCTGTCTGTCTGTCTGTCTGTCTGTCTGTCTGTCGTCATGTCTGCGTCTGTTTGCATCTAAGTCTGTCTGACTGTCTGCATCTGTCTGTGCCTTTTTGTCTGACTGTCTATCTGTCTGCATCTGTCTGTCTGTTTTTCTGTCTCTCTGTCTGCACCTGTGTGTGCATCTGTCTGTCTTACATTATCTGTCTGCGTCTGTCTGTATGTCTGCGTCTGTCTGTGTGTCTGCATCTGTCTGTGCCTGTCTGTCTGACTTTCTGTCAGCATCTGTCTGTGTCTGTCTGTATCACTGTCGGCATGTCTGCATCTGTCTGCATCTGTCTGTCTGTGTCTGTCTGTATCTCTGTCGGCATGTCTGCGTCTGTTCGCATCTAAGTCTGTCTGACTGTCTGTCTGTCTGCATCTGTCTGTGCCTTTTTGTCTGTCTGTCTGTATCTGTCTGTCTGTATCTGTCTGCATCTGGCTGTTTGTTTTTCTGTCTCTCTGTCTGCACCTGTGTGTGTGTGTGCATCTGTCTGTCTGTCATTATTTGTCTGTGCCTGTCTGTCTGAATGTCTGTCAGCATCTGTCTGTGTCTTTCTGTCTGTCTGTCTGTCTGTGTCTGTCTGTAACTCTGTCATCATGTCTGCGTCTGTTTGCATCTAAGTCTGTCTGACCGTCTGTCTGTCTGTATCTGTCTGTCTGTCTGTCTGTCTGTCTGTTTATCTGTCTGCATCTGTCTGTCTGTTTTTCTGTCTCTCTGTCTGCACCTGTGTGTGTGCATCTGTCTGTCTGTCATTATTTGTCTGGGCCTGTCTGTCTGACTGTTCTGCATCTGTCTCTGTCTGTCTGTCTGTCTGTCTGTCTGTCTGTCTGTCTTTAACTCTGTCGTCATGTCTGCGTCTGTTTGCATCTAAGTCTGTCTGTCTGTCTGTCTGTCTGTCTGCATCTGTCTGTGCCTTTTTGTCTGACTGTCTATCTGTCTGCATCAGTCTGTCTGTTTTTCTGTCTCTCTGTCTGCACCTGTGTGTGTGCATCTGACTGTCTGTCAGCAGCTGTCTGTGTCTGTCTGTATCTCTGTCGGCATGTCTGCGTATGTCTGCATCCGTCTGTCTGTCTGTCTGTGTTTGCCTGTCCGTCCCTCTATCCATTTAGCTATCTAATGAAAGATGATGCGACATGAATAACATTTTTGTATGTACTAAAGGGCGACGTCCATTAGGACCCAGTTATTCAGTAGGCAATTCTAGAAATACTGTAGTCTACTGTAGCTGCGATGTGTTTAAGGCTTGAATGAGAAGCTGAGTAAGCTAGCTGTCAATGAAGAGCTTTATTTTCCTTATCTTATGAAGCATGAAGCAGCAACTGACAGACATCATAATGTGGTTCATAAATTTGTGGCAGGAAAGTCGTCCTTCACAAGTCTGCAGAGACATGTGGATGAATGAGGATCATGCTTTAACCCTGATGCTCTGTGCAGTATGGATTAGAAAAGGTATATTCTAGGTGATTACATATAGATTTTACCTGTTGCTCAATTTCATCGTAATTGTTTTAGTAGTTGCCATCAAACAGAAGCTGCTATAGTTTCTTTTCACTTTCATGACGTATTTTCTAGTGAAACAGATTCTGAAAAAAATGTAGGGCAGGAGTTGATTTTATCCATTGAGAACTGATTGGTTCGTTGGAAGTTGGGCCTGTTATCATTTCCCAGGCAGAAACAAGGTTTACATGATGCGCTGAACACACATTTTTGTCACACGGTGACTTTTGGGGCGGAACTAAAAGTTGTTGGTAGTTGATTCCGCCCGGACCCGAAAACGCAAACACCGGCACTTCCGGGAAACTCCGGGAGGAAAATTAGGCCTCATCGGGCACAGGTGTTTGAAGTAAGCGTGGCGATTTTGGATTGGGTAACGGGGAGAAGAGGAGGAGTACATAAAGAGCTTCTGAAGTTGCAAATGGGGCAGTTTATTCTAGCCGTGACGGTGAGTTGGAGCATTCGGGCGAGTGCAGCGGACAAAAGGCGGAAGTTATTGTTGACTGGGTGAGGAAGGATTAAGAAAGATTGGGCTTTATTATGGGCTATGTTTGGTGATGAAAAGTTCTATCAAAGTGTATAACCGACTGAGTGATCGTAACAGGAAAGACTCACCGGAAATACTACCGAAGGAGGCCGTTCGGCTGAAGTCACACAGCAGCAGGACAGCGATCCAGGAGCTGGAAGAGAAAGGAGGAGGGGGCTTGTGTTAAGTCCAGCGTGAGTAACTCCAAACAGTATCAATCATCATAATCATATTAAATGAACGATCTATGAGTCTTGTGTAAGTTGTGGCGTAGGACGTGAGCGACCCCACGGTTTAGGAAGAGCATGGGTGAGCCGGGAGCAGGAGTGAAGGTAGACTCGGGGGTTCCGCGGCGGCGACATTATCCTCAAATATGCACTACATCAGTGCTTCAGCGATCTCCAGGACGAGTCCTCAGTCTGTTGTGGTTTTTGACTTTAAATTCATGAAGAGTGTGTGGAGTGCAGTGGGTGAGTCTGTGTCTGTGTCTCCGCCGACACCGGAACAGGACAGGAGTGTAACCTGCTAGGCCATAGAGTAGCTCGTCACGTGCGGACACAGGTACCCATTAAATCTTGGAAGTCTTAATACTTACCCTCTGTACTCCCTGCGTTCAGGAACGGAGAAGGCCCCCCCACAGATCCCCTGCAGACAAATACGGAGGGGAACTTGGTGAATAAGCTGATTGTTGTTGCATAAATAGGAGTCAAGAAAAGGAAGGACCTACCTGAGATTTCTGCGACAGAGTCTGAGAGACTCGGCTGGTGCCTCTCCAGCCGGAGAGTGGATTTTAGCCTTTCCTTCCCCATACCCCTTTTAAATAATTTAATAAAGATTGTTTTAACTTTTACTCACCTTCTCTCGTGTGTCTGGTCATTGGGGTGTTCTTGGGACCTCCCCGAGGTGGAAACTACTTCCACATCTGTGGTCCGCTCCGACCTGTGACATTTTCACATGACACATAATGCAGATTGGTTCACATGACGCGCTAAACACATATTTTGATATGATGCGTAATGCACATAGGTTCACATGACGCGCCAAACACATATTTTGACATGATGCGTGATGCAGATTGGTTCACATAATGCGGCGAACACATATTTTGACATGATTCGTAATGCACATAGGTTCACATGACGCGCCAAACACATATTTTGACATGACGTGTGATGCACATAGGTTCACATGATGTGCCGAGCACATTTGGATGCACATAGGTTCACATGATGTGCCGAACACATATTTTCACATGACTCGTGATGCACGTAGGTTCACATGACACGCCAAACACATATTTTACATGACAAGTCATACACGACAGCTTCGCCTAGTGCACCCTCGAAAAAGAAGTCACCGGCCACCACTGCTCCCACTGCCTATTGCCTTATTCCTGTGATGCCAGTGTTTGTAGCCACGTGACCGTCCTGCCTTAATCCTCAAAAACTGTGTAAAACTGAGAGCTAAGATGACTGGAACTGAGTACTTAAAGTATACTGGGGTCAAAATTACAACCTGCTGAATTTGTTACTGTATTCAGTTTTATGAGGATGTTTATACCATTTGTATAGTGATTTTAAAGACTTTTTGGCCACTCTAACAAACAGAACAAGTTTTTTAAATTCTATGTCAGACACCAAACTCTTTAATAAACGTCTTGTCTCTTGGACAACGAGAACATGTTTTACTGTATTTTCAAATGACACTGGCTTCACCTTTCTGTAGCTCTTCAACTGCATTTCAGCCTTCAGAATGACTGGTATGATATTTAGTGTGTGTGAGTGAGTCCTGTAGCCGTGGACCTGATAAGTGTGTGGAGCGGCCCTGCATGAATGGCCGTGAGACCACAAAGAAGGGTGGGAAAAGTCCCGCTTCACTGATTCAATCTGACAGTGATGGACACATTCAGAGAGGAGAGCTGATGGATGATGCTCTTCAGCCATCCATCCTAACATCACATTCCAACACTTCTCCTCTCATTCCTCTACAGCCGGACAATTCCTGAATGGAAGGAATACCGGTAACACATCTTGAAGATGGATCATCATTAGATTGTATGTATGGATGGCCAGGTTCATTGTAAATGTCTTTATACTGGAATTAATTCATGTAAATTTGCCATTTTGTATTATGTTCGATTTCTGGACACGGTTTTGATGGTGCAAGAGTCAAATTGACCCATGTGTAATGCAATTACCTAAATATCATAATGAAAAACAAGGGGTCAGGCATGAACAGGACAATATTAGCAGCTAATTATATAAACAGGTTATTATGATTTTTAGGAATATACACAATTGAAACTTAAAAATTTTCCAGAGACATTGCAAGGCGCAAAATATTGGCCTTCCACGCTCTGTATTTTATAAACTTTCATTTGCCTCTCCATTTGATCTTTACACACCAGCTAAAATGAGCAATGTAAGCATACAAATCAGTAAGATCAAGTGGTTTCCATTTTTCACCACACGGCTTCACTCCAGAATAGTAATGTCCAGGACAATCTCCTCAATTGGTTGTAAAAACAATTTAAAGCTGAGCGTATGTTGTGGACTCTGAGGTCGTGTCGGACCTGGAATGTTCTTGATAACCATGGATGCTGGCAGTCTTCCTTGGATTTGTGGTGCTGCAGATGTCCAAGCAATTTTACAACCATTTTTTGACATCCACTTCTTCAAACCCGTTTCATCATTTTACGGTAGGCTACTTCATTTTTTTCTCCCAAATGAAGAGATAGATATATGGCAGTGTCTTCCTCATCCTCTGAAGAATTCATAGACAATTCATCATCATCTGGATCTTCAACAACATTGTCCTCCGCTTCTGAAGAATTAACTCTTAAATATCTTTATCTGTGTCAGTACCATTAACGTCTGAAAATAATTATTTGATCTTTTTAAGCTAATTGTTTCTCAGTTTCAGTGTCTGTCAAAATCTACAACAACACTAGATGCGTTCACATGGAGCATTGTATTTCAATTGTGATCCAAATGAAAATGCTCCATGTAAACACCTCAGTCAAATCTGATTATAAACACCACCATCAATCCGATCACATTATTTAGTGTTTGTGTAAACGCTATCATAGGATTTAGGTATTAAAATGTGTTCATGTAAACATATCTATGTGGAAAAACTTTACAGGGAATTAAGGGACAAGCACAACAAAACAAAAATCAAAAAGAACAAAAAAAATCTATTATGGGTAATCCACAGCAACAAACCAAGACAAGAACCAACACCTACATCCAATAACAAATGATGAAGGACAACTGAAACAATATATACACATGGTAATCTGGGTTAACACACCTGGAAAACAATCAACACCAGGACCAATGAACAAAAGAACTACACAGAACTACAAACATGGCAGACATAAACTTCAAAATAAAAGTACAAGACAGGGGTACACAATAACTGCATCGTGACAGGACTAATACACCATGGAATTTTAAAGAAAATAGAAATGGGACCTTATTTTTAAAGTTTTTGTTTGACAAAGTTATTTCAGAAACACTGAAAATAAATTGTAATTAAATGATTTGTGTACACTTCAACACACATCCTTATTTTGCATGCATGTTCATGGCCCTAAATAAGAAAAAGTCAGAAAAAGTCAAGAAAAAATTTTAAAATAAAAACGGATCTAGTTAATCCATACGGCAAAAAATATATACTTTCAAATATAATTATATTACTTATATATTACTAAAATAAAATAATATATTTATATGTTCAAGCATTCATGTCACATTGGAAGAAAAACTTTGTATGTTACAAACCTGTAAACATAACAGGTCTTAAAAGATAAAAATTAAATATATTTTTAACTGCAAAAAATACACTTATAATTTTATACACATTTTATACTTATACTTTATACATTTTATACAAAATTTTGTATTTTGGCCAGGAAAAATATACTTTTCCATATGGGTTGTAAAATTAGAAATTTGTTGTCCCTGAAATATATTTTGAAATAAATGTTAAAGGTTAAAGGTTCAAATTCAAAAAAATATATATTTAATTAAGCTTTTTTTTCTACAAAAAGTATTTAGCATATATTTCAAAGATATTTTTGGCCAGATAAATGTATTTTTTGTTATATAGCATGCAGGGTTAAAATGAAAATAACATAACTTTTATTTCAGAACTTTTTCAGCATATCAATCAAAGCAATATTACACCCCCGCATTACCCAAATATTAGACTCTTTTTTTGCCTGATAACAGCTCTCAACTTTACAAGGTAATCGTGGGATACGTTTTGAAACAGTACTGCACAAAACCTTCATGTATGCAGGAAATGCTAAAGATAAGTGATTTTATTCATTATAAAGTAATAAAGTTTAATTTCCAGTCTTTTTTCGGCGTTTCTTTGAAATATAAATAAATAAACAGTTTTGTCAATAAATTCAGATTAGATTATATTAGATTATAAGACTTTAGCCAGAGTCACATTTAGTAGATGCTGACTGTGGAGATATTTACTGCAGAAATCCTTTGATGAAAGGATGCTGTTTCTTTATGGATTCACGAGAACAAAGGGAAACACGAATAGTCCATTATGGAGTTTAAATCTAAGAATTTTGAGCAAACAGCTATGATCTTTTTCCAGTCTACTACCACAAACATTTTTTTTCAAAATACTAAGACTCAGTGTACAACGCAGTGTAAATACAACATATGCCTATTAGTGTATTAAACATAAAAAAGACAGTGAATAAACATTTGCACTGACTACACAAAAGGTCAGATTTGCTTTCAGTGAAGCACCCAAGATGCTCTTTTAAACAACAACAGAGATTGTTAGGATATATACAAATGTGCTATCTTAAAAGCATTAAGGGAACCAAATACGAATAAATGCTTTCATTAATTTTAAATTTCACTGAAATTGGCAATTTTACTGATAAGAAAAATATATAGAAGGTATTTAAATAGTTAAAGCATTTCTGTCCCGTATACAACATCTTTCTGCTTTAGTTCCTATCTAAGCCAGTGGTCAGCTTTATTTCCCCATTCACTTTAGCACACCAATTTAGTGAAGATCAAATGTCCCCTGTGGTAGTAATTAATGACAAATTTATTAGACACTAAAGTCCTGGGAGCCACACAGCCACTGTTAAAATACTCACTCTCATTTGTTTCACTTGTTCAGCTGCCAGGTTTGATCATTTAAGGAGACAGATACAGACGAGACAGAAAGTCTGCTTGTTTGTTTGAATATTTACTTGATTATTCTGCAGATTTAAGTTTGACATACATTCAGTGGTGGTTTCCCAGACAGGGTTTATCCTACACTGTAAAAAATTGCTGTAATTATGCAGCTGGTTTGCCAGTAACTTACTGTAGAAGATAAAGACTGAAAATGTTTCATGTTCTTTTAACGTTTAACAAACTGTTGCCAGTAAATAACATAAATGTAAAATCTACAGTAAGTTACTGGCAGCTAGTTGCCAGTAATACCCTGTAATACTGTAATTTATACAAACAATTTTTTACAGTTTGATCTGCCTTAATTTAAAACACCTTTCACTGACATATCTTTACAAATATTTTTGTCTCAAAATGCACATCAGTAATATTTTGTAAGGGTTTGTCAAAATGTATAATATAAAACATAAATATAACCAAGGCCTAGTTCTAACACATTAATCCAAACCCTGCCTGGGAAACCCACAGTGTCCCCAAAAAGTAAATGGACATCTAAGGATCACTGCAAATGTGGCTTGGTCTCTTGGGGCCCTATCTTGCACCCAGCGCAATTTACTTTGTCAGTGAAGCATGTATCATTCGTATTTTGCACCGGCGCACAGCGGGTTTTTCCCTCCACAAACGCACGTCGGCAAACTAGGGAATGAACTTGCGCTCTCTGGGCGGTTCAGCGCAAAAAAGGAGGCGTGTTGCGGCGCAAACCATCTCTGATGCTATTTTGCAGTTTCAAAAAACAATTGCGCCACTGACCAGAAAAAAAACTAGTTTAAAGTCAGTGGCGCGTTGCGCATGGTTCATTATGCTATTTTAAGGCATTATTTGACCATAATGTATAGCGTGCACAACGCGCACAAACTTTGCTTATCTAATCTACACAGATGCAACAGTTATTTTTTGCAAATCATAAATTGTTACAATAAAAAATATTAATACACGAGATAAGGGAAATCATTGTGGTGAGCATTGTGGTAATAGTTTTTATTTATTTTGTGTGGCTGCGTTAAAAATTTCTCATGCAAATAACGATGAAAATATTTTCATCAGTTTGTTATGTGGCTGTATTACGTTTATTTGATGTAAATAATAATTAAAATGTTTTCATTAGAAACCTTAATGTATATGAACTTGATTTTTAAGTGTACTTTGGGGTTGGACCTTGCTTGCGTTTCTTGGGTCCGATTTCAAAGCCCCCAAACCCTTTCAGCTGTGAGGGTGGACGCAGCGATGTCCTCTGCTGGCGTCAGGTCATGTGTGGAGGCAGATCCACCTCCCGTTACACGGCGTGCCCGATTTATGCTGGCAAGATTGGGATTCCCCCGTCTCCTGACATCATTGTAGCGATTGGCACAATGATGGGAATGCCAGCTGATGAGACAATTGTGGCTATTTCCTCCCACGCCTGTTTAACCTACGCTGATTTGGGCAGGTTTCTCCCATCCCCATTCAAAACAACTTCTCAGTCTTTGACTGCTCTTACAAGAACGTCGGTCTCCTCGGCTGTGAACCGCTCCTGGCGTGCGCCTGGTAAATCCGTCATAATAATAGCAACCCGCCATGGAACTTGCGCACTTGCGTTTAAAGGGAATGTTGGATGACGTTCTGATTGGTTTATTTGACGTTACGCCCAAACCACACCTATGAATAATGAACCTACTTCAGACCAACCCCTTATTGTCATTTCATGACCCAGCGTCTCATTCCCTATTTAGGTTACAGTCATAACTGAGACGTTCCCTTTCGAGGCAACGCGATGCTGCGTCATGAAATGACACTTTGTGGAAGAACACCACAAAGTGTCATTTCATGACGCAGCGTCTCATTCCCTATCTAGGTTACACTTATAACTGAGACGTTCCCATTTGAGGCAACGCATTAGGAAATGACAATTTGTGGTGTTCTTCCCCAACATGTTATTTCATGATGCAGCGTCTTGTTTCCTATCTCAGGGAACTAAGGTTACAAGTCATAAACGAGATGTTTTATACTTTTTGTAAATATCTAAGTATAGTATGATATAATCATTTGTTGGTGCGGTTTCTCACTTTTTATGCATGCATTAGATGCACAACTGTCTCGTCAAATGAATTATTTCTATTTTTCCATAGAAACAAGTCAACACTTTATCCTTACGCTTACCATTGATTAGACGTAAGATTTAGTCTCGGACGTACGCTATGCCTAGATGATGCAACAGGTTCTATGTGGAACGTAAAGCACATTTTATGTCCAGACTATTCTTACGACCGGGTGTACATCCAGCTGATGCAACCAACCCCTAATGCAGCATTATTGGCATCTAACAGAAACATCTGACTGCTGTGCTTTATAGTCTCATGCTGAAAATCTCAAATTTAATGCACAGCAAACCATCTAATATAATGTAAAATGAATGTAAGCTGACATTATCCCACTGAGTTATATAATTTGGCAAATCTGTTTTTAACTAAATCTATTTCAGTTCTTGTTTAGTTCAATGTAATGTGACTTTACTGTAGTAAGACAAGAAGTAGTTGTGTGCTCACAGAAACGGCAGTAGACATTGTAATATTGCTCCCATGTTGGTCTGTTGTGCCAGTTATGGCTTGTTGTCCAATGATATAACAATTACGTCTCGTGCCTTTGGCCAGACTGATTCCAGCCTCATCCATAAAAAATAAAATGTGGGTCATTTCATGTCCTTTCGGCTCCATTTGTCTCTATATAAAAGAGATATAAAACACACTTTAACATTCTAGACTCAAACAGTTTAATAAAGCAGAAATGGTGCTGAATAGCACTAAAAGTGGTTCACTGGCTCGAAATCACAGGGAAACCACTTAAAGGATTACTACACTTTTATATAAAACAGTTTCCGATAATTTACTCACCCCCATGTCGTCCAAAATGTTTATTTCTTTCTTTCTTCAGTGGAAAATAAATACAGCTTTTTGAGGAAAACATTCCAGTATTTTTTTTCATATAGTGGACTTCATTGGACCGGTTGGAGGTCCAAATTACAGTTTAAATGCAGCTTTAAAGGGCTCTAAACGATCCCAAATGGGACATAAGGGTCTTAGCAAAACAATCGTAAATTTTGAAAAAAAAAAAAACAGAAATCCACATTGACCTTTATCTGTTTTTTTCCTTCAGATTTCGGTTAATTAATTCTGGAGAAGTATTGTTTATTGTTAGTTTGTGTTAGCTAAATCATTAAATGTAACTTTATATATATAGGCATGTATATGACATATCTTGAGCCTCAGGCTATGTTTACACGTGGGCGGTAATTTTCATAAACGGACATTTCAACCTCTCCGGTTTCAAAAATAATATCGTGCATACATGTCAGTTTTCAGAAAAGTGTTTATTTACACGTACCCGTGAATATATGCCGTCAAGAGAAGCTCAAGCCCACGTAAGCCAATCACCGGCAGCGCTGGTGGTGACGCGAACTGGTTCTTCATGTTGGAGGGAGGAGTTGTTGCAGTAGGTGATCGATGACGTCAAAGTACCGCGAGAGCGAGTTGAGGAATCATACGTAGAGGTCTAATTTCGAATCGCTCTCGCGGTACTTTGACATCATCCGTTGCAGCGCCGCATGAAGTCAAACACGCGTAAAATTGCTGACCTCAGAGCACTCGTCTCTGCTCCTCGACATAATGGAGCAGCTGTATTTGCAAATACAAACACACGAAACGTGTTTGCACGAACATAAATGTGATCTTGGAAGCGTTCACAGTAGCAGTCACATGTAAACATGGGTCGCACTTTTGACGTAGGTGCGAGCTCTGGCGCATTCTCTGTGACGTTGCCTGCTTAAACATCCGTTTGTCTCACTTTACATGCAACCGGGCAACCGAAGATTTTCAAGATCTCCACTCTGGCCGGAGTTCTTAGAAACAATCGGTTTCACAGGCGAGTTCTCCGTTTGCGTGTAAACGAGGGGCACAAACGAAGGTAAATCTCTCAGTTTTTAAAAATAACCATGTACGTGTAAACAGAGCCTCAATCTCATTTGTTTCCTTCACCTAATTTACACTCACCTAAAGGATTATTAGGAAAACCTGTTCAATTTCTCATGAATGCAATTATCTAATCAACCAATCAGATGGCAGTTGCTTCAATGCATTTAGGGGTGTGGTCCTGGTAAAAAACAATCTCCTGAACTCCAAACTGAATGTCAGAATGGGAAAGAAAGGTGATTTAAGCAATTTTGAGCGTGGCATGGTTGTTGGTGCCAGACGGGCCGGTCTGAGTATTTCACAATCTGCTCAGTTATTGGGATTTTCATGCACACCCATTTCTAGGGTTTACAAAGAATGGTGTGAAAATGGAAAAACATCCAGTATGTGGCAGTCCTGTGGGCGAAAATGCCTTGTTGATGCTAGAGGGCAGAGGAGAATGGGCCGACTGATTCAAGCTGATAGAAGAGCATCTTTGACTGAAATAACCACTCGTTACAACCGAGGTATGCAGCAAAGCATTTGTGAAGCCACAACACGCACAACCTTGAGGCGGATGGTCTACAACAGCAGAAGACCCCACGGTTACCACTCATCTCCACTACAAATAGGAAAAAGAGGCTACAATTTGCACAAGCTTACCACAATTAGACAGTTGAAGACTGAAAAAATGTTGCCTGGTCTGATGAGTCTCGATTTCTATTGAGACATTCAAATGGTAGAGAAACAGAATGAGAATATGGATCCATCATGCCTTGTTACCACTGTGCAGGCTGTTGGTGGTGGTGTAATGGTCCGGGGGATGTTTTCTTGGCACACTTTAGGCCCCTTAGCGCCAATTGGGCATCGTTTAAATGCCAAGGCCTACCTGAGCATTGTTTCTGACCATGTCCATCCCTTTATGACCACCATGTACCCATCCTCTGATGGCTACTTCAAGCAGGATAATGCACCATGTCACAAAGCTTAAATCATTTTAAATTGGTTTCTTGAACATGACAATAAGTTCACTGTACTAAAATGGCCACCACAGTCACCAGATCTCAATCCAATAGAGCATATTTGGGATTTGGTGGAACCGGAGCTTCGTGCCTTAAAATGCATTCTTTGACACGTTGTATTTGTAAACAAATACAACCTTATTTTCAACCTTATCTCTATGGTTACACTCTCTGATGCATGATATTTACTTCAGAGTCTGAAATCAGTCACTTTTACTTACTTTTTCCACACATAGTAGACTCAAATGTCAATGACTGTATAGGGAATAGTGAAGGTGTGAACGGTTTCAGACACAGCATAAATGTAACAGATCTGTTAACACACCTGGAGGGTTTGGGACTCTGGGTGAAAAGTGCCTAAGTGCCCAGTCAGCGGGTTTCTTTCCTCAGAATTGAAGTTGGATAGGTTCTTTAACGGCCCATTGCTAATGCCTGGCATCGTTTCAGCCGTGTCTCTCCTGCTGCTGAAGATGTTTAAGAATATGTTGGTGCTAATGGTCACTGCGGTGTAGAAATGCTGAGTGTTCTCTTGGCTCTGGAAGATTTTCGGTCAGATGTGCAAGGATTTCACATTGTGACCCATCTGTTTTGGTGTACAGGTGTTGAGAAGTGTGGTCATCTTCTTTTTAGGAACGAGAGACATTTCCTCTCCAAAGACACAATACATGTTGTGGGTCACGTGAGCTGTTTTGCAGTCTGCTCTTCTGTCAGGAGAACTGAGATTCACTGTCTGATAGGAAGGAGAAGTGGATTTAGTTTCCTAATCAGAGACGACTTATGGGTATTTGCAAATTTGCAAGATCCTGTGTAGCATAGATCAGTGCTTCTCAAACTTTTTCGGGATGCGACCCCCCTTGTGTATGGTGCATCCCTGCAGTACGTGCCCCCCAAAAGAACATTTCAAAACTTTATTTAATTCTGATTTAATTACACAGAATTTATGATAAATTCATTTATTTTGTAAAATGTCATAAAAATGTGGCCCCGGCACCATCTCACGGTCCCCCAGTTTGAGAACCACTGCCATAGATGTTCTAGCCAATAAATGCTATAGGGTCCAAAGTATGTGCCCCTAGAATTTCTTTCTTTCTGTCTTTCTTTTTTATTTTTTTACTTTTTCTATTTTTTTATTCTTTCAACTTCTTTTCTTTTCATTCTTTCTATCTTTCCTCTCCTTTTTTCATACTTTCTTTCTTCCTCTCTTTCTTTCTTTCTTTCTTTATTTCTTTATTTATTTATTTCACTCTTTCTTTCTTTCTTTCTTTCTTTATTTCACTATTTCTATTTTTCTTTACTCAGTTTTTTTCTTAGATTTTTTTCAATCTTTTTTCTTTCATTCTTTCTCTCTTTCCCTCCTTTTTCCTTTCTTTCTTTCTTTCTTTCTTTCTTTCTTTCTTTCTTTCTTTCTTTCTTTCTTTCTATTTTTCTTTACTCTGCTTTTTTCTATTATTCTTTCAACTTTTTTTCTTTCATTCTTTCTATCTTTCCCTCCTTTTTCATTAAATTTTCCTTTCATTCCTTCTCTCTTTCTTTTCTTTTCTTTTCTTTTTCTTTCTTTCTTTCTTTCTTTCTTTCTTTATTTATTTCACTTTCATTTTCTACTTTTATTCTTTCAATCTTTTTTCTTTCTTTCATTCTTTCTTTCCTTTTATTCTACAATCTTTCTTTCTTTCATTATTTTTTCATTCTTTCTTTCTTTTTCATTTGTTCTTTCTTTCTTTCTTTTTTATTAAGAAAATATTATTAAATTTTTTCTTTATTTTTCTACATTTCATTCTTTCTCTCTTTCTCACCTTTTTTCCTACTTTCTTTCTTTCTTTCTTTCCTTCACTCTTTGTATTTTTCTTTACTCTTTGTTTCTTTAAATCTTTAAAAATTATTTTCATTCTTTCTTTCATTCTTTCTCTCCTTTTCATTCTTTCTTTCTTTCTCTTTCTTTCTTTCTTTCTTTCTTTCTTTCTTTCTTTCTTTCTTTCTTTCTTTCCTTTTTTCTAAGAAAACATTATTAATTTTTTTCTTTCTTTTTTCTACATTTCACTCTTTCTCTCTTTCTCACCTTTTTTCATACTTTCTTTCTTTCTTTCTTTACTTCACTTTTTTATTTTTCTTTACTCTTTCTTTGAAACTTTAAATTGTTTTTCATTCTTTCTTTCATTCTTTCTCTCTTTCTCTCCTTTTTAATTCTTTCTTTCTTTCTTTCTTTCTTTCTTTCTTTCTTTCTTTCTTTCTTTCTTTCTTTCTTTCACTCTTTCTATTTTTATTTACTCTTTTTTTTCTTTGAATCTTTAAATCTTTTTTTCATTCTTTCTTTAATTCTTTCTCTCTTTCTCTCCTTTTTTCATTCTTTCTTTCTTTTTTCTTTCATTCATTCATTCATTCATTCATTCATTCATTCATTCTTTTTTCTTTCTTTCTTTCTTTCTTTCTTTCTTTCTTTCTTTCTTTCTTTTTATTGCACCCTCAGATTTTATTTCGTTGTATATTGTAGAAATATTGTCCTTTTATTCTCTTAACAAACCATACATCAATGGAAAGCTTATTTATTCACCTTTCAGATGATGTATAAATCTCAATTTACATAAATTTACCCTTATGATCCAGGGTCACATTTGGGAAAGTTTTATTTTTAGAAAACATATTTGCAAAATATAACTTACAGTCAATCTGTCTTGTTTTATTTCTACTGATGGTCTTGTATTAGTGGTACTGGTTATAGTAACTCGTACTGAATATAAGCCACCACTTTTCAACAGTCAGTGAGAACACTACAGCAGAGATGTGTCGAACGAATGTACAGTATAGATGAAAGCGGTCTGAAGCAAGTTGCGACTGGTTTATGAAAAGATTCAGCTATAAAGCGTGCAAAGCATTAACCGTGACTTTGAGCTGGTCACCGTTGTGAGAACAGATGTGACACAGATGTAGCAGATGGAGATGGTAGGGCACACCTGACCTACATCTGGTGAACAGAGAGTAATCACTTTGAACATTCTTATAAGGAAATAATGCAAGATTTTGTAATGGCGGAGAGAAAAAGAAGAAAGCCAGCAGCAGTATCTCTTACTGTACTGTATGTATCACCGGTGAGTGGGTGTGCCAAGTGGAGGTAGCTGTATTCAAGTGAGATATTATCATAGAGCAAAAAGCTGGTGTTTTGTGGATAGTGGCCAAAGCATCGCCATGTGGTATCTAAGATATTTTGAATAGTTCTGAAGCACATTTTTTAAAAAGTTTTTTGCACCATTTTGCCTTTATTTCACTACAACACCACACAATTAGCTCTGACCCGAATCACATTATTAAGATCTTTACCTAAAGCACAGAAAATAGTAATATCATGACTATAAACAATTAAGACACTAAGCTCTTAATATAAAGATTTATATAAACGTGTCTGGCAAACACTTTTATCCAAAGCGACCTACATAAAAAAAAAATTCACTCTTTCTGTGAGAATCAAACCTGTGACCTTTGCATTTCTACCACATTTCTACAAGTTGATATACAGGATCAGTGTTGATATTTCAGGACTGGTTGAAGTCATTAAAAAATTAAGAAATCCAGTGAAACGGACGGTTCTTACATTGTACTTAAGAAATTGTCAATGTAAAACTATGCAATGTGAAATGATTGTGCTGAATAATTCATACTGTATCTACAGTATAAGAAAATGACTGGTGAAAGAGATGCACAACATTAGCCTCCTTGAAGGGTTATTGGCAAAGAGATCTGGACTGCATGAGCGAGGTAAAATAAAACAAAGCGATTAGTCTAATGGAGTCACAGTAAGGTTTTACTCGTATATTTATTGATATGCATGTAAAGCCGATGCCAGGCTTTAGTAATTATATGTCTTATAGATCGTGGAGATCAGATCAGATTATCAGGAGTGCAACACCCGGTCTCCAGAGCCGGGAACCCTTCCAAGAGGAAATGTTGGGCTTAAACCTGACAAACGATAAACTGAGAAGTTCAACAAAGTAAATGAAAGGGCATCATGCTTGCAATGTTAACACATTTACTGTACAGTGGAGACTTAGATGAAACTGTTGATCATCCCTATATTTTCACCTCAAAATTACAAACCATCACTTCCTATGGTGAATAATGTAATGAAGTCATTCACATACGGCTCCTGACTGTGAAGACATCAGCCATAAGACTTAATGTGAGTCACGTTGTCAATATGTGACACGTTTAAAGAATGATTAGGGTTGTCACGATTATGAAATTTGGCTGATGGTTAATTGTCTAATAACCTGTGACGATTATGACAATTAATTGCCTGTTTTGTTGCTTTGACATTTAATTCTCAGACATTTATTTGTTTGATCATGAAATACATTTTCACATATTGTTGTGATTATTTAAATTAAATCTTTTGCAAGATTTACCTGGCAGTAAATATTAATAGACGTTCTCTAGTGGCTGCAAAAAATCAATTCCTTGCAGATCCTTAAGAATAGCATCCTTCAAATCCCTAAATTTGGAATTGCTGTTTTGGAAATGTATGTTTTACCTGGCGTTCATACTACTTACCAAAGTTTTGCAGCATTTTTTTTTCAATTTATTTCCCACTGTATTGAATGGCTTTGCAATGCATCGTGTTACAGAGCGTCATCTGATACTGTCTCATTTATACAGCTGCTGCAGCTCCCCCTTGTGTTTTTTAAAGAGATATGCAATCATTGCGGTGATCTAAAATCATCGCGATGAGACGATTATTTAATCATTGTGGATAGTGACAGCCCTAAGAATGATAAGAAGTATTTGTAAAAATGATAATACAGTTGTTAAGATTAAGGTTTTTTGTAATTGTCATGCAGCAACTCTTCCTACTAGTTAAACATGTTCTGAAATATTATAGCTGTATTTACAAATGCGGCTTACATTTTTCTTTTCTTTTCTTTTTATTTAAATATTTTTTTTGTAGTTTAGCAAACACTACCAAATAGATTTTTTTGTTTACATTTACTCAATATATCCATGATGATATTGTAATTCGGTAATCAGCAGGGCCTTTAAAGTTTTTTATTACACGGCTCTCTGGAATGCTTGATTCTGATTGGTCAGTTGAGACATTTGCAGGTTCGTTCTTTTCAAATAATAACCGCTCCAAAATAATAACGCATAGCCGGACTACTTGCACGAGTAAAATCGCTCCGCGCCAATAAAGATCAATAAAGATTACTGTCTGTTTGGCGCCATCTTGTGACAAACACTCGACAACCACGACAAGACACAGAGAGCTTACTGAGACTGAACTTGACAAAATAGAGCATGACAGCTACGAAGCCAACACACAAAAAAATACAGAATGGGCATTAAAACTTCTCAAAGACTGGCTAAAAGAGAAAAAAATGAGACAAGTATGAAGCAGAGGATCTTAATAAGGTATTACGATCATTTTATGCATCTGTGCAAAGTTTCGCGGAAGGATAAAAATGTTAATTTAAAACAAATATGCCAATAAAATGTTTCAAATTCATATTCATGTCCAGTTTTTTTTCTTATGTGACAAGTAGCCGTGTAATAAGCGGGATAATGTAGAGTCAGCCGGTAGTTATCGGGAAATAAGCCCCTTCAGTGTGATACAAGACCCTCCGCTTCGCGTCGGGTCCTGATCACACTGTCGGGGCTTATTTCCCAATAACTACCGGCTGCCTCTACATTATCCCTTACATGATGCGGAGACTGCCAAAGGATGCTGAACACTTTAGCAAAAGGCTAAAAAACATAACCCACCAGTGTTCAAAGACAGATCATCTTTTTTATAGTCCTCACACAACGTCTGATCCTGCTTGCTGTTTGGACATCGATATTTTCAGGTACAGCTTGTTAAAACTTTCAGACTTTTGTTCTGTACTCTCCTCATTTTCTCCTGGTATCAGGGATTATATTGTATAACAAACTTTAAAACTTCACTTTTGTGGAAAAAGGGTTGCATGCCCATTTTAAATAAGGATAAAAGTGCTTGCCACACGCGTATTTGCTGCAAACCTTAAGACAGATGAAAATATTTGAACATTATTTTTTATATTAAATGTTTGCACATTATATTGCAAATCTTTGCACATTATGAAATGCAAGCGGGAAAACTTTTTTTGCGATATATGGGCAAAATTGACGTGTTTCCATTGGCCGTATTATCAATTCGCAATGTCAATTCGCGCAATTTAAAGTGTAACAGAACGCATCTAATGAAATGGTTAAAAAGACAGCACTCAAATCGAAAGGTTTAAGTTAAGAGGAATCATACATCGCAGAGACGTGAAGCTACTTTGTCCTCAAATCGGTTGTTCACTGTTTTCTTTCTCCTGATAAGTTCATCCGAGTTGCTGACTGTCAGACTTGATAACTGTAGTTTACTGCGGTCCTTTAGCATGACGGTCTTGGATAAAAGCTTAAGATTACTCGAAAAGACAAAATAGATTCAGTTATATTGACAAGTACATCAAAACAAAGAATTCAAAATACTCCCTCACCCGAGAAAAAAACACAGGACAAGGTTTTATATTGTGATCGTTCTGAAGGTTTCTGAGAAGCAGATACCAACTTAGAATAAAAAATACCAAAAATAAAGAGATGAAACAGAACATCAGATTTTTTTCAGTGGTAAAAAACATAACCATCTGTCGTGGCGATGTTGATAAATTTCTGTGCTCTGGTAAGACTGTAATGCATATTTATTTTGACACTAATTCCCGGTTTGTGTGGAGGCTGACAGGCCCTGCTTATAGTTTGGGTGTGTGATACGTATCGGATTTCTTCAATAACCAGTCCAATAAAGTCCAGATGCTCATCTGGCCTTTCTGAACTCTCCTTGTCTGAGGATCTCCCTGCTCTTTAAGTTTTTATGCTGTTTTTCTGGCTGTCTTCAGAAAAGATTTCAAAAATACTTTCAATGTAACAAAAAGGGGGGGGGGGATAATACAAAGATGCATGAAACTGTATTATGTAAAAAAGCATGCATCAGTATTAATATTGGGAAGAAATCAAGAAATGGAGAAGAGAGTTTAAAGTCAACAGACTTATACAAAGTTTTGATTTTGCAATTGGCTGTCAGCAATATAAATGAAAACTCATTAACAGAGAATTAAAGAAAGGCCATGTGTTAAAGATATTTGGGTACAAGGTTACATTTAAGTTAGTAAATCACCATAAAAAAAAACATCTATAGCAACACTTTTACACCCATCTACAGCAGTGAATCTCAACCGTAACATTAAGGCCCCGCATTGTAAACACCAATATTGAAAGCTCCCCTCCCTTAGCTTCTACTTAAAACTAAAATATAGATATTTTACTAACTATAAATATTTTGTTTTAAAATATCCAAACACTAAGAAACATCTTGATTTTTTAGCTGTTTGAGCTTATTTTAATGCTTGTTTTGTTGAATTTTAAATATCATAAACCAAACTCATACACACAGCTGTGTAAACATATTTTAAAAAATACTTAACTTGAAACTATTGCGTGCACACATGAAACTATCAAGTGCGCATGTGAAAACGAAATTTTCAAAAATTTTATACAGTGTTTAATACTATATACACATTTCTTGTATTTTCTGGATGTATTCTATTAAAGATATTGAGAAACAATTATTTATGATCACTATAACATTGTATAAACAACAAATCTAATTCTGGCATGGTGGCCTAAGACTTTTGCACAGTACTGTATAATATCCAACAATAAAAAATACCAACTTCACAATTTCTGATTGTTTGGTATGCCCCCATTTTGTTTTAATGAAAGTTTGCACTCAAGATGGCATGCACATGTTCGTGCCAAGCCTGAGGATGATCCGTGTTATTCCCGCAGGAACTGAGAATTTTCCAAAGAGCATCCTGTGTGCTTTATTGCAAGCTACTGCAACATTTTGCATCATTTTGTGATAATGTAAGAATTTCAAGTTTTACCTTAGTAGATAAGAGAAATTATACAAATATATTTGGCACTTTTTCTATATGTAAGGAATAATTGATGACAGGCCGTTGAATTATAAGAAAATGCGGCACGACTCGAAGCGGAGTTTGCATTGTTTTCAAAAAATTTAAAGGACCGGAGTCAATCATTCTGCTTATACCACGGTTACCAAAAATATTGCTCTTGCTCATTTTTAAGACATTTTTAAGGTTAGGTGTGCGGTTGTTGAAAAATTATAAATAAATAAATATCAATATATATTGTTGAGTCGTCTCGTCAATAAAGAGAAAACGTTCCCTGAGGAGTTTCTAACTCAAATTCATATTTCCGCTATTTTCCACTGGATGGCAAATCTTATTCAACTTATACACTGACACATTCACTCAACACACAAAAAAGTGTAAGTTTTGATCAGGCTCTGAATTTGTTCTCTTACAAAAGTTATTCACAAAAATGGAATTATAATAATTATAATGTTAATGTATAAATTAGATGAATGTTGATTTATAAAAATAAACACCACAGTCTTTAATCATATTTTCATTGTGTCTTTGCTGTGTCTGTGTTGGTTGTGAACTACGCTCTGTTTCAGCCACACTTGATTCTGAGGAACTACTTTTTTGGCGGAAGAGTAATATTTGTACTAATATAATTACAACTTATTTGTGTTTCATTTTATGAAATTCTGCTATGCATATGAAATAACCGTTTTATAAAAGCAATAAGCCCCGCAAAGCAGTGCCGTTATGGTGCATTTTATAACAGCTTCGCGTTGTGCTTAACAATGCCCCTTAGCTGTTAGAAAATGCACTGGTAACCCACTGCTTCTTGGGGCTTATTGCTTTAATAAAACAATAAAAAACTGTTTAGACCATTAATGAAGTAATGCAACTTTCTTAAAAATAAAATAATTAACACCAAACTAAATTATGATAAAATATGTAATCTGTAGCACTTTTAGGCAGTATTAAATAATACTGTACATTTACATATTATGTATAGTTATAGATATGTAGTTAATAATTACTGGCTCATTACCCTATAATTTACTGTAACTCAAAACTTATCATGTTAATAAAATGCTTTTATATCTTTTAATTTCAATAGATTGTATGTTTAAGAATGATTAAATTGTAAACGCTTTCATGTTGCAGAGATAAATGAACACACAAATATTCAGAGCAATGCAGAATTGTGTGTGCAATTTAATTGAGCTACAATACCAGGTAAAGGTTTGAATGAAGTGCATTGTGAATAACTCAATAAACATTCTCACAGTGTCTGAAGAGCAAATGACAGACCTTAAGTAAAGACTCAATCCTTCAACCGACTGAACAAGACACCTGTTGCCAAGTAACGTTTGTCAGGGATCTCCACCATCTTATCTTGTGGGAAACAGCAAATTCTTTCTCAAGGTCGGGAACAAAACCAAGAGCTGTTACCAACACAAGATCCTACAAATAAGAGTGCTGTTAGCATATAAAGGCCTTATCTTATCTTTCCTGTCGCATAGAGAAGAAGACAGATTATCATTCAACCTTATGCACGTGACAACCTTCAGTAGCTGCCTGTTAAATGCTTTAGAGAAGTGAAACACTTTATAATAACCAACATTTTATAAGAATCAAGTCAAAGGTCAGTTCAATTCTGAAACCTAATATACTGTGTTCATGTCAATCTGCAACCCTACATCCAAAGTCAAATGGAGTCTTATGTAAGTGACAGATGTATGAAGCCTTCAAAGTCCCTTTGAAACTAAAAGTGATTCATTTTTTGGCTTAAAGTATTACCCTTAACCTGTGTTCACCGACACAGCTGAAAACGCCAAGCGGACGCCAAACGTGGGCGCTTGCCAGTGTTTTTCAGCTAAGCACTTTGGTTGCTGTGATACCTCTGTTTTTTTTCAGTCATTGTACGATGCATGATGCGTTGTACCCAAAGATGAACAGAGCTGCATTCACCCCTGACGAAACTTTGAACAACATTTTGTGCAAGTTGTCTCTAGGCAAGCATCTAGAACCTACTGTAGTGTGCTTAAAAATGTGCAATTAGAAGATATAAACATTCAAATGTACAGTCTCTCACTTCTGCCAAAATGGATCAGTTCGTTTTATGATGTCATTCTGCTCTTTAGATCCTTACCAGACTGTGAGGTAAACTAAACTCTCGACTTAAAATTTATTTTAGCAAGATTTGGAGTTAAAGCTACAGTAATCTGATGTTGCTTCAACTAAACCTGACAAACACCTACAAGTAACACCCACAAGTATTAGGTAAAATTGTTCCTTTTTAAATCGGGGTTCATTTTTTTAATTTAGTTTAAGCTCAAAACTTTGCAGTATGGCCTACATGAAAAGACACCAAAGAAAAATCTGTGTTAGTGCCCGAGAGTATAAAGAGAGAGAATTCACAAATATTATCATAATTTTGACCTACAGTATGTGTTTGAAACAAACATAAAAAGAAACTGCTAGAGAAAACACATTTCTGCTCTTGAACTTTGCACATAAAACTTCTGAAACACAGAACATCCCATGTGACGACTAGCACTGATCTCTCATGTAAATAAAAACACTTCTTTTGACTCATCTGCCATATTGAATGAATCTTTCACTGAGCTTGTCACATTTTTTATGGGATTGCCTTATGTAAAGGTTTTGCATACCCCATACGGCAATTTTTTTTATTTTTTAAATAATTTTCAAAATATACAAAACTGGACAAAAAATATATGTACTGAAATATATTTTAAAATATGTTTACAAATATTAGATTTTTGGCTATATTTCGAAAAATTACAAGTCAATGTCGCATACCTGTTGGAAATCCATGGGTGCGTAGTAGTCTCACGAAATTACTTACCTATAGTCACATAATTTTTATTTTTATTTTTTGTGATACACTGTCAGAAAAAAAAAGGTACAAAGTTGTTCCTTTTTCTGTCGCTGGGGTGGTACCCTAAAATGTACCTTTTTGTATCTTTATGGGTATAAAACACATTAAAATGTTGTACCTTATGGGGTACAATATTATACTCTAAGGACCTGTTGTGTACCTTAAGGAACAATTTTGTACCAGTTAAATTTTAGAGGTACAAAATAGATCCTTAAGGAACAGTAATGTACCCCAAAAGGTACAACATTGTATTATGTTAATATACTTGTAAAGGTACAAAACAGTAACTTGGGGTACCACCCCAGTGACAAAAAAAGTACAGTTTTGTACTTTTTTTCTGACAGTGTACTGTCAGAAATTTCCGTTTTTTTTTTCATGATTGTATCACAAATTTCTGTTTATGTGTTATTGTCACATATTGATTACTCAACTTTTGTCCTATTTCTTACAATTGTCGCTTTGGTTTAGGGTTAGATGTACATAAAATGACATCCTTACCCAAACCCAACTCTAACCTTAACACCAGGCGACAATGTTTTAAAAATAAGAAAATATAAAAAAATAAATCAGATTTTTTTATAAACCAATACTTAAAGTGACATCCTAACACAAACACCAAATCTAATCCTAAACCGAAGCGAAAATGGTCTGAAAATAGGAAAAAGCAGTTGAGTAACCAATATGTGACAATTACACACAAACATAAATTCGTGGAAGATCATGAAAAAACTTGGAAATTAATGACAGTATCAAAGAATCAAAAAATGATTTTTTGATGTGTGCCTATAGACGGTTTCATCGGATGCACGTGCGGTGACGGGATACGCATCTGGTCCAAACATTACATCCGGTTTCAGTTTTTTAATGGTCCGACTGAACTCTTGAACAAATACCTTGTCGAAAATAACAAATGTTTTGGTTTCCTAGGTAATCTACGTGTTGTTTATTTTGCTTGTTATATAAATAAACTATGTTTAAAGTACTTTGTTGTTATTTATTCTTAGCGGAGTTGACCGGAAGTTACGTGTAGACCACGAACACCGCTTGTTTATGTTGTTACTGGTGAAACCGTCTACAGGTACATCATTTTGTGAGACAATGGAGTCCAAATATAGACACAAAATCCTGCACACTATCTTCTTGCAAAAACGTATCGAAATCTCTCTATTAGCAACTTCATCAGGCATCAACACACTTTTAAAACTCCATTGTATTATAATGTTCACATGACCAATCACAATAAAGAAACATCATTGACCAATCAAAATAAGTGAATACATAATTAACAACACATCACATAATTAAGACCAAGAAAAGTGTGTTGATGCCTGATGAAGATCATACGAATGAAACTCGTAATAAAGAGATTTTGATACGTTTTTGCAAGAAGATAGTCTGCAGAATTTTCTGAGTTTGTGTCTATATTTGAACTTCAACTCTTAAGTTTGTATATTTTGAAAAATAAATATATTTTAAAGCATTTATATTCACGTCACATTGGAAGAACAACGTTGTATGTTACAAACCTGTAAAAATAACATGTTTGAAAAGGTTAAAATTAAATATTTTTAACTGCAAAAATATACTTATAATTTTAAATTTTATAAATACATTTTATACTTGTACTTGATACATTTTATACAAACGTTTTTGTTGCCCCCAAAGTAAATTTTGTAATATAGGTTAATATATAAAGTTTAAAGGTGCAGTGTGTAATTTTTAGAAGGATCTCTTGACAGAAATGCAAAATAATATACAAAACTATATTTTCAGGGGTGTATAAAGACCTTTTTATAATGAACTGTTATGTTTTTATTACCTTAGAATGAGACGTTTTATCTACATACACCCCTTACGTGGAAGTCACCATTTTGTGCCGCCATGTTTCTACAGAAGCCCTTAACGGACAAACCTTTTTACTAAGTTGTCTCTGACGTTTACATGTTTTTCCAGTGGCGGGTACCATAGCCTCTCTATGCGTTTTAAAAGGATGGGTGAGCAGTGGACTGAGTCATTGGTTGCAATTCGCAACCTCACCACTGGATGCCACTAAAATTAACACACTGCACCTTTAAAACTAAATATTTTTACCAAATTCAAAAATATATTTTATTACCCTTTACTTTCTACAAAATTTATTTAGCAGATACATTTTTGGCCAAAGAAATTTATTTTTTGTCATATTTTTCTGCCTAAAGCTGTAGTTCACCCCAAAATAAAAAATAAGTGCATAACCCCCCCCAAGCCATCCTAAGTGTACAAGTGTCTTTTTTTTAGCTCTTTTAGTTTTATAATGGCATTAAATAGTTCCAAAGTTTTTTAAAAGCTCCAAAAAGCCCATCCATTAAAATCCACAGAGTTCTTAAATGTCTTCTTAGGTGAAGCGATGGGTTTTTGTAATGTATGGTCAGAGGTGCAGCCTTCAGCCTGACCTCAACTCTCTCGTGAACGACTACAGTTTATAAAGTTTGAAATATAAATGTTTCCTTACCATCGCTTTGCCTCGAAACAGATTTTAAAATAGTTTAAGAAAGAATGATGTATTGTAATATATTAATATACCTGACATTTGTGACATAATAATCATGCATTTATTGATTAACCTGTACAGTATGATGTAATAATGTTTAAGGCAATGAGTCATGGATAAAAAATTCACAAACTGATATAGTGTCTGCCAAATGCATACATGTAACAATATAAATTGGTGTCCCATAAAATGTTGCCAGAAAGAAACTGACATCTACGCATTAATCAGATGTATGACTGTAATTTGGTTTTAAATCTCCAATTCGGATTTATAGGATCCCCGGACAGCGTTGCAGGACCACTGGTTTTCTTTTCCCAAGTGTTGTCATTGTGATTACCTGGCCCACCCACAATCTGACTCGGGAACCAATGCTTTGCTCACAGCTGGTCTCTGGAGTAGCATCAATTTTCAATCACTCTGATTATCTCCATATGCTTCTGGCAGAGCGAGCGCTGTTTCTTACTGCACCCTATCGCTGTGCACTGGAAACAGTGGCATAAGTAAATTAGCACTGAATAAGTGTTAGTGGGGGAGCGCCATTAATCCACGACACCCTGCTGTCCAGTGGCTATGAACCTAAATCCCTCCACTATGAATTCATCTGCAGAATAAAAAGCGAGTGGAGCACGGTTAAAAAACACATTAGCAAGGCAAGTTTGATTACAAATTATGTGGGGCAGTTATTGTCCAAACCATTAGACGCGCTCAACAAGACATCTAAGTTGTTTAATGGACTACCTAGCCACTACGTGTAAAGTTAAAATTGTTTAAATTACAGTCAACAAAAAAGTATACTTTTTCTAAGCCGATACACAATGCACTTTTGTTTGCAGCTTTGTAGCGTCTGTGTATTTTCTTTTTGTAGTTGGTAAGTCAGGTTCAGGCAGTTCTCTGACACCACAAGTTCAGCGGATCAATTGAGGAAATGACAGGGAAAAATTTATCTAGTTCATGTTACCTTACAAAACAAGCCTCCATCGTGCCCTCCAGCAGAATACTTAACCTACAGCGTTCCTGAGGAGATATGCAATGCTCGCCCCTTAAATTCACTTTCTCAAGCTTCGCCAGTACCCATGTGGATAAGCTGAGATGGCAGTGCAGTTATTTTAGACTCGGTCGTGTGAATATCATTACTGCTTACATTCAGACCATGCCTGGATCACACTGCACATTTAAAGGTCCACTCAGCAACTTTTTTTCAGAATAAGAATCAGAATGAGTTTTTATGGTAAGATTGCTCTCATAAGGAATCTGACCCGACAGCTGCTGACAGCTACTGAATAAAAAATATAACAGGTTTTTCCAAGTTTTAAGAAATGTATTGTACTTTTGACAAATGTTTTTAAAAACTAGCCTGTTTATGTCCCGTTCTGACATTCCTCATGCTAAACATATAGGCAAAGTTGGACGTGTGATGGAGAATTTCAGTGCTGAATCCACCTCCCAGGGTTTGTAAAAGTTTTGTAAAGTTGTTTTTTTTTAACATGAAAGATTCATACATAACAATCTTGCTTTATTTCTATTATGGGCAATTTCAGTGCAGTAAGTACAGTGGAAGTCCTTATATGGGCACTTCACCCGGAATTGCACACACACACACCAACCAAGAACTGACACCAAATCAACATCACCAAAGTAGTGTGTTGTTGTTTGTAAGGGAAATTTAAGCTTGTTCATCTTCTCAAAGAACCCAGCATTATGAAAAAAATGGATATATTTTGTGAGTAGCAGCAGAGTTTTGCGAGTGTGTTTGTTTAAAGGGCCCATGGCATGAAAATCTGACTTTTTCATGTTTAAGTGCTATGATTGGGTCCCCAGTGCTTTTATTAACCTAGAAATTGTGAAAAAGATCAACCCAGTAACTTGGGTAAAAATGGGTAGTTGAAATTTGGCTCTCCTTATGATGTCATAAGGAGCTCTTATTCTAATAATACCACCCCTTAATCTGCACTATCCAACCACAGCACTGCCATTTAGTCCAGAGAAAGGAGAGATAGAAAATAATTTACAGCACAATTGAGTTTCAATTACAACAAACCACCATCATTGTGATCAGTGTTTGCACTTCGTCCGCTCATTTGCATTAAAACGGCAAATTTTTGCACACACCTACAAAGTAGCAATTATAGCAAATGCTATAATAAATTATTTATATGGTATTTTGAGCTAAAACTTCACATGTGCTCTGGGGACACCAAAGATTTATTTGACATCTTAAAAAGGTCTTGTGCCATGGCCCCTTTAATGCTGGATTTCGTTGAAAACCAGGTCATAAGTTGCAGGCGGTAAGTAAAACTGCATAAATGTCTGTGTTTTGTTGGCAATAGCCACATAATGCCGCATATAATGGAAATGACACGGACATGCATTGAATCATGGGCCTCATTTATAAAATGCTGCGTAGAAACCATCATAAATTTGTACATGTGATTTATAGAATGAACGTACGCACAGAAAATGCATGTACCTCTTTCTTTCAGATGAGAACTTTATAAATCATAAATGATCTTGAACTTATTTTCAGATCTCCACCTTTAAGCAATGCCTAATTGATGTCATTGAGATATTAAAGAGCTCCTGTTTATGTTCAAATCCTTTTCGAGTAGCGAGATTAGCTTAAATTTCCTAAAACCTGCAGCAATTGGACAAGCAAAAGTGCATATATCTGCTCAGAACCTAATGTTGCTAAGCACGTTTCACGCAGCCCATCCTCACCCCATAGCGTCAATATTTGACGCCACTTGACCATGCGTCAATATGTTACGCGGAGGGTATACCCTTCGCGTCATTTTTTGACGAACTGGGGACTTCAATACTATTGAGTCCGTTGCATTCTCTTTCCTATTTTCGTACCATTTTCTTACCATTTTCGCGTCGGTTTAGGGTTAGATTTACATAATGACATCCCTACCCAAACCTATCCCTAACCCCAATGTCAGGCGACAACTGTTTAATTTCGCGTACCTAATAGTATTGAAGTCCCCAGTTCGTCAAAAAATGACGCGAAGGGTATACCCTCCGCGTAACATATTGACGCATGGTCAAGTGGCGTCAAATATTGACGCCATGGGATGAGGATGTGTTGTTTCACGTCAAAAACACGTTTTTATAAATTTGAACATTGCCGTGGATTCGTGAATCTGATAAAAATAAGACTTTGCAGATATGAAGAAGTAATACTACTCTATAGGTACTCAAGATTAACATGAGATGTGCAAAAACAGCGTGTGTTATGTGAGCTTTAAAATGATGTAGACTCATTTAGGATGAAGACTAATATAAAATGTATAGTATGTTATGACATCTACCAACTGGGGCAGATACTGTATCTGTATATTGCAACTGAGTGATGGGAGGTGAAGAAACCCTAAATTGTTAAAACAATATTCTTCTGTCATTTAAATATATTACACTTAAAATTGACTCTGAAACGCTGAAGACTCGTATCTGATAAAGCGTCAGAAAATATTTAAGAACACCTAGGAGGTTTGCCTGTTTTATTTATTCACCATCAATCATCTAGAAATTAAAGTCTAGTTAAGACTGATTTTTTTAGGGTATGTTCTCAAAAACATAATATCCCAAGGTATCGGATAAGTTAATATATATCAGAGTATGTTTTTTTTATGTGGTGTTTGTAGAGATTAATGAATGAGTTTTTAATATTCTGTCATCGTCAGTCTATGGGGAATACGTTTTCAATAACAGTTGTGGACAGGAGAGCTCTGAAGCACAGAACAGTTTTTATGATATAATGTAAACAGCAGATCTGTACGTCCAGTTAAATTTATATATAGACAGTTCTAGATTTAATGTTTCTTAGTGAAAGCCATTAAAAACAGACTGCTATACAGTATGTTTAAACTCCTGAGACATGCACACAAACATATTTATGACCCTGGACCACAAAACCAGTCATGAGGGCCAATGTTTGAAAATAAATAAACAAAAAAAAATATTAAGAAAAGTCCTTTGAAACACACATTACTTGATACACACATGATAAATACATTTTTGATATATTAATGGTGAAATTTACAAAATATCTTCATGGAACATGATATTTACTTAATAACATCCTAATGATTTTTGGCATAAAAACAAATCGATTATTTTGATGCAATTGTATTGTCGGCTATTGCTGCAAATATACTAGTGTGACTTAAAATATTATTCCACTTTCATAAAATATGTCCCGATAATTTACTGAAAACCATGTCATCCAAGACTTTTATGCATTTCTTTCTTCAGTCGAAAAGAAAATAGTTTTTTTTTTTTTTTTGGTTGGAAGCATGCTTTAAAGGGCTCTAAATGATCCCAACCAAGACATAAGCGTCTTATCCAACGAAATAATCATCATTTTCGGCACTACAACATAGCATTAGCCCTGTGATCCCCATGAGCGACCTGATGTATTAAGCAAATCAAGTTGAAAGGTCACCATGATGGATCATTTTAAACAAAAAATTGTAAATTGTAAACATTAATTATTATACAACAACATCAGAACGGTCCTCTTTCTCTACCATTGTAAAAACGGAGCGGGGCATTACTGGGCTAGTGCAAAATGAGAAGTTGTGTGTAAAAAGTTTATATTTGTTTTTTGTGTGAAAATGATGATCATTTCGCTAGATAAAACCCTTATGCCTCAGTTGGGATCGTTTGGAGCCCTTTGAAGATGCAATTTGGACCTTCAAATTGTTTGGACTAATTGACGTTCACTGTATTTGTGTACAGTATGTAATAAAAATACAACACAAGAACAGGATGTCTTAAATAAAGTATTTAATACAAACAGGGAGAAAACCAGCAGCAATACCCTGGACATGGACAAAAACTAACCAGGGACAACTAAACTCAAGGCTATGCCCTATACAGTGCATGACATGGGTATAATAAAGGAGACTAAACTAGACAAAGATAAAACTAATAAGTAACTATGGGAGTAATTACAGTAACACTTAACTGAAATAACAAGGAAACACAAAAACAACAAAACACTGAGCACATCCTGGCAGTTTGGACTTGAGCATGAAACCTGAAGATATTCTGATATATTTATGGAAAAACTTTATTTTGAGCAGTGTTGCAAGATAAAAGCCAAAACTGGATATTTTCTTTGTTTTCTGCATGTATAAAAACTGACATGTTTATAAAACAAAACATTACTAAAATAGTGCATCATAATTTTGTTTACCTTTTTCTGAATTAGATGTTATGATATCTCTTCAATGTCACTTTATTTCTTTTACACATTGATTAAATGAAGAACAACTGGAAACTTTCAGTAAGGTCTCCTCCGTCTTGAATATTTCCCATTTGAAAAGACCCAAAAATCTCACAATTGTCTTTTACTGTTTCCAAATAAAATTCAACAAACTGGGCTCAAGATTGGCCTGGTCAATTTAAATTAAGATATTAATATTACTTTATCCATGCAATCTAATTTTAATTTTAAAGCTCCATACTTTTAATCAGGACCCAAAATGAACACTCTCCAAGTGCCAATGCAAGTAAATATTGGCAAAAAGTTTGTTTAATGCACCGCTCTACGTTTTTTTAAAGATCATCTATTTCATTGCTAAAAAACAAAGTTATTTTGTGTATTTGGTCTAATACAATGTGTTTGCTTGGTTTATGGTTAAAAAAAACACATTATTTTACACATACTGTACATTTTTATAGCTCCAGATTTCACTCTCTTCCTGAAACGCAAAGATTTGATTGGCCAGCTAATCTGTACGTTGTGATTGGCCTGAATACCTCTGACGTCAGCTGGAAATGTGACGCTCCTTACCATGTTTGAAAGATTCGGTCACAATGCATTGCTAACAGGAGTTAACTTACAAGCTGTGAGTCAAAGCGGTGATGATGTCGATCTTGTCTACATCAGCAGTCCCAGGACGTAAACGTAAATGTAATGTAATGTAATGAAATGTAAAAACGTCAATCAGACAATAGGTGCTCTTTAAGAAAAAGTTGATACGTGAATGAAACACAACATAGATGAGACAGACGCATTAACGTTTACACCTAGTGTTTAATTCTGTCTCTTTGGTCCACTTTCAACTGCTTGAAAAAGCCCAATCACCCCTACTTTTAAAGTAGGGAAATAAGCTCGCGCAACTTTCCCATGCTTTAGTTTTATCAATGAAAGGGTAAAGATTGCCCTGAACACTTGGTTTGTGCTAGAAGTCAGGGCCGATGGAAAAACATTGTGCTCAGTACATCACACATTTGATAATGGGCAGAGAGTAGGCGGTCTTCTGTGGCTTCTCGAACACATCCGGCAATCCGGTCGAAATCTTTTTCTACTACCTCTGAATGTGTTCGAATGTTGACGAGCTCAAATTGTTTACATCCTGTAAACCAGGGGCGTCACTTTGTTTTGAAAAGTGGTGGGGACAAAAAATCTGATGAAAAAAAATTACAGCATGACGGCAAAAAAATATTGAATAAAGTCACATTAAAAATGGACATAGCATAGGCCAGTAAACAACACGAAAATACTCAGCATAAAACCCTCAACAATGTAGATTGCACATGTAACAGTCCCTGCAACACCATAAGCATACAACATAACATATGTGACCACAAAACTAGTCGTAAATTGCATAGACATCGCTTGATTTCCAGAACATTTTAACCAAATGCTTTCAAAAAATGGTGGGGACAAAATCAGCCATTGCAAAAAGTGGTGGGGACCCCAGCGTCCCCAGTATAAATGACACCTATGCCATATACACCTGTCTTTAGCGACGTCCACTTGTGATCCGATTGACCCAAACAGATCTTAATACCAGGTGTAAACAGCCTTTGAGAACTCAGAACATCAAATCTCCTGAGCTATTAAAGAGAAATAACACTGACCTTCTTAGCTGATTAAGAACAGAAGAAAAAATGCCCAAGGTTCTGTGTGTCTTCATCTTATAGTATAACTTTGTTTTTATAAACTCTAGAAATCTAAAACAAATGTCTTTGGTGTACTGGACGTCTGGAATGAAGAGTAGAGCACTGCATTTTTTTCCCTCAGGCTGTTATATGGGCCATGCCGGGGTCAAATGTGAGCAAAGTAATATTTTCTCATCCTCTTCGTCAGCACCTTCGGTTCATCAGTTGCCCCGAGCTCGCAACAGCTAAGACCCGTCACCTTTCACCTGAACATCGATGATAAAAACTAAACATCAAGCTAATACGATGTCAGACGCCCCTGAGGCTGAACAACTAAACCCCCCTGATAATGTCATGTAGTGCAGTGCTGCATAATGTCAGACTGACCTCCAAATCCTGTGAGCTGAAAGTTAATATCAACTCAGAATTGAGCCTTTAAATGTATTAATACAGATTCACCGGTGGCCTTGTTGTGCTCGACTACCGTGCACTTTACTCTAAAGTGTTTACTTCTCTGAAACATCTTTGCTTTTCAGTTGATGGTTAAATTCAGCCCTTTCTTTTTTTTATATCCTTTGAATAAGTATGTGAGGTTGGTTGGTTGATTGGTTAAACTAATATTGGTTTACAAACAAAGAATTGTAATGAACCTTAAATGCATGAAGACTGTATAAAAAAATCAGAAACATTTCAGACTTTTAAAAATGAATTTGGAGCCAGATATTTTATAGCCTGGCTCCGCCCTCCTACGTGCTTCCGCTTAATTTTCATTTCGCTTCAGCAGTTGTGTCATTACATTAACGTGTAAGTGTCATAAACTTTTGTTTTAATTTTTTTGCAATAGTCCAAAGGTCTATAGGAAAAATAAATGGGCTTTTTTCGTGGAAACTTAACTTCTGTGTTATCCTACAAAAATACATCCCGGATTTTCATAGCGGTGACATCATTGCCTTTCGAATATGGCATTTGGAGAAATCAGCCTTCAAATTGGGATGCATACGTACTGTAGCCTTCCTACTGAAGGTTTGAGAAATTTAGCAGCTTTCAATGGCCTAGAATCGCACAAGAGGTCATGTGATTGACATGTACCGTAACCAATCATGTTTGTTTTGTGCCGCGTTATGTTCAGGGGCTTGGAAATATCGCCACAGTAACATACCACTGCAACCACCATTCATGAGTTAATAACAACAATAAGAAACACGTTAAGATTGCATACTTTACATGCAGCATTTATTCGATCTTTATGAAGCATATTGTCACCATGTAAATATGAAAGCTTTCTTCTTGGATCAGATGACATTGTGTTGTTTCCGGGAGGACCGAAGACTCACACACATCTCCCGAAAATCCTGTATAATTCAACCAGTCAGAGGATGACTTGGACATCTGCTGAAGTGTTTCCAGAAAAGTCTTTCATATGCATCAGATATTCAGCCAATGGTCTGTGTGCGTGACGTCTGAGGCTGAGACTACCCGTACTGTTGCCTCACAGCAAGAAGTTGTCTCCCTGGATCGAGCCCTGGCTCCGTCAGGAGATCTTTCTGTGGGATTTGCATGTTCTCCCTGTGTTACACCGGGTACTCCGGTTTTCTCCCATAGTCCAAAAACAAGCAGGTTAGATGAATTGGATTGAATGTGTGTAAAGATCAAGTGTCTTAGCCTGGTTAGCCAGACCTACATCAAGATGTAAGGTCTGGCAACTCTTCACACAAACGGCTCAATGCAAGGGGCGGGATATAAGGTTGTCCCTCAAAATGCCTCTGCACGCAATAGGATAGCGCTATGACGGATCAGAGCAACGAAGAAGGTGACGTAGTTACCGTAACCAGTCGGCAAAACTCCAAACACATCTTTCTTGCTTAAAAAGGACTTCAGTAGGGTTTATTTGCTCTTCTCTCAAAGAAAAACATAAGTCTAAGTCCTCCAGAGTCGCGGCCAAAGCCGCTTCAAAAGATAGCTGTTCGCCAGCAGCAGCAGCCATTCTCTGTTTTCAAGTAGGAACCGTTGCAGCTCTGTCGTCATCATGTTAAGCCCGCCCCACAGACGCTACACACGATGTGATTGGCCTGACCAAATTTTGGTTTTTGGAGCTGTTAAGTGTATTGTGAGTGCCTAGACTAAACCCTGGCAGCAAATATATTTTGCGGCCGCTAGGGTGCGTCTAGATTTCTAGGCTACAAGTGTCTCTCTCCATGAATATAACCATAGAAACTGGAATGGTGTTGAAACGGAGCATACTGTCTCAAACAAACCTCTTAAAGGCTTTTCAAAATGTGTGAATATGTACCAACTTCAAACATTGTAACTAGTTTTACTTACTGAAGTATTGCTATATAAAAATGTGCCCCACAACAATAGTTGTAATAAGCAGTCATTTAGATACTAGCAATATGCATTATTCAGTCCGCCCCCATGTTGATTTCAAACCGAGGCGTCCAGAGCATGCACTTCAAACCTATTGTTTTGTACCCGAGTGCTGGTCATTCAGTCATCAAAACACAGAAAATACATCATTATACAAATTTCCACAGGACAAAGAAAATAAGGAAATGTCGATTGTTAAAATGAGAAGGGACATATGACCTAATCTGAGAAGAGAATAGTGAATTATGTACGTAATATCCGTTTTGTTATTAGCCTTTGGTTAATCGCTTATTTCTCATGTTGTAAGCATGTTTACTTCTCTTTACAACACCACATGATCTCACGGAAAGTTGTGTTATGGTCACACATTTTTTAATCAACTTATTCATGTCCATGGCACGAAATTCAGCTTTTTTGTGCCTTGAGCACGAATGTCTTTTTCGTGTCACTGGCACAAATTTCTATTAATAGTTTTTCGTGTCCCTGGCACAACTTTTTTGTGTTATTTTATGTATTGTTTTTTTCTATTTTTAAATAGTTTTTGCATGGGGTTGGGGTTAAATTTGGGGTTTTGGTTAGGATGTACTTTTATGTATTGTTTCTTCATGTTTTTCTTCCGCTTTTAAAACTATTTTCGCCTGGAGTTGCAGTTAGAGTTGGGGTTTGGGTTAAGATGTCTAAAAATGTGTTCTAACCCCAAGGGACAATAGTAAGAAAATAGGGAAAAAAAACAAAGAGAAAACAATACATAAAATGAAACGAAAAAGAAAGTCGTGCAATGGACACGAAAAACTATTTATAGAAATTCATGCGATTGAAAAAAAGCAGAATTTCGTGCCATGGACACAAATAAATTAATCACATTTCCATGAGATCAGTCTGTTAAAACTCCAATATAATGCAACCAAACAATATTTTATGACAACTAAGTATACAGTTTGCATAAGAGTTTGGCCCATGGATTTTTGTTTCTTCGACATGGGTTAGGGCTACACAGTTGGGGTGACTTAACAACGTGTGATTGACTGTTTACCTGATAGTTCATTGTGCAAGTATTGTTGGAGGTAAAACCCCATATGAAGTTGTGTACAAATGTTATTTAGTTAGAAATAAATCCTGCTTCTGTTGATTCCAATGTGCTTAACAAGTTAATCATTAACGCCATCTTTTAAAAACCTCAAAAAAGTAATACCCAAACTAAAATGACGTACAGTTCAGTTTATAATGTATTCAAGCCTTGCATTTTTTGTAATCTGTATGAATTTGAGATATAAACTATATCAGTGTTTTAAAGAAAAGTAAGCATGCGCACAACATTAGAAATTAGCCAACAATTTTATGTACACATCGCGCTGCTCTTATCTCAAAATGAGGTCTTATATCCCTTCTCAGTTTAACAATCTATAATTTCGAAGGTTCTTTGTCCTGTGGAAATTTGTATAATGATGTATTTTCTGTTTTGATGGCTGAATGACCAGAATCCCGTCCATCCATCACAGCCTCGTTTTGAAATCAGAATCAGCTAGTTGTTTTGCCAGCTCTTGCCAGTATGGATCAGACAGTCAGTATATGGTTCATAAGCACGCTGTCTAAAGCCGAAATTATTTGTAAGCTGAAACACAAGTGGCCAAGTTTTGCTGATTTGGTTTGAAATTGAATTTGTTGATCTATGCAAGTTGTGTAATCTAGTGATGTCACCTAAATTTAAATGCAAATTCAAATCTGCGTAATCTAGTGATGTCATCTAAATTCAAATCCAAATCTAATTTAATTCATTTCGTTTTCATTTCATTTAATCATTCATTTCCAATTCAAATCCAAATCTAATTTAAGTGATCAAAATGCTGACCTAAAATGTTTATATTGTGCATTGTTGTGTCGGAAAATGAGCAGAATGTTGAAACACTCACCAGAGTGAAATAATATATTTTTTTTGTGGACGAAGCACTTTATGGCTCTTCTTCAAGTGATCAACCTTTGCTCCATTCTGGGCCAGAGTTTATTTGTTTTACTGAATCTTTATTTAACCAGTGTCAGTGTGGGACCGGTGCCTACTTTACCGAGATGATTAAATGGCGAGCATATTTGGACAAGACAATCCTTGGAGCATAGTCAAGACACCTGGCCAAAAGTGCTGGAGGATATTTAGCTCTCTCTCCCTCTCTTTCTCTCTCTCTCTTCCTCTCTCTTGTGCTTTGAAGCTGTAATCTACAGACAAGATTGACAACCGTGTATTCTGTGCCTCATAATATTAAACTCCATTTACCACCCTTGAGGTTCCTTCCCGTCGAGACCAGACGAGAACTCTGCAGACTATCCAAATCCACAGGAGTTTTTTGCAACTTTGATTTGATTCAGATAATTGAGTCCTTGACTAAACTGCTTTTCAGCAATCAGGCAAACATACTTTGAATAAAGGCTAAATGATGACTCTGATTGTATGATGTACAAGATAGAAGATTATTGCTGTGAATTCAGACTTGTATTGGCTTACACTGATATGGTCCTAAATCAATCAAGTCTTTCTGAGTTTAGGGGAAAGGACACCTTGGGTGTGTCTCAATCAGATCCCAAGCTCCCGAGGTCATGAATCAGTATATGGTGTATGCAGGTTCGGGCACTGGTAAGGACCCTATTTCTGACTTCATAGGCCCTGTCCCAAATGGCGCACTTCATGTGGACTTTCGGTCTCGTGGCCTTAAATTGCGTGTAAATTGCACGCAAAAGTCTAAGAGTCCGTAGGGTGTCCCATCTGTCATTTTTATGCTCATCAGCACCTCCTTTGCCCCCTTGATGCAGTCTTTAGCGAATCCCATACTGCAGCAGGCTTCGCATACTTTACCAACCTAGAAGTCCTTGCGAAAGGGCAATCAGACGACGGAAGAGAGGAGTTCACACTGACGAGCAACTTATTTACCTATTTCCGGCGTGACACTTGAGTCTGTCCCAAAATACGACTGTGGTGCACCCACGTGGACTCGCATCAAGGGTCCCTGAGGTCTGCACTACATAATGTCATCAAAGTGTGGACTCTGAGGATGACCACAAGTGTGCCATTTTGGACAGGGCAATAGTGGGACATTGATCACTTATTTTCCTGTGACGTGACTGCTTAAGTATGTTGTGATCATTCCCAGCTGTTATTCATCAATAAGTAGCAAAACCAACATCTCTCTGAATTAATCTTTCAATACTTCTTAAAGTATATTATGAAAAACACTTTCATTATTCTCTTACTTTTGGATAAACATTAAATTGAACTATTAAGTAGATTGTGGTCTTTTCCTGTTTAGTGATGTGTGTGTTTATATTAAAACTAAAAGTTCTGTCGCGTTTCATGAAGTTTATTGAGTTGGCTTATTGGTTCATTGTCTCGGGATTTTGGTTGTAGAGCTTTAGGGAAAATAAGGACCATCGATGCTCACTGTTTTAGGTTGCATTGTGAGAATTTTTAGGGAACAAAAGTTCAAGTGCACTGAAAGGATATTGCGATTGAGACAGCCCTTAAAATAGCCAACTTCTGATTAGTGCCCTGACTACTGAACAAGGGAGCTGATTGAGACACAGCTCTTGACTTCAAGTGAAACTTGAAGAGAAAACTACATACAGATAATTAAAGAGGTTTTCCTCTTCACAATTAAAGGCTGATGTAAATAATCCTTAGCACAGTGTTATATAAAGTATTTTATTTGCATGTATACTTACGCTATTACAAATGTTTTTCAATTCAGAGAATTCACAGTTTTAATCACCGTTATACCTCCGTTCATATGGTTGCTTGTTAATGATGTGCTGATGTAGTTTTTTACAACCTGCTAGTCTCATTTTTATGATATTTTTTGACCTGCCCCAGCTGTAGTCATCAAAGTAAACCAAAAAGTGCACGATAAATAAAGTTAATGGCATTAAAGTAGGAAGTCAACTCTGAACCGCGTTTTTGAGTCATATTATTTTTGAATTTCCCGCCTGTTGTCTGTATACGTGTGAAGACAATACTTTGCATAATCTCCACCTACAGTCGTTCCCACAAGAAATGAAAACCTTGACCTGCCCACAGACAATTCCGCTAGTAAGTGTGTAAATTTCATGTCAAAAAGACACTGTGTTTTTTTTACTTTGTCTGCTGACATTAGCTTAACTTAGCACCCTCTTCTATACGTTACATTATTACTACGCTCACTAGTACAGTTTAATCTTAGCCACTCGTGCTGCTTATGTTGTCCATCAATTTTTCTGTGTTTTCTGCATCAATTATTATTAATGTACAGCTGTTTTAAAACAATTAAATAGCGCCATATGAAAAAGAAATAAATAAATACTAGTGTTAGTGTTTGTCATCATTTTTATTACTTAGATTAATGATGAATCATGTGTAATCATGTCAGTTTTTAAACTATTAAAGTCTGGCCATTAAGTTACGCTAGCAATTGGCTAACGCATGTTGCAGTTTACTGTTGCCCGGTTAGTAGGGATGCTCCGATCAGGATTTTTGCAGCCGATACCGATTACAGATTTGTTATCTTCGTGATCGCCTGAAAATAACCGATTTTTTTTCAAGCTGATATGCAATCTCTTTAATGACTGTAGACTCTAGATAAAGTAATAACACACATTTTGCTTTTGTTATATATTAGTAATTAAAAAAATATTTTTGATAAACTTTCAGCATGAGGATAGATATGTGTTGTAAATGCTGTTTGATGGGAATGTGAAGACACGTCACGCTGTTAGGACCGGAACGCGTCCTCATAGAAAATACGCATTTTGCACATGAGAAACGGGTTGTAAAAATGCTTGTGCTACGTAAACACGGCAGATCCATTCATGATCCCTATGATGACAAAAGTAAACAGAAAGATCGGTTAATAAGGGTCGGTAAATTTAGCAAGTACAGGTCGAGTCATTAAATGCCATTATCGGCTGATACTGATCGGCGGCCGATCAATCAAAGCATCCCTACCGGTTAGCTTATTGTAAGTCACGTTAGCTCTATGTTGCACTTAGGCATGGGCTGGTACTGTATAAGATTCTGGCGGTATGATAACCTTTAAAAAAATATCACGGTTTCACTGTGTTGCGGTATTGCCATTGAAACACAAAAATTTAAATTATAATATGCTTTCAAAAAATGTATATTAAATGTAAACATCAAATCAATCACATGACTTAATGATTTAATGAATTTTGAATGAACAGCTCATACGTTGGAAACGATATCACACAACACTTAAGTGGTATTGAAACCTTGACTGTTTAAAACCTCTGTACTGTATACATTGAAACCGGTAACCGGCCCATGCCTAGTTGCACTATTGTTAGACTGTGTTGAGATTGTGTCAGTTGACCAATCAGAGCAGATTAGGCTACCGAAAGGGAGGTTTAGGCAGACTGAATCTTTGAACGGCTTCACACCAGTCATTTGGGATCTCTGAGAAATGGGGTAATATTAATCTCATATTTTGACCTTGCATGCATTTAAACCTGTTGTTGGGGACTCCTTAACAATATTAGGACGCTTAGAAATTGGACCTGGCTGGCACTTTAAATAGACACAATAGGCATTTTAATGTAAATGGAAACAGGTTTTATTTGAGCCTAAAAGTGCTTGGAAACAGGCATTAGATTACATCGCCATGTAAACTGGCAACAACATACGCTTAGGAACCATAGAAACCAGCATGGTCATAATTTTGTTTTTAATGACCCGCCCCAACCTGCCCCGCAAAAAAAAGTGACATTCTCTTTACCCGCCCAAACCCGACCTGCGGGTTATCATGGGGCTCGCGGGTTATGAAACGCCAGCACATCATGTTTGTCAAATGAGTGTGGGTGCTATCTGAATGTTCGCAAACTGTTATTGTCACTCAGCTGTTTTAAAGTTTTTTTGAACCTCGCGATGCAAGCTTTATTTTTTCTTTATTGTTTGCATGCCGTGTTGGAAAACAACAGAAAGCAGATTGCATAGTTATATTGCTGCACTAATGTAGTTTTGTTGCATCTCTTTCAGGTGGAATATAATGGCAGTGCAACACTGAAGATAAGAAAGTTAGGCTTTGTTTTGGTTGGATTTGTTAAAGTATCGACATTTTCATATCTAGCTACCTGAAGAACTTTTCAGTTTAACCCCGCTACTGAAGGCAACCCTATCGCCCCCTTGAGTTTTGTTACTGCTGCAGTAATGCAAGATCGCATGTTAAATGTGTACAACAGGAGCACGTACTAATGTCTCGGCCAAGTATTGGCATATGCATTCGTGTACTTGTAAGTGTACGGTTCTGACCTAAATTACACATCCCATACAGACAGAATGATGGATGGCTCACTCCCACTCAAACACATGTACGCTCACACTTTCTCAGCTCTGGAATTTGTGGTATTGTTTATATATCTCTATAGACTCTATAGCATGTTCCCCATCTCTTAATCTTCAAAGAAAACCTTTGCCTTTTTCTTTTCTGCACACATATAGGAATGGGAAAGTGGTTTTGTTGTGAAGACAGTATAGGACCCCTTCTGTGTGTCATCTCTTATAATGCAATTATGTGCATTTCAGCTCATTCCCACGACTACATTTCCACTAAAACATCTGCTCCATTGAAATATAAAAAAACAACCCTGACCAAAAATGCAAGTATTGTTGCATAAATTGCAGCTTGAAACAAAAACGGCAGAAATGAAATCAATGTGTTTAATAAAACATTTAAATTAAAAGTTAACTGTGTGTTTTCTACGACATTAGCAGCACTAATTTGACTACAATAATAATTAAAGGTTTTCCAAACACTCTCTACACATACCGTTGGTCAGGTAAGAAGATGATAGTTGTTACAACAGTTAAGAAGAGATGTCAGATGTTTAACTTGAAGTTACTTATAGTTAGTAAAATCTACGAACCCACAGACCACTTGCTGAACGTCAGACACATACAGTATGAAAGTCTTTTCTGAAAACACATCAGCAGATTTCAAAGTCGTCCTCTGATTGGTTGAATTATACAGGATTTTAGGGAGATGTTTGTATCGTGATCTTTAACGGTCCGCCCGAAAACAACAAAGACATCTGATCGAAGAAGAAATCCTGTATGTTTTCATCTGTAACGTATGCAAGGTATTTTAACCTGTTTGCTATTATTGTTATAAACTTTAGAGATGTTTGTGAATAATGGTTGCACACCGGACATCTCACGACGCGGTACAAAGCGAAACGTGATTGGTTGCTTTATGTGTCTGTCATATGGCCTCTTATTCAGTCCTTGGCCATTTAAACCTGCAGTGGTTCCCAGACCTTCAGTAAACTAATAAAATCTCTAAAGTGGACTATTAAAATAAAGTGTTAACCTAAGACAACCTTGATATTTTTTATTTAAAAACATTTAAGTCTTTTTGAAGTTTAAGTACCTGCAGAAAAGTGTTGGCATGGTACAGTATGTCTTCTTGTAGATGAATATTTCAATAAATACTTTTAGGTTTTTGACTCACTCACAGGGTCATTGTCATGGTGGAAAAATCATCATCAATGGGTCAAGCATGTGTACACATGAATTTCTGCAGGACATTAACATTGACAAATAAATCATGATTCACCAAAAACTTTCTTACTAAAGAGAGCTGTGACTTATTCACGACACAGAATAGCCTCGAGTACCTTATTGCTTTTATAAAATGCTTATCACAGAATACAAAAGCTGAGGCCACAAAAAACGCAACTTTCATGAAGTAAAATCCCTAAATATCGTTCTTCCACTGGAAAAATAGTAAACGAGATAGTAAACGAGATGACAACGCGCGTTTGCTTATTACACACATGGACAACACACAATGGTATTTATATATAAAAATGCAAGGATTAAAATGTAAAAGATTATTATTGAGTCTCTTGGACATAGATGAGGACCGATTATAAGTTAGAAGGCTTAAAGAGCACCTTCACCTGCAGCCTGGTAAGTAATTGAATGTTTTTCTTTAAACAAATGCAAATATTGCAATTATTTTTAAATGTAATTTTTTAAATACTACCACACGGATTTATTGTATATGATGACTTTGCACCTCTGGATACGGTGAGATGGGAACCTTTTTTAAGTGCAGAAACGTTTCGGCTTTCCACACGTTTGTAAATTCGTTATCTCCTGTTTGTTACAAATAAAGTGTACAAACCTTTTCTTGAATATTTCTAAATTATTGTTTGAGATTACACAGATCATGTAGGCTGTCCATTACATAAATAAAAGCCTGCTCATTTTACTGCCATGACTAAAAGAAAGCGACTTTTAAAAGGAAACCAAAGGTTTTAATACAAAAATAATACTTTCAATACAAATAAAAACAACAATTTTTTTAACATCAATGTTAAACTGGGGATCTTCTTCCTCTGCTTAGTTTTTCAGTTTACAAATTCCGCCATCTAAATAGGGAATCGGCATGGCGCGAGTGCAACTGGCTTTGAAAGGAGATGAGAGATAAGACTCTCATTGATTTATTGCATGTCAGGCCCAAAACACACCCATTACTCATTACGAGAATAAAAACAACCCTTTTAGACTGGGCGCTAGGCGCACAAACCATTTTCCCCGTCGTTAAATTAGCAAAAGTGAATTCAGACACACCCATTTACACTGTGCGCTTTAGACCATGCGCTTAGATCATTAAAATAGGGCCTTATACTTTGAACTTCATAAACTTCAGAGAGGACCGCGGCGGCAGCACATTACCATTTTAACTACTTTTAGTACTGAGAATTTCCTAATAAATAAATTATTTTGATTACACATGTCTTTCTGTTCTAACAGTAAATGATTTTAATAAACTGTTTTGGGTAGGATTGAAATGTTACACATTTCTGCCCATTACATTACATAATATAAAAAGAATATGTTATTTTATTTATTTTTTTTGTATAAAAAGGGTTGGGTTTGGGTTAAGGGTAAGGTTTTGGGTAAGGTCAGGGTGGTAACATTATAGATAAGATGATTAATGGGAAATTATACAGCAATCTTTATGGTATGAAAGATTAGTAAATGTTTTACGTTTTGTAGTAAAAATATAATAATGCTACTATTAAATGTTGCAAATACGTCTATATTGTACACTGCAGCATATTTAAACATTAAAAAAATACATTTTGTGTTTTGAAAGTTACTTATTAATACTACATAATATTAACAGTGAGACAAAGCTGGTATAACACTCTTGAACGCTTCTCACCCAATCAGATTTGAGGGCCAGTATTAACCATTGTATCATATACATATTCTTTCATCAAGATTTATTATTTAGACAGATTTTGGTCATTAACTCTGTAAAACCATTAACCCTTTCTTTGTCTGGGCTTTGTTTGCTCAAATATCTGTTTGCTGCATGAGGGTCAGGTGATATTGTTCTGGAATGTGGGGTGGGGGTATAGGTGATATTAGCATTATAAATAGAGGACAATAAGTTTGCCAGATAGGATTGTGTGAATTCTGTGAAATGGGTGAATCCTTTGAAATGTATACGTTTGATTGAAATTGATTTGCTTTAAGATTAATAAGCATAAAAATAATCAGTGTTTTTTTTCAGAATTATACCAGACAGGACTGTGTTATCTACAATTCATATGATGTCATTTATATCATCTAAAGTTGAAGAAAGTGATTTTGAGATGGGACTCTGATATAACTGATCAGGAGAAATGTGGTGATTCCTCTCAACTATAAAAGAGAAATTAAAAACTTTGTCTGCCCATATGATGATAATGTGGACATGACGCCAACAAAACCAAGCCATTCATGAACACAGACCTTACCCCATGACAGGTATTACTGTCTGAAAAAAGATTTTATCAGTCTCAAGACTGATATTTCTGTTATTGTAACTTTCATATAGCACTGGAGTCCTTCAGAAGGTCAGATGTCTATAAACACAGCTTAACACAGTAAATACTAGTTTTCTTTCAGTTTATCTGGTTTTGTAAATAAAAAATGAGCATGTTTTTATAATAAATGATTTTTTATAAAAATATGGTTTGTCTGGTTATTATGTATTGTGTGATTATGTATATGGATTAATAGGATACTATTATTGGGCTACATAAGCAGTACACCCTGCAAAGTAACTCTTAGATGTTATTAACATTTGTTAAGACAGTGAGTGAAATCAAAGCAATTCTGCTACCCCAAAGGCCCGATATTGTAATATTACAACATTAAAAACTTACCAAAATGTAAAAAAAAAAACTCCTACAACAACATATAAAAGGTTAAATATTTTTTTTCAAAGTTTTTTTTTCTATATTTGGTTCTTACAGGGTTAATATTTTCTATGAAAGTTAAAGATGGTTTAACTGATTGTTTGATTCCTGGTCAATGATTCCAGTTCCAATTTTCTCAGACTACACATGTTTGTTTGGTTTCCTGATATCTTTCAGATATAAATAATGCATGAATATAAAACACACAATAAACACTTTATATCTCAACAGATTTCACTTGCTTATTCTAGATATTTTTTCTGTTGTATGCATTTCTCAAATGTCATTTAATTGCGCCATTTGATTGAACTGTTGGCATAAGGTCTGATCTACTCTGCTATTTTTCTGGTTAAGATCTGCCCACTGACCAATCTGTCAGTCTGACTAATCTGTTTGCTTTTGTGACATTTTAGGGCAGCTAAGTCTGAAATCAATCACAATAATTGTTACATTTGTGCATCAGTCTCACTGAATGGTCGTACAGAAAACAAATCATTTTGCATAAATTTCCAGAATACGGTCTGCTCTTAACACTTGATTCAATTATAAATGATGCAAATAAAATAACACAAGATATCAGTGCTGAATGTTATGTGCATGGGGCGATTTACCTTCTTGTAAGTCAGCACTGAGGGTTAGATTATAGAGAAATGCGGCAAGTTTGTGGTAAAAACATTTCAATACTTATAAGGCACAGCAGTTTATCAGCACAAACAATATGAGTCACAAGTGTCACAAGTGGTTCTTAAATGAGATGAATGGCTTAACGCTAAAAAACAGCATGCTGAAATTATGCACCTGTATTTTTCAACATTTTTAAGCCACAATCATGCTAAGCAATTAATGCACATTTTGTATTGCATTTGACTTCTTTAAATTACCTAGCAACCAGCCAATCAGATTAAAGCTTTTCAGACTAAAATAAGGTTTTGCCCTTTAATGCGCAGAATACATCAGAAGGTCAACAAAAGGATTGTGGGTGGTGCGTGGGTACATCGTCATGTACTGAGACTAATTGAGCCCCGACTGTTTGCATCAAATTCTTGCCCTCTGGTAGTTTATTCAAGGCGCTGTGAATTACAGCCTCAAGTGAAGGTTTATAAAAGGCAGAGGTGAACCCAAAATAATCTACAAAGCTTTGCCTAAGTATTCAGACCCTTAACAAATTCTGTACCAGCTTTTTGAGATTTGCACATAGTTCAGGTAGGATTTCGGCTCATTCTTGCAGGATGATTAGCTCCACGGTCATGCAGCTGCACAATGGCATTTAAATCAGGGATTTGACTGAGTAACACAGGGATGTTGAACCACTTCTGTCATAATGTAGCCATGTGCTTGGGATCATACAATATTGTTCAGCTGAAATTAGGAATGGATTTAAAGCTTCGCCTTTTTGACAGATTGAAATATTTCAGACTGGTCTTACTGTTAATGCATAGTAATGCATAAATCGTAAATTTTTGTATATTTAATTAGATGCTGAAGCGTACAATATAGACGTATTTGCAACATTTAATCATAGCATTAATACGCTTTTAGAGGTACAAAACATAAATACATTTACAAATATTTCATACCATAAAGATTTTATCGATAATGTTACCACCCTAACCCTACCCCAAACCTTACACTAAATTCAGTCAATTTTTATATATTTTTTTTTAAATACGTAATGTATTCTTTTTATATTATGCAACGTAATGAAAAGAAATAGGAACATTTTAGTAAAAATATAGCATTTAAAAAAATATTTTAAGCCAATTATACAGTTCTCTAAGTCATGTACTGTTAAAAATTAAGTATAATAATTTATTTATTGCAAAATTTCAAAAGCAGTACCAAAGTAGTTAAAATGACAAAGTGCTTCAGCCGCGGTCCTCTCTGGAGTATATAAAGTACAAAAAAGTGTTAAAGTAATTAACCTTAAGAGATCCTTAAAAAAACGTACGTATTTGTCCCCAAGGCCAAAAAATGACACCTTCCCAAAAACTGCTCTAAATATTATATAACCATATATTTTTTCCACTTTAAACAATTCAATCTTTTGAAAATACTTCTGCCTAAAACATACATATCAAATATTACTTAAATTTGTGGAAATTGTAAACCTTTATATGCCAGTGTGTTTATATTCTCTTTGTTTTTTAACATTAAAGAAAAAAGTGCCAGGGGTGCATTTCCCAAAGCCTGTAAGTTATGTTGTAACTGACAAAGGTCAAGAATTTGGTGTTTCCCGAAACCATCGTTTAAATGAACATTCGCAAACTGCATCGCAAACTTGTGTGGTTTGAATGACAGCTCTTGACCTGTCGTTAGAAGCATCGTTCCTTGTTAATATAATATGTAGACTTACGTATCATGCTTTTGAACAAAATAAGCAAAAAAAAAGTAGTACATTCTATATCCATTATTCTAAATATATATTAAAAAATATTAACGTCTTTAACCCTTATGTGTTGTTGGGGCCATTTTTGGCCATTTTTGCATTTTGTTTGTCTTAATTTGGCCACAACTTTCTCTGTGTTTCAGCAAATGGAATGATTTTTTGTGACAAATCTTATATTTACACATATTTTAAGAAAATGCTTTGAAATTTTTCAAAAACTTAACAATATACCGTGGGCAAATTTACTACCCTTACGTGTTGTTAGCTGCCAAAAAAGGCCACTAAATTAAACTGCTGTAAAAATGTATCGGATGAATTTTTTTCAAATTTTTTTGCACAAATCTGTTAATCAACTTCAGTACTGATCAAAACTATGTTTGCAAAAAAAATCCATGATTTTAACACTTTCATTGCCAACTTTATAAGTACTGTCACAGATTTGGGGAAAAAACACACACAAAATGACTGATTTTCAATATAAAAAGTGAATGACTGGATTTTCCTTTACCTTTTTCACAGTCTTGGACATGTCAAAGATTGGTAAAAACATTGGCTTTGATGCATTTTTAGTTTTTGTGCAGCATCAGCTTTAATTTTTTTCTCCCTCATTTATTGTTTGTGGCCATTTTTTCCCCATTGACTTCCATTATAACAAAATTTTTTGATTGCAGAGCCATGACACCTTATTACCATGCATTCTTGATTCTTTGTGGTTTTACCTTTTGCAAAGAGGTAAAATTTGTCATTTTTACTGTTGATCACCATGTGGCACCATTAACCATTTAGTAGCCCTGTGCAAAAAAACAGAGCTTAAATTCTGGATTGTACATTGAGTTATATGGAGTATAACAGCATATTAGAGAGAGAGAGTGAATGTGTGTGTTTGCGTGTGTGTGTGTGTGTGTGCGTGTGTGTGTGTGTGTGTGTGTGTGTAGGCCTGGTAATTATCAGGTTGTGGGGACCAATTGTCCCCTCAAAGATAGGAATACCAGTGTTTTTGTGACCTTGTGGGGACATTTTTGAGGTCCCCATGAGGAAACAAGCTTATAAATCAAACAGAATGATGTTTATTGAAAATGTGAAGAAGCAGAATGGTTTCTGTGATGGTTGGGGTTAGGGAATGGGGTAGGTAAGGGGAATAGAATATACAGTTTGTACAGTATAAAATGCATTACGTCTATGGAATGTCCCCACAAAACATGGAAACCCAACATGTGTGTGTGTGTGTGTGTGTGTGTGTGTGCGTGCGTGCGTGCGTGCGTGTTCGGGAAACGCACCACTGGAATGGTAAAAAGTAGTGCCACCTGGTGGACAAGTATAAATATTTAAACTTGAGGGCTAGTTATCCAAAATGATATCTTGACATAAAGGTTTGCATTAGTTTATGCTAAGAATAATAGGGGGTCAAAAAATGTAGTCATAATGGTTTTCAATGGGGCATTTTTTGGCTCTAGGATCAAATGGGTCGGCTTTTGCATAGCTTAGCCATTTTGGGCTAATTTAAGAAACTGAAACCAAAGTTAAAAAATGTATCAAAAATGATTAACCTCTGTCAAATTTGGGCAATATTCATTCAACACAGTCAAAATGCTTTGAAAATCAAAATGGCACAAAATGTTCCTATCTGTTAATCCAACTTCTCTCTGGCAAGGCATGCATTTAAAATTTCATTTCATATAAAAGTCCACTGAAAGACGGCAAAGTCGCAAATCTGTGACGTGGCACGCAAGAGCCAATAAGCTTTTGCCGTAAAGCAATGTGTCAGAAAGCTTTGTGAGGCGAAATATTTGAATTAAAATATATAACGAACTTAAAATGTTCACAGAACTTTGAGAACTTTAATCAAAATCACTGGATAAAGGGTTGAATTTGGATCTGTTCCTCTCAATCGTATGACTTTTAAAAATGTGAATTTATGTTGTGTTATTGTTGCATAGGAGAAAACACCTTTTGTGTGTCATGCACGATAAACAAACGAAATATTGCAAAATGGTTAAATGATTAGAGAAATGTTATTCATTTTAAAGTTTTAAAGTGTAGTCTTGTTTAATATTGTGTAAGTCAGGATCGTTTCATTAGGTAAATGACTAAACTGTCTTATAGAAGTCAAAAAATACAACTGAAAACAATCATTATTTTAATATTTATGAATAGGAAAAGTACAAATCTGTAAGTCTGTAAAGCTGTTAATACGTTAATTACACATTTTCCTTAAAAAAACACACAGATTCTCATCACGTTGAAATACCTTGTGTATTATTTCTAAGATTTTGACAAAAAATCTCCTTTGCATGTTTATCTTTATAGAAAGCTAACATTAATACAAAAAAAAAACATTATTTTATAAAATTTGTTTTTTTTTTTTTGTATGTTTTATAGTTTGATGCCATATGGAAATTTCAGGAGAAAGGTAGTCATGCACATCCATGTAAATCTGCTTAATTGCTTTCTTGACTTTTGTCTTATTTTTATTTGCAAAATAATATTGGTGTCAGCATAAACAATGCAATTATTAAGTAAATGAATCAGATATGACATTTAAATGTGATTTTCCATATCTGCACTGCATAGACAATATCGACTGTACTGTATATATTTTGGCAAAGTAATGACTTTTTGGGCTTCAATATTCACGCAAAGGTGACCTGTCCCCGATGATTTGTGCAGATTTGTGTCACATCAAAACAAGCGATACTAATGAACTCTCTTTATGCAAACAATGAATTATATTATGAACAAAAAAACGGCAAACTCAGAGTTCCTCAAGAAATCATTCCCTACTTAACAATCCCTGACAGCAACCTCCCACTGTCAAAATTGTTGTAATCAGGATGTGCACAAAAACACTAACGCTGTCATCATGCAAAATGGATCAGACTACAACATTGTCAGCAGTTTGCATCCAGCAGTTAATTTGTCCTATGTTTCACCTGAAGGGTGATAATTACATGGGAATGGAAAGGGATGGGTTGTTTTCCGAAAAACAATGAGCCAATATATATGCATAAAACCCTGCAAAGCTTTTTGAAGGTGTTTAAGAGTTTCATTAAACCCGACGGTGGCTTGAAAACTCGCTGATGACTGAACGCTGATGCTGTCTGCTTGTTTTGACATCTCATGTGTGTTTATTGTGCGAGATTGTTTGGTGTGGACACTGGACCCCTCACCGATCCCCAAATTTGGGCCGGCTGTACTTTTTTATATTTATTATTTTTACTGTTTATTCCTTTGGCAAATAATGGTATTAAGAGCCTAAAACTAAAACTTTAGTTTGAACCCTCTATGATGTGGGGTTGCTGTATGGCAACCATTTTTTCAATGACTTACTATTGTGGTGTTTAGATTTAAAGGGAAGTCTGAGAAGAAATCGATGATACGCTGTTTTGAAACCGCATGATATTTGATTTCAGTCCAAAAGACAAGACACATGCTGAGACTCAAGAGATCCTCAGGCTGTACTATTGGAGACATTTCTGCTGTACATCTGGATTTTCGCTGAGACTTTGATAAGTTAAACAGATGTTACTTTATCTAACACAGTTTAAAAAAAAAATGAGAAGATACCGTATAAACATCACCATATGGAAACTACATATCACTCTGGATAAATAGCCATAATGTACTTACAGTAGATGTTTTTCTATTATAGATAGTAGCATTAAATACAGTATGAAGATTTTAATTTTATTTGTAAGTGAATATACGTAAAGGGTGACAGAAGGCTGTAGCATTTGCAAATGAAAATCACAAATCAGAAAACAAAACCTGAATCATTTCTGTAATAAAGTTTAGGTCGCAGTTGTGTGAGTTTCCAATGCTATCTCACGAGAATTCATACATATTTTACGAGTTGGCTAATTCGTATTAATTCATATGACCACATTCGTAAGTTTTGGTATGGTTTGCCTTGACCCCTGATGTTGGGGTTAGGGGTTCTTTTTTTCATGAAAATCGTACATTTTTGCACGATTAACTTCGTATGAAATTCATACGAATTAGCCAACTCATAAAATATGTACGAATGCTAGTGATATCAGGCTGGAGTTTCATGTTGCATGTGCGTCCTGCAAAAAAGTAGATTTTAATGATGTATTAATTATAATTTATCCAAAGACATAACAAACATTTGAGAGAGAAGTTTACAGCCTCCACAATTTAATAGGGTATCTATCCATTTAACATCATTAATGGCAATTCGTATGTATTTTACAAGGTGGCTAATTCATATTAATTTATATGACCACATACATTTTTGTACGATTTGCCTTGACCTCTTTGACGTTGGGGTTAGGGGCGTGGTTTCGTCCTTGTTTTTTATGATAATCGTACGTTTTGCACAATTTACAAATCATACTAATTCATACAAATTAGCCAATTTGTAAAATATGTACAAATTCTCATGAGATCAGGCTGATCCATATAACATTTAGCTTTAAGTACAATCATGCTGTTTTTTCTGATATCTGAACTTAAGAATTTGTCAAATTTGCATTGCAAGGATGTGTTACATTTATTAAAATTTTTTAGGTTACACTGTAAAACCTAAAAGTTAACTCAACTCAAACCATTTAAGTAAATCGGTTGCATTAGTTTAAAAACACATACATTTGAGTACTGTGAACTTAAACAAATTGAGTCATAAGTACACTGTAAAAAAAAATTGCAGCTGGGTTGCCGGTAACTTACCTTAGATTTAAATTTATGTTTTTTACTGGCAACATTTTGTTCAAAGTTAAATGAACATTAAACATTTACAAGTCTTTGTCTTTACAGAGTAAAATTAAAAAAACAGCATCAAGCAAAACATTCTGGGAAACAAAATCTGAAGCAAAAAACAGAAAAAAGGTTGATGGTGATTTATGCTTCCCAGAATGCTTTGCATGAGGCTGTAATTGTATAGTTTTATTCTGTAAAGATAAAGATTTGTTAATATTTAAAATTTATTAAACTTTGAACAAACTCTTGCCAGTAAATAACTACGGTAAATTACCAGCAACCCAGCTGCAATAACATTGTAATTTCTACGGATTTTTTACAGTGTAGTTATGCACTTATATTTAAGTTCACACTACTTAAATATAAGTACATAATTGCAAATTACTCAAGTTCACAGTACTTAAATTTATGTGTTTTAAAACTTAAATGGGCTAATGCAACCGGTTTACTTAAATGGTTTGAGTTAATTGTTAGGTTTTACAGTGTATGCTATTTAACCTCCAACTCATATGATTGCTTTGGTCGTTTGCCAATTTCACCAAATACAACCAACAGATGCATTTACTAAATTAGCGCCTCTACTGGCAGCAGGTGAAACTTAATATATTTGGATATAAAATGATATTTTGGGGGAAACATTTTGCTATGATGACATGTACTGGGATAAGATTTTCAATTTAAATCACCAGGATTAATTGAATTTTATTACACATTACACTATTCAGGCATTTAGGGCAAATAACCTACCCATTTATTCATTATATGATATGAACACAGCATACAAAACAGTCACAACTTTTTAAAAATGAACTTAAAATATTTCGAGTGTACAGAGGTCAAACGATCAATTTATTTGAAGAAAAGATGCAAAAGTGATGACAATCCGCTGTAAATATCAGATCCGGACGTAGACTGATTCAAAAACTGCCGAGATGATACGTCATCTATGTTACAGAAGACGCATGAAAATACCCAGATGTGTTCTTGATATCGAGGATGCATCGAGTGCAGACTTGCATGCTGAAATTGCTTTACGCCCCAGACGTCATTTCGGCAAAACAATGGCGGAGGAAGGAACGCACAACTGTTTTTAACCCCATCTAAACCACAATGACATAAATATGCTTGTATGTGTATATAAATTTTGATAAGGAAATATATGAGGTTGTTGACAAGTCGTATTTATTCCTCAAGTGCGTTTGTTTGTAAACATTTTAAATATTAAATATATTTAAAACGCAAATTTTATATTTTTATTGGTATGAAACAACTAATCTTAATTGAGTTTCTTTTTTATATTATATTATAATTTCTTGGTATCTGAAATATTTACATATTTGCCACTAAAAAAATGCCATAATAAAATATAAAATAATGTATGTAATAATGCAGATAATGGTATGTTTATCACTTTACAAATCTTTTGATTAACATCAGTTTGTTGATTAGTAATAAGGTTGAGTTTCATTGAGCAAATGTTGTGTGTCGTGGGTCTTTCTGGAAACTTTCATATCTCATATAAGGAGAATTCAGCAGAACGCTCAGCCTACCTACACCATCTGCTCTTTCTATTTAAGACCTGAATGTGGGTTTCATTAAAGACAACCTTTACATATCAACTGAATGAAAATGGCACATTACCCAGTTTATTTCAGTGTACGAGTTATTAAAGTCAAACTGAAAACAAAATTCACACGTTCCTGGTCTTATTTTTGTATGTTAAAAAACAGTGGTTGTCTATGTTTCTATTTGTATAGTTTCTATAAAATATTAAACAAGAATTTTTTTTACTTTTCAACTGATGTCATTTATGTCATGTGGGAGCAATGTTTGGATGTGGATTAATGGACATCAAGTAATTCACCTTCTTGTTATAGTTACAAGAATATTTGTACGGTGAATAGTTAAGTCTTGTAAATAGTAAAAAGAAAAACATTATTGTTGCTGTAATAAAGGTTACAGTACTACAGTAGTACAACGCAAACAATAACTTTCTTATTTAGTATTTTAGTCTTGTTTTCAGTAGAAATATCAAAAATTCTTAAATTAAGATGAGCAAAATTACTTAAGAAAATAATTTATAGACAAAAAATATACAATTAAAGTAAATTTAAACAAAAAAAAAAAATCTGCCAATGCACTGCAAAAAATGATTTTCAATAAAAAAAATCTTAGCATTTTTGTCTTTCCAAAGGGTAAGCAAATTTTTTTGATTTTTTCTTGAATTTAGTGTTTAAGAAAAATGTTCAATATTTTTTGTTTACCCCATTGGCAGATTTTTTTTTTTTGCTTGTTTTATGCACAAAATCACTTTAATTTGATATTTTGGTCTAAAACTAAACTTATTTTCTTGGGTCGTTTTGCATATCAAGAAAAAGCATCTTAATTTTAGAATTTTTAGATATTTGTACTGAAAACAAGACAAAAATACTAAGAAAATGTTTTCTTGAAAATAATTTTTTTGCAATGTGGGGTGTGAAAAAAATTAAAAATAAGTTTTCTTATTTCTTAAACACTTAATTTAAGCCAACTTTTCTTACCCCATTGGCAGATAATTTTGCTTGTTTTAAGCACAAATACACTTAAAATGTATTAAAAGACTTATTTTCTTAGGTCATTTTGCTCATCAAGAAAACGCATTTTGATTTAAGAATTTTTAGATATTTCTACTCAAAACAAGACAAAAAGAAAGTCATTTTTTGCAGTTTAAATAGAAGTGTTGTACTCGAGACCGTTCTTGGTCTCATAACCATTTTGTGATGCTATAGTCTTGGTCTCGACTATCTTGGTCTCAGGATTTAACTTTAAGGCCGATCAACAACATAACTGTGGGATTTACACTAAATTGCTGGTGCATTGTCTGATTTGTGTGTTAACATCATTAATGTGATTGGATAAAAGCACCTGGTTTAAAAACAATCATTGACTAATTTCTTATTTGATTTCTTTTGTTACAGTCGGTAAGAGATGAATTGGGACAGTCCGAAAATAAATCTGTCAATAAAATGAATACAAAGGCCCACAATATCACAGATGTAATTTCATAAATTTTTTGATGGTCTCGGTGGCGAAGACGAGTGGTCGCGCAATTGACACGATTTGCGATTTATACTAGGGATGATGGATGCAAATTTGGATCGTATTGAAGGGAGTGGTGTACTCTGATCCGATCATTAGGAAAAAACATGCATGTAAACGCGTGAATCGTAGTATTTTCTCAATTGGATGCCAAAATACACAGAACATTTCTGCTCAAGTTCACGTCTTATATAGCATCACACATTATTATGTAAAGTTAATGGGGCCACGCAATGTACATTCTGCAGCATTTATGTGTACTTTTAAAACATTAGGCTACTTAAGGCAATAAAATAGCATTGTGCTTTTTGAAAAGTGTATTTTCATATATATCTGAAAACTTCTTAAGAACTTCATCCAACTCAGTTTTGACTTTTATCCAGAGATAAAGCATGAACTCGGCGAGAGATGCTGTCTGCAGTGTAGCGTTGCCAAGTCCTCAGATTTTTTTGCGCGTTAAAGCTGAAATTATTTTATTGATAAGTTATTGATATTTGGGCTATGGACAGTCATTGGGATGCTTTTGGGATAGTTTTGAATGTCCATTCGGGTGGTTTTGATACGCTAACCTGGCAACCCTGGCTGTGCGCTTGTGCAGACGCTCGGTTCAGATTCTGTAGCAAAACGAACATTTAAATCACATTGCAATGTTTTGGGTGTATTGTCATAACCTTCAATCGTATTAAATTCAGTCGGATTGACAAAATTTTGTGCATGTAAACATAGCCAAAGCCTGTTTTGCACCTGAGCCCAATTGAACCACGTCCAAGTCATCCAGGGTGCAACTGACCAAACGGTGCAATGGCACGATACAGAACGAACCAGGCTTTGGTGGTCAAACTTGCTCAGGCAGTTTGATTTGGATAATGTGAGTGCGCCCCTGGTCTTGACACCCTTTGGTCTTGGTATAGGTGGTCTTTACTACAACACTGGTACACAGTGATAGATTTGATATAACTGGATATGTTGAGAAACCCGTGATCTAAATCCTCTCAACACTGGCGATGTTTCCAGATAGTAGTGGGGAAAATTCACTGAGACAACATGCAAAGTATATTTAAAAAAGTCTTTTAGCATTCGTACCTCCATAAGAACAATGTGTCAAGCTCAACACCGCACTGAATGAGACTGACATTTGCGAACAAGAAAAAATTGTCACATTTATTTGATATCAAACATGAGTTGAATTTACATCAGCATATGACAATGGGCTCTTAGAAAAAATTGAAATGAATATCAACAGTGTTACATCACGCACACGTCCGTTTCAACCCTTTTACTCCATAGTTCATACTTCATCTAATAAATTATTTAGTGTCAAATACGGAGATATGTCCTCAAGGTATCGTGTCGACACACACATGAATATTCCTGATCCCTGACAAATAATGTCAGCATTTTCTTTTTAAAAGTAAAATAAATTACATATCAGTCCAATTCACTCCAAATTTGTGCAAGACAGCTTTTGTTCAGCTGAACAAATAAGAATTAAGCTTCTTTTCGTACTTATACATTGGCATTTGAATGGCAAAATCCCCAGCAGAACAAACCAATCGTGAGTGTGATTATGGGTTCAGTTGGCTCCCTTCATGTTTTTAATGCTTCTACAATGCACGAAAAAAACCTCACACATTTCAAGAAAATGTGCAACGACTTGTCTATAATTTGTCTGACATGTTTCTAATATGGACATATGCTTGACTTTTTTTTCTTTACACTTGTGGTACTGCAAAATATATTTTCTTCAGCTGTCATTCGTACAACAGTTATATGTGCAATAGAGAAAATATAAGGCCTGAGTCTGGAATAGTGGTTCTTTGTTATTTTTTCAGTCTTTAACCATTCGTTCTGTATTAGAGAACCTCTGTGTTTCCAAGACAGGAAGATTAACCTGCAAACTGGCCAAGAGAGTTTTCAAAGTCCTAAAAAATCTGACATTGGCATGTTTATTTAATTTTTTTTACAGTAAATTGTACAAAGCTTTTGGCAGATGCGTATGTTGCCAGTCTTAACACTGACGCGTGCCGCTCAGGAAACTGCATCTACTTAAGAGTTCAAACAGACCGTCTGTCCTGTTGCTTAAAAAAAAGTCATTGTGCCGTCGACGAGTCCCTCTCTTGCAGTTTGTGGCTAAACGGTCGGAGTGAGAAAAGAAAGAGGATAACTGGAATAAAAGTGAAAATGTTGGGCTCAGAGGCTGGTGATTAGCTGCATCTGTCCGTCTTTATCGACTTCACCCTCCTCCGGAAGGCAGCCGTCAGGGAGCTCGGGGCCGATGCAGCCTTCGCTGGTCCCCCGCCGGCTAATTTGATAGTAAGAAAGTGGTTGGGTTCCGTCACCCAGGTCGGGCAAACTCTTGTGGCAAAGTTCCTCTGGTTCACCGCGAGCGGATGAGCAAAGGGAACCATCGTCCTCTCCATCAGCATGGTTTGCCGAATCCGAGGGCGATGAGTCTCTGAGATTGGGCATGCTCGTGTACAACGAGTCTCTGTTATTTGGCGAGGGCGTGTTCTCTTCTTCCGCCGGGATTTCTTCATCATCTTCTTCTTCTGGCTCTCTACTCTCCTCTTGTGGCCTGGCGGCGCGTCGAGAAGCCCTTTGGGCACAGTAAAGGAGGGAATGAGTTCGCTGGGGCAAAAGCGGGGCCTCAAGGACCTCCCGGTGGTTCGGGTGAAGGAGAAGAAGCTCCAGCGCCGGGTGGCTTGTGGACGGTGGCAAAGCAGAGGTGTCGGCATCAGCAACTATGGCATCGTCTTCGCTCCCACTGCTGTTACCAACGCCCCCATCGATGCTGACGCGCGTCTGCTGCGCTGCCGGGTCTCTGCGCTTTAACCCCTGTTCGCATTTAGTGCCTTTTTGGTTCTGCGGCGTCCCACGAGGCCTCAGATTGTTGTGAACCAGCTCGGAGATGATCATCTTTTCAAAGGCGACATCATCCAGGGCTAAAGCGCATTCGGCCGGGCAGCGCAAAGAGGGGTCTTCGTAATCGTCCTCTCTTAGAGAGTAACTGTTGTTGAAGTTGCCGTTGAGAGGGAGGGTGTCCATGGTGCTGACATCACGGCTGTTCGTCAGCGAGTGCTGGCCTAAAATCACAGAAGAACAATTCAGTACCTCAAAAGTGAGAACAATAACAAATGATCACCTATATGAAATGACGAACAAAAAATATTGGGTATTTTTTACTATTAAGGACATAAACTTTCTCATCACATTGCGAATTAACCACCAATGCTGATGCTATCTCAAAAGTATATAATATTATGTTCTTGTTACAAAAAAGATTAATTAAAATGCACACTTAATTTATACAAAATGTATTAAACATTTCCCCAAAAATACCCCATAAAAAAATAAATTTAATTTTGTGAAACATATGTCCTTAACAGTATAAAAATAAAAAACAAAGAAATATTTTACAGAGCAGCCAAAGAACTTCTTGCAATAGCACACGCGCACAAACACACACACACGCACGCACACACATCCATTCATAAAGATGTGAACGCAAGCTATTATTGTAAATGAATGTTAAACGCAAATGTGGAAAGCAAAAACCAAATAAAACAACGACGTAAACGTGCTGCAAAGGTTTGCACAAAACACAAGAGAAATAAAAGCATGTTAATATTGCACAAAAACAGCCAATCGACAGAGATCACAGACAGCAGGCAGGGTGCAAACACTCACATCATGTGTGTCTGCTCAGGCTAGCTGACCTGAGAACTGCCCATGTGCGAAAAGAAAAAGAGTGAAACAACGCTTTTTAAAATCGCAGCAATGACAGAAAAGTGAGAAATCACCAAAAAGAAAGCTTACAAATTACAAGGGCCTGAATTCAGTCTGTCCGTCAAGATACATCACATGCATTTCAATTCACTCACAATTTAAACAAATTATGCTTTAAATACCAATTTAAAAATGAAATCTGCAGATGTTTCTAATTTCACGCACTAAAAAACAGACAGAAATTATTTTGGGGAAATATAAAGTACAAATGTGCTCTTGTTCAATTCATGAGCTGGAGGTTGTATTGAACTGCTCAAGCAGCACAGGATCTTGAATCAGAATTTGAATCGGATGGATTTACTGAATCATACGTAATTCCACAAAATTCAACACTGCATCACATAACAATTTTAATCATCCAAGACGTTTAAAGTCTGTGTGAAGTGATATTAAATACAATATGTGTTCTCAGTTTGTCACATCACAGAAAAAGGTGTAGTACTGAAGCCTGAAGTTGCACAGTTAGGAGCGGTTCACAAGTTTGTTATTTCAAATGTAGGCACGCGATATGCATGTTCATGATGGAAGCAACGCGCACGTGGTGCGACACGCTAATTTTTTCCATACGCCGCATCGAGGTAAAAACATTGCAACATTTCAGAATGCCGCAAGCACCTACGCGCCTAGCATTTTCCATGCGTTTTAGGTGCGACATGTAAACGCCCCCCTTAAAAAGTTTTTCCACATTTCTGTGTTCAGGATTATTTGGCTGGGGCTAATGACACACTGGAGCCACCGAGCATGGCCCCGCCCCTAACCCAATCACAAGCATCCAATTTAAAAGTTGAGAGAGACGGCAACATTCCCGCAAATAGGGGCGGGTGGTTTTTTTAAAAGTTTTTTTATCTTATAAAATTTGGCTTAATGGTTAAAAACACTGTTCTGTGGTGTGACAAACTCACATATTTAATATCACTTTACACAGACTCTAAATTACAATTCAATTAGATCATCCTGTGTGCTAGAACTCAAATTAGTGAAGCTCACTCTCCATTCAATTCAAATGACCACAAACCCGTCCTAAACAAATGATGAAAGATCTCGCCAGTTAATTCGGATTAAAAATCATTTCCGAGCGTAATTCCAGCAAGTGTGTGTCATTAATAAAACGTGAATACGCAAAGCAATGAAGCTTCAAGGAATGAGGTTTTTTAATCAATGTTATTAGTGTGAGTTCACTTCATTAATGAGCAGATCCATCAGGATCAGGACTGAATTCGGGACACGTGACACGTGTAATGGGCTCAGCACCCAAGCAATCTTCAACAACTCATTTCTGTTTATGCTTATATGAATGGATAAACATTTCAAGTTGTAATCGCAAAGCAGTGTGAAACGGCAATAAAAACAGTTGTACTTATTGGCACTTAAAAATGCAATTTAAATAAATTAATGAATAATAAAACATAAAGAGAGCGATGGTATGGATTTTATGGACTGCTGCTTGGTTTCATGCAGATGGTTTTATAGTCGAATGCAAGATCGTGGGGATGACAATGCACAAAACATATGTGTTCAGCTGTGAGATAAGAAGAGTCTTTATTGTCGAAACAAGAAAAGAAAGCACAAACAGACATCAAAGAGCCGAGCGAGAGCAGAGAGGGACAGAGCGGGGGGATAAAGGAAAGACGAAAGAAAGGCAAGCAACCGTGAAACATCAACTTGGCCGAAATTATTTGCATTTGTTTATGCAGCGGCAATCGGTTTAATACAGACAGGTATTGTCGGGAGAGCTGTGCCAACAGATGCAAACGGAATTTTAGTGGACATGCTGGAGAGGAGGAATTCTGGGAAAAAAGCCAGACCGCATCTTTGATTCTTCGGTCTCTTGAGTCGAATTCACAACTGTGCAATACTTCATGCACTCGAGGCCCAGGCATGTTTACATTAAGCGTAGCTATTCTTTATTTTCCACTGCCGGTATTTGTCGAAATGGGACGTAAAGAGCGAAGGTCTCTGTGAAATCATTTTTGAGCGAGCTGTTCGCATGCAATTAGAGCTTGGCGCACACTAAAGTGTTTCTTTTGTTCACGGTTACGCCGTTAAGCCTCGCGCAACGCGCTCACGATGCACTCTGCGGCCTTTAGTAAAGTTGATGAGCCATTAAGTTGCATCAATCTAAAGCTAAAAACAAAAATCCCTCTTATATTTGATTAGTGGAACGAGAACTCTCACCCACGCGACTGTGCTGATGGAAAGGCTGAAGAAAAAGTAAGTGGCACAAAACTCAAACGTTTTCAAGCATTGACGAATGCAGCGATGACCCTGACAAATTAATTTTTATGGAGTAACTTGGCATCTTCTGCCACAAAACTCTCTGCTTTCATGCATCCATATAGATTACATTGGTGGTGTGCTTCTATAAATCAAGCAAAAGCTCTATATATCCTAAATGAAGCATAATGCTGCGTTCACACCAGCCACGGTAGAGACGTCAAGCGGAAGTAATTTCAATGCTAAGTCAATGTGAAGACACTGTGCGAATGAGGCGTTTCCGCGGCAAATGCGTTAGTTGAAAAATTTGAACTTTGGCAGAAAAACGCGCCGCGTTAACCAATCAGGAGCTTGCTCTAGTAGTGACGTGATTACAGGAAGCGAGCGGAATCGCAGAAGCCCCTCCCATGACGCAAATTTCACGGTAAACTCAAAATGTTCAAGCGGCAAACTAGAAGCGGTAGATGCGAATTTGATGCCTCAAACGCAGCTGGTGTGAACCCACGGTCTTATTTAGCAAAACAAATTGTCAATAAAAATTTACTTTCTAAACTTACGTATTATGTAATCATGTCGAAAGATAAAAAAAATTAAATATGTAAATCCTGGAATGTTTTCCTCAAAAAGACTGAACAAAAAAAAACATCAACATTTTGGATGACATGGGGGAGAGTAAATGGTCTGATTTATTTATGAAAGTGGAATATTTCTATAATGTTGTCATAATTATTTTAAAATTAATTTACAAAAAAAAATTGTGTAAGACATCATATCATCGTCATTTTGATGTGGTACAATTGGGCTAACACTTAAAAATAATGTTGTATTTGTTAACAATTCATTAATGCCTTAGCTAACATGAACTAACAATAAACAACATTTATTAATCTTAGCTTATGTTAATTTCAGCATTTACTAATACATTAATAAAATCAAGAGTTGTAACTGTTTACATTAATTAATGCTCAAAGAACTAACTTTATAATTGTACTGACATTAACTATTCTTTACAAATACAACCTTATCGTAAAATATTACCAATATTGGTATGAAGAATTGTGAAAATTGTACACTGTAAAAAATTCTTTGCTGCCTTGAATATTTTTGTTTAATCATCTCAGATTTACAAGTCGTTTTAACTTAATATTATTTATCTTGACAAGAGATGAGTTGCTACAACTTATAAAATGAAATTAGACTTAACTATATTTTATAAGCAGAGGTGTATACTAAAGTATTTTTACTTTCTACATAAAAGTACATTTTTATGTATTTTTTTTAGTGTTTATCTTTGAAAATCTTACATTCTTATCATAATTATCATAATTTTTCACATTTTTGGTTTATATTTAATATTTAGGAAGATAAAACATCTAGTAAATTTTTTTACTTTACTCAAGAAAGTAAAAGTAAATTTTTTTTATGTAATTAGGTATTCAATCAAATCAATTTTAATATGCAATATAAAAGGAACACACAGTATGATATGCATTAGAATATAGTGAACATTTTTTAGTTAAAAGTAAATTTCTTTTTAGTAAAGTACATTTTTTCCCAAGACAAAGACTCTGATAAAGCACAGATGCTTGGTAAATGTTACTAAAATACTTAAGTAGTGTCCGCCTCTGTTTATAAGTTATAACAATACAAAAATATATTTGTTTTTTGCTTATATTTATATTCATAGATTATTTAATTATTCTCTTTCTCTCTCCTTCTCTTAAATTGTATTTGTTTGTATTATTTCTTGTATTTATACTGTATTGCACTACTGTAGATTGCCTGAGCCTCAACTTCAGCATTGCAATGGGCAAAATGTCACTGATAATAAATAAACTTGAAACTTCTAGTCAAGATAAATAAAAGTAAGATAAAATTACTTGAGTTAAAAAATTAAGATTTTTTTACAGTGTACTAACTACTGAAATATTTATTTCTAGTGCACTGCTTCTGGTGTATTTTATCCCACGGTCTATTGGTTGTTCGAGGCAGTGTGATTTCAGGGAATCGTTCATTTGGTTGTCATCACACGTAACCTGTAGGTAACCTTACGTGAGGAACTGGAGGTGCACGGTGATTAGCTCACTGTCTACGGCTGACAAGCAGCATGATGGAAACGACAACAGACGGATGTGACTTTCCAATTTCTTTCAAAAGCCTGTTAACAATCTGAATGCAAGGACCAATTCCCATATACGTGCCGAGACGACGCACGAATACCACGCTTTCCACACAGCCTATTTTATTTCCACTAGCTCATTTTATCATCAAAGCATCCAGGATTCGACGCCTATGTAGCGAGTGGTTATATATATACTCTGGTTGATGGGAACGAGGACGCTAAATGCTAAACCTGTTTGTTCCTGTTTATGTTGTCGAAAGGGTAAAGTATATAGACGACACTGAAGGAATGCCAATCACAGCCTGTCTGATAAACAATATAGGGTGGGAAATGGGAAAAATAACGGCACATATGCCGATCAATCATAACGCCTCTCAATAAAAGAGAAAAACAAGAACCGGAGGGGTGAACTAATGACTGTGGAGGAAACGAAAACAAAAGCAAAATTCATGCAGCTATGCGTGTCGAGAAAAACAAATCTTTTAAAAGAAAAGCAAAACGACCACATGGCCGCAGTGACTCCATGACAGATACTCAGCAAATTATAGTCTTGTGTTTAAAGTGCTGTGAATAACCCTTTATTTTTCCACCCCACACCCCTCTCGGCGTTGCGAAAAGGCAGGAAAACAGACGGGAGGATCTGGAGCACCTGGGGAGTGGAAAGCCGGAGGTGAAGGTGTGTTGCAGACGATGGTTTCGGCGAGAAGGTTGTTATAAGGGTTGTTAGTGTCGTGGGGCCGTAGGAGAGGGTTAGTTAGGAGATAGTTGCCGGTCATTCCTGTTGAATAAATAAACAGAGGAGAAGAGGAGGGGTGATGGTGAACAAGAAGGGTTCAGGAAAGCAAATGTGCAGACAATCAATCTTTCTACTGAAGGTTAGGTTTTTTTTTTTTTTTTTTTTGAAAGATATCAATAATACCCCTAAGGTGACATTGGAGTAAAAAAATCTAAAGTTTAGTTTCATGTGCTTAATTTCTATTAATATTTAGTTTTGCGTGCTTACGTGAAACTATCACGTGCGCACATGAAATTATCACGTCCGCCCGCAAAAGTTTCACGTGCGCACACGATAAGTTTGCGTGCGCATGCGATAGTTTCACGTGCGCATGCAAAACTTAACTTTATTAAATTTTTCCTTCATGTCCCCTTAGGGGCTCCATACAATAAGGATTACCTTTGATCAACCAACAAAACATAACACTGTGCAGAGATTGGAGGCAACACTTTGCAAAGCCTGTACGCGTTTAACAAATATAAATGCTAACAACTCTTGCGATTGATTCAACCAAACCACATCATTATAGCAGATCAGGTCTCAGAAATATTATTTATAACAACGTCTCCAGCTACAACGTCCCTTTATATTCTCGTTCTCTGTGAATCGTGCCGATAAATATTTTTAGAATACAAGATAAGATCCTCGTTTCCATATCAACAACATTAATTCCCAATTCCCATTGAACCGCAGAGATATCGAAGATGCTCAAACTTTTCCCGCGTGACACCTACAGGAGCGTTTTATGAGGTTAGTATGACTCATATTCTCTCTCTCATCTAACGGCTTGTCGAGGGGTCGATGAGAGTTGAACATCATACTCTCATCAGCAACACTCTTGCAAAGCCTAAATAATTGATCAAACCATTTTTAAAATCCGGCCTGGCGGCTCTCCAACTGAGGAGAGAGACCTCGGGACACGATGAAGAATTAGTCTCGGCTCTTCCGGCGATGATGACGACGGTCTAACGCCATTTCAAACGTTCGGATATATTTTAACAGTTTAATAATGTAACGTTTCATAGAAACACTTTTTGAGAATCTCATCTCCTAGATATTTATATGGATTCTTTTGTATAAATTAAGCATGGGAATATTACAAAGACATTTCTTTTCCCGGAAACATTTACAGAGTGCTTTAAAAAAGAAAATCCCTAGATAATAACTACTGTAGCACAGGCCTGGGTGTAACTTTCATCTCTGCTTGGCACAGTGCTATGGTATGAGTGGTAATCTATGATATAATCTGTAAAATTGGTATAAAGTAAAGAAGTTGATCATAGAGAGCAATGATGACATCACAGTACTTTCGTTCACTTTCTCCAAAGGCATTTTAAAAATGCCTTTTCATTAAAAACCCTTGAACTAAACCAACCAGCTCTAAGATACACCAATTTACATCATTTCATTCAAAGTGAATAGTCCCAAGAAGCAATGTGAAAATGGTACAATTAAAATACATAGTAAAGTGTAAAATATACATTTGGATTGTATTAAAAATAGTGCTGGGAAAAGATTAATCGCGATTAATCGCATTCAAAATAAAAGTGATTTTTTTTTGCATAATATGTGTGTGGGTGTACTGAGTGTAATTATTATGCATATTTAACCACACACACATACAGTCATTTTAGATTTTTTTTATTTATATATACTTTTTAAAATGTATATATAATATAGAAAATATAAAAATAAAAATATATATATATATATATATATATATATATATATATATATATATATATATACACACATGTAAATGTTTCTTAAATACATACATGAATGTGTGTGTATTTACGTATACATAATAATTACACACACTCATATATTATGCAAAAAAAATCACTTTTATTTTGTATGCGATTAATCGTGATTAATCTTTTCCCAGCACTAATTACCAGTACAAAACATTTATACTTATATGTACAAGTCAAAACTATCATATGTAGGATAATGCAAAGGTAAGTGTTCATAAAATGTTTGGTAACTCATTCACTAAGCATGCATATGCACAATTTTTTTGCGTGAAATGTTCATATCGACATTTTCATGAAAATTTTCATACGTTCGTACCAAAACAACTTATACCACACATACACAATAATCACAGACACTATAATCAAATACTAGGCTATAATTATAATGTGTATAATAATGTTGATATATTTTATATTATAATTTTTTATGTTATATACTATTATATAATATTATTATATACATTATATAATAATGGCTATATTATTTTTCTACACATATTTTACGCGTATCTCTACAAAGGAGATGCGCATAATTACAAATCTTTACTTACTCACTTTTTAAATCTCTATGAATGCGTCTGCTTAATGCGTAATGTAAACGTAATGTGAAGCCAAACCTAATCGATTGATCTAAGCCTCCCAAATCGCAAATCCAAAGCAAAACAGAACTTTACAGATTATAAATATGATCATGGATTTCTTTTCTAGCTCTTTTGCTTCGGTGAATTTTTTTTTGATGGATAAGCAGTGCAGAAAGTCCTTATATGGAGCTGGTCTGGGCGTGTATTATGCAAATTGGCAACACTTTAAATTCACTAATTCATGTGCGTACGCACGTGTTTTGAATTAGGTGAAAAGTTTTTGTAAGAAGTTCAAATGTGCGTATAAATACCAAAAATATACGCAATTAGAGTAAATCAGCTTTAAAGTTTGGGTTGGACGTATCGAAAAACTCCACCGTTTATAGTCTTTAGTAAACGTAGCCTAAAAAAACTAATTTTGATTTTGCGAGAATGTGTGACCTTAATTTGTGTAAAAAAACGAAATCTACACTAGCTTTTTTGAGCGCACACTAACACACACACATATACAGTCTCTTGGTAGGTTAGAGCCGTCACCTTGGTTTAGAGTAGAAGTGCTGTTGATGTCTCCGGAGATGAAGGAAGACTCTGACTGTTTCCTCACTGTGTCGTTCCACATCCTCCTAATACGGCTCTGCAGGGAGAGCGAGCGAGAGAGAGAGAGAGAGAGAGAGAGAGAGAGAGAGAGAGAGAGAGAGAGAGAGAGAGAGAGAGAGAGAGAGAGAGAGAGAAAGAGAGAGAGAGAGAGAGAGAGAGAGAGAGAGAGAGAGAGAGAGAGAGAGAGAGAGAGAGAGAGAGAGAAAGAGAGAGAGAGAGAGAGAGAGAGAGAGAGAGAGAGAGAGAGAGAGAGAGAGAGAGAGAGAGAGAAAGAGAGCACATGGATTAATGCTCCTAATATTCATGCAGTACGAGCAGACAGCTTCTTAACCCAATTACAAGACTTAAGTCTCAATGGTAGCGGGTGAAATAAAGACGACATCTGAACGCGTTACACATTTTAAAGACTGCCCCTGTTGCAGCTTGTTAAAATCGTTCGCAATAAATACAAACAATTCACAACAGTTAAAAACATTTTGTTCTCTGATAATCATGATTTAGTACAGCATAGATATTGTTCGAAAATACTTCGCTATTGTTATTTAAATGCTCCATCAGCATCTGTGGCATATTAACTCTTTCCCCGCCATTGACGAGATATCTCGTCAATTAAGAGAAAACGCTTCCCCGCCAATGACGAGATTTTCCGTCTTTCCGCAATACCGCTATTATCCACAACTTTTTAAAACCGGAAGTATTGCCCTGTGGCAAGCTGCTGCATGTCCGTGTCTGTTTTAAAGATCGCTCTGAATGAGATCTCTATGAAAAGTCCGTCATAAAAATGGAATTATCTCTGCTTTTTGCTCAAAATATGGTGTTTTTGCAAAAACCTACCCATATTCAAAAGCTGATTGCAAAAGAACCACTAAAGGTAGGATGAAACGGTTTTTTGTTTGAAAGCAGAGGGTCTGTTCTTTCATTTGGTATATTGTATGTTTATATATTTAAAGAAGAACATTTTCTGGAAGGCATTAAACTTTGGTGAAAATCATGAAAAACGCTGGCGCTGGCTGGCAACTTTTTTTAAAAACGCTGGCGGTGAAAGAGTTAATATCACAAGAAATAACTCTGACTTAGTAAAACTATGGTTACCGTTAGGGGTGGGCAGTATGAGTCATTTTATTTTATGGTAAAGGTATATACATTTTTCTGCTTTATGATTATATTGTTTTTGGAATATACAAATAACAATATAGAAATTTGCCACTCACTAATACGCTTTTAACTAAATGCGCACCACAGTTTTAAAAATATAGTTAATATAGTTAAAGTGAAAATGCACTTTAAGATAACAAAAGTCTTGATAGACAGAATCTTGGTTTTAAATCAGTTATTTATTTTGTAGGCTATTGAAGATATATGCATTGTATTTTGTATTTATGCATATACAACATTAAATTCACTGCCGATTGTTATAAAGTGGATTATTTCCCGTTTTTCTGTCACACTCAGTCTAACATATTGGAGTGTTGTGTTAGCCACAGCCACTTATTTACATTACGCACAATACACAGAATAGAAAAATCCTTACTTTCAATTTAAAGGCAGGATAGGCAGGAATTATCTAAAAAATTTTTAACAATTTTGTTTAAGCTGTCTTTATATACCAATACATAAGTAAAATGTAAGTACTCTGAAAAAGAGAGTATAAAACTTGAGTGTCTTTAGACCTTTCACGACTGTTTTAAACACAGCTAATTTTTCCATTCGGGACGAAACAAATGATTGGCTTGCGGGACTATCACTCTCACTCGCAACCATGGCACCACCCCTGTTGCTATGGGATCTTCCCACACATGCGCACACCCGATTGATTTGAATGTGCACAAGGCACTATAGGAAGAGCAAAAGTACGGCAGAGAAAGTGCATTCAGAACTCACAGTACCTGCATATGCAGTCAGCGAAGGAAAACAAAGGAATAAACGAAGCAATCAAACGAGAGTAAATATCGCGTGGCTTTTCCTCGAGTCAACGATGCGGTAGCGGTATTGTCTCCGGAGTGTAGTCCTCATCAGAGTCAACAATGCTTTCATCACGGTAACACTGGCTTAATAGTGAGTACTAAAAGCCATCCTATTTGTTTATATTCATAGTGATAAAGTTAGGTGTATTATTACATGCGATATTGTGACATGATGTTACTACATGCTATGCACTCCCAGCAGAGCGTTCATGTGTTTTGGGTGCGTGGCTTTAGAATAAACCCAGAAGGGATGAGGTGGAGTGAATGGAAAAATGAGCTGTATTTAAAACAGTCGTGAGAGGTCTAAAGACACTCGATTTTTATACTCTCTTTTTCAGAGTACTTACATTTTACTTATGCATTGGTATATAAAGACAGTTTAAACAAATGTTTTAGATAATTCCTGCCTATCCTGCCTTTAATTAAAATTACTTTTAATTACTTTTTTGCACGTATTACCAGTACACCTTTAATGTAATGTAATTTAAAATGACATTGGATTGTTAAAAAAATACAAAATATTAAAATTTTACAAGATTTTCTATAAAACCTAAACATTTCATGTTATGGTAAAGATATCATTTTCCCTCAAAGTTGAAAAAGAAAAAAATGTAAGATTTGGACTAAATTGACTGAGTATGTAAAACCTTGAAGTGGTGCGCATCCCGATTCTGTTCTGCTTTGTTATGGTTCCCAACTGGAATAAGTAGTGGAAAATTTTTAGAAAGGCAATATGGAGAAACTCATCTAAAATATCTGTATCCATCCTTAACTATGCATTTCATTAGCTAAAGTTGTAACCAACTAATGTGATGGGAATTTTCCTTTTCAAATAAAATGATAAAAAAAAACTAATCACTTAAATCACATATAAACAGTAAAAAAACAACAGTAATCAACTGCTGAACTGTTAATATAAATGCCTGAACTGAAGAGATCATTTGAAGAGTTAAGATGCAAAAGCCACTAAACACCATCTCCGTCAAAAAAACGATAATTATAACCAATGATGATTCAAGCATCCGTTGAACAAACATGGAAACAAAGTTTGGGCAAAGATGCTGTATTAAATCTGTATGTGTGTAAAGTCTTTTTATAAGCTTAAAGGGCATATGTTAAAACTAAACTCATTGAAAGGCCAAAGCAGCATCAGTCAGGAAAGACCTTTGACCGAAAGAAGAACCAGTAGATGTACCTGTGTAGCAGATGAATATCGGGCCGTGGATCTGGCGGCCGAGGTTTTGTTGGAGCTGTGTGGGCCTTCAGATGGCAGACCACCACAACACTGAGACTGACGAAAACACTTGCTGTATTCTTTACGCACCTATATAGAGATGCAGGAGGTCAGTTAGCAAGCATTAGCATTGTTTTTATTAGTCAATAGGAGAGTGCTGCAATACAAAAACTCAGTGTGTATATGTACATAATATGAAAATGTTTCATTCATTTGCTTTCAACAAAGTGTGCCTTCGAAAATATGTTGCAACCTTGAAACCCCCGTTGCATTTAAAGATGAACACATATGCACACACTTGCTATCTAAACTTGATTCTTGCATACGTGTTTATAAATGACTGTCCATCGAGGTAAACATTATATCCCATATTGCACGGCTTATCACCAGACATAGGCTTAAAGGATCGCAATTTAATTAAATGAAACAAATAAACATCGCAGGCAGAAAATGGCTTTACGATCGTAATCGTCGCTTAAGACAATAACCAGCCATCAATCCATTATAATTATGAAGAACATGATGACCACGGGTTACCTTCTTCTGCAGGAGACAGTGGAAGATGAAGATGAACATCCCTTGTAAGGTATTGAAGATGGTGAAGAGGTACGCCATAAGTATCGAAGAGTCGTTCAAGAAAAACAGACCGAAGGACCAAGTCAGGCCGAGTAGACACAGCAAGGCGAAAGCGCCCAGCACCCAGGATCTGAAAATAATGTCATTATAGATTTTTGGACTTAAAGTGATATGCAGTTTGTAACAATTTTAACAACATTATATGATTTGTTATGATTAGTCGTGACTCATTATTTGCGGAATAAAAGTTTTTGTTTACATAATATATATATGGGGGTGTACTGTGTATAATAATTATCTATATATAAATACACACACACAAATACATGTATAATTAAAATTAATAATAAAATATTTTTAAATAATAAAAATTTATTTAAATTATATATAAATATAAACATGTATACAGAATATACATGCAAATATTTCTTAAATATATACATGAATGTGTGTGTGTGTGTGTGTGTGTATTTATACATACTTATTATACACTCACGTATATTATGTAAAAAACTTTTATTCTTCATCGCGACAAGGCATCCCTAACTTAAAGCAGAAAAAACATATTTTAAAGTTAACTACTTAAAGCAGTAAAAGACCACTAATAAGATGTAATAATATATTGTGCAATATCAAGCTATGAAACTTATAATACATGTATATTGCACTTTTACAACCACGCTAAAACTTCATCATGAGATATAAATCATCATACTCTTAAAAGTTATAACCACAAAAAAGTAAGTATTATAATGTATTAGGGATGTGCATGTATGTCATTTTTTCATTTCGATTAATCCATAGTTCTGAAAAATAAAACAAACTCAAATAAAACTTAATTTTGAAGAAACTATGACAGAAAAATGAACACATACTAGATTATTAATGAATTAAAGGTGCAGTGTGTAAATTTTAGCGGCATCTAGTGGTGACCCCTCGTTTTTTAAATCACATAGAGAAGCTACAGTAGCCGTCACGAGAAATCATGTCATCGGAGACAACTTAGTAAAAAAAGTTTGTGAATTAATGGCTTCTGTAGAAACATGGTGGCACAAAATGGTGACTTCCATGTAAGGAGACCCTCTGTGTATGTAGATAAGAACGTCTTATTTTAAGGTAATAAACACATAACGGTTAATTATGAAAGGTCTTTATACACCAGTGATAATATAGTTTTGCATATTATTTTGCATTTCTGTCAAGAGATCCTTCTAAAAATTACACACTGCACCTTTAAATGTTTTTAACAGAAACCTCTAACAGGAATAGCTGCGATGAAGTGAAACTAAAGGGTTAATAAACTTTTTTTACTTTATTATTTTTTTCTAAAGGGTTAATAAACCCAGTCTTTACTACCACAGGTGCTTGTAACGCCAACCAAATATCCAAATGCCCCCATAACCACAAAATAAAAAACATCGATGCGACGTTCGAGTGCTCGATCAATCGATTGCTCATGCCCATCCCTATACTGTATCGTAACTGTTTACACAATTATTTATGAAACAATAAAATATATTATAAGGTTGTATATAAGCCATTATAAAGCATAAAGAATTCTCTTATAGGCACAAGCTTCATAGAAAGTATCACCATTTGGGATTTTTTGTGCCGGACGTAACTAATACTCAATGTTTTACTTTCAAGGATTATAAGCTGTATTTGTATATCACTTGATTGTAACTTTGATACAAATCATTTCCAAATTTTCAATTTTCATCAATCATTTTCATTAATCAAAAATGGCTCAGAAGAACAAATTGTTTGCCAATCAAACATCACTTGTTCACAAAACAGATTGGATAAAAATTGAATCCACTCCTACAATTAGACCACCCAGATTTACAAGCGTTTTAAGACAGCAGTATATCAGTGGACTTTTTTCCCATAAGAGATTCCAGCAACTATCTGTACGGATCAAATGTCCGGGAGGGCCGATCCTTTCATACAGACACATGACGGGGGAGATTTTTCCATCTCTTCTTACCCCCAGCTGCACGTTTAAAAGTAATTACGACTCGGGGTCCAATAAAACGTCTTACTTATCATCACAGCATTGTACTTCCCATCTGGAAATACGCTTCTAGTTTCCAAGGACAGTGTTTACAAGAGGGAAGGGTCGTGCTATGACATTGCAGGACAGTGATGCTAATGAATGTGTTAATAACACGGTGCAGGAAAGGTTAATGTCGTCCATAATTATTTCCATAAACTCAAATTAGCTACATCTGAGCATTTACCAAAAGTCCAGTCCCAGACGCAACCCCTACCCCGAGCGCAACCTTTTACCCAGAACGCCGTCCATTACCACGAAACCAATTTGTACGGCTACACTGTAATTGTCACATTGCAATTATGACAATTATAAAGTCGTGCCACTTGAAGTAATGCGAGCGAAGCAATCAAGACGGTAATTGGGGATTACAAAATCACGTATGTGAAAGAAAACGTCGTAACGTGAAGTTGTGCAGACAGCTGGGATGTCGTGCGACTGTTTTCAAGGTTGATCTTACCGTATGTTCTCCAGCCTGCTGGAATCGGGTTTCATAGACGTCGAGTGTTTTACCATCTTGTATAAAGTCACCACCAGAAAGATGAGATTAAGCTGTCAGAAAAGATAAAACATGTTGAGAAGACCACACATCCTGGAAATCATGTTTGCAATTCGTCATTCGGTTGGCATGTTTATTAAATATCATTTAATATTCATATTTCCCAGTTTTGCCATTTTACGTTCACGGAGAGGACTCTGGAACGGTTACATGGACAGGAATTGTCTCTCTTGGGACCTGTGATCACCAGGCTATTAGACCATTGTAGCACCACCATTAAAAAACAAAAATAAACCGTGGCTTACATTGGCTGTGGTACGCTGCAAAGTATAGCCTTCAATAATTCATAAAATAGACGGTAACTGCAAAAACGTCCAAATGCAAGAACAGATGACTTCTGCTGGAAGTCGTCTGAACTGGGAAGACACTGTCTAAGACGCTGCATAAACCATTGTGAAACGTCCTAACAGTATGCTGTTTGTTTAAACGTGCATTAAACACTTTAAATGATGAATAAAAACTGGATCTGTAGGATCTGCAACCTAATCTGTTTTCCAATTGCCAGTAGGAACGTTAATATATCTTCAGACACAAACCGTCATGCAGATAATAAAGCGCTACCATTTGTTCCTGATTTGGATCTTAAGGATTATCCGAGACAAACTGCCGTTGGCGCCTTCTCAGACTAGTGTAAGTCATAACTGTGGCTCTAGACATGTCTGCTTGCTGGCAAGAACTTGTGTTTTTCTACACCGCCCTGAACATGGGAATGTAATTCAGGCAGGCCAAAGGAGACCTCTTAAAAGAGCAACTATGGGGGACAAAAAAATGAGTCCAGTAAAAGGAGCCTTCTTCAATGTTAAATATTGAACAAGGCTAAGGGAAGCTTTGGGTGTTAATACGATTGAAGTTACAGACCACCAAGGTTCCTTTAATAAAATAAAAATTCAATACATTGATTTGAATTGAATCAATAATTCCTACTGTAAAAAAAGGCTAAACATAAGTGAAAAACCGCTTGGTGTCACTTTAAGCCTGAGAGATTATGGGGATTTCATTGGAAACATATTTCACGAAAGAACGTTTCACGAAAGAAAGACATTTACACTAAGAAACTTAGTCGACGGTGAGCTGACCTCTTTTACAAAATGATGACTGTTTGCCTTTTTGTTGAGAAGCTGTGTTTGGTTCAACTGTGTTGAAAAGAGGTTGATTTAAGTTTTCTGGCGCATCGAGAAATTTCTTGGAATTTTTCCAAATGTTACCCCAAGTATATGGGTCACATTTTGACAACGTAAAGACGAATGCAAACTCGCCAATTTAAGTGCTGTGCGCGCTCAGGTTGGTAACTTGGTATATTGTGTTTGGCTAAAACCCAAATAAATAGAAAAAAAAGTACATGACAAATAGGTCAATTATAAGCACATTACAGTTTCGCAAAACAGTGTTTATTTCTTGGAGGCACGAAAAGCCACACAGTGCAGGACAGAGAGAAACAAAAATATGTCCTTTGAAAAGAAATTTAAAAGAAAGTTCTTCGTTTCATCGATCACCAGCAGAAATTGTACGTAAACAAGACAATGCACCGCGGTTTTTCAGCAATTTTCACAAAGCAAGAATAAAAAGTTAACAAACATTTTTATTTATTGAAAATTTTGATTTTACATTACTACTGTGTTCTGGTAGCTTGTTAGGCCATTGCTAGCTGGTTGCTTAAGGGCTCGTTAAAGTTGTGCGTAGGCACTACGCGTAGGTTCCGCATCAGTTTTCATTTATACTTTTGCGTCAATGTCCACGTCGACGTGCAAACACACGCGCAGACCGCTGGTAGGCAGTATTCACGCGTGTAACCACAGTAGCAGCGTGACCGTCGAAGAAGCTTGGCAAGTTAACCCACAAACGAATAAGAAACAGCAACTTGTTTTGTATGATTTGAGAAGACCAGCAATGATGGAAGTAAATAAACAGCGACTTTTGTTGCAGTTTGAGTTAAATCACTCCTCAACTTGGCCATTCTTTGTTTTCAACATCGCAAACTAAAAATACCTATGACGCTGTTTTTTTACCTGACGGGAGGGGTTCTGGTGGACTAATCACAGCGCTAGCGGTCCACGTAAATATTTTGCGGGATGCACGTCAGGTGACGCAGAGCTACGCACAGGCTACGGATAACCTACGGTGTAGAGCTTACGCATGACTATAAATCTGGCTTTAGTGTCACAACCAGTGTTGGGGAAACTTCGTTTTTAAAAGTAATGCATAACAATATTAATTTTCTCCCCAATAAAGTAACTAATTGCGTCACTTAGTTACATTTCATGGAAAGTTATGCTTACATTACTTTTGCGTAACTTTTGCGTTACTTTTTCGTACTTTGCAGGTGTTTTTATGTCCGAGAAGTCAGAAATTGCATATTTCCATCGCAAAAATGTCAAGCTCTGGTCTGCCAATACAGCTAATACTGCTAATACAGTTTAATGCAGTACATTGCTTTTTTAACATCTAATTAATTAAACTGAAAAGTAACTCGCATTACTTTAAAAAAAGTAACTAAAATATTTTTTATATTATTTATTAAGTAATGCGTTACTTTACTCGTTACTTAAGAAAAGTTATATTATTACCAAATGCACGTTACTTGTAATGGGTTACCCCAACACTGGTCACAACAATAAAATAAAAACTACCCCAGGGTATTTCGCGAAGCATCGCATTCCTCAATCTAGATTACTTGCGGAACTTCGTCCCATGCAAAATAGCGCGTGTTTTTGCTGCAATCGCGCCGTCCGATTCACGTCATTCACATCGTCCTGCGCAAATTTGCGTCTATTCACTGAATTTGCGTTTGGTGTGTACGCCCCATTTTTTATTAATTTTCACCAACTTTATTGTCTAACATGGGACATCTCTTGATTTAAAGTGTTGTTGATGTTTGTTGCCAAAATGGTCTGGTAGTTAAAGATTTCTTAAAAGCTTTAACCTCTAATTATGACTCATGGTAATTGTGTTAACTAATAGCAGTAAAAACAGTAGTCTAGAATTTAAATTATTGAAGAAGAGATGACTGTGGAGACTGATATAAGGAAAGGAGGATAAACAGAGAGGGGAGGGGGGCTTTTAGATCACTGATTATGTTGCTGTTAAGCGTTGTCTGCGAGTCACTGGGGCTGCTATGCTCCAGCACGGGTGGAGAGGCTGGAAATGCATTTAACGCTCCCTGCGAGCGATGACACAGATCTGATGAGACAGCCCGGCAGACCAGGCACGGCACGGGAGGAAGCCAGACCAGCTGAACCGCTTTAACTCACTCTACACCTCCCAGTCCTCTCCACCCCCCATCTCACCCTTCACCTACCCAAAATAGAGCCACAGCCGGAGATCACACCTGAGAACAGAAGACACTTCAGCTTGTTGTCTTCACTGTGACTTAATTTTTTTAAATTCCAATTTTATTGTATTTTTGGGATGAAATATGTATAGGTTTCTTTAAATTGGCTTTGCATTCTTGATCTCTCTGACCCACAGGGGGTAAATGGGTGCATTAGGAGTAACTCGCAGCATAGGTCACGGTCTGTTTATGTACCCTGTACACCACCGACTGCACATTTCACTATCTGCACACCATCTATTCCTGCACTTTCTAAAATGGCCTGTTTTTCCAGCCCTTGTGTCAGATTTCTCATCCATCTGTGGGAGTTTGTAAAAAAACCCTCCTCACCAAGCCAAAATATCCCCGCAGTGGTGCCGTAATTCATGTCAGTACAGTTAAACTCCAGCAATCTATAGCTGTCAGAACCTCCTACTTGTTATCTTCATACTCGTCTCATTCGTCACCCTTTATCGCTCTTTTTCAAGAATGAATGACCTTCAGGTCTGCAACTTTGTCATTTTCCAGTCATCTGTCTGGTGCAGTGAATTCATAACGAGAGATCTAAATGAAGCCTAACCAACAGCAACCCATCAGACAGTATTGATTTATAACAACGCAGCACTTATTACTGTATTGGAACACATTGTATGTTATCGACCAATAGGAACAGATTGTACAGCACCAGAAAAAAAGAAACAAAAAGTATGCTTTATCGACTAATCATCTTCAAAATTAAACATGATTTTAGTATAGTTCAAAACCAAAAGTTAAACCATAATTACCATAAAATAATCATACATTAAATTGTGCAACAATAACATGGTTAAACCATGTTTACCAGTGATGCGTGGGTTGATACAATATGAGCGGGTGCCTGTGGTCACCCATGGTTACGAGTCATCCAAAAATATTTTTAATGATATTCGGGTCACGGTCGGTCAGGTTTTTTTAAATAGAGTTGCCAATTAACTATTTTAAACAATTACTATTTTTTTTAAATGTGGGCCAGGAAGCATGTCGGGTACAATATATATATATATATATTTTTTTTTGTGGTCCGAGTTGCGGGCGGTATAGTTCAAAACGTTGGTTGTGTGCGGGTTGTTTATACATTGACCCACGCATAACTGATGTTTACTGAAGTAAAACGAACACTGTAGTATTAAGTGTAATTTATAGTCGTGTGTAGGTTCTACGACGCAGGTTATGTATACGCCAAAATGTTAACAACGCATCTGTTCTGCGCGGACTGTACGCGCTGTGATTGGTCCATTAGTAAAAAATCCATCTGGTAAAAAATTGGCATCATATTCCTTTATTTGTTTTACTGCTTGCGACAGTAACAACCAAAATGGGCCAAGTTAAGGAGTGATTTAACTCAAACTGCAACAAAAGACTGCAAAAAATATGGATAAGATGAAACTTTTTTTTTTCAATTTTTGTTTTTTGGTTTATTGTTTGTTTGAAAGCAGAGGGTCTGTTCTTTCATTTGATATATTTGGATGTTTATATATTTTTAGAAGAAAATTTTCCTGGAAGGCATTTTGTGAAAAATGCCTTCCTGGCGGGCAACTTTTCAAAAAATGGCTGGTGGGGAATTAGTTAATGTAAGTCATGATAAAAGTTCAAAACTTACCATGATGACGAACGTGACAGGGCCAATGAAACTCCAGATGAAATGATTATCAACCCTCAACCAACAACTGGAAAAATAGAGAAACATATTTGAGAAATGACCATATTAGCAATAACCTTGCTGATCGTTCTGTGTGTGTCCATGTCTGAAGTCACTCCTAATACTCCAAATTACAACGTCTGGATGATTCACAACTGAAAACAAGAACCATTGATGTAGGCTGCTTGGTTTTTTAACCTTGGCTATTAGCAAGGTGTTATCATTTGGTTGTTTACTAGCTGCATAAAAGTGTATACAGTTAAATGAGGTTGTCAAACATGTAACTGCTTGCACTCATTGTGTCGTTTACCAAGCACACTTCGCAAATCGAAATCTCAGATCTTTCAAACAAGCTGAATCAGCAATCGACTTCATAAAAATCTCCCGAGGTCAATATGTGGCGGTAGGTTTGTCTCTGATGTGACAGGCTTTCTTTTGAAAAGGAAATGAGTATTAGAGGAACATATGGTCTTAATACTTGATGAGCAACACGACAAGTCTCACAAAACCAAAGAAATGTCCCTACTGAAAAGACATGCTAAAACCAGCCTATGTAGCAGGCTGGTTTTCAAACTGGTCTTAGCTGGTCAGGCTGGGAGACCAGCTGACCCACCAGCTAAACCTAGCAGACCCACCACCTTGCCAGGCTGGAAGACCATCTTAACAAGCTTTAAGACCAGCTTTAACCAGCTACTTCCATCTTAAACTAGCTAAGACCAGCCAACCAGCTAAGCCAAGCTGGCCAAGCTTGACCCACCAGCTTGACCAGCCTGCTACACCAGCTTAACCAGTTAAAACCAAACTGGGAGACCAGCTAAAACCAGCCAACCAGTTTAACAACCGAACAAAGGAACTTACGCTTTCTTGGTGCCGTAGCTTTTGTAGTCGATGGCTGCCGAAATCCCGACCACCACTGCTGGAAACAGATAGCCGGATGCGTAGTAGTACTTTCGTCTGGAGAACTCGCTCTCGAAGACCTCCACGAGCATGAGGAACAACTGAACGCCCTCCAAACACATCCAAGCAAACGCCGCCAGAAAGAAGAAATGAAGAACTCCAGCGATCACCGAGCACACGATCTGATCAGAAGAAGAGGATCAGGACTTTAGCATCATTTTTCAACAACCTTCAAAATTCAACATCTGCCATAGCAACAACAATTGTGCAACAACGTTATTGTTTTTGTGTACACAATGTATGTACATTAACACTAGTGTTAGCATGTTGCTAAGCTAACAATGGCTATGTTTACATAGGCAGAAATAATGTGACCATTTTTAATCATTTTATAATTTGCGAACATTTGCGGTTTCATTTTTCACATAACCCAACGCACAAATGATGAACTCACTTACAGTAGGTATGTTACAGGCCTCTTGATTTAATATATTTATCAAATGCCAAACACATTCCTATGAATGTACTTTGTTATTTGGTGGCGTGATAAAGTATTCTGAATATGCCTGTAACGGTTTTATACACTGGTTTTGAAGACGCAGAGATTACTATCACCAAGTTGGGTTGACAGAACAGACAAAACTTCCTAATGTCATGTTTACTGTTTATCTGGGCTTAAGGTGTGTGACAAAAGTACACGCACACTTCAGTCGGTGCCGAATAGATCTAGTTAAAGTGTTTACATGACCGTATATATCAAGCATACGCCACAGTTTAATACAATTATGTTAGCTACGATCATGAGCTTAATCGCATTATTTTGATCAAAGTATCGTGTTTGCATGAGGTTAAGTGTGATCGCAATACTGCAAAAACGTCATTGTAATCCAATTATATGGGTGCATGTAAACATAGTGAATGTATGACACTATTCATCATTAAATAATACATAATGCACAAATGGTGTGAAGTAGTGCAGTTTTATTTAAAGGGGTCATGTTATAATTTTTTTTTAAGATGTAAAATAAGTACTTGGTGTCCCTCAGACTCAGAAGTTTTAGCTCAAAATACTCCATAGATAATTAATAATAGCATATTAAAATGACCATTTTGTAGGCCTGAGCAAAAATGTGCTGTTTTTGGGTGTGTCCTTTAAAATGCAAAGATAAAATGCAAAGATTACTGATCTTTTTCATTTTTTTAGGTTGATAGAGGCACTGGGGACCCAATTATAACACTTAAACATGGAAAAAGTCAGATTTTTAACCTATGGCCCCTTTAAATAATGAGCATGGACTACAACTATCTAAACTATCAACATTTACAGCCATATTAAATGAAAATCTGCACTAAAACTTTGTTGCATGCTCACACTAGCTGGGTTTTGATTTTATGTGTGTTTTGAAGTATTGCATCAGAAACGAGAGATGGAAACAGCAAATTTCGGATAAAAATTATTTAATTTGCAAATCAGTTTTTAAGTTAGTTTGACTTGTACGAAAAAATCAAATGCCAATAATGGGAGATGGAATCGCTTTGCCAAATAAATGTGGACGTAGCAAGCATTAAACCCACGTCACTGATGGTCTAGCTGTATCAGCTGATATTGTCTTTTCCACATATGGGGCTCAATGTCATTGCATTGTCCTTGCTGCTGTATAAATAAATAAATGTATAACTTGCCAAATCTTAACTAAATGCAGTCCTGTCTCCATTTTCTAAGAGTGCCTTGTTTTATTTACTGTTGATTACTAGGTTACCAATACCACCGTTTAAACAACGTGATGGAAATGCACCTAATTGCCATTTTTTTTTTTTTTTTTGATTTTGAAAAGATTTGCTTTTGGCACGTTTCAATGGAAACCCAGCTACTAAAAGTGATTTCATTGTTGAAATTTTACTGTGTCACTAACAAACATTCCTACAGTTTTAGCTGACAGATTTTTAGGAAGTCACTGTCTGCATTCCTGTCTGTAAATGATGCAACAGGTCTCTCAACTTTGTTGCATTGTCTGTGGTTAATGTTATAATCTCTAGGCATTATAAACACGTCTTCCAAGTCGCTTACATAAATCAACTTGAAATAAAAAAATCTTTCTCATCTTAACATTTTGTCTGTGCCTATTCACAATCACATAAACACGCAGAAAAACGTTCCCTACCGGAGGTTCAGTCATGTTGATGCCCACGAGGAAGAGGAGCTCGGCAATGAAGAGGTTGATGCAGAGATTCTTGTGGATGGTGTTGCGGTCACTCTGAAGGCCGCGGAAGAAGCAGAAGGTGAAGATACTGATGGCGAGGCAGACAAGCGAAACCGCAATGCCCATTCGAGTGATAACTGTCAGCAGGAGTTCATGGATGCTCCCCACACCCTTGAAAAGACACAAAAGACACGTCAAACGAACAAAAAAGGACAGATTGAGAAATGGATAAAAACATTTGGCAAAAAGACAATGAAAAGCAAATGCTTTAAAAAAATGCTATTTAAATGATTTATGAAAGGGGACATATCATGAAAATATGACTTTCTTCATGTGTAAGTGCTATAATTGGCTCCCCAGTGCTTCTATCAACCTATAAAATGTGAAAAAGATCAACTCAGTAACTTAGTTTTGGTAATCCATTCTCTGCAAGCATGTGAAAAAATAGCTCATTGAAATCATGGCTCCCCTTGTTATGTCAGAAGGGGATATACCGCCCCTTAATCTGCACTATTCAACCCTGACACTGCCATTTAGTGCATAGGTCAGCTAATTTGCATTTAAAGGGACACACCCAAAAACGGCGCATTTTGCTCACACCTACAAAGTGGCAATTTTAACATGTTATAATAAATTATCTGTGAGGTATTTTGAGCCAAAACTTCACAAACGCACTCTGGGGACACCAAAGATTTATTTATTTATTTCAGCTTTAAATCAAAGAGTTTTAAAATTGTCTATATATTTTTTCTTGAAAAAAAAATTCTAATTCAGTTTTATTGATTATCTTAAAGTCGCCACGAAATGGAAGTAGCAATTGTGTTATTTTTCCTGTGGTGATGTATATCTGAGTAAATGGCTTCTGCAATGAATAAAGGTAGGGCAAGACTTAAATTTGTCCATGGAGAACATATTGGATCGTTTGAAGTTGTGTCATGTCGCTATTTGCTAATCGCTACGATCTTTTCCCGGATATCGCCCACCTGCCATACCATTTGACTGGAAGTAAAGTGAGATCGTTTTGAAGAGGGGAGGATAATTTTTATTGTAAAGCTCATTTGTAAAAAAAAAATCACAAATGACAGTCTTTCATTGCAACTTTAACTACATTTTAAAACATACATTTAAAAAACAGTTTTCAATGTGTCTATTAATTAGTTTATTTTAAATTGTTTTATTTATTTATTTTTAAATAAATATTTATTTTTAATTAATTTTATTTGAATGCGGCACTCCTGGTCTTCCAAACGCGGGTGAATTCATTGTAAACTGTAGTTTCATATTAGCTCTGTCCTATGATACAATCATGTCTAGTTTATATATAAACAGATGGCAGAATAAAAAGAAAGTATGGTAGGTTTAAGAAATCTAATTTATAATTATAGTAGCAGACTGCAACAATTTATGCGCAACTGGTTTCTGAATAATTTACACGAAAAAGCTGAGAAGTTTGTGTTTCATGAATGAGGGTGGTTAAATTACAAAGGTTCAACATCTGGGCAAGACACTTAAACTCAGGTTACTCCGGAGAGACTGAACTTGTAATAAGTGAAGCACTTTGGTTAAAAGCCTCTGCTAAATGACTGCTTCATTAAAAACATTGATTATGAAACGAAAAACCTGTAATTAACAGTATCATTCAGTTTAAGCTTACGCTGCACATGTCTGCTGAGTCTGCCAGTTTAACTAAGATGGCCATTATCATTTATATTCACAAGCCATAAAACAATGATTCAGCAGAAGACATTAACTACTGTATTAGTTTAATTTTTCTGTTTAAAATAAATGAGAAAAAATATCTTATTGTGTCAGTGTTTAACAAATAATGATGGTATTAAACTCAAGGTTACGACAGATGTCGAAACTGGAATAAACGTAAGAACGCAGATAGCACTGGGAATCTTAATGTCACTAAAGATAGAAATATGACTTACAATAAATAAACGTATTTACGTTAACAGGAAACCGTGATGTCGTCTGTCATAACACGATATGCAATACTGACATCGATCGCTTGTCTACACGTCAGCCACTCTGAAGACCCCAGAGACGCCGCTGTGGCACATTCCCGGCAAAGGCTTATATATTTTTATTGGATATTCGACGAAAATACGATTTAAGTTCTGGATTTAGTAAAACGCAATGGATAACCTTGAGTCCTCGAGTCTTTATTTCATTTGAACGTCTCACTCGTGACAGGCTTGAACTTTCCAGATGTCGCTACGAGGGTTGATGCTTCGGGCCTTAAACTGTGGTTAAATTTACAGCGGCTCTTTCAGTGACGGGGAAAGTTCATGGGCCAAAACCGTGTAAGTACCCGTACCACAAATCCCATAATTTCCACATTCATTACGGCTTAAACGATGGCTGCGTATGATATCGTGTCATTCGGGCGTAATTGCGCTTCTCCCAGAAACTTCTAACACAAGAGCTTCATTGATCAAACTAGACCGGGAATTATTTTTGTGCTTGGGGAGAGCGCTCTATTATGTTCATTTGTTCACTTGTAGAGATAAGTTGCTTGTGATAAAGGCAAATTACAGCCAATTTATTCTACCATATCATCAAAATGAAATGACATTCTGGAAACTCTGACTCAATATAAATCAGGATCATGCGAACAATGTACAGAAAGCTGGAAATTAGTATTGGAGAATAGCTGGGGACTTAATTATATAACTACACCACATGTTGATATGTGCTGTTGGACGTGCCACCACAGGGGACTAGCAGATACTTACCGCATGCTCTCGATGGGCCATCAGGATTGCAAAGTTGGTCAGGTGACTGCATGTACACGTGGTGTGAGTCTTGTTCGTCGCGATGAGTTTGCAGCCTTGCGTTGACCAGTATCCCATCATGCTCCTCTCCGAGTAGTTCCAGAAGGAGCAGTTTGGGTTGAAGTAGTTTTCGGTCTGATTAAAGGGATTTGAGAAACAAATTTGGTCAGGTGCAAGCTTTTGACCTTTAACCACATCAAATTTACCCAAGTAGTACATGTTCTTGGATCAACATTATACCAATCATAGCGTTAAAGCTTAATTTATAGTTCTGCGTATGACCTACGCCGCCATAGGCTACTCGTCAGTTTTCATTCATATTTCTGCGTCGTTGCGCGTGTCGATGTGCAATTACACATGCAGATCACTAATATGCAATTTCCACAGGCACGTTACAGTATTAAGGCAAAACAGCTTGTGTACGTTATTGGAGACGCATCCGCAGTGATTGGGGTGAACTTTTGTTGTAGCTTGAGTTGTTAAATATTATTCCTCAGCTTGGTTCATCTTTGTTTTTCTTGTCGAATGCAGAAATGTGACACAGATTTTTTTTGACATGATGGGAGGGGTTCCAGCAGACCAATCACAGTGTTTGCAGTCTGTAAAGAATGGACATGTTATTAAATTTTTGTAGAGGTGCATGTCAGGCTACGCAAAGCTGCGTACGGCCTACAGCGAAGAGTCCTACGCAGAAGTATGAATCGGGCTTAACCCTGTTCTTTAGCCTTAAAGTCAGAGGGCAATGATTGGTTAATCCTAACCTAAAAATAAATCCTACCCCAAGAAACAGAAGGCACTGATTGGCTCTGTATTGAAATTGTTTTGATTGTAGTTATTTTACTATTTTGGTGTAAAGCATCACAATGTTTTATCTTTCACTCTATTGTACATTAAAGCATATCCCATACGGCAAAAAATGTATTTCTTGGGCCAAAAATATATTTTAAATATTCTCCTCCCTATACTTTCCTGTCCTCTTCTTACTTACAGTTAAATATAGGGAAAATGGCCCAATAATGTAATTATAATATTATAATTTTTTATAATATAAATTAGTGATGCACCGATGTATCGGCAGCCGATATTTATCGGCCGATTTTTGATGAATTTGAAACCATCGGCATATCGGCAATAGCACGAGAAAGGCCGATACCAATTGTTTATTTATTAACTGCATAAAGAAATCCATTATATGCAAAAAATGAGTTAATGTTGTTAATAAAATAAATGCTGAATAGCAAAAACCACCTTTTAAGGTTGTCATGCTGTCTTATTATATTTGTTTTAGCTTAATTTGTGCCTCTCTTATTATGTTGGTCAGTTGAATGTTAATCAGATCCAATCCATGTTCAGTAAAAATAATTTGATGCAGAAATAAACTAGCTAATAGACCAACTGTATAGTATTGTATACAAGTGTTTAATATCGGTATCGGCATCGGCCAGAAGTTGTCTGTTTAAATCGGTATCGGCCCAAAAAAATCCTATCGATGCATCCCTAATATATATTATTATATATGATAAAGAATTTTTGAAAATACATTAACTTTTAACTTTCATATTAACATGTATTTCAAAATGTATTTCAAGGGCAACAAGCACATTTTTTTATTTTTATAACCGATACAGCAAAAAAAAAAAAAAAAAAAAAAAAAAAAAAAAAAAAAAAAAAATATATATATATATATATATATATATATATATATATATATATATATATATATATATATATATATATATATATATATATATATATATATATATATATATATATATATATATATAGTTTGTAAAAAATGTATAAAGTACAAAATGTCAAAGTATGTATAAAATATCAAATTATAAGTACATTTTTGCAGTTGAAATATATTTAATTTTAACCTTTTCAAGCCAGGTACAAAGTATTTCTTCCAATGTGACATGAATATAAATGTTTCAAAATATAATTAAAAATATACAAAAATGGCCAAAAAAATACATATTGGTTGAAAAAATATTTTTGTAAATATATACAGTACAGGCCAAAAGTTTGGACAAACTTGACTATAAGTTAACTATGATCTTAAAAATCATTTAATCTGATGATGTATGGTTCATTGCTTGAAATTACATTTGTAGACAAAAATATAAATGTGCCAATTAGATTACTTACTGTTATTAAAAAATAAAAATTTATTTTACAATATTATTTTTGAAATAGATAACTTACACTGAATATTGAAAAAAGCAGCCAATAAGAGCCCAGATTAAATGTTAAGTCCTTCATTATTCTTTAAAATTCATCCTAAAGTGAAACTATAAAGCTGCTTTATAAAATGACTCAAGTATGGTTTTGCAATTTCTAGGCAAAGGGTGACTGCACTTCAGATGATAAAAAATAACAGAGTTTTGATTTATTTTGGATGCTTTTAGTCACCAACATAATTCCCACAGTTGCATTTGTGTTATGCCATAGTTTGGACGAGTTTATTATTATTCTGTTTATCTAGAAAAAATATAAATAAAGAACGAGTGAGTGTGTCAAAACTTTTGGCCTGTACTGTATATATTTTACAATTTTGAAATATATTTAAAATTGTATTTAAAAATGTATTATTTTTGTCGTATGGGATAGACTGACCTTACATTGCACTGTAGAGCACATATGAAATTCAATAGTCTGTGTCTACTTTTACATTTAACATTTTTCTAATTTAATACAGCTCTCTCCGTTACATACAAACTGTATTATCTGCATTATAATTTGAATGATGTTAAATTGGAAAAACGTTCGGTCTGTCCCTCTTTTTCTTGAATAACCGTATGTGCTTGATGAGCTGGCAAGAACTTCACACGTTTGTTCAAAACCCGATGATCCATGTTATTCCAGCATGATCTGACAATAATCCAAAGAGCATCATGTGCGGGAAACCTGACCTTTTGTATGGAAAAGTAAACATGTGCGGCGTCCAAATTTGCTTATTTGATTAGTGACCCAGAAACAGAATTTGTCTTAAACGTTTCAAGATCCTAAACCGTTGTTCATTTCCAGGTTTACATTTTATATAGAAGACAGACAGAACAAAGTACAAAACACCTGAAATCAATAATTGTCTTTAACTAAGCATTTGATCCCTTACGTCCAGATGCTCCAGTGTGAATACGACCGGCTCGGACACGAACACTCGGCTGGACTCTTTGTTGATGGAGGCGGAGAGGATGTGGGAGTTGACGGTCAGGGTGTGGTTTTTGACTCCGCCCTCACCCATCAGTCTCACTGTGGCGTTCTCGGTACTCAGGAAATTCCCCAGATGCTTATAAAGGACGAACACCAACTTGGCAACACCTTGAGTTCAAGACAAGAGAAGGATTTTTAAACTTTCGACAAAAACACAACAAACGATAAAAAATAATGTATTGCATGCCACCGGTATTGGGAAAAGTTACTTTTAAAAGAAATGCATTACAATATTAAGTTACTCCCCAAAAAAGTAACTAATTGCGTTACTTAGTTACTTTTGATTGAAAGTAATGCTTAAGTTACTTTTTAGTTACTTTTGCGTTACTTTTCTTGGCTGAGGCTTGATCTCTTTCAGGCCTTGCAAGTGTTTTTTATGACTGAAAAGTTCTGCATTCAAAAATTTTATTTTTCATCACAAAAATTAGAGCTCTGGATTGCCATCTCAGTTTCTGACGTAAACTATTTCTGCACAGGCGTGTACGTATAGAGTACATAATGTGACTATGTGTAGTTTAATTCAATACATATTTTTTCAAATCAAATTAATTAAAACTAAAAAAGTAACTTGCATTACTTTTTTGAAAAAGTAACTGAAATATTAATGTGTACATTTATAAAGTAATGTGTTAATTTACTCGTTTCTTCATAAAAGTAATATTACGTAATGCGCGTTACTTGTAATAAGAGCCCGGCCGATTTATCGTTTTGCTGATTTTATTGACCAACTTGAGCATGTCGCAGATATAGCTGTATTGGCGTATAAGCCGCAGATATGCAGTCTATATGTACGCTTCTTACAGAACACATTAAATGCTTTTTAAGCTGTAAGTACTTGTTTGTCCAGTAGAGCGCGCCCTATTGGTTGCTAATGCGCAACGTTACACCCTCGCTAAATAAAAGAGGCGGAGAGCAGACGGTTTAGTTTTATGAAAGTTTACAGTCCCGGCAGAACACTGTGGGTTTGCGTCATAAAAACGTTGTGCACTACATTAAACATTAGCCTACATCAGTATGTTGTCAGACAAGCATTGTCTTCTTAACGGTAAGTTGCTAACTAATTTGTAAAGTACATAACTTACTGTAAAGTTAATAAACAATTACTCCATACAACAAATAGTCCAATATAACGTTATTCTCGTCAAAACTGCCAATGATTTAAGTTATATATATTTTGTTCTGTTTGCGTTTTAAAGTTATTTATAATAAGTCAACTTTACTGTTTTGTGCACTTATATTAGAATCATTTTGGATAATAAAGTTTATTGTTAACTTGTTAAACACACTTGCAAAAAATGTATTTATTTATATACAGTATATTCTGTTAATGTATATAGTGTATTCTATGTACAGTACTGTAGTATATGTGTACTGTACTATAATATACAGATAAAAATATCGGCCGATATATTTTTTACCCCCTAATATCTGTATCGGCCCAGAAAAAATGCATATTGGTCGGGCTCTACTTGTAATGCGTTACCCCCAACACAGCATGCCACTGCCCTCTCAAATCCATCCATAAAGCAACGCATATCACGTATGACCACAAGGGGCGCTACATTAACACGTCAACTAATGTCATAAAGATTAAAGTTAGTTAAAGTTGATTTAACATACAAACACACTTAGCTTGCTATAGCTTGCTTCCAGACATTTAAAGATTCCTATCGCTCACTGTAACACAAGAACACACTTCAAGTATGTTCAACAGGACCATGTGCTTGTAATGCAATGCAATTTGTGTTTGCATACCGTGCAAAAAATATTTCTGGCCTTCGACGTGATATGCCTGCCTTGACTTCTTTAGAAATCCTCGAGTGAAGCTTATTCACTGGTGTGTTTTGCAATAAAAGTTTATTTGCTCACCGTTTTTACTGTTTAGTTTGACCATGTTGGCTGAGAGTTGAATCGTGGCTCCTCTCTTGCTGCTCTGTGGAAACCTGAAGTCTTGAATTTGGCCGTCAGTGCTCAACACGTACACGTCCAAAACTGAGCGTAAAAGAGAAAAACAGACACGCAGATTATTGGATGTACATCTGTAAAGACGGTTTTCTATTCTTTGGATTTTTACACAGTCACGCGATGCACGCATTCCACCAAACGCTCAAGCATGAAAAGTTCATTGTTCATTTTCTTTTGTGCAGTCACTGCCCAGCAATTTGGAAACTCAAACACCATAAACAGTGCAATTGTACCAGCGGTGATCTTGATCGAATTACTTTCAGAATAAAGGTCGGCCGAGAAGTTTTCCGACCTCGGTTTCTGACAAAGAAAAGCGTTATCACGCCTCTATTCACTCACTGAAAAGATAGAGAACTTCGACCAATCAAAAGACCCAATCAGATATCAGAAGTAAAAAGAACAGCCTGCTACCATATGAATGTCAAATATGCTCAAGATCAAAACTATCATTGGGTTTTTACTCGGTTTCCCTGGTGGCTTGAGATAGCTCTGTACTTTGGCAGAGCTGATCTGGGCTGAGCCGCGGTGTGACTGTGGACCGCTCGAGTCAGCCCGAGCTCTCTTTGATGTGTGAAATTACCGTAGGGTCAAGAGGACATCGGTATCAACACAAACCCCTTTCCTCTTCTTCGCTCCAAACACGCTCGCTCTTCCACTTCGTCTGACAGATGGAAAAAATAAAAACGTCTGCTTCTCTCTCCATCTCATGAGGTGAACGCCGTTGTGCGGCAGGAAATTTAATTAAAACAAAACTGTGTACGTCAAGGAGAAGAAGTTAAAGCTTTCTAATGCGCCTCAGGGCACTGCAATCTGCATTTTTTTACTGTATCGTATAATTTTCAAATAAGAAAAAAAATGTTAGGAAGGCATCGAGATGAACGCAGCAGAAATATTTTCTCATTTAAGCGGGAATGTTATCTTATTAACAATAACTGCTGTTTGCAAATTTACTAAAATATACCACAGCACTTTTCTAATTAAATCAAGTTAACTCGAGCTTTCATAAAACCTAAGCTACTTTATCACATTTATGGATAACTGGACTAAAATGAATGTTTAAATGATTTTGAATTTTGAAGTAAGGAGACACTTCACTTATAAAATAAAATTCTGTCATCGCTTTACGTGACCTTCCTGTAAAAGGACACGGGAGCTATTAAGCATCCAAAAGATTGAGACGTGTCATGACAGAAGTCCATATGATTTGTGCGCTATAATCCCATATGACACTTTGTGATAGGAGCTTTAGCTCTCATATCCCTTTCATTGTGCACACATTCGGTTATGGCGATTATTTGACATTCAAACGGTAACAAAAACGAAATACGCCACTTTTTAAGGTGCCGTAAAATGCAAAACTGTATTTATCTAGGCATAGATGAATAATAAGAGCTCTGTAGATGGTAACAACACATCGTGAGCTTTAAACACGATCGAGATGTACACATTACGTATTAAATTAAGTACAATGCTGTTACAATGACAAAAACAAAGTTGTGACTGCTGAGTTAGCGCTATATGCTAGTTAACGCTATATGCTAATGTTTAAGCTGAAGTTCTACTATTGACGTTACAGTTATGTTTTGAGGTACATACTGAAAAAAACACAAACTTACCACTCTGAAACGTCCTTTAACAATCTCCAAACAATTGATTATTACTCAAACATAAGGTTTGTTTACACACACAGAGCTACTGAAGGAGCTGCTCTGAGAAACAGCCAATCAGAGCAGAGCTCAACATTATTATTCATGACCCTTCCAAATAAGGTAATAACGGACCATTTCATTATAAAGGCAAATCCTAGGGTTGTAAATGGACATGTAAAAACATCTCTGGATAATTTTGGCACTTATTAAAGCCACAAACCTTCTCAACAACAAATTATTTCAATGCATTCTTTGGCACCTTTAATACAATAAAGAGAAAAGTAGGCTGGATATTCTGTAAGTGTGCTCCTTTTCTGTTCCAGTACTAAAATTGAAAATAAAAACTACTGTATTACACAAAGGTTTGGAATATGTTAATGATTGGGGTGAATCTTTCATTTCGAAAAACATGACTAACGTGCTAGCACAGCGCAAGTTTAAGGAGAAATTTCCATGCAGACGACTTGAAAATCAAGGAGGTGGAAAACTATTGAGCCAAGGTTAAAGGGAAAACCATGGCAACCCGGAGGCCTGTGCAGTGAAACGACAGATGAGTGCACAAAGCTGACTTATATGAATGAGATCACATTACTAATAAACTCCGCTGGCAGGGCCCTGGGCTGGATTCTCGCTATGTGAACAGTGAAATCAAGGCTGCCGCATGCTGAGACCTGAGCTAAATCTATTCTGTTTCAAATCCCACCTCTCTGTCTGTCTCAACGTTTTCACTAGCAGTAACTGCATCCATTCCAAATGACAAAAATAACGATATCTGCTTACTTAGACGCATCCAAAAAGTCTACCTAAATCACAAATGTAATGCACAATAGCGTCAGTGTTGGTGACAATATGTACCGTAGACTCTTTATCTGATGCCAACTGTATATATAATTCCTTAATAGATTTAAACTCTTTAGCAGACATAGTCATGATTCCCAGAATGGAAAAGGGACTTTCCTTTAACCTAAAACTTCTTGTCATATTAGATTTGTAGGAATACTTCACCAAAAATAAAATTACTCTTTTGAGATTTATTTGAAGGGATAGTTCACACAAAAATTAAAATTCTGTCATCATTTTCCCATCCTTATGTTGTTCTAAACCTGCACTAAATTCGTGTGCCAGTGTAAATGATTCAGAATTTTCATTTTTGGCTGAACAATCCCTTTAAGCTCCAAACCTATATAGGATATTTTAATGATCATTTTATATCCATTTTAAAACATGAGTGCTTGTGTGTGTCAAAGGAGTGACATAAGAGCATGTAAATAATAAAAAATACAAATTCTGGATCAACAAATCATTTTAATTTGTCTACATCAACATTATACTACATTTGCAAGCCATTTTCATTCCCACATTATGATGTATTTATCCATTGGGAACAGATCTGATCCTGGAAAGTGGCAGTTTCCACTCGATGACGCCAGCTAAAGGAGAAAGCCCTGTCAGACGTAAAGTGAGCTATTACATTCTGATGAAAGATTATAAAAACAAATCTTTTTTTCTTTTTTGGAATAACATGCACTGCTGAATAGTTTACAACCAGTGCATAAATTGGTTCGTTTTCGATTCCGTGTTGACTTTAATCAAAGGCCAATTACCATAATCCAGATTATCATGATGAAATCAGACGATATGAAGCTATGACCTAATAACTGAACAGTCTGAAATGGCATTTCCTTTCTATAAAAAGAAAATAACTTAATTGGTGGCTTTTAGTGTTCATGGGAATATTTTTTTTTAAGTGCTGGCTTTAGCCAAAACATGGTACCTTTTCTATTTAATAACAAATGTGCTTTTATCTAGAATAACCAGGGGTTGGACGGTTACTAAAAGAGTTAAAGTCTGTGTGAAGTCATTTCAGAGAATTGTTATATTATAAATGTTAGAAATGTTTTGGTGAAACACATTACAAAAACTGGGATCTATGCCATACTGAATTGTGAAGTTACACCATTAATACGTTTTCCACATTTCTGTGTTCAAGATTATTTGGGCAGCGCCCCTAACACATTCACAAGCATCCATTCAGGTTGTAACAGTTTTTGAAAGTTGAGACGGCACATTTTCCACGAGTGAGCGTGGTTTCAGCATTCACAACGAACATGCCCCCAGTTTTTGAGAGCAGAAAATCCTGCATGTTTATCTCAAGATTCATTAACTTATTTTATTTATTTGGCTTTTTTATTAAGTCTTTTGCCTAATTGGTTAATATCATATTTTCTGTGGTGTAACAAACTAAGAACACATTTAAGGTCAGACTTTAAGCATGCATTCAATATTGATCTAATGGATTATTAACTACTGTTAAAAATATCTGTAGAAACGACAGTATTAATGACAGCTGTTTGCCAGTAACTTATTGTAGATTTAAATGGATGTTATTTACTGGAAACAGTTTGTTCAAAGTTAAATAAACATTAAACATTAACAAGTCTTTATCTTTACAGAATAAAACTAAAATAACAGCCTCAAGCCAAAGCATTCTGGAAACTAAAATCTGAAAAAAATAAAATAAAAGCAGAACAAGGTTGATGAGGATTTCTAGTTCCCAGAATGCTTCGCATGAATCTGTTTTATAGTTTTATGCTGTAAAGACAAAGACTAGTTATTGTTTAATGTTCATTTAACTTTGAACAAACTGTTGCCAGTAAATTACTGGCAAACAACTGCATAACTAAGGCAATTTTTTACAGATAACTTTAGATCTACTTTAGTGCTGTAAAATGAACAATTTGAAAAAAATAAAACTATAATCTGAGTACTTTCTGACCTGGATTGCCAGACTAAATCTATCCCTAAAAAATGCCCTAAACTAACCTAAATAAAAAAAAAAAAATTCACAATATACTACAATAAATTAGCTCAGATCAACTTAATTGAAAGACCCATAGTCATACAGCACAACTCTGATCTTTCTGCATCTACTACATGGCCTAAGGGCAGATTTGAAATCTCACTGGCATTACCTTTCCGAGTTCTGGTTTATCTTTACCATTTTGTTGTCATAGTTGATAAACATTTTTGGTGTTTCCCAAGGTTCTGTTTTAGGGCCGCTTCTGTTTGCCACTTCATAATATTTACCTTGTGCAAAAACATTTCAGTTTATTTTATAAATCGCAACAATTCTTATCATTTTGTTTGCATAAATCAAGAACTAACCAGAACAAACACAAGTTAAGTGCTCAAGTTATGTCTCAGTTGGGTCTGGAGCCACTTGTGGGTCACACAGTGGGATAAGATGGGTTGCAGTAAGGCGCTTGACTATAGGGGTGAACGACACAAGAACAGTTTAGTCCAACTAATGACAGGCAATGGCAATGATTTTAATATGCTATACGATAAAATATGATACATATTTACAATTAAATATATTGTTGGGTCCCAGTATAGATTATACCCATTTAAGTGTGTCGCGAAATAAAAAGTTTGGTAAATCCTGTTTTACCACACTGTCACATCATTGGCAATTTTTCTACAGTACACATGTAGATTTGTACAGCTCGTGGACTGGGTGAAGAATAATAAACCTTGGTTGGAAATCTTAAGATAGGCTGAAATGAAACCGCAAATGTGATCTGAGACTTGACTCATTCTCTGTAAACTCTTGTCAGAGAGTCACATTCCAGCAAATCAGTGAATCCTGTTTTCTCCGCCGCTTAGCAGATTCTCATATCTCCGGATATAAACATCGCAATCAGTGAACTGATTTTTTGAGCCAGGATCGAATCTGCCGGGAAAGGTTCCCTAAACGAAACATCAAGCGTTTGCAGCGTTTAGAGTTACTTTACGCTGTCTTCTCGTTCTGTGGACTGACAGGGAAAGGTGATATCCGCAGAGACGAGCGTAGGGGTGCGCGCTGTGTTAAAAGAAGAGCACAAACCTCATCTGAAGGATTCTGCAAAAAGTAGCCTTTTGATCTACTAAGGCCTGGACCTACTGGCGGGCTGATATCCTCCCAAACGTTTTTCAAAAGTGACATGGACTACCTTGCTGTGAGATCTGTAGATTGTTAAAATGCTTGCACAGCACGATTAAAACGTGATCAATTCAATCATCGCTTATATGGAGAATTTCATCATGAGAAATTTTGGTTTAAAATATTATTCTGTGGAGAACATCCTGCAATTGAAAAACATAACGGAGCAAAGCAGTATTTTAAAAAACCATGTTCAGTCAAGTATAGTTTAAATCATATCTGAACACCAGCAAACTTTCACTCAAAACATCAGAGCTGAATAGAGGATGAAGCCGCTGTCGAAAGACTCGTCCAAGCTGTTCTGTCGGATATCCATACTGTGCAGTCTGCTTTAATGCATGTTTGATAAATAATAGATCTCTGCTTTACACTTCCTTTACCTCTGAGGATCTGCTCAGAAAAACTTCTACATCCACATTTCAGAAATGAACGCTGTATCCATTTCTACCAATAGCTGTTCACCGCAAGTGGCCGATCACATGGGACAGATTTCGTTTTAAGTGTTGGTTTATGCAAACATGAACTAGGTCGACGTGTTTGACTGCTGTTACGTTTTTTCAATATCTCACACCATGAGTTGTGTTTTTAAGATGTCAAGTTAAGTTAGTAAAAAGTTCAAGTTAGAAATGTGTTTTAATACACTGGCATTCAATTGCAACAATGTGATTTATGGGATTAGTTGCATGTAAATGCAGCATTTCTCTGTCTTGAAAATTATTCTCATAAAAACAATCAGTTTTGTCTTAAAGTGAATGCAAAGAGTTCTGAAAGAAATCAGATGTGCGTTTCAGTATATGGATTCATGTTTATCCAGTCTTAAAGTGGCAGTGCCCTCAAAAAAATCTGATTCTGTTTGTGTCATTATGTAAATCAAACAACAGAAGACAGAAGGAAATTCACTTCTGTAGCTTTAAAAAGATTAATTATATCTTATTTATAGAATAGAAACAGTGTTATTATTCATTTGATTATATTTCTGTACCAAATAATACTATTAGACGTTATTTTGTTTGTAAATTTCATGATTTGTTCTTATTCTATTTTCCTTTTTTGCTGATCCAAAAATATTCAATCCATGACTCAAAAAACGAAATGTAAAGTTAAACTACTATTATATTGTAAAATTGTGTCATTTGAAAGTAGGCATTGAGGTCCACCCTATTTCACCAAGGTGCACTCATTTTTTAAATTTCTGCCCCTCGCCATAGGTTTGGTGTAGGGATGCACCGAATGTTCAGCAACCGAAATTATTCGGACGAAAATAGCAAAAAAAAAAATTTATAATAATTTTCGGTGCTCGGCTGAACAATTGAAAAGACCAAATAAATTTTACCGAACAATGAGGTCTTTGATGACACGATCACATCGTAACCAGGGAAGAGTGAGAGATACCAAACATGTTGGTAAAGCATTTTAAAGTGTCAGAGAAAGACGCGCAAACATAAAGCACTACAAGTTTCATTTCTCATTTAAAATCAAGCCATCCTGAACACCATGCAGTTTATGAGAAGGACACGGCGGCGACGGGTATTTGTCTGCTTGAATGCACAAGCACAAAGAACGAAAGATTTAAGCTCGCCATCGTATGTCATAGAACAACAAAGAGCGTCAGCAGTATGTAATAAAAACTTCCTAAAACAGTGAAGTCCTACAATCAAAAAAATGCTTGCAATAAACGTTTATTAAGAATAAGCTTTTTGTGAGACCGCTCCAATAGTGTGTAAAATTGCTTTTATAATCCGATACCGAATATTGGCCGATATATCGGTGCATCTCTACTTGAAACCATTATTTTTGGAGGTGAACTGGTAAGATAGACTATTCTGAATGCATCAGTGTTGAGGCCCATTATTAACTCTTTCCCCGCCATTGATAAATTATCTTGTCAATTAAGAGAAAACAAACATGTTCCTGATTAATGTATATGTTAATCTGCAATTAACCGCAATTATCCACTAGATGGCGCACTTCCAAATTTATGAAAAAACTGAAGCCAAAATTTTATTTACTCATTTTGAACTTGAAACGTGTATGTTTTGATAATCATTCTGAATCTGATCTCTAACAAAATTCCACAAAAATGCAATTATTTCAGCTTTTTGCTTAAACATTTTTATACAAAAAATAATAATAATAATACCCATATTACCCATATTAAAGATTTTATAAGCAGAGAAAAAAATAAGATAGTATTCAATTCAATTTTATTTATATAGCGCTTTTCACAAAAGTCAATTGTTTCAAAGCAGCTTTACATAAATAGAAGCAGTGAAAAGCACAGAAAACGACAGATAGCACAACAAAATACATAATAGCATAAGCAGTTAAATTTGCTGCGGCTATGACTCAATATTATAAGCGAACGTATTACTAAAGTAACGTCTAGAAGAGGAAACTAATGGCGCTTTTCCATTTCATAGTACCCCACGGTTTAGTTTAGTTTGGGTCGGGTCAGCTTACTTTTGGGAGCTTTTCCATTGGGTGCAGTACGTAGTACCCGATACATTTTTTCGTACCACCTCGGTTGGGGTTCCAAGCGACCCGAGCTGATACCAAACGTGACAAGAAAACACTGTAGGTCACTGATTGGTCTGAGAGAAGCGTCATCGCTATAATGTAAATATTAGCTTTAGCTTACTGCTAGCTTGCGCTGTCTCAAGCAAACCTGTTGTTATCTGTGGTTCTGCTATAAGTTTCCAAACACCCTTTTAGCGATGAAAAACATCCGCAGGTTGAGAATCCGGGACACCATAACAGTTTTTTCCAGACTTGCAGTTTGTGGCGGCACATTCGCGACGTGCACGTCCGCATTATATATGCTTAAATGCAACTTGAATGAGGCTCAGCGGAGCGCCGTCGACTGACGCCACGGGTCGGGTGTTTGAACAGAAACTGTCATGTGAGACAGAGGTAGTTATAAAAGTGATGTGCAAACATCTATTTGTGGTGGCCAATTTTAATTTTGTGGCAGACTGATAAATAAATTAATGTATGGGAATGTACAACAACACTCTCACGTGTATGATGTCACAGCAGTAGGCAGCGTAAATATAACGACACGCCTATAATCCCTCCCACTCCGAAGTGATACTAAACTCGATGGAAAAGCTAACCAAGCCAAAGTGAGGTGAGCTGACCCGACCCAAACTAAACTAAACCGTGGGGTACTATGCAATGGAAAAGCGCCATAAGTAAAGTCCAAAAAGGCTTTATGAAACGTTTTTGTTTCTTTCTTGTTTTGTTTGTTTGATTATTGTTTGTTTGAAAGCAGAGGGTCTGTTCTTTCATTTGATATATTTGTATGTTTATATATTTTTAGAAGAACGTTTTTCTGGAAGGCATTTTGTAAAACTTGTGAAAATCACCAAAAATGGCGGCAGGCAACTTTTCAAAAAATGTCTGGCGAGGAATGAGTTAAAGCAAGGTATTAAATGGCAGCAAATCATGCATTGATACCACAGTTAAGAAACTTCAATGTTTAAAGTTTGTTTGTGAAAAAACTACAACAAAAGAAGTTTATATTCAAACCTGACACAGCATTTGGCATTCACACTTGTGTCTTATGTAACAGCCTGTACCGAAATGGCCCTAAGACGAGCATGCTGGCACTTGAGGACTTTGAGAACAAGAGTATGCACTACAATAACGGTTGAACTCACTCAGAGAAATAGTGAAAGGTAATCTTACTCCCTGCCTCCCTCCCGCACAGCCACTTGCCAATTCTAATTCTTACCAAATGGGTTTCGTAAACCATCACTAAGCGTCGGTCCTCACAGGTGGCTCGACGCGAAACCTCGTCATATATTTCAAAAGTTAAAGGCTGATGTAAAATGACTCACTGATGTTCTCGGCAGGCACTCTGACGACAGCGGGCTCGATCAGGTTGTCTGCAAGGACAAAGGCTCCTTCCTCCAGGGTATCGAGTAACATGGTGGCAGCGTGTGTTTGCTCTGTGGAATTCATGTCCTCCCAGGATTTAAGGGCTTCTGGCCTCAGGAGGTTGTCAACCGTGTCCACAATGGCCTGTAACCATGGAAACAAGAGACATGACAGGCAGTTGATATTTCCCCCCCTTTCTCGGGATGAAGGATTCGGCACATGGAGCACACAAGGGACGACAGAAGCAAATGAGACTTGTGACAGGCAAGAACAACTATAATGGGAAATGAAACAGTTTTTGGATCTGTAAAAAAAGTGCAATCGGACCAAACACGTGTTGTTTGCCTTGACGATAAATGTTTGCGTGTGTTTGTGTGTGAACTTTGCCAATAAAGATCACTGGGTTTAAAAACAAACAAACACAAATAATAACATACAAATTTGTTATTGTTCATTATTTTAAAAACATAAATTTGTTTCATAGGATTGACAAAAATTTTTTTTCATACACTGTGGTTGGTATCTGCTACTAAAGTAGACTCTGGGGAACACAAACCCCTCCTTGGGAATTAATGCTTTAAATTAGTGGTTTTCTAAAAATTAATTGGATTTTTAAAGTCTAGGTATCCCACTACAGACTTAAGTCCACTCCCAGCAGCTGCCGTCTGCTTTGAGGAAGCGAATGCTACACAACGTACATGATTGCCGTATTACATTTCCTCTTGGGGATCAATAAAGCTCGCCTTCCTATCTGTAACAGGATCTAACCGTAACGCTGTCAGAAAAAAATCTTCCCGTAAAGTAAAAAGCGCTATCGGGCAGGAAAACCACTTGCAGCATACAGAAAGGCTGGTGATAAATGGCATATTCTCATTTGTATCCAAGAGGAATCGTTTCATTTCCTAAGGCCTCGACCAGGATGTAATTAAATTAAAGAATCCCAAGGCGACTGCAGTGGCAGAGGATGATTTTAACATGGTGTCAATCTATAGACAGCATTACAGAGGCAAGTGAAGGAACTTAAAAGAAATGATCAACCCTACCCTACGCAGTATTATGAATGGATTAGCGCATATCTGTGAATGGACATCTTAAGATGAGTTTTGGAATAGTATCAACTTCTTTTCATAAAAATGCTGATGTTTTTGTATTTTTGTCAACAGTCTTTAAGTTTTATTTTAAAAGAAACTAAAAGGTCTCACTAGCTGTCTCAGAAAGAAGTGCTTCTGAAATGAAAATTGCTTCTTTTCTAGAAATAACTCTGAAAGAAACTTTTTTTTGGATGACACACAGTACTGATTCATCTACAGATCCTCAAGTGCCTCTGGTTTTCTAAAGGCTTCACAGTAATTTAGGAGCTTTGTTGCAGAATAAACTACAGCTTGCAGTTCATTTTTAATGCTTAAAATGCTGATTTATAGAGCAGATCGAAGATCTTATTTACATTAATTGTGACAAAAATTACCTGACAAAGTAATAAAAAATAATTACGCTTAGACAAAAAGCCATACATTTTTTGTCTCCATAAAATGGGAAAAACTGCTTTTCTGGAAAAAAGTTCAATTGCAAATTCTAGTTAAAACTAACATTGTCTTCTTTTTCACATCATTACGTATGTCCAAGTGAAACGGCTTTTGAAATGAGAAAAATGTAGGGCGAGACTTCGTTCATGTGGTTGGGTTGTTGGAAGTTGGGCCATCACAGCAATCTTTTTCCAAGCAGAAACAAGTTTCCGATAGCTCCGCCCTCTCACTATTGCTCGTGACAGGAAGTGAAGAGGTTAGAGGGTAACTAAACACCTGGGGCACGTTCAAACTCACACCGGTGCGCAACGTTTTGCTACGGTTTCCGGGTTGAACGACATGTTTCCTGAAAACGGTGTGCAACAGGTTTTAGAAGCGTTTTCTCTTGTTTGGTGGGTGTGTCAGAAATGTCGGCCCAATCAGCGGCAAGATGTATAAAACCATGCGGTAGTAAAGAGACAGCTCGCTCAATGGGTTCAAGTTGGAATGTTGTCCTTCATTCTGGACGGCAAGGTCAGTGACTGTAACATCGAGGGTATTTTACAGTATTAAACACACATTTATAACGATTTCATCAGGCTTTAGAAACATTTAAAAAAGAACACAAAGAATGGCCTCTCAGCTACCGTAGTTGCAACTCTTGCGTCATCACAACAGGGTGTTCAATGCATCACCGTTTCTGTTTAATAAACGTTATGCAACGTTTTGTCGGGGCTGAACGCAGCCCAGGTCAGAGCCTGACTCCACCCACTGGCAATATTTGAAAAATGCTGGGAAAGTGGGCGGAGCCTAGTGGAGGGGGCGTGCACCTGAGAAGTGTCTCTCTGTAGGCAGAGGCGTGGTTAGCCACCATTCAACCTGAAGAGGGCAGCACTCTATACCCAACAGTGATGCACGGGTTGATCAAAAATGAGCGGTTGCCTACGGTCACCCGTGGTTACGAGTCATCCAAAAATATTGTTAATGATATTCGGGACGCGGTCGGTCGGGTCGTTTAAAATTAAGATGCCAATTAACTATTTTAAACAATTACTACTTTTAAAAAATGCACGCCAGGACGCGGGTCGGGTACAATTTTTTTTTTGCGGCCCGAGTAGTGTGTGTGTGTGGTGGGGTTAATTGCAAATGTTGGTTGGGTGCGAGTTGTTTGTACATTAACCTGCGCATCACTGATACCCAAATGTCAAAAAAGTTACTCAAATTAATGAAAATCACTAATAAAGCCCCATTCTTACAGATCGTTAACTAAAAAAGTTGGTTTAGGGTTTAGTTACTCTTTAATGTTTCTGATAAAAGATTAAATGAAGCACACATCATTTATTAAAAAAACTACAATATTCCATAAAAAATGTATTCATTGTAACTTGAATTAGTTAAAGCCCCTGTAAAGTCAATTTTGAAAATTGTATTGCTGAAACACAACAAAAATACGAGTTCATGATCGTTTTTTACCATTTCTGAGTACAGGAATTTTAGGCAGGATTATTAACACACCGCGCGAATCCATTCAGGTTCAGGTTGTAGCGGTTTTTGAAAGTTGAGAAAGATGGCAGCTTTCCCACGAGTGGGCGTGGTTTCAGCTCCAACAACGGACACCCACCGCTTGAGTGCATATTTATTCCTAGATTTTAATTATTTTATTTATTTTTCCTTCTTTTAAATTTGGTTGGGTGTTTAACAACACATTTATCTGTGGTGTAACAAACTCAGAACACATTTATATTCTGACTTTACAGGGACTTTAAAACTTTACATTTAGTAATTTGATTAATTTGTGACTTAAAAATGTATTAAAAAAATCTATATTTCTTTAAAAAAAAGACATATTTCTTACTTGAACCCTAGCTTAAAACATATCGTTTATCATGCTAAAATTGTTTATTGTTCTTCAATTAAAGTGTTGAGTAGGCTACAGCAAGCAGAGAGGTTTTTGTATGCTTACAATAACCCATGCACTCATTCAGTGCCCTGTTTTCAGCAAGCTATAGATTATGTGTCACACTGTAAAAATGAAAAAAAGTGGATATGTTAGACAGCAATGATCTGACATGCTGAGAAAACACATTCCAGTAATAATCATTCGACTTGAAGCATCTACTCGAAGGGGTCAAGTTGACAGAAGCGATGCAGACCTCACGGTTAAACCGGCAGGCAGATAATGTGAATGTTGGCGGTTCTGTCCCAGTTGGGGCGACCTACGAACTGTAAAGTTTGTAAGAGGATCCTATTACGACGAAGCTCTTGAGCGAGACCCATGATTGGTCTGGAGACACTGCCTTTGCAATTAATGTATGATAAGTCACTTCAGGTCCAAAGAATCTGTTAAAACACGAGTAGAGTCACGCCACTTTTCTCTTTCCCTGCCATGTTAATCTTGAAGGCTGCTGATTGAGTGCTGTGTGGGCTGAATGAAATGCGAGTGACCTGGTGGGCTGTGAGGATTTTCTCAGACCTGTCGCTTTCCTGAAGGAGCACAGCTATATGACCTGACACCAATTACAAAGACCTCACCGTTACAAAAAGACAGATACATAAAAGCCCTTCATTTTCCTGATGCGCTTGTGGCAAGCTGGTGCTTTTATAAGTGTTTGTAGAGAACGATGTCGAAAGAAAACAGTATTAATCTTCATCCAAGGTCTGGGAACTCTAAATCTAAATTATTTTATGAATTTGCTAAAATGCCAGAAGTAAACGATGAAGCTTTGTGCATTTTTAATTTGCTGATTGTTTTTGGACAAAACAAGTTTTTCTTTAGCAGCCAAAATAGGCTTGACCACAGTAAATCTCTATAATAAAATGTTTTAATTTTAATTAAATTCACAAACACTGCATTTAGTGAAGATTACTGAAAATGCAATAAATATTTGCATGACACATAAATCAAGATCTCTGATCTTGTCCAGATGTCTCATTTATAAAGCGTGCGTACGCACAGATTTGATTGTATAGTGTGCGTTTGCAAAAATCCACGGCAATGTTCATATTTATTTTTATTAACTAACTTTGACGTGAATAAGTGCTTAGCGCCACTTCAGGGTCCGAGCACACTTACGCACTTTTGCTTGTCCGATTACGACAGGTTTTTGTAAATATAAGCCGTTCTTTCAGCTTAAAAAAGATTTAAACATTAACAGTTGCCCTTTACTATGTAAATTACATTAATTGGGCATTATTTAAAAGCGGAGATGATAATTTGCGGATTTCCCATCTGAAAGTGTGGCGTATTTGCATTTTTAAAGGGGTCATATTATAAGATATTTTTTAAGAAGTAAAAAAGTCTTTGGTGTCCCCTAAGTACATATTAGTGCTGTGTTCAAAATATTGATACGGCGATATATCGTCATGAACGCCTGGCGATACAGCACCTTCCGATCGATTCGGATGCACTTTTGAAAGTACCATGACAAATCGCTGTTGATCCGTGATCCATATGGAACGGACACATGTGACTCGGGGAGTACGTAGAGTGAAAGGTAGCGGGGTATACTTTCACTTTCGGTGTCCGTCTCGTCCGCACAACTTGCGCGTCGCGTACTCTTTCTCTTGCTCTCTCACGTGTGTGCATATTTAAAATCTAGTATGAAAAGTTTAGTTTGAAAGGGCAGATATCTTAGCCTATGCTACTGCACAGGGCTTTATTAGCCACTCTCTTATAAAACAGTAACGCATTTGAGAAGAAACACAACAAAGAGCTATAGCAGATAATAATAATAATAATAATAAATGTTACTAAATTCTGAACAAAAATGTAATGTGCATCGTATCGTGGCCTTGTATCAAGATATGTATCATACCGGGAAATTGTTGGTGTTGCACAACCCTAGTAAATATGTAAACTTTTAACAGATAATTTATTAAAGCATGTTTAAATTGCCACTTTGTAGATGTAAGCAAAAATGTGCTGTTTTGGGGTGTGTCCTTTAAAATGCAAATTAGCTGATGAAATGCAAACACTGATCACCATAATGGTGGTTTGTTGCCATTGAAACTCAATTGTGCTGTCAAATTTTTTTATCTCTTTTTCTCTGCGCTAAATGGCAGTGCCGTGGTTGGATAGCGCAGACTAAGGGGTGGTATAATTGTAAATGGACTGAAGAAACAGTTCACTTGTGTCTCACGTCCTTTACAGTAGTAGAGCTATGTCAATCACTTGATAAGCCTGCACATGACAAACCGATAAAAATTCAAAACTCAAGACCCGCATGCTTCTGTATGACATTAGGGAGAATTTACGACTCTGTTTGCGAGATTACGTGCGAGCGTAGGTAACGTCGAAACAATTTAAACAGCCACTACTATACACAGTGGTAATTCAGACAGGAACATATGCAGTTTAACAATGTGTAACAGACGCACTACAGATGTGGCCTTTAAAAACGCGCGTTTTCTCCCGCGGCATTCGCCAAATCGTCTCGCGGAGTCACGCAGAATTCTGCAAGTCTTTTCGGGGGGGCTACTTTCCCTTTTCCCTTAATGTGTTTCGCTTCACAGAAAATCCACCAGGTGGCGCATAAAAAACTACATTTTTATATGCGTTGTCATTGCGGTTGTTTCCAGAAGTTAATAAGGGCATTGCTGAATATTTAATATTTCTATTAAAACAGCAAAGTGACGTCAACCCCTTCTTGCCAGCATAACAGCGCATACATATATTAAGATGACTGTACGTGCAATGGGCATTTATACTAAGTGCAACAAAGAATTTAGTGTGAGCCTAATACACTTAACTCTGTTTACAATGAATATCTTAATTATTTGTGTTGTCGAATTTTGACACCGTTTCATTGTTTGTTCATAATATTAATAATTATGTCCGTTTTTCTAAAAGTATTAATATTTTAAAGAGATTCATGTGGTATAAAAATACATGTTTTAAAGTTAAAAATGTTGTAAAAATATATTAGTATTATTGTTCTTAATATATTAAGAACAATAATATGACACATGTATATTGCGCTAAAATGCTATACATATGGAAAGAGGAATTATTCTCAACCACCACCAATAAAGTTTAAAAAATATTCTTTAAAAACGGCGTTTAAACCCATGCAGAGCGAACAAGAAAACATGGGCCTATGCTTACATACTGTACAGTGGGCATATGATATCTTTATTTAGTTTTACATATTTAAAACTTTAATAATACCTTTCTTGCGCATATAGGCAGTCAGTGTTATGATTTTTTTTAATCCTTTCAGCCGTTATTCATAACAAAAAAAATATTTTTCAGTGGCTTTGTAAATATATTACTAAAATAATGGATTAAAGTAACTTTATAAAATCTCTTAATGTCACTTATGTATTTTTTAGTTGGTCAAAACAAAATAAATGGCTAGAAATAGAACAGACATTTTAATTAAAAATGTACATATATTATAGGCGTATATTATAGGTCCTTCCAGATATCTTATCTCAGACGTTCGCAGTCAACACTTTTAAAACTTTTTTATATAAAATCTAATTTATAAATTAAAAAACAAAGTTTTAAGTTAAGACAATAATAAATATGTTTATTTTTATTGAAAGAAAAACGTAGAAAATGTTATTATGGGTATAGTTGATGCAAATAAAGTGTGCAGTATACAAAAAATGCAAACAAATTATTTCTAAAAGTGGCAAGATTTTAAAAAGATAAAGGTGGTATAAAGAAAGACATGAGAAAAGTAGAGGTATGCAAAAGAGCACAGTTATTGTTAATTAAAGCGGTTTTATTCACCTTTGTTTGAATTGACAAGCATTTTATTCGCCACTTTCAACACATTTTGTGATTCATTTACTGATTTATTACAGAAAATTGTTGTCAGAAGCAAAGCTATTGTACAAAGCATCTTTATATGTATGTTTTAAAGTTAAAAATGTTGTAAAAAATATATTAGTATTCTTTTATTTAAGAATAACAATATGATACATTTATATTGCGCTAAAATGCAATATACATTATTCTGCAATATAAATTATTCTCAACCACCACCAATAAAGTTTAAACATTATTCTTTAGAAAAAAAACGGCGTTTAAACCCGTGTTGCGTGGAGCGAACAAGAAAACATATGCTTACATGCTTATTCGGCATATGATATCTTTTTTATTTAGTTTTACAGTTTTAAAAGTGGCAAAAAAGTTCTTAAAATCTAATGAATACTGGTTTTGTAAAATGTATATAACTGCAGATGCGTGCGTGGGATCCGGGCAGGTATCATTTTCCTCCAGACCTTGACGCATGGTCGCGGGAAGGCGAGAAATATATTTTTTTTAAGTTAAAATATTTTGCACAATTGATATATTACTTATGAATATTTTAGGAAATTATTTTTGACACACGTAGGTTATTACGTGTATTTTGGATTTTAATTTCATTACTGTGCCTATCCGTGGCCTCATCCGAGCGCACTTTCTCCGCCTTGCATCTTTTGAAGACATTGGTATGCAGCACCATGACCCAGAAAAGACTCACACACCTTTCCCTGATGCATGCCCACACAGAAATACTGAACTCCCTGGACATTCGTCCTCTAGCTCATGAGAGTCTTTGGAATCTCTATTATACAACCGGCGCAATTCGCGAGGCAAGTTCTTTTCTGCTCGAGTAAAGAGCGCGTTGATAATATGCGTATTAACGGAATGACATCGCGGGTTTGTTTATTACATGGATGCGCAGCAGCACAAAAAGGCTTTTTAATATGAAAAATTAAAGGATTAAAATGTAACAGATTATTATTGAGTCTCTTGGACATAAATGATGACCAATTATGAGACGTTAGAAGGCGCAAAGAGCTGCTTCATCTGTAGCTAAGTAAATAAATGCTTTGCTTTAAACAAATGCATCTACTTTTAAATGTTTTTTTTTTAAATGCTACCCAACGGATTTATTGTATATAATGACTCTGCACCTGTAGATATGGTGAGATGAGAAAACATTTTAAGTAGGCCTAATGCTTTTAAAAAAAACATTTCGCTGTCCAAGTGCTGAAATGGCTCTCCACACGTTTGTAAATTCTTTATCTTTTGTTTGTAACAAATAAAGTATTTTTACAGTACAAACCTTATAAAGCCTATTCTAAAAATGTAATTATACACCATGTTTTTCTTTTTTTAAAAGTATACAATATCAGAACTAAACCCATTATTATTTTTGTTCAAATTATGAATTATTTATATGTTTAAAAAAGACAGTAATAGTACTATTTAGTAAAAAAAGATCTATATAAAAATATAGGCTACTAGGTATGTTAATGTGAGAATATTTTACATCTGTTAATCGACGTGTGATCTTAACTTAAAAACGAAAGTAAAATATGTTCGTCCGCATGGACATTGAAAACTGTGAAGTTTAATTAATATTATATGTTGTTATAATATTATATGTTGTATGTAAATTGTAACGAAAGTAATTCCCCCTGGGATAAGTATTTTTGCTTCTGGTTAATAGCGCATATTCATCTGAGAACTGATGATGTCTGTGTGTTTCAGACCCTGGCTGTGTGCCCTGAAGTGTATATGACAATAAAGTAGTAAATCTCAATGTATTTATTTTTAAAATGTATTTTAAATAGGCCTATAGGCTCATAGGTTTTTTGGTTAAAAAAATTCACAGCACCCCCTGTTCAAAATGACTTCCAGCGGCCCTGCCTTGACGCTTTGTGTGTTCGACTTTAAATGGTGCGGCGCTGACTGGTCGGCGTATGACATCAGAGTACCGCGAGAGCAAAGGTAAAGTCGGACCATTTGTAACATTTCGACTTGCTCTCGCGGTACTTTGATGTCTTCGTTGCCGAACTGTCTGCGCAGCGCCACATAGAAACGCCCTTTGACTCTTTAAGGCAAAGTACCAGCAACATGAGAAGTGGTGGCACGCAAAAGAAAGTGAAGGTACGCAGTACGCTAAAATATAAAGTGTCTGTACTGCGAGCACTGGTATAGTTATTTACATCGTGTGTTGCTCTTTCACCATTGTGCACCCGCGCACTCGCTCTGTAGTTTGTAGCTCGCGCTCCGGCTTCGATAAACAATGCCCGTTTCTCAATACCAAGTAGGGGAGAGTGGGGCAAAGTGAGCCAGTGGGTAAGTTGACCCACCCCCTTTATCTAGGCAACCATACAGATTTGTAGCCGTGTGACCACAAATACAGGTAGCAACCATAATTTATATTTGGCTATGTTAAAGAGAAGGACAAATTAAAGAGTTATGATTAAAGTATGATTTTTTTAACAAAAATATTTTTATCCTATCAAAGTAAAATTTATACATACCAGGTATAAAGGCTGTTATGTTAAAGTAGATTTATCCAGGTCTAAATATTCATACCATAAATATTGGTGATAGGCTAATGTATAAAACCATGTGAATGATTTAGCTAAAGATTAGCCTGAATTACTAAGCTAGGCAGTTTCCCAAAACGGTGGCTGTGGGGCAAAGTGAACCAGATGGGGTAAACTGAACCAGGGGTTCAAATTAAGGGTTGAAAAAGAGGGGTTCAAAAAAAGGTTTTAATTGGGTTTTAATTTCAAAAAAAGGGTTGAAATTAAAACCCAACACGCTGGTGAAAACTGGAAACTGTGTTGGGTTTTAATTTCAAAAAAAGGGTTGAAATTAAAACCCAACACGCTGGTGAAAACTGGATAAACCGGTTTTCTTTTGATTCCCTGATGATGAGGTGATTGATTAGCATTGGGGGTTGGCAAAGAATTGGCAGACCTAGGGGTGGGTGGTTTTTAATTTCTTGACTCTGTGTCACTGGTAGCTGCTAAAACAAGCAGCTAAACCATGTACAATTAATTACATTTTGGAATTAACTTCCTTCATGTCTTTTTATTTATACACTGTAAAAAATATTTTCTGAATTTTTAAGTAGTTAGCATTAAATATGTTTACAAACAATTGGTTTACAAACTCTGGGATGTTTGTGATTATCATCATTCAGAAAAGTGGTGCTTGTGTTTAGACTTGTGTTTTACGTGATTAAATCATGAAGATTACATTAGTTTCTTTTCAGTGTAGAACAGTTTGTAATCAAAATGCAAAAATATAGTATATTTATAAACATCGCTGAAACAAAGAGTGAATTAAAATTAAAAAAGTAATAAAGTTAAAGCTGCTGATAATTTTGTTTATATTTACTAGCCTATTCTGAGTGAAAAATGTTTAGATTTTGTTAAGTAGCCTAATACTCCAATTTATTTGAGTGTAGGTTTCTCATTTTTATCAGCTTTCTTTTGCTTTTCAAAGGGCCGTCTACCTTTGCTACAGCCAGTGCTTTAATGTGGGCCGGTAGGCGCCAGTACTCAGTACCGCCACTTCCAAATATAGCTCTTGCGTACCACCACCTCTCCCTGCGCCCAGAACGTACTTCTAGCGTACCAGAACGCTCATTTGCACATCTGTTTAAATCAGAGGCTTAATTTAATCCTTTGGCTGCGCTGCCGCTTTTCAAAGCGCCCTTCACAATGCAAGCTACCTAAAGCCGAAAGTATACTAGGGACGTCCGCGTAATTCCTCCCACCGAGAGCAGAGACTACATTACCCATACACCTTTGAGTTTTACAAGTTAAAAGCGCATGCGTAGCTTTTGCTGCTGTCAATAGGCTTGTTCGACTTCATGCGGCGCCCCGAAAATCGACAGCCGGAAGACGTCACAGTATCGCGAGAGCGAGGCGAAATATGATTTCTTGAATCATTCTCGCGGTACTCTGACGTCATCCGGCTGTCGGTTCTTGCGGCGCCGCATGAAGTCGAACAAGCATAGTGTTAACAACTTGGTTTGGAGAGGTGTGTGAAACGCGCAACCATAGCTGCTCTGTTAAAATGAAAATACAATGAATACTTAATATGCCCTCCTGGTTTTAGACTCTGAGGAGTAAAAGACCAAGGTCAGAATCAAAGGACTCTCGCTGGCTGACATCCCACCAAGCCAGAATGATATCGCTGCAGGTACCCTTTTGTAGGTACGTGACAATCTCTGCTGTCGCGGCTGTCAGCTTGGTTCCCCTCGACGCAACTTCGGATTTCCTCAGACGATGTGCAGTGTAAAAACATTATTGAAATTGTATTAGACATACTTGCTAAACTACAAGTGAACGAAATTTAAATTAATTTGAACGACGCGCACAGGAGTTTTATCACCCGCAAAATGGAAAACAATGGGACAATATAAAGTGATGATTTTCGAGTTTCAAATGGCCAATATTTTGTTATTCTTGAACCCATAGACATGGTCTTGGTGTCCAGAGAGTATCTTTGCCCGACAGCGACAATATGTTATTAAAAAATAAATTACATCATTATGGATAAATGAGTGCTTGCAGAATATATGTATTTGAGAATGCTTATCAGTACTTTTTTGTTTCTTTAACTTTAAAGATGAATATTCTCCTTTAGAGATGGGCAATTTTCAGCAATAGCACATTATATTCAACATTTTGAGCTCATAAAAAAGATTTTTCGCTTATTTTATGATTTTATGTTTTTATGCACGTTTAGTTTTGGTGCAATTTCATCAAAAGCTTATAATTAGGAAATACACACAACACGCTTAACGTATATTTTCTATATGTTAAAAATGTTGTAAAAATTGCGTATTCTTATATAATAAGAATAACAATATGATACATTTATATTGCGCTCAAAATGATTTAGAAATGGAAAAAGGAATTCTTCTCAACTGAGTGCTTGCAGAATATATTTGAGAATGCTTATCAGTACTTTTTTGTTTCTTCAACTTTAAAGATGAATATTCTCCTTTAGAGATGGGCAATTTTCAGCAATAGCACATTATATTCAACAATTTGAGCTCATAAAAAAGATTTTTCGCTTATTTAAATTACTTTTTTATGTTTTTATGCACGTTTAGTTTTGGTGCAATTTCCTCAAAAGCTTGTAATTAGGAAATACACACAACATGCTTAACGTATATTTTCCATATGTTAAAAATGTTGTAAAAATTGCGTATTCTTATATAATAAGAATAACAATATGATATATTTATATTGCGCTCAAAATTATTTAGAAATGGAAAAAGGAATTCTTCTCAACTACCACCGATAAAGTTTTAAAATTCTTCTTTAGAAAAACGGCATTTAAACCCACGTGCACCGAACAAGAAAACGTATGCTTACATACAGTCCGTGTATGATATATTTTTTATTTAGTTTTACATATTTTTATTTATATGCATTTACTAATAGTCTACCGTAAGGTCATAATGTACACACTGTTAAAAATGATTCAGTGGCTTTGTAAATATATCTTAAATAAATGATTAAAGTAACTTAATAAAATCTCTTAATGCAGTTATGCGATTTTTTTAGTTGGAAAATAAATTACTTAAAATAGAACAGATATTTTGTTTAAAATGTACATATATTATTTGATGTATACGCCTTAATAATATAAGTATTACATTTACAGATTATTTTAGTCAATATATTTAAAAAGGTCAGAGTAATATATTTAAGTTTTTTAAACTGTAATAATTGCATATTTCAAATTATTATTATTTCTATTTGACATCAAAAATGTGTAAGTTTTACGCCTAACTTGAAGTATGATTTACTTATATTTTTACATTGATATTATTTGAGTAAATGTAGGCAAAAAATAAATTAATAATAAGTAGAAAAAAATGTCAATTTTAAACAATCACATAGCCAACGGTTTTTAATCAGCAACAAAGAAACTGCACATTTTGCCGATGACAAACACCTCAGAAACTCCTCCAATTTATGAATATTTACACTCACAATATGATTTTATTTCCTTAGTACAAAAGTATAACATATTATACAAATTCTCAGTGAAATGTATTAAACACCATTGCTACTTTTTATCGTGTTTCATACCATGTAAAGGGAAACATGATAATATAAAAAGTAGCCTACTGTTCAGTAATGCAGAAAAGCGCAACAGAACCATGTTAAAGCTATTAAAACGTTCAGATGCAAAAATGAACTAAATGTAAAATTAGATAAACTAGTCAATGATATTGCGTAAATGCGCTCGGTCTCTTCAAAGCTCTTTGCGAATTATTTTGTTATAAGACTCGATTATCATACATCACGTCGCTTCTACTGTAAGTACACGGAAAAAATAAGACAAATGATGCGCGTTTGAGTCGGATTTTTATGAAGAATATGTGACTGTTTATGTAACTGGCAAAAGAAAACTTCGCCAACAAAATGTTTGCCAAAAAGCATGCATTTGTATGACATCAAAGTCTATCGCCTAAACATTGATAATCCGTGTCATGTTACTTCAATATCATACAGTATACGCTAAGCATGAAGTCGAGCACACACATTGTCGTCAGTATGGCCTACATGAAACACGCCTGCCCTCTACAGGTTTTTATATTTCCTGCGTCCCCCACCGAACTCCCCTTCTGCGGGATCTCGCAGAATTTCGGAAGTCTCCGCGGCATTCTGCTCTCAGAAACGCGCATTTTTAAAGGCCACATCTGTAAATGTTTTTATTGCCATTTGTCAAAGCAGTGACGCCCTTGGGCAGTAGAGGATGCGGTTTAAAATTCTTGAAATGCTAGACAGCACCCTTTCACCTAATGTACTTTAGCAGCAGTTATACATCTATGATGAAACTCGGATTAAAACTGAGAACGAACAGAGAAAGACATTTCGACATCCATGGCAACCGGAAGTTACTTAAGGTGATAGCAGATTACAATTTGGATTGTAAAATGGAAAGCTCTATGCCGGTAAAGAAGTGTTTGAATCTGCTCATCTGGTAAAAACAGAGTTGGAAATGCACTTTGTTTAACAGAAAGCTCAGATGTCGTTTAAGTGACAAAAAATAAGTTTGTTAATAACTAAAATAGTTTTCGGAACATTGCCAGTGCCTAACCGTACCGAAACCGTGACCATAAAACCATGATACGAACCGAACCGTGAACAGTGTTAACCAACCCTAGTTTCTACACAGCATTTTTATAAATGAGGCCCCGGATCGGAGATGTCACTAATGACATCATGTTAACCAATAATAACCAATGTCATCTCTGAAAAACAACAGGTCGCTAAGGATGGTCATTGGATTTATGTGATGACAATGTCAGAGGAGCTTCACAAATCTGATTTGGGAGGATTTATGCATCTTACAGCTTAAAGATTCTGTGGCCAGGAGGCAAAAGGTGGTTGGCTGTGATTGACTGAAACCAAAATCTGGTGGCTGAAATACAAAACGAAGATCTATCGACGAGCATCTTATCATCTAAACACAGTCCTGATTTGGGGGAATTGAGGAGCATGTCGGGATGGAAGAGCTAACCGAACTGAAATAAATAATAGATTCTCAACTCAAAAATACATAACCAGAAGAGATTTGGACAGAACTAAAGCATAGTGTTAATATTTTGCTGTAAAATTGTAAGATAGTGAATACTGAAAATAAATTTAAAGTCGCCATGAAGCGGAAGTATCATTTGCCTAATTTCCCCCATGGTATATCCAATGTATGAATGAGTGAATGAGTGAAACCGGCTTCTGAAATGAAATAAGGCAGGGCTGGATTTGAAGATTTTATATGCAATTTTCCCGTTGTGTTATTTTTCTTTGGGTTCACTATTTTAAAACGGGTCGATTTATAGACCCACTTTAAATAATGTCCACATACATACTGACTGACTGACTGATTGTATATAAAGTATGTGCTGTGTGTTATTATACCATTATTCTTTTTACAGATACAGCTCTGAATAAAAAGTGAATACAGCACATAATAAGGGATGACAACACTCAATGAAAGTTAGGCATGACATGAAGACAAACAAAACAAAAGAACAGAAGAGAAAGACGTCTGCGAGACAAAAAGAGAAAGAAGGCAAAAGAGCAAAGTCTCAGGTGAGAAAGTAAACGCTTTGATCAGCTGACAGACCAGCTCAATTTTTACTGTGGGAAGACAATTACTCACATAATGAATGACAGAATGAGAGAGAGAGAGAGAGAGAGAGAGAGAGAGAGAGAGAGAGAGAGAGAGAGAGAGAGAGAGAGAGAGAGAGAGAGAGAGAGAGAGAGAGAGACCTAAGAATAAAACAAAGTTTAACGGAAGTGAAGATAAAAGAGTGAGGAATGAACAGAAAGGTGAAGATTACACAAGCATTATGAAAGAACTGAACAGAGATCAGGAGAATGTTGAAAGAGTGAGCAAAAGCCACAGTAAACTAAACAGAAATATAGCAGCCATTATCAGCAGGGTCCAAGCACAATAACCTCTTTAGGCCAAAATCTTACAAGATTATTTACTCTAAAAGAATAGCTCGGTTTCCATCACACTTATTTTATGCACATTTTAAAATATCACATCAAAAACGAGACTTAAAACTTTTTTTTAATTCACAAAAAAAGTTTTTTACGTTTGATTGAGGTGGTTTGTGACTTTCAAATAATGGGAGATGGAAACGCATTTGCGGAATAAATTCTGATTTATAGCGAACATTAAAACCCATGGCACTGATCGTCTAGCGGTTTTTGCTGTCGTTGTTTTTACCAAATATATATGGGGCTTGGCGTCGTCGTAATGCCCTTGCTGCTCGTGCCTGCATTACAATTTCTGTATTCCTTCTTTTGTGCACAGCATTCAGTTTGGCTAGTAAATGTATAACTTGTCCAATCATAACTAAATGCAGTTCTGTCTCCATTTTCTATGCGTGCCTTGTTTATTTACGGTTTATTACTAGGTTACCATACCACCGTCATTCGTTCAGACAATTTGATGAAAACGCACCTAATTCGCATTTGTTTGGTTTTCTTTATTTTTTAAATTTGAAAAGATTCCCTTCACTTTTGATGGAAACTCAACCAAAGTATGTTTATTATATCTATTGTGAAATTAAGTTGGATGCATGTTTTTTGGCTGTTACATTGCCAACATACAGTACTGTGCAAAAGTCTTATGTGGCATTCACACCAGACGCGGAAGAGGCGGCAAGCGCGAGTGATTTACATGTTAAGTCAATGCAAAGACGCGAATAGGCATCCTGCGGCACAGTACACGCGAATGGCACGGTGCGAATTGGGCGAAACTGGTGAGTTGAAAAATCTGAACTTTGGTGGATATTCGCGCCACATTAACCAATAAGGAGCTTGCTCTAGTAGTCACGTGATTACAGGGAGCGAGTGTTGTCGCAGAAGCCTTTCCCATGATGTGAATTTCTGCGTGAATGTTTCGGATGAGTAGAATTTCATGCGCGAATGAAGCGAGTAAACGCAAAATGTTCAAGCATCCAACTACGCGTGATTAGCGCGTTTTTGGCGCCTCTACTGCGGCTGGTGTGAACGCACAGTTAGGCCACCACCACCAGCTTTGTTGATTAAGCAATGTTTTAATGTCCATTCATATTTATTTTTCACTCTTTTTATACAAACAGTACGGTATTTAATGTGACCTCTCTTGGCACTAAACACATCTTGAACTTTTTTGTCCTAAAGTCATTGGATTAGAATTAGAAATGAGGATATAATTAGGGATGCACCGATACCACTTTTTTGGAATATGAGTATGAGTACTTGCATTTTAGTACTTGCCGATACCGAGTACTTAATAAAAAAACATGATTTAAATTTACAGGTAACAGCTTTAGTCATATAATTTAACAAAAAAACAAAGGACTAGTTTTCCACTTTGTTGTAAACTCTGCCTCTTTGGACAACACAAGAAGCATTAACCCCTTACACTCCGCTCAAACATAGACATTTCACAGACCGTGGTATCGATTCCAGGTATCGGGGGACTTTTAACGAGTACTTTAGAAAATGTGGTATCGAGGCCGATACCCGATACCAGTATCGGTGCATCCCTAGATATAATTTCATTTAGGTTTAAGAGATCCTGCAGCTGCCTGCTATTGCTCAAGTGGAAGGGGAGGTTAACCTAAATACTTAACATTTCAGCTTTTATACTTTTATACTGTTTTTAATACTACATGCACATTTCCTGTATTTTCTGGTTGTATTTTAAAGCAACACTATGTAGTTTTTTTACCTTTAAATAATGTCTCTAAAATTATTTCAGTGATAGAACAACTTTTAACTGGACAAATTGTACTGTTGCTGCAACCTGAGCAGCCTCCTAGCTGCTACAAGCACACTCTGAAAGTGGCGGTGGAGGGTAGGAAACACAGCCCCGCCCCTCCCCCTGCCTCCAGAAGAGTCTCTGATACCAGGCACTGTTGCGCTTTTCAACCACATGGGGGAGCTGTAAGTCATTTTTACATGTAAACTACATAGTGTTGCTTTAATAAAGAGACTGAGAAATAATTATAAATGATCATTATAACATTGCAAAAACAACAAATCTAATGGTGGTACGGTGGCCTAATAGGGAGTACACACCAAACAAAAATTCATACAAAGGTAATGCAAAAAATAGACACAAACTTGCGCGATAGCTGCAAAAATACGCGCTATTCACCACAAGCGCAAAGCATAAGACTTTTGCACATTACTGTGTGTCTATATATGATAAAACTTTTCAGGCTTTTTAAAACCATGTCCTTAAAAAGACCCTGATACCACATTTATTTGCATTCACACGTTTAAACAAGTTGCATTGCTATCAATTTATGCATTTCTTCACTTCATGAATTTGCTGAGAATCGATCCAAGGACGTTGGCACTGCTGGTACCATGCTTGACTATTTGAGATCTAGGAATGCATTCGACACTGACCTAAGCGTGGTTTGTAATGTAAAGGCTTTTGAGGATGTTGGTCAGCAACATTGAAATCCGTTATGGACAAGTCAATTACACAAATGTTCCCATAGTCATTTTTGTAGCTCCATTATCTGAATCCAGACATATTTACCAAAGTCCTAAAATTTCATAACACTTAGTTAATTATAGCTTCTTTAGTAAAATATGCCATGGCTTACATTTTTCATTGAAACATGCTTCAAACAATTATTGACAGTGGTACACCTGACTATATACAAATGGCAAATTTTGGCCCACATCTGGCAAAAAAACTATGACTTATTTGACAGACATCTTATTCAAAATAAAGTAATATCTCCCCAGTGGGGCTTTTTAATGGCACACGGTTTATAAAATATATTCAACCCCGTTATAAAACATGGCCATCAATAGGCCAATTTCATTTCCTAGGGGCTGACAAATTAATGCTTGGACCCCTAAAGGCAGATAAACATACAGATGGACTTCCAGCCAGACACATAGACGGAGAAGCTGCATGCAGTTAAGCAGGTGAAGGGAATTTTGGGATTGTGTCCATGTTATACCTTCATATAGGCCCTGCAAGTCCTCTCTCTTTTTTGACGCTTTTATTGGTTTAAAACACAAAGACGGAAGATTAAGAACAGCACACACACACACACACATAAAGAAAGAGAGAGCAAACAAGTCCCTGTAAAAATGTGCCTACATCAACCATCATATAGCTGGACCTGATATCATTAGCAGCGCGTCAACAGTCCCCGTTTCAATTAAGAGAGGCTTTCTGAATGTGCATCTATCTTACATAAGAGGTTTGCTGAACGGGGAAATGCGAAGATGGGCGTATTGGAGCGTGCATTCAAATGATGCCAGAAAATCCATTAAACTCAACACCGGGTGCCAATAGAGGTCACTTGTATTTGACGGTCACGATTACGGCGCTATCTGACGACGTGATTGTTTCAAACTCCGTGATTGCCGTCAAAACAAAGTATTGCTTTCTCCCCAAACCACAGGAGCTGGATACAGATTTGTATAATGTTAGGAAATTTACTGACTAAGAGGTTCATTCCAGAACGGCTCTATTGAGACACGGAGAAATAGCGTCCAAATCATTTTTCACATTAGTTTGCGGTGCTTGTGGGCTGTAATTTTGTTTTTGAATGATAAAATCATGCTGAATTACAATGTTAACTCTGTCACCATTTATTACATGCGAGGTGGGATGTTGCATTCCAGGAAGGACTGGGTCATTTGCCGATTTCTAGCCTTTAATGTGGCTTTCTGCAGAACCTGGTGAATTTGGCCACACCAACCCTGTTATTAACACAGAGGTGATCTGGAACGTATCGTCGGTTCTTTCCAACACGGACGCTGCGGTAGAGAACGGAGTATTCCCAGCGGGCTTATAAAAATGGATAATTTCAAGCAAGCATGCCGTAATGGGAGTCAAAAATTCCAATAATGTGAGGGGATACAATAGACTAATAACGACAAAATATGTTTTGGGAATTTTTTGAATTTTCGGATAAATTAGCCTTGGGAATTACCAGGACAATCAGCCTCAGGAAAACCTCAAATTGGCATGTGAGAATAAAATCAACATTGGGGAGTGGCTTGGGAAGAATTTTGGTGTATAAATTACCTTTACCTGCTAACTGATAGCTGAATTTGAAAATCATTTCGACAAACATCTGCCAGACAGACCATCCATTTCAAATAAAGGTTCACTGCGAGTTGCTTCTGTACCGTACCTTGTTGAAGCTGCGTCCCGCCGAGTCTTTCTCGCGAGGTTTAAGTTCTTGCAGCTGTGCGTCCAGTATGTCCACAAGCTGCTCCATCAATCGAACGGATGAACTGACGTCCCCGGCGTACACGGGACCCTGAGTGTGACGCGCCAGCTCATTGGCCAAGTTTGCTGCGTTTTCTCCGCTTCGGATCTGTGAATTTACAAAAAAAAAAGATTTTGAGTTTGATTTTGCTTGCTGTGTTATATGGCAAATTATAGAGGGAGGTGAAAGGGAAACCTGACTTACCTTCTGCGCCACCTGTGTTACCCAATGCGATGTACAATTGCTAAGATCCGGACCCTTGGGATTCCAGGTCCCATCAGCAGCCAGGCAAAGAAAGGAAGCGATTCCTGGCAGTGACACAGAAGAATTATGTTCAGTAATTTTAGGTCAGCACAACTGCGGTGGTCCTTATCTTTGTAATTAAAACATCAAACGTGTTTTCATTTTGAGGGCTTTCTTGTTAAACTTTACGTTAATTGGGACTACATCCGATGGCATTTGTAATAACAAACAAAATGCTACGGGACGTTTTCTATATAAAACCTTGTTTGAGCTTCTAATTTGAGCAAATAAATAAAAATCAGATAACCGGCTTTCATTTATTACGGACCACAAACCCTGGCACTCTTTAAAAACTGATTATGTCCGTCATTTCGACATCACCATATGGCTGCCATTTAAATAAGAAATGCCACATGCCTGATATCAAGAGAAACGGGGATGATGCCAAAAACGTCAGCTTGTTCTCTAATGAAAAGAAATTCCTGTCTCCGATTATAGACATAATTCAAATACTTGCTGAATACATACCTCGAGTGCCTTTAGGACAGGGGCGCTCTACCGTTGCCCCTCGGTGAGTTTGCGGCCAGGATATTCCTCGCCTCTCCGTGCCATCGCAGAAGCGTTTGCTGGAGGGGGGCAGGCTGAAAGCGGTGGGCTCCGCCGACTCAGGGTGGTCCGCAGCTGCGTCCCTTCCTTGCTTAGGGTTGGGAGTGGTGGTGACGTTCACCGGTGGTCTGTGGGCGGCAATGGTTGTGGTGGTCACGATAGGAGGTGTGGTTCTTCTGGGCAGCACCGTCGACCTGACTTCATCGGAGACGGTCGGTACTGTGAGAATTTAAGAGCGAGTCGATTAGCGCAGGCTGAGAAAAGTATATATTGCAGCTTTCAAATTTTATTAAAGACAGTACATATATGAAGTTTTATCTCAAAATACCCCATAGATAATTTATTATAACATGTTAAATTGTTACTTTGTAGGTGCAAGCAAAAATGTGCCAGTTTTTGGTGTGTCCTTTAAAGCAGAAATGAGCTGATAAAATGCAAACACTGATCACCATAATGGTGGTTTGTTGAAATTGAAACTCAATTGTGCTGTGAATTATTTTCTCTCTCTTTCTCTCTGCACTTAATGGCAGTGCTGTGGTTAGATTAAGGGACAGTATTATTATTATAAGATCACCTTTTGACATCACAAGGGGAGCCAAATTTGCATGCTTGCAGAAAATGGTTTACTAAAACTAAGTTACTGGGTTGATCTTTTTACATTTTCTGGGTTGATAGAAGCACTAGGGACCCAATTATAGCACTTATGTCCCCTTTAAACATACAAATATATGCAATTTCACATGCATGGTTTATCTATATACAGTAAACAATTTTCATGCTGAATTCCCAGCAGAAAACTAAGCAGTGACACATACTGTGATAATGACATAAAATTATGACGGTTTTGGTCTTGCCACTCATCCCTTAGGCAGGGGTAGGCGGTATATACACTGAGAATTTTTTTTTTTAAATCTAAAGCACTTTTCCTTTCACTCTGATGAATATCTTGGAATAAATTTCACATTTTAGGCCTCTGTTCACAGCCAGTATTGCGTATAAAGTGCTTGAATCAGCTCCGACACGAGTATACGAGTAAACCAAAGACACCCAAACGACAGACATTAATCGAACCCCAAACTGCCTGACAGCCTTTGGTACACTGTTTAACATCGCATACAAACATCAAATGCTGAAGGACATTGTCATCAGTATACTGTAATGTAGCAGCAGTGTTAATGAAGGAATCGTCGTGTCAGATTCGACAAGATTAAATGTCAGACAGAGTCTGGCTGCATTGTGGTTTTTACTCATTTTTTTCTGTGAGAATATATGAGGCAACTCAAATGAAATATAACTGGGAAAATCCTTGCATTTCTATAATGCTAAGATGACACAGCCCTGTGGTTTTGCATGAAATGTAAGTGTGTTTTTCATCTTTATGTGGGCCTTTATTTTAACAAAAGAAAGAATATAATTACAGCACCCAACCGTACTTGAGGATCTGTTATATATGTAAGCATCTAACAATACTGTAAAGAGTCTGTCACAGGGCGGGAAGTTGTATATTCAAGACCTAAACAAACTCGTTCTTTTCTCTCAACATGTATTGTTTACAAATAGTGAACACTTGCATGTTGTTATAAGCACCTTTTGTACTATTGCCTCCCTATGACACATCGCTTTTATTGTTTCCTAATCTTTGTAAATCGCTTTGGAAGGCGTCTGCTAAATGCCTAAATTTAAATGCAAAATCATAAACAACAAAAACATAGATTTTGACATCTCTGAGAAAAAAACTGAGCAGTGCCCCAAGTAGGCCGTTTGGTTGACACAACGTTCCAGTGCGATTGCTAAAGTCTTCTTCTGCAAGTGTTTTTATTTGTTACTGGGTGGTCGCTAACCTTAACTAACCTTAATTGTGAGATTGTGAAGCTTGGCACAGCAAATGGCACGGACGTTCAATATAAATATTGGCAGTTAAATACAATCAATTAAAATAAAAGAGCTACACACAAAAATTATATAAATGATAAGCAAGAGCTTCTAAAGATGGATATGAAAAATAAATAAAACACTTAAGGGCATCGCACAAAACTTTAAACTGTATTAAACCCTTCATCTGCGATTTGTTTGTCCGCCATGTTGAATTTTCCGGTGTAATTAAACAGCAACAATGTAGACGCGTTGTCATTCAAAAAGGAAATAACCCTAACCCACCTCCTCATATGCAAGTTAAAAGTTAATCCCTCACTGAGATTTAAAAAAAAGTGTTTAAAGTAATGGAGCAACAGGATTAAAGATCATCTAGATTTACTGTAAGATTTAAACCTAGATCAAAATGACAGTTTAAATTTAAACCTGGTTTAGAGTTTGGTGCAACAGAATTATTAAATAAGCTTTGATTTAAACCAGATTTAGTGCTAATCCTTGTTGGTGCAACCCACCGTTAAAGGGATAGTTCGGCCAAAAATGATATTAAACCCATGATTTACTCACCCCCAAGCTGTCCGAGTTGCATATGTCCATCATTTTTCAGACAAACGCATTTTCGGATATTTTAGAAAATGTTTTAGATCTTTCAGTTGATTAAATGTAAAGTTACGGGGTCCACGACCTTCAAGTCCAAAAAAGTGCGTCCATCCTTCACAAATTAAATCCAAACGGCTCCAGGATGATAAACAAAGGTCTTCTGAGGGTAAGGGGGTGAGTAAATCATGGGTTTAATATCGTTTTTGGCCGAACTATCCCTTTAAAGGATTACTCCACTTTCATTAAAAAAACTGATAATTTACTCACCCCCATGTCATCCAAGATGTTTTGCTTTGTTCAGTCGAGAAGAAATTAAGTTTTTTTGAAGAAAACATTCCAGGATTTTTCTCCATATAGTGGACTTTATTGGACCTCAACAGTTTACAGTTTCAATGCAGCTTCAAAGGCTCTAAACAATCCCAACCGAGGCATAATCTAGCACTCTCTTATCTAGCAAAACAATCGACATTTTCACAACAAAAAAAAAGTACTATTAAATCGTCCGCAAGTGTGAGAAGTTATCTCGTTTTGCACTAGCCGTGTGATGCGCCAGCGCAACCTTGGGTATTGCACAATCACGTCGAAAGGTCACGCGTAACATGAAGCACACATTTGTGAACCATTTTGAACAATAAACTGACACAAAGACATTAATTGGTATCATCCACGTACAACAACATCAGTACGGCCCTCTTTCTCCACACTTGTACATCATGCATGACCTTTCGACGTGATTAAGTTGTATGTAAGGTCATGTTGGCGCATCACAAGGCTAGTGCAAGACGAGAAGTTGTGGTTAAAAAGTAGCTACTTTTACTTTTTTTGGTGAAAATGACGATTGTTTCACTAGATAAGAACTTTATGCCTTGGTTGGGATCATTAAGAGTCCTTTGAAGCGGCAATAAAACTGCAAACCGTTGAGGTCCACTAAAGTCCACAATAATCATGTGTTTTCCTTAAAAAAAATAATTTATTTTCGACTGAACAAAGAAAGACATAAACATCTTGGATGACAAGGGGGTGAGTAATTAAAAAGAAAAGATTCTTTATGAAAGTGAAATAATCCTTGGTCTAGTAAGTCATGCCATATTTTTGCAATATTCACAAAATTGGAGTTTAAGAGGATGTCATATGGGTGCAGTAAGACGCACTGAGAATTCTGGGAAATGTGCAAAACTGTGACTGCTGTTGTGTATTGGCGGCTCGGATCTCATGAGCGTTCCTGCGGAAGAAACTATCAGGATTGTTTTCCAGACGGCCAATTTAACGCTGGCGAATGTGCTTGGCATAGACGCAATATCAGATATCTGACATCCCATCATCAGATTTAGGTCTTATAAATCAACAAACACACAGACACTGGGCCAGTTTCCAAACCACCAATCTAAAACCTTTCTGCATCAAGCAAAATCGGTTCTTTACGATCTCATCTCTCCTGACTGTCCCCATCTGAAGAAATACCCAACGAGAGGCTCGAAAAGGAAAATAAACCGTACCTCGGGAACTTTAATTCAACGGCACTGTCACGACAGCTTAAACAAAAGCACAAACAGTCCTGCTTGTGGCACCGTGACACACTATTTGCTGTCTTTTCAAGTTACAGACACACCATAATTAAATAAGTGCAAGTCATTTGCTTGCTTATTTGTTGACCATTCACTCCCATTTAGTCACACTTCTTTACAATTCACTATAGCGTCTCAGCTATATATCAGGAGCATCTTTAAGGCCTGTTTACACCAAGACGATAAGCAAAGTCGTAGTAGTGGCTCAGGTCATGTAAACTAGAGCTCAAATTTTGTACAGGAAAGAGATTTGAGCTTTCAAATTGATGAACATTTGTGGAAAAAAAATGTCAATATGTACACTTTTCATATTGCTGTACAGTATAGTACACATAAAATTGTATGTAGACATCACAGTCATCCTAAGTCGCAGTACATTAAATTATGTTTGCCGATACCTCACATTCGATTTGTTTAGAGCAATACTAATCGATTTATCTGTATTCAGACACAAAGTTTTCGTCATCTGTCTTTTTGCTGCCACTACATTTCTGCTGATGCCACTGCAATCTGACGAACAGGCAGACATTATTGTCAGTAAACAAAAATGTGTAGATGGATGATACGTGAACATGTGGAGAGTGTCAAAAAAGGTACTTCATATAAATACTTTACATGTGGTTTTGATGCATATAATCCATGCCAATTTATTGTTATACGACAAATACACAACTGTAAAAACTATCTATATGAAACCATGTATGGTTACTTAATTGGGCAAAATTAACTTTAATTGGGATTAAGAGCTTTGTGTAACTAAATGGCATATCGTCCACCAGTCCTGACCTTGTCAGCCTATCTAAAAAAACCTGCAGGCCGTTCAAATCTTCTCAACATCTTAAAGCGCCGATTGCATTCATCTCGTGTCTATCTAAACGTTGCTCTTCAGCCACAAAGCTTGCGGTGGACGAGCGAGAGAGAAAATAAATACAGAGGTAAACTGCTTGTCAATGGCCAAGTCTGCCTCCACGCTTTATTTTGACATCTCCTAACTCATGCCTCTGCAATTTTCTTTTGATTATGCCGGGCAATTTCACCGGCTGGCGGGATGAGGAATCGCAGAGCATTGTCCATCAGCACTCTAAGGAAAAGGAGCCTCAATTAGCTGTCATTTCATGAGTCGGTGAGAAATCAAAACGCAAGGACGTGCGGCCTATCAAAAGACAAGACCACTTAGAATAACATGAGTCCAAAGTGAAGAGCAATGTTAGGTGGTCTGCTTAAAAAAGGGATTTTGAGGAAAGTGCTGAGACTAAAAATGATCAAAAGGATTCTGAGACATAACTAACATTGGTTTATGAGAATTGGAAATCTATCACGGGCATACCGATGCAACATCTTGGTTAGGGTTACAAAATTCTGGGAATTTTCAAGGCTGGGATTAATGGGAATAAACAGGAATAAACTGGGAATTTTAAAAAAAAATGCAAAGTTGCCTATAACAGGGAAATTAAATGTAATTAAAAAAAAATATATTGCCGCATAATTTTGTTTAAAACAACAAGATTTATGCAAGTTCTGTTGATTTCTAAATCAGTAAATCAAATATCTAAATGCAATTAAACTAGTATGATTATAATAACTATAATAATGTTTATTATGCTGTTACTCAATTATAATTCATTAAAGTTCTACTTACAATTAAATCAGTCAATATATGTTTATTTATGTTTGTATATGATATAGTTTATATAAATTTCCACATTATTCCAATATATTCTTGTAAATTCCCAATAAGTTTCCAATTTGCAATATTTCCCAAGGTTAAATTCCCATGAAAAGTTTACGGAAATTTACCAGACACTTTCCGTTCCTTTGCAACCAACAAGCAAATCTAATGGCAGCACCCGGGAGCGACGTAAACCCGAGGACCTTATGGGCACCACGGCGGTCAGCGTAAAGCCTGGTTCACTCATTGTGCACATTTACAGTCATATTGTGTTTTATTTCGAGTCAACTGGACTACAGTGTTTTGCACAGCTATTATTTGCACAGAGTTTATTTAAAGCTAGCATAGGTAATCCTGTTCAGATACATTTTTTATTATACTGGGTGAAATGGTCCTTCTATCCTGAGAGTAGTCAATACATTATGTGTTCAGAAAACGGAATGAAAACAATCAGACCTCTGTAGCAGCTGCAGGACAGTAAAAACTCCGACCAATCACTGCCATTCGGTGCGTGTGTAAAGAACCAATCAGATGCCTTCATGTCTCGTGGCCCAGCCCCACTGCGCGCGCTGCCCTGCGTGCACTAATCACGTCATCGTCACCCTGAACACTACACCGAGTAAGCAGGAGTTTGCGGCACCGGCACAATGGAAGATAAAAAGCAGCCAAAACTACCACTGCCAGCTTTGCTGGTAACTGCTCGCCCTAATAAAAAACCTAGAAAAAGAAAATCTGAGGCAGAAAAGGCTGCAACTAAACAGGTACTGGATAAAGCCAAAGGACAAACTCGCGTAAACATCGGTGGAGCATTTGAACGGTGGAGACAACTGAGGGAGCTGAAGGGCCTGAAAAGCGATGCCGAGGTTGCGGTCTTTCTGCTGAACAGGTAATAATTTGTTTTGCTTCGGGGGATTTGTTATTTCCATGATAAATGTTACGTTAGGCAACGTAGCTATTTTTGTAGCTAGTATTAGCCCAATGCTAACATTAGATTCTCTGTCGGTGTAAATCAGTTGAGTTACAGGTGAATGAGACATGAAGTCGTTTGGTTGATGCCTATAATGTGTTGAAATACTCGGTTTTCCTGTGACCTGCAGCTGACTCCGACTGTGGATGCGCGTTCATGTTTGTGGGGGCGTAGCTTTGGACGGAGTGCTAACGAGAGGGGGTGTAGCTTAGAAGAGGTGCCATTTTCTAATTTTGCTAGCTCTCAAACATTACCTATCCGAGCTTTAAGCAGAAAAATTTTGTATGCAATGCCAAATGCTATGCAAGTTTATGGAGCCCATTCTTGTGGCCGATTTCCGTGGCCTCAAGTCACATGTCCATAGACCATTGTTCACCACAATGTCAATATAGCAGCCACATTTTTATCAAAGATTTTTAAATCCAGTACCCAAATTTAATGAAATAATCATAACAGACCTAAAGCATGCACCGTTAGAACAAACAATACATTTGGCATCCTAAAATAGTGACTCATCTAACACTTAGATGACATATATCCCTTCTCCAAATACCAACTGAAACCTCAAGTAGAATTAGTAAATAACAAGTTTTAGTCCAAAACTGCTATGTAACGTAAACTTAGAAAAATCTATTTAAACAAAAAGTTTTTAAATTGAAACAATGCTTCTACTCCTTTTTGCCTAAAACATTTCTTTGCTAGGCAATATGCAGGAGTTGCCAAATGCAAATGCGTTGTTTATCCAAAGCTTCCTCCAGCTGGAGTCCTCTGATGGCCGTTTGGAGGCGGTTTATTACACGCTGGTTGTGTCACAACAAAATAATAATGTAGGATCAGCATGTGTGTGCGCAGTCTGGAAGTACCACATTAGAGATACTTTTCCTTTGAAACCTCGAACATCTCCAAGTGCAGTTTGCTGTCTTTCAAAATTGTGAGGTATCAAAATGAAAGTAAAGATCCACAAAATGTTTATAGGCTAATAAAAGTCAATACGTGTCGCTGCTATATGTGATTGCTCTTTGTTTGGTGCTTGAACATTTGCAATCTGCTGTTAAGACATCTCCTGTAAAAGTTTCCCACACAGAGTCTGCTCCCTCCAGGGTTGCCAGCCCCAAGTTAAATTTCCAGGCCAATGAAAACTCTCATAATCCACACAAAAGAAAAACTATCCCAATTCTTCCCGTCTCCAATTGCATTTAACGATTTGTATAAATATATATTTTAGGAAATGGATAAATTTAAAAACAAATGTTTTGGAGGACGCCGCACGTTATAAAAGTACCCTGAAATAATGCAACCCGCAGCTTCGTAATTCTTCTAACAACTGCATTTCCAAAATAGCCCAGTTGTGCAAGGAAACCACGATCTTGGCAACACTGCCGCCCTCAGCTTAAACAATTATCAAATGCAACTTATTCATATTTGAGTTTCTGAATATGCCTTGCTTGCATTTATTGAATGTGTTGGCAAGTTTGATAATGCAATTACAAATCAAATTGCAAGCTCAAATTATTTACCATACAGAATTCTGCAGATTTGTAAAAGGTCTCCAGATAGTGTCTGGCCTTGATCAGCTGTGGGTTTAGTCTTACATTTCCATCTTTTTATAAAGTCCAGATAGAAAATCTTTTTAATTCTTAAGGTCTACAGAAGCAATTGGGCCGACAAAATGACTGTAAGTCATAGGATACACTAATAAATAATGAACTTTATTGATTTTATATTGGATTGCAATGCCATCAAAATGTATGAGATCGACTTTTATGTTGGTGCAAATAAATGTTTCGCATAGTGATGCACCAAAATAAAAATTCTGTGCTGAAAGCGATACCAAAAATTCTGGATGCACAAGGCCAAACATTTTAAAAAAAATTTATTATGAAATTGTATTAATTTAAGCCTCTTTAGTTGCATTAATTTAATGAGTCCGAGTTGGACTCCAAACAATAACAAAGCAATAAATAATCAAACTTTAAAAAAAAACTTGGATGAAAATTGGATGAATATAAAAAAATATTTAACTTTATTTAGAAACACTGTAAAAAGTAAAAGTTGTATCTACTTTTTTTTTTTTTTTGAAGAAACTTTGGATGAAAATAAAAATATTAGTTACTTTTAGTTCTAACTACTTAAATTCTTCAATTGGTAGCACTTCAAATATTTTTTTTTCAACTTTATTTAAGTTTAATTGTGAACATCAAAAAATTACTTTGTACTTAAAGTGAGAATATTTAAGTTGAAAAATGTCAATTGTTTAGGCATTACCAATTGAAGTCATTTTTTTAGTACTTCAAATCCAACTTGTCACTTTTTTGATTTCTCTTTTTTGTGTAGTGTTGTGATAAGGAAATCTGAGAAGCGAAGTGCCATTTATTTTCTGTTTAAATTTACTTTCAAAATTTCGGTGCATATTTTTGAAATTTGTAGTGGAACTGGGGCCATGTTCAAAAAATCAAATTTAAATGTTGTTGTACAGACATTTCTTTGTTGTATTTAATTTATATAATATTTTTATTCGATTTATTAATTCCAATGTACTATAATTGGAAAGATTTGTTGCATTAAAGAGCTCACTTCCAGTGTATAGACAATGTTACAGTATCACGTGTAACAACATTAATTATGTTTTTAAACAGATATCAATTGTAAACTTAACCACGAAGCCCACATCAGTGTTTCCCATACATTGATTTATTTGTGGTGGCCCACCACAGAATCAACACTGGCCCCCACAAATGCAATTTTCATGATTTCCATTTACATTTTTATTTCACCATTTAAAACAGCTTAATTCGGCTTAAAATATAATTTGATATATAATACAGATCAAATACAGATACAGATCAAAGAGTAGAAGTGAAACATATTTCAGGTGCCAACACTAGATCAAACTCAAACACAACATGATGACGTCACATATATGCTAATAAGCGGGTGACGTCATCACCACCACAGTCTCCTCAAAATCCTGTGGGAAACACTGCACATGCTTGCTTCTTTTGATTCATTAAAACTAATCTTGTGAATTGCAACAAATAACTCTTAAGAGTTAAATCATAAAATAGTTATGAAAGTGCTTGGTGAGCCATCAATATATTACTTTGAACGTCTTCGGGAACCCCTGGTGTGGATGAAAACATGACTCTAGGCCAGCATAACAACTGAGATTAAAAATTTTCTATTTGTCTTCTCCCACTGACTATATTTGTCCATACACATTCAACACTTCAAACTCAATAGTTTCTTTTGAAATCTTGCATAGACTGTCATTTTGTAGTCGACGCAGATCCTAACAATTCTCAAGGGAAAACTCATCAGTGAGTTTTCAGCTGCAAGTATTGATTAAATGACTGAATATCTCTTGCTGTTGTTGACTGAGAGTCAATTTCCCTGACATCTGCAGCAGTAATCGATGTGCGATTGAGATAGATGAGTACTCTATCAGGTCATCCGAGAAAACCTACACCTTCCCAAAACTTCAGTCCAGAGCAGAAGATCCGCTACAACTACACTCTTGTGTTCAAACCTTAACAAAATCACCGTTAACAAGAAACAATGACGTTTATTAACCCTTTAATCCCTCAGAATACAATGACTTTAAAAAAATAAAATAATGATTAAAAACTAGATTGAATTGCAATTGGAGCTTTTCTTTTTGTGTCCAGATTTTTAAGAGGCCTATTTCTGCCTCCACCACTGTTTAGTGCGTAAAAAAATTGAAAGTTTAGTTTTGTGTTTACATGAAACTATCGCATGCGCGCGTGAAACTATCGCGTGCGCACGTGAAAGCGAAAGTTTCATGTAGGCACGTGAAAGTTTCATGTGGGCACGTGAAAGTTTCACATGCGAACGCGAAACTAAACTTTATTTAATTTTTGATCCATGTCCCCTTAGGGCCTCCGTAATTTAAGACCTACTACAATGAAAAAAGTTTTTAAGACTTTTTAAGGCCTTAAATTTAACTTTAAGAATTTTGGTCTTTTTAAGATGCCGCGAAAACCTGATGAATGCGGTATCAACGGGATTGCAAAATTCATATCATGAAGCAGCATAATATTGGTAATCACTTTCATACCGGTTTATCGCCCACCCTTACTTTGCAAGCAAAAAATTAGATGAGAAAAGTGTCAGGGACAATAGCCATTAATTTAAATGCAACCTTTCAGATGTTTTAGAAACACTTATTCACTTACACTTTTTTGTTTTAGAAACACTTATTCACTTAAACTTTCTTTATTCAAAACTATAGAATAGTGCAAATATAACTAAAGTAACTATCTATAAAGCAACTATTTGGTATGTAATCTTTACTCTTTGTCTAGAGTTTTCAGAAATGTGCTCTTATCATTTTATCAAAAAGCGTCTTCATGTCTCACCTTGAGATGTTTTTCAAGCAGTATTGAAGGAGTTCACGTCTATTCTGGGGTCTTATTGCTGCTTTTTCTTCATTTTTTAATCCAAGTCATAAAAAGTTTTTTTTCTAGTAAAAGAGTTTAATATGTTGGCTCTAGTATATTTTTTTTTTGCCTCCAAAAGTAATTTCAAACATCACATACACCATTTCAGTCGTAAAACATTTGATCGGTATTGTATGTTCCTGCACTTATGTGATTTTTTGGGTGTCTGTGACATGAATAAACACACAATGTCCCTGTAAAGTCAGATATTAAATGTGTTCTCAGTCACACCACAGAAAAATGTGTTATGAATCATTGAACCAAAATTAAATGATGGAAAAATGCTTAGTAAATAAAATAAGTTATCCAAATCTTGTAAAAATAGGCTGCATTTTCTGCTCTCAAACGTTTGGGGTTGTCCGTTGAAACAAGCAGACCCACTCGCGGCAATGTTGCCGCCTCTCTCGACTTTCAAATACAGCTTCAACCTGAATGGATGCCCGCAATTGTGTTTGGGACGGGGCCATGCTCGGTGGCTCCAGTGCGTCATCGAGCCACAATTTTAGGCCCGTCTTAAAAATGCTGAACTCAGAAATGGAAAAAAACAACTTTGCAATTTGTAGCTTACAGTTTTTGCGTCGTGTTTCAGCAATACATTTCCAACATTTATAATGTGTTTAGAAATAATTTTCAAGATTGGCTTTATAGGGACTTTAAAAAGCCAATTTGACTAGCTGTATGTGCCAGTGAAAACCACTTATCCAACACGTAAACGGGCTGGTTTGAAAAAATCACAAATGTGATGGCCAAAGCAGTAAATTCATTGTATCAAAACAAAACAGATGTATTGCTATGAACAAATATTTAATTTAATTCAAATGTATTTATACAGTGCTTTTTTGCAATACTGCATGGATGATTAAAATTGTATTATTGCAAAGTTATTTTCCTCTTAAAGGTATATTCCACTTTCATGAAAAATCTAATATTTTACTCACCCCCATGTCATCCAAGATGTTTATGTCTTTCTTGGTTCAGGACACCATTTAAGATTTTTCTCAATGGTTTGCAGTTTCATTGCAGCTTCAAATGAGGCATAATGGTCTTATCTAGAAAAACCGTCATCATTTTCGAAAAAAAATAAAATAACTACAACTTCTCATATTGCACTAGCCGTGTGATGCGCCAAGCATGACCTTACGTATTACGTAATCACGTAGAAAGGTCACGCATGAAGTATGCAAAACTTACGAAACTTGCATGTTTACAAGTGTAAACCATTCCAACATTGTATGTGAAATGATACTAATTAATTTGTCAGTTAATTGTCCGCAAGTTTGCGTTTCACATATGTAACGCGTGACCTTTTAATGTGAAAACGTAATATGTAAGGTCGCACTGACACCATACACGGCTAGTGCAAGACGAGAAGTTTTGGTTTAAAAGTACAAATTTTTAGGCAAAATGACTATCATTTCGCTAGATAAGACTCTTATGCCTAGGTTGGGATCGTTTAGAGGCCTTTGAAGCTGCATTAAAAATGTAAACAGTTGAAGTCCATTATAAGGAAAAAAATCCTGGAATGTTTTCCGCAAAAAAAAACTTATTTATTTTCAACTGAACAAAGAAATGACATAAAAAACATGGATGACATAGGGTTAAGTATTCCTTTAAGAGTAAGGCTGAGGCGTGATTTCTGAATGAAATATTTTTTTTTATTACAGTGAAATGCCACCACATCCAAAAGCCAGTTTCATGATAATAAAGCATATTTTGAATGATTGTGTTTGACAAATGCTGCTTTTTTAAATGCACGTTGTAAACGACTCAGACTTGTAATGATTTTAGATTGATAAGGACAGATCAAAGACCCATAGTACATGCTGCGCATGAAACACAGAATCATGCTACTTGACTTTGATTATATGAAAAATGCCATTCTTTAAAACAGGGTTTTTTAAACTTTATGATTTCTTTTTTAACTCTTTTCCTGCCATTGACGAGTTATCTCGTCAATCTGCAATACCGCTATTATCCACCAGGTAGTCCACAACTTATAAAAACCGGAAGTATTGCCCTAGGGCAAAAAGCTGTATGTCCGTGTATGTTTTAAAGATCGGTCTGCATCTGATCTCTATCAAAAGTCCTTCACAAAAATGGAATTATCTATGGTGTTTTTGATCAAACCTACACATATTTGAGAGGTGATAAAAACAAAACACATGAAGGTAGGATGAAACTGATTTTTTTGTTTGAAAACAGAGGGTCTGTTCTTTTATTTCATATATTGTATGTTTATATATTTAAAAAGGAGCATTTTCTGGAAGGCATTAAAGTTTTGTGAAAATCATGAAAAATGCTGGCGGTGAAAGAGTTAATATAAGAACATTTAAAGGTGCAGTGTGTAACTTCTAAAAGGATCTCTTGACAAAATGCAATGTAATTTACATAAATATATTATCTGTGGTGTATAAAGACCTAACATAATGAACTGTATTGTTTTTATTACCTTACAATGAGACGTTTTATCTATATACACCGAGGGTCCCCTTACATGCAAGTCACCATTTTGTGCCGCCATGTTTCTACAGAAGCCCTTAACAGACAAACTTTATTAAAAATGTGCCTCCGATGATGACATGTTTTTCCTGTGGCGGCTACAGTTGCGTCTCTATTCGTTTCAAAAGTGAGTAGTGAGCCATGGACTGAGCCGTTGGTTGCAATTCGCAACCTCACCACTAGATGCCGCTAAAATTTACACACTGCACCTTTAACTTTTTTAGTAATTTTGCTTTTATAAGGAAATCACATTGTTTCCAAATAATTGAATTTAAAGTTTTATTTTTTTTCTCAAAAATTTTCTGTGGACCCCTTTAGGACCTTCTGGGAAACTCCCGAGTTTGAAAACCCCTGCTTTAAAATATCTTTAAAAAAAAGTCACAAGAGTATATGGTATGAGAATGAATGAACAAAATCCCTAAGTATGGGTTATAGTAGTAGCGTTCCTTATGCTTGCCTTAGCAAACACCACTAATTAAACACATTAAACTAATCCTCTTTTTACTTGTACAATCAGAATAAAAATAATTAAACACATTTCTAAACAAACCGCAGCAAAACACGCCATCTCTAACAGCAGCGGTGTTAAAGCTCAGCTGAAACACAAGGGACTTGATCTATTTACTTCTGTCCTGTGGAAGTGTGAAAAGAAACACCTGTTTCACAGAATGTCTTGAGATTTAAGGCTTTAGACCACACTAAACACATGGGCATTACATTTCCACTAATCACCGCTGACTAACAGGTGTCAAACGCTCCATTACCAAATGGCAGCATTACTAGATTGACTGGTGTGTCGCCGAGACTCCGCTAAAAGAGCCAGAGGCAGATAAAAACCTGACGGATCGCTGCCAGGGACTCTATTTAGAAAGTCTCACGTATGCGCTTTAAAGAGCGCAGAGAGGCGAAACGCGGCCTATTAACTACGGGATTGACACTGCCTCCAGGAAAACACTTCGTATGTGAGGCGGGGGTTAGAGAAAACACAGGCCAACAGCGAGCGGGCGGGTGAAAATGCACCAGGACACAATGCTCTCTTTTTCTGCTCGCTAGCTGTTCTCGGGTCTGTTTGCTCCAAATGTTTCTCTTTCTCTGAAAATGTGTCCTGTGTTGAGTCTCAAAACACACAGAAGCACCCTTGTGAGATATTCTCTGAGGACAGCGGCCCTTCAAAACCTTCGCTTGAATTACTCTGTCAACAAAAAAACTAAACTGACCTCATTCACTTTAAGTGATGTGGTCGTTTTGCGCACGATTCCTCCGTGCATGTTATTCTAAGGAAATAAAATGTTTTTGAAATGTGAAACAACACCTCTACTTTTCGGCTGATGTCATTGACAGTCGGGAGTTCTGCACAATCCTGGGTCAACGCTCTTACGGTACAGTCACACAGGGTGAAAGCGTTAACGCTTGACGGAAGGCTTGTCTGAAGCGTGGCCAACAGCCAATCACGGTGGCTGCAACACATTCTCCGGTCTTCCATAAACGTAATTGGCTGGCTCTGCCAAGGTTATTTGCATAAGGCAATTTGATTGGCTGACGAACGCGTTGCCGATTGAAAAGTTGAGAAATGTTCAACTTCTGCCACGAGCAACGGCACTGATGCGGCACCGACTGATCCACAATTCAGTTCGGCAACGCATGACTTCACCCATTAAAAGTGAATGGGAAGCGTAACGCTTACGCCCGAATGCACCGTTGATGTACAATATCTGTCAGCCAATCAGATGTTAGGCTTTGAAGCTTGTACTGATTCATATCAACCTGTATTTCGCAAAAGTTTATGGGCTCTATTTTAACAATCTGAAACGCAAGTGCGAAGCGCAACGCGCAAGTGAGTTTGTGGGCGGATCTTGGGCGCTGTTGCTATTTTCCCGGCGTGAGAAATAACTCTTGCGCCGGGCGCAAATCAATAAGAGGTTGGTCTGAAGTAGGTTCATTATTCATAGGTGTGGTTTGGGCGTAACGTCAAATAAACCAATCAGAACGCTAGCCAACATTCCCTTTAAACGCAAGGGCGCAAGTTCCATGGCGGGTTGCTATTATTATGACGGATTTACCAGGCGCACGCCAGGAGCGGTTTACAGCCGAGGAGACCCACGTTCTTGTACGGGGGAATCCCACGCTTGCCAGCATAAATCGGGCACGCCGTGTAACGGGAGGTGGATCTGCCTCAGGACTTGACGCCAGCAGAGGACATCGCTGCGTCCACCCTCACCGCTGAAAGGGTTTGGGGGCTTTGAAATCGGACCCAAGAAACGCAAGCAAGGTCCAACCCCAAAGTACTCTTACAAATCAAGTTCATATACATTAAGGTTTCTTATGAAAACATTTTAACTATTATTTACATAAAATAACATAATACAGCCACACAACAAAGCTATGAAAATATTTTAATCGTTATTTGCATGAGAATAAATAAAAAATATCACCACAATGCTCACCACTATGATTCCCCTTATCTCGTGTATTAATATTTTTAAGTGTAACAATTTATGATTTGCAAAAATAACTGTTGCATCTGTGTAGATTAGATAAGCAAAGTGTATGCGCGTTGTGCACGCTATACATTATGGTCAAGCATGCGCCCTTAAAATAGCATAATGAACCACGCGCAACGCGCCACTGACTTTAGACTAGTTTTTTTTTGGTTAGTAGCGCAATTGTTTTTTGAAACTGCAAAATAGCATAAGAGATGGTTTGCGCCGCAACACGCCTCCTTTTTGCGCTGAACCGCCCAGGGAGCGCAAGTTCATTCCCTAGTTTGCTGACGTGCATCTGTGGAGGGAAAAACCCCGCTGTGCGCCGGCGCAAAATACGAATGATACATGCGTCACTGACAAAGTCAATTGCGCTGGGTGCAAGATAGGGCCCTAAGAGTTAAATCAAATTCATGTCTAATCTTTTTATTGGTATGGAATGGCGCATTTTAGGGATGCACCGGATATTCGGTAACGGAATTCGTCCTCGGTCTCTGTGTGCGCGCGCATTTAAGGGCACTCAGTAATGCATATGAGAGACGTGTTTCAAAAAACAAGCAAACATAAAATCTTTCTGTTTTTGACAGGGCACATATAAACAAAATTATCTCCACAGTATTTTTTTCTAATAAAAACATGAACTTTATGTCTTCCAATCCGTGCCTAAAAAACTTTAATGTGTTCCGAACCGTGAGTTTTGTGATCCGTCACACCCCAAATAAAGTTAGTACACAGTGATAGCCATAAATGCAATGGTACTAATAATTGGCATAATAATTTCTTTCAGTGTTTCGGTTTTCGGCCTTGGTTTCCTCTTTTTCGGTTTCGGCCAAGAATTTTCAGTTCGGTGCATCATTAGCGCATTTCCCTTTTTTACTCAAGATTGTCACATTACAGAAGTTTTAAGGTGCCAATAAATTTGAAGTGAAATCAAAAATAGTCGTAGAAAATAGTTTCCTTTTCAAACAAAGCCAAAATAGAGTAGTTCGAAATAGTTCAACAAAGCAAACTGGTGTGTATACACCTTCGATCTCCCTTTGGTCCTTAGCCACTGCATAATAGGTGGGTGTGTCCTGTGGCCCCGCCTTCTTTGACATGGGAATCTTTTTTTCTGGTTTACTGTATTCAACAGCGTCAGACACAAGCAACATCCAAAACAACAACAAGATACGAGCAGCAAACATGAACACACTTCTGCAGCACTATTATCGAAATAAATATTTGAAAAAGGCATTTAATCCCTGAAAAAGAAATTGCAACAAAGGTGAGCGTCAACAACCAGGATTTAGACTAAAACCCCTTTCACACAGCACTTTGGTTCCAGACAATTTCACTTGACACTTGAGCACTTTTTTGAAAGTTCTGGGACGCTCCCATAAAGTGTACCTAGTAACATTGCCGAAAAAGCTTTCTGCGTGAAAGGCAGAAACGATGCCTTATGGATTGTGCTATAGTGCTATTGCAACAAGAAGCTATGGTTCAGCTCTTTGACACTGAGATTTAAACGCAGATCAACATTCACGACAAAAAAATGTCGGCAAATTGGACTGAAGCAGAGATAAGGGAGCTCGCCACTATCCACACTAAAGCTACAGTATGATCATTCACCAGCATGACAGAACTGCGTATCACGCACTCCTTATGATCTTGTTATAAGCAAAAATACACGCACGTGGTTTCTCGAGAGACAAATAAATTATAAATAGCAACCTTAAGATGATTTGGGAAAAAAGTGCAGGATTTTGAAATACATCACGTTTTACGGGATCTTTACGGTATTTGTGTTAATGCACGCACAGATTACGGAAAATCATTGTCAGTGTAAATAAACCAAAAATATCTAATGGTCCCGGACTAGGGATGCATAACGATTAATCGCGATTAATCTATAGCAGAATAAAAGTTTTTGTTTACATCATATATGTATGTAAATTGTAGGGATGCACCGATACCGATACTGGTATCGGGTATCGGCCTCGATACCACATTTTCTAAAGTACTCATACTTGTTAAAAGTCCCCCGATACCTGGAATCGATACCACGGTTTGAGAAATGTCTATGTTTGAGCGGTTTGTAAGGGGTTAATGCCTCTTGTGTTGTCAAAAGGGGCAGAGTTTACAACAAACTGGAAAACTAGTCCTTTGTTTTTTTGTTAAATTATATGACTAAAGCCGTTACCTGTAAATTTAAATCATGTTTTTTTATTAAGTACTCGGTATCGGTATCAGCAAGTACTGAAATGCAAGTACTCGTACTCGTATAATTTTAAGAAAAAAATATATTTATATATTAAGTATTTATATATAATATAAATTATACATAAATATACAAATGTGCACACATGCAAACATTTCTTAAATATATACATGCATGTGTGCGCATTTATCTATACAAAGTTATTATACACAGTTCACACACACATATATGATGATGTAAACAAAAACTTTTATTCTGCTATAGATTTATCGCGATTAATCGGTATGCATCCCTATCCCGGACAAATCCAGGATTCGCTTTCCCTAATCTCCATGTCAAAAGGGCTTAAGTATTTTTTCTTAATAAAGTTTGATATTCAGCATCAAATGGGCGTTAGACTGTTTGAAAACAATATACCATCGCTCAGCTCTGTTTTGCCCCCTATATGCTGTATATCAAGGCCTTAATAGCTTCAAATAAATGCCTGATAAGCACCACAATGGGCATTATGAATTTATCAAAGCATTTTCCTCTTATTTTCAACCTGACTTCATGCATTCAACTGAAATAAATCAAAAACCTCATTTTCTGTGCTAGCTGAAGCCTCTCCACACCTGCGAGAGTCATTAATTTTACGCTTTTACGGCATGTCATCTTTAACGCTCAGATCAATGGCGGTTCGGTGGAAAAATTAATTTTCTCCCTCGTGCCTTGCTTTACCTCGAAAAGTTCCTTGCAATTATTGCCTCTTCTGATTCTCTGTCTTTATACCTTGTTGAACAAAGACTCGCCGGGCTTTGTGCATCCCTGACAATGCCTTTTAAGCGTCAATATAAGTGTCAGGATTTAGGTATGCGTTTTATTACTGCTTCTTAGTACCTTCCCTTTGAAGAATGAGCCATCAAGGAGATTTAAAAAAAAATGCATTTGACTCCTTTTGGCTTTATCTTACCTATCCCCAGTACAATAACGTATTGATACCATTTCCGTCTATGATTTGAAATGCTGTTCACAACCTATTTTACGCATGTAATCATTCTGCTACCATCAGGAATCGAACTAATTTTATGCTGGAATGCTGTATTGACCAGATTCATCCCATTATTGCAAAAATCCCAAAAGTAAATATCAGGTATGGGCATTCCTGGTCCTGGAGGGCCACTGTCCTGCAAAGTTTAGCTTCAATCCTAACCAAACACACCTGAAAAATCTAATCAAAGGCTGCAGGATGATTTGGAAATGACATTTGTGTTTGATTAGGGTTGAAGCTAAACTTTGCAGGACAGCGGCCATCCAGGACCAGGAATGCCCCCCTTTGATCTAAATAAAACTCATTTAAACTAATGTGGTTGATCAGTTTGTCAAACACATTTATTTGCATTGCATTTACGGTTATAAATTTGTAATTTATGACTGCATTAAACAATGTACTCAAAATTGCACTGTCTCCAAGGAGTGTAGCAATTTGAAGCAACAAAGTAACCAGAGGTCATTAATTTTCAATAAGAGTTGGCAATTTCAAGCGCCGTTAACAACAGCATCTGTTGGCATTGTGAGGTGGAAGTGTCTAGCAATATAACAAAGTTAGGAAAAGTTAAACAAATTAAAAGTTCATTTGTTTAACACGTCACATAACTCAGCTGTTGCATGCATTTCACAGTGCAGCACCCATACACTAAAGTCTACAGTATATATATATGCATAAACAGCCTATTGCGAAACATTAAATGTTGTGTCATTGCCAAATGAATGAATGTCAATGCAAATGGATAAATTGTACAAAAATATTGTCTCTACTATATCACAAGCACACAACACTAAGCTCTTCGCACATGAAGACACGGTCTGAACTGAAACACACTATAAAGAGGATTTAACGCTAACAAGATTATTATATCTCCAATACATCAATGCACTAATTCAAGAAACACCATTTATGCAGCATAAGCTGAGAGCATTTAATGTCTTCCCTTTGAAAAGAACCAAAATCTTGTCTGTCTACGTTGGCTCGCTCTCCAACTTGTGAATGAACCAGAATAGAGGACTTTACGCACTAAGCACTATTCAAGCCCATTTTCCATACAACGGCCTACATGAGTTGCATGCTTTTCAATGCACACAAATTCCCCTTATAACTCAGATGAGTTTTATGTCGGTTTTTCCCCTCAAGGAATTAAGGGAACAGCACAAAAGCATTATAATGCCGCCAGCTGTAAACGCACACTGTTCCTGGATTAACGCATTTCTTCTAGGTGTGAGTGGTACAACCGTGTCTCTGGTACACTTTTTAAAGGCTGGAAATTGCCCTTACATGTAATTACGCAAAGTACAACTCGCAGTCAGGCTTAATAGGTAGCTCATAAAGTCCGGTAATGAGATTTAATCGCTCCCATTGATGCATCTCGTTCGAGTTTCGGTTCGTGTAAATTCTACAGATGCTTCACGGGCAGGTATTGCTTAGGGACTTTACCGCGAGCCTGGTGAATCTTAATGGACGCAATTAATTTTATCTATGCGCTCAGACGCGTCTCTGTTTCGACAAAAGAGACATTATTTCAGTGCCATTAGATTCTCTTTTTCGAAGCAGTTATTTTATTACGGTCTATATCGAGAGCCGAAATAAAAAATTATTGCGTTATATCGAAGCATTTAAAGCTATTTAAGATGCATTAGGAAATTAACTGCCACTGAATGCTGAAAAACGAGCGTGTTGTGTACGTTCAGCACACGGCTGCGTTGCTCCGATTACGAAACTCTAATAATGATGTTTTCATCATAAAACAGACCAGATGTCCTCTGGTTTTCTAACTGTGTCGGACTAAGAAAGACCATAACTGGAAAAACCTGCTGCTAACATTCAACAAAATCGCGGAAGGTGTCAGAAAAGATGAATATTTAAGCTTCGTTGGCAGTGAGCCACAATCCTGAGTCGCTACACTGCCGTGATCACCCACGGATGGCAATTATGATAATTCAGTTGTTAATCACATTTACATACATGTGAGCGCCAGAGCAAAAATGGGCTCAATGCATGCATTCCCCCTCATGCATGGCGGGCCAATTAAAATTCTGCTGTCTACATCGACTTAATTGTGGCTCAGCAGGGGGAAATTCAAGGCTCGACCTCTGCGAGCACACTGGCGGAGGACAGACAAAAGCAGACAGAAACAAACAGGACCGTGGTGAAAAGGGGTCACCGCTGCTAAAGGACGACAGGCACCGGCGCAAACGCTTTTTTGTTCAAAGAGGTAGGTGTGGATAATTACACTTATTCTCCTCCCGCTGATAGAAGAGAGCTGTCTAGTGACACATCTGGTGCCACTCAGCTCCTAAGAGATGAATTTCAAATCCGGCCTGTCTAGCTAATGGCCCTTGATGATTGATCTCTCCTTCTGTGGCAAGTCATTTCTCGAGCCTTGTCGCAGCCAATGATACATGTGCCTTGCCATGCAAAAGCTATACATTTCCCTTTACGCTTGCCAAATGAGGTTGAGTTGGTCTAAATTTATTGCAAATTGTATTCTGAAAGAAACTGATCAGGTAGCAACAGCAATAAGTTGAAACGAGTAGTGTCATATCTGTGATTCTTGTATATGCCGAGCATTTGCCAAGGGGTGAGGTTAATAGGGTTACGGATGTAGATGGGATTCATTCTTCGAACCCTTGTCGCAGCCAATGATGCTTTCAAAATGTGCAAAATGTGTGGACATCACAAATGTCTTGGCAAATTGTATCTGATAAGAAGCTATGGCGACAATTTCTATAAGTATTGTCACCTCTAGGCTTTTTACGTATGCTGTGCATTTGGCAAACACGGCAATGGCGCTTTTCTTCCTGCCGTTGGTGGTCTGAGCTCAGGGGTGAGGTTAATAGGGTTATGGCCATAATAGATGGGAATAGGACTGCAAGAGCAGCCGCCTGATGAGTCTTTTTAGAGAGAGCCGTTGAGGGGCTCACTATGATAATCAACCTTCACAGGCAGTCATCGCGGCAATCACACATAACAGTAATGTAAATCATCTCTGGCGCCTGAGCCTGGCATTTTTGTTTAGAGGTGGACTCTCTCTAGGTGACTGAGGAAGAAAAGCTCGCTTCAATCTCACAGCTGTATCACTACTCGAAATGAAAATTCAGTCATCCGTAACATCCCGCACTCTAGGCGTATTAGGTGCATGCTTTAAAAAACACACTGCTCTATAAAACCAAACAGAAAGACCATAATGACTCTTACCTTCGGCTGGATCAGGCGGCCCGAATTCAAGATTGTACCGCAGAATGTAAAAATTATTCCACACGTATAGCTGGTTATCCCTCGGGTTGTAATCCACAGCAGCTATGTACTGATACTGGTTGGGGAAGAGGATGTCAGTGTGCTCCCCCTGGCCAAGTTTGGTGTTGTACACGTAGTCGATTTGGCTCTTACTGGCCTCGCTTTCGTTCTCCTCGTACGTGGACCGAACCACGTGCAGCACGCCACATACCATGAAGGCGTTGGAGGCCGAGCGCTTGTCGTAGGCGGTTTCCCACGTGGCTTCGAAACGTAGAGTATACGGATTGAGTTGGCTGAGAACGATGCGGCCGTTGTTCTGCTCGGTGGCGTAGATGACCCACAGTCCTCGCTCATCCACCGCCAAGTCAATGTCAGTTTTGCCCCCCCAGCGATACGGCGAGGTGTCGTGGTAGTTAGCATTGGCAACAATGGCCTCCCCGCTCTTTATCCTTGTCCTTAGGTCAAATTTGACAATGTTTCGCGTGCGTTCCTTGTTGAAGAAAATAGCTCCGTCGTAGGCCACGAATCCAGTTCCATCCACACGGTGTGGAAGCTTGTAGGTAGTCATCTGTCGACCGCTCCGTAAGTCATCGAGTGAGGCGTACTCGATGAGCGTGTCTGTGCGATACGGAGTCCACGGCATGAAGTAGATCTTGTCCCCGGCCTGCAGGGGGTCTTTGCACCAGGCTCCAGATTGCTGTTCAGCCTCAAAGACAAAGGCTGGATCCCCGACTGCTTTCAGAGTCCCGGGACAAATGAAAACTGGAAAAAGGTCGGGAAGCAAGAGCAAGAGTTAGAAAATCAACTAACAATGTACTCAGTGTGTTGACTTCAACACATTCTTTAAATCCAATGTATGAATAAGTAAAACAAACACCTCTGAAGCTAATAAATCACAATCTCATTTTGGCAGTGTCAAAACTGGTGTTGCGTGCATAGTCGAAAGAAAACACAAGAGGTTAAGTGTGGATTGGTTTTGAGTTGGCCTTGCTCCCTGAGATAGTTCTCAAACACTTTTAACTGAGAGGAACAGACAGAAAGGAAGAAGGGAAACCAAACAAACAGCAAAAAAGCCCTGCAAATGAAAAGAGATGAGATAGACAACGCTAATGGAAAGGGACGATTCGTTTTGGAATTGCTACCTAAAATGCCACAATTTTTTAATGCCAATATTACGTGGCGGGTTTGTTGGATTTGTTGCAAAACCCATACCTCTGAAAGTGAACACATACATGGTTTATGTCTGAGGAAAGAACAGACGACGATGAGAGGCGAGAGGACACAGAGGTCAAGGACGGGGGGACATGATGACAATGCTGTTCAGGACAGATGACAGCCAAAGGGAGCATCTTTACTAAAGGATTACAAGCTAGTATAGGAAAAAGAGGGCCTTGGCGAACGCACCCCCTGTCCGAATGTTAAACCTGTTCGATATGTCTCCAGAGTCTGTGATGAACAGCATATCACATGCAGATGGCTACAGGTAGGTGGCCTCTCTCTCCCATCAATATCACATGACCAAAGGTGCCATGGAAGGAAAAAGCCAAATAAAAGTATGCCAGAATTTACCGCAGATTGATGAAACCAATCGTGTCAATCTCATTTAAAGGTGAAGTGTATAATTTAATGTATCACTTGCGTCACTGAATGGAATTGCAATTATTCAAATGGGTTTCCACTGTCTCAACATTCCCACCCAATGTATCAGATTCCAGTCAGGAAAGCAGCATGGTGATTACACTTTTGGGATCAATCAACCATGGAATTCTGCACATTCCACTGGGACAGGAGAAGGAGAACATATTTAAAAATTTTAATATAAATTACACACATCACCTTTAAATTTTGACATTGAGTTGTTTTTGTCTGAGGCTTAAGATCCTTCAGGTTCTTCAAGTTGGACAACCCAAGACTGTAGACGATATCAATACAGGTGCGAAAAGAACAACCCAACAACGTTTTTTCGGGGTGTTAGTTTGGGAGATCTTGTGGATCTGGATATCATGTAGGGAGATAAGGGTGGGGAGGGGTGGAAGGTTCAAAACCATACAACACAAAACAAGGAGCTGAGGACTGAGAACCAGAGCAGTCATTTACCTTTTTGCTCCACTTCTATTTTGAGCCGTGAAAAACAAGAGAATGGAAAGAGCGTCAAGGGAGAGAAAAGATTAGAACGAGCCCAAAAAACTTCAACATTTACACATACAGGCCAAGAGAGTCAAAGAGAACTTCCAATTGGGAAAATATTAAACAGTATATGCAAAATAAGGTATTCAGAGAAGAAGAAAAAAGCTTGGGTACGACAAATGTGCTAGTGAGAATGAGACATGATTCATTATATTACTAAAATGTGGACCCCTAACAATAAATAGAAAAGTTTGTGATAATACATGAGGAGAAAGAAAAACAGCTATTTAGCTTTAGTGATAAGACCAAGAACTATTCATAGATGCACACTTTAAAGGGACACTCATTTTCCAGCTCTCCTAGAGTTAAACGTTTGATTTCTACAGTTTTGGAATCCATTCAGCTGATCTCGGGGTCAGGCAGTACCTCTTTTAGCATAGCTTAGCACAATCAATTGAATCTAATTAGACCATTAGCATCGCACTCAAATATAACCAAAGAGTTTTCTGTAGTTACATCATGTACTAAGACCGACGGAAAAATAAGTGTTGAAATTTTCTAGGCAGATATGGCTAGGACTATATTTCATTCTGGCGTAATGATCAAGGACTTTGCTGCCGTACCATTGCTGCAGAAGGTGCAAAGATATTACGCAGTGCCCGAAAATAGTCCTCTGCTATTGAAAGTTACCAAGTGGACTATTTTCAGGCGCTGCGTAATATTATTGCACCTGCTGCAGCCATGGTACGGCAGCAAAGTTCTTCATTATTACCCTAAAATGAGAGTATAGTGGAGTGTCCCTTTAAGAAAAAATTCTTCTTCTTTCAATTATTATTTGAACAAGCCGATATTCTAGCCAAACATCAAAATTACCCCATGATTTACTCACCCTCAAGCAATCTGAGATACATATGTCCATCTTCTTTCAGACAAACACATTTGGAGTTATTTTAGTAAATGTCCTTGCTCATCCAAGCTTATAATGAGAGAAAACGTCTGACTTTGAAGCCAAAAAAAGTGTAACCATTCTTCAGAAAAGTAATCTACACGGCTCCAATAGGTTAGTAATGGTCTTTTGCGGGTAAGCAATGCAATATTGTAAGAAAAATATCCATATTTTAAACTTTATAAGCTATAACAACTATCTAACGGTAATGACGCCATTTTCGACTCATGCGATTCAGGAGACGTAAGTTACTGCATGTGAGTTGAAGATAATGACGTTACTGGAAGCTAGTTATTACAGTTTAAATGGATAATTTTTTTAAATTGCATTGATTACCTGCAAAAGACGCCTTTGGAGCCATGTGGATTACTTCTAGGAAGGATGAATGCAGTTGTTTTATGGTCCCTGTTTTCCCCCATTATAAGCTTGGAAGAACAAGAACATTTACCAAAATAACTCCAAATGTGTTTCGTAAGAAAGATGATAGGCATATGTATCTCCGATTGCTTGAAGTTGAGTAAATCATGGGGTAATTGTAATATTTGGTTGGCGAATCCTTTTAAGATCAAAATGTAAAATAAATTCCTCCTCGTTATTTCAAAAGTTATACATTATTACAATCAAACAACAATTTTGGTTAAGAATGATCATATGAAGAGTTCAGATGCAAAACCCTCTAAATGCATCAACGTGGCGTTTAGTGGATTCTGCCAACAATTTTTGAATGGGATAAAGCGGATTTGCAATGAAGGAATTTGATGAGCATTCTGTATAGTACATCTCAAAAACATTTGGTCAATATCAACTCATTTTTGACAGAGTATATGGGCAGTTGACATTATTTAAACATTATTTATGCTGTTTGTATGGCTTTCACATTAACTGATTAGACTGTTTTCTAATGTGGACTATTTATGCAAACTGCTTAATTTGTAAAACATTATTTTTAGTAATAAATTAAGAAATGATGATTAGTTACAGCATCCTCAACCTGATTTGCTTGGCTTATGAATATTACTTGGGTGGCATAACTATTGAGGTTGATCTAGCATACCTCAGAAAGTTTAAAACAAAGTTTGTTCAGCCCAAACCACTTTATTTTGTCAACTACCCATATAAAGAAAAAGTCAGAGGGATCTTTGTCCGTGCCTTTCAGAAGAGAAATGTTTTCAGTACAGAATGGTGCAATATCTGAGGAAAACAAACAACAATCCAAAATCTCTGTTCGCTAGAAAAATGGAACAGATAGGATCCTCCGCACAACCATCTGAAAAACTAGAGGCTTTCAAAATAGTGAAACTAAAACAAATCTGTAAAAGCATTGACTCAAGACAGAATATTTTATTTATCAAAACATCCGTCGGGTCAAACTGCTGCAAAATGAGCCGCCTGGACAAAGAAACAGAAATTCTGAATATATGAAGAGGAATATATGAATATATTAAACGCAGGGTAAATAGCAAACAGATGATGTGTAGGGCAATCTTCACACAGGTTTCCTGTCATCATTGAATGACAAACATTGGCAGAAGGTCAAATGCTAAAGAAGAAAAGGGGCTCTGTTCCAAAAACTCGTGAGCTGCCTACCTAGGGAGTATTTTTAGGTATCAAAGGTGCCCATGATGAAAGTAAGCTTTACAGCCTGAAACACTTAGATTAAGATAAATTGTTAAATTACAATCTGTATTTACATACTGTGCATGCTTTCATACACTAGATATTTACTAACATCTATGACCTGTGGTCAGTCACTAATGAGGTTTCTTTGTTACCATACAATGTAGTCACTAGACAGCGAGGCAGCTCACTACATTTTGGTACAGAAATTAAGACACAGTGAGTTGGCAAGTATACGATTCAAAATAAATGATTTACAATCAAATGTTATATAACAAGTCTCTTAATGTTACATTTTAAACTATTACTGCTACATTGTGTACAAGTTAGGTATTTTGTTACCGGATACAGGCTTTGTTGAAGAATACTGTAGGATTACTTACTGTACGGCACACATTCGTACTGGACCTCAAGATACTTGTACGTCCCAGGACACGGATCAGGAAAGACATCAGATCCGGTGATGACAACGCACTGAGTCCGATTGTTGCACCTGAAAAAAGCAAGACCAGAGGAACATGTTTTCAAAACATACGAGACTACACGTGTATCACACCACATATTATAATGCATTATCAGCGATGCATATTACCGTATATTAATCATTATAAACATTAATGTCTTATAATAAAATAATATAAATAAAAATGGTAACGAAAATGGTATCAAATGCTGCCATTTTTTCCATTTTTATGAAAACCTTTCATAAAAGTTGTCTTAAAATATTGGACAATATGCGTTCTTGTCTTAGGACACCTTTGATAAACTTTTTTGATCCACTTCGAATGTTGACTAGTGTATATAAATATAATAAAATAAGTCTTAATAAAATGACCAACGACCACTGGCTGCCCATGTTTTAATTCCCATTAAATTGTATATAAGCGTACCCATTATATAATATATCCTCTATAGAATCAGCGGTGTCTGGCTCTCTCTCAAGAGTTTTTTCCCTCCTACAGGGTATATGCAGGAATCGTAGAGATGAATTTACTACCTTCTTTACCATCTCCACAATATTTTTTACTTCCAACACGACATCAAGCACCAGCCCTTTTTTGAGAGGTATGCAAAGCACCACTTACTATAAGTTATAAGTGTGACACTGTCACATCCATCATACATATTAGGTACACTAATGTTTAATTGTGATCATTAAAGCAACACTATGTAGTTTTTTTACCTTTAAATAATGTCTCTAAAATTATTTCAGTGATAGAACAACTTTTAACTGGACAAATTGTACTGTTGCTGCAACCTGAGCAGCCTCCTAGCTGCTACAAGCACACTCTGAAAGTGGCGGTGGAGGGTAGGAAACACAGCCCCGCCCCTCCCCCTGCCTGCAGAAGAGTGTCTGATACCAGGCACTGTTGCGCTTTTCAACCACATGGGGGAGCTGTAAGTCATTTTTACATGGAAAATACATAGTGTTGCTTTAAGTATTCTCATTGTCAATTGTGTTTTTTTTGTAGTGTCAAAATGAGTTTCAGTTGTCCTTATCTTAACCCAAGCCCTTGAGTTATCCTACCCATAGCTCATGGGTGCAAACTCATCAGGGGTGAAAAAGGTGACAAAGACACAAGCGTTCATATATATTTAACGCTAATGTTAATACAGTGGCAAAAATACTCAATGAGAAGCAGATGCGCGGCTTGCACGCTCCTCACAACCGAAACCCTGAGCGCATAAAGCACTACTGATTGTGTTTCTACAGCTTAAAATCACTAAATTTAAAACTGTGGTGGTTAAATACGTTTACAACTGTTAAGCTTTTGTGACCAGGCGCAAAGCAACGTGACGTGGTCGCGTAACCTCGAATAAAAAAATAATACGAGTTAAGTGTGTGCGCTCAGACTGCTTAAACTTCAAAATTCACTCAGGTCCTGTTAGCACCGTATATATTTTTAAACTATGCTAGATGAAGTTAAAACATGGAGACAAAAAAATGACTACCAAGTCAAATTGCGTTTGTAACCTTACTACCTTTCAAGGGCCATAATTTTGGTAGATTCTTTTTACTACCGTGCGGACACCTAGGAGGTTTTTTCTCCTAGGGTTTTTTTAACCCCTGTGGAGTCAGCTGCTAGTACTAATACTGTGCTCACTAGTATGGTTTAATCTTAACCACTGTATTTTGCTTATTATGATGTGCATTGATTTTTCTGTGCATCTATTAACTCTTTCTATTAACGCTTCCCTGCCAATGACGAGATTTTCCGTCTTCCCGCAATACCACTATTATCCACCAGGTGGACTTCCGCAACCTTTTAAACCCGGAAGTATTGCCCTATGGCAAGCTGCTGCATGTCCGTGTCTGTTTTAAAGATCGCTCTGAATGGGATCTCTATGAAAAGTCCGTCACAAAAATGGAATTGTCTCTGCTTTTTGCTCAAAATGTGGTGTTTTTGCAGAAACCTACCCATATTCAAAAGCTGATTACAAAAGAACCACTGAAGGTAGGATGAAACTGTTTTTTTTTATTTTTTAAAGCAGAGGGTCTGTTCTTTCATTTGGTATATTGTATGTTTATATATTTAAAGAAGAACATTTTCTGGAAGGCATTAAACTTTGGTGAAAATCACGAAAAACGCTGGCGCTGGCTGGCAACTTAAAAAAAAAAACCGCTGGCGGTGAAATTTGAAACAATTAAACAATTGTGAAAAGCGCTATATAAATAAAATTGTATTGAATTAAAATATTTTAATTCAATATTTAATGTTCCTTAACTTACTTATAAAGTAAATAGCCGTGTAATAAGCAAGACATCACGAAATAAGCTCCTTCAGTTTGAGACAAGACCATCAGCTTCGCCTCAGGTCCTGATCACACTGTTGCGTCTTATTTCTGCAATACCAACCTGCTTCCTATACATTATCCCTTACACACCGGTAAACCAGATTTGTGAAGATATATTCTCGCATTTTAAAAGGTTTTATTTATAACATTGCTTTTAGTTTCTGAAACAGCATGACTTCAGTTAATGGCCTGTATGAGTGAGATCTTTACATCTTAAAATGCCAAGCAACATTTCTCTAGACATCATTGCTATACGCATTCTTCCGTCGACTCTCTAAGCCTTAAAAAAAATCAAGCATTGAATAAACAACACTTGTGTTCTACCGCTGGGAAAACTTCCTCTTTTATTCTTTCAGATGACCTTTAGCATAAAGACGGTTAACCGTCTGAATAAAAATGTGGGTGGTTTGTGCAGCCAGAGCCTTTGTATGTGCGTAGAGTAAATAATGGATGAAATTAGCGAAACTTCAATCAAGTTTCTTATGTGCACAGGAATTGGTAGCAAACAGACATCATTTAGCACAAGAGGGAGAGAAAAAGTACACCGAGCTTCTCAGCAATTCACAGAAAGTTATAAATATTTCAGAAGGTGGAAACCAAAGTCAGTAAACGTAGTGGAGGAAGTTTTGAAAGGGCATTCAGAGACATGTGCTCTCCTAAGAGTTCTTTATTTTTTACTTATTCATTTGCTTGTGTACACAAACTTTGCCATGGTGAAAAATAAAACAATTTTACTTATGTTCTTTAATGTTGGCGATCCGGTTCAAATTGATAACATTTTTATTTATCAGAAATTAATTTGGAATGTAAAAAAGTGTTTTGTACTAAAACAAAGCTGTTTTGGATAGATGGGGAAGTTAGGAAAGTGAGATTTGTGACATCCAATAGAGAAAAGAAAACTTTTAGGATTTAATGCATACTGATGAATTGTTCCTTATATGATCAGACACATGTAAATAAAAGTAGATTTTATTCTGATTTGAAAAGAGGAAAGGTGTTAAAATCTTTCCACAATCCTGTATCAGTCATTTCCATACGAATGGGACACTTCTGAAAGCGAATATCCCTTACACAGCAGTATACTGTAGGTGAAAATGAGTTTTTGGCAGACGTTATACATCCCCCATAACTTCAGTATAATACTGCTCTGCTTTTATCTTTTTTTTCAAGTGTGCATCACCGACTGATGTGATGCTCATTTTGTGCATGCACATTTTCGCATCAGGACCCAGAATAATATTTTTACACGCTTTAAAATAAAAGCAGGCTAAAATGTACACTCATCTAAAGGATTATTAGGAACACCATACTAATACTGTGTTTGACCCGCTTTCACCTTCAGAACTGCCTTAATTCTAAATAGCATTGATTCCACAAGGTGCTGAAAGCATTCTTTAGAAATGGTGGCCCATATTGATAGGATAGCATCTTGCAGTTGATGGAGATTTGTGGGATGCACATCCAGGGCATTAAGCTCCCATTCCACCACATCCCAAAGATGCTCTATTGGGTTGAGATCTGGTGACTGTGGGGGCCATTTTAGTACAGTGAACTCATTGTCATGTTCAATAAACCAATTTGAAATGATTCGATCATTGTGACATGGTGCATTATCCTGCTGGAAGTAGTCATCAGAGGATGGGTACATGGTGGTCATAAAGGGATGGACATGGTCAGAAACAATGCTCAAGTAGGATGTGGCATTTAAACGGTGCCCAATTGGCACTAAAGGGCCTAAAGTGTGCCAAGAAAACATCCCCCACACCATTACACCACCACCACCAGCCTGGACAGTGGTAACAAGGCATGATGGATCCATATTCTCATTCTGTTTACGTCAAATTCTGACTGAATGTCTCAACAGAAATCAAGACTCATCAGACCAGGCAAGATTTTTCCAGTCTTCAACTGTCCAATTTTGGTGAGCTTGTGCAAATTATAGCCTCTTTTTCCTAGTTGTAGTGGAGATGAGTGGTACCCATTGGGGTCTTCCTCAAGGTTGTGCGTGTTGTGGCTTCACAAATGCTTTGCTGCATACCTCGGTTGTAACGAGTGGTTATTTCAGTCAAAGTTGCTCTTCTATCAGCTTGAATCAGTCGGCCCATTCTCCTCTGACCTCTAGCATCAACAAGACATTTTCACCCACAGGACTGCCACATACTGGATGTTTTTCCCTTTTCACACCGTTCTTTGTAAACCCTAGAAATGTTTGTGCGTGAAAATCCCAGTAACTAAGCAGATTGTGAAATACTCAGACCGGCCCGTCTGGCACAAACTACCATGCCACGCTCAAAATTGCTTAAATTACCTTCTTTTCCCATTCTGACATTCAGTTTGGAGTTCAGGAGATTGTCTTGATCACGACCACACCCCTAAATGTATTGAAGCAACTGCCATGTGATTGGTTGATTAGATAATTGCATTAATGAGAAATTGAACAGGTGTTCCTAATAATCCTTTAGGTGAGTGTATATAGTAATGTAGTGGATAACTGTTGAATGTCTGTATAAAAACGAGTTAAATAAAGTTAAAATTAATTGGCATCATTATTAGTGACAGATTATCCATGAATCTTTAATAAAAAAGCAATTAAAAATCTGTATTAAAAACATGCCTCTCCTAAGATTTTTTACATTTTGACTCGAAACCCTTTCCTGGCCTTTCCCAACCCGTACATGTATATGTCCATCAAGTGTGCCAATCGTCAGCCTCTGAGAAAGACACATCGCAGCGCTTCTGTCAATTGCGTCTTCCTTGCATCATGTTCTTTAGCACAGTGCGGGACAGTATTCACACCACGCTCACATATCCTAGATGTTAACCACGCGACAGCTTGGCTCTGGGCAAACTTGGACCTCAGAAAGAAAATATTAATTAAGAAAAGAAATTTCATTACTTCTTGCCCAGGGCCATAACTGCAAGTTACTCTGGCAGGGAATATAAAACACAAAACCCTGAAGGATTCCCTCTTTAAAAACCCCAGCACTGAAGATAAATAATAAGACTTAACGATTTTCTTCTCCGCCATGTTTCCATTCATAGGTAAAACAGAGCAAGCGGTACGACCTCAGATGGGAGAAGATGTGTTCATTTGCATGCAGAGGGGAACCGGCGCTCTGAAGAGACGTGCTGTATTATCGTCATTCATCCGTCAGAGGTTTAACCTTGACTCCGGCAATGTTAGTCATTCAGTAGCACGAGTTAACCAGCAGAACCAGATACAGAACAAATGAGAGAAACGGCACAGTGAATATGGCCATTTGATGTTTATGTATTAATCGGTTTAATATTGAACAAACGCTAGCTTATGAAATAACTACTTTTGTCAATATTAAAAAGCGTTTTAACATGCAAGTAGTTAGATCTTCATAACATTTCTTTTGATAAAATGACACCACTCATTTAAAATAATATAAAACCTTTACACTTTTCAAAAAGTTTATTTTTTATGTGTGTTTTTACAGCTTTCATTCAACTTGATAGCTTGTAGTACAAAAATTACCTAGTTTTTTTTTTATTTGACTTTTTTTGTTTTATTATTTGCCCCATCACTTTTATAATTTTGCCTGAAGTTATTAATATATAATATATTATAATATATTTCTACAATATTATTAAGTATAGATGCACCAATATTTTTTTTTCTCTGATACTGAAAGCAGATTATTTGGACTGATATATGCCAAAACTTTGGATACTTTTTGCATTAACTAAACTCTGAAGATCACAAATGTTATTCATTCATATAAGACCATTACATTTACATTTACATATAGGCATTTAGCAGTGGTTCATATTTAAATATTGAACATTAAACTAGTATATTTCTTTACATTTTCTATACAAAAATCTTAAAATCATCTAATTCATGTTCCCTTTGGATTGACAGGATATATCAGCCATAGCATAATATCGGCTGTTTTTAAACTATCGGCCAATGAAGTGAAAATAAGCTTTTATTGACCGATACTGATTATTGGGTGATATATCAGTGCATCTTTATTATTAAGGTTAGTGAAAATATACTGTAGCCATACTGCACAACTCACGCCACAACAAAAAAATTTTAACCAACTTATATAAAGGTGTAGCGGAGGATTTTCTCGAATTTTAGAAAAGAACCGCCTTCTGCCCTTTTTTTAAAAAATGCAATTGCGCAACACTCCTGATTGACAACTAGGAGGACCAATAGTCTTGATGATCCACCCGGGAAAAGAAAATCCTCCGCAATACCTTTAATTATTTATTAATTATTTCTTTATTTGTCTGTTTTAGTATCTAAAAATACATTTTCTATAAAAACTTGTTTGCGTTTCACACCAAAATTCATACAAAATTCAATTACATGTTTCAAGCTGCAGTGTCAAACAATATCAAATGAAAAAAAGGTTCCCACTTTCAAAAACATTAAGTCACCAAATAACTAAACACATAAAATGACTAAGGCTGTTGAATATAATAGTTTTTACGATGCATTAGGATTCTAATGTGAACGATTAGTGCATCGATGCATAAAAACAAACAATCAATTATTAAAAAGCAGCACAGAGACTGTGTAAATGAAGCACATTTTATATTTTTGAATTCGGACAGAGGTTGAAAGTTCTTAGTAAAGCGCTCATTAAAGGAGTAGTCCACTTTAAAGATGGGGTCCATTGACTTTTCATAGTAGGAAAAAAATACTATGGTAAGTCAATGGGCCCCATCTTTAAAGTAGACTACTCCTTTAAGCTATACAAGCCTTATCGATGAAGCCGAGAGATGCTGGATAGTTTTTATGTGTGGCTTTGACAAAAAGGCGAAAAACACTAGAAAAAGTGTGAGGGAGACAGACTGACTTAGTAATATTTCACGAGTTAGCATTAACATGTAATCAAAAGCATATTTCGCTTGCTTTCCAATGGGAGGGCTCCGGGCTCAGAATATTAGCACAAATCCAAAGTACCCCACTCCTTAACTGGGATAAATACCGTGAGGCGATGGGGTGGATAAGGGATGCTGCAAAAACTGTGACAGGACACTAGAGATCTCTTTGCACTGATTGGTTGGATAACATGAATCAAACTTATTTAAATGAAAAACTAAGGATGCAATGCACTGTGATGCTTCGAGATGTCGGATTGAATCGGACTACGGATGCATAACGATTAATCGCGATTAATCTATAGGAGAATAAAAGTTTTTGTTTACATCATATATATGTGTGTGAAATGTGTATAATAATTATGTATATATAAATATGCACAAATGCATGTATAATTTTAAGAAAAAAATATATATATATATATATTTATATATTAAGTATTTATATTTATAAATTATACATAAATATACAAATGTATATACACATGTAAAAATTTCTTAAATATATACATGCATTTGTGTGCATTTATCGATACAAAGTTATTATACACACTTTACACACATATATGATGCAAACAAAAACTTTTATTCTGTAGATTAATCGACACGCATCCCAAAATCGGACCGTGTACATAATAATCGTAACCGAATCGAATCATGAGGCCAGTAAAGATTCACGCCCCTAGAAACTACTTTGGCAGTCTAAAAATAGGTTCGAAAAAAACAAACAAGGTAAAAAAATGTTTATCTACTATGTACCTTCATACTCAATAGCCGTAAAGACTTTATTGTACAATCCCTGTCCTTCACTGCCCATTCAGCTAACAACAGAACAGCAGATCACGGTGGAAGAATGCAGGCCCTAAAACGCCTCATAAAATGCTAAACTCAGATTTACAGGAGTCAGGTAGAAAATAGAGCCTTTACCAGCAACAAACCGCAACAGAGGATGGAGTTTAACCACACGTAAAGGCGGTTGGAAATGTCGCGTTCATGAAATGTTAATATATGGTTGGCTTTTGATGTCACAGCACCATCAAAGCAGCGAGGCGTGCATGGTCTGTGTATGTGTGTGTACGTTAACACACTCTGGCAGTCGCACAAGTATGTCCTGAGAGAGCCGGCGCAGGCACAAGTGTCACTAATATAAATGGTATGAGAGGCGAGCATTACTCAGGGCCGCCGCTCCGTGCCAGCGCTGCCATTTCAGCAGAGCTTTTCCAAAGCATACAGGCCGCTCGCAAGGAGGCAGTATGGAATTAAACTCCACGTAGACAAACAGCCAATGCATATTTCGAGTCTATTATGGGGAAGTTGTTGAGTTTTCCCCTCAAATCCCAAACTAATTTGTCATACGTGGACAAACAGGCAGAACAGAGCTTCATAACTTAGCGCTTATGTCAGAGCCTAATGAGGTTTCGACAAATTAAGTTTTAAAGCGGACTAAATAGGGCTTGGAAATACAAGTGGTGCCTATTTATAAAAGGACTCGTAATTTTTCCTCAGGAGGAACCTTTTCATCTAAAGCATTACACGAGTTGGCACGGTAAAAGTTTTTTAGATTATTCTCAAGTCAATGGTGCATGAACAGGCCTGACTTATTTTTTATTTGCTCGGCATAATTCAGCATCACGCCCAAATCAGAAGCGTGGAAACAGCGAGAGCGATGCTTGGCAAATGGCCGTTTACCTTTGAGATATGATTTTGTAGGCGTCAGGGAGGTAGCAGTTAATGTTTTCCATCTGGAACGGGTCAGCGTCGCAAATCTTGTCATCTGTGCGGCCGTAGTTGGCGGTTTCTATCATGATGACATCACTCCCCGGGCAGCGGAGATCGATGGGGTAGCCCTCGCATGACAGCTCTCTCCGCACCAGGCCAAATGGTAAAGCTGCCCGACTGAAAGCTTTGGAAAAAGGAAATGAAAATTAGCTTTGACATCTTACAAGAAGAAAACGGTTTAGACATCAACAATATGGAATAGCAATAAGAAGCATTTACTGCTGTCATTTGACAGGAATGTAAAAAGTATATATTACAGTAAGCTAAAACTATATATTATTCTATAGCGTGCACTAGTTTTTTTTCTGAACGTTTCATACATAAAGCATACATGGCATGGATTGTGTCAACTGCAGCATTTCCTTGTTTTGTCTTGGTGAGGTATTAATTGTGTAAATATAGTCTTTAATGAATGAAAACTGATGGAACAAAAACGACGAAAACAAACAATTTGCTTTAGGGCTTGTGTAAATGCGGCCTAATAGAGCCATCTCTGTCTATTATACTGTAAAAATTAAACAAACAACAAAATTGGCAAGGAAATTAGAAAACCATTCACTGCTCTTAATGAATCGATTGGTTCTTTGTTATTGACTGTTTACTTGAATAATTACTTGAAATGAAAACGCTAGTGAGTGTAGTACTGTGGTACAAAGATAAGTTTGGTGCGAGAAGCACAATTATTAACATTACTGATATAAGAAATCTGTTTTATTAAGACTGGATTGTATATATGCTTGCCGGATGAGATAGTGGACTGTTTATAGGGGTAAAATTGTGATTTTAGTAGTTTATAAAAGACTAGCTTGATTTTACCAGCAGGGTTGCATAACGATTAATCGCGATTAATCTATTGCAGAATAAAGGTTTTTGTTTACATCATATATGTGTGTGTACTACTATGTATAATAACTTTGTATAAATAAATACACACACATGCATGTATATATTTAAGACATGTTTACATGTGTATACATTTGTATATTTATGTATAATTTATATTATATATAAATATAATCTTTTTTTATACATGCATGTGTGCATATTTATATATACATAATTATTATTCACAGTTCACACAAATATATGATGTAAACAAAAACCTTTATTCTGCAATAGATTAATCGCGATTCATCGTTATGCAACCCTACATACGAGAATTCATACATATTTTACGAGTTGGCTAAAGGGGGTCACACGCCGGACGGCAGCTCAGCACCATGTCGAGTCGCATCTAGGACAACTCGGAGGTATCGTAGAACCAAAAGTGCTCATTAAATAGCACGAGCTTCGTCAGATAGCGTCTACTTCAAAATGCTAAATATATGTTAGCAGCCAATGTTAATCGTTAATGATTTGCCACAAATATGATGTTATTTAACGTTAAACTATATGAGTGGCGCTCTGTGGCACGACAGGGATTTGAGCAACTTTCTGAGTTGTAGCTGGGCGCCGCGTACAGGCGCCACCTGTCGCCGCCGGTGAGCGTATACTCATAGAAAACAATGTGTGAATTTTTTTTAGAACAGCGTGCCGCTGAGCTGCGCATACGGTGTGCGACCCCCTTAAGTCGTATGAATTCTAACAAGGTTAATCAAGCAAAATGTAACAATTATCATAAAAAACCCACTAACGAAACCCTACCCCTAACTCCGCTCATAACTCCAACGTCACAAAGGTCAAGGCAAATCGTACAAAAAATGATGAATGTAATTAGCCACCTCGTAAAATTGTACGAATTGGAAAGAAAGAAGGCCCAGAGAGTTTTAGCATTAAAGCGTCGGTAAAAGCAAGTTTACCAATCCAAGCCGTCATCTTTTTAAACTGTTAGTTCAAAGCAACTAAAAGGCATTTACTGGTTGTAAAACAGATTTTGTTATCCATCTGCCAAATGATTACTAAGACGAAGCCATAGCTCAGCTAGCTTTGTTAAGCCGTATTTGTCATAGATATGTATACATAAATACGTCATTTAATCACTCCATACTGTATTTATAGCTCCGCCGTAAAAAGACTATTTTTTTTCTAAAATAACAGACCGCATCTCTACTGTCCATAATGTCACTACATTGTTCTTAAATTGTTTTTGCGCACTGTGCCCTTCCTTCCAGCAATATGAAGTAGATGGGTCAGCATTTTTTTCTGACTATATAACATGTTAACCCAAACATACATTAATGCTTCCTGACTGCCATAATGTGTGACAGATCAGCAGATAAACGAGAAAACATTTACCCAATATGAAAATTATATGTTGATTTGCTTTGCATGCCCTCAAAAAGCCCATCATACTATATAATATAATGATAACGTGCCATGCAGAGGCTGTAGTTATGATGTCTGCCATACTTTCCTATGATGCATGGTTAAAGTTAGGGGTGATGTGAAGGATATTACTGACCAAAATTTGAAGAGATGTTTACTATTGACCTGTCACAGATTATATGTTTATATTTATCTCATATGCAGTGCACGTACAGAGATTTTCTTACAATTTTGTAAGAAAAATATCCATATTTCAAACTTTATGAATTGTATTAACTAGCTTCCGGCAACGCGACCAACTTAGACTCACATGATTCCTGTGAATGACAGTAGATTTATAAAGTTTATAAAGTTCAAAATATGGATTTTTTTACAATATCGAATTGATTACCCACAAAACACTTTTATTATCCCGTTGGAGCCGTGTGGATTCCATTTGTGAAAGATGGATGCACATTTTTGGGCTTCAAAGTCTGAATTTGTTCCCTGATCCCTGTTTTCTACCATTATAAGCTTGGAAGAGCAAGGACATTTACTAAAATACCTCAAAATGTGCTCGTCTGAAAGATAATGTATCTCAGATTGTTTGAGGGTGAGTAAATCATAGGGTAATTTTGATATTTGGCTTGAGTATCGCTTTATGCGCTTATACTAAGGCAGTAAAATAAAGACAAAATGAATAATAATAGCATTCTCATAATCGCATGTATTAACAAAGGGCTGCATAACGATTAATCGCAACTAATCGTTTGCAGAATAAAAGTTTTATCATATCATCTAGTGGTTGACTGATATGGTTTGTTATGGCTGATGCGGATACCGATATAAGAAAGCTATATGGCCGATTGACCGATATAACACCAATGTTATTACAGTAAATAAAAGACAAACAGAAAATGTGTGAAAGTAAAAATACATTTGTTATGCATAACATTTTACTGGCCGATTGAAAAAATGTATCCGCAGATGCCGATGATAAAAAAGTCAAAATATCGGCCGATGTATCGGCCTCTGCAATATATTGTCCTGTCACTAATATCATATATATATGTGTGTACTGTGTCTAAAAATTATGTATTAGGGATCGACCGATATGGATTTTTCAGTGCCAATGCCGATACCGATTTATGTTTCATCATCCTTAGCCGATGACTGAAACAGGCTGCCGATGTTCTAGAGCCGATACTACTTTTGCTCACTCAATTTACATCATAATAATGACACAATGATGGTGCCAAATGTTACAAGTCTCGATTTAATTTTTTTTTTTTAACAAATATTAAAAACAGGCGAAGTCACATGACCTGCAATCGCTTGCGGCTTCCAGCACTTGAGTATCGACCGATGCCGATACACATAAAACTCGCAAATATCGGCCCGATATATCAGTCTATCACTATTATGTATACAGTATATAAACACATAAACAAACATGTATAATTTTAAGAAAAAAATATATTAATATATGAAATATTTATATCTACTGAAAACAATTAGTTGCGATTAATCGGTATGCAGCCCTACTTGGCTTAGTGATGCCATGAGGTCACAACTTACGTCATAACAATAGCTTATCAATATTATTATCCCCAGGTTCTTGTAGAAAAGATATAGCACATCTTCAACACCCAATAACAACATACAGTTCACCACGGCATATTAACATAATCAAAATTTAACTGTAAAGAAACAGTCTGTTTGTATCTTTCCTACAGTAGTATTTGTGGATAAAATGGGAACGAATAAGAAGAGGAGAGGGTGAGCGAGAAAGCATGAATCTTAGCAGCATGAAGTGTAATTTAATCTATTTTACAGTCGTACCGATCGAAAGGGAGACTCGCCTGGAGTCCACACAGGACTAAAAAAATCTATATGCCGCGCTTCGCACATTTCAGTGCAGCCAAATAGCTGTGTTTGGGGAGAAATTTACTCTTTTTCTCAATTGTGTTCTGTTCAACAAATGATTCGGACACATTTGTTAAGCACGGTTGGGAAAGAAACAATAAAACGAAATGCAAGCTATATTTTTGACACATTTGCAATGTGACAGAAAGAGGGATAGGGACAAGATGAAAGAATGAATCGAATTTGCTTTACCGGGAAGAGCTATATAGATAGAAATAATGCATTTGCTGTCTATAAAAAAACTATAAAAATATTTCTGCAATACTGTAACCTTAACCTCAGATTTTAGTTTTAATTTGCTACTCTATATATCACCAACGGCACATTCAAACATTGGACATAATCTGTTATTATTCGAGGTATGATGCAAACTCTAATGCCCCGTGAATACTGTCAGATGGTGCAATTTTTAATAATGATAAAAATGAACATCATCCTAACGTAGAAAAGCAATTTCCAAGAAATACAAATGCAATAAAAACTTTACTAAAACCGATGTTGTAAACCAATACAGACACACAAATTAAAAATAAAACTAGGGAAATTTTCAAATCTAGAATAATATTGGACCAGATGTGCTTGTTTGTGATCAAAGCAAGAGTGACTACGGCGTGCACTAACTCTCAATGATCACAGTTGTTAGCAGCAACATTTCATCCCAAGGGCTCCAGCTGCCAGTTTGTGTTTTTCTGCTCCGTGCTCCCCAATTAGCCTCTCTCAGCCTGTTGCCTTCATAAAAAACCCTGTACACTTTCTCATATTGCCATTCACTCGCAGCTCTGTCATGCAACCAACTACCCAACTCGTTTAGCAGCTGAACGCTAATTACCCCTGCGTGGTCCTGGCGCTGCTTCAAGTCTGTGCCAGCGGATTTAATGCTGCTGATGTAGAAGTTCGGTTGTTATTGAGAAAATAACGCTACTCTGCGTCACGCTGACGCAAACCCTGCCAAATATAATCACTTTTTTAATATCAAGAACCTTTTATGATTTCATTCAGGGAGATGTGAATCAATATGGGTTGTTTCATGGATTGTGCCAATACTAAGATATTGGGAGCCCGGTGGGCGATATAATACAAATATGCATGAATAATAACATTTCTTCACGCAATTTAAATATGCCATGTGGGGTTTAAATTGGGTGTTTTATCACAATGCTGTATAATATCAATAATTCTCTTAGCCAGTGATACAATATTTATCAATAACTCAAAAATTGCTTCAAACAAAAGAGACAATAAGAGTTTCTTTGTTTGGGTTTTTTAAATGACCCTATTGTTTTGTTGTTACATCGTGATCTGGTGCACAAGCAGATGGTACAAGTGAGCGTGTTTTAGTCAATCCAAAATGATGTTGAGTGTCCATCATTGCATTTTGGTTCACCCCTAGATTTTAGATTGAGTTTAACTACTAATACTCTTTTTTTATGCCTGGTTAATCAAATTAAATGCGTATCTCTCAAAACACACATTATCCATTGATTAGACTGTCGGTAGGTTTTAGAGCTGATGCTAAGTGAAAAATCATTAAGCACATAATTCATTACAGGTTTAAAAGTTTACGATTATTCACAACCTATCTGGCACATTGTCAGTTTTAGGCCACACCAAAATGATTGCAACCTTATGCAATCCATGTGACCCATTTTATGTTCAATTCTATGTGTGAGTATCTGAAATAGAGTAAATTGCATGAAATGTATGGATTTTTCAAATGAAAATGTAATATAACACTGTCCTGTGGCCTAGTTTACATTTACACCTGTATGACCTGAGCAATTCCAGCATTATGGATTTGTCATTTGCAGTCAAAACTCAAAATACATATTCTCCCATTTATTACCATTATATTAAACCATCTGTTTATATTTTCCTAAATCGAGTCCAGACATCATTAAAATATCAGTCTATACTTTGTTTTAAATAAAGAAAGGACACAAGTTTTTGGGAGACAACATACTTTGTAGGAATTCTGTGAATTATTTTCACAGCAAAATCATAACCATCATAGTTATTTAACACGATTACTTAGTGACTTTGAAAATATGCATTTATTTAAACTTTTATCTATTTAGTGTTGCAATAAGCTACATATGTCAAAGCAGTGGTGCCTTCGAAGTGCCTTACAAACACACTGGTGCAGCAGCACACAATTTATATTTTAATTGCACAATAATTGTTTTACCTCGAGTATCTTGTTTTGTAATTGTTTGAATAAAAAATTGAAGTTAAAAAAGCAAAAACTATTAATTGCACAGTCCTATAAAATAATGAAAAAATGCTTAAAAAGTTTAACAGAGACTTTACATGGGTATTTAATAGGGGTGTACATCGGACAGTTCATTATGATTTGATACAAAATGTGATTTTTGCTAATACATCAAATGCTTCTTCAATGCGATTACAATTTAATTAGATTAATTTATCGATATTTTTATATTACATGCCTAGGTAAGCAATTACATTGTTACTTACAAATGCAAGCAAAATATATAACAAACATTTAATCTTTGAAAAAGGCGCAATTTCTGTCCCAATTGGAACATTTACAACGACAAAACTAACAAAAATAAAAAAAATTTAATAAAGAAAAATGTATAATGAGGGACAAAATGTCACATAAAATTAGTGCTGGGCGATAATTCGATAACGATAATTTTACCGATATAAACTTTTCCGATAAAACGATAAGGACAGTTCGATAAGTGATCGATAATATTTACGCACTGTGTGTAATGTTGCGCGAGCACTTCCGGATGCGGCACGCGCTCTTGGTTTACAAACACAGTGACAGTTAGACTTGAAGGAGTGGAAGATGAGGCAAGTTTTTCGCGATGCGGATAACGCGGAGGGAATCACGGAATTCAAATATGCGGAAACATTTTCTTGTGTGTATGTTGGACGCGCAAACAGGTTTGGTCAAACACACAATAGGTGTAGTATACTAGACTTTCATTTAGCGTCCGCCTTGCGCACGCACACGTCCGCACAGCTTTAAAAGTATATTTACAAGACATTCGCAAATTCAGGAAACTGAGGAAAAGCAGCAGATCCACCACTGCAGTGAATTTAGTGTTTGCGTATGTGCGCTCCCACAGCAACGTGACACTCTTGACATCCATTTATCAGCGTGTATAGCTCGTATATGTATAACACACGCGTGATCACTGAACTAAGTTTTCTTTCTTGTTTAAACAGCTGTTACTCAGTATATTGAAACTTAAAGCAGTCTGTCTTGGGTCTTAAAGTGACAGTAGTCTGCTGCTTTTGTGTCAGAAATGTGTTGATTTCATAACAAATAGATTTACATTTAATACAGATGCATTAAAACAAGATTTTAGTATTTGTATAAATATGTTCTGAATAAAAAGTAGTTTAAAACCATTATTAACTGTCTGGTTTTTACAATTTTCATTCAGGTGCAGAAATCTGCCTTTAAATTTGACAGGGGTAAAGATTTGTTATTTATCATGATAATTATCGATATCGACTGATATGGGAAACATTTTCTCGATAATTTTTTGGGTCATATCGCCCAGCCCTACATAAAATCAAGCAATTATGATGTCAAGAGTCAAAGTCTTTTAGTATTTTGTGCCAAAATGTGCAATGATGACAATCACTAAGGTAGTTGTAAATTGAAAATTGTTTTTTCATGCTACAACCGTTTTCACTTGCTGACGCTAGCAGATGAAAATAAACCGAAATGTGCGCTTTGGCGGAAATGCGTAGATACAAGTTACGTCAAGGAATGAGGAAGTGGAGAGTGTCAAAATAAAGGTACCTCAAATCAATTTTTTACGTGTGGCATCGATGCATCGGATCCTTAGAAATAAAATAGATGTACCAATCCATATCGATGTATTGTTACAGCTTTAGTTTTTAAACCACCAAATATTGACATCTGAAATAACAGTATAGTTAAAAACTTTACGGTTGACTTTGCATGGAATTGGCCACCTATAAAACCACAGAGACTGGATTATAAACTATACTACTTGTTGTTTGGACCCTCAATTATTTTATTTGTCTGTGTATTGGCACCATAATTAAATTAGAGTACAATAACTGAAGATAGCATCACAGAAATTCATTCAAATATTTTGATTATACTTTGAAGATTTAAAGGATCATGAAAGTTATTCTCCAAAAATGTACAAAAACTCAAACAAAAAATGTCATTATCAAAGACTGTTATTTACACAGATAGCGTGTGACAACAAAAAGTTGGCGGCGTGGTTTTATTGTATTATTTTACCATTAACTTTAAAAGTTTAAAACTAATCCAGAAAGTTCAGCCCCAGATATAAATCACGAAGGTCTAGATCTAGTTTAGGCCTTGCAGAGCATCTGTTCTTGTTGGTGGGTCAGTTAATCACAGTATGTTTTAAATACCGTGCAGAAAGAGGGAGAACATGTTCTGTGGCTTTTCAAACAAGCTGTACATTCGGTCTTTGCCTGCCCCAAGGCCGCCGCACTAGCTCTCTACCTTAACCACAGAAGCTACGTGCATCCATCAAATGTATGTGGTCTGCTCACAAACAACTGTCAACAGAGCGTCCAGAAATTGATGAGGTCTGCTTCTAGAGAGCTGGCAAACCCCCCGCACAAGACGCCTGTTTCAGGGGCCCGGGAGGAAGGAGTAAACTGTTAAATCAATACAAGGAATTGGTAGTCTATCTGGAACTGAACCTGGAAACCAGGGAGCTAATTACAAACCCATCCAGAATTCGGAGCCCTGCGGTCAACACACTACTCACTTCCAAATATGTTCTGCCTTAGAAAAACCAATACTTTCCCAACCTGAACTATTTTCAATAACGTCCAGAAAAAGAAACAAAGAACGGGAATGAGATATCAATTCTGAAATTTAAGGAGTTTCAGGAGTGTCTTGGAAATGCAAACTGTGACGCATTTAGGTTTTTCATTGTGGGTTTGTTCGGCTTAAAAATTATATTTGATAAGAATTTGACATGACAATACACACATCATGAAGATGTTTTTACAAGTTTTGCATTCATGCCGCCTCAGAAAAAAACGTCACAAGCTGCCACTTACCACAACATGGACAAACTTTAAAGCAAATGATCTAAAACAGTGGAAATAAACAACCACTGAAAAAATTAAGAGACCACATCGGTTTTGACTTTAATCATCATTTCTAGATGTTTTGTGACCATTTCAGTCCAGTGTCTGTTGAATTTCAACAAAAGCAAACCTCGGGAGTGAAATAAAGTCAGCAAACAGCAAATGTAAAAGACTGAGAGCATGACATGGCCCATGAAAGATGTGACTAAAAATCAGGGTTTTTCCTAAAATACAGTAGTAGAATAGAAAAATGAATTTAAACTTGTTTTCTCTGCAGTATTAAAGATCGGAAAACACAGCATTTTTTTGTTTTTGTTATTTTGACCATGTTTTCTCCATTTTAATTTTCAATAAATAAATGCAAATAAAAACATACATTTTATTAAGCATTTGGCAGAAATATTGTCCGTTGTTGACAGAATTAAACCAAAATTATCATTTTACTTAAACACATACCTCTAAATATTAAATCTATAAAAACTGAAAGGGACCATTAATTATTCTTTATTTTATTTTTATAATTTTTTTCCGCGGCTCTACACTGAAAAAATATTCATTAAATTTACTAAAACATTTTAAGGTAAGTGGTCGCCATCAATTTATTTAAGTTACATTTAAACAAAAAGAATTTGAAAAACAAAACAAAAAACTTTTGTTTAACCCTTGTATTGTGTTTGATTTTTGTGACGATTTTGATGGAGCGGGTCAAATTGACCCGCATTGGATTCAATGCAATTCCTTAAATATCACATTATGAAAAACAAGAACGAATTAGGTATGAACAGAACCATTTTAGTATCAGTATTTGTCACACATTACAAACACTTACAATTAAAAAGTATGATTTAAAAAAATGCATTTAACCATTATTTTTAACATGTTTGTTTTAACAAATGTTGCATAAAAACTGTTGCAACATTTAACATTCTAAATTTTAATTCATCATGTTTTTTTTAACATATCTATGCTTAAAACATTCTAAATAAACAATTTAATATTGCTGTGAAATGAAATGAAGGTTTTCTTTTTCTAAATAGGCTCATCTTTTGTTCTTGAGGCTCATTGTACAAATGAAACAAACAAATTTGGGTCAAATTGACCCGTGAACATCATATCGTAACAAAAATCATTATTTGTGCAAAAAACACACTTCAAAACACATCAGTGTATCCTAACTTTGCATGCATGTTCATAGCCCTAAATAAGAAAAAGTGACAAAATGTCTGGAAGAAAACGGTAACTTAAGTAGTATTTCATATACATTGTAAATAGAAATGATAGCTCACTTTTACCATCTGTGTCTGTAAAAGTCTTTTTCAGTACTCAAAAGAGTGAGGAGAAGCATTTTTACCCCCATTTCAGGATAGTAAAACACCAATATAGCAACACACACTAAAAATATATATTTAATTTAGGTCTATACAGTTACACTTCAAAACATATCAGCATGTCCAAACTTTGCATGCATGTTCATGGCCATAAATGAGAAAAAGTCACAAAATTTCAAGAATAAAATCACATGATAACTGGTTTATCAAACAGCTTAAATATCAAAACGGGACAAATTGACCCAGAACATAATATGAGGGTTAAATGAAGCTTAAATAAATTGATTGCGACCACTTACCTTAAAAAAATTAGTACATTTAATGAATATTTTTTTTTCAGTGTATGTGCATTCAGGACACATCATTACAATTTCTCCTAAAAGTAACTCTCACAATAAATAGTACACAATAAAACCAAAACATTAATTAGAGTTTTAATTTAACAATAACTTTAAATTCTGTAATGTGATCTGAAATGCTTCATGACTTTACTGTACCTGATAAGATTCGAAGGGGATTGTGAGGCTATGATAATATAAGTTAATATTATTCAAGATGCCTGCACAGTCTTGATTATGTCAGCTAAAAAGTTGTTTAGGAAGCCAAAAAAGTTGTTATATTTCAATACTTTGAAAACTTTTTCCTCTTTGGAATAACCGAAACATTTATAAAGAACATGGGGGTTCAGTTTATCTTTAGAGAAAAAACTATATGTCGTCCATTATGTGGTCTGATAGTGTTATAGTCTAAGAAATGTGACTTGTCTCACTTACTGGCTCCCTAGAGTAACTATTTATTTTTAAGCAGCACAGTTTTTCAAACTCACCTATATGTCTCAGCAAAATTCAGTCTAGATTTACATCAAAGCTTAGGAGGAAGACACATTCATCCTTAACAAGGCTGCCACAGCTTGTGCCTCCTTATCTTACTTTCCCTTTTAAATTAAATCACGTTAAGGGGGCATCCAAGGCGGTAAACAATATTACAAGGAATGTTCGATTGTATTGCCATGGCAACACCTCTAGCCGGAGCATAATTGGATGTGATCCCGTTTTCCTTGGTTTTGTTAACATGGAATCTTTTCAGGCATTCTGGTCAGCGCTGGGAAAAGTAGCTTTTCTTATGTGCCTACCCGACACCCTCCTCGGGCTCGCCACAGGGCTCAAGCAAGCAGCAACCAATGCCGTCGCACAACATGACAATTTTCGCGTGACTCTCTTTACTGTTGGTCGACAGAAGGTAATTTGCAGGAAAGATCCCCTTTATGATACAAATTTTGTTTACTATCAACACCCATGAAATTGGATGTGGCACTATAGCCCAGATGATTGCATTTTGAAAAAAGGAAAACAAATGCCATGTACTGCAGTTCTCGTTCATAGATCTCAAGGTATCGGATAACTACCACTAGTACGTCAAACATGTCACTCCGGCTTTACCGGTCACACTGCCCAGTAACAAACCAACACGAACCCGTCATTTTTCAGCTGACATCTTGTTTGACGTTTACAATTTCAAACCTTTCCGACTTCCTCAGCGAGAGATTTCGGCTCAGTGACCATATGGGCTGGAAACCACCACGGCTACCGAGCAAACAAGTGTGCAAAGCTGATCCGAACAGGAGGTCTGGGCGTCGGGTGATGCTTGTCACCCTCTATTAACGCAGCTTAGATTGGCTTTTGTGGCTGTGGAAACAGAAAACAGCTGCATGCAAATCTAACACACTCCCCCTTGGCCAGCCTCCATTGTATCCCAGACCCAAGCCTCCACGGGGAATTTCTCCGAGAGAGGCGGGAGGAGAAAGGGAGGGTGTCACCTTTAGAAAAGTAAGAGAGGCCCCACAGCGGAGCCAGCAGGGACTTCTCGAGTCCACTTGTCGTTTTTGTGATTTTGTTCCCAGTATTATCGCCCGCCAAATGTCTTTAGAAGAAAAGAAAAATGTGCGACCAAAGCACAACCGCTTCTTATGTGTCCATAATCCAATATACAGAGCAATGCAGGGCTTACTGTTCTGTAGGCACATCCAGAGTTAAAGTCAAGATTTTCCAAAAGAGTTTCCTGGAAAGGGGGGCACGCAAGCGAAATAATTCTTTTAACATCTGAACACTGCTTTTCTTTTCATAGTTTTGTTTCTTTCGTCTTGGCATTCAGCCACTATGTTGCTTTGTGGAAGACACAAGACAGTGAACAGTGCGACACAAATTTCGCAACAATGAAACTTTCTTTTATTTGTATTTATATGAAGCTCACAGCGTGAAAGACTTCATTTACTTCCTTAATTATATGTTCCTCATATTTCCATTTCTGGTATTAACAAAACCCTTTTACATGATTAAAAAAATGCCTTAGCAATTAGGGCTGCATAACGATTAATCGTGACTAATCGTTTGCAGAATAAAGTTTTGTTTAAATTATATATAAATACTTCATTTATAAATTATATATGCATGTGTATTTATACATACACAATTATTATACACACACACATATGATGTAAACAAAAAAGTTTTTTTTTGAAAACGATTAGTTGCGATTAATCGTTATGCAGCACTTTAAGCAATCTTTTAATTTGACATCACCAAGGGCACACATGCTATTGGATTATGTTAACCAATGGCCAAAAACTTGTTTAGCTCCATTCGGGTAGGAAAGCTATAAATTGATCCGTGTTCCTGTAGCTCAGTTGGTAGAACATTGTGCCGGCAACACATTATGAATCTACAATGAGCTAGGAATGCTGCCCCATGTTTACTTGAAAGTCGTTGATTTCACATTCAGTACGGCTTCTACGTGTCGTTTGTCAAATATAGACACTAAGTCGTGAAATGCCTGCAGTAATATGTGCAAAGAAATGTGCTCAGCATTGGCGAGCTACTTAAGAAACTGGAGGGGAACAATAAATCCCGACAGACAAAACCAACCTTCAGAGCTTTGCTATTGGTAACTCCAGCCTGCCATATTTGCATTCGAAAGCCCCAAAAACTCGGAGAGTCCATTTACTCCGGTCTGATCTTCTCCCAACCACGCTTACGTGCCTCTAACAATAGCCTTATTTCAAGTTTCTGGATGGTGATTTGTATTCAGGACAAAGCCCTTTCATCCACTTCATATAGCTACTGTAGGTTCCCCCAATCTTTTTCCCTCAGGACCGCTGGAGAAAAGCTGCATGCTGGGCACGAAGGTTCAGTCCTCAGGAAAGGAATTTGTATTTTTTCCCTGGTTCACTATAAAGTAAATCGTGATAAATACATTGCCAAGGTAGGAGCGTACGTATGGTTTCGGGTCCAGCCAAGATCTGGAATTTAGCTCCTGATCGTTTCTTCTGGGTGCATTGCAAACACATTAACACCGGCCTTAATCTTACATGATCCTTAACTTAATCGGCTTGAAAAACCAAAAATGACTCTAAATTATTTGTTAATTAATGAAACGTACAAAATTAACTAAAACATTGTCAACCCTTGATGGCGTGTGCACATAGCCAAGACCTCTATATGAGCTTTATATGTGATTTCATTAAAGTGCACCTATTTCATTGCTAAAAAACAAGGTTATTTTGTGTATTTGGTCTAATACAATATCGTTCAAAAAACACATTATTTTCCACATACCGTGCGTTTTTGTAGCTCCAGATTTCAATCTCTTCTTGAAACGCATGGATTTGAAAAGTGCCTTGTCCCTGATTGGCCAGCTAATCTGTATGTTGTGATTGGCCTGAATACCTCTGACATCAGCTATAAATGTGAAGCTCCTTACCATGTTTGAAAGATTTGCTCACAATTAGGGCTGTCACAATTATCAAATTTGGCTGACGGTTAATTGCCTAATAAATTGTGTCGATTATTCCGATTAATCGCCTGTTTTAGGACTTTGGCGATTATGACGATTAATTGTCTGTTTTATTGCTTTGATATTTAATTCTCTTTAATTTTTTTACACGTTGTGATTATTTCATTAAATATTTTGCAAGGTCAACCTGGAATTAAATATTAATACACATAACACATATTTAAAAGTAAATATTTAATGAATATAAATTTCAAAAACTAAAATTCTTCATAAGAAATATGACAACATATAAAGGCGGTTTCGTGCACAGGGCTTACCCTAGTCCCAGACTAAAATGCAGGTTTGAGCTGCCTTATATTTAAAAACATCTTGCACTAACATATCTTAACATATATCAGTTTTATTGATTTGTCTCAAGATGCACACCTTTTTTTGTAAGGTATGTTTGTAAAAACGACCTAAATGTCCTAATATAACTAAGGCCTAGTCCTGGATTAATCTAAACCCTGTATAGGAAACCACCTCTTAGGGTTTAATATCACATGTAAGTGCTATTTTTATGAGCTTTATACCTTAACACAAACATAATGTGTAAAAGTAAACATTTCACATGTGCAGAAATCTCAGCAGCATGAACTGACCTCTTAAAAATAATCAATACTCTCATACTCCATGATCGTTTTACTCAATTCTATATTAACAGACCACCTGACCTTTAACATTATAAGCAACCACCCATCGCACATAAACCCACCATTACAGGCAGTGAGTGTTTTCATATAGAGAGCTGAATAAAAATAAAGCACATGCTCAAAATTCTCAAAGGATCACAGATGTAATTTACAATAAAACCAGGAAAGAAGTTAAAATTATTGGATGTGTTCCAGGAAATAAAACTACTTAAAAACAAATTCTTCAGGCTTCCTGTAGTCAAACTACATTAGTCAGTGCACTAAATGTACCATAAATTCTGTGCAAACTTTTTTTAATGATCCCTTAATCACTGAAAATGATAAGGGACATTGAAATTTGACATTGTAGAAAGTGCATTTAAAAGTGATCATTTTAGCCCTCATTGGCAATGTTTATACATCATTACCAACTCACACTCCCTGTCCCGATAATTTGGTCTGTATTAAAAAATATAGTTGTCCTTCAAACAAGACATAAAAAGGATAATAAAACAGTCCTTAGTAGCTGCGTTTCCATTACCCTTTAAATAGGGCAAATCGACATTTGCAAATTGAAAATACAGCCAACTTCGCAAAACTGACATGAGGTGTTTTTCCGGCAATTTGGAAAATGTGTATTTCGCAAAACAGTTTCTGGTCACCTGATGTAAGTCACTTAATTATTATTTGAAGATAAAGTGGTATGTAAAACCTCCCAGAAACACCTCAATACGTGTTTGCTTCCAAGTATAAGAGGCTCCTTTTAATTAAAATAATGTACTATAACCTCCAAGAAACATCTATATGTTGCCGCTCCTAAGTATAAGCTTTCCTTGGCATTAATGTTTAAATAATACTTTTACGTCTCATTCGGTTTAAAATAATGTGGATGTGATAGTAATAAACCTACATCAGTCGACATGATGTTTGGAGTGGTTTATCGTGAGAGGGAAAACTATATTTCAGTCACATATCATTGATTAATGGAAACACTATCATATTGCAATAGTCTTTTGTCGACGTTTAGAAAATAACGCTAAAGTTTTGGGCAAATCTGCAATGCAAACGCACCTCGTGTTCCTTAAGGTATGAAGTATGCCGCATTTATTAAAGATGAACTGGTTACACGTAAGGTTGTATTTGTTAACATTAGTAAATGCATTAGCTAACATGAACTAACAATGAGAAATATAGTTTATCAGCATGTATTAATCATTGTTATTGCAATTCATCACGTTAGTATATTTTGCATTAACTAATGATAACAGTTACAACATTTAATTTGAATGAATTTAATAATTTAAAAAGACTTTAATTGAATTTACTATCTGCATACTTTTAGTCGACGTGATGTTTGGAGTGGTTTATCGCAAGAGGAAAAACGATGTTTCAGTCACATATCATCGATTAATGGAAACACTATCATATTGCAATAGTCTTTTGTCGACGTTTAGAAATTAACGCTAAAGTTTTGCACAAATCTGCAATGAAAACGCACCTCGTGTTCCTTAAAGTATCAAGTATGGTGCATTTATCTACCTTAAAGATTAACTGATAACACTTAAGGTTGTATTTGTTAACATTAGTAAATGCATTAGCTAACATGAACTACAATGAGAAATATAGTTTATCAGCATTTATTAATCTTTGTTAATGCAATTCATCACGTTAGTTCATTTTGGATTAACTAATGTTAACAGTTACAATATTTCATTTTAAAAAATTTAATGATTTTTTAAAACTTAATTTAATTTACTATTTGCATACTTTTAGTCGATGTGATGTTTGGAGTGGCTTATCGCAAGAGGAAAAACTATGTTTCAGTCACATATCAACGATTAATGGCAACACTATCAAATTACAATGGTCTTTTGTCGACGTTTAGAAATTAACGCTAAAGTTTTGCGCAAATCTGCAATGCAAACGCACCTCTTGTTCCTTAAAGTATCAAGTATGGCGCATTTATCTACCTTAAAGATTAACTGATAACACGTAAGGTTGTATTGGTTAACATTAGTAAATGCATAAGATAACATGAACTAACAATGAGAAATATAGTTTATCAGCATTTATTAATCTTTGTTAATGCAATTCATCACGTTAGTTCATTTTGGATTAACTAATGTTAACAGTTACAATATTTCATTTTAAAAAATGTAATGATTTTTTAAAACTTAATTTAATTTACTATCTGCATACTTTTAGTCGACGTGATGTTTGGAGTGGTTTATCGCGAGAGGAAAAACTACGTTTCAGTCACATATCAACGACTAATGGCAACACTATCACTTTGCAGTGGTCTTTTGTCGACGTTTAGAAATTAACGTTGAAGTTTTGCGCAAATCTGCAATGCAAACGCACCTCGTGTTCCTTAAAGAATCAAGTATGGCGCATTTATTTACCTTAAAGATTAACTGATAACACGTAAGGTTGTATTTGTTAACATTAGTAAATGCATTAGCTAACATGAACTAACAATGAGAAATATGGTTAATCAACATTTATTAATCTTTGTTATTGCAATTCATCACATTAGTATATTTTGCATTAACTAGTGCTAACAGTCACAACATTTAATTTGAATGAATTTAATGATTTTTTTAAACTTAATTTAATTTGATTTACTAACGGCATACTTTTTAACTCTGAGATATAACGTGTCTGTGTAGCTTAAGCTTACATAAGTTACAATGAACACTGTTAAAAAAAAAACGTTCTTGCCGTTCTTGGGACCAAAGTCTGCTTAACCTAAACAGAAATACCTTTTTACTAATGTACTTCATGACAGTCATTTCAAACTTGCTTGCATTACTTGTAAAAGAGAATATTTTACTAAAATGAATCTTTTATATCCCACAGAAGAAAGTCATTTGACATTGCAGTGACATATGGGCGAGGAAATGATGACTTAGATTTTTTATTTTTGGCTGAACTGCTCCTTTAAGAGATCCTATAAATCGTTCCCTTCTGTTCAAATGAAAACACCCGACACGGTGCACAATGTAAGTGGTGGTGTCAATGATGGAATGTCTTCATCACGATCCCTTTCAGCAGAAAGTGCGTTTTTCTGCTCCGGAGCATGTCGCAAACACGGGGACACGTGAACTGGGCATGTCAGAAATGCCTGGACCGGCGTAACCGTCAACGTGACGCCTGCTGAGACTGAGCCGGGATTTAAATGTCACTTTCACGCCGATGCAATGCAGTGTGGCTCTGAACGATTCCCTTACTGATTTCCTTCAAGGAAAGGGAAGGGCAAACACAATCCAGCCACGTTCGGCCCACAAAAGAGGACCTATTATGTTCAAGAACGCAGTCTGCATTTCTTCCTGACTTAAGATCACTGACCTTGTCCAGGACCCCTACCTCACCTCCACATTAGCGCAGTTGTGCCTAAAGCATGTCTAGGTCTCACTGGCTGTCCACCCCTTCCATCAGTCATCTGCCCCATGTGATAAGCACCAGATGGGTCAAGCATTTGTTAAGTAACAATGAGTTTTTAATTTGAATTTCCTGTGGTTCAAGAGGAGCTTGCCCTTAAACAGACTGCGAAACAGTTTGTGATATCGTTAAATTTATACAATTAAAAAATATAAGTGGCACTTATATCGCCATCGGTTTGCAAATGAAAATGAATTTTCACTGCTGTGTATTTTTTGGTTAATTGAATTTGATTGCATTTCGTACTCAAAATAATAATCATAATTAATGATTTTTAATGAAACTTGTATGTAACGACTTAATAGAAAAATTGAATTCGGCCAAAAATGAGTCATACTGAAAAGAGAATACATGAGTCAATTATCTATCTTTCGCATGGCTCCATGGAAAATTCGGATAAACAGGAGATAAAATCCATTCCCATTACAGTAAAATATCTATCATTAGTATTCAGACAATGCACGTCATTTTAGCACATCTGCAATCAATAACATCAATATTCTGAGCGTTTCTCTGTACGACATCAACAAACAAACTCTTGCACGACTGCCGTCGGTTTGAACGACAAAACAAAAACAGATGTTTTCCAATCAAACTCCATTTCTCTCTCTCCCTCTTCTATTGTGGAACACCAGCCCAAACAACTAGATTAAACGCCAAAAAATCTTGAGTTTAAACATATCATTTATTCACAACACCTGTCGAGCGTGGAATGCGAGATGCCTCGGAGAGCTTATACTAGAGGAAAGAGCATTCCTCGTATCCACCTCCCATCCTAAGCTTTATCTACAGACGGACACAGCTGAGAAGCATCATACAAAATGTAATCTCTCCCTCCAGTGATGTTTGAGATGCACAATTGAATTGACTGGATAACCTGAAGGAGGAGTTAGTCGAGAAACGCGTAGCTCATACACCAGAGGCTAAAAGAGCTTAGCGCTATATCGCGCTGTCAGGAACGTTGATTTAAAGCTTTCTTAGTCACTAAAATCAAAATGTCAAGAGCCGCAGCTCCCAACCCATTAGATGCAGCACCTGTTCGTCATCAGCACATAAAACTAGGGACGTTTTACAATCAGATGTAAATGGACAGTAAAGCGGTGAAGCTCAGACAGCCAGTCAAGAAGACAGCTGCAGGCTGTTAAATCATCCATCTGCCTGGTCGAAATATGCATTTCTGTGGATTGAGACCAAGACAAAAGGGAGGAAACGCTTCCTTTTTCCCCGTCTAGTTCTTTCGACCAGCACTTTAAAAGTTGTTTACACTGAATTGCATCATCAGTTGTTTATACTCTGGGGGTTTTCGCTAAAAATTTAATCTCGCAGTATGGCCTAATCAAAAAAGACAATATTTGCTATTTAGTTTGATTGTAATCCTAGAAATTAGTGGTTAAACGATGTACAATTACAAGTTTGTCGGAGGTGTGGTCTGATGGGTAGTGCTTTGGGCTGCATAATACTGAAGAAAATGTGATTGTGATATCTTGCTTAAAAATTCGATATACAGTATTCGATATGATAATGCTTTAAAAAGCAAAAATACATTTTTTACTTTAAAATGTATTAGCATAAATTGCATTACGTTTCACTTTTTTTCCAGAAAATAAAGCATGACTCTATTTGTCTCAACGGTCTCTCTGCTATCTGCATCAACCTTAACTTCTTTGAAATATTTTAGTAAATCAGTGAATTCACTGCGATATTTCGGAAATTTCAATATATCAGGAGGACCTAGTAGGGCGCATGCTAACACAATGTATAGGTGGTCAGCCTGACTTACCAACGCTGTTGGAGCTATAGTTTAGTGGTTAGCATACATGATTTGACACATTAAGCTTTGATGATGACAAAATTTAAATCTAACCTACAACCAGTGTTGGGTAAGTTACTCAAAAAAGTTGATTACTATATACTTATTACATATTTAATCATGTAATTAGATTACTGTACAAATTACTCTCTCTAAAAGTATTTAATTATTGATTACTAATTACTTTCTAAATCCTATTTAGTAAATGATACAAAGATAGGCTTGAAACAGCTCAAATAAATCATATAAAAGTACATTTTACTTAACTACTTTTGCTTTAATAACCTCCTAATTACTGCTTATTAATACTTAATAAAGTAGTTATTACGTTTAAGTATGGGTAGTAGTTGGGTAGGATTAAGGATGTATAAGGTTTTGCAGAATGAGGCATTAATATGTGCTTTTTAAGTATTAATAAACAGCCAGTAATATTAATGCTAATAACCAACCAAGTTAAAAGTAAGAAAGTGTTCCCATTTTTCTTATTAACTCACCGAAGTATTTAAAGTGAGAAGGATACAGAAAAACATGCATTTTAACCTTAGACTTTAAATGTTGATGTTAAATCCACTATTGTATTATACATAATTAATCCTCAGTCCATAACAACCTGATGCATTCTCACGGATCTCCCCATTTTTCCGTGGCCCTACCACGGACTTTCTTGTCTGTGGCATTTTCACAGATTGGTTACTCAACTGTTTTGCCCTATTTTCTTACCATTGTCGGTTCGGTTTAGGGTTAGATTTACATAAAATGACATCCCTATCCAAACCCAACTCTAACCCCAACGCCAGGCGACAATTGTTTAAGGTTTAGAAAATATAAAAGAATAAAGCAGAAAAAAATTACCTATACTTAAAGTGACATCCTAACGCAAACACCACATCTATCCCTAAACCGAAGCGACAATGGTTTGAAAATAGGAATAGCAGTTGAGGAACCGATCTGTGAGAATGCACCGGAAAAGAAAGTCCGTGGTAGGGCCATGGAAAAAATGCGGAGATCTGTGAGAATGCAATGGAAAAATTTGCAAAACATTCTCTGACTATCCCATGGAAGTTTGTAAGATCATGTTGGTCCATACACAGTCTTTAGTTTAATTACATCAGAAGAAACTGTAATTAAATTATTGGAAACATAAGAGTCAAGGAAGAAGTAATTAAATTACAGTAACTAATTACTTAGTAAGTAGTTACACCCAACACTGCCTACAACATTTAAATTTCTCTTTCATACTACTTTAATAGCACTGTTTCTTGCACACTTTGACCATAATTTAGATTTCACTAAAGATAAAAAACTTCACACACGGTCATCGTTTCATTTATTGCATAGCAATGTTTTGGTCAATTACCTGCTTGAAAGTGTTTCAGTAAACAAATCTGTTGTTTGTTTTAAAATCAGTATTTCTAAAGATATGAAAACAAAACACAGCTGCGTGTAATGTTTTGGGGAAGGTCACACAACTCGGCCAGGAGAAAAAGTATCATCTGAACTTGCCAAGATAAACAAGAAGTTCATAGATGTTGATGTTTGTAAATATTGAAGACCCCCTTCAAAAAAGACCCTGACGAGCAAGACGTTTCTGGGGAATCAATATGTACGTGTTTACGATGATACAATAAAATCCAGATTGTAAAAACAATGACACGTCGTGTTGACACACATTCCTCCTGGTCCGTCTTTCGTGGCTGGAGATAAGGTTTCTTGTTTCATGGATGATTGGCATAGAGGCAGAGAAGCGTGTAAGATGTATAAATCATATCTTTGGCACACTGGTGCATCCGTTATGTGCACTTCTCCCATGGCAATGCAGCGATAATTCATGATAGCCATGTCACATACCCCCATGATTCAGAGGTGAGCTACCAAAAGCCAAAACAAAACTAAGACAAATCGAGCAGAAAGGTGTTTGACAGAGCAGAGTGATGTTTGTAGTATTCAGCCCACACCGAATCCCACTGAATTCATGACAGGGGGACTAGGAGACATAAGAGAAATATCAGACAAATATCCCAAACAAACTGTTGCATACTTTTTCAGAGTTTTCAAATCTGCAAACTCTTTAGTGGACTGTCTCAATACAATGTCGCAGAGATGAGATATTTTTGTAGGCCTACCTTGAAGTTAGTGGGACAGTGGTTCCCTCACAAAAAAAAAAAACATAAAGACTTTTGATAAATTAAGCAAAAAATAAGCTCTATTTAACACAAGTTAAAGGTGGGGTGCATGATCTCTGAAAACCAATGTTGATATTTGAAATCACCTAAACAAACACGTCCCTACCCCAATAGAATCTGGACCTTCTTTTGATAGACCCGCCCTACAAATATGCAACCCAGGCAACGATGTTGGTTAGTAGACACACCCCTTACTGCTGATTCGCTGCAAGTGTGTTTTGATACTCTGCCTGACTCCCTTCTCCAATGTGATTTCAAAAATCATGCACCCCGCCTTTAAAGACACTAACATGATTGGTCCAACAAGTTAATCTTTAAAGATAAATAAAAATGTATGAATTTTGAAGTTTAAATGAGATGATTAGAAATATAAAAAACACATTTTGACTTCAAAATTCATAAAAGTTGCGTTTCATCTGTGGAGACCATCTTGTTGAACAAAACGTGTAAGTGTCATACAGCTAGCTCTGTCACAATGATTAAATTATAATCTCATCGCGATTGTTTGACCTCATCGCGATGTTTTCAGATCACCACAATGATTGCACATCTCTCTAAAAAACACAAGGGGGAGCTGCAGCGCCTTTATAAACGAGACCATATCAGATTACTTTTAAATGTGTTATGTGTATTAAAACTTACTGCCAGATAAACCTTCCAAAAGATTTAATTTAACAATGTGTGAAATTTATTTCATGAAAAAAAATGTATGAGAATTACATGTTAAAACAATAAAACTGTCGCAATTTTACCGTCAGCCAAAATTCATAACCGTGACAGCCCTACACAGAGATTATTTTAGCTATATTTGTCTAATGGAAAAATGTATGGGCTTTTTTGCAAGGAATCCAGTGTGCCGCTAGCTTCCTGGTTAGCCTACAAAAATACATCATCCCTACGGCACTCTGTTGCAATGTTAAAATTTCTGAAAAAAATAAAATTTTCTGCTAATACAAATTTCCGCTACTTTTATGGATTGAGAAATCTTGCGAGTCTGAATCAACCATGCTGCTTGTATATAACTGAGTCATATTTTACACCAACTTCAAAAGAAAAAAAATGTAATTATAATGCTCATAAATTATATATTTAGGTTTAGTATAATACAATTAAGCCCATTTATATGAATATTCACAAATTACACTTCTATCATTAAAAAAATTACAGTAATGGTAAGCTTTAAACAGCTGAAAGGAGTTTAAAGGTGTTTAACGTTTATGATAATACCACGAAGCAAACGAGCATAATAGTCCTACAACTAATCTTTACGAAACATATAATTTCAACTTTTATTTTTCTTCTGATAATTGGATGAAACATAACCTTGACATTTTTCAGTGAGCACCACAGCTCATTTATTTGAAGACATTTGAAGTGTGCGCACATATTAATAAAAAATCTGTCTCACATTGCATGGATAAACTTAGATTTAATCTACTACAATTATGACTTCCACATTTCCATTAACACATTCTGCCTCAATAAAATGCAAACTCACGGCTCAACGCTCAAGACGCATATTCTCAAAACTTCATCTGTGATGACGAATTATTCACCGTCTCTTTCTTTCAACCGCATCTGAACAACATCACTCAATTTACAATCCACAGATGGTTTATTCCAACTATGACACATTTATGGTGTGTATGGGAAAAGAGTCAGTGCCGTGTATATACTCTGCTTTGAACATCATAATTACATCAATTACTGCAACATGTGTAGACATTTCCTAGAGACAAATAACTACATTTTACAGCCTAATTGTAACAAGCAAGTCTAGGCTGAAGCAAAAAATGACATTTTGGGTAAGAGGGAATAAATGAATTTCAGCTTCTCGTTATTTGTTTGGTTTCTCTTTTGCTTGAACTGGTATGAGTGGAAGCAAAAAAATCAACAAAAAAAAACTATTTTAAATACTCTTTACTTTGTATCTTTTTTCATTATTTTTAAAAAAATCCTAAAACTTTAAAATGGCTAATTTGTATTTCATCAAGGTCAATAAATTACAAAAAGTAAAGTTTCATAAATATTCAACTTTGTAAAATTGTTTCAATGTTTTGATTTCTCAAGAACCATAAATGTGAGGGAAAACAAATGGAAAACTTACATTAGATTTTAAAGGGTTTGTTGAAAGTTTTGTGTGATTATCCATCATTAGATGTGGAGGAAGAAAAATAACTGAGAAGATTGTTTTGTGAGGAGCTCATTGGATGTGCGGTTGGTTTTAGCTCCAGGATTGTTCTGGGTAATGCTAAATGACTTGTGGATGGATGAGATATTTTTAGAGCGATCCACGCTCATTCCTCTACTGATGGATTGGTGACTGATCATTTACTGAGCTAAGAGCCTGCACGTCAAGAGAAACCAAAAACCTAATTTCACCAAAGACAAAGCCAAAATGAATCACTTTTGTGTTGGGAATTAACCTAAAGTTATAATACTGCAAACAATGCACACATCTGATGGAAAATCTCCTGCGTATCAGCAATTTCTTTTTTTTACTTTTTTGGTTTGGCCACACAAAATTTCAAGCTCATGAATTGCACAGCAAAAAAAGTGGAAAAAATAGCATAGTCTCTGTTTGAAGATATGTTGTGTTGCTTGTGTATAATTAATGTTTGGCACTCGAGCGTGTGATTAAATCAATTTTGTACTGAAAAGCACCGAAAAAAAAGAATGATTGCGATTATGTAAAGATGTGGTTTACAACCACACATGTAATTATGATTGAACATGTTGATCAAAACCAAAGAGCCAAAGAAGATATAGTCAAACATTGATTTCACTTTGTCGCAGTCATTTTGGCGACCAGCCCAACGCACATGCTTCATGTTCTCAGGTGCGCAGATAATCACCCCGCCTGCATTTCAAATGCTTTCAACCAGCATAACATCACATCGCTCATCCCAAACAAGATTTCAGCGCTCTCGCCCGCAGGAGAAGTGTGGGACTGCAAAATAACACGCAGAATCCAAGCGGAACTAATTGAATTCGCAAACTAAAACCAAACACAAGTGTTTCGCTTTCACTAAACACGTTACGTATTAAATCTCTCAATATTTCAGGGGTGTCTTTTTATGAGCAGTCCAAATTGCAAAAAGCATGTGGCCTTACCTTCTGAACATTGTAAAGAGATCACAGTTAACAGAAGTCCATGCACGAAGGGACATTTCCACAATGAAGTAGCCATCGCAGTTAATGACAGACGATCTCCAGACGATAGTTTAGACTTTAAAGGGGAATGATAAAGTATTCAGGCCACGATGTCAGCGATCTGTTGTCCTTAGAGATTTACCAATCATCTTCCATCTGAAATCACATAAAAAAAAAACATTTTTATTTAGTAATGTGAAAAACAGGGATTTAATACATAAATGTCCTAACTTTAATGTGCCCTGTGGAAATATTTACATCGTAATGCATCGTGTGTGTTTTAAACAACCAACTGAAATATGCCCGAGGACAATTTATTTAAATACGAATCTAATATTTACTCATCATGTTTATTTTAGTCAATAAATTATGTAGGATTGGGTAATTGGAATGTACACAGTGATTTCTTTACATGGTTGTTTAAAAACTTACACCATGTTGTCTCTACAATAGCAGGCAAGTGCTAGTGAGTATAGATATTGATCTGCAGTATCAAAGAAATATATAACTCGTCTACCTATACAACAAAGCGAACAAGAATTGTAGTGGAATGTGAGATCCGTGTCTGGTTTTACTTTAAGCACAACATATGAAAGCAACAATCTCAAATCAATCAAACTCAAATTCTGTTTCAAAACTCCCATCTGGTTTTGAGAAAGTATGAGAGTGTAGATCAATTTTCATTAAAACTTTTTTTATGAACAAAATGTAAGCGGTGCTTTACTGCGTGAAATGCATTGACCAATACTATTGCTAGGTGGTTTCTTACTCGGTTCAGGTCAAAAAAGTGCATCATCATGTCTTTGTGATATTGTTGTCTCCTACAGTGTAAGTCAATTAAATTGCCCCTGTCTATTTGCAAGCCGCAAATGTTTTGTTGAAGTCAAAAACGTAATTTCAGTTGAGTAAACAATCACGGTGATGTGTAAATCCAGGCTTCGGTGTCTCAAATTTAAAAGCCTAGTTTTAAAAAGCATCCTAAAAGCGATGTTTTAAAGCATACCGTATAATTTGGATCTACCAAAAGCGTTTTGTGGTCGAGTCTCGCTTCGCTGAACCTTTTACCGAAGCTAAATTTCGGAAGCTGGTCTCCACAGACCTTAATGTGCCACATTAACACCGTTCAACTCAGTTTTCGGGACATGATGGATTTCATGGGAAGTCAAAATCTATCTTTGGACCTCTGAGTGGCATTCACACGCCTATACTTGCGTTGGTAATTTCACTGTTTATGAAGATTACAGACACATCCCCTCATTTCTCAACATCTCTGGCTTCCCCTCGACCCACCCTGCGGTAGATAATAATTACTTTGGCAACTGGTTTAGTCGGTAAACTATTAAAATCACCTCTCCTTTGTGTGTGTGTGTGTGTGTGTGTGTGTGTGTGTGTGTGTGTGTGTGTGTGTGTGTGTATGTTTGTGTGTGTTTGCTTTTGTTTTTCCGTTATCTCATGGGGGTGGGATGAACACATTCAGACTGCTTTGTCTGCTTTGGAAAAGGTTACTCTTCGAGACCCTGGGGAGCCCCAGCTCATTATAACGCAACGTCAAACGCCGAAGACGGATGACATGTCAAACTCACTTTGCCCACGAATTCATACCCACTGACACGCACGCGTGCGCATACGCACACCAACATCCACCCACCCACAAACTAAATAATACTTTCATCTTCAGGAAAGAAAAGCACTGCCCCTCCTCCTCCATCCCCACAATGCAATGGCTCAGCATGTACAGCACAGGTAGTTTGTGGTTTTGACTCATTCGCATCGCCTGCGGAATTTCGCACTTTGATGTGTGCTTCACCAAAGGTTTCTCATCATCAAGCGGCGTGATTATTTTATAATGAACCTAACTATGAACATTACGCCGTTCTCGGAGCTCAAGCGATGCTGATGAAAAGAGAAAAAGAGAAAGTTCCAACAAAACGCAGCATACAGCAGACAGAATTTAATTAAGTTTCATTAGAAATCCAGCTGCAGGAAATGTTCGTTCCCTTTTCAATTCGAGCACTGGCGTCAAACAAGGACGAATCAGAGCGATGCGCAACATTAAACTAGCAGGAATGTCGTTTAAAGTATCTTTAAAGTCACATATGTACAGGAACATTTACCATTCGATTATGAGCAGTACATTGGAGTGCCATTGGACACAAAAAAAGGGTTTAGGCTGAATAGTTTTTTGCTTCACGCTAACACACTTAATTAAGCTAATCAAAGCCTAAATCTAATCGACCTTACACACTCGACTGTGTGTTTAGGTCGGAAAATCATTTGGCGCGTTGGTGAATCCAATATTCCAAATATCCTGCAGAAAGAGCACACAGCCGTGCCAATCCCCAAACAGGGTGTCTCGAGTGTGGTGTTGATCTGTACTTCGGTAATCGTCGATCATGGATATAACTCGCCGGAAAATCCTGTACCCTGCTGAGTTTGCCGAGACACTGATCCTGGCAGACGGGAGGCGAGGAGGAGTGGGTGGGGGGCTCACGAAAAGTGAGGGACTGCACCGTCTGCCCGACATGGTTTATTTCTCTTCATTAGAGTGCGCAAACTCTCACCCTGCTGAGGAACATGTTCGCTTTATGTCTGGAGGCTTAAGCGCAGGAGCCGACCATTATCATCCTCCTAAACACCATTTTGTTTGGCAGATTTCGGACTGGATTTGTTCTGACTTGAAATAAAAGGATTAAGCGATTAACATTAGAGCTTTGCGCCATTCCTTTCCGAGACATCATATTTTTTGCAAAAGCAGAGATCAGGAATCCGGGAGAGTTTTTGCTTTCACATGAATGAAATAACTGCTTTTTTGATCTTTCAAGCTATTTCATATTCCTGGCAATGAACCATTTCTAGGTTTCCATAAAGGCTCAGTGGGGGTAAAATATGATCCGTCATGAATAAGAGCCATTTATTTAACTCATTTTCTCGTTGTTTGTCAAGATTTAAAAAAAACAATACGCTTTTTATCTCATGACAAATCCCCTCCAGTCAACTAGACAAGATGACAGATGTCATCATTATAGCAAAGGGTAAAAATGAGTGTGCACTTCAAATTTCCCATGTTATCAGAGTGGAAAGAGGGCAATTAAATTATAATTAAAATGAATGGGTGGGAAAAAAACGCCAGCTAGGAAGCCTTAATGTTAAATATGGCTCTGTTTGTGAATGTGAGATTCATCGCAGCAATCCCGGCTTCCTTTCGGAGGCTGGGGAGGTGACTGCTGGAAGAATAGCCAAGAAGGAGTTTCTAAGACAGAAAGCAATTGAATGAATGAGAAAGAAAAGAATGGGAGAGAAAAAGAAAAGGACGGGCGGGTCACACAGGAAGATTGACAGCTAGTGAGTCTTGCTTGACCTCTCAGGGTTCGCCTTCAAGTATTCTTGACAGGCTTAAAGAGAAAAACATAAAAGAGCTGGAATGTTAATTTATTTTCAATTGTCAGAGCCAAGATGGGAGAAAATAAAGTATGCATACATACATGCATAGTAATTGAGGCGAACACAAATGAAACATAAAGCTGCATCCAAGTGCAAGCTCAAATTAAGTTAGTGTCTTTTTTTTATTTTGGAGGCCACTTACACCACTATGCATAGATTTTAAAATCCGTAAAACTAATTTAAGCACAGCAAGCTGTGAAAGGACAAAGATACAATCCAAAAAGCAAGTCTTCCTCTTTTTGGCATTCTAGAGCACGCTTATATCAAACAAGAATTGTCTACAAATGTTTAACTGCCAAAAGATAGCATTGCAATAAAAAAGACAGATAATCAAAAATAAGCTCTCTGTTACATCACAAAAGATCCAGGCAGGCATTTCATAAAACGAGGATATGCTTTCTGGGTAATTATCAAGCACACAGATGTGCATGGAGAGGTGCAGAGCGGGCCTAGAGGAGATCTCCTTGGATATTCTCAGCGGAAGCCTCTCCGAGCATTGCACTTTGTGATGACAATCCCTGACAAGACTACACAGCAGGCTGGGTCTCCCCCTCGAGGATTTAATGTCATTTTCTCGGCTCCGGCGACGTTACGAACTTGTCACAAGTTACAGTACGAGGGAGACAGCCCCTGGATGCCCATGGCAGGTGGGGTGTCAACACCAGGCGAAAATGTTAAAAAGTATTGAAATGCAGGTAAAGGTGAAGAAATGGTGTCACAAAGCTCAGGTGTCAATCAGTGAGCCAATGATCTCACTTCGGATTTTTCTGCATGGAAAGATTCATGTCAGCATGCCGACTGATTAAATGGCAGGACGGTTTTTTTTCAGAGCCAATTTCAGCACTAGCTAAGCCATGGGCTTAATTTTTATTCTCTTCTCAGTTTCGTTGTTTTTAATAACATTGGGTTCCCTATCGTCTAAGTAATGTGAAAATCTCCAGCATAGCCAGAGCGATTTGTTCGGGTTAGCAGATCTTACAGAGAAGTCATAATAAGGCATGTTAATGCCGATAATCTTTGCGTTGAACTCAGAGATGACTCAAACATCACATTCATTAACCAAAAAAAGAGATGTTCTTTTGTGTGCGATACTGTAATGGAATCGAAAGGAATTTTCTCTTCAACGCCTGCTTTTGAACTGTATGGCGCCCACAGCGACCCATTCCTCCACATACTTCTGTCGTTCCCTCACATTTCACCATATAGAAGAGAAAATGCAGTTGGCTTGACAACCACACATTAACTATGAACAGAATAGGCTGTAATGTGTCCTATCAGTCAACTGGTGAGTGAATAGAGAGTACCCACAGATCAACAGTTAAACACCCGCAGGCCTAAACTACCATATTTATTCAGTTTGCTTCACACAATTACATGGTGCCATTCACAGCTACACCTGAGCACTTGGCATGGAATTGGGACACCAAGAGGAAGCAATTACGATCAAAACATACTTTCAAAACATAATCTTGAGGTTGTTTATGGACATTGGTAAAATAAATTGTAATGTGGCCTGAAAAAATAACCAGAAAACCAGAGGAGCCCTTTGATGGATTACGCTTGGCCTATAACATTTATTTATTCGTTTTTTCCATTTAGTTGATCTCATCTGGATTCGGGTAAAAAATTTAACATTGCTTATACCACGGTTTGTTGAATGCTTGATTCTGATTGGCTGAGAAATGTTCCATGGCTATTGATTATTTTTCTGTTAATGCACACCTAACTTGCCAAATGTCTTAAAAATAGGCACAAGAGCAATGTTTGTGGTAACCGTGGTATAAGCGGAATAATTGACTTGAATTATTTGAAAATAAATGAGACCCGCTTTCGCGTCATGCCGCATTACCACCTTGGGTGTGCGTTATTTTCTTATAATTCAACGGCCTGTCGTCAATTATTCCTTACATAATCAGGGTTTCCCGCAGAAAATGTGTTAGTTAAGATGGTAGGGTTGTGCCGGTGGGCGGGCCGGAGGCGTGGCAATCAAAGGGGTGGGGCGTACGCGTCATGATGAAAATATTTTTATTTAAAACACTCAAATAAAACTCAATTTTGAAGAAACTATGACAGAAAATGAACACATACTAGATTAGTAATGAATTAAATGTTTTATCAACAGGCTAGTTATCCTCCAGACAGTGACAGACCATGTCTTTCTCACATTTCGGCCATGTGGCGTTTGGTGGAATTTTTTTTGGACGACCTAGTTAAGGTGGTAGGGTATCCCAGCTTAGGTGGGCCGCCCGAACTGAAAAGTGCTGCGGGAAACCCTGATAATAGTCTAATACATTTTCTTTTCCATAACCGGCAGGCCACCTGCAGTAACATGTCAAAGACCTCTGACCTTGAAAAGGTTTGGGTGCACAATTATGGCATAAAATGGTTGTGCCGGACAATTGCATCTCTTAGCCTAACACACCATAATAATAATGATGACAGTATCATGCGTGTAATTCATGTTTCTGTGCTGGCACAGACAATAAAGTCTCGTTGCACAAACCTGTCGCCTCATAAAATTGCTTAATGAGCATTGTTTCTGCCACATTTTATAGCCATTCTTCACTGTGGACTTTGTGCAAAACATGAAAACTATGCGTGTCAAGATTCACAAAAAAAATGTAAGTGTATGATTTTTCCACTAAACAGAATCCTAAAAGTAATGATTATTTTTTCACAGTTTTCCCACGACTTCTCCTCTTTGACAAACAGGATTCCTATTGGTAAATATGACCTTGTAGTGGTGTTCATGTTCACTTAGTAAACAAGATAATAAATTCAACCGAGTAAAGTCAACAGACCAAGGGAAGCCAACGCTGACACGTTTAACCACATATTAAACTTCGTTTCAATAAAGATAAATATATCTAACCCAAGGGCGTAGATTTCTTTGAAACATTGGGGTGTTTGAAGTGTCAGATGTCTATATGTTTACATGAATCATATTTGGATGGGGGGTTATAATTGCAGTTTTGATTATTGGTGGGTTACCTCCCCCTATTCACCCAGAAACGACGCCCCTAAATCCAACCACAGCCATAAGTTAATAAGCAAGCATTAATGCTCAACGCTTCACTTTAATAATCAATTAGCCACGTTTTCAAAGATATGTTGAATACATTTGCTCTTTATTTATGTTTTTGATGCTCCAAATTTGCCATCAAACACACAGCTGCATTGGCAAACACAAACAAAAATTCAATTAGAAATAAACTACTTTTGTCATAAAGTCGACGCATGAGGACGGACTCCTCGGGCTTTGATATAGAAGCACAATACGCATAGATTAAAACTGTGAGAATTTCCCCGCCCGTACAGCCTGTAAATTCTTCACGTTTTTTTCTGTCACCAGCCTCGTGTTAATCTTCAGGCCGACCGCTGGCTGGCGAGACGCTCTCATTTCATTTTCTGCCCCCAATCCACCACACCAGCTTTCTTCCCCTCTTCTTTTCCCCGGAACGTAATTCCTTCTTGTGTTTGTGTGGCGTCCCTTAGTTACCATACAGAAGACGGACCGACACAGCGAGTTAAAAGCTTGCCCGGTTCCACTCAACGAAAACAAACCTTTCAATAATTCACTGTCATTGGACGGACCGCCTTGATTTTCATCATGGTCTGTGACGGCTCAAAACAGACAGAAGAGCATCATTACAGGTCTAAAGACACCATCAGCAAATCACTAAATGCTCTCTATACATGAATTAAAAGGACATAGGATCGAAATTAGAATGGATGTTGAGTATTTTTAGTTGCTAAACTAGGGAGTGGTTACACTGTCCCTCCCTGCCAGAGGCTGCGAGGCAAATCTATGTGGGCAAGATCAATTAAATTCAATTCTTAAGTCATTATAAAGTCTGACTTAAGTTTTTTTAACTGAAAACTTGGATTTGTTGAGTAACAAATTAACCTACGCGCCTGCCTGTACCGTCACCTGTATGTCACAAGCTTTCCTGACCTGAGCAATAATAAGATGAAGAAGAATGAGATGCTTTAATAAGAAGTGTGTTTTGTTGTACATGGGGAAAACATGTTTTGACTGCAAATGTCACATCCAAAAGGCTGTAATTGCCCTGATGTCATTTCTCTTTGCCTTAATGATGTTCAGTGTTTCCCATACATAGGCTCTACTTGGGCGCTGCGCCCAGGTAAATTGCGACCCGCCCAAGTAAAAAAAATCACTTTACGAATTTCCGTATTTCTGAACTCGACTGGATGATCCGTGTTTTGGAGAGAGAGAGAGAGAGAGAGAGAGAGAGAGAGAGAGAGAGAGAGAGAGAGAGAGCGCGAGAGAGAGGTGGGGGTCGGGTGACCGTGAAGATGATGCACGCGTCATAAACTCATCATCCAGCGCGGCAAACTGGATCAACTGCAGCAGCACATACGGAGCAGCCAGGGAACACACTGCGACCAAAATGGTCGCATATGCTTATGTGCATATGTGTTTATAGCATCTAAGTTGGCTTCATTTTGCGTGCAAGCACGTTGTGTCTCTCCGGTTGAGTGTCCGTTCACGTGCTCTCTGTTTCTCAATGAATTGGGCGCGAAGCAACCTCAGTGTCACATTGTATCCTTTCATGTTTCTGAACTTGAGCAGAGTTTTACCATTAGAGGTCTTTCTTCACTGAGGACGCGGGACCCGTACGGTTCCGGGTTTATATTTTAAATGGTCAGATGGGTCCGGGTCGGTCCTAGTTCATTACTTCGGGTCCCAAGTCTGATTAATATTGTGTGTAAAACCCGAGTCGATCGGAGAACGGCCGTGAGCGCTAACTTACCGCGCTAAAGCTCGAGTGCTGTTTTAGCGTGCCTCCGGTTTCTATGGCGATAGCAACTGGCTTTTGTCACGACCACGCGCCGCTTCATTTTCTTTATCCCATTTTTTAATAGTCTTACTATTAATAGACAATATCTTTACTAAAATCTAAACAGTTTGCACAGAGATTGTAGCAAAAAGCAGTGCTAATACTGAATGAGCAAAGCTCTAGCTGACTCAGGATATAAAAAACGCAAAGCTGTAATGTAAAGTCTGTCATCAGGACAGCAAGTAGACTTTTAAATCTGAAATAATTAGTGGATTAAGCTTTTTAAATCGGCAAAAGAGAAATAGAAAGCAGTAAAAGTGCCTATCTTATAGAAGTTATTACCATTATAACATCAGTCACATTTATAATCTATAGACCTGCACTGTCTATATAGGCTATAGTATACATAGTATTGTATATAATTGAGTTTGATAAAAGGGGTCATCAAATTGCTTCATATATCAGTGCAAAAACATCAAGTTTTTTCGTGGTGCTTTGACAAACAGTGTCAGCTTTGTTTATGGCAAAAAAAGTTTGGGGTGGTTAGATTAATGAACTATAATGTGAAATTAATATGAATGTTTTATAAATCAAAGTATTGTGTTGTGTCACACATTATTAGTTCTTTGTTACATGTATAGTAGACCATTTTTTGTCGGTGGATAATAATGATTGCCCTTTTCACCAGCTACCACCACAAGTAAATTTCAGATCTGTGGGAAACACTGATGTTGCTACTAGGGATGCTTAACGATTAATCGCGATTAATCTATAGCAGAATAAAAGTTTTTGTTTACATCATATATCTGTGTAAACTGTGTATAATATATATATATTAGGGGGCGAATGGAGAAGAACTGCATATGTGCATTTCTCAGCATGTATAATTTTAAAAAAAAATTATATATTAAGTATTTATATTTATATATAATATAAATTATACATAAATATACAAATGTATATACACATGTAAACATTTCTTAAATATATACATGAATGTGTGTGCATTTATTTATACAAAGGTATTATACACAGTTCACACACATATCTCATGTAAACAAAAACTTTTATTCTGCTATAGATTAATCGTGATTAATCGTTAAGCATCCCTAGTTGCTACAATTTCTCTATGCTTTTTACACCACTTATCATGGCATTATTGCAAATTATGTAATGTCAAACTCTTGCTCTTATCATTTCTTTTTTCTTGTTTTCATGTAATACGTCTAGTCTAATATGTTAGTCTAATACTAAATATTTAATCCATAATACTATACATTTAATCATTTTCTTAAGTTTATTTCACATAGACTTAAGTGCTATATAAATAAATTGGAGTTGATTTCATTTGTTTTCCAGAACGGAACAGGGAACAGGAAGCAATGCTAAACACTTTTTCAGTTAACGCAAGACCACTTCAGTTCAGCTGCTGTGTAACAATGTGGTTACACTTGCACCTGATAATATCATGCAATTCAAGCAGGTAATTACTTTGATCGCAAACACTGATACAACAAGCCTGAGAAACGCTCTCTGATTGCAACAGCAACATTAATTGCATTCCATCTTTTGCGTAATTGTGAAGAAGTGTAGCACGACATGAAATTAAATTTACCATTTTCACGACTTTCGCCATTAGCGAAATAATCGCGATCTGCCTTGAGCACTTTTAGGAGCTCATGATTTCCATAATTAAAACCCTGAACGATCATCAGCAATCACACTAGCTCTCGCCCGCCGTTCAACACAGACTCTCTTTTGCGACACATATAACAAACCGGTCATTTCACTCTTCACAGGCATGTTTCAAATGAAACAAATCATTGCCAATCAAGAGGGGGGATATAAATTACGAGCTCTTATTTCACTGGCACTATATGCTACAGAATTGTGGTTTTCTGTCTACATCCATAACTGCATTTACATTTATGCATTTGGCAGACGCTTTCATCCAAAGTGACTCACTGTGCATTCAAGGAACGTATTTATCAGAATACTGTAAGTGTTCCCTGGGATCGAATCCAGAACCTTTTGTGCAGCTTATGCAATGCTTTACCAACCGAGCTTTTTCTATTAAATTAGCGTTAAAGAGTTCTAGATAAACTGTAGGGCATCGGAAAAGCAGGATTTTACAGCAAGTAAATATTTTATAGCATAAAGGGGCACAATGAAAAAACTAAATGCATAAGTTTATTCTATCTGAGAAAAACAAAGACATTACCAAGCACAAATGTTTGCATTCACCATCTTGCAATACATATGCCTACTTTTATAAAACTGACATATGTGAAAATGAAGTTGTAAATGTGTCTTATAACATCAAGGTGTTGCGCTCGCAAGTTCAAATTCAGCTCACATCATTTTCTCATCATCACAATAAGAGAAAGAGGCAAAGAAATAGAATTAACAATTGTAAATGCTTTGCATTCACTATATAATAATTTCGTATTATCAAATCAACAAAAGTGACGTAAAGGTCCAAAACTCAGATTGAAATAATCAATAGAAAAAGCTGAGAAATGCACATATGCAGTTCTTCTCCATTCGCCCCCTAATGAATGTCAAATGGGCTCATGGAGGTCCTCCTCAATGCCATTAGAATCTAGATGATGATTCATAACCGTTTGGCACCGAGCTCTTCAGGACATCAGCATGAAATAATGTGGCGCACATTAACGCATCAACCTGATTCCTCACGTGCTCCCTTCCACTTCAGGGAACCGTGGCATAATCAGCACAGACAACCGACTCAAGTGGGGCATTAACCGACACACAATAGACGCGCAACATCCTCCGCTGCCAATATCTGCATGCGCATCCTCTCGCCTGAAAAATAATATAATAAGTTTAAAATTCCCACAGAGAGATAAAAACATATTACCGCTCTGGGCTCTGAAAAGCCTGTGGTCTCTATCTATGCTAATGTAGCCATTTGTTGTGGCGCAGGAGCCCAAGGGCCAGTAGAGACGTCTCGCAGGTCAATGCTAATCCCCTGATAGATGGTGCAACAAGACCTTTAACCATTCATCAACCTCCAATTCACAACTCCAACGGGGTGTGCAGCGCCAACACGGAGCGCTTAATACAAAACCAAAAAGGTCTAGCAACTATCCATCATTCAAACCTGGCAGCTCCAGCTGGGTGTGTTTAAAGGACCGTTTTACTCCTTTAAAAAGCCTAGGGAGGACTAATCGTCAAATGTGCCCGGCGCAGCGGTCAGATGGTGGGTGCGTGGTTTAGGTCCTAACATCCAAAAACGCAAATGTTTTACTGTATCACTTTGAACTCCAAAGAATACGTATAAAAAACAAAAGTGGTGACAAAAATGTTTTTGCACTGAACTGGAAGTTTGGCTTGGTAGTCTCACAACTTATTTATTCTCAAGTAATCTCATTAGTATCAGTTTAAGTCAAGTCATGACGTAAAAAATACTATTTCCGGGTCCAAGTCTTCACTCGTTTCAATTAGGGGTGTGAGATATTTGTTTGCGGACAGTTAAAATGTCTCCACTATCTACTTTTTCGGAAATATTGTTGTATCGCGCCTACATCAAGTACGCAACAAGTGCAAGTATGTGACAAACTGAGGGGTGCGCAACATGAAGGCGAGTTAAGGCCCGGGTGCGGAGCTTTCAAAGTATACTCACCGTGCGTTCGACACATACGCAATATAAATGATTTCTTATTCAAATGATTCCTCTACCAGGCTGTCAGGGCAGCACTGATTTGCTGCATTTACAATACATAAAAAAATTTAGGATAAGTAAATAAAAGTAGTCTATCGACCATTGCAAACTAGTTTATATCAAACATCAAGAAAACAAAGAACATGAATCAAACGTTATGGTGACAAAAACTATCCACAGCTTTCTGTTCTTGAAAGAAGTGAAAATAAAAAAGAGAAAACAATAGTGTGTATGCAAATGCTGTCTATTTCCTTTGTGTAATTTTTGTGTGCTGTCCTGTCTCAATATCTTTGCGCGCATGCGCTGTTGTACACTTAAGGGCGATTTATAGTCGTGCGTAGGTTCTACGCCGTACCTACGTACCTACATAGCTCTGCGTAGCCTGACGCGCACCTCGCAAAATTTTTTACAGCGCGTCAGATCTACGCGGACCGCAAGCGCTGTGATTGGTCCACCAGAACCCCTCCCATCAGGTAAAAAAACTGCGTCATAGGTATTTCCGTTTGTGACGGTGAAAACAAAGATGAGCCAAGTTGAGGAGTGATTTAACTCAAACTGGAACAAAAGTTGCTGTTTATTTACTTCCATCGTTGCTGGTCTTCTCAAATTATACACAACAAGTTGCTGTTTCTTCTTCGTTTGTGGGTTAACTTGCCAAGCTTCTTCTTCTTCTCTGACGGTCGCGCTGTTACTGTGGTTACACGCGTGGATACTGCCCACCAGCGGTCGCGCGCGTGTTTGCACGTCGACACGGACGACGACGCAAAAGTATAAATGAAAACCGACGCGGAACCTACGCCGTCGCTGCTACACCAGTAGGACTTACGCACAACTTTAACGAGCCCTTTACTGTCCATGCACTGTCCGTGCATATTTTTTGTACCTTGTAGGACAAAATTTTTAAATGGGGGCATAAGTATGGCTGTATTAAAAAACTGCCGTAATAAAATCTTGAAATCATGATTTATTAAAAAAAAGAAAAGAAATTGTGATATGATATTCCCCCATATTGCCAACCCCTAATTTCAATAGAGGATACTATTTAAACAGCCATTTATGAACACCATTTATTTAACTCACACATTTAAGTGAACATTTTATAAACTTAGTGTACACTGCAGTCTCCAGGCTCAAAGAATCATCGATACCAATATATTAATAATTCGTAAAAAAACCAAATCTGACCAAGTCCATATCTGGTCATCTTGGAATTAGCTATGGAGATAAAAGATAAGTGTATATTAGCATGTTTTTAGTTATTTATTCATGGCATTTGAGGTCGGTTAGACCCGAAAGCGGTGCATGATGTAAGACTTAACAAGCGGATTTGTAATATTGTAATGCTGATTTTGTCATATTTATATTAAATAGAGATGCTTACCATCACATTTACTTTAAAGGGATAGTTCACCCAAAAATGAAAATTCTGTCATCATTTACTCACTCTCATGTTGTTAGAAACCTGTATGAGTTTTGTGTTATTTTGATGAACCCAACAAAGATGTTTTGCTAAATGGTATTGTAACCATAGGAAAACAAATATTATGAAATATTCTGATAAATGATGAAGATGTTATTTTCATAAATGATGGTAAAAACAGAGTTGATGGAACCCATTGAATTCCATTGCATTTGTTTTTCCTACTATGGAAGTCAGTGATTACAATCAGATCTGGCTCACCATCATTTATCAAAATCTTTTCTTTTGTTCATCAGAAAAAATAAATTCATACAGGTTTACAACAACATGAAAATGGGTGAACTATCCCTTACTAACTTGATTTTATTGATATTGATATTATAAATTTTAGCTAAATCATTGTAAAACCACAAACACACACACACACACACACACACAAAATCAGTGAAGCAACAAACACACACTTTGATGTAACACAGTGTTTTGCTTGTGTTTCATATTTGTTGAGCTTTGATGATAATTATGTTCAGCCATACAAAAATGCAAACGACTCTCCAAAGATTTGATCTGAATATCGTTTAGCCATTAAAGCAGACTTCATCATACAAAGTTTCTGATAAATATATAAGGTCGCTTTTATATATCGTATCCACTTATTCGACTCATTTGCAAGTACCCATTCACGTGTGAGTCAGTCCTCATCAAAAGTTCATTAAAATGTGTACATCTTCAAAGTTGCACACTCAAGGCTTGCATATCCACCATGATTTGAAATATATATATTATATATTATATATATATATATTATATATATATATATATATTATATATAATATAATACAAATTAGGGCTGTGACGGTCATTATATAACCGTGAGACCGACGGTTATAGTTGAACACCGTCATTAGAACTCTATAACCGGCAAAACCGTGTTATTAAAATATTAAAAAAAAAAGTATCATACAGAATTTTTAATACTATTTAAAACAATTGTTAACAGTCTGTGTTATACGCCCCACCATGTTCTCACGCAGTGAAAAATACAGAGCGGAGCAGACACTGACAACGTGCTGACATACAAGACAGACCAGGTTACTTTTCGGTTACTTTTGACATTAACTCCTTAAGTGGCGCTGTCCCGCTCACGGGACACCTACGTTTACGTCAATATTTTCCATATAAATTGTATGTATATCACTACAAACTATATATTGTTGGAAAGGTCTAAGCCCCTAGAATACATATATCAACAGTGTTTTATAAAATAAATTATGTAGGGAGAGTAATTGATTCAATTTTACAGAGAGTGCGCCTCAAAACATTTATATCCTGATAAATGTCACTGTCCCGCCAGCGGGACGCCAACATTTACTTCAGTGTTTGCATGTGAATTCTTATCCAATCGTGACAAACTATATATCATTTGAAAGCTCTAAGTGTGTAGATTTCATTTATTATCACTATTTGGTAAAGGAATGACATAGTGAGAGCTATTTTCTAAAATGCCACGGGTATACAGGTTGGCCCACGTTGTTGTTATATATTTGTAACACTAATACCCTGTTCCAAACCTAAACAATCATGACAAACTATATATCACTGGAAAGCTCTAAGAGTGTAGTTTTCATATTGCATCACCATTTTGGGAAAATAATGATGTAGTGAGAGTCAGTTTCTAAAATGTCACACTGCCACAGTTGGACTCAATTTGTTTTTGCATATGTATAGCACTAATACCCTGTTCTAAACCTAAACAATCTTGACAAACTATATTGTTGGAAATCTCTAGGTGTGTAGTTTCATATTTCATTGCCATTTTGGGAGAATTATGACGTAATGAGAGTCAGTAGTTTCTAAAATGTCACGGGGCCACAGGTAGGCCTAATTTGTTTTACGTATTTATAAGACTAAAACCCAACTCTAAACCTAAAAAATCATGACAAACTATATATCACTGGAAAGCTCTCAGAATGTAGTTTTCATATTTCAAAGTCATTTGATGATAGAAATAATGTAGTGACAGTTTTTAGTTATATGACCCCACCCCCCATAGGAATGCATATTAATTTTATATCTTCATAATCTAATATCATATTATAAAATCTTCAAAAATGTTGACAAACTATATATTGTTGGAAAGTTCTAAGAATGTAGTTTTCATATTTCAAAACATTTTTGCAGTAATAATAATGCAGTGATAGTAATTGAATAATTTGTGACAAGTGTATACTGCAAACCGTTGACACCTAGTGGCCGTTGTTGGCAAAACCACTAAAAGTGTGATACACACCTCATTTTTTGTGATTTTAACTTGAAATTTGGATCAGAACTACTTGAAACTTATGGCTTCTTGTTTGCATTATTATTTTTGTGAAACATTTACATTATTATAATTTTATTTATAAAAATAATTTGTTAGGAATTATTTCTATTTATTAAAACAAATATAAACTGCTATAACAATTTAATTATTTAATATGTTCACCTCGTTTCACCTCTGTGAAACCCCCAAGTGTCTCTTTAAAACAAGACCAAGATTAGGCTTCTAGACCAAAAAATGCCAGAGTTATATTAATTTGAAGATGTATATCACAATTTCACCCCCCCACTCTAAAGGTATTTGCGCCACGTAAGGGGTTAAACATATTAAACAAAGTCTCACCTTTCAAATCATCTCTTCCTTCTAGTTAATTTATAGCATCAAATAAACATGAATGACCATAAGAAGGATGTTGTTTTAACCGCGGAAAGACGTCATTACACTCCGCTTTTCAAGTTCAAATTCTCCATGCTAATCTACTAACTCTCCTGAAAGCACATTCACTGCTGTCTTGCTGTTAATTTTAAATAAACGTAGAGTAAGTAGCTAATACAGTGTCTTGTTTATTCAAACGCCGGTTTACTTCGCAAGTGTGAGCACTGAACACGCGTACTGTATGTGGAGAGCGTTTGCCAGCGCGTGGCCATTGTCGGCTGCGTTTGCTGCGCATACTGTGCAGTTTTAGTAACAGTATAAAAATCTCAAGTTCATATTACTTTACTTACATGCATTTATGAGCAAAACCTCTTCAAGACGCTTTTTAATCCACATTCCGGTCCATGTAATGACAGATATAGACACAATTAAATCTGTTTCTCTGAAGAATTATCAAAATAGATGAGAGAGGATTCATTTATCTGAGCAGAGAGTGACAGCGCAGTCTTCTGTCAACAGTGTGTTTTTAAATATTTCATTGCTTTCTGTTAAATTGCTTAAAGTCATTACTGTTAAAAAACACACTTGGCATCACATTCATGATTTTATGGTAAAATGACACTTTCGCGTCAATCCACGAACATTTAAACGAGCAAAAACGCCCCCCACAGAACGGTTATGTTATGAACCGTCACATTTGACTCACGTCATAACCGTCATCACCAATTCTGAAACCGGCACACCCCTAATATATATATATATATATATGTTCTTGCAATAAATGCAAATATCAAGCTGCTTTCAACCAGCATTTCCTCTCTTTCTTACATCTGTAATTTTCCACATAGATCAACTGGTGAGAAACCATCTACAACTGTTCTGAAGATAGATAAGACAATCATTTCTGTCACATTTAAACATGCCGTAAGTGCCGCGATAGTCCTACAGGAGCGTAAAATCGTTTTGGCAAAACAGGAATGCATTTCTCTTGATTCATCTCTTGTTTTCTTCTCCATCGTTTTATCTTTTTTTCAGAGAAACAGACAGTGACGTCCGTCGAGCAATCCTGCTGTGACTGAAGATTGCACTTAACGCTGGAGAATTGCTGCATTACCATCGCACCCTATAGATTTGTCCCGGTACACAAGAACATTTGCTGCTATGCATTCAGCAGATGCTTTTATCCAAAACAACTTTTATCGGTTTTACCTGAGATTTGAACCCATGACCTTGGCATTGTCAGCGCCATGATCTACAAGAGCAGATCTCTCTTCACCTTATCAAGGTGTGCTTTCGGGAAAGCAGATCATCTAATAGTTTGCAGTTGCATCATTTCAACTTTCCTGCTCTTAAAGTCGGGAAGAAATCCTGCCTGCTGGGTAGAGCTTCATTCTGTAATACAATGTACCGAAATGACTAATAACCGAGACGAGGGAGGTGTCTCTCTTTAAAGCAACTATTTTAATGGCCTCCATACAGTCTTTCAAAAAGTTTCGAGGACGATCAATGGTTCTGGGTGAAATCACTGTCACTCAGAGGGGGAAACGCAAGTTTCTTTTCAGCCCTGAAAGGTTTCTGGCAGCTACAGAAAAACTATCACTAATTTAAAAACACTCTTTGACAAAATATCAAAAACAGACCTTTTTGTGGGCTTTTTAAAGAAGCTGAATTTTTTTCTAGTCGAATTTTAATTAGCACTAAAAATGTAGTTCCTGTGTAGCTCAGTGGTAGAGCATTGCATTAACAGTGCAAATGGTCATGTGGTTGAACCCATGGAACACACATGCTGATAAAAAAACCTTGTAATGCACTGTAAGTCACTTTGCATAAAGCATCTGGCAAATGCATAAAAAATATGCCTATTATACAATGCAATACTAGAAAGAAAAATACTAGTTTTTTGGGTATCACACCTCGTTAGATAAAGGTTTATAAATAAATAGTCAATGAGCTAATTTGTTTATTTATTAGGTCAAAATGAACGGGTTAACAATTTTATTAACGTGCGATTAACGCAACGCACAATTTCTGTTTGACCCCCATAGTTGTTTAATTGAGATGCAGACTTAGGGCCGATTCGATTTCGCCTCTAAATCCGCACGGAAAACGCGACCGTCTGTTGGTTCTTGTCACATGACCTGCGGTGCGCTTGCGGCATTCTAGAAAGTTGAAATGTTTTTAACTTGATGCAGTGCGAAACGCGCGCCTACATTTGAAATAACGAACAGGAGCACGCAAAAGCACAAAATGTGAATCGCCCCTTAGACAGTAAATGTGACCCATGCTGTCTAAATGATTCAGAGGTTTTCATAAAAAATAAAAACATTTAGTACTCATCTAGCGAATCCAATGCTCATTGCAATCCAAATGGTCATTGAACATATAAAATAAAAAAAATTAAGTTTTCTGAGAGGTGTACCATCCTAAATTAACTAATACACAAAGATGCGTGTCCATCAACTTGCGTGTCTCATTTTGGTTTCGGTTTTAAAACATGCAGAAATTAGAATATAAAGTGTAGGACTTGCTTGATGTTAAAATGGCTTTTAAGAGATATAAAGTTTGGGACCTGATTGATGTTAAAAGAGTTATTAAGAGGGATAAGACTCAAAACGATCTTTCTCACGCTGACTGACACATCTGAAGCATTCACACAGACGTGCAAGTGCCCGATCCCGATATATGCACACATAGAGAAAATTACGGTTTTCAAAATATCTGTTTTGACAAGAATTCATGCAAATATAATCTGTTATGTCTTAAGAGAAATGTTTGATTAACTGTTGAGGAAAAATATCTGATGTGTACATTATATTAGATCCTTGCATTGCAGTAGATCTTAAAACTGTCTGTCTCATGTCAGTCACACAATAAAAGAAAAAAACTTTAACACATATTGATATTGTTATTGCTGTGTGTGTATTAAATATATTAGTTTTACCTGAGATTTAAAGGCAGTGGCTCTCAAATCTTTTCAGTGTGCGGCCCCCCTTGTGTACGGTGCATTCCTTCGCGGCCCCCCAAAGAAAATTTATTGAAAAATGTTTTTGAAACGATACATTTTAATTAGACAAAACATATTAAAGTATTCAAAGCAGTGCTGTTGGTTAGTTTTTTTTGTTTTTAGGTTTAATAACACAAAATTAATGATACATTTACGTATTTTATAAAATATAATAAAACTGGGGCCCCCCTGGCACCATCTTGGGGCCCCAAGTTTGAGAACCAGGTATGGATGTGGTAATTTTTGAAATTAACTTTGCTGACTCTGTCAACTTCAAAAATGTGTAGATCTGACAAAACATGACAGAGTTTAACAAATCATACATCATTTTGAAGTTTTAATAGAGAATGTCAAAATATAAATAACTAATTTTTAAAAAATTCCTCATTCCAACTCAATTTACCAGCACGGCAATCACAAATGATGCAGCAGCAAACAGAAATGGAGAAAGAAAAGGGTCTTCTGAAAGGAAAATTCATATACAAAACAACGGCTGGTGGGTCTGTCAAAAATGTAAACAGGCTGGTGTAAACATACATTTGCATAAATCATATATATTTGTCCACAACCATGGTTGATTAGAATATTAAATACTTGAAAAGTGTTAAATTAAGGTACATTTAGAACAGATAAAATTAGCGATTAATTTGCGATTAATCGAAAGTTAACTCATGACAATCATGCGATTAATCTAAATTAAATATTTTAATCTACTGACAGCCCTATTAATTATATTTTATTATATTGAAAAAAAACTCAGTCCCGCAGTATACCTTCATTAAATGTAAACCTAAACACTTTTATGAAGATAACTGAATATGGAGAAAAAAAAAATTCTTGTTAGTTAGTTAGCTATGATAAGGATAAAATGTGTATTGTGCTTGTGTTTGCTATACATGCTAAACTCATTCCTGAAACTCACAAACCTGTATTAATTCCTTTGTTCTGATTAACACAGAGGAATTTTTCCTACTAGGGAAGTCAATGGGGCCTCTGAACAGTTTGGTTACAAACATTTCTCTAAATATCTTCTTTCGTGTTCACGAGAACAAAAGAATGAATACAGGTTTGTAACAACATGAGAGTGAGTAAATCATGACAGAATTTTCATTTTTGGGTGAACTATCCCTTTAACTGATCATAGCGTACTATTACACCATGCACAATTTTTAAAAAGTCTTAGTTCTTCTACATTGTACAGTGTTTATTTTAGCATTTAAAAAAATCTTGAAATATTTGAAACCCTCCAAAGTACTCTTTCGTGTAACAGCATTACAGTATTCAACACCAAATACTTAATATCTACTGTATATATGTAGGACTCGTACTGAAACAGATCTTTTGAGAACCGCTTTTGTAGGTTGACACGTGATAGCGGTGGCTTGTTAGCATCAGGAATTCTATAAAGAGACGTGAAGGACTCAAGACTTAGTTTCTAGGACAGTAGAAATGAGATCTCGCCAAGCGCTGGAGTAATCCAGATCATTTCTGTGGGAACATTAGCACACTAAAGGGATCAATCTCCATCCTAACACTCAACCACTGGGCTGGTGACATTAAGGAGCGAATCAAATTTAAAGCAGAATCAGGAGAACGTCGATTATATCAACACATGTCAGAGTTTGCCGTGAACACGTGCGTTGGGCCCGGTCTGGAATTCCACGAAAACTTATCCTGAACCACGCGTCTGTGAAATCATAATACTAATGATTATAATTAATCATCTACGACAGCCTTTCACTCCGGCAGAGTACTGAAATAAACATTATCAGCATTCCTCATCCACAGAGCAGACATTCGCGAAGAAACGCCACGCTCCCACCTCGTGGCATCCAATTGAATTCTTCCACCGTGCAAAAACACTCCCAAAACATCGTTATTTCACTTTTCCAGACGTGTCATTCCTCATTCCGAACAGCTCCGTACAAACAACGCCTTTTGCCGCAAGTTCTCGAGCCATCATTTCTTTCGACATACAAAGGCTTTTGCTGGATGGAGTTAGTAAATAGTGGGAAAGGAAACCAGTGGCGTAATATGATATAGCTGAATGCTATTTTCAAGGCAGCTTTCTTCCGACAGGCCTGTGTGTAAATCATAGGATTTTTTTCTAAAAGATATGAGAAGCAATCCGCTCCTGCACCTTAAATGTGAGAATACATTCAGTATTTGCTATATCACATTGTGTCATTGTGTGCATGGGTGTGTGTGTGTTTGTGTAGAGCAAGATCATACTGTTTAAATGTTGAACTACATTGACAAAAATCTATCAATATTTGAATTAGGATCAACTGATGCTAACCACGAAGATGTCATTAAGAATAAATACAAAGTGTGTTTTTGTTTGTTTGTTTTTTTAGTGCAGCTTATCACTGCAATAACTATAGTGTTTTGGCATAAACTACCGTGGAAAAAACACCAGTTTTAAAAAATCAACAGCTGCAAGAACAACTGGGAAAATGCTGGTGTCTGCATTTCATCAGCTGGGATAAAACAATACCTGCAAATAGACAAAAGTTGTGAAATATTTGTGCACAGCGTGAGACCCTAAAGACAATGCACAGCAGGATTTAAAAATCAACTAAAATGTAATTAAACAACAAAAAGTGAAAACTTGACCATGTCAGCACCTAATAAAAAACAATCAAAGAATTGATCTTTTTTACTTTATCTGGAATTCTGTTTGTTTTAATATACAATTCATATTTTAACCCAAGATAAAAATTCAGGATTGGTACCAAATAATGTAAGGAATTCCTTTCTAGTACACATCCTTTAGGCTATTGTAGTACACTAAATGTACAACTTCCACTAATTCAACAATTAATGAACCAGAAAGCGTTTAAAACTAAAATTTGATGTTATGCTCTGATAAACTTAAGAGAAAAATCTTTTCCCATGCAAATCTTCCTCGAATCCGACTTACTAATGTCCAAACTTTTTTGGAGGGGGAGGTTTGGTGGTGGCTCAAGTTTGGCCATTGAGATGCGAGCACTTTGATATGTAAATGAAGGCCTGGAAAATGAAGTGCTGGGAAATCACAGGCCGTTGATGTGAGCTGAGATGGCACTTCCTCTAAAGACATGCACAACAAATGGAGCGAATGAGAGCACACCACAACTGTGCATTTGTCCATGTGAATTCACTCTTTGCATTCAAATGAATGAACGCTAAACAATGGGTCACAATAGAGATTAAATGCACTGTACTTTCATGCGTTTAAAATGTAAATCATAGGGCTTTTTCTATGAACGGGGGGTAACGTGGGTTCCTCTCTTACTTTAAATCATTCAACTAAAACTTTTAATTGTTAAGATTAGTTTGAGACATGTTCTTGCACTCTTGTTGGTAAATTTTTGGTCAAGTACACAAACATCTATGGATGTGAGCTAACGTAAAAAATTCCAGCTTCGACTTCAGAGTTTTAAAACTCAAACATGTGTCCTGTGTGAACGTCCTCGAATTCCGATTCAACTGATTTCTTACACCTTAATTAAAGGTTACTTAATATTACGTTTTTAAGCAAGCTCGAAACCCTTAAAAAAATTAAGGATTGACCATAATGTTTCAGTTTCTTCCACACTTTTTTTAATGGCACACACAACTCCATTTTCTTTAAATACAAAATCACAATTTCATCAAACTAGTCCCCTGATCTGTGCATTTCTGTCTTTCACATCACACACACAGTGAGTGTGACATGAGCAGCTCGTAGCACACTAAATAATGCATGTGCAGTAAAATGATCTCATTTTAAGCTCATGCAAAAATGACTTTTCTAAGAGACGAACAAAACTAAAATCAACTGAACCGAACCCTATTCAATGTTTCCCATTCACAAACCCCATGTGAAAACGGTGATTAAATGCACTCCTGTTTTTTCTTCTACCTAACCCGCTGTTTAATTTATTTCCACTATATAAGCACTGTGAATACTTTGGTAACATTGTTATAATGTGCATTCGTGCTTTCAATATTATTTATTACTGCAAAGCCTTTGATGTGGTGTAATAAATAAAGCCACAGAAGACAATGCGTGGCCAGTTTATAAAGGTGTTATTTGCATCTAACATTTCCATTGATTCATTGCACTGGCCTTCGTCAGTCACATATAAAGTACAATTCAGCAGATATTACTATAATAATAAGAAGAAGAAGATATAAGCACAGCTGGCATATGCATGCTCTTTTTGGTTTTTCAAACCCAGACAAAGTGCTGTTATCAATGTCTTGTGGCAGGACAGTAAACACGAGCTGAACACTAGACGACCTGCATTCTTTCACATCCTTACCCTGTTTAAAGATTTTTTTATTAATTGTGATTTCATTTCAAATGGACACATTTGATTTTTTTAACATTGTTCTTTTGATGTTTACTGTCCCGACGTCTTAAGACTCAAATGGAATCGTTTGAGGAGGTGCAGAAAGACGGTTACGTACGCGCTTTCACGAGGATAGTTAAATACAACAACAAGCGCATGCAAATAAACCTTGTATGAAAAGAAAAATACTTACATATTGAGGAATATTTCCAGCAGATTGTGTTTGGGCGCAGTATAAACTGAAAGGGTTTCTAAGTGACCCCTAAAAGCAGCGCACAAAGACTTTCAGCGCGTCCGACGCGTTCGCTCAGGTAGACGCGTCCCCAAACAGATCCACGCGCTCCGGATAACTCCATCAGGCCCACGAAAAAACATCTGCTCGTAAACCGAACACCGAGTGCTTATTTCACAGAAACATTTCTCCGTTTTCAGGAGCCCGGAGTGTCCCGGTCCGTGCAACGTTCGGTTCAAGCGCAATAAATTCGCGTGACGTCTACATCAACCCCACGCGTCCTCCCCTCATCGTGCCAGCCCGACCAGTTTTTATGGAATCGGTCGATACTCGTCGATTTGCCGTACGTTGTGTTTTTGAACTTAAGGAAATCCGAGCAGCTTCGTACTGCGCAAAGTGAATCTTGAGTCAGTGGCTGAAAGACGGCGAGCGAGCGCGTCGAGCCGGCTGCGTGTCTCTCTGCAGAGGCGCACTGGAAAACCCGAGCTGGATTCGCACCGGGGGATCGGGAGCGGATCAGCACCTGGCCTTCAGACTCAAACCCATTCATGATGAGGCCATAAACCTTATGGAAGGCTCTTTTCCTAACAACTGTTTAAACACTGCTGAAATTTGCTTTGGGAAAGCCATATAAAAGGTGATTTTCTCGTACACACCACACTGCTGTGTGAGCACTTCTAGATGAAGGTTTTTTATTGTATATTTTTATAATGAAAATAATTGGCTACACTTAGAGTACTGCTGGATGTATAAACCTGAAGAGAAACATTTTCAATTCAAATTCATTTCTATTATACAGAAACTTTGGTAATAAATCTATTTCAGACGCTTTAAAAGGAATACTGCTATACAAAGCCCAGTAGGTGAGATAAAGGGGATTGTGGGAACACATAAGAATGATACAAAGCAAATATAAAGCTTTCTAGAATGTATGTACCAACAAATAAATAAATGCAACACAATTTGTCTTTTTCAATGAAATTTCATGGGGACCTCCAGGAGGCCCCCTGGTGTATATGAATTTAGATTTTTTTTAAATGGTCCCAAGCTGTCATTGGGACAGTACCCTTTAATACGATCCTAGTATACTGTTAGGTATAGATATACATTTGTTATATCTGAGGTACTAATTTAAACTCTAGGCCTGTCAGCTACTTTCATAAGTTGGTAAATTGGATCAGAAATAATGCCGATAGTCAATAGTAATGTCTTTTTAAGATCATTGATTATATATGACAATAAAATAGCATAATAATGCAAGTACATCCTTTAACAAAACTTCCATTTTTAAGAATATTAAGATAAAAAAAATATGAAATATTAATATGAAATTGGAATGTAAGTTTTTTTATATTTAAATATTTAAAACATAAATAAATATTATAAAATATGCATTTGAATTTTAAAAAGCTATAGTCATTGTGTCGAGATTTGACAGCAGGCAGAAATAACAGGCAATATCGATTAGCTAAAATGCTAATGACATTTATTTTTATACAAACAAAAACACATGTAAACACTGCTGGGAACAGATTAATCACGATTAATCGCATACAAAATAAAAGTGTTTTTTTTTCATAATATATGAGTGTGTGCTGTGTGTAATTATTATGTAATTATTCATGTAGGTATTTAAGAAACATTTACATGTGTATATATACTAGTCAACATTTCAAGTGGATCAAAAACTTTCATCCAAGTTGTCCTAAGACAAGAACGGATATTGGGTATTGTTTTAAGAAAGGTTTTGATCCACTTCAAATGTTGACTAGTGTATATATATTTATTTATATTTTTAGATATTCTATATAAATAAATAAAAATTATATATAAATAAAAAAATCTGAAGTGACTAAATGTAGAATAATTACATTCAGTGCACACACAAATATTATGCAAAATATCACTTTTATTGTGAATGTGATTAATCGCGATTAATCTTTTCCCCGGCACAAGTAAACACTATGGCAATATATCGCCTCTCCAAAAACTACAAAGGTTATGTTCACTTATCGTGCGATAGTTGATATAGTCGTTATTGCGACAGGCCTAGGCCTATGAACTTTTTCAGAAGTGCAAAGGTGTATGTTTTGTAAGGGTACCACCCGGTGGTGACCTCAATATTGATGTGTCAAAATAATAATAAACTTTAATTAATTTTATGGTTCCTCATCTTATCTTTGCCATTCTATTATTTAATTACAAAGCAGCAATTCAGAATACGGTAATTAAACAGTAGGATTACAGTATGCAGCTGGAAACCCTGCTGTCAGTATTTTACCGTAAATTTAAAGAACAACCGTAATTTAGAATACGGTAATGATATCGTAGGATTACGGTACACACCTGAAACATGCTTGCGGTATTTTACCATTAATTTACAGAACAGCCGTAATTTAGAATACAGCAATGATACATTAACAAAACATTGCACTTCTGAAAACCCTGCTGCCAGCATTTTACCGTAAAATTTAAAGAACAATCGTAATTTATAATACGGTAATGAAATCGTAGAATTATGGTACACAGCTGAAACATGCTTGCGGTATTTTACCATTCATTTAAAGAAAAGCCGTAATTTAGAATAAGGCAATGATACCGTAAAATTACAGTGCACTGTGCACTGCTGGAAACCCTGCTGCCAACAATTTACAGTAAAATTACGGCATTTTTACAGTGATTTATTAGTAGTTGCTGGAATTAACATGAACTAAGATTCATAAATACTGTAGAAGTATTGTTCATTGTTAGTTCATGTTAGCTTATGCATTAACTAATTGTAAAGCATTGCTGGTTGGATCAACCGAGAACACACATACTGATATAACGTATAGCTTGAATGCATTGGATAAAGTTTCAATTGAATTGGCCACACCAATACAATGTCACAAGAAATGGCATTAAAATGAATTGATTGAATAAAAAAATCAACATTTACACAAAATAATTTTATTAGTCACCACATTTTGCAACAACATAAGAAATCACTTCATTATTTATGACTTATTATGTGTATATAATATATCTAAACAAATATGAAGACAACCATTAAACTCTTTTTAAGTAAATTAAAGCATTCTGGGAAACAAGGTGTTCTTCCACCATGGTCCATTAAATGAAAGAAATTTTTAAGGCATCTCATACATTTTTAATTCTGATGGGTCCAAACAACTATGATTACTACAAAATGTATATGATTAATATTCATAAAGGAACATCTTTTATTGTCTTCCAATAGAAACATTTTAACAATTCACCACCAACTCTGCTATGGGCGCATAAACTTCCCTACACCATATAAGGTCATTTAAATGATGCTGTCATTGTACATCTCTGTGATTGAGGAGTCACATCTCTTCTCTTCGTGGAAGGAGTGAATTCGGGAAAAATCCACGTGGGTGATGAATGATGTTTAGAGTAGAGTCAGACCAGCGGGAAGTAAGGAGGAGTACAATGACATTCGCTGGGAGAGAGCGGAGCAGGAGAGATATGAATAAGGCAAACACAGTGGTAACTCGAACCCATGCAGACATCTCAACACTTCAAGCAACAAAAAATGTTTGTCCAGCCATTTGTTCCCAGTGGTGTCAGTGGTACCTCCCCTGAGGAATAGCTCTGGGGGCTACAACCCACTCCATAATTCCAGGAGGCACCAAGATTAGCCGAGTAAACCAATGATACGTGCTACAACAACAGTCGCTTCTTTGAAATGGCTTAGACGCCCCTGGAGACTGCGCTTTGTCACTGTGATTCCTGTTCAGACAAGAATACCTCACAAAAACAACATAAAGTTATCAGTTTTAAGGACTGAAGTTGAGCAGAACTCGAGTCTTAGTTGTTGAAAGAACAATGTCGCTCATGAGGAGCATAAAGACAGACTCGGCACAGGGAAAGGTCCTATCACATACCCAAGTCTCTCCATTAGTTGTAAAGGCACTGGTTGGATTACTTCACCGGAGTGATTCTCTTTATTGATTTTAAAGAAAAAATATTTAAAAAATATTCTGGATTCAAGGGGGAAATGATTATAACCTTAAACTTGTTTCATTGTATCTCTTTAATGATCTTTTCCTAATTATAAAGTTACATATGACAGAATTTCTATACTTTTTATTTTTACTTGTTACTATAGCAACAGGATAAGCTATTCAAACATTTTTAATTGTGTTACATTTAGACTTAAATACTGCAATTTTTAAACCATGTCACTACTTATACTATAGATTAACATGTCACAAATATCTCACTTTCTTTTATGAAAAAATCCACACCTGTTACTTATTATACATCCACTGAAATGTGATCAGATCTATTTTGCATTGATAAATGTTTTAAGGCAGATGATGTAAAAAAATAAGATTTCTAGCAGTCAAGAGATCTCCTAATTGAAGAATCACCCACATATATTAAAACATGACAGACTGTCTCATACGAAACAGACTCACTTTACTACGGCGCTTAAACAAATACAAAAACAAGCACTTCAGTAAGAAGATTAATTTCCATCTCGTTCTCTTTCCTCCCAAGACCAAGTACACAGCCAGGTCAGTAGGATCTCATACACGTGGCTTCAATAATAATAATATTTAAAAAAAGGAAGGGGGGACACACAAGGGAAGCTACGAATTTGGGTCAGATTCACAAGGTGGAAAGCGAGTGGATTAGTGGTGTGCTGTCTTGTATTCGCAGGCATAATTTTACATAATAAAGAATAGCAGAGTAAACGAAAACAGATGTACCGCAGGTTACTGCCACCACATTCACCGACACATATTGTTATTTGAGCACAGAAATGTTTATGCAGTAGGTCGAGCAAATGGGAGGAAACACAAAGCGACGTGGAATGTTTTGTGTCTCGTTCAATCTATTTTTATTTATTTATGGGGGGATGTAATGTGTTGCACGTTTATATGTGTGATACATTAATTATTAGAGATAATGTTTGTAATTTGCCAGAACTCTAGAAAGGGGTTGAATTGCATCCATGTCTTTGAATTATAGGGTTTAATGCAAAATTATCAGATGGCAACCGAATGAGAAATGTTAATAATGCACAAAAATAAATGTTTTATGAAAAATTGCATTGAATTGCTTACTGCACCCAAACTTTAAAACTTAATAATAATAATTACTACAGTAAGTTGTTCATATACTGTGCATCAATTACCTAATTATTTTGTGAAACATTTAAAAGCATACTTGGCAACATTGTCTATGATGAGCATGTTTTATGTTCTAATTAATTAATTATAAAATTGTTTATTATAATTAATTAATTTTTATATTTTTTATAGGACATAAAGTCAGCTGGTAGAGTGTGTTGACAATGACAAGGTCATGAGTTCAATTCCCTTAAAAAATAATAATCGCCTTTGACAAAAATTGTCAAAATGGCCAAATGCCGAAATGATAGCACCCGGAGATAATAGAAAAAGTCTATAAAACTTCATAAATAAGAAGTAGTAAAGCATTTTTGATAAAAAAGTAACATTTGTCTATCAGTTATGCATGAATTCATCTTGTCATTATGAAAATGACATCACAGAAAAGACCCTTGCAGATCAGACTAGCAGGTCGTGCACGTTTTTCATTGTCAAAACCCAATTATATTTTAAATAATCATTATACTTGTACTCATGATAAATGATATATATTTTGCAACTTTTTTGAAAATACATGCATGCACACGGATATGCATTTAGAGTGTAACGTCAAATTGTTTTAATTAATGATTAAATCACTTCAAATCATAAAAAAAGTTTTGTTCACATTCTATAAAAGTTGTAAAATGAACATGACCCAGAAAAAAAGTTTACAGTTCTACACTTGCTCCGTGCATATAAACTAGATTTTTAAAGATTCATTTTGTCATGAAAATCCTCGTCTTGAAACTCCTTGTTTGCCATTGACCCATACACAACCCTTTCTCATTTTTCATTAATACAGGCTTAACTGTCTAGAATTTTAAATCAAATTTGTATAATGATCACGGCAGCTCTGTTGCACTTTTGCTCTCATAAACCATGAGAATGAAATGTTTTGAAACCCAAAATGAATCTTTGCATCAGAACCCTCATCATCAGCTTTAAATGATTAAATATGTTTGACAAGTCAGTGAGTTGTGTGCTTTAAATAGATGTACGACCTTCTTTAATGAAGCTGTACAGAATTATATATAATAGCACTATATAACCTTCAAAGGAATGAGTTCACACAAATATGGAAATTATTTCAGAATATACTCAACCTCATGACATTCCAGATAAGATTTTAAATCATTGACATGCCACCATAATTTCAGCCCTAATAATGCTTTGTTTGAAGTCACAAATGTGATAATAACCACCCAGCCAAATTTAAATGAATAAAAAAGCCTAATAAATAAAATAAGTTATCAAAGCATTGGAAAAACAGTCAGGATCTCTGTTCTCAAACGCTGGGGGCGTGTCCGCTTCAGGGCTGAAACCACGCCCACTCACGGGAAAGCTGTCGTCTCTCACCTATCGAATTCCACTACAACCGCACGAAGTGTGAAAACTCATGGAATACATGCATATGATACGCCAGTCCTTCCCATTCGCTTAAAACAGTGCATCTTTTTTTTGTCATTTTATGTATTGGTTTCTCAATTTTTTTCATTTTTTTTTACCATTGTCGCTTGGGTTACATAAAATGACATCCTAACAACACAAACCCTAATTCTAACCCCTGACTCCAAGCCGCCATGGCTTAAAAATAGACAAACACATGAAGATACCTATATATTAAATAATATCTTAAAGCAAATCTCAAATCTAACCCCAAATCCAAGCGAAAATGGATTGAAAAACTGGAAAAAAATTATATGCATGTATTGCACAACTTGCGCCATTTTAAGTGAAGGACTGGTGTAAGTCATTTTATGTTAGTTGTTCTAACCCCAAACACAAGCGACAATGGTAAAAAAAGAAAAATAATTTTATGCCTGCATTGCACAAGTCTTCACACTTCGTGCTATTTATACGCATCTACATGAGACAGGGTAGGTACAACATGAATATAGGCTCGTGATTGTGTTAGGGGCAGGGCCTCGCTCGGTAGCTCCAGTGCATCATCTAGCCACCCAGGGCTGGGTCTACGTGGGGGGGGGGCTTGGGGGCTTTGCCCCCCAGATTTTCCTTCTGCCCCCCCCAAAAAACCTCCAGCAAACCATTATAAGACATATTCAAAATAATATTGTATTGAAACATCCATAATTTACGTTTATGAATCATTTTAGTCAAGAAATGGCTGCCCACCCAAAAATCCTGACTGCTCCCCAGTCCAGCAAGCCTATAGACCAATTTAGAGTAGACGTCACAGTTACGTCACTGCAAGCTGCGCGCGCAATGCGGTTGCAGAAAAACAGTGGAAATGAATTAGACACGAGTGAAAAGAGCAAGATAACTCATTGGAAAATGTCCGGTTGTGCTGTTAAGTGTCAGAATAAGAATGCCAAAAAAGATGGCTTTAATTTTTATAGAATACCATCGTCGAAGACATCATTTGAAGATAAACGTAGGTATTTATGATTACAATAAGCCCTTAAACGGACAGAATGGAGCAAGGAAATCATCTGGAAATCTTTTAATAATTAGAATAGAAAATAAGTAGAGAAGATGTCCGGTGTTCTGTCGAAGTCTGTTCCCTCCATGTGTTTCTTATAGCGTTTTTATCACGTTACAATTATAATTTATTAAGGAAGAAATAATAGAAAACAGGAAAATTATGAAATATTTAATAAACGCTATTATATATAATACATGATAGTATTGCTTTTACATGTACTTTAGCGATTCACTTCAGACTGTAAAAATATTTGATTTAGCAAAAAAGAACAATACATATACATTACATACATGCATATCAGTAGCCAAGCCATTTAAACTTTTTATCTATCTAAAAAAATAAACGTAACGTGATTAAAACGCTATAAGAAACATGTATTAAAGGGAAACATATAGGAATCAGACTTCGACAGAAACACCGGATCCATAAAAATCACGGTTTAATGCTAAAACACTTCACAACCCTACTGCGGAGCAGTCACTTTCTGCAACCAGTTTGGCTCCGCCCACAAAAAACGTCATCTCTGTTTGCAAACACGAAATTGGTCTATACCGGGCCTGTAGCCACCGTTGTAGCCCTGCCCAAATAATCCTGTGGAACACTGTGGGAAAACTGTTAATTTTTTTTTACTTCACAATTCAGTACATTATAATGTTTGTTTAGAAACAATTTTCTGAAATGACTACACAGATTTTAAGAAAATACTAATAATCGTTTTCTCATATACAGTGATTGTTTAGCTTTAGAAAACATTTATTCATTTACTGGAGTCACTTAGATTGTATTTATAGTACCTGTATGTGCTTTGGAGCTTTGTATGTTGGATCCTATATCCTATATGTCAGAAAAAATTGTCAAAAAATTGTCCCAAGCCGTACACTACTTTCATTAAGTACACCTACAGAGTTTATATTAATAACTCTGTGGAGTTTTTTGTGATTGTTGCGGATTAATCTTGCGGCACGTTTTCTTAAAAAAATGGAATGGAATATGCAGGATTTTTATGCAATGAAATTGCGAGAACTTGCAAAAACTGTGGAAACTTGCAAAAACTGTTTGCAGCTTTTCAATGATGTTAACATCACATAATTATGTAACTTCATAACGTTTCCATGGCAACAGAGGACATGGCTGCGCTTGTATGAATTAAATGCAAACTTTCTGCTAAGATATATGTGATTTTTGCTACGAAAATGCTGGAATTATGAAATCATGCAAGCCCTGCATATTTTGTGTGTGAAAATCTGCAATTTATGCTGCGAAAGTGCGGCGTATTTGAAAAAATGCAGCCTCGCATTAATATGCGACTTTGGCTGATTATGCGTTGAATCATGCGATCGCATATTCAGGTTTTTCTGGAGGGACTGATATAAGTATCTGTACCTAAATGTAAAGGTTCCCGCACCAGCTTGGGACCATTTATTTCTGACAGTGTAGACATTGCATTATATCTTTATAAAAATCTTATTCAGCTGAAGAAGGTCTACATACTGTACACATGGGATGACAAGAGGGTAAGTAAATATGAGATAATTTTTATAATTTGATGAACTATTCCTTTGAGCATTTTTACCATAATCATGTTTTTGTATTATCTCAAGCTGATATGACAGATCAAAAAGTGAACTGTACATAAATCTAAACAAAAACTCCAGCAGGCAAACTTTTCAATTATTGTAATGTTTTCCATTCACATGCAGATGTGAGTCTCAGTCTGGTCTTCTTTCTTTACATGTGTTTCCCTCTTACATATATTGTTCTGTATGTTGGGAAAACCTCACAAAGGCTGGAGAGCCCTTCACCACTAATAAGAGAGCACTGGAGAGAACTGTGGTAAAATATGTCTTGTGTCATTACTCGGCGGTTTCGCTCACAAAAAAAAGTTCAAAAGCGTTTCATTCAAAAGCAATTCTGAAATGGAGAGAGCTGACGAACAAAAAAACAAAACTGCTTCGACTGTTGTGGAGATGATTTTCCATCAAAACTCTTTCATGAAACACATTTCCATGCCTTTTCATCGGAGACAAAGCACATGCCATGCACTCGGCAATTCGCAAACTATCTCTCACAGCCCGCGTTTTAATCACACGCTTTGCCACTGAAGTCAACTCTATCCTTCACCCCACTGCTCATCAAAGTCTACGAGAGCCTGGCTGATCTTCAGAATGGTGATGAAAGCAGAATTAGGTTAACTTGGATGAGCCAAATCTTCTCCAGTTCAACCATGCAGGTCATTGCAAATGACTTTTCCATGCCAAAATTGAATGCAATAGACCGAAATGAAAATCTACTTCAATCTTCTCACATTCAAAGCGGACAAAGAAAAGAAATCAGGGAAAAGTTCATGAAATGTTTTCGAGAGCTTGATTTTTATATCTTTTTTTGTATAAATAAAATCTTTGCCTGTTTGAAAATAAACACGGTTAGCATCAAGCGAATGAGTTGCATTTGCATATGATATCAACACACGCTGCAAATTTATATGAATATAGCAGCGCATACTCATTCTTTCAAATGCCTCATATCATTTACAGTTCACTCGAAGGCAAGAGCATCATAACAATGTCAAGGTGAGACTGCACCAATAAATTATTCCTGTTTATTATCCTGGGCAAAGGGACAGCTTTATATTTACCAGAAAGGCATATTTAAACTCAACAATGAATCTCTTTGAACTCCATACTCAGTGAAAAATATTGTACTGATCCGTTGTGTCCTTTAATTTAAAGGCAAGATCTTTATTGGTTTTGTGTTTTATATTTGATTAATATGTCTTGACATTCGTATAGCCCACGATTCTAAGAATAAGAATTTGGTTCAGATTTAGATTTTATTTTTAAACTCTGATTTCTTTATGGTTCCATCAGTAAACCTTTAATCCCTTTCACACAACACATTGATCCCATAAAATTGCCATAAAATTGCCAGAGTGCCTACTGTGTGGATGCAAACATGACCTGGAATTGATCCTGGGATCGTTCCAGGAATAGGGACCTACACTAAGAAAATCTCTGGTTGCACATGATTGAATTAAGTTTCCTTAAAATGATTTTTCTTAAAAAAAATAGTTGGATCTACGTAATTTAATTATGAACACCAAACTGAAAAAAATTCTGTAGAAATTTGCAGCTGGGTAATTTACCGTAGATTTAAATTTATGTTATTTACTGGCAACATTTTGTTCAAAGTTAAATGAACATTAAACATTTACAAGTCTTTGTCTTTACAGAGTAAAACTAAAAAAACAGCATCAAGCAAAACATTCTGGGAAACAAAATCTGAAGCAAAAAACAGAAAAAGGTTGATGATGATTTATGCTTCCCAGAATGCTTTGCATGAGGCTGTTATTGTATAGTTTTATTCTGTAAAGATAAAGACTTGTTATATTTAAAATTTATTTAACTTTGAACAAACTAGTCAACATGATTGAATCAAGTTTTCTTATGTTAATCATGTGCAACTGATTAGTAAATGAGTTTTTTTCAGTGTAGTAACATTAGCGTAACATTCCCGAAACGTGTCCTGTGTGAACAAAAACAGGATAAAATTTAACTTTCTTTCTCTCTCTCAACAGGTATTGTTTCGTCAGCCCAATCACACGAAATTACATACATATAGTCACGTATTTTTTTTGTTATTCTTAGCGGGAATTTCCCCGTTTTTTCGCTACACTGTAAAAAAATTCTGTTGAAATTGCAGCTGGGTTGCCGGTAACTTACCGTAGATTTAAATTTATGTTTTTTACTGGCAACATTTTGTTCAAAGTTAAATGAACATTAAACGTTTACAAGTCTTTGTCTTTACAGAGTAAAAGTAAAAAAACAGCATCAAGCTAAACATTCTGGGAAACAAAATCTGGAGCAAAAAACAGAAAAAGGTTGATGATGATTTCTGGTTTCCAGAATTCTTTGCATGAGGCTGTTATTGTATAGTTTTATTCTGTAAAGATAAAGACTTGTTAATATTTAAAATTTATTTAACTTTGAACAAACTCTTGCCAGTAAATAACATAAATTTAAAAATACGGTAAATTACTGGCAACCAAGCTGCAATCACATTGTAATTTCTACAGAATTTTTTTACAGTGTATCGTATCATGAATTTCGTTTATGTGTCATTGTCACGGATTGGTTTCTCAACTGTTTTGCCCTATTTTCTTACCATTGTCGCTTCGGTTTAGGGTTAGATTTACACAAAATGACATAGTATAAACCAATACTTAAAGTGACATAATGCAAACACCAAATCTAACCCTAAACCGAAAGTAAAATGGTTTGAAAATAGGAAAACGCAGTTGAGAAACCAATACGAGACAATGACACATAAACAGAGATTCGTGATACGATCACAAAAAAACAGAATTTTTTTGACAGTATCATGAAAATGAATCAAACAATGACATGACTATAAGTACATAATTTTGTGAGACTGGGTAGCGTTTCATAGGTCTGAAAACTTGGTATAAGCACTTCTTTTATTATTGCCAACGTGATCTCACGGAAAGTCGTGTTATAGTCACAACAAATTTAATTATTTATTCGTGTCAATGGCACAAAAGCTCAGCATTTTTGTGCCTTGAGCACAATGTCTTTTTCGTGTCAGTCGCACAAATTTCTATAAACAATTTTTCGTGTCCTTGGCAGAACTTTCTTTTTCGTGTCATTTTATGTATTGTTTTCTAATTGTTTTTAAATTATTGTCGCTTGGGTTTAGATTTGGGTTTGGGTTAGGATGTACTTTTATTTATTGGTTTCTACATGTTTTTCTTCCGCTTTTAAAACTATTCTCGTCTGGGGTTAAAGTTGGGGTCTAAAAATGTAACAGAAAGTGATTCTAACCCCAACCAACAATGGTAAGAAAATAGGGGGGAAAAACAAGAAAATAATACATAAAATGACACAAAAAAGAAAGTCGTGCAACGGACACGAAAAACTATTTAGAGAAATTTGTGCAATTGACACAAAAAGTGCCATGGACACGAAAAAAATGAATCCGATTTTTCGTGACTATAACACAACTTTCCGTGAATTCAGTCTGATTATTGCCTCCTTATGACAAATCTTTAAAAAGTCATTCTGCTTAATGCCAAAATGTAACAATGGCATAAGAGCATTGGGTCTCATACACTAATTACTGCGAAAATTTTTCCTATTATCAGACATTTGAACTTCTGAATTTTTTGTTGAATCATGATTTGTTTGTGAAAACATAGAAAAAATAGTTTATGATTGAATCAGAAAACAAATGCACAAGAAAAAGTGCACAAATACATTTACATGACATGTCACGTGTCTTTATGGGATCTTTACAGATGTAAAAGAAATCATTGGTAATGTGAATGATACAAAATGCGATCCAGGGCCAAATCCGAGCCATATTTTCCATGTTTTTCCGTAATCTGTGCGTAATAGGGTTTCTTAGTAATTTGCAAGCTGTTTTGTGAGTCTTTTAAAACCTGTGCATTAAAAAAGATTGTATGGGAGAGGAAAATGCAGCTGAAAGACGTGTAGTGGATTTATTGTCTTTGCATCATTTTGCGTCTTTCTCTTATAGCACATGTGGGAACAGATGCTATAGATATTTTGGAACTGTTCTGTTCACATTGGCAGAAGTATGCATATATTCAAGAACTGTTAATGCAACCACATTTCATGAAATCATTTGGTTTTGCATTTGTTTTTAACAGAAGGAAATGGTTCTGAATATCAATCAGGTTCACGATTCCCAACTCTATAGCCTTGGCAATGAATGACTAGTCCCTCTAAACCAGACCTTTGACCTTTTGGCGCAATGACTGTTGGCACAATATCATGAGTCCAAGGGTGTGCCGTCTGAAACTGAAACTGACGGTGACTGACGGTGTGAAATGCAAAGAAACGTCCCGGCCAATGTTTTTCTTTAGACAAATTCCTCTCTACAGGAGCTTAAAGTAGTTACAGTATTCAAGTAGAGAAGGTAAACTAGCCACATTCAATTTTACATTTATTTAAATCGGATGTGTTTTGGCACACAGGTCATCCTTGCGTTTAAAAGAATTTAAGTAAAGGGAAATTAAATACAAATAAATGTCATGCTCAAATTCAAAATAGACGAATGATGTTATGGGAACTAAAAAAAAATGTGTGACATCTACATTGTAAAAATTGTGTCAAATCAACATATATTGTTATGTTACTTTAACTTAACTTAAATTCATTTGAACAATTTCAACTTGTTTTTATAAGTTATGTCAACTTATCCCAAGTATACACTTAAAATAATAAGATGAATTGTTTTAACTTTAATGCTGCATTTTTTCCAGTGTACAAATTGGAAAAGAGAAAGGACAAGCCTTTGACACACATGAACACGCATGAACTGAATTGAATGATTAGATAACACAATCAGTACATACATTTCAGTTAGACTTTTTGTGAAGCAAGTGTCAACAAACAAAACTGCAAAAAAAATAAGGGCTTAACAGATAGTCCAACCCCAAACTCACACCATTGGTTAGGACAAAAGTTGATGTGTCAAACAAAAAGCAATGTTTTGATAGCACCTCAAAGACATCTGCCTTGCAAAAAAATCACCATCGAAAGACATTGGAAAAATGAAAAAAATACTTTAATGACTGAAAAACTCCCATCTCATCGTTCAGAACCTCCCCGCTGTTTCTGATATTGTCAATGTCTCTAATGTTGCATGGCATGATAGTTCACCAAAGCACTGTAAGCCATCCGTTCACTGCGAATGGTACTGTTCGGGTTTGAAAACCCTTTTGAAAAGTAAAAGGGTTATGTGTTACTGTCACAAGTGTGTATTTGACAGTACAGCAGAAAGACTCTGATGTGCGTGTGGCTATTGCTTTTGTGCTGAGGACAGGGCCAAATGGAAACAGATGCCGCTCACTGGTGTCCCAGCGGAGAGAGGAGAAAGGTGGGGGTGGAGAAAAAACGGAGAGGGAACAGGAGTGGAAGAGAGAAACCGAATAGATTTACAACATCTGATAATTCAGTTTCTCAACGGCCGACCTCCCAGTTGGTTTCATTCATTTAAAGAGTGCACTCACTGACCAAAAAGACAAAGGAAACCTTTTCAGGACTTGTTTAGAACCCAGCAAGCAAAAACTGAGATGGTGAAATGACGCCTGGACCCAATATAGTCTGGCTATGAGTAACCCACTTTTACCTTGAATAACCTTGAATTTGGTTGCATGCCGTTTTTGCCAAAATAACTTGGAGATGTAGGCTACTATAATCCATCATGTAAGCAAAGTCAACAGGTGTTCAAGGTGTTTGCTTTAATGTCTTGTACATGCTCTAAACATATATGCATCGTCTATTCTTGGGCTATGGTTAGACGTCTATTACACTTTCACTGGCAGACCAAATTTTGCCTTGTTTTAGCCAAAATTGAAGTGTCTGTCAGAGACTGAGGAAATTCAAAAATGATATGCCGTTTCTCAATACCAAGAACACCAAGTTCACACTTGCGTCCTTCATAATTCAGATTCCGAAGAACGAACACCTGAGGATGGGCGAGCCTGGATATATTGCAAAAGGAACAACAGAGTACTTGAGGTCATCATTCAGTCTAAACCAGGGGTCTCCAACCTTTTTGTGAACAAGCGCTACCACAATGGATAAAACAATCTGGAGTGCTACTTTTTGATATAGTCTACTCAAAACTTTTTTGTTTTACTTGTTGATATGTTTTATCATTGTTTAAACTGAGACTATTAATAGAATATGCTTTGGCGGGCACCTCACAGACTCCATGTTGGAGACCACTGGTCTAACCAATACGTGCAATCCTGGCTATTTTTATTTTTATGTATTTTTACAATAAAACAAAATGTTTTATTAAATGCAACCCTGCTTGTTTATGTTTTCGTTTACAAAATTTTAATGGTTCAGGCATCACGTGCATACCAACCCAATCTCACAGAAAGTCGTATTATAGTCACAAAATATTTGATTAATTTATTCGTGTTCAGGACACGAATTTCCACTGTTTTTTGTGCTACTGAGCATGGATGTCTTTTCGTGTCTGTGGCACGACTTTCTTTTTCGTGTCATTTTATGTATTGTTTTCTCATTGTTTTTTTTCCTATTTTTTACCATTGTCACTTGGCATTTGGGTTATAATTAGTTTCTGTTACATTTCAGACATCCTAACCCAAACCCCAACTCTAAAGTTAAATAGTTTTAAAAGTGGAAGAAAAACAAGCCTCATTAAGTTATGTGTACTTACTCTTTCTATTTAATTCAAGTATGGAAAGTTTTAGATATTAAACTCATGTTTGTAAGTTTCCAAATAGTTAAACGTAAAGTTACACATTGTCTTGACTACTTGGGAGTTGAAACAAAGCGTATCTTCAAGTATATTTAACTCACATTTGTAAGGTAGCAGATGAACTTTTGTTTCTACGTTTAACCAGCTTCAAATGTTTTACAGTGTGGAAACCAATACATAAAAGTACATCCTAACCCTAAATCTAACCCTAACCCCAAGTGACAATGATTTAAAAATAATAATAAAAAAAAACAATGAGAATACAATACATAAAAAGACACGAAAAAGAAAGTCGTGTCACAGACATGAAAAACTGTCTATAGAAATTTGTGCTGAGTGACACACACACACAAAAAAAACATTTATGCTCAGTAGCATGAAAAACAGCGTCCTGAACACAAATAAATTAATTTAAAAAATTGTGCCGTTAACAAGACTTTCCGTGAGATAGCTTTAATGTTTTAAAAAATGAAATATGATGTAAAACACAACCATTTTTACATTTGTACAACATTACTTAAACACAAGAAAAAAATCCAGCTAAAGTACAAAGGCAGTGATTTAATGCAGCGTTAAGATTAGAGAAAATATATGTGATTTATGAAAGTTAACTTTAGCCTCAACTAAAACCATAATAACAAATAACAGACTTTATATGAATAATAAAATGCCAGTTAGATATATCCAAAGGGAATATTTCATTTTGATCATCAGACACCGAAGAGCAGAGCATGAAATAAACATGTTTCTGATGAGTTTTTATGTTAATCTGTAATACGGCGATTATCCACTAGATGGCCAATTTATAAAAAAACTGAATACATTTTTTTTTTACAAATTATGTTTTGATAATTGTTCTGAATCTGATCTCTAACAAAATTCCTTCACAAAAATGCAATTCTTTCAGCTTTTTGCTAAAAAAAATATTTAAAAAAATACCCATATTTAAGACTTTATAAGCAGAGGATGAAATGTTTTTCCCATTTTGTTTGTTTGTTGTTTGAAAGCAGAGGGTCTCTTCTTTCATTTCATATATTTGTATGTTTATATATTTTTAGAAGAAAAAAGGCATTTGGTGAAACTTTTGTGAAAATCACAAAAAAATGTTTGCGGGCAACTTAAAAAAAAAATGGCTGGCGGGGAATGAGTTAATGGTGCATTGTGTAACTTTTAGAAGGATCTCTTGATAGAAATGCAATACAATATACATAACTATATTATCATTGGTGTATAAAGACCTTACAAAATGAACTCTATTGTTTTTATTAACTTAGAATTAGCGAAGTTTTTTCTACATACAGTGCCAACCCAGTCTCACCCCATGTCGTCAATATTTGACGACACTTGACCATTCGTCAATATGTGACGCGGAGGGTATACCTTTCGCGTCATTTTTTGACGAACTGGGGACTTCAATACTATTACGTCCGTTGCATTCTCTTCTCCTATTTTCTTACCAATTTCGCGTCGGTTTAGGGTTAGATTTACATAATGACATCCCTACCCAAACCTAACTCTAACCCCAACGCCAGGTGACAACTGTTTCTAACCCCAACGCCAGGTGACAACTGTTTAATTTTGCGTACACTGTTTAATTTCGCGTACACGGTTTAATTTTGCGTAATCTAACCCTAAACCGACGCGAAAATGGTAAGAAAATAGGAGAAGAGAATGCAACGGACGTAATAGTATTGAAGTCCCCAGTTCGTCAAAAAATGACGCGAAAGGTATACCCTCCGCGTCACATATTGACGAATGGTCAAGTGTCGTCAAATATTGACGACATGGGGTGAGACTGTGTTAACAGTGCGTGTCCCCTTACATGAAAGTCGCCATTATGCTTCTCCAGTAGCCCTAAATGGACAAACTGTTCAACAAAGCACGTTTCATCCCTACGTTGTCTCAAACGACAACATGTTTGTTCTTTGGCGGCTACCATATGTGTTTTGAAATTGAGGGGTGAACTGTTGGTTGCAATTTGCAATCTTACCACTAGATGCCCTTAAAATTTACACACACCGCCTTTAAAACTAGATTTTATGACAGAGAAAGAGTAATTTTTGAATATTGTACAGGTTTAAGCTCCATTGCCGTTGATGCGAAATGCATTCTGGGAAACTTGGCTGTCATAAGTCTACACAAGTCCTGATGCATACCGTTAAAGGGGCAGATCAAGAACACATCCAGGGATGTTATGTGAATTTGGCTTGATGTGAACTTGAAATTGTAACAGGCTGTGACTTATGACATAGTCACAAGAAAAACGCATATTGAGAAACAATCATAGTGAAATGAGGGGACTATGTGAAAAGTAAAAACTAAGAGCAGAAGTAAAAAACAAAAACAAATTGTATTTATTTCATGGATTACTATGCATGTCACAGTAATGCTGATCAATGCAAAATGTTAAATTATGGTTTGGTTTTGTTTTTGGTTACTAAACGATGTCCAATGTATAATGTGACTCCTGAAGCAAAACAATTCACAAGACAGCCTCTTTTACAGAAATCATTAAGCTTTATTCACCCACAGCATTTATTTTCAAAGTTGTTTGATATTTGAACACTGAAAGTTCCTTTTGGGTTGATCATGGAGCATGTTAAGACTCCAGTCATCGTTCATCTTCAGCGGTGGTTATAATTAAAACATATTGCTTTAGGTCAAACAGTGTGTAGTGCTGACTGATGAGGCGTCTCTTCACATGGACGGATGACCATAACCGTGGCAAATTACAGCTGAAATGATTTCACTCATATAGATGTTATTGCAGATAAAAGTTCAGCCAGGAGCCTTGTGTGACTGGCCTGTAAGCTCAACTAAATAGATGAAAAGAACGACGATTTGTCAGGATGACTTACCAAACATAAGTATGTTGAAGGTCTAAACACAATTGTATTGAAATATTTCAGAAATGATTTAGTGCAAGTTCAAACAGAAGTACAACTTTCTTAAAATAATAATGATAAGAATAAAAAACCTGAGGTTCTGGTTTGATTTATTTCCAAAAATAAATTTTAATAGGAAATAACAAAGTGCTTGTCTACTTGTATATGTGGCTTACGGGGACTCTCCATAGACATAATGTTTTTATACTGCATGCGCAAACTATATTATATCCTCTTCCCCAAAGGCCAAAATATGGTCAATTTTTGCACGTATGCGAAGGTGCGCATACAGTGCAAGTAGTGGTGCAAATTTTCGTCATCAGAAGAGTGCACACATATGTATGTTGTACGGCGTATGTTGCAAATGTGCGTACAGGAGAAAGTAATATGTAGCCCAGGACATTGACACAATGCACATGCGTCAAACGACTGTACGAGTCAAATAAACTATGGTTTGCAAGGCTGTGCGTTCAACCATGTTCACGTACGGTACACATAAAAAACTGACTTTAATCCGGGCTTAACCCAACCCCAAAACACTCACAGAAAACTTTTGGTATTTTTATTTATAAAATATTACGTCACACTTATGTTTCCTTGTGAACTACATATACCAAAACACACATGCTTGCTTATAAAGGAAGACATTTGATAGACATCTATTGTTAAATAGACCACTAGTTATAAAAAAGCAATGCTGCGTGCAAGTTTAATCAAGATGGTTATGCAATAGTAACCTATTATGTTTGACAAGTTCACAAGTTACGTCAACTATATACAAGTTGAAATTATTTAAACTTAATTTGTTAATAAAGTAATAAAGTTAATAATATTGATATGATTTTTAAGTATAAAAAGTTTAGTTTATAGTCGCGTCTGTCCTACGTGGATTGCAAGCACTGTGATTGGTCCACTAGAACCCCTCCCATCAGGTAAAAAAATCTGTCACATTTCTTCATAGCTATTTCGGCTTGCAACGGTAAAAACAAAGATAGGCCAGGTTAAGGAGTGATAACACAAATTGCAACAAAAGTTACTGTCTATTTACCTCCATCACTGGTGATCTTCTCAAATCATACACAACAAGCTGCTTCTTCTTCTTTGCTTGTGGGTTTACTGGCCAAGCTCCTTCTTCTTTGGCCAGTAAACCCACAAACTACTTCTTCATATTGCCTTCTTGCGGTCTGCATGTGTAACTGCATGTCGACCATACGACAACGCATACATGAAAGAATATATATGAAAACTGTTGAGGTTATGCCGTTGGACCTATAGACAGTTTTGCACTAACAACATAAACAAGCGGCTCTCATGGTCCGCACGTAACTTCGGGTAAACTCCGCTTAGAATAAATAACAACAAAGTTCTTTAAACGTAGTTTATTTATATAACAAGCAAAAAACAACACATAGATTACCTAGGAAACCAAAACATTTGTTATTTTCAACGAGGCATTTGTTCAAGAGATCAGTTTAGCAACTAGTCAGACCATTAAACAAAAAACGAAACCAGAAGTAAAGTTCGAATCCAGACGTGTATCGCGTCAACGCATGTGCGTCCAATACACAAAACTATAATGAGCCCTTAACCTAACTGAAAACTTTCTGCATTTTTACAATAAAAAACTTTATTTACTATATATACGTTTTTATAAAGGAGAACATCCCCAAAGCGAGGTTTTGCTCAGGTTAAGTAGGTGTACACCAGTGTTGTTTTTGTCATTTTTTTTTTGACGATAATGCGAAGATGACTAGCAAAAAATGGCTTCAAGGTGCCGAAAACATGACAAAACGCTTTCGAGTTTTCGTCGACGAATAAGTATAAGTCTGACGTTCACAATGCATGTAATTTCTGCCATGTCGTGCACGCGCACCAGATTTTTACACAACAACACACCTGCTGCTGTGGCGAGTTCAAAGGACCGTAGCGATGGCGCCAGTAAACGGAAACGACAAGATTATTTATGGACATACTTGCAGTATAATCCATCAGAAAGAAAAACGTAATGCATATTGGGAGACGACGGTAAATATGGCCATAAACTAGGTGGGAAAAATACCACCAACATCAATTGGCACCTGAAGGCCCATCACGCAATTTTTTTTTTTTTGAAGGTAACTAAAAAGTCACGCTGTGTTAACATATCACATACATTCATTTTTACTTGACATTCTGTTTGTGACACATTTCATGTCAAACCTAAGCCCATTTCCAATACTTTTTAACTTAAATTAATTTGTTAAAGACTACTTTTTTACTAAAATTGAATAAAAATGTACTAAAACCGTTTTGTGTTTTCATCGACTAAAACTTGACTAAAACTATCAATTTTATAAGTGACTAAAATGTGAATAAAACTAAAAAGCATTTTCGTCCAAAAGACTAAAACTAAAAGGGCTGCCAAAAACAACACTGGTGTACACTCGCGCACACATACACGTACCAAAAAGCAAACAACTTTACATCACCGTCATAAGTCATGATTTGCAACCTACCTGCTACTGCTAGTCAGAAACAGATTGTGCTAGGGGGAGGGGCCAGACTTTTTCTAGAAAGCATTTTATTGGACAAAAATGTAGTCCGTGCAAGATGAGTCATCACTAGTTTTGATTTGTTATTGAAAGAGAAATGTGTCAGCTAGGAATACAGATGACCTTGGCCAACAGTCATAGACTAAAAGCCACAAAGCTCCAGTTTCGACTTCAAGGGGGTTTTTAAGTATACTGTAGTAATGAAGTACGATTACTCAACTTTACAGCCCTGTCTCATACATGAAGTCATGATGGGAAGAACAATGCAGATAAACAAATTTTGTCTCGGCTTAGGAACATTGGCATGCCACCGAAACAAATGTGCTCGGCAGCTCAAGGCAGATTTATGGAGCTTTATCTAATATTAGCATCAGGATGTGAGACGGCCAATGTACGGCAAAGACACGGCACACTCAGATAAGATAAATCACTCGACTAGCAGACAGAGGGGCAACAAATCTGTCCCATCATTTACCAGGTGGACTCATTACAGCAGAGACAGTTTCATAGAGGACAGGATGAAAATTTGATTGAGTCGAAAACAAGATATACAACATCATATAACTCGCCATCTAGTATTGCTGACATATAAAGTCAAATCCTCCTTAATACAAAACATATGCTGCCGGGAGCACATTCTTACCTACAGTACAGTACATGATAAAGACCTTGTGTGCAAAATGATGGCATACAGTTTATGTATGCGTTTGGGTATTTGTATATCTGCGTAAGAATCGCAACATCGTCTTTCATTGAGATCTCGGTCTATGACAATGTACAATGTTTGACCTTGCTGCTGGTTATATTTGGTGTAAAGAATGTTTCCATGCATTACTGTGTGAAAATAGAGGCTGTTTAAAATTACATGTTTACACATTACAGCTCCGGTGTTACACACGTTATTTCATATATTTAATCGCAGTAATAACTACATTTAATAATTGCTAATGAAAAGCCATGGGGCTAAAGCAAGGCAGGGTGACTCCATGTGGCTGTATATGTTGCTCGGCTCAAATGCTTGCTACTGTTGTTATCAAGACCTCAGGGGCGGGGCCAGGGGGGGGCCAGGGGGGGCACGGGCCACCCCCACAATTTGATTGGCCACCCCAAGTGCCCCCCCTCCCACACCATCAGTCTCGTCAGTATTAATTATGTACTAGTGGTTTTGCTTTTCTTAAAATAAAACTTCATATTTTACAGGGCTTTGATTTATTTATATTACATTTTTTTATTAGCTTAAAATATTAAAATAAAAATTTTTGTGGAGGCTCCGCCTATGAAAAATTGTCTAGACCCGAGGAACCACTCTACCGTGACATGTTGTTATCGGAGTCAATTAGTAGGCGCACACTTACAGTATAGTAACGAACGGTGGTGGCACCAATAAAAAGCAAGGAAAAACAAGGAAAAACACAGAGGACGGAGAAAGGAGTTTTATGCAGATAGTGAAAAAGGACAACAAAGTCATAGGTGAGTGAGCTGAGTTTTGATATGTTTCCTTAAATGTGGAAACCTGCGATTAGGAAGTTAGAGCTAGCTCCTCTCTGTTACTGTCGAGAATGCTCATTACTAAAGTTGAAGACAACCTAACGGTACATTAAAAGAATATATAAAGTCACGTTTGCCTTTGCGTTTGTAATAAATAGTGGTGTGTTAGATCGCAGTTTATCCATACGGATCAGAACCCACGTTTCAACCCGCATGCGATTCGATCGCGGATTAAACAGGGATAGTTTATAATTTACACGTGTTTTAAAATGTTAACCTTCAAGTGCTTTTAAGCAATTTAACACTAAAAAGGCACTAAGTGAGTAGCTGTATGCAAAGACAGGTTGAATGTGTCCGGTCCCGTTCCAATCAGACGTAATCCTCCCTATATCCTTCAAATATTGATGTGTAAACTTTAGGGAGAGTTGCGCTATTGTATCTCATAGTGTATGGAATAGATCAATGAAAAACAACGTAACGTTTTTATGTGGAGTGACTGTTTAAGCTGCGCCGTCTGTGTGTGCATGGGTTTATCTAAGACGACAAACAAGTGCCCTCAATAGTCGACACACGGAGAGAGCTTTGCGTTGATTCGGCGCATGCAAAAACATTAACATGTCATACGACTATGAATAAACGTCTAGAATTTCCTCAGCCTCTAAACTTTCATTGCTATTAACTGTTTTCCTTTTGTTAAGTACATTTTCTGTTGCATGAAGCAGGTTTCACTTTCAGGTGCACAGGCTTTGCAAACTCTAGATAAAACACAAAGTTTAAACCAAGCACTGTCCAACATCTGATCCTGATCTAAACCAGTTTGGATTTATCTAGATTTGTCGACTCCAAACTTACTCTGAATTTTGAAAATTAAGAGTTTGTTGTTCAAATAGCTTCATGCAACAGACCACAGCCTCAGAAGCATATTTAAAGAAAACAACATAAACATTATTTCTTTCTATACATTAACTCACTGGGGCTCTGTGCAATATGCCATTTAATACAACCAAATGTTAGGGATGGCGAAAACGAAAAATGTTCTTGACCGGCCACCGAGCCTCATTGGCCGGTTGAAACCGGTTAACTGATAGGCCTATTAGTTTAAAATATGCTATGCTATTTAAAATAAACAGCCATTTCGAGCCGCGCCTGCAATTTCGCAACTCGCATCTCTCTGCGCTCTGCCTCCGGCTCACACACACACACACAGACCTCACAATACTTTTTAAATCCCCTACAGCGCCAAACATGAGTCCCGCAAACGCGGCGCCGTGCTTAGTTTTGAAATAGTTTAGGTACTAGGTGATCGCGTTGAACTTGAAAATAAAGGCGTTTGTGAAGCTCATTTGAAAATTGCCGCGGCTCATTTAATAAAATGACAGCTCAGAAGAGAGACTGCGCTTTAGTTTGGGGTAGTAATATTAAAGACATAGGATGATCATCATCACCTTTTCTGTTACCACTGAAATATAGATGTAATGTATTTCCAAATCTAAACCCATCTTATGCGGAATGTTGCCTAATAGACTGCAACACGATAAAACCAATGGATTAAACGGGCACCTTCAGAATGTGTAAAAGCACCGGCCAAAGCAGGTATCGCACTGTTTTTGTTCTAGAACAAATGCAGCAAAGATATTTAATGCTTGTATGAGGCATATAGGCCTACACTGAGTTTTATTTATTTATGATGAGGTGCGTTCTAATTAACAATGCAATGCAAGTGAACGCGCAGTGCCGGCGCCTTCATGCACGGACCGGTAATTATATACTCTGCTATATTTGGTTTTTATTTAATAAATACATGCATTTGGTTGATTAAACATTTATTAAAATTAAGATACAATTTATACAAAACGAAATTCACTTCAAAGAAATGCTTTCTACAAAGCAAAACTTAATAAAGTGGTAAAAATCATGGCTGAGGATTTACAGAAACAAAACTTACTCTGCACTTTACTGTTAGCCTAAAAGACATAAATGTTAATAATTTGGAACACAACCAGGAGAGACTTTAATTTTAATTATTGTATTACTGTATTTTATTTACTATTCGAATAAAGGAATTTATCAAAAAATAGCCTGTAGCATTTACTTTTCGCAAACCTTGTGAACATGCGAAACCAAAAGCAGTGACCTCACGCCAAATGTTTTTTTTATTGGTTTATAAAGTACAAACAGACCAGTTATGAAAAACTGAGTGTGAGGGATTTGTTCACTTCACACAAAAAGATCTTGGAAAGAAAGAGATGACTAACTGTAGTAGGGTTTAGTCTATAATAGCCCTTTACAGATCCCTTTTTTTAACCGACAACCGACAACTTTGACAGGTTAACGTTGATACGGTCAACCATCGGTCAAACGGTCATCGGTTAACATCCCTACCAAATGTAATATCTTTATTAAGATGATATGCGGACAACATTCAACTTTAGGAAATAAATTAGTTTATGACTTGACAAAGTAACTGAGAAAAATGCATTATTATTTCTTTAGGGACAGACAGACAGTCAGATACAGGCAATAGGACCAATGAAAAGGTATCAAAAAATTCAGAATTTCTTCATTTTGAAGAAAAAAAGAGAGATAGAAGCAGAAAGGCATGAGGAGAGGGAAGAGAGGAAGATGCAGCAGTAGTCCACTGACTTTTCTGCAAACCAAGGTATTTGTATTACATGCAGAGACCAGAGGGAGGTTAAAACAAAAACACATCAGGAGGTTTAAATGTACTGAATGTATCAGGATACAGTATACAGTATTATTACCTTCAATGTAGGGCAAGTTACACTAATTCACTGTTTATATGTATTTAAATGTGCCACCCCTCTCTAAGTCTGTGCCCCAGTCCGGCCCCCCCATGAAAAATTCTCTAGACCCGCCCCTGCAAGACCTCCATGTGGAAAAAATATTTCAAAATACATAAAAATGGCAAAAATATATATATTTGTTGAAATATATTTTGGAAAATGTTTATTTTTCAACAATATATTTATTGTATATTTTGAAATATAGCGTTTTTTTAGAAAAGTTGCCAGCTACCACCAGCATTTTTCATGATTTTCACAAAAGTTTAATGCCTTCCAGAAAATATAAATACATAATATATCAAATGAAAGAACAGATGCTCTGCTTTCAAATAAAAGTTTCATCCTACCTTGATTAATTCTCTTCTTATCATCTTTAAAATATGGTTTCTTTAAAAACACCAAATGTTAAGCAAAAACCTGAGATAATTACATTTTTTTGAAGGACTTTTGATAGAGATCAGATTCAGAGTGATCCCCAAAACATGCACGGAGTTCTTACTCTTTTACGTGAGGCGTTGCTTTCGGGTTGTATAAGTTGCGAATAATAGCAGTATAGCGTATTGCCGGAAATACTCGTCATTGGCAGGGAAGCGTTTTCTCTTAATTGACGAGGTAATTTGAGTTAACTCGTCTATGGCGTGGAAAGAGTTAAAGTATTTAAAAATATATATTTAGCCCTCCATATATTTAAATATAAGGAAATATATTCACATTGCATTGGAAGAAAAACTTTCTTTAGGTTACAAACCTGTAAGTAAAAATATATGATAAAACTTTACTTTTTACAAAATGTATTTAGCAAATATTTAAAACTTATATTTGGCCAAAGAAATGTATTTTTTGCCATATGGCCCACCAAGACCAAGACCAAAGTTTGTCGAGACCAAGACAAGACCAAGACTTTGAGGGGTTGAGACAAGTCAAGACCAAGACTATGGAAGGGCGAGACCAAGTCAAGACCTGGGGTGTGTTTCCTGAACAACGATGTAACTCGCTGCTTAACCAATAATACGATGCATAGTTGAAGAAACGCACTAGCCTACCTTGTCACGACTGTTTACCGAAAGTAACTTTGTCGCACATTCGTCGTTTGAACCATGTTGGTTTAACAACATAGTTGGTGATGTCACGTTGGAGGTGAAGTACTAATTAATCTGTGCAAATCGATTTAATGTCAGAATATTGCTGTAAATAACATAAATTGCATCGGAAGACTGATTTTTTTATCGTGATTTAGTTATCTGTTGTTTTTTTAAAGACATTTTAAAGACAATGCATCACTTTTATTCTGTTTACAAACTTAAAGAGGTAAAATATTTTTTTTTTAGATATTTAGAATGATGGATATAGACTGTACTACATGTTTTTTGCTTATTTTGTTCAAAAGCATGATCAACGTAAGTCTACATATTATAATAACAAGGAACGATGCTTCTAACGACAGGTAAAAAGTTGTTGTTCTTTTTGGGCTTTACCTAGCTTCCTCTTCTATACGTTGCTTTAGTAATACGTGCAATTATAATATTGAGTCATAGCCGCAGCAAATTTAACTGCTCATGCTTTCATGTATTTTGTTGTGCTATCTGTCGTTTTCTGTGCTTTTCACTGCTTCTATTTATGTAAAGCTGCTTTGAAACAATTGACTTTTGTGAAAAGCGCTATATAAATAAAATTGAATTGAATTGAATTTAATTGAATTGTTCAAACCACACAAGTTTGCGATGCAGCTTGCGAATGTTTGCTTGAACAATGGTTTCGGGAAACACCAAATCCTTGATCTTTGTCAGTAACGACGAAACTTACGACAGTAGTTGGGTAACAATGCTTTGGGGAAACGCACCCCAGAACAGCACCCTCAAATGCATCAGAAAAATACAGATAAACATAACCCTAAAAAGTCACAATAAAAAATATAATACTACTTTATTGGAGTGCTGAATTATTTTTCTTTGGTTTCTCTTCTGGTTCAGTTTAAAGTTTTTTCAACTTAAAATTTCACTTAAAGGAACAGTATGTAAGAAATTTATATCAATTAATCATTAAATTGCCCTGAAATGTCACTAGACATTAAGAAATCATTTTCATTTCAAATACTTATATTACTGACAACAGTGGTCTGGCCAGGATATTGTCATTTAAAAAGTGGAGTTGCAGCCCTCAACTGATGTTTATGTTGTCGTTTGGTATATTGGCCACCAGCTGTGTGATTGCAATACCAGTTTTGGCCACAATCCTACATACTGTTCCTTTAAGGTGAAAAAGTTGAATAAGTTGAAATTAGGTGTTACAAATTCAAAGTCACTTTTTTCACACTGTCACATAACAACTTTGATCTTAAATTTTTTTTTTTTTTTTTTTGCAGTAATCTCTTGAATTTGTGGGCATATATTTGGTGATATTTTTGACACAACCCCCATTATTTCTAACTTGGGACAACAGTAACAAAAGAAGACAAAAATAGAATAAGTTATACATTACATTAGAAGCAGAAAGGTTTTAACCAATCACATGAATAATGTTAACAAAAAATATCTGAATTTAGTGATATCCCTGCAGTTGTGATTTGGTCTTAAAATGCATTTTGAGTCATGTAAGATAAAGACAAGCCGAGTCCACACGCAGTTGAGAGTATGTTGCTTACTGATAAAAAACCAAACGTCTTCTCTTCTGTTCTTCAATGTAAGTTTACGAGATTCTTGCTCGTTTAAATGTCCACAGGTAAAAACTCTGAAAAGTATTCAGTTTTATTGATACAGTGCTTTTCCCAATGCACATCGTTTCAAAGCAGCTTTACAGCAAAGCATTGTCGTAAAGGATGTTTTATTTTACAGCACACCACTCCCAATAAAGCAGACGATTTGAGGATTATCCATGTCTGTGGCGCAATTAAACTGTTGTGGGATTAAATTCCTAACTCGGAGCAACATTAACAAATACTCTAATAGCAAACATCACTAATAATTCATCGCAATACAATACAATCAGACTGTGTTTACTAACAGATCTACTAAATAATAGCACTTTAATAAAGATAGTGTTTTTATGTTTATGTATTCTTTGCTTATGTGCTGTTGCGTAATTGCATGCTTATATAAATACGCAACATGAGCGTTATAAAGTTAAGCGACCCATATTTTTATACGTGTTTAAACACACATGCTATTGCGACAGAGTGATTCAGGACTAATTAAATCATCTTCACGATGTTTCATGAATGTTTCAGCAAGTGATCTCAGTGGGAGCAGGAATTTTCTTTTTGGTCTTTTGAAGATTTTTCCTGTGTAGATGGTAGCAGTACTGAAGTGTGTTTTATTAAATACCGAGTCTCTGGAGTGACTGCTCTGGTGAGGTGCTCAAACATGCAAATGTAATTACAATGACAAATGCAAATCCAGGCCCATTATGAAACCCATCAAGAATAAGATTACTGGGAAGAAAAAGAAAATAGTCTTCGCTGGATGCTGGGAAATGAACAGTGATTACAATGGGAAAAAATTACTTTGCAAATATGACTGTTAATTAACTTTCAATGCGTTGTAACAATTACTGTTAAGCCTTTTCTTCTAATGTAATGCTGAGGTGGGGTTTTTTTGGGTCATCATTACTACAAGGAGACCAGAGCTATCAATTATTGTAGAAGTTAAAGAAAAGTTTCAGGTCTGTGGATGGCATCTGTAATGTCTGACTGGACAATTTACTTATTTATTTAAGGCTTTTTACAACGTTCAGTATATAATTTGATGTTTATAGATTTGCTCTGATAACTTGGAAATGGCTTTTTCTCTAGTCAATCCATGCAGATTAAAAGAGTCGGTTTCCCGGACAGGGATTAGACTAGTCCTAGACAAAAATAAATGTAAGAGCTGTCCAAACTGAAAACAACTTGCACTGACATATCTTAAAATACATCAGTGCCCTTTGTCTTGCCTCAAAATGCACACAAGTAATGTTTTTAGTAAGGCATGTTTGCTAAAACTAGTTATATTTCATAATTAAACTAAGGCCTGGTTTAAGATAATCCCACCCCATAGTGTTTAATAAAGGATTAAAAAATCTAGTTAGTTTAAAATAAATCTTGTTGAAAATATAAAAAAGATAAATGTATATTTTCTACACTGTTTCTCACAGAGAGAGAACAATGATTATTAATAATTTCCTATGCAACATAAAATAGCAATATTTATACATATACTGTGATAAAGTCTAATGCTGTGTGCACACCGCCAAGTGGCTTTGTCACAGTGTCGGGTAAGTTACTCAAAAAAGTAATTAATTACTAGCTAATTACATCTTCAATCATGTAATTAGATTACTGTACAAATTACTCTCTCCAGTAGCATTATACTTATTACGAATTACTTTCAAAATACTATTTACTAAATGATTCAAAGATAGGCTTGAAAAAGCTCGAATAAATCAAATAAAAGTACATAAATGATTCTGGTCACACTTTTTAAGGTCCAATTCTATTAACTACTTTTGCCTCGACTACGAGTCCCTCTGCTGTCGTTTAACAAAAAAAGAGCGGGAGAAATAATGGGTTTAAAATGACGCGACTTATATTATATCAGCTGCTTGTGTTGTTAGTAATAACCCAGTCTCACCCCATGGCGTCAATATTTGACGACACTTGACCATGCGTCAATATTTGACGACACTTGACCATGCGTCAATATGTTGACGCGGAGGGTATACCTTTCGCGTCATTTTTTGACGAACTGGAGACTTCAATACTATTACGTCCGTTGCATTCTCTTTCCTATTTTCTTACCATTTCCGCGTCGGTTTAGGGTTAGATTACGCAAAATTAAACAGTGTACGCGAAATTAAACAGTTGTCACCTGGCGTTGGGGTTAGAGTTAGGTACGCGAAATTAACAACCTGATCTCACGAATTTCCGTGGCATAGTCACGGAATTTTTTGCTCATTTTTCCGTGGCATTCTCACGGATCTCCTCATATTTCCGTGGCCCTGCCACGGACTTTCTTTTCCATGGCATTCTCACGGATTGGTTACTCAACTGTTTTGTCCTATTTTCTTACCATTGTCGCTTCGGTTTAGGGTTAGATTTACATAAAATGACATCCCTACCCAAACCCAACTCTAACCCCAACGCCAGGCGACAATTGATTAAAGTTTAGAAAATATAAAAGAATACATCAAAAAAAAAATAGTATAAACCAATACTTAAAGTGAAATACTAACGCAAACACCAAATCTAACCCTAAACCGAAGCGACAATGGTTTGAAAATAGGAAAAAACAGTTGAGTAACCAATCCGTGAGAATGCCACGGAAAAGAAAGTCCGTGTCAGGGCCACGGAAATATGAGGAGATCCGTGAGAATTGAACAAAAAATGAACAAAAAATTCCGTGACTATCCCACGGAACTTCGTGAGATCATGTTGGAAATTAAACAGTTGTCACCTGGCGTTGGGGTTAGAGTTAGGTTTGGGTAGGGATGTCATTATGTAAATCTAACCCTAAACCGACGCGAAAATGGTAAGAAAATAGGAAAGAGAATGCAATGGACTTAATAGTATTGAAGTCCCCAGTTCATCAAAAAATGACGCGAAAGGTATACCCTCCGCGTCAACATATTGACGCATGGTCAAGTATCGTCAAATATTGACGCCATGGGGTGAGACTGGGTTGTTAGTAAACATGCTGCATAGAGTTTTGTAGATGAATATGTAAGAGCTTTCTCTGATATTGTAAAATGAAACAAATGAAAGAGGCGGAGAGCAGGCTCTTCCGTTTTATCAAGGAAAGCCTAAAGATCGGGCTCTTGCTAGAAGTCAGGACTGATGCAAAAACCTTGTGCCCGGGACATCACATTAGATCAATAGGCGGACAGTAGGCGGTCTTTTGTGGCTGCTTCAACACATTCGACCACATGAGCGATCCAGTCGAATGCATTTTCAACTCTGAATGTGGTCCAAAGTAAACAAGCTAAAAATGTTTTGAATAGGGATGCACCGATAGGACTTTTTTGGGCCAATACCGATACTGATTTAAACAGACAACTTCTGGCTGATACTGATATTAAACACTTGTATACAATATTATATAGTTGGTATTAGCATGTTTATTTCTGCATCAAATTATTTCACTGAACATGGATTTGATCTAATTAACATTTAACTGACCAACATAATAAGAGAGGTATAAATAAATATAATACGACAGCATGACAACCTTAAAAGGTGGTTTTTGCTATTCAGCATTTATTTTATTAACAACATTAACTCATTTTTTTTTTACATATAATGGATTTCTTTATGCAGTTAATTAATAAACAATCGGTATCGGCCTTTCTCGTGCTATTGCCGATATGCCGATGGTTTCAAATTCATAAAAAATCGTCCGATAAATATCTGCAGCCAATACATCGGTGCATAACTAGTTTTGAACCCTGTTTACACGTCTTTACACATGTTTACTTGTCTTATCTTAATACCAGATGTTAACAGCCTCCTAATAACTGTTATAAACCAATGAGTAACCATCAGTAACTGACAAAAGGCGGATGACATAAAGTCCACTGCTTCACTCTGAATGGTAAGCGCTCTTAAAAGTCGCTTATCATATTTTACTTATGGACACATAGAAATGGACACACCCACTTCTTGTCGCCATCGGTCACTTTTGTGTCGCTGGAAGACGCCAAACTTCCGCTGAAGTGAATGAAATAGCATCGCTCACTGTCACTAGCCGCTGGTGGTGTGCACGCAGCTTTAGGCCAGATAATGATATTAACTGGATGCTCTCAGCATGTTTTATATGTTCATCAAAGCATTTTGCTTAAAATCTGCTTAATCCCGGCCTCAGGCCATTCATACTGTAAATACCGCTATGTTGGCTGAATCCATTAAGAGATTACTCCACTTTCATAAAAATATACTTACTCCCTCGTCTTGCACTAGCTGTGTGACGCATATAGCGCTCCCTTGCGTATTACTTAATAATGTTGAAAGGTCACGCGTTACATATGTGTAACGCACACTTAATCAATAAACTGACACAAAGATTCATTAGTATCATTACACAAACAACAATGTATGAACGCTCCTCTTTCTCCACATTTGTCAACACTGGAGCGGTAGTTTCACATATGTCTTGCATGACCTTTCAATTCAATGATTACGCAATAAGTAAGGTCACGCTTGCGCATCACACGGCTAGTGCAAGATGAGAAGTTGTGGTTTAAAAGTACTTAAAAAAAAAATGCTGATCATTTCGATTAATAAGACTCTTATGTCTCGTTTGGGATCGTTTAGAGCCCTTTGAAGCTGCATTGAAACTATAAACTGTTGAGGTCCACCAAAGTCCACTTTATAGAGAAAAATCCTGGAATGTTTTCCTCAAAAATTAATTTCTTCTCGACTGAACAAAGAAAGACATAAACTTGGATTACGTGGTGTAACAGTTCTGTCTTGTGTTTCCCCAGTCCATGTCTCTTATTTTGAAGTTCTGTTCTGTCTGCCATGTTTTGTAGTCTTTTGTGGTTCTTTATGTTCATTGATCAGTGTGTTAATTGTGTCCCAGGTGTGTCCTATTGTCGTTGATTACTATGTGTATATTTAGCCCTAGTGTTTCTGTCAGAATCCTGCCAGATCCTTGTATTTAGATCTAGTTTAGCATGGCAGGGTTCTGACAGTACATATGTTTTATGTGGGAGATGCGTGGTTTTAGTATTGGTTTATTCTGACCACGCATTTCCCAGGTCTCGTCACTTTTCCCCCCATCCCTTACTTGTGATTATTTTCCAGGTGTATGTAATTTACTTTGTCCCTATTTATTGTCCTTAGCCGTTTTTCAATATGCGTTCTTGTCTGTACTTGTGTTCTTGCGGACTTGTGAAACATCATCAGTCGCGGCCCAAGGACTGTTCCAATTCAAAGTTTGCATCAAGCCCAAGTTCACATAAAATCCCCGGATGTGTTATTGATCTGCCCATTTTATCGAGGATGCATCAGAGGAGACTTGTGTGGACTTATGACAGCGAAGTTTCCCAGAATGCATTTCGCGTCAGGAGTTCGTTCTTCCGAGTCTGAACTTGCAAGTTCGAACTACGTTCGTCTTGTCACATTTCCTGTTGGTTTGCTGTGAGTATATAGTGAATTCTTAGTCATTGCCTGTTTTATGTTTTGAAAGTTTATTGTTAGTTTTGTTAAGTTCAGGGTCAGTTTAGTGTCGTGTCTTCCTTGTCTTGTTTTGCCCCCTCGTGGGTTTTGTTTTCCCTGTTTTACCCTGTTGTTTAATAAAAACTCATGTTCATGTCTTGAGTCTCTAAACCCTGACAGTTTCAGTTGTTCTTTGTCAGTCTTTGTTGGTTGTAATGGTTTGGTTCCTGTTTATCTTGGATTCTCTCAAGGATTATCTTGCTTTCTGTTTTGCCTGCCTTGTTTGTGTTTATTTTAACGTTCAGTTTTACATATGGGGGTGAGTGAATTATCTTATTATTACTTATGATAAAGATGCTCATTTACAAGAAAACATGTCAGATGCACTTAGAGGGTTTTGCATCTGAGCTCTTAATGTGTAATTATTTCTCAGTCTCTTGATTAGAATACATCCAGGGAATTTGTATGCAGTATTAAAATTAAAGTAAAATTATAAGATAAAATATCTCTTAATTTTGTTATGAAAACTTTCAGTTTCTCTAAATAAATTAAGCAAAAAAATAAATATGGATGTCATTGAAACTTTGCTAAAACAACAAAGCTGGTGGTGACCTAAGACTTTTGCACACACTGTAAAAGTTAAAACACTTTGGTTTTGCAAATCAATTCAATCTATTGTTTTAAGTTTTGACTTAATGAAGACAAATCATGAAAATATTATGTTTTCCATGTTGAAGTGCTATTATTGGGTCCCCAGTGCTTCTATCAACCCATGAGAATAAATAGATCATTGAAATTTTGTGATGTCAGAAGGGGGTAATACCGCCCCTTAAACTACAATATACAACTACAGCACTGGTCAACTCATTTGCATATTAAAGGATACACCCAAAAACGGCATATTTTTGCTTGCACCTACAAAGAGGCAATTTTAAAATGTTATAATAAATTATCTGACTGGTATTTTGAGCTAAAAGTTCACATATGTACTCTGGGGACACCAAACATTTATTTTACATCTTAAAGTCTGGTGAAATGTCGCCTTTAAAAAAGTTGCCATAACATAATAACAAGTTATTATTATTATTTTTTTACTTAATTTGTTAAGTTAAAGTAACATAAAACATATGTTGATTTGACAAAAAATCAGCATATTTTTTTTAACAGTGCACTACTAAGAATTCAATATAAGAAAAATCCCACCAAAAGAAATCTGTTAAAAGTGAACAACTCAATGAATCAGAGTTTTGAATCAATTCCTAGAAATAGTCGAACTGATTCATGACTCGATCACTCTTTGAAATGGGAGTCAGAATGATTTTTCTGGATAGCTGACAGTCTGTTATAGACAGGCTCGGACTGGTAATCTGTACGACCGGGCAAATGCCCGGTGGGCCGGTCGACATGTGGGCCGGTGGCCTCTGAGATTTTTTTTTTATGCCAAAATGTTCAAGTTATTTACTTTCGGCCCGTCATGTATAAATGCAGTTGCATTTGGCTTGGAGGGCGGGTGATAGGGAAATATTTTCGGCTTCTTCATGACTGGTTCAGTGTGTGTTACGATCGCGCCCCATGCCCCACCCCTCAAATGGATTTGTCCAAGCAGCCGCTGGGTTTATGGGGAAATACACAGTGATGATAGCACATCATTTAGCCTTGCACTTAAGAATTATAATTATGGACAACAGAGGCTCCAAAAAGAAGAAAGGGGGAGCGGAGAAGATCCGCGAGAAAAAGTCGCTTACCAATCTCATAGTCGAATCGTCGCAGATGTGTTATGAAATGAGGATCATTCAATTTTGGCCGTATATGGGTGCACACATTATCTGATTTCACATATAACAGCTTTCTCACAATATATTAATATACTGCATATTATGATAATGCTGCAAATAATATGTGAAGTAGCAGCTTTCAATAAATATTTTTAAAATGAGTTAATAAATCCATCAACCCCTGTGACAGGGCTTCACGTCCATAAGAGGTTTCTATGTTAATAAACCATTGCCTCTTTGTTTCGACATTTAAAAGACAAAGCTGGCAAATTAAACTATGACTTTCGTTCTTTTAAAAATTTCTATATTTTATTTTATTTATAAATCACTTTGGGTTATCTGATTTAACTATTTGGCCTGTGTTTTGTTTCCGTGCACTTGAGGCATTTTGCATATTTGTTCTGCACTTTGTTACTTCTGACCTTATTTTATTAAAAAATTGTATTTATTATAAACGTAAATTCCGATCTTATTTAAGTATGTAAATTTTGGATAGCTTTTCGTTGTATCGATGTTGCGCTATTGCGTGCTGGCCATGCTTGCGCATGTAATTTAGCCGAACGGGTTAGGTGCTCTGCCTCATATTTAGGAGTTCATCAAACTAAACATTAAAAAACGGATGTTTTTCGACGAGTATAAGTTTTTAAAATGTATTTAAAACAGAGTGGTTATATTGTCTATCTTAAATTTAAACTACAAAACAGGTAAGCCGTTTTTTTTATTTCGGTGATGAAACGGAAACTATATCTGCACCGAACCTATTTCTGCCTGACACGAATGTCTTTCTTGTGATTTAATATTATGGTCAGTCGGTGTTCACTTTCAAATGATAGCAAAGAGATTCCTGAAATAAATAATATCATCCGGTCCTTCGTATCTAAAGTGAATACAGAGATGATCAAAGTCAAAGCAAGCAAGCAGGTATTTCTGTGCTAAATAATAACGCGTAGTGTCTATAAAATCATTAATTTCAGTGTTTTTCTTGTTATAAATTAAAGTTTAATGAATTGTATATAAAGATAAGTTTTTATCATTTACAGTCACAATCACAAATTATTTGTCATTTGTCGGTTTTTTTTGTCATGACTGCTTTGACGCGCTATATCTCCAAATTAAATAAAAACACTTAATTGTTGCCGGAGTTTCCAAGGCAGGATCACCTTTGTTATTTTTGTAGTTATCAAAATGTATTTTTGTGTGATGTTCTGTAGATCGTGGCTTTAAAATGTTATGAGGAATAATTAAACAAATGTTGCCTTACATTTTACCTTAAAAAAAAAATATAAAAATGCATCGTCAGTTTTGTCTTCGTTTATTACTTGAAAGACAGTTTTGGTCACTTTATCAGACAGTTGTTTATGTGTGCTGCTTGTGAAAGAAAATTAAAGTTACCAATTTGTACCTGGTCTGGCCCCCTCCCAACCCATGCACACAAACATGGATGATTCGACTATCGGTCGACTATGGAAAGATTCGAAAATTCTGATTCGAATAGGTAAATCCTTAGTCGAGGACACCCCTAAGAGATGGTAATCTTTTAATCTGCAAGAGAGAAATAGAAAGAGAGGCATCTAATATAAAGTGAAGAAAGCTACATAAACCATTATAACACCGGTCACATTTATAATCTATAGACCTATTTATAATCTATAGACCTGCACTGTCTATCATTAATATACTTTACATATTATTGTATTCAATAGAGTTTGATAAAAGGGGTCATCTACACAAGTATTGCTTCATATAACAGTGCAAAAATAGTAAAAGTGTTTTTGTGGTGCTTTGACAAACAGTGTCAGCTTTGTTCATGGCAAAGAGAGTTTGAGGCGGTTGAATTGTAACTATACTGTGAAATTAATATAAATGTTCAATAAATCAAAGCATTGGGTTGGGGGGGGATTTTGGTATCGGTGAGCTTGTGTGTGGAGTGGGGGGGGGGTCATCGGTCCAGTGGTGGGCCGTTCCACGAGAAATTGCCAGGGCCGAATTTTGTTCCCAGTCCGACCCTGGTTATAGATGCTGTTGATGGTTTAAGTGTATAATTTCTGCACCGCTACACACACACACTGCTGTTTCGGGCTGCTCAAACAAACACAGCTATGTTTTGAAAGCACCAGAGAGCCACATTTACACTTTTCACGGAGATCGACATATGAAAAACTCCCTGTATTTTAAAGCAAGTCAGTAGAAAGTATTGCAACATAAAAAAACAAAAAATACACTCTTCAGTTTTAGCTCATGTATAACTCAGGGTGTTGTATAAGTGGTGGTGACTGTGTACACCATCAGTTAGATGATCTTCCAGCACATCTGCGTCATCCGACAGATCCTGGAGGAACGGCTGCAGAATTCCACAGTGTTTGTCTATAAAGAGTGAAGTCCAGATGGAGGGCGTCTCTTTTAGAGAGGACACACACACTATAAACCACGCTTCAGATGTACTTGGACGAAAGCAGCTGTTTCGAGACGACTCTGCACTTTGTGTCACGGAAAATTAAAGAGGATATCGACTTTCAATAGCGCACGAGTTAATCGGCTTAATTATCTTTTCATCTTTATCGTTACCTGCTTACTTTAGCCTGACTGTGTTTTTCTTCACTTCTCTTTTGTGGTGACGATGACAAGAGCAAGCCAGCTTTAAAACGCATCAGCATTTTCAAGATTTGAAACATACCATTACTTTGTGTCTCAAACATATGGCTTCTACAGTCAAGTAGGTGTTAGTGGATGAGTTTCTCCTCTCAACGTTTCAGCCCGTACCGGCCGCTCTCATTCAGCGTTCGTGTAAAAACAGCTCATGACAGCTACTTTAGCCCCTCCTCAGACCATTTCAGCAATGGCGGCCCTTCGAGACAGCAAAATGTTTCAGATCAAAAGTGTTCACCCCTCGGCAGGCGCCAGACTGTCTGACACTGGCCCAAATTGATTCTTAATCGGGTTTGTATGGACTTTTAACCCCTCTGGCCGGCCAGCTTCACGGGAGAGGCGGCTCGCTTGGTGCCGTGAACGCATAGACGCGATTTCAGGTCACCGGATGGATGCCGCAAGTATTTTGGAACGTAACCCCGACCGGTATTTAGAAACGCATTACGTCGTAAAACCCTGGTGCTTTGTAATCGTAGAGGAGTCGCTTATTTGTACTTTACACTCAGCAGGGTGGCTCCATGAAAACTGAGTTACGAAGCCATTAAGATGCTAAAGGGGGGGTTCTGATCATGTTTGGGCATTATATTTAAAAGGACCATTTTAATGCGTCTATCCGAAAAGTATTTACCACAAAAGTGTTGGATTACGACCGTTAACGTTTCAAGACTCTTACGATTGATTTAGCTTATAATAAAACCATTTACCTTACACAAGAATGGCTCTAAATTTACCATGTTAAAACATAACATAATTGTTGCATTAACAATGCAATCGTGCACTTTTCCTAATTTACCTGCTGCAAAAAAGTCGAACCCCCGCACAAATCCAATGGAGCGGTGGAGTCTTTCAAGTTTACTTCTTCCCCGTATGCATGCTCATAATTACATATCCAGAAGGCACAGTTATGTAAAGCAGGCCTGAAATCAGGATCCATAAGACGGTTCATCAGTCTGGCACAGTTAGTGTAATATGGCTGCTGTTTTATGGGGAACCTCATTACTCATGTCTGGTGGGGGCCGTCAGTTTCTCAAACTCTCTGGCTAAATGTCTTTAAGCGAGTTTTGTCTTTTCTGACAGTTATAAATCATCCGTTATAAATCTGCTTTGGAGACTTGGAGACTGAAGCTGATCTTTAGAAGAATTATTTTATTTATTTTTGCGAAGTGTGCACAAATGGGCAAATCAATAAAAGTTTTAGTCTCTCTCTCTCTCGTTCTCTCTCATGCACGCACGCACGCACGCATGCATGCACACAAATAGACAGTTCACCCCAACCATAAAAAACTCACATCTGTGGAACAAAAAAGGAGATATTTAACAAAATGTTAATGTGAAAATCTTTGCATTCTTTTAAACTTTGTTGTGTTCTGGTGGTGCAGAAACTGGATAAAATATGCAAACGTTGATATGTTGTGTGAGGTGCCTTCATTCTCAAAAACACAACCCAGACTACATTAAATACAGGTTTACTTTAAATGGGAACATACATGCAATCAAAATTCAGCAGAAATGTATAAACTAAAAATAAACCTATACAATATTGCAACACTTAAAGGGGTCATATTATAAAAATCTGACTTTTTCCATATTTGAGTGCTATAATTGGGTGCTTCTATCAATCTAAAAAATGTGAAAAAGATCAACAGTAACTTAGTTTTGGTAAACTATTCTCTGCAAGCATGTGAAAAAATAGCTCATTGAAATGTGGCTCCCCTTGTGACAGGGCCGGCGCCACGAGGGGGCGTGAGGGGGCGTCGCCCCCTCACTGGCACTATCCCGCCCCCTCAGATCACCATTAATGTTGAATGGGATTTTAATGATAAAATGCGCTATTTAAAAATCACGTTTGCCTTGTGTATTGTCTTCCTAAAGTGAATTTTAAAGTCTAATTATTTAACAAAACAAAAAAAACAAGTGTGCATGTATTCTACCGTGACACACGCCCACTCATGTGTAGCCTATAGGCTTGTTCGAATTCATCAGTCGAAGACGTCAAAATGCCGCGAGAGCGAGACGAAACGACACTTAGTATGATTTCTCGAATCGTTCTCGCGGTACTTTGACGTCATGTGGTTGTTGGTTCTTGCAGCCGCGCCTGAAATTGAACAAGTTTATGTTGACGGCTTGAGGCACGCCGACATTGAGCCCGCGTTCTGAGTCTCAGAGGGAAATCAAGATGTCGAAGTGGGAAATTATATAAAAATTTACAGACAGGAGTGTGAGAGTGACCTGGGCCTGCCCTGTAGCAATGGATATATGGAAAATAGCATTGGAAGTTCTACAAACCGGACTCCGGATTGTCACACATCAATTAATGCCGTGGCGTGGATGAATTATCGGAGCATTTCAGGTGCAAAGATCCAAATGTTCGGCTGTCATTAAGTCAATTCGGGCACCATGAACTTCAGCCAGACTGTACATAGTTTTGAAAAGTTCAGATGTTCATGTTCTTCAGCATCCTTGCAAGTCAACGTACAACCAATAGCCTATTATTGTTCTGCATTTAACGTTAAATGTAAGCCTGTACGATCTCTCTCTCTCACACACCTGTTTATCAGGAGTAAATAGATAAAAAACAGACATTGTTAAATTTACAATTAACGAATTTGAATTAGCCTATCCTACAGCATAGCTGTATATGTAAACGAGTTATTGTCATTTTGCTATTGTGGTTCTCTAGCTGCTTAATCGCTAGCTTTTGGTGCATTACTTGTGGCAGTTAAAATAACTACGTTATATGATCAAATTGAACCAAAATGTTGATAAAATGTTGCGTTTGGACCGTTTTTGGGCTGAAAACCATCAACTCTATTTGCCAACACTGTCCCTCACCATTACGTAAAATTTATTTCTACCTCTGGGTCTGAACTTCAAATGAGTGTTGTGCTAATATGTAACGTTAGGTATGCGTTTTTTTGTTGTTGTTGTATTGTTCAGAGCTCTGTACGTTGCTCACTATAGCTGTAGTTTTTGTGGTTGTATTACAGAGATGTTTGTTTATAACACTTTAAAACTTAATGTACCAAACCTATGTATTTTCTGGCTGGGGGAATTATATGCATTCATGTGATGGTATCGCCCCCTCTAGTATTTTAGACGCCCCCTCATCAGCGCTCGGCTGGCGCCGGCACTGCCTTGTGATGTCAGAAGGGTATAATACCACCCCTTAATCTGCACTATCCAACCACGGCACTGCCATTTAGTGCAGAGAGAAAGAGAAAATAATTGGCAGAACAATTGACTTTCAATTGCAACAAACCACCATCATTGCAATCAGTGTTTGAATTTTGATCAGCTCATTTGCATTTTAAATGACACACCCAAAACGGCACATTTTTGCTCGCACCTACAAAGTGTCAATTTTAACATGCAATAAATTATTTGTGGGGTATTTTGAGCTAAAAAAAGATTTATTTGACATCTTAAAAAAGTCTTGTGACATGGCATTATGCATACATTGTAAACAGCCCTTATAAATGCGTACATAACATTTTGAAAAATAAAAAATAAAATAAAAACAAAACTGAAAAGAATAAGAAAGATATACAATACAATTCTTTTAAAAAGAATCTAAAGCATTTTAATAGTCCATAGTACTGATAGCTTTGCAACATAAAAGTCCTTTCAAATCTTCATTTGAATCTTAAATAATAATATTGGGCTTAATCCGAGAACACTTACAAGAATCTAAAACTTATCATATAAAATAATAAGATCTTAAAAGAAAATTAGACATAACATTATAATTGCACCACCTTTTCTACTGTGATGCAAACAAGCACACAACAGATGAGCAAGTGAGCATATCGATGGAATGGTGTTCTTGATCTGGATGTTTTTTACTGCTTAGAAAATTTGGGAATGTGTGCAACAAAACGCACATGACAACATTACCTGGTTTGCCCGATGGCACACAAGAAAAAGCTAATCTTGCATTGCAGTGACGCTGGTAGTGATGATTTTATCTGACCAGTCGGTGATCTGCAGTGTTTACGCGTTACGTTTAGTATCGGTACAGGTCTCTTGGAGCATCAACCCCGGTGGTAATGGTATCAGGTACTAGGTACTGCACACAGTGGAAAAAACCCTAAAATTGAGCTGTACTGAAGCATGCAGTGGAAACGCACCATTACAATCCTCTTGTTCAAAATCTTAAGCATTTCTCCCTACAACACATTAGCATTCAGTGTAGACTTATCAGATAGACAAGTGCTAAGGTTTGAACAAAGTCATGGATTGTCTGCTTTCATTTCCTGCTCTCATGTGGTATCAATTTCAGAGACACAAATCAAATGGAGTCTCTTATGGATTCTTCTTCATCTAAAGGACATTTCCAAAAGCACACTTCACATGGAAAGAGAAATGAATGTGTGCAACAATTATACCGACGGTCTGCCTGTCACTGATTATTCATATGAAGTTGCCAAGGTGTTCTGGTTGGTAGTTAGGGCATCACTAGGGTGTTCTATATGGTTAGTAGGACTAGTAGTATGTTGCTGGAGTGATAACCAGTTAGTTGTGTCAACATCTTTTACTCAGTTACAAATCTACCAGAATATGATCAAGTGTTTTCATTATCCTTCAGCTAAATAATTTGAATCTTGATCTTTAACTCATTTTTTTTTTTTTTTGCCCGCCAGCATTTTTTGTGATTTTCACAAAAGTTTACATAATGCCTTTCAGGAAAATTTTCTTCTGAAAATATATAAACATACAAATAAATCAAATGAAAGAACGGACGCTTTAAAAAAAAAAAAAAAAATCTTTAGTTTTTTTATAAATTGGGTAACAAGCCATCTAGTGGATAATCGATGTATTACAGATGAACATAAAACCTCATCAGAAACATGTTTTTTATGCATATTTTTCTCTTAATTGACAAGATAACTCGTCAATGGTGGGGAAAGAGTTAAGAAGTAAGATCACCAGTGGCTCTTTGACATTCACAGTCAAAAATGTAAATATAATTTCTCAGAGAATGCAATGATTACCAATATTATGAATCATCTTTTAATACACTGCAAAAAAATGACTTTCTTATGTATTTTCATGATGAGCAAAATTACCTAGGAAAATAAGTCTAGTTTTCAGACAAAAATATACATTTGAAGTGAATTTGTGCTTAAAACAAGCAAAAGTATCTGCCAATGGGATGAGAATTTAAAAAAAAAAAAGTTTTCTTTTTTCTTAAAGGCACACAAGGCAAGTCTGAGTATTATTTCTCTACTAGCTCCCCCTAGTGTCTGGGAGTAAATGCGTTCTATATCTAAGACTATACGAGACTGAAGGACACCGGGTCGGATACAGCGAACTTGCAAGTGGGGTATTCTTCCTACAGACGGTAGGGGCGGGCGAGAGAGTCTTCATTCGTCATGTAATGAGTCATTTAACCATATACCGACTTACGAAGATGATTTATTAACATAAAAATGCTGCCTTGTGTCCCTTTAAACACTTAAATTTTCACACCTCAAGATCTTTTTTCTTGTTTTAAATACAGATTTACTTAAATTGTATATTTTTGTCTAAAAACTAGACTTATTTTCTTAAGTCACATTGCTCATTACGGAGCCCCTAGGGGGACATGGAGCACAAATTAAATAAAGTTTAGTTTCGCGTACGTACGTGAAACTATCGCGTGCTCACGTGAAACTATCGCATGCGCACGTGAAACTATTGCATGTGCACGTGAAACTTTCGCATGCTCACGTGAAACTATCGCATGCGCACGTGAAACTATTGCATGTGCACGTGAAACGTGAAACTATCGTGTGCATGTGAATCTATGAGCGATAGTTTCACGCGATTAGCACACGATAGTTTCATGTGTGAACGCGAAAGTTTCAACATGAAACTAAACTTTAGATTTTTTTACTCCAATGTCACCTTAGGGCTCGGTAGCTTATCAAGAAAATACATATTGATTAAAGAATTATTAGATATTTTTACTGAAAACAAGACCAAAGTACTAAGAAAGTCATTTTTTGCAGCATATTTTCCTAAACCCCTGATTGTAGAGTCCAGACATCAGAAAAATATCAGTCTATACCAGGGTCGGACTGGGAACAAAATTCGGCCCTGGCAATTTCTCGTGGAACGGCCCACCACTGGACCGATGACCCCCCCCCCACTCCACACACAAGCTCACCGATACCAAAATCCCCCCCCAACCCAATGCTTTGATTTATTGAACATTTATATTAATTTCACAGTATAGTTACAATTCAACCGCCTCAAACTCTCTTTGCCATGAACAAAGCTGACACTGTTTGTCAAAGCACCACAAAAACACTTTTACTATTTTTGCACTGTTATATGAAGCAATACTTGTGTAGATGACCCCTTTTATCAAACTCTATTGAATACAATAATATGTAAAGTATATTAATGATAGACAGTGCAGGTCTATAGATTATAAATAGGTCTATAGATTATAAATGTGACCGGTGTTATAATGGTTTATGTAGCTTTCTTCACTTTATATTAGATGCCTCTCTTTCTATTTCTCTCTTGCAGATTAAAAGATTACCATCTCTTAGGGGTGTCCTCGACTAAGGATTTACCTATTCGAATCAGAATTTTCGAATCTTTCCATAGTCGACCGATAGTCGAATCATCCATGTTTGTGTGCATGGGTTGGGAGGGGGCCAGACCAGGTACAAATTGGTAACTTTAATTTTCTTTCACAAGCAGCACACATAAACAACTGTCTGATAAAGTGACCAAAACTGTCTTTCAAGTAATAAACGAAGACAAAACTGACGATGCATTTTTATATTTTTTTTTTAAGGTAAAATGTAAGGCAACATTTGTTTAATTATTCCTCATAACATTTTAAAGCCACGATCTACAGAACATCACACAAAAATACATTTTGATAACTACAAAAATAACAAAGGTGATCCTGCCTTGGAAACTCCGGCAACAATTAAGTGTTTTTATTTAATTTGGAGATATAGCGCGTCAAAGCAGTCATGACAAAAAAAACCGACAAATGACAAATAATTTGTGATTGTGACTGTAAATGATAAAAACTTATCTTTATATACAATTCATTAAACTTTAATTTATAACAAGAAAAACACTGAAATTAATGATTTTATAGACACTACGCGTTATTATTTAGCACAGAAATACCTGCTTGCTTGCTTTGACTTTGATCATCTCTGTATTCACTTTAGATACGAAGGACCGGATGATATTATTTATTTCAGGAATCTCTTTGCTATCATTTGAAAGTGAACACCGACTGACCATAATATTAAATCACAAGAAAGACATTCGTGTCAGGCAGAAATAGGTTCGGTGCAGATATAGTTTCCGTTTCATCACCGAAATAAAAAAAACGGCTTACCTGTTTTGTAGTTTAAATTTAAGATAGACAATATAACCACTCTGTTTTAAATACATTTTAAAAACTTATACTCGTCGAAAAACATCCGTTTTTTAATGTTTAGTTTGATGAACTCCTAAATATGAGGCAGAGCACCTAACCCGTTCGGCTAAATTACATGCGCAAGCATGGCCAGCACGCAATAGCGCAACATCGATACAACGAAAAGCTATCCAAAATTTACATACTTAAATAAGATCGGAATTTACGTTTATAATAAATACAATTTTTTAATAAAATAAGGTCAGAAGTAACAAAGTGCAGAACAAATATGCAAAATGCCTCAAGTGCACGGAAACAAAACACAGGCCAAATAGTTAAATCAGATAACCCAAAGTGATTTATAAATAAAATAAAATATAGAAATTTTTAAAAGAACGAAAGTCATAGTTTAATTTGCCAGCTTTGTCTTTTAAATGTCGAAACAAAGAGGCAATGGTTTATTAACATAGAAACCTCTTATGGACGTGAAGCCCTGTCACAGGGGTTGATGGATTTATTAACTCATTTTAAAAATATTTATTGAAAGCTGCTACTTCACATATTATTTGCAGCATTATCATAATATGCAGTATATTAATATATTGTGAGAAAGCTGTTATATGTGAAATCAGATAATGTGTGCACCCATATACGGCCAAAATTGAATGATCCTCATTTCATAACACATCTGCGACGATTCGACTATGAGATTGGTAAGCGACTTTTTCTCGCGGATCTTCTCCGCTCCCCCTTTCTTCTTTTTGGAGCCTCTGTTGTCCATAATTATAATTCTTAAGTGCAAGGCTAAATGATGTGCTATCATCACTGTGTATTTCCCCATAAACCCAGCGGCTGCTTGGACAAATCCATTTGAGGGGTGGGGCATGGGGCGCGATCGTAACACACACTGAACCAGTCATGAAGAAGCCGAAAATATTTCCCTATCACCCGCCCTCCAAGCCAAATGCAACTGCATTTATACATGACGGGCCGAAAGTAAATAACTTGAACATTTTGGCATAAAAAAAAAATCTCAGAGGCCACCGGCCCACATGTCGACCGGCCCACCGGGCATTTGCCCGGTCGTACAGATTACCAGTCCGAGCCTGGTCTATACTCATGTTTTCTATTTCTATAAAAAGGCACAAACCAAAAGCAATAATTCCCAACAAATGGAGAAGGGACGGCTCTTCAAAGAACATTTCATATTAATTTTAGTAAAATTTTATATGCACATTTATGAGGAAGAAACAATGTTATGGATAAAACATTTCTCAGTTATGGATGTGACAAATCTTACTAAACTATGGGGAAAAAAATAAAAAAACTTAAGCACACACTATTCAATTTTTTTTTTTTTAATTCAATTTTTATTTATATAGCGCTTTTCACAAAAGTCAATTGTTTCAAAGCAGCTTTACATAAATAGAAGCAGTGAAAAGCACAGAAAACGACAGATAGCACAACAGAATACATGATAGCATGAGCAGTTAAATTTGCTGCGGCTATGACTCAATATTATAATTGCACGTATTACTAAAGCAACGTATAGAAGAGGAAGCTAGGTAAAGCCCAAAAAGGCTGCCTCCCCGGGGTGAAAAACCCCCTAGGAGAAAAAAAAACCCCGGGCTTTTATCCGAGGAAAAATAAGTCCTAGGAGGGAAAAACCCTTGGGAGAACGGAAATGGAGATTTAGCGGAGATTAAGCGGTTCTGCCGGTGATCGTTGGTCAGGTATCAGCTGGGCATAACGTTGAAGGACAGCCAGTAGATCAGAGGTGTGCCGACTTTCACATCTACCGGGACTGGGTCTGTTTGTCTCGTCCTCGGGTCGAGGACGAGACAGGGAGAGAAAAACAAAATCGTATTAGCGTAGCGGCCGTTCATATGTATTGAAGTGTCACACAGTGATGTGGTTTAACTCAGCTTAGTTCCAGACAGACTAAATATTGCGGCATAATTATGTTATCCACAGTTGAGGATTTAGCAAATTGGGGGCCCAATGCGAGGGTATATATGGTAAATAAGGGTCACCTTCCGATCTTTAAGAGAAAATGAAACCTGACGACCCGTTTGACTAAGGCCTAAAGCCCCACTGTCGTCGTAGACTTTGACTATGCATGGGTATTTGAACCACACTCTCAGAAATAAAGGTACAAAAGTTGGCACTAGGGCGGTACTTTTTGAAAAAGTAAACACATCAAAAAAAGTACATCAAAAGGTACCAAAATATTAGGACCTATTTGAAAGGTACCGTCAAGTGGTTCCAATTGTGCACCAAATATGATTAAAAGCTTTGGGTAAAAACTTTACACTTCGGGCTTAAGCCAAGACCCATTCAAACAAGTTCAAAGTACAAACAAGACGAATATGCATTTTTATTTAATCATTTGTAGATGACTCTCTATACACGGATGAGGTTACGTTATTAATTTTACGTGGTTGGTGTCTGGGAATAACAAACCTCGGAATGTGGCCACTGACCAATCAGAATCAAGCATTCCAGTACGCCGTGTAATAAATATACACATAGCATAATAGAAATGATCTTTCTGTAAGGGAAATGGATCATTAGTTGTGGTATAGCTGGAATTGTTTTGTTTCTTTGCTTTGTGCTCTGGATTATTGCACATCTCTTTTTCTTCTTGTTTTTTCCCTAAACCACATTGTGGCAGCACATTCAGTTGATTTAGCAATGTGGCCTCGCTCAACGCACCATTACCATTTCAATTTGACAATAGTTGCCCTAACTTGCCATAAATAAGGGGAAACAATGCTTCTCCAGGAACAGACGACCCATCCCCTCCGTGTGTGACTCAGCCATACAGAGAAATAGCTGGACTTGTAGAGAGAGCATACAGATGAAAGTAACAGACTTTGATGTATCTCAGCAGGCGGCACGTCACGACAGGAGCACGGAGCTGCCGTCGAGCAGCAGGTCCTGCCGTAAAACAGCCAGAGCCATCGGCGGGTCCCCTGGGTGGTCTTCTCTCGCTGCTGTTCCTCTCACATTAATGCGGGGTGGGACGTGATCTCACATGCCCAGGGAGGACATCAACATCACTTTGACTTCTATTCTCGGTCTGAGCTAAAAAAGAAAAGAGCTTACAGAGAGAAACGGTGTGTTGTAAAGTCATGGTGGTCCCGCTCTGCCAGGTACACCCCCAGGATGTTATGGCTAAAATGTAAGGTATTTCTCAGCTTAACATGACTGACAGGTTTCGTGATGCACCTTTTTTGGTTTGCATTCTTTGACCTCAGAAATGTTTTAGGAGGCTTGCACTTCTGAGGGTGATTTGATTCACAAAAAGAGAGTTTTTTATGTGACCACAAAACCAGTCATAAATGTTTTGAAACTGAGATTACCTGAAAGCTAAATAAATAAGCTTTCCATTGCTTGTTATTTTGCGAGATACAACTATTTGAATCTGGTATCTGAGGGTGCAAAAAATCTTCAAAGTTGTCCAAATACATATTACTAATGATAAATAAATTTTATTATATTTACAGTAAGAAATTTACAAAATATTTTCATGCAACATGATCTATACTAAGCATCCTTATGATGTTTGGAGTTTAAAAAATAATAATTTTGACTCTTACAATGTATTGTTGGCTATTGTTACAAATACTTGTGCAACTTATGACTTGATGGTTTTGTGGTTCAGGGTCACTTATGACAATATTTTATATCAGGTACTCATTACTTTTTACATTTTGAAGATACTGACCATGTCGACCCCAAAATAAATATAAATATAAATGAGTTGCTGCATGTATGAAAATCCATTACTTGTCTTTTGTCTAGTAAATTGTGCAAAAAATACTTGAAAATAATATGAAAATATATTTTCAATTCAATATTATCATGAATTTCTTCTTGTTTATTGTTTTAAGCATAAACCTCTCTTAATTTTATTGGTTAAAAATATTTCCAGTGGGGGAACTTATTTCAAGATATTAAAGAAAAACTACAAATTGAAATTTGTCAGCAGTGTAAAAATTCCTTGTTGCACTTTAATTTTTAAGTTTAATCACTGTGAAATTATAATTAATTAACTTTCATGACTAGTTTTTTTGACTAGTTACTATTGCTTTAAATTATAAAAATAAAGTTGATTTTTTTATATTATTTATACTGTAGCAACTCACTTGTCAAGGAAGTTGAAATGAATTGTAAAAACAAATATTTTTTATAGTGTCAATGTCCCTTGTTTTCAGAAAAATTGGCACTTTATTTAACAGTATGTACTATACACCTACCATGTACATACAATTTGTAAGTACAGTAGTGTTTGTAATTTGTTATCATATACACACTTTAAGTACCTGTAACCAACTAAATACTTATATTGTACATTCATTTGTAAGTACAGTAGTGTTTCTTGTTAGTTACACTATAAATATACTATAAGTATGTACAGTATATGGCATTACCCAGTACTTACCTAGAGTTACACAATAACTACCAAGTATGTACCACTGGTAAGTACAGTAATGATAGCCTTTAATTACCATGTAGATACTCAAAAGTAAGTACCATACATTTGTCTGTAAGTACAACATATTTGCTATATATTTTTACAAGGTAAGTACACGTACTGTAAAATAAAGTGCTACCAGAATATTTTTACATGTTAAACAAAACAGAAGTTGCAAAAGAAGTTGTTTTTATTCAGAGAGGGGCTATTAATGCATCATCTGAATCTCTTTTGTTTGTGTAATAATTTAAGTTAATTTATCCTAAATCCTTTTTTTGCATTTAAATAAATAGTTTATTTAGACATTACCACATGAAACACATTGTGAGGTTTGTGCTTGAAATAAGAAAAAAAAAATTCAGAATATTTCTGCCATTGTTTAATTTTACATTAGTAGTGTTTGCTAAGATAAGCATCAGTAAAACTAGCGATCTGAACAAAACCCAGATGTTAACTATAAAAATTACGGACAACTTGCAGAGGACAGGTGTACAATGAGGTAGCTTGCAATGCGTATAGGACTTGAATGCGCATTTAGATGAAAGCAACTGGCACATACATACATGCAGAAACTATGTAAGTTATTTTCCCTATTTAAAAGACTTTGCTTATACAGACCATGACCTTACATTGCACCCAATGGCCCATTACAGTTGTTCAGTTGAATAAAAACGACATATTTACATGATTCATTTCGTAATGAAAGCCAGCGAGGGGAACTCTTGCCAAACAACTGTTTACTTTTTGCTGAATGAGATCATGGCCAATAACAATGAGAGTTTGTACAGCTTGAGGAAGAAACATGCCATTATATGAAGACTGTAGTTGCCAGACTGTGTCTTATCGGAAATGGGTTGCGTTATGAATCAGTTTTCCAGTATGTACACAGCAGTGTTTGGTCTGGTTCTGTGACAGAGGAGCCCGATCTGTTAACAGATAGAAAACAGGCATCGGCAATGTCAGCTTCTCTAAACAACAAAGCCGTGCGTTGTATACTGTGTACAAATGTAGATTGCTATGAATGTGATAAATGATAAGTGGACCAGGAAATGTAACTTGCCTTTTGTTTTTCCTCGGATATCAAACTTTCATCTATGGTTGGACGTGCGTAAGCTACAAACAATTCGTCACGAGAACAAAGCAGTCAGATTTACTGAAGGTTTCTTGAATAAGAGAAAACAAACCTGCACATACTTGTTTGTTATATAATGAATAACCCAGCAGATTGTCTTTAATACGGGACAGCTATGGCTGATTTAAGAAAAACACATGACAGCTCAATTGTTGCAACATAAAACAGTGTCTCCTATTGAAATCACACGTTGTCATCTTCTCTTTGTAATCTTATGTTAGAGGTAAAATTCTTCAATGGTCATTGTGTTAAGCGTCATTCAAATCCTTTTTAAACTTAATTGATTTTTGAGAGATAAAAAGGTTGACTCAATAAATATTCCTGTTGAAAATGAAGCTGTACAGTATGTAAATAAAGTCATTATGTTTTTGTTTACTTTGGTTTCAGATGACTCTGATGAAGTTTTTTTCCAAATTGTCAAGTGAAAAATAAAATAAAATGCTGTTAGAAACCATCTGACTATTTTAAGATAAGGACAGGTGCGTGTAATTGCCGCAATTTAGATTTTTTTTAAGTTAACAGTTTTAATCTTTTAATCATTAACTTGTTTTTTCCAAAGTAATTGCTATTTACAACTTGTAATGTGACATAGTTTCCTAAGTGAAACAAGATGTATAAGAGCTTGATTTTATCAGGAGGTTGGAGGTGAAGGGTTAAAATTGTAAAGAGTGATTTGTACAAAGACAAGGATTTATTTATTTCCAAAACTCTTTGCTTTACAGGACCACAGTGTTTTGGGGTCCTGAAAACGCAAATGCAAGTTTTTGAAAATGATGCCTTTTGTGAATTTCGAAAATCCAAATCTTAAAGGTAGGGTATCTACTTTTGAAAATGCTAACGGTAGTCACCTAGCAATGAAATCACGATCCCACCCTCCATTCAAATCGCCATCCAAAGTCACGCCTCTTTTAAAACCTACCCAGTCTCACAAAGTTTCGTGATATAGTCACGTATTTTTTTGATTCTTTTTTCGTGCTATTATCACAAAATTTCTTGTTTTTTCGTGATCGTATAACGAATTCCTGTTTTCGTGTGATTATCACGTATTGGTTACTCAACTGCTTTTTTCTATTTTTAAACCATTGTCGCTTCGGTTTAGAGTTAGATTTGGTGCTTGCATTAGAATGTCACTTTATATATTGGTTTATATTATTTTTTCTGATATTTTTATATGTCGCCTGGCGTTAGGGTTAGAGTTGGGTTTGGTTAGGGATGTCATTTTATGTAAATCTAACCCTAAACCGAAGCGACAATGGTAAGAAAATAGGACAAAACAGTTGAGTAACCATTAAAAACACGAAATTTCGTGACAATAGCACGAAAAAAGAATCAAAAAAATACGTGACTATATAACGCAATTTCGTGAGACTGGGCTGTTTAAAACACATGAACACGCACAGATCAGACATTCAGATCTCATGTCTCATTCAGCAGTGAGAAAACTTTGCAGTACAAAGTGAATAACATTTTCAAAATAAAAAACATAAACAACTGGTTTACATCAGTATAAGTTAAAGCACACTTTCGGTTGTGTAGACGTAGTAACTATATCGTTGCGCTAATCCTTAAACGAACACAAATTTCATAAGCAACACAATGTTTCATCAAAGTAGAATATCTGAATCCATCTCAATACAAACATATCGCGTACCTACCTTACCATAATAAACAACGACCCTTTCAGACCCTTTGCCTCCTGCAGCTGTTTTCATCTCGTGGTAAAACAGTAAAGTTACCGATGTTAATTTGGGTTTTTGCTCTTTGCTGATCCAGGCAGTTTTGGCTGTTGTTGTTATGAAAAATGTCTTTCGTTTTGTTGCTCCTGTGCAGGTTGTCAATTCGGCAGAAAAGTTTGCCATTCTCGCTGTTTACAGACAGGAGGTGAGCGCACGTGAACGCGCCGATGACGTATGTGTCTGCGTGGACTAGCTGCGCGGTGGGCATTCAAATTACGCTTACGGATGAGTGACAAATGAGAGGCAACTTTCGTTCAGACCGAAATCTATGATTGGTTGAACATTTTTTGGTCCTACGCCTTTCACAGATGACATACATTTCTACAAATACATTTAAACAACTTAACACAGTGATTGCTATCAGGATGTGAGGAGACTTTTAACCAGCATAACTAAAAATGTTTTAGGATCAAATGTGTTACCCTACCTTTAATTCAGTCTATAGGCATGCGGGGGTAACCAAAACAGCAATGGCAGCATACAGGACTGTCTTTGTGCTGTGAAAGATATTGAGTTTATTACCGTATGTCCAACAAAGGGCCAGATTTACTAAACGGCAAATTAACATGAGCGCGCAATTGAGTGGTAATAGGCGTGTTCGACTTTATGCGACAAGCAAATGACATCAAGGTACCGCGGGAGCAATTCGAGAAATCATACAGAGAAGTCTAATTTCGAATCACACTTGGGGTACTTTGATGTCTTCTACCTTTTAGTTTTAGCGGCATTGCATGAAGTCGAACAAGCCTATAATATGCAGGTTATTTATTAAAAAGGCACTTTTGAAACTCCATTAAACTGTTACGTGTGGAAAAAAAATCCTCTGCGATGCCTCCTTCAACCAGCAACAATGTCAGCCATTTTAAGAGCAAAATTGTTCAAGACATGTTTTTTACAGTGTTAAATAATGGCACAAATACCAGTAACAAGCACAAACATTAGTAAATCACATAAATTTTGTGTCTGAAAGGGAAACTCCTAGAAATGGATATGCAATAAGGTCTTAAGTAAATCTCAACAGTCCTTATTTGCCGCCAAAATTATGGTTTGTGCTGGCACAAACTGTTAGCAAATCTGGCCCAAAGTTTACAAAATTTTGTCACTTTTTAGTCCATGCTTACTTGTAGTAAGCTACCTCATTGTGCATCTAAACAAAACTGCTTGATGCTTTTGTCATCTTAATTGTTTGTATTTATCGCTCTGTAGAAGATGCATGTGTGCGCAGGTGTATAGTGTTTCTTTACAAACTAACATCGCCATCTACTGGCTTGCCACACATAATACTATAGAATTTTTACGGATCCATGTAATTGCAGATCTGTTAGATAGATCTTTTCCATGTTAATCTGAGTTTTTGTTCTAACCACCCGCGATGCAATTTTGCGACATTTCTATTTTAGAAACAGTTTCTATTTATGCAACGTCACGGCTAATGGGGCATACACACCAAACTCGAGTTTAACGATTTACGCAAGTAGATTACATACAAAGTCAATTCAAATACGCGATCAGACGCGTCCTCACATGCGAATGACGCCATATGGGCGGTGCATTTGCCGCGAAAACATGCACTATTCACCTCAAACGTGTCTCGGCCAAGTTGAAAATATTCAACTTGAGTGAAAAATTCCCATAACACGAAGTTAAATCCCGCGAGTAATCTAGAGCGAGTAACGCGATGCTCCGCGTTTGGTGTGTACGTAGCATTACAGCTCCACCTGTACAGAGATCTCATTCAATGAAAGTTCTGCACATTCTGAATATTAATCAAACATGGATGAGGAGAGACTGATTATAGATGTTTAAAAGCAGAAATATATAACAAATCCCTTAAGTTGGCCAAGAAAAGACATTAAAAGCAGAGGGATGCATCTGTGTATGTGTGTGCCAGCCTTGGCTGCAGTGAAAGGGAGCAAAACTTTCTGATTGGCTGTGTTTTTTGATCGACTGCGTCACACTACACCCCTTTATCGTGTTCAGTATGGATTGCGTATCGCTGGAATCATATTGCGTTGTGTCTAGTTAGGACACAATGTTGTCCCAATTTCTTTCTTCAGTAATGGCTGAATCAGGAGATTTTCTCATATGGGTCTCTTCAGTGTCATGTAGTGAGGGCTGAGTACTGTCCTAAAACTGTCTCAGACTCTTTCATCTCTTGCTTCTTCATCGTGTAATAAACTAACATCCTGTCGTCTATTGATGGATGTTTATGAGCGATTTCCTTTTTTTAGACCGCTACATCTCCTCAGGATAGAAATGCTAATGATTTGAGACATTTTAACAGACACAAGCACTTTAAAGCTATGATAATGAGTTTGCTTTACACTAAAACTGCTTTAAAGTACAACATATATGTCTACTTTGAATAAAGGAGTAAACAATGCATAACGTTTGTTACAATTCTGTTGTTACTCAGTTCTCAATGAGTATTTTCGAATAACTTAGATTAGTGAATTTACCTCAGTTCCCATACAGCAAAAAATACATTTCTCTGCACAAAAATATGTGTTTAATACATGCTAAATATATTTTGTAGAAAGTTAAGTTTTATTAAATATGTTTTTGAATTTGAAAATATTTAGTTTTATCCTTAATATATATTTCAAAATGTATTTCAGGGGCAACAAATACATTTCTAATTTTACGGCAAAAAGTATATTTTTCATGGCCAAAATATTATTATTTTAAAATGTATAAAGTGTATAAGTATGTATAAAATATACAATTATAAACCCTGTTATGTTTACAGGTTTAAAACATACAAAGTTTTTCTTTCCATGTGATGTTAATATAAATGCTTTAATATATATATATATATATATATATATATATATATATATATATATATATATATATATATAAAAGCATTTATATTAACATCACATGGAAAGAAAAACTTTGTATGTTATATATATATATATATATATATATATATATATATATACACAAAACATATTTCAAAATATATTTCAGTACATATATTTTTTGGCCCTTTTATGTATAGACGGTTTCATCGGACGCACGTGATACACGTCTGGATCCGAACCTTACTTCCGGTTTCGTTTTTTTAATGGTCTGACTAGTTGCTAAACTGATCTCTTGAACAAATGCCTCGTCGAAAATAACAAATGTTTTGGTTTCCTAGGTAATCTATGTGTTGTTTTGTTTGCTTGTTATATAAATAAACTATGTTTAAAGAATTTGTTGTTATTTATTATTTGCGGAGTTTACCGGAAGTTACGTGCGGACCGCGACAGCGGCTTGTTTATGTTGTTACCGCTGAAACCGTCTATATTTTGAAATGTATTTTGCCGTATTGGCTGTGTAGTTTCTGATACGTGTTATATATTCAGCACTGTAAAAATAATAAAGATTAGTCCTCAAATTCTCATTGAAATACGATGAAGGCTTCTGTAAGCTTTGATCTGCTGTCTCTCAGAAATCAATATTTCCCTACAACAAATGTGACCTTGAAAATATGCAGTTATCTCTTCCTGTAAGTATTGGCAGGGATTTGATTTGTCTTAAAGTGGCATTTTTTTTTTTTTACAATTTCCTATTCCTTATTTTTCTAGTGTGGATTTCTTGTCTGTGCTCATAGTTGAAATGACATGACAGTGATATTATTTTCATTGATAAGGGGGGAATAAGTTAGTATTTCAGAGATGGCTATTCTAATGAATTTGTTTGCATGATTATATAGAAAAAAGCATTAATGGGCGTGGTGTGCACCAATGCGTTTAAATGCAGCTGAAAATGCCAGGCAGGTGCCAACTGTGGGTGCTTTGGTTGCTGTTTTGTTTAAAGTCATTGTATGATGTGCTGGTTGGTTGTTGTTTTGGTAATTGTCCACTGTGATTGGATGGCTAAGTGAAAAGTGACATTTACGTTTTAGTTTCACCCAAAGTTGAAAATTTTCAGCTCAGCGCTGAATGTGAAAATTTGAAAACATGTGCCACCTGCAGCTGAAATGTCTTGGTGTACACGCTCCCTAATCAAACTCCACCCCTAAACTCAATGTATGTACTGTAAATATTCTCTATGTTTTATACAAATTAACCACTTTGTAAAATACCTACGAGTTGTCATGAATTTTAGTTGGTTGCTCACAAACAGGCTGTTCAGAACATCCTGAAGATTTATATATAATGTACAAAAAAATTAGCATTTACATTTTTTAGCACAATCAACTTCAACAAGTCATTCAACTTTGATTTTTTTGTATCCTGACTGCAATTTGGAAGACAAAAACCTTCCTGGGAGATTTGCAATTTTATCTTTGATTTCATGGGAGCACCGCAGCTAATGTTTACAATACCTGAGTGAGGATTAGATTGGGAAGATTGACAACCTGTCTGGAAAATCTAAATTGGGACCCAGACTTTAAATAAAACATCCAGACACTCTCTCAAGGGAAACATATTCACTTGGCATTTCAAAGAAATAGTTCACTCTAATATGAAACTATTTCTGTCATCATTTATTCGCCCTTATGTCGTTTCACACCTGTATGCTGTTAGTTCTTTGTGAACAACCCAGTCTCACCCAATATTTAACGACACTTGACCATGCGTCAATATGTTGACGCGGAGGGTATACCTTTCGCGTCATTTTTTGACGAACTGGGGACTTCAATACTATTAAGTCCGTTGCATTCTCTTTCCTATTTTCTTACCATTTTCGCGTCGGTTTAGGGTTAGATTTACATAATGACATCCCTACCCAAACCTAACTCTAACCCCAACGCCAGGTGACAACTGTTTAATTTCGCGTACACTGTTTAATTTTGCGTAATCTAACCCTAAACTGACGCGAAAATGGTAAGAAAATAGGAAAGAGAATGCAACGGACGTAATAGTATTGAAATCCCCAGTTCGTCAAAAAATGACGCGAAAGGTATACCCTCCGCGTCAACATATTGACGCATGGTCAAGTGTCGTCAAATATTGACGCCATGGGGTGAGACTGTGTTATTGTGAAACACATGCATAGACTTTCAGTCTATAAAAAGTATCTTTATGCAGATCTTGCCATCTAGCTGTGAAACACCAACATAGAAACACCATAAAAGTATTGTACAATGGGCCCCATTTATGAAACACAAGCAGAAGTTTTGTGTGTAAATCGTTCATAAAGTCATTCTGACGTTAATTTTCGGATTTATGAAAATGTTCGTATTTTTAAAATTTTAGTTGGTACAAAAGAAAGTTACACTGCTCCCTACCACGTGAAAATGTGCCGCCTGCCGTGGGCAAAACTTTCAAACATTCGATATTCTTTTAGGCAAACTGATGACACTTCATTTTTGATGCACTATGAATCTTATTTTACCCTGTGTTATAATTTTTTACTTTTTTTCTCTGGGAAAAACACATAGCTCATCACTGTACTTTTTTACACAGCCGTCCAATTACCATAGAGGAGGGGCGGGACAAACACTACATTGACCAACAATCATACTTGTACAACTCAACATGCATAAAATACGCAGGGGACACATATGGCATCCCCCCCACACTTTAAAATAAACCTCCAGCACTTTTCAACTCCCTGCCACCATACTGGCCAACCTGATCTCACAAATTTCCCTGGTATAGTCATGAAATATTTTGCTCATTTATCCGTGTCATTGTCACGGATGTCCGCATTTTGCCGTGTCCGTACCACGGACTTTCTTTTCTGTCTCAGTTTCACGTATTGGTTACTCAATTGTTTTTCCTATTTTTAAACCATTTCCGTGTGGGTCTGGGGTTAGCTTTGGGGTTTGGGTTATGATGTCACTGTAACTATTGGTTTACAAAAAAAATCCAGATTTTTAAACAATTGTCGGCTGACGTAAGGGTTAGAGTTGGGTTTGGGTTAGGATATCATTTTATGTTACAGAAAGTGATTCTAACCCCAAACTCATGCGAAAATAGTAAGACAATGACACAGATAAATGAGCAAAATATACCACAGACCTTTGTAAGATCATGTTGATACCGGCACATTTTGTTTGATACTACCCAATAACATAGCGTTATAAGACAAATCATTTCACGTACTCTGGTCTGGTTGAGCTTTAAAGTTCAAAGGATGGGAGCGTGAACAGCGTAGACCTGTTGCGGCGTCATCTCAAACGCAGTGCTGTGTTGGCACAAGCGCTCATGCCCATCTGATTCGCGTGGCTGTAATGCCGCATCTCGCCATCTCAGAGCACCAGGTCTGTCAGCTTGCCTAAAACGCTTTGGTGGACACAGTTTAATTTATTAATTTATTGGTAGACATGTAGCCTATTACACTGTAAAAAGTAAAAATTACTTCAATTGGTAACACCAATTAGAGTTACCAATTGGAGTAATTTTTTAAGTTGATCCAACTTTTTACTTTTTACAGTGTAGTATCTTATGCATTTTTGCAATATTATGTAGCCAAACTAGAGAATGGAGTCCAGAGGATTACAGCATTCATAGATGTAGTGCATTATGCCAACTGTTGGTGAGCGTGCAGTGCATGTCTGACCTGTTTACAATGACTGGAATTCATTAACATACACACTTTTCACTTTCAAATCTGATGTTTTGTGAATCCAGAGGAAAGGTTTTTCGAAGATACGTTTTGCACAAAAATTTCTCAAATACGATGTGTGTGTGCATGACTGTATGTTAGAGAAGGTGCTTTCCATATGTGAAAAAGTGCTTTGGGAATGATTTTTATATGCTATGTTTGGCTGATGGTGGGCTGTAGGACATTTTGAAATACCTGTGTTTAGTTTGGCAATGTGATATTGAATTGTAATGTGGTCAGCAAACCAAGAACAGCTTCATAGCCCTGAAAGCGCACAGAATCAAGCATTTATTGCAATAAGCACATACTTTTTTGTGTGTACATATCTGTCATATAGCTTGAGATGACTCAAAAGTCATAAGACAAGTCATATGGACCACATTTATAGTGTTTAGTTCGAGCTTTCGCTTTTTTCCTTTTTGAAGCTTGACAGATGTGGTGACAATGAACTGTCATTGTGTGTCAAGAGGTGTGTAAAAGTTTCTATCTTTGTGTTCCACAGAGAAATAACGGCGTGTGGGTTTGGACCATATGAGGGCGAGTAAATCATGACAGATCCTGTCACTTTTTAGGGGGGTGAAGTGTTTCTTTATATCTTCTGTGATCAAATGTTTTGCTCTCGTTCACCTGATGACTGTGCTCTCTCTCTCTCTCTCTCTCTCTCTCTCTCTCTCTCTCCCTGCTGTATATAATTAGCCTGAAGAAGATTAAATGCGCTACCGTCACGCCGTGTCATCTGGATTTCATTGTGACTGCTACTAAGTCAGTAAATCTGGAGTATGTTTAGTATGTTTGTTAGTTAAGCAGTCTAGTCAATTATAAAAAGCAGGTGTAGAATTATGTTGGGCTGTGACTTTGAGGTGGCAGAGCTCAAATTGCATCATTGCATGATACTACAGATGCCACTGAGATCATACTGAAGGGTATTATCTAATTGTGTTCACTAAAGCTGTGTTTGGAATGGATTAGTGTACTGCTTAACGCTAAATCTGCTGCCTACTATATATTATTTCAGAAAGCTGGTCACACCCTGAAGAGATTATGTTTGTAAGTAAACATTTTATTTCAGATGGTCTTATTTTCAAGAATGTTCAATTTAGTTTTTTTGTTTTTACTCCTATTTTATAGTGTTCCTTTAGCTCAGTTGGCTACCATTATGAAAATTTACAATAGTTTTACTACAGTTAAAACCAAACAACATGGTAACAGTAGTAAAACCATGGTAACCACAAAATAACCAAGTTAAAAACATGGTTACTATACTTTTACCACAAAAAAACATTTTAATTTTCATAAGGGTAAAGCATTGCATTGCAATGTTTAGGTCACGTGTTTGATTTATAGGGAACATATATATATATATGGTTATTTTGTGGTTACCATGGTTTTACTACTGTTACCATGTTGTTTGGTTTAATTGGGCATTTACACTAAGACGATAGCTATAACCATATAGGTGTCCACAGACTATAGCAATAATATTGTGTTAATTATTTTACTCCTGTGCCGCAGTGTTGAAGTTGCTTTTAGGTTTTCAATGGCAAACATCTTTTCTCTAAAATCTGACTGCAAAAGCTGGATGCTCTTTTTTAAGGTGATAGCTCAGCAAAAGCCCCATGATTTACTCACTCTCAAGCCATTTGAGAGACATATGTTCATCATCTCTTAGACGAAAACAATTTAGGTTATATTAGAAAATGTCCTAGCTAGTGGCGGCCGGTGACGACTTCTTTGAGGGTGCACGATGCAAAGCTCATTAAAACATGTATTGAGCCCATCAGTGTTGTTTTTGGCAGCCCTTTTAGTTTTCGTTTTAGTCTTAGTCTTTTGGACGAAAATGCTTTTAGTTTTAGTCACATTTTAGTCACTTATGAAATTGTTAGTTTTAGTCACGTTTTAGTCGACGAAAACACAAAAAGGTTTTAGTCAAGTTTTAGTCGACGAAAACGCAAAAAGGTTTTAGTCAAGTTTAAGTCAATTTTAGTAAAAAAAGTATTTTTTAACAAATTAATTTAGGTTAAAAAGTGTGGTGTATTTAATACTATTAAAATGTGCATTAAGGTTCTCCCTGAGGTCTTGCCATTGTTTTAGTTGATGTGCCTTCTGCGCATGTCATAACAAAAAAGTTGAGCCTGATATACCCTCATGTTGAGTTTGTGTGTTACGCTGAGACCTCACTTATAAATTTGAGAAACGCGTGCCTTGCCTTATTTAAATACACCACAAAAAGTATAGGAAATGGGCTTAGGTTTGACAAGTAGATACATGTAAAACCTTAAGCTTACCATGAAATGTGTCACAAGCCGAATGTCGAGTAAAATGTATATGATTGTTAACAGCGTGACTGGTTAGTTACCTTTACAAAAAAATATTAGCGTGATGAGCCTTCAGGTGCCGCTTGAGGTTGGTGGTATTCTTCCCATTCTTGCCCTATTTGTGGCCACATTTACCGTCGTCTCCCAATATGCATTCCGTTTTTCTGTCTGATGGATTATACTGAAAGTATGTCCATTAATCATCTCATCGTTTCCGTTTATTGGCGCCTCCGCAACGTCCTTCGAACTCGCCACAGCCGCAGGTGTGGTGTTGTTGTTTGAAATCTGGTGCGCGTGCGCGGCATGGCGGCAGCCGGGTGGTGGGCGTGACTGTGTTGACCCAAAACAAGGAGAGGAAACGGCAGCATTGCGGATACTTTTTAGCTAAAAACAGACAGATTTCACGCAAAATATGCAGAAATGACATGCATTGTAAACGTCAGACTTACATTCATTTTCGTTCCGTCTCGTCTCGTCAACGAAAACTCGAAAGCGTCTCGTCATGTTTTCGTCACCTTAGAGACATTTTTAGCTAGTCATCGTCGCGTTAGCGTCATAAAAAATAGGTGCGTCAACGAAATCATTTCGTTATCGTCATCGTTGACGAAAACAACACTGGAGCCCATCATGCGTATGGCTCGTCATATCAAAATATGCGTTCGGTGCGTCATGTTAACCTATGTGCATCACACGTCAAGTCAGAATACATTGCTGCTGCAGATGCTTCAAAGGGTTTATGAAAAAAGAGGTACCCGTGTTAGCATGATACTCGATTAATCTAATTCAAGTAAGTGTCTTGCGAGTATTTTGTGAACATGAGCGTCTGTTTTATCATAAACCCTTTCAGCACGTGTGCTGCAGGCACGCATTTTGACATGATGCATGATGCATATAGGTTAACATGACGCATTGAACACATATTTTGACATGATGAGCCACACATGACACTCTGAACACATATTTTGAATTTGCATCCCTTAGATGAGAAGTCACCAGCCGCCACTAGTCCTAGCTCTTCTGAGATTTATGATTGTGGAAAACAGGGTTCACGATTTTAAAACCCAATATAGTGCTTCCACCCTTCAATAAAGTAATACAGATGGCCACAGGGGGTTAACTCTTTCCCCAACATTGAACAGTTAACTCATGAATGAAGAAAAAACGCTTCCCTGCCAATGACGAGTTTTTACGGCAATCCACTATTAAAGTCTGTAAAAATGCAATTTATCTAACATTTATTAAAAAAAAATACCCATATTTAATAAGTGATAAAAGAGAACAAATGAAGGTAGGATGAAATGATTTTTTTAAGCAGAGGGTCTGTCCTTTCATTTGATATATTGTATGTTAATATATTTAAAGAAGAACATTTTCTGGATGGCATTAACCTTTTGTCATAAAAAATGCTGGAAACTTTTTAAAAATGCCAGTGGGGAAAGAGTTAATAAGGGCCTTTTGAGGGTAATTGAGGCGATTCTGTACCAAAAATAGCTATATAATATAACTAGATTCGGCCAATGCGCATTGTGTGGCCATGGTGCGATTTGTAAAAAATCAGAGGAGGGGATGTTTATCAAATATTTTTTATTTTTGAAAATAAATGATGAACCACAAGCTTATATTAATTACTCAGGGTATTAAGCTATTTCTTGTAACTGTTGAAATATAATATGTATAGAAATGTAACCATTCCTACTCTGGTCCAGCATGAGAGTCGGATGCTCTAACAAGAAGTAGGGCTGTCACAATGATTAAATAATCATCTCATCGCGATTGTTTGACCTCATCACAATGATTTCAGATCATCGCAATGATTGCACATCTCTTTAAAAACACAAGGGGGAGCTGCACAGCGCCTATATAAGGGAGACTGTAGCTGTGTCCCAATTCAAGGGCTGCAACCTTATAAGCATGCGACTTTAATGGTGAGCACTCTGTCTTTCAAGGTGGAAGCCTCAGAAGTTCGCGAAGATAACTGAAATGAGACGGTCTAACCTTCGGACGACCCATAATTGGCGTCACCTTTTGCACGCACCCACCGCGCCTGTCACCAGGACACAGCGGAGACATTTCTGCCATATTAAAATAAATATGGAATCAGAAAAAAAACTTGACATTGATGAAGATTAAATTATTCAACAGTATATCAAATTAATCAACCTTAAAAATATAGGCAACATAAACAGTAAAAAAAAATAACAAAAAACATAACTTATAATAAAAAGTGAAAAGAAAAATTTTTTTCTGATAAATACACTTTTATTTCATTGTTTATTTTAGGTTTTAATTGTTTATTTTAGAATATCCACAAATTATATGCAGCCATTGCAGACGCGCAATGACTTTTGGGATATCCTCGGCTGTTAAGGATCCATTTTTTCTATCCTTAACAGCGCGGAGAAATTAGGACGCATTTTGAAGCTTCATTCTAAGCATCCTTTGAATTGAGACGGCCTTACTAGCCTCAAGTCGCGCTGCTGTGACGCAATCGTTCTTAAAATATGTCCTTAGAAGGTCGCAGCCTTTGAATTGGGACACAGCCTGTATCACTTGGTGCTCCTTAACTGACAGTGTAGCAAGATACATTGCAAAGCCATTCAACACAGTGGAAAAAAACGCGTTTTAGTAAGTTTTACTAAAAAAAATTTCGCAACAGGGCACTTAGTAAATCCAGCCTTTATTTTTTCAGTGTATATTGGGGGGGGGGGGCTCAAACCAGCGTTAGCCCAGGGCCTCACAAAAGCTTAACCCGGCACTGCATCCTGGGAGTTCCCCTCGATTAATGATGGTAACTGTAGTTTCTGCTGTCTCATCCTCAATGGGAATATTTCTTGGATTTGTTTTGTGACGGTCCTGTAAAATACGATGATATGCTGCTTGGAAATCTTTTTTATTTATTATTTGGCTATTTTCATGCAACATTTGGAAAATAGATAAATAAAGGATCATGACATAACGCACTGTCATATATTATCACATGACCAGAAGCACTGACAGTATTACCCAATTCCTGATTTATTTGTTTTTTGGGAATATTACATGGCAGCATTTTTACTTTTATATTAAATTATTTTATTGTAGGCTGTGTATAAGACCGTATGACAGTGTTGGGGAAAGTTACTTTTAAAAGTATTCAGTTACAACAGTGCTTCCCAATCCTGGGGTGCGTTCCAGTCCAGTTTTAGACACACACTCGCGAACTTCCCTAAGCACTTCCCCTCGGGGGAATCCCTGTCGCCATTTTGAAGTGCGTTCCACTTCGTCAAGTGGACGAGGGAAGTTTGTATGGACAGACCCTCGCTCCCTCGATTTTGACCGAGGGAGCGAGTCTGATTCAGATGTACACTTCATTCAGCTTCATATCCCACAATGCAACACGATTGTGACGTCACTTCAGCAACTCGCGCTTTGCACATGGAGGGGGCGGTCTCCACTTTCCATGTGATCAAGGGCTTAGGGCGATCCATTTGAACCCACTTCAAGTGTTCTAGCAGGAGTGGGCACTTGTACAACGTAAGCAATGACGTACATCCGAGTGAACGAGACTGAGTGAAGTTAGCGAGGGAAGTTCATAAAAAAACGAACTGGAACGCAGGGCTGGTCCTTGCGCACCCCCTCCCAGAATGTTTCAGTCCTTACCTGATTTAAAACACCTGATTTATCTTATCAGCTCATTAGGGAGACATGTTAATCATTCTGGAAGGAGGCTGATGAGATAAATCATGTGTTTTAAATAAGTTAACATCTAAAACTTCCTGGGAGGGGGTGTGCGAGGACCAGGATTGGGAAGCACTGTTTGTTATGGAATACTTTTTCCCCAACACTGCCGTTTGATGACCATTAATCATGGGAGGATTCATTTTGTCCCCACCGGGGATAAAAAATAATTCATCAGAGGCAGGGATATAAAACCCACGGGGGGATAATCCTCCCCAATTCCCCCAACAAAGCACACGCTGTGTATAGCATACGATGTGTAAGATCCGTTGAGAATAGACTCTCGTGAGAATCATGCATTGTGAGTTGTTTTATAAAGATAAGTGATAACTCAAAATCCTCTTGTCTTATATCAAAATCCTCCACCATTTTCTTTAAAATCCTTGTTTCAGATTTCTTCTTATTCGTGACTGGCATTGTATTGATCTCTACTTTGTCTCTGTGTTCGTCACTACAAGATTACACATCGTACGCTACGTCCTACACTACAACTCTTTGGTGAATGTGCATTGACTGCTACGGTAAGCTAGTGATATAAATACTTCAAAGGTACATATTAATACCTCATATTAATACTTAAAAAAATAATTCTCTTTCTCAACAGGTATTGTTTCAGAATAGTGAAAAGTTGTAACTTGACTGTCCCAAGTCAAATGAACTCAAAAAATAGTCTGTTTTCCTTCTCGGTTCCCTAACTCTCTTAGGAATCCCACTCGTGCCCTCTCTGGTCAGCTATTGGCTTAATCTGAATGAAAAATGAAATTCCCTGTTTCAGTAAGGGGCGACCTTTGGATTCGGGAGATGGTGTGTGAAGAATGTCGACCTCTCAGTGTGTGGGGTATTTCGGTTGCAAGCGAGTTTTCCAAAACACACAGTCCATCAGCATTTAAAAGCGAAACACACTCCTTTTCTCTCGCCTTTTTCATTGAAGGAAAATACATTTGAAGAGCGAACTGCCAGTGCGCCGCGCTCAAGTTTTATTTTGACAAGTGTTGATGAATCTAAAGGAAGGGCCGTTCTGTTTCCGATCAGAGCAGGGGCTCTTTTGAAAGGGGCATCATGCTGGGTTAATCTTAGTTGAAAACATACTCCTCACCAACTCACGACTTTCTTCAGAACGCAAAGACGGGAGCCAAACTCGGCCATAATGAAATAATACAATTCTGGAAAACAATACTAAACAAATGTTGAGCATCAGTCTGTTTGGCTCTTTCATTTGTTTCACATCAAAGCTAAAGACTCATTTCAGAGGATGTGAAGCGAAGCAGAGACCAACCATACGACAATCGTTGACGATGACACAAAGCATATGAGATCATCCATATAAACATGGTCTCTCGGTTTCCCAGCATTCACAGCTGGAGTGAAGCTCGGGTAAATTGTGTTCTTGTTGTTCAATGATGTTCCCCGTCAGGGCCCCCATACTAATCCTAAACCCAGTGTCCTCTGGCTATTTCGACTCTCGGTAACTACTGAAAGAATATTGTTATTAATGCACAAAGTCAAGTCTTTAATAATTAAACTCTTGACTCGAGAGAAGAGGTCACTGCATGGTTAGTTTAGACAAAGACTTTCTGTATTTCATTTCAGTATTATTTTGCAGGCTACAATGAATGTTGTGACACATGCTATTTTATGTCACCAGATAAGAATTTACTTGAAAATCTGCTTTATATAAGAATAAATGCTTCATTTTTCAAAGATAGGAATAGGTGAAAGGTGTTTTTGTATAACATTTACATTTATGCATTTGGCACTTATTCAAAGACACTTTAAGTGGATTGCTCCACATTTTTTAGCATGCATGCGTGTTCATTTAGGCTTTCATTAATGCTTTACTAGTTGCTTATATTCATAATGCCAAAGAACCAGAAAAGCTCCTTGAAGCCATAAATTACTGAAGCTTTAGGTGATGAACAGAACAAACTTAATATATTTACTGAAAGTCATAAATCTGAAGTAGCTCTCAAATCCTAAATTTCTGGTTACAATTGGTCATGTGACATGCATGAACCAATGGCAAATAAACCCGCTATAATTTTTTCATTATTAAAGGATTATTCCACTTTCATAAACAATTCTGAAATTCTTCGTAAACAAAAGTACTTTTAAAACCTTTAAAAAAAAACTTGCCCAAAAAGGTCACCCATGATGAATGCAAAAGTATCAATCCAGTGTTTGCAAATGTGGAGAAAGAGGAGCATTCATACAAAATAATTTCTTTTTGTCAGTTTATTATTTAAAATGGTCCGCAAGTGTGTGTTTCACATATATAACGCGTGACCTTTCACATATATAACGCTGGTGTGTCACACAGCCAGCGCAAAATGATAAGTTGTAGTTTAAAAGTACATTTTTATTATTTTGTCGGAAATGACAATCGTTTCTCTATATAAGACCCTACACTGCAAAAAATTACTTACTTACTTAGAGCCCTATTTTAACGATCTGTCACGCAAGTGCGAAGCGCAATGCGCAAGTGAGTTTGTGGGCGGATCTTGGGCGCTGTTGCTATTTTCCCGTCGGTAGAAATAACTCTTGTGCCAGGCGCAAATCAATAAGGGGTTGGTCTGAAGTAGGTCCATTATTCATAGGTGTGGTTTGGGCGTAACGTCAAATAAACCAATCAGAACGCTATCCAACATTCCCTTTAAACGCAAGGGCACAAGTTCCATGGCGGGTTGCTATTATTATGACGGGTTTACCAGGCGCACGCCAGGAGCGGTTCACAGTCGAGGAGACCGACGTTCTTGTAAGAGCAGTCAAACACAGAGAAGTTGTTTTGTATGGGGATAGGAGAAACCCGCCCAAATCAGCGTCGGTTAAACAGGCGTGGGAGGAAATAGCCACAATTGTCTCATCAGCTGGCATCCCCAGGACGTTGTTCCGCAAGCGCTACAATGATGTCAGGAGACGGGGGAATCCCAAGCTTGCCAGCATAAATCGGGTATGCCGTGTAACAGGAGGTGGATCTGCCTCTACACCCTCACCGCTGAAAGCCAAGAAACGCAAGCAGTCAAACCCCAAAGTACTCTTACAAATCAAGTTCATATACATTAAGGTTTCTTATGAAAACATTTTAATTATTATTTACATCAAATAAACGTAATACAGCCACACAACAAACTTATGAAAATATTTTAATCGTTATTTGCATGACAATTTTTTAACGCAGCCACACAATAAATAAAAACTATCACCACAATGCTCACCACTATGATTCCCCTTATCTCATGTGTTAATATTTTTAAGTGTAACAATTTATGATTTGCAAAAATAACTGTTGCATCTGTGTAGATTAGATAAGCAAAGTGTGTGCGTGTTGTGCACGCTATACATTATGGTTAAGCATGCGCCCTTAAAATAGCATAATGAACAACGCGCCACTGACTTTAGACTAGTTTTTTCTGGTCAGTGGCACATTGTTTTTTGAAACTGCAAAATACTTATTTTCTTGGGTCGTTTTGCTCATCAAGAAAAATCAGATTTTTTATTATAGATTTTTTACTGAAAACAAGACAAAAATACTAAGAATTTTTGTCTTGAAAATCATTTTTTGCAATGTAATCCCTGTCCGGGAAAATTTTTTTTTTGCTTGTTCTAAACTCAAATTATCTTACATTGTATATTTTTGTCTAAAAACTAGACTTATTTTCCTAGGTCATTTTGCTCATCAAGAAAAACATTTTCATTTAAGAGTTTTTTGATATTTTAACTGAAAACAAGACAAAAATACTAGGTAAAAAAGTAATTTTTTGCAGTGTAATGGCTCGGTTGGGATTGTTTAGAGTCCTGCATTGATACCGTAAACTGTTGAAGTTCACTATAGTCCACTATTTGGAGAATAACCCTGAAATGTTTTCTTCAAAACACTTAATTTCTTTTCGACTGAACAAAGAAAGACATAAACATCTTAAATGACATGGGGTGAGTCAATTATCAGAATTTTTTATGAAAGTGGAGTAATCCTTTAATCCCAATTTTTTTTTTTTAAAGGTATAGCGTAGAGGAAAATGATCGAATCTCAGAACCTAAAGCTTGAGTGCAGAAGATTATATATTTCCTTTTTTGTGTATTCCTTGTAGGAAAGTCACAGGTTTAAAACTAATCCAGACAGCAGACGACTCTGGGCCAGATCCGCACCAGAGTCATATGCTGTCTGGGGAGTAAACAGTGACAACATTTCTAGTGAGCAGGAATGACTCAAAGTAATACATCCAGGTACAGTATGTGACCCTGCCTAATAATGAGATTAGGAGCATCAAAGTTGCATCAAAGCACATATGGTCGTTTCTTAAGGTACAGAATGGTTGTGTGGTAAAACTGTCTTATAATGTACATCACAGATCACTGATGCTTTACGTCTGAACTCGACCTGAACTTGCTCAGACTCTCCAGTAAATTGCCATGAAACTGTTTCCTTGATATTGAGCCCAAGCGGTTCGGCAGGATCCTCTGTGATCAGACAGGGCCACATATCCCCCCCCCCACCCTGTTCCTGCATTGAACGAGACCCCTACCCTTTCCCCAATCTTTCTTTAAGCGGGACAGCTGAATTACAGAGCAGTGAATGGTCGTGCCACTCACAGGAAATGACTGCATCCAGAACAGTGTAGTTTGTCTGATCATTAAGTCTTTATCTAATTAATGTGATCAGACTACACAAATGAAAGACAATACTGCTATATCATTATATAAAACATCATGACTAAACACAATGAAGTATAAAGTGCACATAATAAGAATGTAAAAATGTTAAAGCAGTTTGAATAAAGGAGATAAGAGTACTGATGATGATTATAGTAAAACGGTTGTTTATGTTGACATTACACACAGACAAACGGTTACGTTTTATTTTACAAGCATCATGGGATATTAAGGGAGATAAGATTGATGTCAAATAACAAAGTTCTGTTATCAGTGATGTGAACCATTTGTGTGCTGCAACAAAACTGACAGAGACGGACGATATCGGATCATTTGTGTTTGTATTAAGGTATAAATGTAAAAAATGTCAGCCTCCACCAAAACAACAAAAATAAATATTTACAATGAAGTTTTAAAATGAAGAAAAACAAACACAGGTGAGAGGAAAAATAAGTGATGACAAAGAAAAGAAAGTAACAAAACAAACATACAATCCAAACTATCTAAACCAACTAATAAGAAAATGAAAAGAAATAAAGAAACATAAACTACACTCACTAGAAATGGGGTAGCAATTGCTTTCTGCATGATAGTTTAAACATTCATGATAAATCCTATGTGAATGTAAAAGTATGTCACATTTCCCTTTAGGAAAATTCATATCGAATGTCACTAAGATATCGGATTTTACATGCTTAAACCAATTAAATAATCAAAGGCTGTCAATAACTTAAAATAAAGAAGTATAAAAACAAAAGGGCCAACAACAAACAAACAGAGGCCAAATGTCTTTCCCCCGCTCTCCTCTTGCAGGCTTTTAAATCGAGGCTTTGGTGATTGTCTGAGATCTGATGGATTAATAATGAATGACATGATGACTGACACATCACAGGACCTGAGAAACTAGCAGAAAAAGAGAGAAAACACACAAGCCTGACATAAATCTGACGCATGACACAGTTAACCCTTTAGTGTTAACAAGAAGGGCACTACGGCAGGACAAATGCATAATCATACATTTTACTAAAGGGCCATAACGGGAAAATTCGTGTTTACTTGCTATAGTTGGGATAATAAATGATCTGTGGGATATTGGAGCTAAAACTTCATATATGCAATCTGGGTACACCAAGGCTTATTTTACATCTTTAAAAAATCTCATAATATGACCCCTTTAACATGCACACAATAAAGAACACATTGCAATTACTCAACCTTTTAAATAATGTTTAAAAATGTATGCTTTTCATTTGAATCTGCTTGTCGACATTGTTTGCTTCATGTTGCATATAATTGCAGTATTTTTATAAATCGTTTATAATCTTTTTTTAATTTTAGGGCCGCTGCTGGCCAAATGGGTGCCCTAAGCAGATTTTACGGCGGTGACCCCTTAGTTAAAAAAAACAACAAAATCATTCACAACTATAGTATGTTTAAAAATAAAACTTCATTAAAATGCTATTGTTATCATTTATAATTGTATTTTGACAGCAACACAAACTGAAATTATACAAATATGCTATTATAAATTATAGCCTATATTTCTGCATCTGTCTGTATATTCATGTAGCTAATAGACTTTAGCTTAACCTAATGTGACAAATGTTTGGTCGTCGCCACCTTGGGAAACGCGTCACCGCTTGTCTTCGTTGAATTTTTATGTTAATCTGCAATACCGTGATTATCCACTAGATGGTTATCTACTTATTTACTAAATGTAAACTCTGTGTATGTTTTGATGATCGTTCTGAATCTGATCTTTAACAAAATTCCTTTACAAAAAAAAAATGCAATTATTTCAGCTTTTTGCTAAAAAAAAAAAAAAATGTTTAAGAAAAATACCCATATTTAGGAGTTTATAAGCATAGAAAAAATATAGATATGATGAAACGTTTTTTACCCGTTTTGTTTGTTTGTTTATTGTTTGTTTGAAAGCAGAAGTTGTTTGTTTCTTTCATTTTATATATTTGTATGTTTATATATTTATAAAAGAACATTTTCCTGGAAGGCATTTTGTGAAACTTTTGCGAAAATCACAAAAAAAGCTGTCGGTTAATAATGCAGAACTTTACGTCTAAATATAATTTAAATGAATGAGTTACAAAAAAATCACCCCCTCACAGTTGTCATGAATTAGCTATATAGACCAAAAACTTTTTGTATAACACATTATTTTCTACTTTAAAGTTGGGCATTTTAACATGGGGGTCTATGGGGATTGACTCCCTTTTGGAGACAGCCTCTAGTGGCCAGTCAATGAATTGCAGTTTAAGTCACTTTCATATTGGCTTCATCAGAGAGATCGGAAGTTTGCCCCTCGGTTTAAACCTTTATTGAGATAGATATGAAGTGTCTAGATAAAAAGCGTCATGAGACTTACTGGAATTGAAAAACGTCCACATGGATTTGTCGAGTTTTGTCAACTCAAAACTTATTCTGAGTTTGTTCATCTTGCTTCATGCAACAGGTTACAAGAAAGTGTACTTTATGTTAGGCCTGCAACGTTACACCTGCTGTATATGACACTAACACAGTTGTGTGCTAAACCAGTAGCTGGTCATATATCATTCATCAGGGTCATCTTGGTGTTTTGCTGACCATCATGAACGATTCATGTGAAGTTCCTGCTTTTGTTCCATAATAACAATATACAGATTTGGAAAGCATGAATAAATACTTTCCATTTGGGAGTGAACTTTATCTGTAACAAATTCAGCAAGATTACTGTAACTCTGCTATGATGACAGTAGTTGTGTTGGGTTATTAATGGCATTCTGACAAACTTTAAACAATATGTAATGAAGTAAAAAAGTACATAGTTTACCTTATGACTATACTTTAATCTACTGTATATTTTAGTATTCATATCACCTTCTTATATATTTAAATACATTTTCAACAAAGTCTGACAGAGTTTCTGCATTTCTAAGATCTGCAATCGCTCATATAGACTTTATTTGTTGCTATCTATTTATAGGTTGTTTTAATTGTTTTTATTGTTAGTCACTGTGATCACAGCTTTTTATCACAGTAATTTAGATTCAGATGTGACTTAAGTCTTGATATATGAGTTTGTAAGTGTAGTGATTCCTCATCTTTTCATACCAGTTTGACTCATTAAGGTTGATTCACAGACGGCCCAGAGGAACGTTTTATTGCTTTTTAATGGCTCAGGAGATTTAATGGAGTGATCAGTTATGCTTGAAGATTAACTATATCCCATACACCTATAATGCTATAAGATTCCTATGGATAACATAGCTCTTATTATTCAGTTTTGGGATTCTCTGACGTTTCATTGAAGTCTTTGGTATGTTTGTAAATTTGATGACTATAGGGATGCAAAGAGGCAGAAAGTTTCCTTGGGAATTTTGAAAAAATGTCCAAATTGAAAACTTAAGGGCAATTTATGGGAAATATGTTAAAATTTTGGGAAATGTATATAAACTTATCACTTTATTTGCAAAATTGCACTACAGTGTTACATAAATGTCTCCCATTTAATATGGGTTCGCTAGAATAATAAATTGTTTGCATTAAGGATTTTTTTTACTTTACTCTAAGTGAACTTGTTATTGTTGATTCGTCTTTTTAATTGTAAGTTCTCTGATTTTTTACTTTTTTGTAATTGTATTTGCTGCCCTGTTACCCTTGTTCTCATTAAGTAGAAGCAAAATAAGAAATTCATTGTGCCTAGGTACACATCAATCAATCAATCAATCAATCAATCAATCAATCAATCAATCAATCAATCAATCAATCAAATCTATCTATCTATCTATCTATCTATCTATCTATCTATCTATCTATCTATCTATCTATCTATCTACTCTTGTTCTCATGAAGTATAAGCAAAATAAGAAATGCATTGTGCCTAGGTGCGCATCAATCAATCAATCAATCAATCAATCTATCAATCTATCAATCTATCAATCTATCTATCTATCTATCTATCTATCTATCTATCTATCTATCTATCTATCTGTCTATCTATCTGTCTATCTATCTATCTATCTATCTATCTATCTATCAAAATTGTGCAGGATTGATGAAATTATCTATGCATGTTATGGAAGAATGCATGCACATGCAGGGGGTGTGGCCTCCACGGCCCTTCAGTAAGCAGTGTGTTGTGTTGTGTGATGTGACTGAAGAATGTGGAGGTAAAAATTCATCTGAAACTGCATTAAATCTTGTTAAAGTTTTTTTTAACTACATCTAACTTCCCTGTTATATAACTCTGCCAATTTTTTCAAATTCCCAGTTTATTCCTATTATTTCCCATATATTCCCGTTTATTTCCATGGAAAGTTTCCAGCCTTGAAAATCCAGAAATTTTGCAACCCTATTGTTAAGATCTTTCTGAAAAAAAAAAATCAGGAAAAAAATCTGAAAATGCATGATAATTTATATAACAAAAGTCTCTCTTGCTCTTTATTTATTCTCACAAACAACTGAGATATTAAAGCAATCTCATTTGTATTTCATTTTTTATGGGCTGTTTGAGGATGTATTCAGCCAGTTGTGGCTCTTTGGATGCACTGTCTCCTCTTATGTGGTTAATTGCATGTGTTTTGTAGTCCCATACCACCAGGGGCGAAAATCTCATCTAAATGTTGGGGGGGACAATAAACATAAAATTTTTCAAGAACAATTTTTGAAGGGGACACCAATAATACAGGCAAAATTGTACTTGCAAGGAAATGGGTACAGATAGAAAACGTTTCTCTTTCTCTATGAACGGACGCAAATTTAATTTTAATACATATGAATGCAGAGGTGAAAAGAGTAATACAATTTTCTACTTAAGTAATAGTAAAGTTACTTTAATAATATTTTACTTAAGTAAAAGTAAAGTTACTGGTCTAAAAATCTACTCAAGTAAAAAGTCATTTTAATTTTAAGAGTTACTTTTTTACAGCGGGGAGAGGTTTCTAGTATAGTTCACAAAGGAAGGATATATACATCTCAAACTATGTTTTTAATTGTAAACATCTCTACAATTAAAGTGCAATAACAAATGTTAATAAAATAAAAAGCTTTTTATAACTAAGAAACATTTATGGAATTATTTAATGATTTTTACAGGTGAGTTATGCACTTTTGAAGCAAAAATAATATGAGGTCAGCAGCTAGTAAATACAATCATTATATGAAGGTTGTAATTGATGTATTGCTGGTAACATACATTGTTATTAAACTATATACATAAATGAACATATAATGAGATGAGTGCCATGGCTATACACTATACATCCTTTACACGTTTATTAGCTCCCAGACCTGTGTACCTGATGTCTTTCAATCTATCTCTCTCGCGCTCTCTCTCTCTCTGCAATGTCTAATGATCTGCGCATTCTCGAGGACGTTCTCAAGTTGTTTGACTTGACGCGAAGCTGCTAGACCTCGGAAGATAATGCGCATGTATTAAAAATGCATCGTGCAAATTAGCGGTTAAACACGGTCGGCAATTCTCAAACTCCGTACTCAAGAGCATGAACCCTACCTGAATGAAACAATCGCTTTGCGTCAATGGCCAGGGGTTTCTTTCGTAATAATTGAATTGAGGGTCTGCATTAGCCTGCGCCTGTCTCGTCCCTCTCCATGGTTCTTTTTGCGCGTTCCCCCGCCCATCAATCAATCATCCGACCGTGGCGCGTCTTTATCACCTTACTTTTTTATTTATTTTTACTCAGTAACGGATATGATTTAACATGTAGCGAAGTAACCAACAATACTTTAAACATACTTAAGTAAAAGTAAAGTACAGATTTTAAAAACTACTCAAAGTAAAAGTACACAAAAAACTCAGTTACAGCAAGGTGAGTAAATGTAATTTGTTACTTTCAGCTCTGCCTCACCTCTGCATGAATGCATAAAAATGTTTTCTTGATCGTTTATCTGCTTCTGTTCTCAGAAAACGAAATATGTTCATGTTTATATGTCAAAATAGTCCAGTTTTAAAACATATGAGGATAAACTGATAAGTGATGGGAAACGTTGTATTGTATATAGCTTATTAACGCGTCGGCTCCGTACACTTCTCTACCACCGGAATGTGTGGTGGTGAGGTAAAAGGGGCGTGGGCAGTGGACCAAACCACTGTGAGGCAAGGGAGGGGGAATCCAAATATTTAAAACGTTTTTTTGTTGTTGCTCCGTTTGCATTTGTATTGTTTCACTTCTTACACAACTAGTTTAAGTATTATAAATCATTAAATTATTTTCAATACACATATTCTAATGATAATTTAGGGGGGACAACCCTCAGATAGGGGGGGTCCTGTCCCCCCCGACCCCCCCGGGATTTCCGCCCATGCATACCACCAACAAACATTTGTGTGAAATTGTCGATCCTCTTCTCTTCAAAGAATCCTTCTGAAAGCAGTTTTATTATAGATGAACGGCATTTCCTCAAAATGTTGCAATTTAAGATTTTTCTACACTAAGATCATTTTTATCCCCATAATTTAGTTCAAACCAGATGTTGTGTCCCTCAAAAACTTTTATTTTCCCTCTTAAAACAAATATTTGCTTTATTTGATTTGCTCAGCAATAAATCACAAAGTGTTCTGATCATCTCAGCTTAACATCTAAATGTAGTCGTGATCGGTGGAAGAGTCGCACATTAGCAAATGATTTACTCCAAAGCTGTTAAAGGAATGGGCAGACAGTGTTAACAGAATGGCTTATGTACATTCACAGTTCTGTGTCCCATGAGAGCTATCACAGGTGTTAATGTCTCAGCCTGTGTGACAGCTGTTATAGCCAAACATCCTATTGAGAAAGACAAAGCTGTCAAAAATGTCAAAACAACAAAGAAACAAGGCTCTTACAGCCCTTGTTGAAATCAAATAAAGAATGATGGTTTGTTACATTTCTTTGTTTTGCTGAAAGCTTATGCTTTTGAATTACTGTGACAATTTACCCCACCACAATCAGGTAACGTTTTTTTTTAGCATTTCTTGGGCAATTTTGATGGAAATAGCTTTGTAGTCAAAATATGACTTTCTAGAATAATACTCTGGAAAATTTTAACTGAACTACTTTTATGCTGCGTTTACACCAGCCGCGGTAGAGGCGAAAAGCGCAGGTGATTTACATGTTAAGTCAATGCAAAGACACGATTAGGCATCCTGCGGGACGGTACACGCGGTAAGCGCGTAGTGGATGGCGCGTTCCACGCGAATTGTGCATTGCCGTGGGAAACGCACGAGTTAAAAAATCGGAACTTCGCCGGATTTCCGCTCCGCATTAAAGGGAAACCAGGCAAGTCTGAGTATTATTTCTCTATGAGCTCCCCCTAGTGTCTGGAAGTAAATGCTTTCAAACACACTATCGTAAAAACGAACTGTTGTCCCTCCCCCCTCGTAACCCAGTTTATCAGCTTATTTATAATCCAGTTATGTCGATCTAAGTTAGCTAAGTAATATTTCCTTTCCAACTAATTTTTTATTTTTATTGTGTTTTCAGGATTTCGGTGCGTCTTCCAGCAGTCGTATTTGTTGACAGCATACGCCATTCAGTTAAAAACATAAGACATGCAATCGTAGTTTCATTCTTACCTTAAAATGTAACTGTTGCTTTTCTGTAATAATAAAATAATAATCCTCTATGATGTATGCGGTTGACAAATATGACTTCCGGAAGACGCACCTGAAATCCGCATACCGGGAAGAATGGCACGTATGGTCACCCTACTATGTATATAAGGTATGAAGCACTTTTTCTTTTCTTGGAATCTTCCATCAAGGGTTTTCGTTGCTTCTTCCCCGGCTCTGCCATTTGCAACAATCGCTAGCCGTGTTTTGTTTGCCTGCCTCTGTGTTGTTTGCCGTAAAATGTGATCCTGCTTCTCGCGATATCTGAGACTTTGCGACACTGAAGGACACCGGGTCAGATACAGCAAAAGTGCAAGTGGGGTATTCTTCCTACAGGTGGTAGGGCCGGGTGAGAGAGTCTTCATTCGTCCAGTAATGAGCAGTGCCGGTCCTAGATGCTGGGGGGCCCTAAGCAAAGCTTTGTGAGGGCCCCTCTGTCAGTGCATTCAGACCCTTATAGCATAGCACACATACATCTCGTAGACGTCTATTTGATGTCTGCGTTTACATCTGCAAGATGTCTTATTTAAATTGTTTTCTCATCTGCAATACGTCTGTGAGACGTCTCCTAAAAGATGTCATATAGACATATTGAAGATGTCTGCAAGACGTTTTTGATTTAGAATGTATGTAAAGCAGCTCTTTTCCTTTATAAGATGTTTTTACACACCAGATGTATTCCAGATCTCCAGATCTTTACCAGACATCTCACAGACGTACCTGTGCTATCTGGGTAAAACCCAGTCAATGTTGCTGTTAGTTAGTTGTTAACTAACCACATAGTGTATTATCTTATAGCTGTATAATATTCCCATATGCACATTACTTTGAAACCCTGACTGATAAACTTGCTGATTATAACATGAAACATGTATTTGCTGATAAGTTGTTTTGATTTAAAATGTGTTGTGAGAAGCACTAAAAAATTAACCTGATCTAAATGAATGTAATGAATCAAATTAAATTACATATAAATACATACTGTTAATACACAGGGGTTAAATTGGGATTTGTTATGTGGGGGGGGGGCTCTGTGGGGAGGGGTACTTCGAGGGGTAACATGTTTAATACTGATGACAGCAAAGCCAGTGGTGTGTTTCAATGACATTCTGGACCTCTGATAGGATTTGATAAGTTTCAGCTTTAAAAGAGCATTTCACCCGTAGAAACATTAATCTTTATTGAAAGTGTTATATTTGTAGTCGAAATGTAACATACATTTAGAATTTGGTGCCTATTTGACAGAGAAAAGGGGTGTTTGTAGTCTCATTCCCTCAACAAAGACATTGCACTTCCTTCTTTCAATGATGCAAAATGATGATTTTTACATCATTGAAAGAAGGATGTGCAACACTGAAATCTGTATTTCTCCAGTCTCAGCGGCAACTGAGGAAATGATGCATGACCATTCAAAAACATGACTGGAGTTCTAACTATACAAAGCTTAATGCAAATGGGTGAAGTGTCCCTTTAAAGCTGTCACAGAGGTTGACCCCAAATATTTTAAAAATAGTGTCTGATTTAAAATATTGCAAATCTATGAGTTTGACACCCTATATCCATTTGTTGCACATGTCATTATGCACAACTGATCAAACTTTAAAGGAAGTTAAAAGAATCAATCTCCTTGAATAATTCTAGGCATAAGATGCCCAAAAAGACTCAATTAACAAGATAAGGTACAACACACAGTACTGTATCAGCAACATGTCATAGAAATTAGCCATAGAGATTCCCTATGCTGGTCAGCAGCTACAATCATATAGTTAGGTTTGATTTGTGTAATCAAAATACATTTTATTATCTATACAATGAGTTATATCCAGTGTTATCCAGTTAACATACTGTAATTAAACGAGTGACATATACTTTAATCCTTTACAAATTTCAAGTCTTCTATTAAGTTTTCTCGACGTGGGCACCATTCTTACCTCTCTCTCTCTCTCTCTCTCTCTCTCTCTCTCTCTCTCTCTCTCTCTCTCTCTCTCTCTCTCTCTCTCTCTCTCTCTCTCTCTCGTCAAATTATCCTGCACGAGAGCGCGTTCTTGAAGTTCAAAGGAAAAAGCGCGTGTTTTCGCGGCAATTGTGTCACCCAATTCGCGTCATTTGAATCGCCCCATGCTAAGACGCGTGTCTTTACATTGACTTAATCTGCTCGTGCAAATCCTTTATCTTGTTCCCTTGCTTCACGTTTTTTTCCCTTTATTCTGCTCCAGACGGATAGCTTTGTCTTTGTTTTAAATCAATGGTGGGCATATAATATGCGCATCGTTACCAAATCACTCTTCTGCGTCATGCACGCGGCCGTTTCTAAATTTGAAGGCTGCAACCTCCGGATCATGTCGCGCGCGCTGCATACGTCATCAAGCCTGATTTATTTAAGTTAAATAAGCATTTCATTTGCAAGTCATAAGCATAATATAACAATTAACCATTAACTAAGAATAATAGTCAACATTATAATTGTTAATATTCTAAAATACGTTTTTATGACGCATATGCAGCCTACAAATGTGACCTCTGAAGGCTGCAGCCTTCGGATTGAGAAACTGCCTGCATGTTGTCCGAGTACATATCAGTGATTTAAGAAATCATTAAGTATTTTTAAAAACCCGCACAAATTCGGAAGTTTGCAAATTATTTAAATTATAGCGTCTTGTTTTCATTAAACATAATAATAATTTTTCTTTGATATAATGGTTTTAAATAATTCTGAGATCAAGGGGGCCCTCTACACTGTAAAAAGTCATTCTGCAGGCTTGTAGATTTTATGAAATTGAATATGTAAACTTTATTTAATAAAATTAATTTCATGTAGTTTGTTATTTTTTTTTGTTAAAATTCTTTAAAAATGACTGGAATAAAAACAACTTATTGTTTTTGTGAAGGATTTAGCTATTCTTATAGTGTATCTGCGCATGTAGCGAATACTGAATAAATCCAACGTAATATTAATCAGCTCAGCTGTTTTAAATCAAAAACCATTCCGGGTTGTATTGCAGGTCATGAGCGCTGAGCAGACGGATTTAGGAAATATTTCTGTTATTGTGCCAAAATTCAAAGTTTTGAAAGCATTTCAGTCGAGAATGTATGTTTTTTAAACAAGAATCTGCAGTAGGTTCATAAAGATATCGCCTATTTAAACATTTCCTTCGAGTTTTGTGGCGATGGGAGCTCCAGATAATCAGCGGGCGCTCCGCGCGTAAATATACCGGACAACGTCGCCTCACCTCGGCCAGTGTCGCTGAAAATCTCCGCTGGCTGTGACGTCAATGTAGTGTTTAAACTGTGGATAAAATTCATTTCGGGTAAATTTAACGGGCAATCTTTAGTCTTATAAGTCTATAAGCAGGGTTTCTTTGTATAGTTTGTTTGTAATTTGTAAATATTAATTACAATAAGGATTAATATGAACTGGGTTTGGACGTAACTTCACCTTTAGGACCCAGGAGGTCGCATATCTAGGATGCATTCGTCGATTCGCATGCTGCGATTGGTGGTCCAGATGCAACTCATTTTGAGTGACAGAAAAACTGACCAATCATACTGTTCCTCTGAATGGGTGGGTTCTCTTATCACTAACTCTCATAGATATGTATCATGTATGTATCCAGGGTTCTAAATTAACACCCGCCAACCCGCCAAATGCGGGTTAAAATTCATTTTGGCGGGTGTTAATAAAAACTTACTAGCCAGTTTGGCCGGTGATGCATGAGGCATTGCATGCAAGATACATAAAGCTTCGTTCTCGGTCATTTATCCCTCTGGCAGGACATTTCCCATGAACACTGTGCCATAATACGTGATGATGTTTATACGCCAATTGGCTGCGCGCAGTTTGCAGCGAAACCAGCGCGAGAAACCATGGAGAACGAACGGGCAGAGCAGGGAGGATAGACTAAAAGACAGCGGTGTCGCCACACCCCTTTACTGGGGCATGTGATCCAGTGTAAATCTTTTGTGCCCATGTGTAAATCTCAAGTTTAAATTTTAGCAGTTAACTAGTGTATTCCTTAACAAAGAAAATAGCGGCAAAAACAGATCTATATGCAATGTAGTTAACCAATTTACGCTTGTAAAGCGACGAAGCAGTCGCACGGCCGTGTGCATGCATGTATCCATGTCCACGCGCGTCTTTGCGTTCCTCCGCGCGCGCAACTGCATCCTAAAGGGGACGCCACGCGAATGAGTAATTATGAAAACATGACGAGAAGTAAGTTTCTAAATCATAATGCTAATCTTATTTTGACTCGATCATTATTGGCTTCTGTAGATGGACATCAGAAATGTTTTTTTGCAAAGCAGGGAAAGGGAAGCAGAAAGGAAAGATGATGAGATTAAGGGAGGTAAGACAAACTACATCCTCACTCTGTCAGGTCTCAAACATTAGAGGAAAAATCTCAGGAAAACCTTTTGTCAAGTCTATAGGATTGCATTGTTGCTGAGAAAATCCACAGATGTATGTGTTATACTGTTCTGTATTTGCAGATATGAAATTAATATTTAGTTTACTAATATTTAACTCTAGGACACTAACTTGCATAACAGTTAGCAGTAACTGTGATTTAGATTATTTAGTATAGCAGTCATAAAATGACTGGTTTCTTAAAATATTATTGTAAAAATAAGTTATAAATCATTGCTATCATTGTATAATGTAGAAAATATTTCTCTGCTGTCATTATTACCAAACATTTTCTGCCATGTATGCCTCCAAACATGTTAATAATGTTAGGTATGATGAAGATTATACTTAAATATTTTTAAATACATATTAATCTTTCACAGTAACTGTTGCACTGTAGAATAGTGGGTTAAGCAAAGGACATTGTATACTTGCACACAGCAGGCTTTCAAAAAAAGTCAGCAAAAAATGGGGGGCATGTGCCCCAGTAAAGCTTTATGTCTATCGACAGAGAAATGAAGAAATCTTATGTTTCATCACAAAAATGTTGTCATGTTTTGTCAGGATTGTCTCATGCACGCGAAAGAAAAAAAACAAATCATTGTTGCATTCAGTGGCACTCATAATTTCTCTTATTTTCACCAGAAAAAATTTGGCTAGTGGAAATGCTGATTGGCTGGTAACTTTAGAAAGTTACCAGCCACTTTGGCTGGTGGTCAAAAAAGTTAATTTAGAACCCTGTATGTATCTATTATGACAAATTCTGCTCGCTCTCTCGCTTGGTTTGTGTTATAAAAATAAATGTGACTTTACTGCGGTCTTTTTCTTTTTATTTAGTTTTATGTTAACCATATCCACAAAGTATTCGAATAAATTGGTAATGTAAAACTATTCTTCGCTGTAAATTAATTGTGTGCTAAATTGCGACGCCCTGTGTTGAATTTTCCCGCGAGTACAGTATCATTACTGAGGGGAAATATAACATTATTCATTTAATTCCACAAAAGGTGAGTAAGATATTAAATGTATAAGTTGTCTTTTTAAAATGTTTAAGCTTTCTACATAATGTGAACATTCACTATTATTATTATTAATTTCGCGACCTATTATCTAAATTGTGTGTTCATGAAGGCCTGTAACGTACTGCAGCTTCCTGCAGGCAACGTGAAACATTGCTGAGGGAGAACTTTATTCACAACAAAAGGTGAGGAATATTATTAAATAAATATATTGTACATATTATATTGTGTATATAGTGTATGTGTGTGTATATACACATGTGAGTAACTTGGTTAACAAATAAATATGTGACTGTCGTGTGACAGAAAAAAATGTAGGGAAAAGATTTGCCCTAATTATAAATATAGATTATATATCTTTTCAAACATTTTTTGATATTATTTGTGATTCCAATGAGAATTTTTTTTATCAGTTTTCAATATTATTGCACATTTCAAACATACCTAATAAGCCACAAACTCAGATGAACTCCAATGCACATATCTTCCAGTTTTCTTTAAAACATTTTATTATACAAGTTTAATGTGTGGATTATTTCAATATTCAAGCTGTATACATTTATAAAAGTTTTAAGACATATTTGCTGTTTAATGTTGCAGGATAAAGATGAAGAGGCGGGACTTGAGCAGCTTGTGATGGCTGTAATTGTAAAGAATGGATCTTCTAGGAGTGGAAGCCCAAAGGATGCTGGAATTGTTATTGAGGCCTTAAAGGTGTTCACAGGGCATGCTTTATCCTTGGATCTATGCATTGAATCTCCAGTATCCCAGGCATCTTTTCAGGTGTTTCAGAAACTTTTCTTGGAGCTGGATTCTTCAAAGTTTATGAACTGATTACAGTACAGTAAGTCTAAACTGCTGTCTGATTTTCTGGTTGTGAATCAATGTAGCAGAACACAAACATGGAACCTTTCGTCGGGAAATGTGGACGGTTTTCTTTAAATACTGTAAAATACTTTTTGAAGTTTACACTGTTACAAATACATCATTAAAATGAGATGCTTTCCTGTTCTTTTGACTGCAATAAAATAAGAATTGATTTATCTTTGTCTGTCATTCTGAAATCAGATATAATACTCATTACTAATAAAAATATTAATGGATGATGTTAAATTAAAATAGTATAATTGAATAGAATTTATTGTATAGTGCTAGGTCTTTGTCCTGTATACCCAATATTTTGTTTAAATTTAAATTAATTTCTAATTGCAAATTGCAGATTACCTTTTTGAATGGGTTACTATTAAAGAGTTTATGGAGTGATTCTAACACAATTTTTATTTGTTGAATTTAATTAATGATATTGCTTGTAATCTGTTGCCACACTTTTATTGAGTAGATATCACATAATATTTTTTATTGTATAGTGCTAGATCTTTGTCTAGTATACCCAATATTTTTGTTTAAATTTTAATAAAAATTTTAATTGCAAATTGCAGTTTGGCTTTTTGAATATGTAAATATTAAGGAGTTTATAGAGTAAATCTAAATCAATTTTGATTTGTTTAATGTAATTAATGATATTGCTTGTAATCTGTTGCCACAATTTTATTGAGTAGATGGGGCATATTATTTTTTACAGTGTAGTGGTGCGGGGCCCTATGCAAATTGCGTACTTTGCGTATAGGAAAGACCGGCACTGGTAATGAGTCATTTAACCATATACCGACTTACGAAGATGATTTATTAACATAAAAATGCTGCCTTGTGTCCCTTTAACCAATCAGGACCTTGCTGTAGTAGTGACGTGATTACAGGAAGCGAGCGGAGTGGTGGAGTCTTAGCGGAGTCGCAGAAGCCCCTCCCATGACGCGAATTTCTGCGTGAATTTCTCGAATAACTAGAATTTCACGAGTGGCTTTCACGTGTGAATGAAGCGAGTGAACTCAAATGTTCAAGCATCCAACTACGCGCGAATAGTGCGTTTTTGCCGCCTCTACGGCAAGCTGGTGTAAACGCAGCATAAGTCTATAAATAAGTAGTAAAAGTCATAAATACTGTAGTTTAATATAAAATAGCAATGCCCTTAAAAATTAATGTCTTTGAATGTTTTAAAAAGCAACTATCAATTCAGGATTTTATATTTCCTTTGGTAAGTGTGTATTAGTACATGTTAACGATATGCAAAAGGTACAAACCTCAAAGTAAAAGATGAAGCAAGTTATCGTCTCCACTTAAATCTCTTTTCTTGTAATACAACAAACACATGGATTGTAGGCAACAGTTTATTCCTGGGATTGGTGATGTAGTAAAGACCGACATTATCATAATTCCTCCCGCTTCAGACTCACAGCCTGTAAGTTTACTCATGTTAGCATTGAATCGTGACCGAATCTTTCAAACATGGTAAAGAGCGTCACATTTCCTGCTGACGTCAGAGGTATTCAGACCAATCACAACGTACAGATTAGCTGGCCAATCAGGGACACAGCACTTTTCAGATCAATTGTTTTTTTTATACAAAATCAAAGCGTTTGAGGAAGTCAGAATATCTGGAGCTACAAAAATGTACGGCATGTGGAAAATAATGTTTTTTTAACCATAAACCACGCGAACACATTATATTATACCAAATACACAAAATAACATTTTTAGCAATGAAATGAGTGCACTTTAAACATCATTTTGGTGCTTTGACACATGTTTGCCATACTCAGCTCTGCTTTTTGATTTATTTCCATACGTTTTCTTTGTTTGCCAAGCTTGTGGGCTTATGCATACAAATAAAAGAGAAAGCCAGCGTGAATTTGTTTGACAGACAGTTGGGACTTGTGGCATATGGGCAGGCGAGCTGGACAAAATCCAGAGGCCTAGAAGCTGGAGAGAAAGAACAAGAGAGAAATGTCTGGTCCGTGTGTTTGAGAGAGAGAGAGAGAGAGAGAGAGAGAGAGAGAGAGAGAGAGAGAGAGAGGCCCCAGGCAGGCTGCCCTGTCTTTGTTTACAACAAAAAGCCATTGTTTGATGTGGCCGCAGAGCCCCTGCTTCAAACCAGGCTTCCTCTCCCACAGGATGTGCTGTGGGTGAGATGCCAGACAGAAAACGGGGACTGGAAAACTTATGAACACCAAGGAAAGAGCTCAGGACACTGGAAGCCCCGCGGAGGCTCACCATTCACCAGTCGCTGAAACAAAAGATCGATTGTTATCCAGCCAAATCTTCCTGTCATGTTTTTTCTTTGTCCCTACTTATAACGTAACAAACAGAATTACTGCGTTTCGCCGAACCTTACCATGCAACTTGGTTGTTAGTCGAGCCCTGTAGCGCATGTTGTGGTTGAGGGGCAAAAGAAAAGTCGAAGGCTTAGGAAGCCAAAAGCATAAATACATGCCTGAGAAAGACGTTTTACTTTTTTTTTTTAAACGGCAAAGAGGAATTACCTCGAGCGTTTTCTTCAAATCCGTGTATCCTGCCGTTTTAGGGTTTAGGAAAAGGAAAACACTATGAATTCAAACTTTTGAATGAAATCCGCTCTTCCTTACTTTCTATCCTTTTTCTATTTGAAGCCGGTTGCCTTCTGTGGTTTGGAAAAGGCTATCTGCTCTTTTTCTATTCGGACATGAGAGCGTTTCATCTTTTATTTAATGAAGCGCTTTGCCTTTACTATTCATTTGTCCCAATAGTCACTATATTTCACATGATTAGCAGTGTGAAATTATAACTAGGTTTCTTTTTAAAGCATTTTCTAAAGGCACAGATGAAAAAATACCACTTCACCTTTGTGATACTGAAGACACTTAACTAAAGTTAAGTTTGAAAAGCAGAGAGTAAGCTGTATGCTAATGTGCCATGTGCTTTGAATAATTTCTGTGGCACCATCGTAAGAAAAAAATCACAGACGGCCCCCGTGTCTTGCTTTCAAAATGAAATGAAGAAATAGATGAATAGGGTCATTTTAATGAAGGCCACATTGATGTTCTTTTGAAGAGAGGTTTTCTCACATTGATCAATACATAAGGAAACCAAATGTTTCTGACCAAATTGCATCTGCGGTTAACAAACTGGAAATTTCAATAAACGTGCGTGCATTTTGACTAAAATGTTAACTAATGACAAACAATGAAACAACTTGTGGATGTTAGACATAAAGGAGACCTAAAAACTAATCAAAGGGACAATGTAATCTCGTGGTCATTTGTAACTATTTTACAAGGTGGTTGCACAATCTAATTCATATGTTTAGTACAAGTGGTGTTGGGTTTAGGGGAGGAGCTTTATTCTTGCTAATCCTATGTTTTTGGATGATTCACATTGCATCAATTTTCTGAAATTGTCACCTCATAAATGAGTCAAGAATCCCTGAGATACGAAAGCGTTGAAAGTTATCAGTAGATCCAGCTGGCACGAGCTTTATTATTACTGCATAGACACAAGTTTAAATCTTTTGAGTTGTGATATCATGCAGTGTCATTTTTTTGGACGTGACTTTACGTAATTGAAAAAAATACAATGTCTCATTAACACAATTACTCAAAACCAACCCTTACAGTTAAAACCGTGGTATTTTTGTAGTAATCATGTTTATTTTTGGAGATTCGATGGCAAAAATCATGGTTTTACTACAGAAAACATGGTTTGTTTTGTTATTTTGTAGTAACAATGGTTTACACAAGATTTTACGTAATTGGAAAAAAATACAATATGTCATTAACACAATTACTCAAAACCAACCCTTACAATTAAAACCTTGGTATTTTTGTAGTAGCCTAATCATGTTTTTTTATGGCAAAAATCATGGTTTTACTTTAGTAAAAATGGTTCATTTTTTAGTAACAATGGTTTACACAAGATTTTACGTAATTGGAAAAAAAATACAATATGTAATTAGCACAATTACTCAAAACCAACAATTATGAAAATTAACCAATATATTTTTGTAGTAAGCATGTTTTTAGTGCATTGATGGGCGAATCATGGTTTTACTTCATTAAACATGGTTTGTTATTTTGTAGTAACAATGGTTTACCCATATTACTCAAAGCTAAACATTATGAAAATGAACCATGGTATTTTTGTAGTAACCATTTATATTTGGTGCAGTGAGGGGCAAAATCTTGGTTTCACTACAGTAAACATTGTTTGTTTGTTATTTTGTAGTAACAATGGTTTACACAAGATTTTACGTAATTGGAAAAAATACAATATGTAATTAACATAAGCAACCCTTACGATTAAAACCGTGGAGCTTTGTTGACCATAATCATGGTTTTACTACAGTAAACATGGTTTATTTTGTTATTTTTTTAGTAACAATGGTTTACAAAAGATTTTACATAATTGGAAAAAATACAATATGTAATTATCACAATTACTCAAAACCAACAATTATAAAAATTAACCATGATATTTTTGTAGTAACCATGTTTTTAGTGCATTGATGGGCGAATCATGGCTTTACTACAGTAAAAATGGTTTCTTTTGTTATTTTGTATTAACAATGGTTAACCACATTATTCAAAGCCAACCATTATGAAAATTAACCATGGGTTTTTGTAGTAACCGTGCTTTGTAGTATATTGATGGACAAATCATGTATTTTACTACAGTAAACATGGTTTGTTTTTTTATTTTGTAGTAACAATGGTTTACACAAGATTTTACGTAATTGATAAAAAATACAACATGTCATTAGCACAATTACATAAAACCAACCCTTACGAAATTAACCATGATGTTTTTATAGTAACCATTTTTATTTGGTGCATTGATTGGCAAAATCGTGGTTTTACTACAGTAAAAATGGTTTGTTTTATTATTTTGTAGTAACAATGGTTTACACAAGTTTTTACGTAATTGGAAAAAAATACAATATGTAATTAGCACAATTACTCAAAACCAGTCATTATGAAAATTAACCATGCTATTTTTGTAGTAACCATGTTTTTAGTGCATTGATGGGCAAATCATGGTTTTACTACGGTAAACATGGTTTGTTATTTTGTAGTAACAATGGTTTAGCCATATTACTAAAAGCTAACTATATGAAAATGAACCATGGTATTTTTGTAGTAACCATTTATATTTGGTGCAGTGATGGGCAAAATCTTGGTTTTACTACAGTAAACATGGTTTGCTTTGTTATTTTGTAGTAACAATGGTTTACACAAGATTTTACATAATTGGAAAAAAATACAATATGTAATTAGCACAATTACTCAAAACCAACAATTATAAAAATTAACCATGATATTTTTGTAGTAACCATGTTTTTAGTGCATTGATGGGCGAATCATGGCTTTACTACAGTAAAAATGGTTTCTTTTGTTATTTTGTATTAACAATGGTTAACCACATTATTCAAAGCCAACCATTATGAAAATTAACCATGGGTTTTTGTAGTAACCGTGCTTTGTAGTATATTGATGGACAAATCATGTATTTTACTACAGTAAACATGGTTTGTTTTTTTATTTTGTAGTAACAATGGTTTACACAAGATTTTACGTAATTGATAAAAAATACAATATGTCATTAGCACAATTACATAAAACCAACCCTTACGAAATTAACCATGTTGTTTTTATAGTAACCATTTTTATTTGGTGCATTGATTGGCAAAATCGTGGTTTTACTACAGTAAAAATTGTTTGTTTTGTTATTTTGTTGTAGCAATGGTTTACCCATGACTTTACATAACTGAAAAAATTTAATTAGCACTACTAGTCAAAACCAACCATTACGAAAACTAACCATGTTATTTTTGTAGTAACCATGTTTTTTTAGTGCATTAATGGGCAAAATCTTGGTTTTACTACAGTAAACATGGTTTGTTTTGTTATTTTGTAGTGAAAATGGTTTACCCATGATTTTACTTTAACCATGTTATTTTTGTAGTAACAATTTTTATTTGGTGCATTAATGGGCAAAATCATGCTTTTACTACAGTAAACATGGTTTGTTTTGATATTTTGTAGTAACAATGGTTTACCCATTTTTTATCTGTAGTAACTGTAGTAAAACCACTGTTATTTTTTGTATATATAAGGCAAATTTCTGTATTTTTATCTGTGTCTCACACATTGAGGGACTACAAACTGTATGAGCGGAGAAAGAGCTTTGATATGTTGTGAAAAACACAAACAAAATCCATTTTTAGAAAGCCGTGTTTTATGTTTCCATTGGTATCATTTTTGTTCTTCCTCAACGCCTTGAGCTCCGTTTGAAATTCCAGAGATTTTCATCATCAACATTCCGCCTGTGCTCATTCTGCCCGGGCCGCTTATTAGCACCAGCTGCACAGCCACAAAGCTGTAACTATAGCCAACGTGCACGGATAATCTCTGCCTTTCACAAACTCTGGGACAACGAGTTGGATTTGGGGGGTGGGAATTGGGGTATTGGGTGAAAATGTGGTTGAAAGCCTGACTTAAATTCCCCCACAACCCTCATCTGCCCTCTGGTGTCACACATACATAAGCTACCGCCCATTTAACTGCCTTTCCAAATCTTGCGTGCGTTTGCATACACGTGTACGAATTCTCTCTTTGCATATTTTTACTGTTATCTCAGCCAGATAGAGAGCAGAGCACAGGAGCAACGAAACTAGACAGCGCCCGAGGTTTTGTGTTTTGTCCAAGGGCACAACAGCGGTGGTCAGAGGAAGCGCCCACGGCCGGGTCTCATCCAGGACCTTCTCGTTCATGCTGCTGATCTCTTACTATTCAGCCAGATGCCTTTAATTTTTGTGTCCAATTCCTCCGGTCTGTTTTGTGTTACGTTGGACATAAGAGGCACCTAGACTACAGTTTAGCCATCCTGAAAGAAAATTGTCTGATTATTTTGGACACCAAGCTAAACCATCCATCTTCCAACAAATTTCACGAGTTTCCACTGCATGGTGCATAAAATAAGTCAGACTAAATGAATCCAGCCTGAGAACAATGCCAACTAAAATGAAATAACAATCATTGTCCAGTGTTTGGAAAAGAGTGAATTGTCTGTCATCATTCATCATGCACCTGGCTCACTTTCAATCAAAATTGTGCTAGTAAATTAAGCATGACGTTACAGGGTTCCTGTGCAGGTGATGTTAAACGTTATATTAGAATGAAATTGAAACCTAAAATGAATATACAATCATACAATATATGCATATAAATAAATCTCCATGTATATTGACAAACCGTATATCACAAGCAGAACCGTGTTCAAATGAAACCTTCGGTAAATCAGATTTAAGTCCCCAAATGATAAATGGAATGGGAGTATTTATAGAAATTTTAATATTTATTTATATCCCTGCAACTTCATTTGTCTCTTGGCAGGAGTAATATGAAGATTACACACAGGTTTAGTGGAAAGCCTGTTGATGTCTGTTTGATGACAGCGGGGCAGAGAAGATTCCCAGTAGCACTATACAAAATTGCTGGCGCTGTGTGATAAGGCACACTAGCTTCTTATTGCCTCACCACAACCATAAATCCACCATCTCTCCTTTCCCAAACCACACTTTCATGAATGTACAAGGTGTCCTCATGGACTGGGAGTGAAGTGATATAGACAGGTCGATTTGAACGATGACCGCTCTGTCCAATGCAAACTCCCCTCCTACTGTACAGACAAATTCGTTCCACATTCATGGCACCACACAGGGTTTCGGTTAGGACACCCTTGGCTTTCACAATCGTTTACTCCTGTTGGATTCGTCTTTGCATTTGGCATTCATTTTTATCCAAAGCGACTTACGGTGCACTAAAAGTATGGTGTGTTCCCCAAAAGCAGCATGCTGTACCAATTGAGCAATAGAAACACTAGGAACACCCAAAATAGTTTTTAAGAGAGAAAAAATCTACTTTCCTTCTATAGCCACCACTGGGCAATTTTCTCCATCATTTTATTGTGCAGTTTTCTTCAAGGATAATTCACTCGAATATGTCCAAGTTTTCCCTGAAACACAATGGGAGAAATTCATGTTGAGGTTTAAAACTAAGAGTGGCTGAGGACCGTTGGATAAAGCAAACCTCATCTAATATTGTGTTTTTTCCCTAAATTTGTTCCCTCTATTGTTACCCGCAATGCACTCTGATTTAAACTAATGAACATTTACTAACTCACTATTTTCCACTAACCAAACACATCACAATGATATTTATATACAATGTATGCTCTTACAGTCATGTTTAAGGGCCTGTTATGGTTGTGCGTAGGTCCTACGGCGTAGCCGCAACAGTTTTCATTTATACTTTTGCGTTGTCGTCCGCGTAGCTGGTAGGCAGTATCCATTGGTGGACCAATCACAGTGCTTGCGGTCCGCGTAGAACTGACGCCGCCGTTAAACATTTTGAGTAGCTACGGCGTAGGACTTACTGTGGATTCACACCAGCCGCGGAAGAGGCGGCAAAAACGCGTGAACCGCGTCCAGTTTGCCGCTTGAACATTTTGAGTTTACTCGCTTAATCCGCGCGTGAACGCCGCGCGTGAAATTCTAGTCATTCGAGAAATTCACGTGGAAATCCGCGTCATGGGAGGGGCTTCTGCGACTCCGCGGAGACTACACCACTCCGCTCGCTTCCTGTAATCACGTCACTACTACAGCAAGCTCCTGATTGGTTAACGCGGCGCGGAATTCCGCCAAAGTTCAGATTTTTGAACTCGCGCGTTTCCCGCGGCAACGCTCAATTCGCGCGGAACGCCCCGCGCGTTCCGCGACATCCGCGCCGCGGCTACCGCGTGTACCGCGCCGCAGGATGCCTAATCGCGTGTTTGCATTGACTTAACATGTAAATCATCCGCGCTTGCCGCCTCTTCCGCGGCTGGTGTGAATCCACAGTTACGCACGACTATAAATCGGGCTTTAGTCTGGTTAAAGGTTATGCTCTACAGAGGGCGTTTCGTCCCTACGTTGTCTCAGACAACGACAGTTTTGTCCTGTGGTGGCTACCATAAGGGTTTTTAAAGGTGCAATTTGTAAGATATTTGCAGTAAAATATCCAAAAACCACTAGCCCAGTGTTATATATTTTTGTTTAGCTGATTATTACAATATCTATAATGTTTTCAACTACTTGTGAATCGTGAAAAAATTGCGATTCTAAACAGTGACACGGGGCAGTGCAGTCGCCTGTCAATGACGTTAATATCCACGTTACACTTTGTTACCGCCTTTGCTACCGCCTTTAAAACCACATGCCAACAGTGTCGTGGACAATCGAGAAAGTATGTGTTAGCGCCTGTTCAGCCACTCGCTTGTTTATGGATCACGATAACTCTTTACCGTCTGCCGCTGGTTGTTTCAGCAAAGACAGCTCCCGTAAGCGTACGGGCCAACCAAACGACCCAAGAAGAGATTGGGACAAAGAAGAGAGAAAGAATGAGGATCAATATCGATGTTGGATTGCTACCCTATCTCACGGCAAGTCTTGTTATTGTCACACAAAAAAATTATCAATTTATTCATGTTACTGACACGAATTTCTGCTGTTTTCCGTGCCTCTAGAGCACGAATGTCTTTTTTTTTGCTTTCCAGCATGAATTTCTATCAATGTTTTTTTTTGTGTCTGTGCCACGACTTTCATCATCGTGTCATTTTTTTTACTCATAATTTTTTCTATTTTTAAATCTTTGTCGTTGGGGGTTAGGGTTAGATTTGGGGTTTGCGTTAGGATGTAATTTTATGCATTGGTTTCTACAAGTTTTTCGTCCACTTTTAAAACCATTCGCGCCTGGAGTTGGGGTTTGAGTTGGGGTTTGGGCTAGGATGTTGCAGAAAGGGATTCTAACCCAAACCCCATCCGACAATGGTGAAAAAAATAGGAAAAAACGATGAGAAAACAAAATATAAAGTGACATGATAAAGAAAGTCGGGGCATGAAAAACCATTGATAGAAAAACACATTTATGCTCCAGAGACACGAAAAACAGCGAAAGTTTGTGTCATTGTTATTGTTTTGATTGTGCGCCCTCTAGCGGTGTATTCTACAAACTGCACCTTTAAATTGAGGGGTGAGCTCTTAATAAAGCAACATACATAGATATTAGAGAACAATTAAACATAAATGTAAAAAAATAGCTGTAGTTATGCCAGTAACTTCTTGTAGATTTAAACTGATGTTATTTACTGGTAACTGTTTGTTCAAAATTAAATGAACTTTAAACATTAACAAGTCTTTATCTTTACAGAATAAAACTATAAAATATTAGCCTCATGCAAAGCATTCTGGGTACCAGAAATCCTCATCAACCATTTTCAGTTTTTTCCTTCAGATTTTGTTTCCCAGAATGCTTTGCGTGAGGCTGTTATTTTAGTTTTATTCGGTAAATAAATCTGTAAAGAATCGGACACCCGCATGTTGTCACAGTTATGCACCTGGCCCGAAGTTAACTTCTTGTCTGTGTTTGTTTATCGGTCTGGCTAGCGACTAAACTGACCTCTGGAACAAAAACCTTGTGGAAAATAAAAATGTTTTGGTTTCCTAAAAACGAGAGGAGACGGCGAGCATGGATCACCGCTGGCGCTGTGCAAAGACAGGTTTGGCAGCCAGGCAAGAATTCAAGAATCTGTAGCTGTTACTTAAAGGTAACAAACTCATCATTAAGCACCAAATAATAGACCAGTAGCCTGCAATAGTTAAGAATTAGCTAAGTTGATTTCCTATATAGGGAATAATGAAAGAATCAATGGTTTAAAAACAGCATTATTATTCATTTTTGTGTTTCATTTAGTCCCAAGTCTTTAGTCATGTTAAGCTTTGAGTATGGGTAAAATTAACTCCTACTGCTAAATAATGTAAACTCTACAAATAGTGGGTCATTTTCAACCCAGTGTTGAGTCAAAAAGGGACGAACCCAGACCATTGGACTGTAATTTAACCTATGCTGGGCTGTTTCAACCCTAAATGCTGGGTTGTTTTAACCCATGTTGGGTCAAATATAAACATTTTCTGGGCTAATCTAACCCATTGGCTGGGCTTTTGCCCCAACGCTGAGGTAAACATAACCCAGCATTTTTAGACTGTAAGTACATAATCTATTTTTTATCTCTGTTGAAGGTCATTTTAAAGTAACTGAATATTTTTTTGCAAGCAGTATATGAATGAAATGTGTTTATTATATTATATGATTAAATGTTGGCTTATTTTCAACTCGCCGTTATGTCAAACCCAGCTGTTTTTATAATTGACAATGGGTTAAAACAACCCATCATAGGTTAAATTACAACCCAACTGGCTAGGTTCACATCACAGTTCAGTATATCCACTAATATGAAACTGTGTGCATTCCTGTGGTACTGTCAACCAATCAGCATAATCATGATGTAATTTTGATGTCATGATGTACATCAGCCACACGATATTTCAATGTGATCGGCTCAAATAAAACCACTGAAAGATATGAAGTCAAACGTTTCATGGTGGTCCTGAGCCGGCCAAGCAACTGCCATTGAGACGAATGGGAATGCGAACAGTGTTCTCCAGGTATTAAAGATCTCTGTGCTACTCACAACGCCACCCAGTGTGCAACATTGGCATTACATACAAAAACATGTTATATACAAGACAATTAACAAGTTCACAGTTTTTAAGCGCTGCATTATTTTTATATTTTTTATGCAAATTAAATCTAACAAGAAAATCAGTGCACATACAAAATGCACCTTGGGTCCCTAATTTATACATCATTGTAATAAGCAATAGGACAATTTTGCGCAATTGAAAAAAATATGAATGCATCTGTAAAGAGCAACTATCGTTTTTATTGTTATTTCCTTTGATGTGTAATTGTGTGTTAGTTCATGTTAACGATATGCAAAAGTAGGGTGACCATCCATGCCATTCCTTAGGACGCGTCCTGGCCAGGATTTCGGGTGCATTTTCCGGAAGTCGTATGGTAAGGAGCGTCACATTTTCGTCTGACGTCAGAGGTATTCAGGCCAATCACAACATACAGATTATCTGGCCAATGAGGGACACAGAGCTTTTAAATCCATGTGTTTTAGGAAGAAAGTGAAATCTGGAGCTACAAAAATGAATAAACAACACAAACACATTGTATTATAACAAATACACAAAATAACGTTGTTTTTAGCAATGAAATAGGTGCACTTTAAATGCTGGAAGGTATTTGAATATTTTGGCACATAAAGAGTTAAACGACTGAAACTTGACCAGTGCTGCACCAGATCAAGTTTTCATCTATAAACGAGAATCTGTATTTATAAAACCTATTTAAACGTCTGAGACCAACGATTTGCTCAACCGTACTCAAAGCGGGACTCAAGGGAACGATTAAAAGACAAATTACTTTTTCCTTCCCTACAAATTGACATGGACTCATGCCTATGTGATAAAGCCTTCCAATGACTTTGAGTATAAAAGTCTGTGGAAGAAAAACAACGTGATATGGATCTTTTTTAACAGCTGTATACTTGCCAAGCTTTGTGGCTGACTGAAAGGCAATTGTTGCTATAGCTGCTCATGTTTTGAAATTTTATTGCAGACGTTTATATAGCATAGACACTTTAGTCGAAACCATAATCGGATTCCTTGGCAAATGATCAGATTCGCATACGGCCCAATGCTTCCCAAGCACAGAAAGGCGATGCTAGATCCAATGCGTGATGACGCAGAGAAGCTTGTTGGAGTAAACTCAATATGTCACAATCATGGAAAGGTCGCTGCCATTTAACGTTCGGATTGCCAGATGCAATTTTTTACTTCCACGAAGTGATCAGAAAAGACAAAGTGTTTGTCCTAGGGTGTAAACAATCGGATTCTTGGTGAAGTATGCGTAAGTGCTCGGCTAACTGAATATTTAGGCACATCTATTCTTTTATCTTCTCAACTGATGCTTTGCAGCTGTTCATCATAGCACAGACTTCTTTCATTCAAAAGATCTGCGTTTCAAGTTATAAATGTACACAGACGCCTCCGGTCACGACTGTAAAATGCATGGTGTTCATTAAAGGTAATATCAGAAATAGGTGTTGCCTACTTCATTACTGTACCTTGAAGTAACACCTCATCATCCAGTCCTTCATTCATCTCATGTTTGACCTTATTTGCACAATGAAACGAAACTTTGTTTATTGCTTGATGTGTTTTTCTATTAATTTCTTCAGATTCTTAAATGGCATGTGGTAAGCTATTAATAACAAATAAAACGGATGTAACACGACATAATATAAAGTCCAGAAAACTGAGGTAGGGGTGTTATTGTTTACTAAAACTAACTAACATATGATATGATCCCAAAGGAGACAAAGACGCAAGTTATCGTTTCCAACTTCTATCTCTTTTCTCGGACTACAACGTACACAAGGATTAAATACAACAGTTTACCTGGGCCAGTTGATGTTGACACAACAATCATTGTTATAATTCCATCCGCTTCTGAAATACAGCATGTAAGTAGTCGATGTTTTCATATTTAAAGGTGCAGTGTGTAAATTTTAGCGGCATCTAGTGGTGAGGTTGTGAATTGCAACCAACGGCTCAGTCCATTGCTCACCCCTCGCTTTTGAAACACATAGAAAAGCTACGGTTGCAGTCACCAAACAAACATGTAATCGTCGGAAGCAACTTCCATGTAGTAAAAAACGTTTGTCCGTTAAGGGCTTCTGTAGAAACACGGTGGAACAAAATGGCGACTTCCATGTAAGGGGACCCTCTGTGTATGTAGATAAAAATGTCTCATTCTAAGGTAATAAACACATAACGGTTCATTATGAAAGGTCTTTATACACCACTGATAATATAGTTTTGTATATTATTTTGCATTTATGTCAAGAGATCCTTCTAAAAATTACACACTGCACCTTTAAATAATTTACTACTGACTAAACCATGATTCAAATTCAAGTTTGAGCAGTGCAGAGTAGCGCTTGTTGTTTGATGTTTCTACGATCACAAATTCAGACATGGTTTTATGTTTAAGTATCCTTATCTTAACTCCTGAATAAAAATAAAAATGTGTTTGGTCTGACATAAAAATATATATATATTAAACATATTTGATTGGTTTGTCGATAGTGAGCACGGTCTGTGATCACTAAGTGACTTAATATTAATTACTTCACAGCAGGCATATGACTGACCTTCAATGTTGAAATTTGGTTGAAATAAGGTCAGTTGTTTGTTCAACGTTGAAACAACAGTGAATGGTAAACGGTTGCAAAAGGGTAATTAAATGCTTAAAAATCAACGTTAAAAATCTGATTGAAAAAAAGTTTTTGTTAATCGTTGAATAAATTAGCAAAATCAAAAGGTAATGCCTGCTGGTTGTTAAAGGACAAGTTCGGTATTTTAGACTTAAAGCCCTGTTTTCAGATTGTTTATGGTCAAATAGAATGGTTTTGACTGAAATTTCGACATTTTCGGCTGACCTGAGAATTTTCGCGTGTTTGTGTTTCAGCTCAGACCTCTACAATGGGTTTAATGGTGCACTGGAACAATCCTTCTTAAAATGCATTAAACTTTCATTTACAAAGACGTGAAACTCACTGAGTGGTCAGGGGTGTTCACTGGTATGCTCACACAAAAATCGCTCCAAAAGACGCATTCCAACAGGTTTTATCGTAGTTTTTACCAACTCCATTGACTGTATTAGACGTCCTGTGAGGTACGGTATTACTCCGCGCTGGGAACTTTGTTTCTATTCTTGCAATTGGCAAAGGCGGATTAGCGCCACCACCTGGGCTGGAGTGTTTATTATTCAAGCTCTAAGCGGAAGAATGTACGGGTGTGAGGCGTTTGGGAAAATAGGTCCACAAGTTTACAACGAATGCTAAAACAGCTGTTGGAAAGCATCTTTTGCAGCGATTTTTGTGTGAGCATACCAGTGAACACCCCTGACCACTCGGTGAGTTTCACGTCTTTGTAAACGAAAGTTTAATGCATTTTAGGAAGGATTGTTCCAGTGCACCTATAAACCCATTGTAGAGGTCTGAGCTGAAACACAAACACGCGAAAATTCTCAGGGCAGCCGAAAATGTCGAAATTTCAGTCAAAACCGTTCTATTTCACCATAAACAATCTGAAAACAGGGCTTTAAGTCTAAAATACCAAACTTGTCCTTTAAGTGAACTGTCATATGAAATCGGTGTCACATTTTCAATCGTGATGTGATGTTGCTTAACCGTATCATGTTATTAAAAACTCCAAATTTTTACAGCAGTATGTTAACTGAGTTTAACTCACTTTGTGTTTGCTGCGCTCATTTGTTTCAATTTCTCCTCGAAAGGCAGTGAAGCCTTCTTTGCGTAATTACATTATGCACTTTCGGTTGCCATTGAGACTAAAGGATGCAGAATGATTTTCACGTTTTGGTGATTGTTATTGGCGTTTTAATCAGGCTAGGCTGCTATTAGTAAATTATCTTTCACTTGGCCTTTTAATGTCGAGCCCTGCGACCGTGTGTTTAGACTGCTTAAGAAGGCTACTGTAGGTCCAATCTTTACGACTCCTCTGTTGTATTGCGTCAATGGAGAGGTGCAGTTCTTCCTCATTTTTTGTCCATTTAATTAATAATGAATGATATTTAGCATTGCTGTGAGGTTGATCTCATTTGTGTCCCCTTGAAAAAATGAAATGCATGAATTTGTGTCTGGCGCCGGGTCTGTCAAGATCAAGTTGATTGATCAGCTTGGTCATCTGCATTTTCTGGATCAGATTCTGGTTGTATTGATAAGGTAGTAAGGATGATATTAACTGCTGTAAGCATTGCACTGAACTTCCAATTACGGTAAGGAGCGTCCCATTTCCAGCTGACGAAAGAGGTATTTTGCCAAACACAACGCACTGGTTAGTTGGCCAATCTGAGCACACCGTGCCTTTCAGAATGACGAGCTTTGTCAAAATTAAGCGAGTTTGAGAGGCAGGGCATAGACGAACGACAATAATGTATGGTATGTGGAAATAATGTGTTTTTTGAACCATAAACCACACAAACACACATTGCATTACACCAAATACACCAAAAATTTTCTTTCGTGTAATAGTCATGCAAATTTTTATTAATTTGTTCGCAGAGGCGATTCTAGGGTCTATGGGGGCCCCAAGCAGAAAATTCCCTGTGTACAAGAAGTGTGCAATACTTCTATACAATATCCTTTGCCAATATTCTACAGTACAATAGTTACTGCGAAAGATACATATAATCCTCATCATACCTAACATTATTAACATGTTTGGATGCATAAATGGCATAACATGTTTGGAAATCATGACAGCAGAGAAATATTTTCTACATTATACAATGATAGCAATGATTAATGACTTATTTTTACAAGAATATTTTTACAAGAATATTTTAAGAAACCAGTCATTTTATGACTGCTACTAAATAATCTCAGTCATAGTTACTGCTAAATGTTATGTAAGTTAGTGTCCCAGAGTTAAATATTAGTAAACTAAATATTAATTTCATATCTGAAAATACAGAACAGCATAACACATACATCTGTTGATTTTCTCAGCAACAATGCAATTCTACAGACTTGACAAAAGGTTTTCCTGAGATTTGTTTGATAATGTTTGAGACCTGACAGGGTGAGGATGTAATTTGTCTTACCTCCCTTAATTAACTCATCATCTCTCCTTTCTTTTTCCCTTTCCCTGCATTGCACAAAACATTTCTGATGTACATCTACAGAAGCCAATAATGATCGAGTCAAAATAAAATTAGCATTGTTATTTAGAAACTTCCTTTAGTCTCGTCATGTTTTCATAAGCTAACTCACTCGCGTGGCGTCTTTTGAATGCGGTTGTGCGCGAATGAACGCAAAGACGCGCGCGGACATGAATACGTGCGTGCACGCGTCATTGCGACTGCTTCGTCGCTTTTACAAGCGTAAATTGGGTAACTACATTGCATATAGATCCGTTTTTGCCGCGATTGTCTTTGTAAAGGATTGCACTAGTTAACTGTTAAAATTTAAACTTGAGATTTACACTTGGGCACGTGCCTGACTGGAGCTGGACCAGGCACATTAAACCACATGTGGGTACAGAGGGCTGCTCACTTTAGCGCCTTTTATATGCGGTTAAATTGTTTTAAATCACTTGAGTGTTATCATTTGCAAGCCTTTGAAACACGTGCAAATGATAAACTTTTCCTATTTAAATTTGCGTATTAATCTGGCAATCACATGCGAGCCAAACCGTGGGTTGTGATCCATATGGATCAACGGCGACATTACGACTGAACGATACAACGTCACCCATTCGCTACGTTCATTTTCAAAACTGGCAAGTTATCCACCTGGGTTGGATTTTGACTGGGCTAAGCCAATGTCAATCAACATTCCATCCAATCGGAATTTTGATATGCAGTCATGTTGTTCATCTACCGGGTGTAGCTGGCCATCCGAGAAACAAACTCGGGGGCCCTCTAGTGGCTCGGGGCTCCAAGCAGTTGCCTGCCTTGCCTGTTGACAAGGTGCGCCTCTGTTTGTTCGTCTCCATGGCATATAGCTTTTTTGTGCTTTGAGTATGAATGTCTTTTTCGTGTCACTCGCACAAATTTCTATAAATAGGTTATCGTGTCTGTTGCACAACTTTCTTTTTCATTTCATGCACTGCAAAAAAATTATTTTCAAGAAACAAAATTTCTTAGTATTTTTGTCTTGTTTTCAGTAAAAATATCTAAAAATTCTTAAATTAAGATGTTTTTTCTTTATGTGCAAAATGACCCAAGAAAATAAGTCTAGTTTTTAGACCAAAAATCAAATTTAAGTGATTTTGTGCATAAAACAAGCTAGAAAATCTGCCAATGGGGTAAGCAAATTTTTCTTGAATTTTTCTTGAATTTAGTGTTTAAGAAAAATTTTCCCCCCATTGGCAAGCAATGCTACTTTCTACTTTCATACTTAGTATTTTTGTCTTGTTTTCAGTAAAAATATCAAAAAATTATCTAAAAATTATATCTAAAAATATCTAAGCATCTTAAATTAAATTAAGATGCTTTTTCTTGATGTGCAAAACGACCCAAGAAAATAAGTCTAGTTTTTAGACCAAACATATGAGAATAGTTTTAAGAGCTGAAGAAAAACATGTATAAACACATAAAGGTACATCTTAAACTAAACCATAAATCTAACCCCAAACAACAATAATAAAAAAATAGGGGGAAAATAAGAAAACAATACATGAAATTACATGAAAAAAAGTCATGCTACGGACATGAAAAAGATATTCATAAATTTGTGCTGAGTGACACGAAAAAGACCTTTGTGCTCAAGCTGAATTATGTTTCATAGACAAAAATAAATAATCACATTTTTTGTGACTATAACACGACTTTCCATGAGATCATGCCATATAGGGGCTCTTTAACTAACAAGTTATGGTCATAAAAAAAGTTTAAAGGGGACCGAGAATGAAAAATCTTTTTTACCTTGTCTGTTGAATAATGGTAGTCTACCCACATTCACATACAAAAAGTTCTAGACATGCTAAACATCTCAGTCTCATAGAAATTCCTCTATTAGAAATGTCAGCCAGAAAACGGCCCAATCTGAAAAACTGATGCTTATGACATCACAGGCATCTCCCTGCCCCTCCACTTTAAAATAATTGGCTACATTTTTTGAGTGGCAGCAAAGTCAGCCAATCAGTAATGAGATTGCAAGTTAAGCCAGTTGGGGGAGCCAAATAGGTGCAAAACCACTTGTTTAAAATCCCCCACCCTAATAGAGCTATCTGAGAGAGGTTTTTAGGAAGCTTTTACAGACCCAAACAAAAACATTATTGTCTACATGTCACATTACAGAACAAGGATAAACAGGGGCGTCATGCACCAATTTTTTTTAAGGGGGCACAGTGTGCAAAGCTCGTAGAAATTTGCGCATACACATACATCAAACGAATTATATTATAGAGCTTTCAGTCTTTTCCATGGCACTTACATTTCTAACATTCTAAACGCCCCTGCCATAGTGCAAAAACCTCCAAAATGAAAGTGTTGACTAACTTTCATTTCAAATACTATTCAATCGGATTAATGACATATTGGCATCATATTTACATCTGAAACGGCATGTGTTCTATTTACGTTTTGTTTAACGACTTGTTTAATTGTGTCATTAATGCATTTTGCACAACAACTGCATTATCCTATGAAATTAATGTAATTTACATCCATAAAGTATATAAACAACGAAAATGCCATAAGCTATAGCCACGTGATTGATTTTAATGTTCAATAATGATTTAAAAAAATATGTTTAGATACAATTATTAGAGGAACGGATTTTTGCATTAAATTTTACCTTATATGTGAACATGTGTGATTCCGTGCCCCCGTGAACTCTGGCGAACTTTGGCGTTAATTGTGCCAAGAAGATGAATCTAGAAATCTCTACTAATCAGTGGCGGCATTTCACGAAAACCTAGGCTATGGTATGGCAAAAATTCTTCGTACAAGAAGGCCATTCTCAAATAACTAATCTATAAAACCACATATGTGTACATATTCCACCAACCTGTACAAAAGCATCCTACGACTGCACGGATGTACACTACTGACAACAATACGGAAGCAATACAAATAAAAAAACAACAATAGAACAATAGAAATCATGATTATTTAAAATGCTTTTCAAATAATTCTTAACTAAGCACAACTCCAGCAACAGATAAACTAAAACAAGATAATATCAAAACAAAACATAGCCTACTGTGACATCCCTTCACAAATCTTGTCACGACAACCACCAAAACCACTTATAAACACACAATAAAGACTTTTAAATGATGTGATAGAGCACACATAGTTATCCAACACTAAATAAATTTCTTAGTAAAACAGAGCTAAATGCAAAAACAAGTCTTACCTTTTGTCGTCGTGCAGTTTTTATTCCACAAGTGGCCAAAAAAAATAATACAATTCACTTCGGCTGCGTTACAATCCCCAGTGGAGGAGAACATATTTATTTATCCACAGAGCAAATCATTTTACTTCTGGAATAATGTATGCAATATGCAAAGCGCGAGTGTGGGGGAGAACCATGAGTCTGTTTAAATGTTAAAACAAAAAGGATTTTACTTGCGAAAATAAAGATTATAAAAGCAGCGGTCATCATGAGCCCTCCTGCAGCGCGAACCCCACTATAGATTTCAAACCGCTGTCGCGGCACGTTGATGTCATCCGCTTGTCGGTTCCAGTGTCATAGCATGAAGTCGAACACACGTGTAAATGATACTTATTAGTGATGTGCCAATGTTTAGATATGTTCTACTGAAAATATTTTAAATTATCTTTAATGAGCATCATTATAGCCTGTTGATTTCTAGTGTTTTGTCTGAATGCTAGTGTATTTCAACTGCCATACGCAAACGCCGCCCCTGCTAATAAGGTCGAGCAGCAACAGCTAAGCTCGTGAGCGCGCTCAGACGCTGATGTCTGAGGCTGCGCCGACTGCCGCCAGAATAAAGTAATGTACACGATCAAACACTATCAAAACTCTGAAAAGTGACACGGATGCAGCAGAAAATTGATAATTTGGGCATTTTAAACAGATTAAAAGATTAATGGACGCTTTTTTATTTTTGAGGTTGCTTGCAAAATCCATTTGACTCAAAAATCCGAGGGGGCACGTGCCCCCTCAGTTTCAATGGGCATGACGCCTCTGAGGATAAATACCCAATGCTCAATCATTCTATGTCACCTTTAATTGTGATTTTAACACATGATTTTCTGTCTTTTCCCATTAAATAGATATAGAACTTTAATCTTGCATGACTGACATAACTGCACTTCCAAGATGGCTTCCGTCGTACTTTGATTTAACTTAAAGGGATAGTTCGGCCAAAAATGATATTAAACCCATGATTTACTCACCCACAAGCTGTCCGAGTTGCATATGTCAATCGTTTTTCAGACAAACACATTTTCGGATATTTTAGAAAATGTTTTAGATCTTTCAGTTGATTAAATGTAAAGTTACGGGGTCCACGACCTTCAAGTCCAAAAAAAGTGCGTTCATCCATCACAAAATAAATCCAAACGGCTCCAGGATGATAAACAAAGGTCTTCTGAGGGTAATCCGCGTGGTGTTGTTGTAGAAATATCCATATTTAAAACTTTATTAACGAAAATAAATACCTTCCGGTAGCGCCGCCATCTTAGTGGCATCCGCATTCAGGATGAATTCAGTTAGCAATATTAGTTGAGATCAAAAAATTAAAAAGTTTACAAAATTATAAAGCTCATAAAAAAGTTGCTAAAAATTACATGACAACTAAGTCTGGTTTACATGCAGAGTGACAAGTAAGTTATTGACATCTGGACCACAATCACTTCTGGCACAAAAATGCAAGCCTGGCTTCCTCATTTGTATGATAAAACACCACAAGTTTTATACCTGACAACAATCACATTTCCTCATTCATTACACACACACACACACACACACACAGAATTCAGCCAATGATGATTTGATTAATTTCTGCTAAAAGGTTCAATACTCACCAAAATTCCTCAGAGTTCTCGTATGTTTATACCGTTGCCAGCACCCAGCCCATGATAATCAATTGTGCAAGTAGCTTGGTTGAACATTGTTGACAACATAATTAGCAACACAATGATTTTGTTTGTCTCAATTGAAAATGACAAGTATAATTAGCTTTGGCAAAATGTCAGGAACTGCACCACATTCATCTTTCCTCCACTTAATTTCAACTTGCCATTTGGAAACACAAAAAGGTGTCGACATAATTGTTGGGATGCGTCGTTTCAAATGGCACCTTGCCTGCTTTGAGTAAATCATAGGGATAGAACTGTCCGATTCCGAAGGCCATCCGTATGCTTTTCCTACAAACGCCATCCGATGAGCTGTGCCGCAAACCACAAACACCATACTGACAAAGACACATTAAGTTACAAATGGTTAGTAATCTTAGTTTAAACCAATATTCATTTAACTTTTATCTGACCTTAACACGAGACAATGTTTTCTAAAGGACAGGCAGAAGATAAACGCAAGTTAGGAAGCAGCAGTAAAATGGTCCAAGGTTGTGCTAAGGTTGTTCAGTGTGAGGTTTTCATTCTGTGCAAAAGTTTAAACTGCAATATTACATTTACAAAGGGATTAAGCTAGAGAAAAAACATTTCATAATGTTCTCCTGTGAATAAAACAGGAACAATACACCAAAAAAAGTATACATTTTTGAAAGTACAAACCTTGAAAAGCTTCTAAGACACAATTACAACAGTAGACACATTCAGTAACCATTTATGAAACGCTCAAAATATTAGAGAAATGTAAGAGGTCACATACAGTACATGATCAGACCTTTGCTTAGGGAGATTTTTGTGAATATTGTGAAACTAAGGGGATGTGAGAAAAACAGCCGGCGCAATGACAACAGCAGACAGAAAGTTTAGAGAAGGTCAAGAGAGCCAAATGATGTTTTGTTTAAACTTTCTCACATTTTTGAGGCAAATGGGATTCAGGACGCCCACATAACAAGCTGTCCCCTTAAGTGTAGAGTCAGAAGTGTTTTTCCAAATAAATTAAGTTATTGCACTTTTATCTTTTCTTTTCACCGAGTAAGTAGAACTAGCTTATCTGCATGTTCAGTGATCTAACCACTCCCGAACTATAATACATTGTACTAGATAATGTAGTAAAACCCAGAAATGGTCCGGTACACACTGCTGCACATATGAGCCTTATTTAAGTTGCAAAAATGCCGTTCATATTTACGGATGTGCGCATCGCAAACTGCAAGTCTTGGAAACATTGTTATGGTATTTCCTAACCCTAACCCTACACGAAGGAAAGACGCAGATATTTCCCTGCCGTTTGGCCTCTCATTTACACAAAAACCCAATTTTTATCACAGAAAACGATTATTAAACCTCCAGCCAAAGTGGAGATTTCTGATAACCCCGGTTATGTGTTGCTGTGTCAGCTGGGAAAAACAGGGTTTTAGGTTATGAAACATCACAATATGCGCCAGAAAATGCTTAATGTCATGTGACCACCCTATGTTTACAGTTGAAAGGAACAGAAAGTTGCTCGGGTTTTTTGTTGGTGTCGATTCTGATTGGTTTGCATGGCTTTATTCCTCTCCCTGCACTGCCCCCCCCCCCATAGGTTTGGCATAGTTATTATGGCGCTCGACGGCGTATTTATGCGGGTTGGTGTAAATGACAAGTTTTTTAAACCAATGTTGTGTTCATTGTTGTGTAACTGATGTGTGATGTTATTATTGAAAACTGAGGCGGGGTAATGTTCGTTTCTCTAAATACCCGGCAGGCCCGGGGTGGGTAATCGGGAGAACCGGGAGAATTCCCGGTGGGCCGCTTCACTTTTGGGCCGGTCGAGTTTTTTTTTTTTTTTTTACATTTGTCACGTTAGTGAGTCTTCTCTTAAATGACACTTCACACGTTTCGCATTGACACTGCAGCGCGCAGCCTCTGCATGGGTTGTACCATGTGAGGGAGTTTTCCCCTCCCATAGAGTTGGTTCGGTCCATAGCATGTCCAAGAAAACTTTTCTCCGGTAGGCTGGGCCGGCCCTACCGTAACAATACGCGTCTGAGAGGAGGAGGGCGTAAAAAACAGGTTGAAGAAAAAATCCATTGGAGGAGGATGCTGCCAAATGTGCCAAACTTACAGATTTATTTTCAAGAGGACAAACAAATGTGATAACAGGTAACTTAAAGAGAAATAAGCCTAGTAATGATTAGCATTAGCAACATAATTATTCGGCTAATACCGTTGTCAAACTATTTACAAGCCAAACATTTTTTTTGTTAAAATATAAACCTTTTGTGTATACATGACGATTCATAGACTTTGCAAATATTATGCAAGCTGCTTTTGAGCAGTCCCCCACTGAAAATGAGGAGGCCATGAGTAAACAATATGAATTAAAGTTATTTAACCCTCAGGTTGTGTTCAGAACCCTTTAACACCTTTTGTTTTCCCAGTCAAAGACCAGCCTAAAAAAGCTTATAAATCTCTTGTTATGCCATTTACCCAATATTGGATTCAATATTTTTGTCAAATTGTTTTCTTTTTTAATTAGGACTTTTATATTTCTATTTGCATTAATCATCGGCCTCATAGCATTAGCAATGCTAATAATTTATCATCCTTTCCTTATGGAATACACTATAAAAAGGGCTGGGTTATTTATATATTTTATATATTGGACAGAACACGCTGCTGGGTTAAAATTGACCCATTTCTTGGTTGTTTTAACCCGACTGTTGGGTTATTATAATCCATGGTTGCATAACAACAACCCAAAATTGGGTTATTTTTATTATTGGGTTAGCATATTCTTTCCAATATTTACCCATTATGGGTAAAAAGTAACCCAGCCTTTTTTAGAGTGTAGAGGAATATTTTTGTTAACTTCTTATCTTAAGTGAAATATTATTTAACTTTTACCTTATTTGTTGAACCATGATATTAATAAAAACTATAGTAAGAGCTGAACTGTTGCTTTATTTATTCATTTTGAAAAAAGTGCTAATTTGGAATAACACTATGGAAAAAGTGGGCCGGTCTTGGGCCTGAAACTCCCGGGCTGAAAAGTGGCCCCACTCCGGCCCTGATACCCGGATATGTGTACTGTAAATGTGGTCTTAGCCTGTTTATGTTTTTCTCTGCTAAAGTGAGTTTGAGAACTTACAACAAAGCACAGATGACAGCAGGTTTGCTCCAGACAACCCAAGCTAATCTTGCAATGGTGCAAAAGAGCTCATATGGTCTGATTCACGTTTTAAAATTTCCTTTGGTATGTAAGTGTGTATTAGTACATGTTAATGTTATGTAAAAGGTACAAACCCTACAGTTTACGATGACGCAAGTTATCGTCTCCAACGTAAATCTCTTTTCTTGGACTTACACACGGATTGCAGGCAACGGTTTACTTCCTGGGATTGGTGATGTAGACAAGACCGACATTATCATAATTCCTCCCACTGTGTCTCTCAGCCTGTAAGTTAACTCATTAACTCATGTAAGCATTGCATTGTAAAACGAATCTTTCAAACATGGTAAGGAGCGTCACATTTCCGGCTGATGTCAGAGGTATTCAGGCCAATCAAAACATGCAGATTAGTTAGACAATCAGGGACAAAGAGCTCTTAAAATCGATTAATCATGTACAAAATCAGTGCATTTCAGGAAGACAGTTAACACAGTCTCACCCCATGGCGTCAATATTTGACGACACTTGACCATGCGTCAATATGTTGACGCGGAGGGTATACCTTTCGCGTCATTTTTTGACGAACTGGGGACTTCAATACTATTATGTCCGTTGCATTCTCTTTCCTATTTTCTTACAATTTTCGCGTCGGTTTAGGGTTAGATTACGCAAAATTAAACAGTGTACGCGAAATTAAACAGTTGTCACCTGGCGTTGGGGTTAGAGTTAGGTACGCGAAATTAAACAGTTGTCACCTGGCGTTGGGGTTAGAGTTAGGTTTGGGTAGGGATGTCATTATGTAAATCTAACCCTAAACCGACGCGAAAATGGTAAGAAAATAGGAAAGAGAATGCAACGGACATAATAGTATTGAAGTCCCTAGTTCGTCAAAAAATGACGCGAAAGGTATACCCTCCGCGTCAACATATTGACGCATGGTCAAGTTTCGTCAAATATTGACGCCATGGGGTGAGACTGGGTTGAGACAGTATATCTGGACCTACAAAAATGTGCGGTATGAGAAAAATAATGTTTTTTTTAACCATAACCCACGCAAACCAAATTCACAAAATAACATTGATTTTAGCAATGAAATAGGCGCCCTTTAAACCAATCAATTATCTACTTTGTTTTTACGTTTCAGTATCAGCTCAGCTCACTTGGAACCCCATACTGCAAAAAAATGACCTTCTTACTAAGTATTTTTGTCTTGTTTTCAGACAAGAAAACAAGCAAAAATATCTGGCAATGGGTGAGAAAAAAAATCTTAAAATAAGATTTTTTTTTCTTAAACACTTAGCTCAAGCTAAATTTTCTCACTCTCATTTGCAGATATTTTTTGCTTGTTTTAAGCACATATTTACTTTAATTGAATTTTTTTTTTTTTTGTCTAAAAACTAGACTTATTTTCTTAAGTCATTTTGTTATATATATATACATACACACTAGTCAACATTCGAAGTGGATCAAAACGTTTAATAAAAGTTTACATAAAACAAATACCTAATACCCATTCTTGTTGTAGGACAACTTTGACAAACATTTTTGATCCACTTCAAATATATATATATATATATATATATATATATATATATATATATATATATATATATATATATATATATATTTGTTAGTAAATCCTATTATTGCCTTCTTATTTGTCTTGTGTGTGTCAAGCTCACACAGACATCACACATCATATTGCTAAACAGAGTTGTATTCACATTGCACGGAGCGAGTGTTGTTTATGTTCATTATTATTGTAATGTTATATGCTTTCTACTGCCATTGTCTCACCGGTGAATACGACATGAGGTCATTTGAAAGCGTTGCTATTTTTAAAAACTAAAATACATGCACAAGATAAATAGCGAATATTTCACATTATAGCTTTACCCGTGGTGGATGTTTAGCATGAAAAGCATGAAATGGAAATCAATTTTGTGAAGTGTGTGTTTGTGTGATTATTGTCTCTGTTGTGTAATTTTTTCTATAGTCACATGACATTTACGACATTTACAAAAGGAAGCGAAGAAAACCTAGCTGAAGAACTGTGTGTCCATAGTAATTTTTAAACAGAAATTATGGAAAATACATGTAAATGCGTCAAGGATCTTTTGATTCTGGTTCATTCACACTGCCAATGATTTTCCAGAATCTGTGTTTGCATTCACGCCGTAAAGATCCCGTAATGACACGTGATGTATTTAAAGTAGGTATTTTTCCACAGCGTCTGAAGTTTGTTAATTATCACGCGTGCATTTTAGTTTATGACAAGATTATAAGGAGCGTGTCATGCACTGTCATGCTGGTGAATGATCTCTGCTTCAGCGCGGATAGTGAAGAGCTCCCTGATCTCTGCTTTAGTCTACTTTGCCAACTTTTCTCATCTGTGTTCATGTCTCTTTAGCTGAACCAGTGCTGTTGAGATGAATGGAAAGCCAACCGTTTTCTTCCTGTTTTACACACCTCCTTGGTTTAAAAAGGCCAAAAACCGGAGGATCTGACTGGAAAAGCAGCCAAAATCGATAATATCAAACTAAATAACACAGAGATAAAGAGGAGGAAGTCGAGTCAAGAGAAGTTAGTTACTGTCAGTTTTGTTATGCTATTCACAGATGGCTCTGCCAGTTTTAAAATGAACACTTAGTTTTTTTACCAACTGTACTTGTAAACTGTCTTATATCTGACAAAGTAAAACGAACTCAAATCCCCCAAAACACACACACGTACACAGAAGCGGACACAAATGGGATTTTGGACAAAAGCAGGATCCTTTGTTAAGGAAGACCTGCAAATAAATGCAAGTTGACAGGCAAAGTCGGGGAAAGTATTACCACAACAAAAAGCAGAAGACAAGCGCATCTCCCCTCTATGTGTGCACGCTGGAGGAGTTTGAGGACAGATCAGCGGGAGGCGAGGAAGTGTCACGCTGAGCTTTGTGTCCATTCATTCACTGATACTGAAGCATTGCAATCAAAATCACCATGAATCCAATACACACTTACTGACCAAACACCACAGACTCGGCATCTGTCATAGTTCAACACCAAACCATACTGAGAGTGAAAACTATCTCTTCTGGTGTGCATTCATTACTTGTGTAAAAGTCATTAATGAATCTTTGCATTGTTAAGGACACATGCTAGCTGGGTTTAGATGATTGCCAAATTTTGCCCAATTATTCCTGGTTAAAAATAATAAATAGTAAAACAAATGGGTTGCACTTTACAGATCAGTAATAACTGGGTAACTTTAATGGTAATTTATACCACAGGTCTGTTTAATGCTGTATTCTGATTGGCAGAGAAATGGTCCATGGGTGTTGATTATTTTTCTGTAAACTGCACACCTAACCTTTCATAAAAAAAAAAATAGGCACCAGAGCGATGTTCATGGTAACCGTAGTATAAGAGGAATAATTGACTCCTGTCCTTTGAATTATTTGAAAATAATGCTCAGCTTCGCGTCATGCCGTATTACTACCTTGGGTGTGCATTATTTTCTTATAACTTAACGGCCTGTCTTTAATTATTCCTTATATGCAATTTCTAAACCACATAGGCTATAGTAATTACTGTGAATATCCAGACAATTATTGTGAAGTTTCCAGACAATAACAATGTAAATTGTGATGATTTAAATGTATAATAAAATGGTAATAACTGTAGTAAATATGTACTTATAAATGTTCTGGATTTACTTATTGTTAAGTAATATTTCTGTAATCACACCAGCCTGATTATGTTATGTAGGAGTAAAATTTTTACGATGTAACTACAGAAAAGTCAAGTTTTAAATAGGAAAAATATCAAAACTCTTTGGTCATTTTTCAACGGTATGCTAATGGTCTAATCAGATTCAATGGATTGTGCTAAGCTATGCTAAAAGTGATACCGCCAGACCCGAAGATCAGCTGAATGGATTTCAAAACGGTAAAATCAAATGTTTAACTTTAGTGGAGCTGGAAATGTAAACTTTTAGGCAGCAGTCTTGTAGGTTGTCTACAAATCAAAGGTTCGATCCCCGGCTCCACCTGACCAAGAGTCGAGGTGTCCTTGAGCAAGACATCTAACCTCAGCTGCTCACGACGAACTGGATGGCGCCTTGCATGGCTGACACCGTCATCGGTGTGTGCATGAATGGGTGAATGTGAGGCAAATTGTTAAGTGCTTTGGATGGCCATGGGTCTGTGAAAGCGCTATATAAATGCAGTCCATTTACCATTTTACCAAAATGTGCATTTTTTTTTTTTTCAAAAAAGTGATGTGTTCCTTTAAAAAGAAGTTATCGTAAAAAATTAAATGTTAACAGACACAAAGACATGAAATATCTTTAAATATCTTTAATCAATTCCTACACTGTAATAAAAAGATTTTCTCTGTCTAAGTCACAGATATTTGTACTCTATAATCTTGAAGAGCAAATGGCATTCAGAGCATTCGGCATTACAGTTCTTTAACATCTTTACTAAACTCACTTCTCAGAAATGTGCTTTCTTTAAACACAATACAAGCTGAAACTATCGATTTAAATATGTTTTTAAATAAAACAATAACATATGGCTTACTTCATATGATTGCAACATTGTATATTTGTAGAATTAAAATCTTGCAAAAGCAAATTCATGTAAAAATAGATTCAATCATTTCATAATATAAAAATATACTTGAAACTATTGCTTGATAAACTAACTAGGATTCAAAGAAAGGACAAATCTTTGTGAGGCCGAATAAAATGAATCACCCAGCTGAAGGCCGAATACCAAACAACCTAACATGTTTGTTTTTTCCTAATTATTTTTCTAATTTTCTCACCATTGCATAAGTAACATTTTCAGAATGGCCTTTTTACTATTATTTCACATAATTTAACATTTTTTCTTTACAAAGCGCTTCTGTCTAACAAAAGCTTTCGATAATAAACATTTAATTCTTTGATTCATATAATCATGTTTGTCATTGTAGGACTTTTTACTGGTTCTAGAAAATTTTTACTATAGAATGCCATTCATCTTCTCATCTATGCCATCCATGAGATGAAGCGCTAAACCAGGTTGCCGGCACAGAGTCTGTGAGATGCCCGCCAAAGCACATTCTATTAAAGTCGCAATGAAATTGAAATGAAAAACTATATATGTATTTTTAATATTGTGGTATTATTAACAAATGACTTATCTGTGAGCTTCATTATTTTTTTAAAATTCGTGTGTGCTCATAATCTTTAATCAAAAATGCAAATCTCCTCCCCTCCTCAAAACGATCTCTCTTCACTTCCGGTCAAAAGTATGGCAGGTGGGCGGGGTCCGGGAGAAGATCGCAGTGATTAGCAATTAGCAACACGACCCAACTTCAAACGATCCAATCAGATCTCGATGGACAAATTCAAATCCAGCCCTGCCTTATTTCATCTCAAAAGCCGTTTCATTCGGATATACGTCACCACGGGGAAAATAAGGCAATCGCTACTTCCGTTTCATGGCGACTTTAATAGCCTGAATTTTGATATTTCTTTATTACATGTTTTATATTAGCTTGGCTTTTTTATGTATGTTAACATTTTAAACAATGATAAAACATTTCAAAAAGTAAAATAAAATCAACAAGTAATACTAAAAAGTTTTGTGTAGAGTATATAAAAAATAGCCCTCCAGATCACAAGAAGGCAGAAGGATAACCTGCGCTAAAGGGTCTCTCGCTCTCCGTGCTTGAGCATTCAGAAGACAAAAACCCAGGATTATAATCGTCGCCGTCTCTTTCTTATACGCTGGTGTTCAGGATGTCTTGATTTTAAATGATAAATTAAGCTTGTACTGTGCTTTATGTTTCTGAATCTTTCTCTGACACTTTAAATGCTTTCATCAACATGTTTGCTGCATTTATGAAGCGTGTGCGCCTTTCACTTTGTTCTGGTTGCTATTTGATTACATCATCAAAGACCTCATTGTTCATAAAATGTATTTATTTATTTATTAATTGTTTGGAAATTAAGTAAAGATCATGTTCCATGAAAATATGTTGTACATTTCATCATTATTAATATGTGTTGTGGACTTCATTTAGACAACTTTAAAGGCGATTATGATTTTATGCACCCTGAGATTTCAGATTTTCAAAAAGTTGTATCTCAGCCAAACCAACTACATCAATGGAAAGCTGATTTATAAATAACCATATAAAATAATATGGGTAAAATGGCGTAATGGTAATCATTAATAGAGAAACGTGTCATATTTAAAATGTAATCCAGTGCAGCTCTGTGCATCAATTGAAACTCTATATGACACACTTCATTTTATAAACTGACTGGGACAGATAAATAAACAGCATTAGATGCTGGACACTGGTTGTTTATTGACTGATGTTGTGCAATATTCATTTGTGTATATTGATGTCTGTAGTGGTACCCAGCTGGAAGGTGTTGGTATTTAGATTTCATCAGGTGGGGATTACAGCAGCCTCACTCACATGATGATGATGATGATGATGATGTCTAGTTAAGATGCTGGAAGTGATTTACGCTCAGGTGATGGAATGACAATGAGTATTTACAATTGTACAGGATTATTCATATCTTTATGGTTATAACCTGTATTGTAAGTAATTCTCATATATAAGATATATTTTATTTATTAATAAAAAAGAGATAAGCTTATAAACAATCACAAATTTTCAGAACTCTCCAATATGGGGAATTGGGCAAACCAATCAATTATATCCTAACATTAAAAAGTTATCACAAAACATTATAAAAATACTTAATTCAAAAGGTCAAATGTGACTCTGCGTGTGAAAACCCAGCTAATGTCAGTAACACTTTCTATGCCCCCTTTATAATTGTTTATTATTATTATTCTATAAATATATTATAAAGACACCACTTATACACCATTATAGGAACAGTAACATTTATAATATTTTTTATTGTAGCTTATAAGTGATGCATTTGCTTTTCAATGTGCATGCTCATTATCCATTATACACGGATTTAAAAGTATGAATTACTCTATGGTATACTTCCATGAGTGTATTTTTAAAGACGCAGCCTGCATTGTTATAATGTCATTGTAGTATAGTTACGACTTATTAGTAATGCAAATTTAAATCTTGATTAACAACAATATAAAACAGTTCAGTTATTTGACAGCCATGTTGTGAGTTACTTATAATACAGTTATTAACCTCTATAAATGCATTATTAATCAAAGCATAGAATACAAATGTTAGGAAATCATGAGGATATTCATTATCTATTTTAAAAGGTTTATTTGCTATAGCACATAGATAAATAAAGCACATAACAACATTATTGTTTTAATGAATAACATCCTCATGATTCCCTAACATTTATTGTATGCTTTCACCTTACTTAAAGCCATCCATAATGCATTTATAGAGGTTAATAATTGTGTATGTATGTGTGTGTGTGTATATATATAATATCCAGCATACAAATACAAATATATACAAATAATAATTATAAACAATTACAAATGGGGCAATAACTCATTATAAGCATGGGCTTCATAGAAAGTGTTACTGTTATTTCTTTCTGATTTACTGTTTTCTACAAAAAATCAAAATAATATCTTTAAGATTGACTGAGTAAGGTCATGTCAAAGATTAAAATCAAATGTTGATGCTCCTAATGAGACTTCATCCTGGATTTTCACATACCTTCATATTTCAGATCTATTGTACTCATATTTTGGTTTAATCACTGAAGATCAACTTGTTTTTATAACTAGAGTACCTAATAATTAATTTGCATAATGTATTGATCAACTTGTATGCAAAGTAATATACGGTAACACTTTATTTTACGGTGTCTTTTTTACACGTTACATGTAATTATTATAGTAATAACAGTTAATTATGCATAATTACATGCAACTTATCCTAAACCAAACCCTAATCCTAACCCCTACCCTACAGTAGTTACATGTTGTTGATTATTATTACTTAGTACTTAAATATATAATTACAATGTAACAATGACGCCTTAAAATAAAGTGTAACCTAATTTACAGTTTAAGTTTACCACACTACAAGATCCTTTAATAACCTTCATCAAGCCTTCTTCAGGACATCTTGGTAACACTTTACAATAAGGTAAAACATTAGTAAATGCCTTAACTAACATGAACAAACAATGAGCTATATAAATTCTTGGTAGTGCTAATGTCAAAACAATAATTGATGTTAGTTCATGGTGAATTAACTAATGTTAACAAATACAGCTTTTGTTTTTATAAATGCATTGACATAATTGTTAATAAATGCTGTTGAAGTATTGTTCATAGTTTATGTTAGCTAATCCATATTTTTTTTTTTAACAGATGCAACCTTATTGTAAAGTGTTACCGACATCTTTCATCCAATTCACAATTTCATACAGAGGTCATGTTATTCTTTTCTTAGTCTTGCCCTTAATCTTTATAGCATTTTTAATTAGGATTATTTTTAAAATAATTATTTCTTTCCCATGTTAATCTATTTTTGATGAATATATTTTCCTTTATTTTCTTTTGATTATGTGAAATCACTGATTTAGTTTTGATCTTGTATGAGCCCATTTGGGATTTTATTTATTAACTAATGTATTTATTTTTTCTGTTCTGGTGTAGCAGTTATCTCATCTTCATGCTTGTATAGTATGTGCAAATAAAAAATACATAAGTCATTTTACATATTGAAATTTTATGTAAATCACTGTATGAGAAAATAAAACAACTTCAGCAATAGAAGTCAAATGATGAATATGTGGTCACATGCACACAATTATCATGCACAACACAACACATGTCAGCGTAAAGAATTTTTGCTTGCTTTTTTGAGTTTCTGAATTGCTTCTTTTCCACCACGCGTATCAAACAAGCCTGACAAAAGATTTGACACTAATGTCAGTCAATTGGATATTTTGTTTTGACATACTTGCTATGGTCGTTCGGTTTAGCATCACGCTTGCATTACGCCAGTCATTTCGTTTTGTTTCTCCTTGTCTTCATAGCGCTCACCAGGTGTATTGAATGTTGTGCTGTTTTGTCCACAACATACTAATTGCTCCATTGACAGCTGTATTTACATGAAACCGCGTTTCTATCCAGTGAGCCGTGTCAGGTTGAAATGCAGCGGAGAGGTAGTTGGGTAGGTGCTGACAAATAGATTATGGCACTGCCGGCGATTGGGGAACAGTGGTTCGGCGTGAGACTGCTGGGAAATTATACAGCAGCCACAGCGTGAACGACTGGGAACGACAGGAACAAGCTACTGAGCATGCCTAACATTCAGGGATCGTCCCTATACAAGACAGGATCAGTGTCAAGAAAGATTTGACTCACAATTATTGTGTTTTGGTCACCATCTCCATGGCCCGCAGCTGTCCTCCGTATCCCATTGTAAGGAGACATTTTATTGTGTATATGCAAATATTTTGAGAAAAAAAATTCAAACCTGACACCTTAACTTTATGGGGAAGTTTCAGTTTGCTAATGTCCCATTAGCTTAGAGACAGACGTCTCTTCATTTCATGTCTAAGAATTCAGATATTTATTATGATTTCTACAAGTTAAAATAATAATCAGGCTCATCAGACTGGATTAATTCAAGATCATCTCTATCCACAATCTTGGAGTCTGAGGCTAATGATGTGAATCTGGCCGCGGGCTGGACTTATTTTAATAATCCAGCTCTTTTCCTGGGTGTTTTGTGCATTCCTTTATGATTAAAGATAAGTGATAGCAAACATCATTTGGCCTTTTTCTCTAAATGCTACTTTGCCAGCTTTGTTGATGCTGTACAGGGTTGGGAAAATGTTCATTTCAGATTTGTCTCACGTTAGATTCAGGATGGCATGGGAAGTTAAATTGAAATTTAAATCGGAATGGCAGAAAGAAGAATAGAAAGAAATTTTCTTCAATGAAGTGTAAAGACATTTAGCTAATTTTAAGACCCAACATACCACACTACAAGAAGGTAAAAAAGTTGTCAAGGTGGTACCTTTTTAAAAAATACACTTTTGTACCTAAAAGGTGCAAATTGGTAGATCAAAGGTACATATCTAAACCAAAATTATACATATTACTGTAGGAGCTTTTAAAAAGGTACTGACCCAGTGACCACTTTTGTACCTTTATTTCCAAGAGTGCATATAAAATGATTTAATATTATATAAATAAGTTTCTGGAAAAACTTGTGAAAATCTCTCAAGGGCAGTTTAAGCACCAGTCCTGCTCTCACTAAAAGTATTTTATAGTATTGCAATTAGCTAATTTTGCACATAGTTGGGTAACTTGAATTTTATATTTCGTTGTAAACAGCCTTTTTATTGTATTTTTGTTATATGGATATTTTATATGCTTAGTGTTTCTTTGTTATGTACTTTTACTTTTGTGATGTAATTAAAGCTGTGTAGGACTACAGATGGAAAGTAGCATAATGCTAAATGTGATGCAGGAATCTCTTTAATGTAACTGCACATCCTGATAAATAAACAAACAAACAATCCCTGTCATTATGCCGGTGCCCCTGCTTCCAATCATCTCTGATAGGCAGGGGATGGACTACAATTCCCATAATCCTCTTCACTCCCTTACCTGAACTGTGTTTGTAATTATCCTCACCTGCAATCCATTATTATTATCATCCTCAATGTCTATTTATACTATGTCTGTTTTCACCATGGTTGTCTGTTATTGTCCATGCCCATTCCCATGGGCATTCCATTCCCATGCCCATGCCCATGCTATCTATTACTTGTCATGTTTATTGTTTTATCCATAATTAAAGTTTACTAATTTTCTGTTAATTCTCGTCCTCCTCGTATTCCCCCACTGCACGTTACAAAACTACGGTTTGGTTTGTGATTTTAGGCGAATCATACTGAAAAATATAATAATACTGAATATAAATAATTGCAATTATGCATCTTGTTTGCCACCTTAATTCATTTTCAGAAAAGACAATCTATCATATCCACATATTAGAGCACATCACATTTGAGTTATATTTTTTTCGGATAACTGAATCAAGAACATCAACTGCTTAGCAAACAATTCAAATCTGATGCAGATTAATCATTAAAAGTAATCATTTCATCAAATAAGTCAAACATAGTCGATCTATAGCTTAGATAGAAAAAAATACTTTTCAGTTTTTCCAACCAGATCTCATGGGAATTTGTACATATTTTACGAGTTGGGAAATTCTCATTAATTCATGTGAAGCGAATCTTAAAATTATTAAAAAAAAAAACAATATTGAAACCCCACCCCTAACCCTGAAGCAAATCTTACAGAAACATACGAATGTGGTCGTACAAATTGCAATTAGACTGTGTTGGTCCTTCAGTTCTGGATGCAAACTAAATAGGATGAATTTGGTTAAATTAAGACACACTTTTTTTATATTAAGATGACTTTCAAAAAGTGTCCCGATTTACCTGATTTGAGTCTATATTGTGGACACTTGTGTTTGTTTGAGTTGTAAAGGATGACCTCCAAATAAGATGTGATTGGTTTGAATAGATGGAGTCGTGATTCAACCAGGCAATAAGTGCTTTTCTCACCTAAGTATTCCCCATTTAAGTGTCTAATATTCAGCTTTGTTTTTATACCAACAATCCGTCCTTCACTGCTCAAATATTTGATGACTTGAAGGCCAAAGCACTTATTTCAATTCAGATTCTCACTGCAAAAGGACTCAGTCTGTCAAAACCGTGAATATATTAACAGGGGCTTGCCGTTATCCAATGGTATTATTTGAATACTGTTTTAACATCACACAAAAACATGTTTGCAACTAACACTGTTTTTTTATTCTGATATACTCAAGTGTTTAGCATAATAAAGATGTTTTTTAATTAGCCAGGCACTGAAAGACTTCCTGTGCTTTCCTGTCTGTGGTGTTGATGTTTACTTTATTTTTAGATGTGGTTTGGTTTCTGGGGGTGCTGGTCTGCTGATAGTAGGGATGCACCGATAGGATTTTTTGGGGCCGATACCGATTTAAACAGACAACTTCTGGCCGATACCGATATTAAACACTTGTATACAATGCTATACAGTTGGTCTATTAGCTAGTTTATTTCTGCATCAAATTATTTTTACCTGAACACGGATTGGATCTAATTAACATTCAACTGACCAACATAATAAGAGAGGCACAAATTAAGCTAAAACAAATATAATAAGACAGCATGACAACCTTCAAAGGTGGTTTTTGCTATTCAGCATTTATTTTATTAACAATATTAACTCATTTTTTACATATAATGGATTTCTTTATGCAGTTAATTAATAAACAATCGGTATCGGCCTTTCTCGTGCTATTGCCGATATGCCGATGGTTTCAAATGCATAAAAAACGGCCGATAAATATCGGCGGCCATGTTTGACCATTTACCATTTCATTTACACTGTTGTTCATTTTGGTGTCAGGTTTACATTTAGCATTTTAAATGTAAATTCACTTCATAAATCTTTTAATGTGTTGATGTATTTCCTGTTAAGGGCTCAATTTACTTGTGCTAAGCAATCTTTTCAAGTATCAAAACATGCATTTTAATGAAAAATTATGTTTATGTTTGGTAAAATAATGAATAAATAAATAAAAACTAAGCTTTTAAAAATTATTATTTTGTATTATTATAAATGATTATTGCATTGCGAAGGAGCTCCTATTATGTATTTTTATGCAGTCTTGATATTAGTATGTAATATAATATGTTTTCAGGTTGTTCAACAAACACTTTCATATATTTTAAATTATAATAGCACCTTTATTACGTATCAATAATTTCAATAATGTCGTGTTTAAGGTGCTATGCAGTGTACTGGATATCCCATATCAAGATGAAATTTCATTTAGTGACATTAAAAGTTTGACTTTAAGTCTCTTTGTTTGACATTAAATGAATTCATAGTGTCTCTCTCTCTCTCTCTCTCTCTCTCTCTCTCTCTCTCTCTCTCTCGCTCTCTCATTCTCACACACACCATTGTCATCAAAATTACATTAAAATGATATTATAATGTAATTGGAAATAAATTTAATATGCTTTTCCCAAATGATGAAGAAAGATTTCACTTTAAGGGATAGTTCACCCAAAAATTATTGGAACCATTGACGTCCATAGGAAGCAAAAATTATGGAAGTATTGTGATAAATGATAAGCACACAGTTGACGGTACCCATTTAATTCCATCATATTTATTTTTCCTACTATGGTGGTCAATGATTACTATCAGCTGTGCTTACCATCATTTTTTAAAAGATCTTCATTTGTGTTTATAAGAAAAAAAGAAATTCATACAGATTAGGACAACATGAGGATGAAAAATTATGATTTTTTTTTTTTCATTTTGGGCTGAACTATCCCTTTAATGCACAAGTGACATGTTTGGTCAATAGGACTTAATAAAGTAATAAAGTAAAGAATATTAGTCATTGAAATAAAATGTTTATCATGTATTGTTTCATGGACTACCTCTTTACTTCTCATAATACATCTCTAAACACTGCTTTGCCCCAAAATCTGGACATGTTTTACACTGACTGATGACTAGAAATAGACTCCATGCAAATTTGCTGGCTTGAAAAATCTTCAGAACTGCTGGAAAAACACAGAGAGAAAAGTAGGTCAACATTATGGGCCCTGCAGTTCTGCAGTTTGTGTAGACAGGCACACACACACACACACATACACACACACACATAGACGTGCGCTCTCTCTCTCTCTCTCCACCTCACAGATAGAAAGCTTCATATAAAATATTAGGTTGTAGTTCATGATTATAAAACACAAAAAGAGAAGCTAGAAAGAAAAGATCACACAGACTCTGTTCATGTCAAAATGAGATGGCAGATTTTGTGTTGAAAACTGAGTCGAGTGCACACGGTAAAGTTAGGACAAAAGACAGACTTTAGAAAACTTGGCAAATGACTAAGAAGGCATATTTGTAAATGGCATGGCCACGTTTCCACATCTGTGCCATGATTCTGTGACCCTGGCTGATTTTTGTGTTGCCACACTGACCGCAGAAAATGAAAGAAAACAGATAGTCGAGGCACAAATAATGAAGAGAATAATTAGATTTCCTGCACAACTAGATTAACTGACAAATGGATTGATGGCAACATTTAAACCCTCTATAATCACATCCCTACATTAATTCATTCTTCACTAAAGCAAAGGATTTTAAGTGCCTTTTACATACACACAGAGAGAGAGAGAGAGAGAGAGAGAGAGAGAGAGAGAGAGAGAGTCTGATACAGATTGGTGTTTCCTATCCACTTTTCATTGTCTTTAAATGATCATTGGTATTTCAGCAAAGAGTTACGTGAAGTGAATTTCAAAGTAAAATTAGTCTACCTTTTGTTACTTCTAATACTTTTCAAGGATGATTATTTGGCTAAACACTTGGATTTATAATATACAAATATCAATGTGCACAGTGCAGAGAAAGAGTAAACAAGGTAAAAAAAAGCAGAGTAAAAAGTAATGGGGCGGTTTCCCGGATGGGATTATTTTAAACCAGGACTAGACCTTAGTTTGAGTAGGAAAAATAACTAGTTTAAACAAATATGCTTTACTAAAAACATTACTTGTTTGCATTTTGAGGCATTGATTTATTTTACGATATCTCAGTGCAAGTTGTTTTCAGTTTGGACAGCTCTTAAATTTATTTTAGTCCAGGACTAGTTTATTCCCTGTCCGGGAAACTGCCCTAAAGTCTATTTTTTGATGCACAGTGATTTATTTTATTTTTTTGCATTGATAATTAAGTATGCTTTTCTTTCTTTACTTTAATGCATGATTATTTAATTAAAATATTTATTAAAACATAAATAAACATTTACAAATAAAAATTTATTTTGTAAAATATTTTTATTCATGCAATACTGTAAAACGTGTATTATTTTGGTGTAAAACATTTCCTTGATGAAAATTGGGATATTAAATACTTCACTGGCAAAGACACAGAAAATTGTAACATTTGTATCAAACAAATAATATGATTTTAAGCTGACACTACAAATTTATACATTACACTTTTTCCTTATTTTGATTATTATTTTCAAAAATATGTACTTTTTTAAATATATGAATTATTAGTGTGATTAGGCTGTCCTGCAAGGTCTAATGTCAATATTTATTTATGTATATTTCAACACAACAGTGTTTAAAATGTCCTCATTAGCTTAAAATAGTCACATAACTGTTTCTAAATTTACTAGCTTTAAAAATATTTTTCACATACATTTGCATTGATCTGTGTTGCAATTTTACTTACATTAAATTGGTGAAATTTTCTCAACAACATTTTCTCAAAAAACTTTCCACTGCAAAAGTAAACATATAAACCTTATGGTATTTACACGTTTTTTTGTGAAAACAAAAAGGTTGAAAAATACAATAAAAAACAACTACACTGTTAAAAAATAAAGTACAAAACTGTACCTGTCCTGTCACTGGGGTTGAACCCAAGGTTCTGTTTTGTACCTTTACATGTATATTAAACATAATACAATGTTGTAGCTTTTTGGGATCTATTGTGTACCTTTAAATGTACAGTTAACTGTTTATTACCCCTAAAGTTTAACTGATACAAAATTGTTCCTTGAGGTGCACAATATGTCCTTAGGATATTGTACGCCAAAAGGTACAACAATTCAATGTGTTGAATACCCATAAAGGTACAAAAATGAACCTTTGAGGGTACCACCCCCGGTGACAGAAAATTTACATTTTTGTACCTTTTCTTTTTGTACCTTTTTTCTGAAAGTGTATCAAAGAAAGAAAAAATGTACCAAAAGTAATATTTGTGAAAATATAATATTATGTGAAAATATAAAACCTTGATAAATCTTTAATATTGACTGAGTAAGATCATGTCAAAGTTTGAAATCAATGTGGCATTAATGGTTAAAATCAAAAGTTGATGCTTATTATCTCAGAATTTTGAGACTTTCGCCTCGTTTTCACAGGCAGGGTCACGGATGACCTAAATATGTTTTCGTGAGACTCTCTCTCGGTCTGCCACATTGTAAAATACTTTTAATAAATCATAAAATAAACTTGTGTGATGAAGGTTTTAAATCCGTTTCTCGTGGGATTGTAAATGTTTTTTTGCTCTAAACTCTCTATACGTTGCATCGCTCAAGAACTTCAAATAATCAGTTGCCAGGGTGACACATTTTTATACATCACACAACCACATACAGCTTTCAGCTACAATCTGTTTGCTTTTAAAAAGCTATCAAAAGACTGTGGAAGAACTGCACCCACATGAAAGAAGCCGATGAGCTGGATGTTACTTACGACAAAGTAAAGGGTTTCTTGTGTCTTGATAATAAGCCTCTGTGTTTATTTTGTTGTTTATTCAGATCATAAATTTATAAATAAATGAATTTAACTACACAAAAGGCTCTAAATCCTATTGTGAATATATTATCATCTCTTATACTGTCCTCAAAGGACTTATAGTGTTGTTATGGCGTTTTAATTATAGTAAATGCCAGTAAAATGTTATATTTTATTGAACACAATCACTTGGGTTTAATTGCGTTTGTCACTGTAATCTCTTGCTGAAAATTTGGTACTTAAAAATGACTTTTCTCAAAAGAGCCTGCCTATACCTGAAGGATGGGAACTGTTTTTCAACAGGCTTCACCATTACAGATATAAATTACAGTATAAATATTAAATAAAAAGATTTTAATGTGATCTGTTTTCAAATATGTGTTGATCTCGGAAACACAATTATTTTATAAATGATCAGTCCACATCTACTTTTGTTTAGTTATTTTTACACTGAAAGTAACAGGAGTGCAAACATTACAACTTTCCACATATGGCGTTAATTGTAACAAACAGAAGGTTTGTTGTAACACGTACTAGTTAAAACCCAAATAATTCAATCAAATTCTGTCTATATACTAAAGGTGGATATTGTTCATATATCTGCCTATAATAGATAGATATCCACACATTCATCCATCCATGGTCCTTTATCTAACCATCCTTGTATTAAAAATCAATGCATATAAATGTTTTTTTTTTTTTTGAAAGGGCTGCACAATTAAGCCAAAAAAAAATCATAATTGTGAGACTGTGTTGGATATTTCTCCTTATATTGTATTAACAGTTATCATTTTGATGAATAGTTTTACATTGTTTTCATTTCATTATCACTGAATACCTTAGGCTTCATTATAAAACTGTGTGTAATCCCAGCTATCAGTTCCTAAGAGTTGCTGGCATGTTTCAAAATGGTGTTATTTTTAAGGAACAAAACAGTGATTAAAGGTGTCATAGCGTGAAAATCTGACTTTTATCGTGTTTATGTGCTATAATTGGGTCCCCAGTGCTTCTATCAACTTAGAAATTGTGAAAAAAGTCCCAGCGACTTAGTTTTGGTAAAATAGGTCGTTCACATTTCTCCTGTTTTGTGAGTTAGGTAGCAAGTCTTATTACAATAATACCGCCTCTTAATCTGCACTATCTAACCACAACACATCCATATAGTGCAGAGAGAAAGAGAAGGAAAAACATAATTGACAGCACAATTGAGTTTCAATTTCAACAAACCACCATTATGGTGATCAGTGTTTGCATTAGCAGCTCATATGCATTTTAAAGGACACACCCAAAAATGGCACATTTTGTTCACACCTATAAAATAGAAATTTTAACATGTTATAATAAATTACCTGTGGGGTATTTTGAGCTAAAACTTCCTATATGCACTCTGGGGACACATTTTACATCTTTAAAAATACTATAACCCCTTTAAATGTGTAATTCAATGTGATTTTTTTTTTTTCAAATTTAGTCAAGAGATTTTCAGTTCCCAGCATGCTTTGCACAGGACAGAATAATGAAGGCAAATGTAAAAATGAAGTGCTATTTTATGCATTTTTAATCAAGATGAAATACGTAGGAGACACATTAATGTTAAGTGTTCTGTTGTTTTTGTATGTAAAATAGTTTGTGTTATGTTGGTGTTTTAAGGAGGTTACCATTGTGCTGAAGAGTAAAGCATTTGTTTAGGTGCATTCTTTGAAAAAGTTATCGAAGAGTGAATCAAACAAATAGTTTTTGTTGAAAATTGTGTTGTGATTCAATCATGTTGTATCTACACAAAGTCTTAAAATATTTTCAGCCTTATTATCAGCTTTTTTTTGAGTGTACTAAAGGGTTAATCAGTAAGAAACAACAATGTCCTATATTGTATATAGCATACAGCTAAATTGTGGGAGGCAACAGATCCAGCTCCTATATAAAAGCGTCAGTACTTCAGTAGATAATCTTGGGTTCATTGCAGACCGGTAGCGCCACATTCTGGATCACAGCATTTACAGTAAAGCTGCACTGCATGCTCAGACAATTCCTCGGGTTATAGAGTGCAAATCTGTATAGTAAGACTTGTTAATATTGTAAGATCTTGTTAATATATTAGATGGGTTTGGTTACTCTATTTTACTGATTTTATGGACCCTATTGTAAAACATTTTGTCAGGTAACTTTTAAATTGCTTGAGTTAAAAATCTTATTTACTGAGACTGTTAGTTTCACCAATATATTACATAACATTATTTAAGTGTTTAGGGGTGGTCAGTATTACAGGCTTTATTTCAGTCATTTTAAACCCACTGCATATGTAGCCTGGGTTTCCCCATGCTGCCTTGCGCACAAATTTATTCACGCTGCAAGTCTATCATGGAAACTCTGGCCCTTTTTTGCCCCTGAAATAGGGAACCAATCACAGAACGGGGAGGCGGCAGCAAGACGATGACGACATCTATGCGACACACGGAGGCAGTTTTGTTATTTGTTATAATCACAAAAGATGCAAAGTTACGTTTCAATGCTTTTGATAGTGTTCTAAGTAGTTTTTAACGCAAGTTTATTTAAAAAAAGAGCAATTTTTGGCGTTAAACTGGGCTATTAAATATCCAAGAAGGATGTTTGTGTATGGCAAGACATGATAAACAGTTTTATAGGACCAACCTGCTAGGCATCATCGTCGTCGACGAAGTACATTTAACTTATAAATGGTAAGTGGTATTTATTAATACACAATTATTGTGCATTATTTTAAAATATTATTCACTTATTGCATCTCTAATCTTTTACGCGTGGTTATCTCTGCTTTCTTGAATTTATTTGGATTTTACAAACTGTCATGTTTTACGTAATGTGATTGTCTATTCATTTAGAGCAGGGCAACATGAGGATACATTTCTCTTTGTATCCCAAGCTGAAATCTAAAAGGTGTCTCTAGCTTAAAACCCCTCTATTAAAAATCTAATGGCCCCAAGGCAGAGAACAGAAGAGAAATACTGACGGTGTACAGTACAAGGCACCAACATCCACTTCAACAGAATCGAGTGTTGTACTGTGATCTGTAATGTACAGTAAGTGGGAGCATGCAAGGGAGACATGAAATGAAGTTCTAGGTGATGAAACAGATTAAATGGTGTTAAAGTCTGAAAGGTCCAATAAATCTCAGACATATCGTGATGGAAGTCTTTGCCAAAGCTCTCAAGCGAACAGCTGCACTTATTTGCCAAGGTGATACTGTTGTGCTGGATGGTGATGTCAGTCACCCTGAGTCCTCTGCGGATGAAACATGAACACTCCCTAGACTTCCTCACTTATCCTCATTCATTTATAACACGAAGCTTGCCAGACAAACGCAAGAGAGGAAAGAAAACCTATAATGCACTTACAAATGTGTTCGGTCTCCTCATTCATAGACCAAGCTTCTGTTGATCCACATGACTAAGGCATTGCAAATAATCAGACTGAAATACTGTCTTTATGTGCACTTATGTATGATTACATAAAATAACACAGAACCAAAAAATGAAAGGATAATGTATGCTTGTACAAACAGAGATAATCAATACAAAAACACTGCTAAATTACTATAGTGTAGGCTACTCTTGATTTGTGAGAAGAAGCTTTTTTACAGATAAACAGTTTGAATTGTATTATTTATAGGGAACTTGACAGGTGGCATTTGGATAATGAACCAATATAATACTTTCTAAAAAAAAATGCATAAAAACAAAGTCATGCTTTAGTATTCAAACTTTCATTGCGCTGAACCTATTAAATGTATTTTCAGTAATGATCCATTAAGGGAATGATAATTTCTATAAGTGTTTACATATTAAATGTATAGAAACACACACACATAATAATACGCTGATACCTATTTTGAGTTTTCACCAAGACTTTAATGAGAACTCGGATTCAGGAACATTGTTTATCATCAATGTCATCATCAACCATCAAAGTCCGGTTCCAATACTCAAGAATCCAAGACCAGAGGATGTATGGAAGTACCCGGATGTGTTCTTGGTATCGAGGTTGATCTGTAAAAATAGTATGAATTGCCTTTAAAAAACATATTTTTGATGTGATTGTTAATTACAACTAGATAGTAAAGTTTGAAGACAAACTTTATGTTGGCTTGAGAAAGCGTAGCCTGAACGTTTAAAACGGTTTGACATAAGTTTAGTTTAGTAGGCTATCTGGCTGTTAGTATGTTTAAGTATGAAGGTAGCATGATTTACCATGAAGCTAGCATGATGATAGCATGATTAGCATGAAGCTAGCATGATGCTAGCATGATTAGCATGAAGCTAGCATGATGCTAGCATGATTAGCATGAAGTTAGCATGTTTAGCATGAAGCTAGCATGATGCTAGCATGATTAGCATGAAGCTAGCATGATGTTAGCATGATTAGCATGAAGCTAGCATGATGCTAGCATGATTTGCATGAAGCTAGCATGATGCTAGCATGATTAGCATGAAGCTAGCATGATGTTAGCATGATTAGCATGAAGCTAGCTTGATGTTAGCATGATTAGCATGAAGCTAGCATGATGCTAGCATGATTAGCATGATGCTAGCATGATGCTAGCATGATTAGCATGAAGCTAGCATGATGCTAGCATGATTAGCATGAAGCTAGCATGATGCTAGCATGATTAGCATGAAGCTAGCATGATGTTAGCATGATAAGCATGAAGCTAGCATGAAGTTAGCATGATTAGCATGAAGCTAGCATGAAGTTAGCATGATTAGCATGAAGCTAGCATGATGTTAGCATGATTAGCATGAAGCTATTATGAAGCTAGCATGATTAGCAGGAAGCTAGCATGATGTTAGCATGATTAGCATGAAGCTAGCTTGATGTTAGCATGATTAGCATGAAGCTAGCATGATGCTAGCATGATTAGCATGAAGCTAGCATGATGCTAGCATGATTAGCATGAAGCTAGCATGATGCTAGCATGATTAGCATGAAGCTAGCATGATGTTAGCATGATTAGCATGAACCTAGCATGAAGTTAGCATGATTAGCATGAAGCTAGCATGAAGTTAGCATGATTAGCATGAAGCTAGCATGATGTTAGCATGATTAGCATGAAGTAGTGTTGGGCGATATGCCCCATTTTGAGATCGTCCTATCGTCAGCCTGTGAGATCGGCGATACACGATAGTATCGGGGGGCGGGGCAGTAGTTTACTCATTTATTTATTTGTTCATTTATGACAAGACTTGATTGGTGGAAAAAAGATCAAGAGCAACACCGTCATGAATGCATCTTTCTTAAAACTAATGGCATTAATCTGAGCGCGTCATTAAAGCCAGACGCTCTTTGCGTACCAGAGAGCGAGAACAGGACACGCGCTGGTTTTAACCCTCTGCGCGCTAACCTCTCTAGTGCAAGGAAATGTCAGAGATAGGGCTGCTCAATTATGGGAAAAATCATAATCCTGATTTTTTAACACGATTACTTAATGACTGTAAAAACATGCACCTGCGCAGACACACGCAGCGCACATAAAAATAATTAAATGCATTTGTTTAGTGCTGTTGCAGAAGGTTACACGTGTCAAGCAGTGGTGCTCTCAGAGGTGCTTTCTAAACACACTGGTCCAGCGGAACACGATCATATTTTAAACAAGCGGGATGTATTGCTAAAACTCCTTGAAAAGCATATCATAAACAGGATTACTATCTGACTTCAAGTTCAGACAGAGCACAGCTCTCTGCACGTACGAGAGAGTGGCGCCAATATGCAGCGGGTTATATTTTAAACAAAAGGAATAGTTTGCCTCAGCTCTCATGAAACGCATTAAACCGCACAAATACATAAGAATTACTACTTTAGTTTATGTTTAGACTTCGGACAGATGCGAGAGCGCGTGCATGTGAGACAGAGGGAAGCGTAGCTGCTCATCCACGCGCTGGATTTAGGTGCTAGAACGAGTCCGAGACGCGCACATTAAGTCCATCTGCGTGCAAGAAGGAACTCTTTCTCTACAAGCTCTTACCGTAAAGTGAAGCACAAACCCTCATGCGAGGAAAAGCATGCAAAACTATGATGATGATAATAATAACAACAATTCGCCAACTATCGTCATGACTATCGCCATGAAAGCCTGCCATTGGCGATATGTCGGACGATCGTCGATACACGATACTATCGTCTATCGGCACAACACTAGCATGAAGCTATTATGAAGCTAGCATGATTAGCAGGAAGCTAGCATGATGTTAGCATGATTAGCATGAAGCTAGCATGAAGCTAGCATGATTAGCAGGAAGCTAGCATGAAGCTAACATTTATTGCGTTGCTAGGGTACTAAGTTTGGTTGCTAGGGAGAAAATTGGCATCCCATAATGATCACCCTTCAAGCCACAAGTAAAACGGTCCAACCCCCGTGTCTCTACAATGTTCTGATGCGGAGATATAAGGCTTTGTTTATTCCGTTACTAGGGTACTAAGTTTGGTTGCTAGGGAGAAAATTGGCATCCCATAATGATCACACTTCAAGCCACAAGTAAAACGGTCCAACCCCCGTGTCTCTACAATGTTCTGATGCAGCGATATGAGGCTTTGTTTATTCCGTTGCTAGGGTACTAAGTTTGGTTGCTAGGGAGAAAATTGGCATCCCATAATGATCACACTTCAAGCCACAAGTAAAACGGTCCAACCCCTGTGTCTCTACAATGTTCAGATCCAGAGATATAAGGCTTTGTTTATTATGTTGCTAGGGTCTTCATATTTTGTTGCTAGGGGCGTGGCTTAATACCTAAATAAGAATCCTAAGAGACTGATTGGATGCCTGAGTAAAATGAGCCCACCCCTATGTCTCTTTGACACTCTGGTGCAAAGATATCCATCTGGGCTTTTTATAATGGTAGTCTATGGGAGATGTTGCTAGGGTACCAAAAATTGTTGCTAGGGGCGTGGCTTAATAGCTCTGGGGTGATCCTAAGAGACTGATTGGATGCTTGAGTAAAATGAGCCCACCCCCATGTCTCTAAGACACTCTAAAGTGAAGATATACCATCTGGGACGCTTTTATTCCCTTTTATGGGCATGTTTCCTGCCCCATTATAAGTCAATGGGAAATTTTGGGGGCCTCTTACACCCCAGCAGTACAGCTTACACCCCATTGTGAGGTATGCTCTTACACAGCCTGTCAGCCTCCTTAAATGTGGTAAGCCAAAAGTTTCTACAAGTTTCTCACTCGCAGCTATGACCCGTCAAAGTTTGTCTCAATGTTAAGTCAATGGAAATTTTTGGGTGTTTCAGCGCCCCGTTTAGGAATTCGGAAGGTCCCATCAGTTAGAAAAGATATAGCAACTCGAGTCAGATCAGACCGAAGGTCTGTCCAAAGTTTGATGGCTGTAGCTTGAAAGCTCTAGGACGAGTTAGAGTTAGAAATTTTAGTCTCAGAAAAAGAATAATAATAACTAGATATTAAAGTTTGAGGACAAACTTTATGTTGGCTTGAAAAAGCGTAGCCTGAACATTTAAAATGGTTTGACAGAAGTTTATTTTAGTAGGCTATCTGGCTGTTAGCATGATTAGCATGAAGTTAGCATGATTAGCATGATGTTAGCATGATCAGTATGAAGCTAGCATGAAGCTAACATGATTAGCATGAAGCTAACATGAAGCTAACATGATTAGCATGAAGCTAGCATTATGCTAGCATGAAGCTAACATGATTAGCATGAAGCTAGAATGAAGCTAACATTTATTCCGTTGCTAGGGTACTAAGTTTGGTTGCTAGGGAGAAAATTGGCATCCCATAATGATCAACCTTCAAGCCACAAGTAAAACGGTCCAACCCCCGTGTCTCTATGATGTTCTGAAGCGGAGATATAAGGCTTTGTTTATTCCGTTGCTAGGGTACTAAGTTTGGTTGCTAGGGAGAAAATTGGCATCCCATAATGATCAACCTTCAAGCCACAAGTAAAACGGTCCAACCCCCATGTCTCTATGATGTTCTGAAGCGGAGATATAAGGCTTTGTTTATTCCGTTGCTAGGGTACTAAGTTTGGTTGCTAGGGAGAAAATTGGCATCCCATAATGATCAACCTTCAAGCCACAAGTAAAACGGTCCAACCCCCGTGTCTCTATGATGTTCTGAAGCGGAGATATAAGGCTTTGTTTATTCCGTTGCTAGGGTACTAAGTTTGGTTGCTAGGGAGAAAATTGGCATCCCATAATGATCAACCTTCAAGCCACAAGTAAAACGGTCCAACCCCCGTGTCTCTAAGATGTTCTGAAGCGGAGATAAAAGGCTTTGTTTATTCCGTTGCTAGGGTACTAAGTTTGGTTGCTAGGGAGAAAATTGGCATCCCATAATGATCAACCTTCAAGCCACAAGTAAAATGGTCCAACCCCCATGTCTCTATGATGTTCTGAAGCGTAGATATAAGGCTTTGTTTATTCCGTTGCTAGGGTACTAAGTTTGGTTGCTAGGGAGGAAATTGGCATCCCATAATGATCAACCTTCAAGCCACAAGTAAAACAGTCCAACCCCCGTGTCTCTATGATGTTCTGAAGCGGAGATATAAGGCTTTCTTTATTCCGTTGCTAGGGTACTAAGTTTGGTTGCTAGGGAGAAAAATGGCATCCCATCATGATCACACTTAAAGCCACAAGTAAAACGGTCCAACCCCCGTGTCTCTACAATGTTCTGATGCTGAGATATAAGGCTTTGTTTATTCCGTTGCTAGGGTACTAAGTTTGGTTGCTAGGGAGTAAATTGGCATCCCATAATGATCAACCTTCAAGCCACAAGTAAAACGGTCCAACCCCCGTGTCTCTAAGATGTTCTGAAGCGGAGAAATAAGGCTTTGTTTATTCCGTTGCTAGGGTACTTAGTTTGGTTGCTAGGGAGAAAATTGGCATCCCATAATGATCAACCTTCAAGCCACAAGTAAAACGGTCCAACCCCCGTGTCTCTATGATGTTCTGAAGCGGAGATATAAGGCATTGTTTATTCCGTTGCTAGGGTACTAAGTTTGGTTGCTAGGGAGAAAATTGGCATCCCATAATGATCAACCTTCAAGCCACAAGTAAAACGGTCCAACCCCTGTGTCTCTATGATGTTCTGAAGCGGAGATATAAGGCTTTGTTTATTCCGTTGCTAGGGTACTAAGTTTGGTTGCTAGGGAGAAAAATGGCATCCCATAATGATCACACTTAAAGCCACAAGTAAAACGGTCCAACCCCCGTGTCTCTACGATGTTCTGATGCTGAGATATAAGGCTTTGTTTATTCCGTTGCTAGGGTACTAAGTTTGGTTGCTAGGGAGGAAATTGGCATCCCATAATGATCAACCTTCAAGCCACAAGTAAAACGGTCCAACCCCCGTGTCTCTAAGATGTTCTGAAGCGGAGAAATAAGGCTTTGTTTATTCCGTTGCTAGGGTACTAAGTTTGGTTGCTAGGGAGAAAAATGGCATCCCATCATGATCACACTTAAAGCCACAAGTAAAACGGTCCAACCCCCGTGTCTCTACAATGTTCTGATGCTGAGATATAAGGCTTTGTTTATTCCGTTGCTAGGGTACTAAGTTTGGTTGCTAGGGAGTAAATTGGCATCCCATAATGATCAACCTTCAAGCCACAAGTAAAACGGTCCAACCCCCGTGTCTCTAAGATGTTCTGAAGCGGAGAAATAAGGCTTTGTTTATTCCGTTGCTAGGGTACTTAGTTTGGTTGCTAGGGAGAAAATTGGCATCCCATAATGATCAACCTTCAAGCCACAAGTAAAACGGTCCAACCCCCGTGTCTCTATGATGTTCTGAAGCGGAGAATAAGGCTTTGTTTATTCCGTTGCTAGGGTACTAAGTTTGGTTGCTAGGGAGGAAATTGGCATCCCATAATGATCAACCTTTAAGCCACAAGTAAAACAGTCCAACCCCCGTGTCTCTATGATGTTCTGAAGCGGAGATATAAGGCTTTCTTTATTCCGTTGCTAGGGTACTAAGTTTGGTTGCTAGGGAGAAAAATGGCATCCCATCATGATCACACTTAAAGCCACAAGTAAAACGGTCCAACCCCCGTGTCTCTACAATGTTCTGATGCTGAGATATAAGGCTTTGTTTATTCCGTTGCTAGGGTACTAAGTTTGGTTGCTAGGGAGGAAATTGGCATCCCATAATGATCAACCTTCAAGCCACAAGTAAAACGGTCCAACCCCCGTGTCTCTATGATGTTCTGAAGCGGAGAAATAAGGCTTTGTTTATTCCGTTGCTAGGGTACTAAGTTTGGTTGCTAGGGAGAAAATTGGCATCCCATCATGATCACACTTAAAGCCACAAGTAAAACGGTCCAACCCCCATGTCTCTATGATGTTCTGAAGCGGAGATAAAAGGCTTTGTTTATTCCGTTGCTAGGGTACTAAGTTTGGTTGCTAGGGAGAAAATTGGCATCCCATAATGATCAACCTTCAAGCCACAAGTAAAACGGTCCAACCCCCGTGTCTCTATGATGTTCTGAAGCGGAGATAAAAGGCTTTGTTTATTCCGTTGCTAGGGTACTAAGTTTGGTTGCTAGGGAGAAAATTGGCATCCCATAATGATCAACCTTCAAGCCACAAGTAAAACGGTCCAACCCCCATGTCTCTATGATGTTCTGAAGCGGAGATAAAAGGCTTTGTTTATTCCGTTGCTAGGGTACTAAGTTTGGTTGCTAGGGAGAAAATTGGCATCCCATAATGATCAACCTTCAAGCCACAAGTAAAACGGTCCAACCCCCATGTCTCTATGATGTTCTGAAGCGGAGATAAAAGGCTTTGTTTATTCCGTTGCTAGGGTACTAAGTTTGGTTGCTAGGGAGAAAATTGGCATCCCATAATGATCAACCTTCAAGCCACAAGTAAAACGGTCCAACCCCCATATCTCTACGACACTCTAAAGTGAAGATATTCCATCTGGGACGCTTTTATTCCTTTATATGGGCATGTTTCCTGCCCCATTATAAGTCAATGGGAAATTTTGGGGGCCTCTTACACCCCAGGGGTACAGCTTACACCCCATTGTGATGTATGTTCTTACACAGCCTGTCAGCCTCCTTAAATGTGGTAACCCACAAGTTTCTACAAGTTTCTCACTCGCAGCTATGACTCGTCAAAGTTTGTCTCAATGTTAAGTCAATGGAAATTTTGGGGTGTTTGAGCCCCCCGTTTAGGAATTCGGAAGGTCCCATCAGTTAGAAAAGTCATAGCATAAATCTACGGACCAGTCTTAAAAGTTTTGTAAAGTTTTGTGGGTGTAGCTTGAAAGCTCTAGGAGGAGTTACAGTCAGAAAAAGTAGGGATCAGAATAATAATAATAATAATAATAATAATAACTAGATAGGTACATTTCCTGAAGAAAATGTGAGTGGTGCTTGCCGTGGCAAAATTCTGGGGACCATATATGATTATACTCCAAGCCAAAAGTTAAACGATCCAACTCCCGTGTCTGTACGATGTTCTGATGTGGAGATATAAGGCTGTGTTTATCCGGTTGCTAGGGTACTGTATTTGGTTGCTAGGGAAAAATTTGGCATCCCATAATGATTACACTCTGAGTCACGAGTCATACGGTCCAACCCCCGTGTCTCAACGATGTTCTGGTGCAGAGATATAAGGCTTTGTTTATTCGGTTGCTAGGGTACTGTATTTGGTTGCTAGGGAAAATTTTGACATCCCATAATGATTACACTCTGAGTCACGAGTCAAACGGTCCAACCCCCGTGTCTCTACGATGTTCTGATGCGGAGATATAAGGCTTTGTTTACTCTGTTGCTAGGGTACTGTATTTGGTTGCTAGGGAAAAAATTGGCATCCCATAATGATTACACTCTGAGTCACGAGTCAAACGGTCCAACCCCCATGTCTCTACGATGTTCTGATGCGGAGATATAAGGCTTTGTTTACCCTGTTGCTAGGGTACTGTATTTGGTTGCTAGGGAAAAAATTGGCATCCCATAATGATTACACTCTGAGTCACGAGTCAAACGGTCCAACCCCCATGTCTCTACGATGTTCTGATGCTGAGATATAAGGCTTTGTTTACTCTGTTGCTAGGGTACTATATTTGGTTGCTAGGGAAAAAATTGGCATCCCATAATGATTACAATCTGAGTCACGAGTCAAACGGTCCAACCCCCGTGTCTCTACGATGTTCTGATGCTGAGATATAAGGCTTTGTTTACTCTGTTGCTAGGGTACTATATTTGGTTGCTAGGGAAAAAATTGGCAGACCATAATGATTACACCCTGAGTCACGAGTCAAACGGTCCAACCCCCATGTCTCTACGATGTTCTGATGCGGAGATATAAGGCTTTGTTTACTCTGTTGCTAGGGTACTGTATTTGGTTGCTAGGGAAAAAATTGGCATCTCATAGTGATTACCCGCCGAGTCACGAGTCAAACGGTCCAACCCCCGTGTCTCTACGATGTTCTGATGCGGAGATATAAGGCTTTGTTTACTCTGTTGCTAGGGTACTGTATTTGGTTGCTAGGGAAAAATTGGCATCCCATAATGATTACACTCTGAGTCACGAGTCAAACGGTCCAACCCCCATGTCTCTACGATGTTCTGATGCGGAGATATAAGGCTTTGTTTACTCTGTTGCTAGGGTACTGTATTTGGTTGCTAGGGGCGTGGCTTGGGAGTGGCCAATGATGTGCCCAGTGATTACACTCCGAGTCACAAGTAAAACGGTCCAACCCCCGTGTCTCTACGATGTTCTGATGCGGAGATATAAGGCTTTGTTTACTCTGTTGCTAGGGTACTGTATTTGGTTGCTAGGGGCGTGGCTTGGGAGTAGGCCAATTATGTGCCCAGTGATTACACTCCGAGTCACAAGTAAAACGGTCCAACCCCCGTGTCTCTACGATGTTCTGATGCGGAGATATAAGGCTTTGTTTACTCTGTTGCTAGGGTACTGTATTTGGTTGCTAGGGGCGTGGCTTGGGAGTGGCCAATGATGTGCCCAGTGATTACACTCCGAGTCACAAGTAAAACGGTCCAAACCCCGTGTCTCTACGATGTTCTGATGCGGAGATATAAGGCTTTGTTTATTCGGTTGCTAGGGTGCTCAAATTTGGTTGCTAGGGGCGTGGCTTCGGAGTGGCCAATGATGTGCCCAATTGTTACACCCCTAGTCACAAGTAAAACTGGTCCAACCCCCGTGTCTCTACGATGTTCTGATGCCGAGATATAACTGTTTGTATTTTATGTTGCTAGGGTGCTCAAAAGTGGTTGCTAGGGGCGTGGCTTAGTAAGTCTGTAAGGATCCTGAGAGACTGATTGGATGCCTGAGTAAAATGAGCCCACCCCCATGTCTCTATGACACTGTGGTGCAAAGATATCCATCCGGGCATTTTATAATGGCAGTCTATGGTATAGGTTGCTAGGGTGCCCAAAATGGTTGCTATGGTAACCTTACACCCCATTGTGGGGGACGTCCTGACAGAGTCTAGCACCCTCTTCAAATTTAGTAACCCACATGTTTCTATGAAATCCTGGCTCGGACCTATGACCCGTCAAAATTTTTGCAATGGTAAGTCTATGGGATTTTGCCCCATTGACTTTTCATTGGGACACTTTTGGGCACCTCTTACACCCCAGGGGTACAACTTACACCCCATTGTGATCTATGTTTTTACAGAGCCTACCACCCTCTTCAAATGTTGTAACCCACATGTTTCTACAAAATCCACGAGCGGAGCTATGACCCATCAAAGTTGGGCCCAATGTTAAGTCAATGGGATTTTTGGGGTGGTTTTACGCCCCCCTTTCGGAAATCCTGCACCCGATCCCTTATAAAAGTCATAGCACACCTCTCCTCAATAATCCGGTCGATTTGAGCCCTCTTTCATGGGTCTACAACAAAGCGTGCGGGACGAGTTAATCGCCGAAAAAAGTGTCCGGATGTAAGAATAAAATATAATAATAATATCCCTGAGCAATAGTAATAGTGATGCTTTGCATAAATGCAAGCACCACTAATAATAATAAGATTAAGATGAAGAACAGTATGTTGGCTTTTTCAAGCCAACATAATAAGTTTAAGTGCAACAACAGTATGTTGGCTTTCTCAAGCCAACATAATGAAATACTGTCATTTTAATGGTAAAACTTTAATTTACAGCAAATATCTGTAAAACAGCATTTTACTGTTTAATGAAAAAATAGGAAAATTCTGTAAAAAATTGTATGCTTTACTTTATCGCTGTAGTGTACGTCATCATCAACCGTCAAAGTCCGGTTCCAATACTCAAGAACACAAGTACAGAGGATGCATGGGAGTAACCGGATGTGTTCTCGGTATCGAGGTTGCAACGAATGCAAACTTGCGTGTTCCTAACCTGCTTTAAAGAAACGGCAGTGAAAATTAACGGCAAATTTTTGTGAAAATACATTTTTGATCTGTAAAAATAGTATGAATTGCCTTTAAAAAACATAATTTTGATGTGATTGTTAATTACAATGAAATACTGTTATTTTAATGATAAAACTTTAATTTACAGCAAATATCTGTAAAACAGCATTTTACTGTTTAATGAAAAAATAGGAAAATTCTGTAAAAAAAATTATACTTTACTTCATCACTGTAGTGTACGTCATCATCAACCGTCAAAGTCCGGTTCCAATACACAAGAACACAAGTACAGAAGATGCATGGAAGTAACCGGATGTGTTCTTGGCATCGAGGTTGCAACAAATGCAAACTTGTGAGTTCCTAACTTGCTTTAAAGAAACTGCAAATTTCTGTGAAAATGAACGGCAAATTTCTGTGAAAATTTACGGCAAATTTATGTGAAAATTTACGGCAAATTTCTGTGAAAATTTACGGCAAATTTCTGTGAAAATTTACGGCAAATTTCTGTGAAAATTTACGGCAAATTTCTGTGAAAATTTACGGCAAATTTCTGTGAAAATTAATTTTTGATCTATAAAAATAGTATGAATTGCCTTTAAAAAACATAATTTTGATGTGATTGTTAATTACAATGAAATACTGTCATTTTAATGGTAAAACTTTAATTTACAGCAAATATCTGTAAAACAGCATTTTACTGTTTAATGAAAAAATAGGAAAATTCTGTAAAAAATTGTATGCTTTACTTTATCGCTGTAGTGTACGTCATCATCAACCGTCAAAGTCCGGTTCCAATACTCAAGAACACAAGTACAGAGGATGCATGGGAGTAACCGGATGTGTTCTCGGTATCGAGGTTGCAACGAATGCAAACTTGCGTGTTCCTAACCTGCTTTAAAGAAACGGCAGTGAAAATTAACGGCAAATTTTTGTGAAAATACATTTTTGATCTGTAAAAATAGTATGAATTGCCTTTAAAAAACATAATTTTGATGTGATTGTTAATTACAATGAAATACTGTTATTTTAATGATAAAACTTTAATTTACAGCAAATATCTGTAAAACAGCATTTTACTGTTTAATGAAAAAATAGGAAAATTCTGTAAAAAAAATTATACTTTACTTCATCACTGTAGTGTACGTCATCATCAACCGTCAAAGTCCGGTTCCAATACACAAGAACACAAGTACAGAAGATGCATGGAAGTAACCGGATGTGTTCTTGGCATCGAGGTTGCAACAAATGCAAACTTGTGAGTTCCTAACTTGCTTTAAAGAAACTGCAAATTTCTGTGAAAATGAACGGCAAATTTCTGTGAAAATTTACGGCAAATTTATGTGAAAATTTACGGCAAATTTCTGTGAAAATTTACGGCAAATTTCTGTGAAAATTTACGGCAAATTTCTGTGAAAATTTACGGCAAATTTCTGTGAAAATTTACGGCAAATTTCTGTGAAAATTAATTTTTGATCTATAAAAATAGTATGAATTGCCTTTAAAAAACATAATTTTGATGTGATTGTTAATTACAATGAAATACTGTCATTTTAATGGTAAAACTTTAATTTACAGCAAATATCTGTAAAACAGCATTTTACTGTTTAATGAAAAAATAGGAAAATTCTGTAAAAAATTGTATGCTTTACTTTATCGCTGTAGTGTACGTCATCATCAACCGTCAAAGTCCGGTTCCAATACTCAAGAACACAAGTACAGAGGATGCATGGGAGTAACCGGATGTGTTCTCGGTATCGAGGTTGCAACGAATGCAAACTTGCGTGTTCCTAACCTGCTTTAAAGAAACGGCAGTGAAAATTAACGGCAAATTTTTGTGAAAATACATTTTTGATCTGTAAAAATAGTATGAATTGCCTTTAAAAAACATAATTTTGATGTGATTGTTAATTACAATGAAATACTGTTATTTTAATGATAAAACTTTAATTTACAGCAAATATCTGTAAAACAGCATTTTACTGTTTAATGAAAAAATAGGAAAATTCTGTAAAAAAATTATACTTTACTTCATCACTGTAGTGTACGTCATCATTCAATTCAATTCAATTCAATTCAATTTTATTTATATAGCGCTTTTCACAAAAGTCAATTGTTTCAAAGCAGCTTTACATAAATAGAAGCAGTGAAAAGCACAGAAAACGACAGATAGCACAACAAAATACATGATAGCATGAGCAGTTAAATTTGCTGCGGCTATGACTCAATATTATAATTGCACGTATTACTAAAGCAACGTATAGAAGAGGAAGCTAGGTAAAGCCCAAAAAGGCTGCCTCCCCGGGGTGAAAAACCCCCTAGGAGAAAAAAAAACCCCGGGCTTTTATCCGAGGAAAAATAAGTCCTAGGAGGGAAAAACCCTTGGGAGAACGGAAATGGAGATTTAGCGGAGATTAAGCGGTTCTGCCGGTGATCGTTGGTCAGGTATCAGCTGGGCATAACGTTGAAGGACAGCCAGTAGATCAGAGGTGTGCCGACATTTCACACTCGGGTCGAGGACGAGACAGGGAGAGAAAAACAAAATCGTATTAGCGTAGCGGCCGTTCATATGTATTGAAGTGTCACACAGTGATGTGGTTTAAATCAGCTTAGTTCCAGACAGACTAAATATTGCGGCATAATTAAGTTATCCACAGTTGAGGATTTAGCAAATTGGGGGCCCAATGCGAGGGTATATATGGTAAATAAGGGTCGCCTTCCGATCTTTAAGAGAAAATGAAACCTGACGACCCGTTTGACTAAGGCCTAAAGCCCCACTGTCGTCGTTAATGCAGGTTCAGTGGCAAACGGGTCTATATTGTATACCATTTACAGGACCAGGAGAAAACGCCAAAAACATCGCAACCCGACCATACGTGTTAACCCGTTTGACTAAGGCCGGAAGCCCCACTGTCGTCGTTAATGCAGGTTCATCAACCGTCAAAGTCCGGTTCCAATACACAAGAACACAAGTACAGAAGATGCATGGAAGTAACCGGATGTGTTCTTGGCATCGAGGTTGCAACAAATGCAAACTTGTGAGTTCCTAACTTGCTTTAAAGAAACTGCAAATTTCTGTGAAAATGAACGGCAAATTTCTGTGAAAATTTACGGCAAATTTATGTGAAAATTTACGGCAAATTTCTGTGAAAATTTACGGCAAATTTCTGTGAAAATTTACGGCAAATTTCTGTGAAAATTAATTTTTGATCTATAAAAATAGTATGAATTGCCTTTAAAAAACATAATTTTGATGTCATTGTTAATTACACTGAAATACTGTCATTTTAATGGTAAAACTTTAATTTACAGCAAATATCCGTAAAACAACAGCATTTTACTGTTTAAAGAAAAATAGGAAAATTCTGTAAAAAAATACAGAACATTACCTGTAAAATAACGTTGTTTTTTTACAGTGGACATAACCCATGGTATGAAATAAGAAATAGGAAAAAGAACGAATACATGACAATGGCCGTTTCTCAATATACGTTTTATGCTTTACTTCATCGCTGTACGTCATCATCAACCATCAAAGTCTGGTTCCATTACTCAAGAATACAAGAACAGAGGATGTATGGAAGTACCCGGATGTGTTCTTGGTATCGAGGTTGCAACGAATGCAAACTTGCGTGTTTCTTAACCTGCTTTAAAGAAACGGCAGTGAAAATGAACGCAAATTTCTGTGAAAATTAACGGCAAATTTCTGTGCAAATTTACGACTAATTTCTGTGCAAATTTACGGCAAATTTCTGTGCAAATTTACGGCAAATTTCTGTGACAATTTACGGCAAATTTCTGTGAAAATTTACGGAAAATTTCTGTGAATAGACATTTTTGATCTGTAAAAATTGTATGAATTGCTTTTAAAAAACATAATTTTGATGTCATTGTTAATTACAATGAAATACTGTCATTTTAATGGTAAAACTTTAATTTACAGCAAATATCTGTAAAACAACAGCATTTTACTGTTTGAAGAAAAATAGGACAATTCTGTACAAAAGAAAATACAGAATATTACCTGTAAAATAACATTGTTTTTTACAGTGGACATAACCCATGGTATGAAATAAGAAATAGGAACAAGAACGAATACATGACAATGGCCGTTTCTCAATATGCGATTTTATGCTTTACTTCATCCCTGTACGTCATCATCAACCGTCAAAGTCCCGTTCCAATTCTCAAGAGTACTCAAGAACAGATGTGTTCACCCGGATGTGTTCTTGGTATCGAGGTTGCAACAAATGCAAACTTGTGCGTTCCTAACCTGCTTTAAAGAAAGGGCAGTGAAGCAAAAAATAAAATAAAATCATGGCTTGAAATATACAGACTAATCAAGGATAAAAAGGGACACATGGAGACGATTAGGGCAGGGAAACATGACAGGACTACAACTATGGCTGCGTCCGAAAGCTCAAAAGCCAGCCTTCTAAGGCATCAAGGCACGTCCAAATGCAATTTTAGGTTTACTTTCTGTCTGCTGAGATACCTTTATCCTGTCGCACAAATCTATGCGTGGCTTCGAGGGGAATGTGATTGGTCGAGCATAGTTGAGTTTGAAAAAAATAAAATGGTAGTCAAGTAAGCGACTGGAGCACAAATTTAGTGTAAATAAAGTTGTATTTATTTTAGTTCACATGATTCACACTATATAGAATGTATTGTTTTAACAGGCGATAAGTATGTATTTCATCTAATTCAGTACCAGATGCTGGACAAGACACAAGAACTACAAAAGTAAATGACATGACAACTTTCACATTTCAAGATTCAAAATAAAAGACATGAACTACAAAACACAAGACAGATGCATGCTGATCCTGATCAAACCAATGAAAACCTTTCAGTCATAGTAAGGCAAATCATTTGCATATAAGACTTATTAGGTTGTTTTTACATTATGAATGTCTTTAATATTTTATTAGGCACGTTGCACAAGTGAAACCAAAGAATTCTCACAATCCCAACGGTAACTTAAATTCGCACATGCAAGTGAAAAGATCTCACTGCAGATACCTGCAGTAAAATCCTGAACACAGCATCCTTCACATTTAACCTTAAAGGGATATTTCACCGAAAATTAAAAATCCTGTCATCATTTACCCTCAAGTTGATCCAAACCTGCATAAATTATTTTGTTCTGCTAAACACAAATGAAGATATTTTTATCATGGGCACCATTCACTTTTATACTGTAACAATCAAAACTGACTTACCGGGTTAGGATTCCCGGTGAATGAATTCGCATCCACCACTATTACTTGTATTCACAGTTTCATCCATGAAGATAAAAGCAGTCCTTCATGTACACTTTCAGTGTATCAACACAGGAGTCAATGAGAAATAGACTTCACTGTTGGCGGTATAGAGTAACAAATCAATTGCACAGTCTCGGGAACAACAATGAAGCGTCTTTGACACTGGATCAAAACATCTAAGTTAAGATTGCAATCAGGACTCTCCTCTTGAGAGGCTTTAACCGGCTGAGAGATACACAAAGCACAACTCTGACTCCAACCAGATCATTCACCATGTTTCCTGGAGACTTCAGGGTCATGAGCTGCAGTTCATGGGTAAGCTAATACTAATGATGCATGTGGGGAATGACTTCTATAGGTGGGGTGGTTTCTTCAACATTCCTGTCCCTAATGGCTCTCAGTCTGGGAGAGGGTATTGTAGATGATCAAGGCATCTAAATTGATTTAAAGTCGCAATAAATCCTTCCCCGTTTCCTGTGCAAGTTTGCTCTAAAGCTATACAGGGTAAACAAAGTTTAGTCAAACATCTTCATATTTAGTCATATAGATATGTTAATAGCATTTTACTTTATGGTCTTGTTCTTCATACTATGTTTTTAAAGGGGTCATATTATGAGATTTCTTTTAAAGATGTAAAATGAGTCTTTGGTGTCTTCAGAGTGCGTATGTGAAGTTTTAGCTCAAAATACCTCACAGATAATTTATTATAGCATGTTAAAATTGCCACTGCAGTTTTTGGGTGTGTTCTTTTAAATGCTAATGAGCTGATGAAATGCAAACACTGATCACCATAATGGTTGTTGAAACTCAATTGTGCTCTCAATTATCTTTACTTTCTTTTCTCTCTCTCTCTCTCTCTCTCTCTCTCTCAGATTAAGGGGTGGTATTTTTGTAAGAAGACTTGCTATCTAAGTCACAAAACAGGCAAAATCTGAACAACATAATTTTTCAGATCTTTGCAGAGAATGGTTTGCCATAACCAAGTTACTTTTTCCTGTTCTTTTTTTTAGGTTAATAGAAGCACTTGGGACCCAATTATAGCACTTAAACATAGAAAAAGTCAGATTTTCACGCTATGATCCATTTCAATTAAAGTGTGCTTGTGTAATTACCCCAAACATAATCCTAACCCATATTAAATACATGTACTTAGCACATTCTAATGAAAAAGGTACAAAAGTTGTCACTTGGACGGTACATTTTAAAAAGGTCCTAATATGTACCATTTCGGTACTATTTTTTTTGAGAATGCAGTTTTTCTGCAAAACCTGGTTGTTGCCAGTCAACTCAACTTACTATTTTAAGTGTTGACTTAATAAGTTGTTATAACTTATAAAACAGGTTGAAATTAATTTGTTAAGATAAAGTCACATACACGCTGAATTGACATTTGTACAGTTTAAGTACACTGCAAGTGCATGTATGGCAAAATACAACCCACCAATATTCTTATTTACCATAAAGCGTATCTTGACAGTTTGCATCATGGTTTTGAAGCAGCTTGAAACATGAGATGGTAAAGTCAGCTCAATCACAGGACATGAGCTTCCAGACTTACAGAAAATTTATATGGAAAGATGTCTGAGATAAAGGCCAGGTCTCCTCAAGAACCCCAGTCAACCGGTTGTAATCTCTTTGATCTCTTACCGTCTGGCAAACAGCACATAGGTTTTCATCCAGATCAAACTGAATTATACATTTACGTTTAAGCATTTAGCTGAACTTTTATGAAAGGACTTGAATATAGTGAGGGTTGTGGCTGATAAGAGCAGAGGTATAATACCACTAAACATCTATAGAAACTTTCATAGCATACAACAGGGGTCTTTAAATATTTTTCATCCATTTTAAAAATGTAAATATGATGCAGGCCAAACTTTTACCCCACGTTTAACCTCTTATATATTTTACTAGTTTTGGTTATATATGTAATAGGCTATCATATCTTGTTAACCAAAAGTAAGCACACATCTTGTATTCAGTACTTTGCCTATTAATTACTAAAAACTCATATTTTCTTTTTTTATATTGTAAAAACAATTGCATTTTAACATTGCAAAAGACAAATATGAATAGTTTAACTATGAAAAAAAGATGTACAAGTGTAAATAATCAACACATGTATTTTTGTATAGCACTAACTGTGATGCAGAGCTCTAAAACTTCATTTGTTTATAACTGTTTAACTTTCATAAATTGCATGCAATCACAACATATATCCAGTCTTCTCCCAAGAACTAAAATAGCAGTTTATTTTTTATATTTTACAAATATATAGGCTTTAGATCACCTATCCACTGTACATGCCATTTGGACACGACTGTCAGAGTTCGCCCCTTGTGCCAAAATGGGAGAGAAGCTCTTTCAAGCCTAATACTGCATGGTTTGTGTTTGTTACAAATCAATGAGATGCATGGTTTTCACTTTAATGTTCTTATTTATTTATATTCACAAAACTTATCAACAAAGCACTGATTAAAATTAAGAAACAAATTATATGAAACGAAATTCGTTTTATGAAAGCAAACAAAACTTATTTAGTGGTCGAAAAATCTGACCAACCCCATTTTTCCTGTCATATTGGCCTTCAATCCATTACAACGCAGTATGGATGACGCTTAAAATTACATAATAAGTGGTTTAAATTGAAACAGAACATAAACAACATTACAACAATATTCAAACACAAATATAAAACAGACATGTTCTCTATTCTCTATTATCTGATACAGTGTCTATAATAGTTGGTTGCACTATGTTTACTATTTTGTTGCAAACCTCCAATGAACTCAAAATCACTTTCACTTTGAAAAAGCCAGCTGTTCCTTTACATAAGACTGTCTATGTTCGTCAAGACTGCAGCGCAACCCCAGAATTCTTGAACTAAAACAGGGTCTGTAGCATTTATGAACGACTCCGTTTATGAGGCGTAAATGTGGCAAAAGTAATGCGTTTTAAAATGTTAATGGATAAACATGGCCTAAGTTCAATTTACAAATATTCACCAAAGTGGAATAAATAAAATTAATTCAAATGAATAAAACAATAATCAGCTATGCATATATGCCAAGTGTTACTAATAAAGTTAAACAACAAAAAAAGGAATACTAATTATTAATTTTCACCACACACACGGAGACGGTTGGCACCCTACACAGCCCCTTTGTGACTCTCCTTCCGGTTTATTGGCTGTCATTTGATGTGTACAGTGGAAATGTGGCTTTAAAGCAACCACGCTGATTTTAAATCAGACAAAGATGACCAGCGGGCAGAATAAAGATGATTGGCGGGCCACATTTGGCCCGCGGGCCACTAGTTGTTGATTAGCCCTGCCGTACAACGATCATAAAAACGATTAACATTTGTATAGACCGTTAACAGGCGTTTCGGCACAGCTGTGCACACTGCGTATGATGTATTTGTTTCGATGAGAGTAATAGGTGGAATCAATAATTCATTAAGCGGTGAGAGAATGTTGCATCTCCTACATTAAACATTTGACGATTTACAGCTGGATTGGTTCATTATTTTCAATCTTGGTAATGGCCATGCAATATCCTAACTTGAGTTTCAATTACTGAAGATTTAATGAGTTTAAAAATATAATCAGGATCCATTCTGAATGTTAATAATCCACAATTATTAAAACATGTCTGTAGATTAATATTTCATAACCAATTCAGTATAAGGTCAACTGGATTACAAGAGTCAACGGGTCAAAATAAACTAAAGACTACATGAGACCAGGCTATATATACAGTTAACGAACTTCTAATGATTCACTGTCCATCTTAACAAGATCACAAAAAAAAACATTACCACCATATAAAGAAGCATCATCATGTATGTATCTGTGAATAACAGGGCATTTGTTACCATGGTAACATCATTACTAAAACTGTTGAACAAGCCCCTTATTGTACAATCTGCATGTGACAGGCCTTTGGGCTCATCCTATATCAGCCGGCTGTGGGGTAGTACGTATTTTGTGACCCTTTTGGCACCTTTTGGTTATTTTGGGGTTGCTCATCTATTTTGTCCCTTTGTTGCTTGCTTTATGTATTGGTTTGATATGGTTAAGTTAGAATGTGCTTTAATTATGGGTTTGAGTTAATCGTGTAGTTTTTTTCTCTTTTTATCTTGTTTTAGTTGCTTATGTGCAAGAAATAACCAACAAATTTCTGCCGCATTCAGAAATACCACTTTTGTTATCAGAATCCACTAAACACCACATCGTTTTGTTGGCAAAATCACATTGCCTTTGAGCACTTTTCCATTGAGTGCTCGAAAAATGAATTAGATAAATGGATCAGATTCAAATTTCAGTCTCTTGTGAGACTGCCACAAACTTCGAATGTGGCAGTCACATGGATCAAGTGTCCCCTAATGTGTGCTTCAGTTTTGCTATTTAGGGGCTGTCTGCACCTGGTATTAAGATGCATTTTCGTTGATCGGATCACAAGTGGACGATGCTAAAGACAGGTGTAAACAGGATGAAAAAATTTTTGAGCTCATCCACTTTTGACCACATTCAGAGGTAGTCGAAAACACTTTCAACTGGATTGCTTTATCTCTTGTGGTCCAATGTGTTCAAGCAGCCACAAAAGCCTATTCGCAACCCATCTAATGTGATGTACCGAGATTATTTTTACATAATTTCTTACTTCGAGCGCAAAAACTTTCAAATGCATGTTTGCATTAAAATTTAATTACTAAACATAAGAGCCTGATAAGAGTCGTTAACAAAGTTTTAACTTCATGCTGCATTTTTACACTATCAGTAGAAACCCGGCAGTATTTCTGAATGACCGTGTTTCCCTCCCTCATGTCCCCCTGAGAGGAGAGATATCTGTAGTTTGGTTCTGGAAAAAAGTCCTCCATCCTCTGAGGATTTTCGTCCAGAGGCAAAGACTACAGTCAGTAGTAGGAGCTATTTCCGCATGTTTTCAGAGAAGTTGGACTGCCGAGTCCATTCAGAAAAGTATGAATCAAAACGAGAGTCAGCCATCTTGAATCTTTGCTAAGGCTCTCTCTTTTAAGAAGTAAACATTTATAACAACAGGCAATAAACAGTGTCAGCTATCTTAGTTTTGAAGATGATATGGCAGAAGGGGATTTTGAAGATCTGGTGCACAAATCCGCTGCTTGTGGCTACATGTACAAGCCGCAATACAGCGAGAAACAAGAGGGTGTCGGAGCAGATGCTTTAGCCGAGGAGCGAGCCTTGGCTGGTGGTCAGGAGGAATGGCCAGTGCCCGGGCAGACTCGAGCTGGGGCGTACTGATTATTTTATACTAAATCCAATGGAATATAAATATTTCTTATATGTAATACGTTGAATAATACACAAATGGATGTTATATTGTGAACGTTTAGCATGGATATTTCAGCAACGCGAACTCGCGTTTGGTTACAACTGATGCGCTGTTTCATAATACAGGTATGTCTTTTTATGAACTAGTGCAGTGCCCGTGCATAATCTGTTTTTGTGTGTGTTTTTAGTAAATGTTGGTTTGGTGTGTTTGAGTGCACATTGTTACAATTACACTGCAAAAGTTCAGTGACATTTTTATTTGTGCATGGTAGAAAGAAAATACTGATAGTGACATAATGATATGGAGAAACGGGGACCAGAGTATAAAGTGAGTATTTTTTGTTTGTTTTTCACGTCCGTCAGCCGGCTAAACCGGCAAATGATGGAAACTTACTACTTGTCCTTTCCTGGCTTTGACTGCACATCCCGGTACAAAGCAACTTATCACAATTTAGATGGAAAAAAGGTAGTATTTAAAATAATCTATGAACTAACTTGTCACAGAGATTCACATTAATCGGTATCATTTCAATTTTCGAGTCAACTTGCTAGTAGCTAGCCTAGTTGAATGTCCCTCCCTCCTGCCCTCTCGAACTGGTAGGCGTCTCTTCGTAGAGCAGCGAAGCAATGCATTCTGGGATTTGGTGTTTATCATCCACATGAGCCAAAAACACATTTTCTAGAAGGCACCAATTTCAAAAAAACTTTACATTTCTACTACATAGGTCACCCGATTTAATAATATATTCATATTTAAATTGGGTAAAGAATACCTTTACATTTTTCAAGGTGTTACCAATTGAAGTAATTTTTTAGTTGATACAACTTTTTCAGTGCATGTATTGAATAAATATAGGTCTCATGAGAAGGCTGGGCCATGCAGCTGGGTTGAATTATTGTTTTAGCACTAAATAATACTGTAGCAAAATACTAACCTGCATTTATCCACTAAATGGATACACCCTATGTCATTCAATTCCTAGTATACCCACATACTGATATTTGAATGCCAACAAATCCAATTAGAGCTCAAAACATGTTTATATGACAAGCAAGTAAAAATATTATACTAACAAGACCTCACAAATACATAACAGCTACATCTGTATGTCTCAATGAATAACAGGTGTTAATTACCACTGTAACCACGGTTCAGTACCGATGTTATGTTCTTGCGGTGTTATAGACAAGTCCTGACATGATCCCTTAAGAAAATATCATAAAAAAATATTTTGTGTGGGCAACATGGTCTTCACAATCTACAGATCAACCTCCAGCCAAGTCTTTAGATATCATCTTCTGTTAGATCTTTAATTAATAAAGAAAGTTAAGATTATTCAGCTAGCGGAGGAGAAAGGAGGGCAGCGACTGCTGTACATTATGCACGCTACCTTGATCTGCTATGCTCTTCTGTAAGCTGTATTCTTCATCAATGCTCATATAAGCTAATGCGCCTTTGTGATCCCTTGCGCTGGCAAACAGCTTTGATGTTAATACCTTAACGTTCTGACTGTCTCCCTTGTGTATAATCCTCATACGGCTGCTCAGCCTCTGGACTGCAAGCGCAAGCAACGCTTTACAAAGAGAATTACAGAGCAGCTTCTGCATTAACAAGCAAGCGTTCAGACCCAGATTCAAGCATCAACAACATCTGACAGCATATAGCCAGAGTTTACAACTGATGATCTGGCCACGGTAAGAGTCAATTTGAGTCAAATTGTCAAATTTGAGTCGATAAAAATGGAAAATTTATAAATATAGCTTTGCTAGAAACAGTTTGCAATGTTTTGTTCCATTTCCTTGCTTTTTGTCTTTGGACTGACCTGAAATTTGGGTCCTTACCCACAATAACCAATGGGTTTCTGTATTTTGCACCACAGAAAATTGCTGTAAAATTACTTTATAACAGTGGTCAAATATTCTCGCTGAATGTCAATTTGCGACCCAGTACCAAACTCAACCTGATCTCACAAAATACGTGAAATAGTCACGCATTATTTTGCTCAGTTTTGCGTGACATTGTCACGTATTTCCACCGCATTACATGCCCCTGACACGACTTTCTTTTCCATGACAGTTTCACGTATTGGTTACTCAACTGTTTTTCCTATTTTCTTACAATTGTCGCTTCGGTTTGGGGTTAGAACAACTTTCTGTTACATAAAATGACATCCTTACCCAAACCCAACTCTAACCCCAACGTCAGGCGACGATGGTTTAAAAAGCATACGAACATTTTTTATAAACCAATACATTAAGTGACATCCTAACGCAAACAGCAAATCTAACCCCAAACCGAAGCGACAATTGTTTAAAAATAGGAAAAACAGTTGAGTAACCAATAAGTGAAACTGTCACAGAAAAGAAAGTCGTGTCAGGGGCACGTAATGTGGTGGAAATACGTGACAATGTCACGCAAAACTGAGCAAAATAATGCGTGACTATGTCACGGAAATTTGTGAGATCATGTTGACCAAACTTCAAAAATGAACATGAAGAAAGAATCGTGTAAAACGTGTTGTCTACTAATATTTAATAACAGTAAGTTGAATTAACTCAAAATTTTAAGGCAACAGGGGCCGTATTCACAAAGCATTTTATCTTACCACTAAGAGTACTCCTAAATCGCACTAAAAGATTTTAGCTAGGAGTTTTCTCTTAAAAGTTATTCACAACGCCTTTCAGACCTACTTTTAGTAAGGAAAAATGATAACTCCTAAACTAAGAGTGAGTCTTCGTTGCTACGGATGACGTCAATTCTCATGCACGAGCTGCCTCGCAATGACCACCGTGATTGGTTGTTAGATGACAGCTGTCATGCGTAACATAACATAACACAGACGCACCAAATCATGGAATTACAACATTGAAATATGTCTGTGTCCTACAAAAAATAATAATAGTAATGCCATCAAAATGCATATATTAAAGAAAAGTCGTGAATGAAATTAAATTAAATCAAGGTAGCCTAATACCCAAATGAAAACCGCCAATTGCCTAATAATAAAAAACAACATTACATTAACACTTGCTTGATTAATTGACATCCTATTAGCCTAAATAGACTACTTAAAGCAAGTAAATGTTGCCCATATTGAAGAATCCTAATGTAATAAATAAATGACGGTGGATTATGAACTCGCCAAAACGGAAAAGAAAGCCCAACTGGATGCAGGATCAGTTACTGCTGCTGTTCCAGTTGGTGCTGGAAAAAAGAAACGTAATAAAAGGGAAATTCGGCACTGATATATCAAGCAAAAGCGTGAGACATGCGAGACAACGATGCGCGGGTCAATGTACAAAACAACCGGCACCCGACCAACGTTTTCAACTAACCCGCCCGCAAGTCGGACCGCAAAAAATCCGCGGGTGACCTCAGGCATCCGCTCATTTCGGATCAACCCGCGCATTACTGATGGGAGAGGATTTGTTGCAGATCAATGCAGCATTCCCGCTTGTGTCGCGGACCCCGGACTGCGAGAAGCGGTGGTATGCATTACAATCGCAGTAGAGGGTTGAGATTGCAGCCTTTAAACAGACTAGCATGGCAACAGGTATGCCTATAATATTAAATATTTAATTTCATTATTGTTTCATGTAATTCTAAAAAACTTCCTGCTTGCCATGAATGTAATGAATTATGAAACAAATGTTATAAACAATATGCTTACATTATGTGCAATGCTTTTGAGTTGGTGAAACTGTCCATGTTAAGGAGGATCAGCACCTAAGACATTTTAAGATCCTTTGTGAATAGGTCTTAGTGAGTTAGGAGTCCTCTCGACTTCTTTTAAGCTGTCACAGACTTAGGTGCTACTTTTAGGGCTAAAATGCTTTGTGAATTACTCTTAGTGAAAAAAATTAGGAGTCCTAAATTTAGGAGTGACACGCCCAGTATTTTTAGGAGTTGCTCCTAAATTCGCCAGTTAGGAGCTATTTTTTGCCTTAAAATTCTTTGTGAATACGGCCCCAGGTATCTTACTTTCTTAAGTTGAACTTTTTTTACAGTTATTATTATTATTATTATTAAAAATGTGATTTTATTATTAATCTTAAAAAAATATTAGTATTAGTAGTAGTAGTAGTAATCAAATTTTTCAATTTTCAAATTGCACCTATTTTATTATGGAAGGTTTTTTTGGTCTTTTTTAAATTAATTAATTAAATTATAAAATAATTAATTAAATTATAAAATAATTAATTAAATTATAAAATAAAAAATAAAATCGCAAAATATGTCCCAAATTTGAAAATGAAATGCTAAAATAAAAATTTAAACATTATATTAAATTATTTAATTTTCATTTTTAACGTGATGAAGCATCATTCCGGCCAAATTGAAAAATTAAATTAAATTGATGATTTCACATTTCATTTTCAATATAATCTTGAGTCAATATTAAAATAAAAAGGCAAGCTTGAAAAGGAATCTGTAAATATTTTTTTTAAGGGCTTTTTATTCATGATAAAATAGGGACAAAATTAAAATAAAGTTCAGTTTTAATTTTATGTTCTCTTTTATTTATTGGTTTTCATTTTCTTTTTAATTTTCGTTTTAATTTTCGTTTTCAACTTGTATGCAAATTCAATGTTAATCAGTGGGTGGGGTTTACTTGCTCATAAAAAGGGGAATGGCTGAAGCAGCATAGACATGTGAAGCAGTGTTGCCAAGTCAGCGACTGTTTTGCCAACTTAGCGACTACATCTAGCGACTTTTAGACCCATTTAGACAAACTTAGCGACTGTTTGGATTAATCCTAGCTTCACATCTGTACAGAGAAGCTACTGTGTCGCATGTACCGGCCCACGAGTGCTGGGTGGCGCTGTCTCGGTGAAATGTGCGTCTGGTGTCTCTGTACATGCTGAGCAGCAACATATTAGACTGTACGAGCTGACGCGTGGATGAGATTCGCGAACATTGTTTACATGTCAAAGGAGGAACAAACAATAAAAAGGGGCTGGTCCACTGTTATATATGTGCGTATTTTCACACATTTGATCCGGTGAGGCGTCAGTCATTCTCATCAAATGCATACACATAGCACAGTGTGATTATCGTGCAATACATATGCCAAATTCCGGAAAGTATTGGCGTATCATATGCTCGCAAAATTGGAATTTGGCTTATGTATAGCACGATAATCACACTCTGTGTTATTTGTATGCATTTCATGAGAATGGACATACATAGACACGTCACTTACTTTTGCAGCGGGCACACTGGTACAGAACAGACCTTCAGCCTTTGTGACGGGGCTCAGCTTCGGCCCAATTTAAACCCTTCATCCTCATGTGTTACGCTGATTTGTGAGTAGGGCTGTGACCGTACAGGATTTTGTTTTACCGCGGAGAAGAAGCAACAAAATCACGCGGTTACAGCACAACAACCCACCCCAGGAAAGCAGTAATCTTATATATTATTAAAACCACAAATTATATTAGCAATAACAGCATGAAATAATATGTATTTCTTTATGTTAACTTTTGTTTTTTATATCTTTTGAATATACTATTGATTATAGAACTTTTATGTCACCGTTTATAGCCCATTTTATACAATACATTTCATAGAATAACAACCTGAAAAGCTGTAGAAAGAATATGCAGTTTAAGATTGTTTCTGGTGAGTTGTACAAAACCTGATTCCTATTTCTTTAGACATTGTTTTTCGGTTAACTTTCCGTGGATAGAAACGCACTTCTCCAAACTTGTTGAAACGCTGAATAATTTATTGTACGAAAAATGGGTTAAAAACAATGACAAAAACGGTTCCATAATTGATATTAAACTCAAAAGATATCTAAAATAAATAGTTTTTATTGTTATTATGATTAGTATGTTTAATTCGATTTTTTCAAAGTGGATACAAAACGAAATAGCCTATTGCATCATTCCGTAAATAACTGCGCAAAACTTATGGATACTCCAATCAATGCTTTCAATTTCAGCTGTCCTTTACATCATCAAGAAGATAAGACTTTTTTTTAACCCGAGCTGGAGAAATTCACTTACAGCAGCTCCAGATATAAACACAGCATTCAACCAAATAACGAGTCGCGCTGTCGGTAAGCGCTCACCTGCCTTCATAACGATAGTTGTCATGTTTGCCCATTATAGTTTAAAATTATTATTATGCTATTATTATCATCACCAACACACAGTGCCTGCTTCTCCTTGAACGAGAAATAATGCGCGTGGCTCGGACTCCTTGCACATGAACTTGCATTGCACTGACATTTCCTTGCAGAGATGATGTTATTCGCGCAGGGGTTTAAAACCAGGGAGTGAGTCGGTACCGTTCAAGAAATCAGAGCACCTGTGCATGACACGCTTCATGTTTAAGAAGGTTGCGGCCGTGACATCACCGCAGCTGGCATCTCACGTATGGCCGTACGCGGTAAGCGGCAAAATCGCCGAGCGGCTTCAGCTTTTCTCTTGTATTGGAAGCGTTTTGTGCAGCATTTAGTGCAAATATGTTTATCTTCAACGGTGCCTGTCATGAAGTACCATGTCCGGAGAAGGAATAGGATTTTGGGTGCACGAGCAAGGCGTGTGGACCAACTCCGCTTCCCCTCTGTAACCGCCCCCGTTTTGCCGCTTTCCGCACGTCTCCTATTGAAAAAGAACTAAACACTCGCGGTTGCCGCGTACCATGTGAAACGGCTACTGCGGTGATGCAGTAACGCGTTATCGTCACAGCCTTTATGTGCTTGCTTCAGCTATCCCTTACGAAAATTAACCATGGTTTTACTACAGTTAAAACCAAAAAACCATGGTTACTGTAGTAAAACCATAGTAACTACAAAATAACCATGGTTTTGACAATCATGGTTTTCAAAAACCATAGTTAAACCATAGTTAGTGTAGTAAAACCATGGTTTTGCTGATAGTAATCAATACACCAAAAAACCATGGTTACTACGCTTTTACCACAATATAACCATGTGTGGAATTTGCAAGAGACAACTTCTCACTTTGAGCACACGAATGCGTGTGTCATTTATTTTCCAAGGTAAACAACAGAAGGAACTCCAACAAGCGCTCATCAGCGTCATGCGTCATCACGCATTCTAAACATTTAAAGGGAACGCGATCCCTGAACAGTTATACAGAACTACTGTTAATAACAAAGGTGAATTATGTCTTTCACATTCACTACACACGTCCCCCCAGAATTCACCATAACAGTCAACGGGGAGGTGGGCGTATCAACCGACCACAACGACTGCGCTGTACCGGAGGTCGAGGAGACCCCAATGCAGCCGGTGTAACGTCATTACATGGAGGAGGGGCACAGAGTGTGGGAAACTTGGTTGGGACAGGAGCACGAGGCGGGGGCAAAGCCGGAGGCCGTCCACGTCGTGGGGGCTGGGCCAGGCCAATGGGCCTGTCCACATCCAAATGGGCTGGTTTAAGGCGGTCAATGGAGAGTCGCTCTGGTTTGCCACCCCTGTCCACCATAAAATGTTTGTCCCCTGTCTCCAGAACTCGGAATGGGCCCTCGTAGGGCGGGCGTAGCGGTCCCCTGTGGGCATCGTGGCGAATGAAAACATAGTCGGCTGTTTGAAGTCCTGCGGGGACGTGCGACTGAGGAAAGCCATGACGGGAAGTAGGGACAGGTGCAAAAAGCCTCGCATTATCCAGTAGATTAGACCGCTGGAGAGTAGCAGACCAGGGAACGGTGGCACTAGGGACGAAATCCCCTGGCACTCGCAGGGGCTGTCCGTAAACAAGTTCCGCCGATGAGGACTGAAGGTCCTCCTTTGGTGCAGTCCTGATGCCCAGCAGCACCCAAGGGAGCTTGTCGACCCAGTTGCCGTCTGTGAGGCTGGCACGCAGGGCAGCCTTCATTGACCTATGAAAACGTTCACAGAGCCCGTTAGCCTGCGGGTGATATGCAGTCGTGCGGTGGAGTTTCACTCCAAGGTTCTGTGCGACAGCGTCCCAAAGCTCAGACGTGAACTGCGCACCTCTGTCAGAAGAAATGTCTGAAGGGGCACCGAAACGAGCAATCCAGGTGCCAATAAAGGCCCGTGTCATCTCGACGGACGCCGCTGATGTCAGCGGCACAGCCTCAGGCCAGCGGGTGGTCCTGTCCACCATGGTTAACAGATACGTGAAACCTTGAGAGGAGGGTAAAGGACCAACCAGGTCCACGTTTACGTGGTCAAAACGCCTCTCAGGCACTGGGAACAATTCTAACGGGGCTTTAGTGTGGCGGTGTACTTTGGCCCGTTGGCACTCAACACAGGTGTTAGCCCAGTCCCTAACGTCCTTCTTGAGGCCGCGCCAAACAAATTTTGCTGCAACAAGTCTCTGTGAAGCTTTCGCACCTGGGTGGGAGAGACCATGGATGGCATCGAACACTTGTCGTCTCCAGCCCGAGGGAACGATTGGCCGAGGACTACCTGTGGAGATGTCACACAAGAGCGTTGTGCCGGCATCGCCAAAAACCATGTCCACAATCTGCAACCCAGTAGCCGAGGTTTTCAGATGTTGCACGTCTGGGTCTGTGGTCTGAGTAGTGGCCATGCGGTTGTAATCCAATCCAAGATGGACTGCCCCTGCCACGGCTCGTGATAGGCAGTCCGCCACGTGGTTGCTCTTACCGGCAACGTGCCGCAAGTCTGTAGTAAACTCGGAAATGTAAGACAGGTGCCGTTGCTGGCGGGCGGACCACGGCTCGGCCACCTTAGCCATGGCAAAAGTCAGCGGCTTGTGGTCCACAAAAGCAGTGAAGTGTCGGCCTTCTAGCAGGGAACGAAAGTGTCTAATGGCGAGGTAGAGACCCAACAGCTCCCGGTCGAAAGTGCTGTACTTCCGCTCACAAGGGCGCAGGTGACGGCTGAAGAAAGCCAACGGCTGCCAGGCCCCATCCACCCACTGCTCGTAGACAGCACCGACAGCATAATCTGAGGCATCCGAGGTGATAGCAATGGGGGCTGTAGGAGAGGGATGCGCCAGCATAGTGGCGTTCGCTAGTGCTGTTTTAGTGGCATCGAAAGCCTTGACTCTGCTCTCAGTCCAGTCCACAGCGTGTTTGGGTTTACCTTTCAGGGCCTCATGTAAGGGCCCCATAATCTGAGCGGCACGAGGGATGAAACGGTGATAAAAATTCACCATGCCGAGGAACTCCTGCAGGGATTTGACAGTAAGTGGGCGCGGGAACTGTACGATTGCCTCCACCTTTGATGGGAGAGGAACAGCTCCGTCCTTAGTGACTCTGTGTCCGAGGAAGTCAATGGTGGAGAGACCGAACTGGCACTTGGTAGGGTTGACAATTAGTCCATGGTGGCTAAGTCGCTCAAAAAGGGTTTGGAGGTGTACCAGGTGCTGAGACTTGGACGTGCTCGCTACCAGGATGTCATCCAAGTACACAAAAAGGAAAGGAAGGTCCCGCAAAACAGAGTCCATGAGTCGCTGGAAAGATTGGGCAGCATTTTTAAGGCCGAACGGCATGCGCAGAAATTCAAATAGTCCAAACGGCGTAATCACCGCTGTTTTGGGAATGTCCAGTGGGTGTACCGGCACCTGATGATATCCCCGGACGAGGTCCACCTTGGAAAAGATCACCTTGCCAGCCAGGTGTGCTGAAAAATCTTGTATGTTCGGGACTGGGTATCGATCAGGTGCCGTTGCCTCGTTAAGCCGTCGGTAGTCGCCACACGGGCGCCAGCCGCCGCCAGGTTTGGGGACGATGTGGAGGGGTGATGCCCATGGGCTGTCGGATCTGCGTATTATGCCGAGGCGTTCCATGTTTGCAAACTCAGCCTTTGCAACAGCAAGCTTGGTCGGGTCAAGGCGCCGAGCGCGGGCATAAACGGGTGGACCTGTAGTGGCAAGATGGTGCTCCACACCATGCTTCACAGTAGATGCAGAGAAAGTAGGCCGAGTGAGGGCTGGGAAACTGGCCAGTAGACGGTGGAAATCATCGGAAACAGAGAGCATGCTAGACAGTCGCATGGGGTCTGCCTCACTGAGCGTGCATGTATAAGAACAAAACGTGGCGGCATCAATCAGACGGCGGTTCTTAACATCCACCAACAGTCCATGTGCACACAAAAAATCAGCGCCGAGGAGGGGAAAAGCAACCTTTGCGGTAACAAAGTCCCAACCAAACTGCTGTTCCCCGAAACACAATTCGACATACCTCGTTCCATATGTGCGGATGGGGCTGCCATTGGCAGCTGCCATAGGGGGACCGTGGCTGTCGGTCACCATGTCCAAACGGGATGCGGGCAGAACGCTCCTTTGTGCTCCCGTGTCGCACAGAAAACGGCGTCCTGAGATACTATCGCGGATGAAAAGCAGCCTGCCTACTCGGCCGGCACTCATGGCCACTACTGAGCACCGGCCCTGGCATTTCCCGAAACACTGAAACTGCATGGTGGACGGCATTTGTTGGCCTTGGCTCCAAACTTTGCATGATAGAAACACAATCCTGATGGCTGCTGGGTGCCAGAAAACTGCTGCCGACGAGAAGTGGACGCAGCAATGAATGTGGAGTTGTCCCGTGTCACCGAAGAGATATGCGCGGGAAAAAGCGCGGACGCACAATGTCCCTGACTCGCCAGAAAAAATTTATCAGCCTAGTTTACGACAGTCAGTGATTGTGGTGTTGGCTAAAGCAGCTCTTACTTGGGAAGGCAGCTGGCGCAGGAAAAGCTGGATGAAAAGAAAATCAGGTTTGTGTTCGCCCAAAAGATCCAGCATACGGTCCATGAGCTCGGACGGTTTGCTGTCACCCAGTCCTTGAAGTGAGAAAAGCCTGCTGGCTCTCTCAGCGTCTGACAGTTCAAACGTTTTCAACAGGTGGGTTTTAAGTGCTGTATACTTCTCATTTTCGGGAGGATTTGTAAGAAGGCTCACCACCCTGGATGATGTTGAATTTCCGAGAGCTGACACAACGTAGTAATATTTTGTTGTATCCGCGGTGATCTCACGCAGCGCGAACTGCGCTTCAGTCTGAGCGAACCATGCCGATGCTGACGATTCCCAGAATTCGGGGAGTTTGAGGGCGACAGCGTTCGTGGTCATGATCGCGTCGTGTCTCTGGATACGTCCAGCAGACTAATATCGGGGTCACCAGTGTGGAATTTGCAAGAGACAACTTCTCACTTTGAGCACACGAATGCGTGTGTCATTTATTTTCCAAGGTAAACAACAGAAGGAACTCCAACAAGCGCTCATCAGCGTCATGCGTCATCACGCATTCTAAACATTTAAAGGGAACGCGATCCCTGAACAGTTATACAGAACTACTGTTAATAACAAAGGTGAATTATGTCTTTCACATTCACTACACATGGTTAATTTTCGTAAGGGATGGTCAGAACTGTATGTTGTGTCCAGTGCAGTGTACAGGGTAGACCCTGAAAGACTTGCATTTCACAGAGAACGCAAGTCCTGATACGATACTTGTAAAGACAACACATAGGCTGAATAAACAGATAATGTTCATATAAAAGTAAGTGACTGGTCGGTGTATGTCTTCAGCTCGTTATACTGACGCCTCACTGGATCAGATGTGTGAAAATACACACATACATAACAGCGGACCAGACACTTTTAGTGTTTGAAATGTAAACAATGCATGCGAATCTCATCCACGCGTCAGTTCGTAAATTGTTCACTAAGATGCGACTGTTTTGAAAAAAGCAGGATGTAAAGCGCTCTCTTAACACTGGAATCCATCATAATGTTAAGTCTGTGGTTTTTATTAGGAGTCTTTTGGTGTGCGATGACACACAGCCCTCTCACATGCCATCATATTGCTTAGTTGATCTGTCACGTGTGCAGCTCGGACATTCACGTAACACTGCTGCGCACATCAAAAGGTTTTTAAGAAGGCAGATGAAGGCGAGTGGTCGCGCAATTGACGTCTCTCCTTTTGAATTATGCTCAGGCGTGAATGCGCTCACACCATAGCCTTCCGCGCCTGAGCCCAAGTGAACCGCGCTCCAGCCCACCTCTGCAACCCGGCCAGGGCGCGATTAACTAAACCGTGCCCGGGCGCGGTACAGAGCGATTACACTAGTCAAACGAACCGGGCTTTGGGGGTCAAACGCGCCCGAGCATGGTTTGGTTTGGATAGTGTGAGTACACCCTTACACATCAAAGGAAATGTAAAATCGTAAATTGGACCACAGTTGCTCTTTAACTAAACTTGCTAGTAAAAAAGAAACAATTTTAAAAGAACTATCATAAAAGCTATAATGCTACTGTTTTCTTAGCTTTTTCTCATGTAAATCATACTCCACAATGTGACCATTGTGTAAATATAGCATCAGCAGTGTGTTTACCAGCCAAACACATGAAACAAACACAACTTTATCTTGTATAGTTTGTTTAGGGTTTTAATGTTGGTTTTTGTCAAGCCACTTGTCCGTGATGGCATCTGTCTCATATGGCTGGCTGCTACCAAGTGAGGAATTTGCTGTAAAGAGCTTGAGTGGATTTAAAGTCAACAACAAAAGATTCTTCTTTTTACTTTGAACCAAAATATCATACGATTAGCTGTATTTTTGCATTTAGGATTGTTTTAGCCCTGTGGTCCAGTCAGGATAGACCTGTAACCAGTGTTTGAATTATGTTGAAGATTATGGGGAATCCCCTAGATAAGAAAATAATCCACACATAGAGACATTGACTCATTGTCGCACTTATTTGATTCAGAGAGAAATCTTTTGGATTAGTTTATTGCAAAAACTGGAACAAATAATACACAGTTGGCAGCGCAGCAAAAGACTTTTAAAGGGGTGGTTCAATGGTATTTCATGCATTCTAACTTATTAACACAGTTATAGAGTTGTTTTCTCATGCTAAACTTAGGCAAAATGTTAAAAAAGCAGTGGGTCCAGCTGACATTTCAGGAGTTTTTATACGTATCACTTCTTTATGAGCACTTCCACCAGAAAACCCCGCCCACCCGTCAATCAGCGGGAGACGCTAGAACTTGCAAACATCACATCACGCGAAACAGCTTTGTTTAATTTCAAAAATTAACAATGGCACGAAAGAAAAGTGTGTTTTTGGATGTAAGGAGAAGAAAGCCAGCATTATGGAAACAATGCTGCCCTACAAAGCCAAAGCGCAGTAACTACGCATTTGGTCAAAATTGAGTTAAGGGTTAAAATGGGCATTGTGAGATCTGTTGTGTCTTATGACAAAGTCTCCTGGTTCAATTTTGTCCCATTTCAGAGAAACGTTTGTGCCAAAATTGCAGTAACATATTTGAATGACTGGTGTAAAAAACTTTAAGGGCATTTTTCTCAGTATCAGTGTTTGCATAGTTACTGCACTTAGCCTTTGTAGGGCAGAATGGATATAGTTTATTATAGCAGCGGAGTTTTGCGTGTGTGTGTTTCATGCGCTGGATTTTCCAAACCAGGTCATGAGTTTCATGCGGTAAGTAAGACTTCTGCGTTATGTTGGAAATAGGCGCGTGCATATTATATAAATGACATGAACATGTAGTGAATCATAAGTTAAACAGTGTTGTATAGTGTTGCATGACTCGTACTCGCTCCTCCCGCGGTAGTAACTCCTCATTCTTCATTTTTTCGTACGTTATCGTAAAGATTCGGTAAAGCTAATCTTTCTTTTATAAATCTGATTAAACTAAAGACTCTTCGGAGATATAAAGGATGTCATACTACTTTATAGGTACTCCATATTAACATCAGAAATTCAGAAACAGTGGGTGTTACGTGAGCTTTAAATGTAGTGTAGTATTTTAATTTAAAAAAAAAACAAGGGGACCCCCTAATTTATAGTTTTTGAGGGTCCCTCAATGCTTATAGGAGGTCTGGACACCCCAGACCCCTGAATTTGAACACTGGTTTAAACTAACAGGTTTATTATACGGCTCATTTGAAAGCTTGATTCTGATTCACGACATTTGCAGGTTTGTTCTTCCCAGATAAAAAATGCTCAAAAAAACTAATAACACACACTCTGACAATGGCTGGGATAGTGTTGACCCATAATGGGTAAATATTGGACAGAACATGTGCTGGGTTAAAAATTACCCAGTGTTGGGTTGTTGTTATGGAACCATTTGGTATAATAACCCAGCAGTTGGGTTAAAACAAACCAGCATTGGGTCAATTTTAACCCAACGTGTGTTCTGTCCAATATTTACCCATTATGGGTCAAAAATAACCCAGCTATTTTTAGAGTGCATGGTAACCCAGATGCTGCAAATCATTTTGACAGGTACAGTTTAATATTGCACAAAAATTTAATATAAATATATAATAACTAATAACATTATATTTACAAATGATTCAACCAAATAGTGTGTTCGTGACATTTGAACATGTCCCATCCTAAAACCAAAAGTAAACAGGTTTTCATAGTTAACACATAGGCATAAACACACATTATCTATGTTATATTTTTTGTATTTTTATAATTTCCACAATAAATTAAACAATATGCTATTAATAAAGTATGGCGTACTTTGAAGTAAAATTTTACAAGGGCAGGGTTATGGTAAAAGCATTATTATGCATCTAACAAAGAAAAGCATTTCTAAATCACAGTGCTTCATCTCAGTATGATGTACTGTACGAACGGTGTTCTCAGTAGCACGGGTTTGTGCCAAACACAGCACTTATATTAGACTAAAATCTTCCTTCATATTGCTGAGTCTCTCAAATTTGGGCCAACTCCAGATGAGAAATGATATGAGTTTCTTTCAGTAAAGGCTCCTCTATCTGCCACCTATTCATACGAGCAAGATTTATGAAGGATGAGCGGTATTGTTCTCATCCAGTTTCTCTTTACCATCATGGGGGATTGAAACTTCCTTAAATTACTCTCCTTGCCCACAAATTCATTTCTGGTGGATGACCAAACCACTACTGGACTGATTCATAGTTGTTTAACACAGTCTGACTTATACAACGATTCCCTCTTTCTATATTCCATATGGTACTTTGGATTTCATTCCAGATCTGTATACTCCAAAGATCTTGTCTTAAAGGACAAGTTCGGTATTTTACACTTAAAGCCCTGTTTTCAGATTGTTTATGATGAAATAGAACGGTTTTGAATGAAATTTGGAAGAGAATTTTTCGGTTTCTGTTGTATCAGCCCCCACCTCTACAATGGGTGCATAGGTGCACTGGAACAATCCTTCCTAAAATTCATTAAACTTTCGTTTACAAAGACGTGAAACTCACAGAGTGGTCAGGGGTGTTCACTGATATGCTCACACAAAAATCTCTGCAAAAGATGCTTTCCAACAGGTGTTTTAGCATTTGTTGTAAACTTGTGGACCTATTTTTCCAAACGCATCACATCTTACATTCTTCTGTTGAGAGCTTGAATAATAGACACTCCAGCCCAGTTGGTGGCGATAATCCACCTTTGCCAATTGCAGGAATACAAACAATGTTCCCGGCGCAAAAAAGTCAAAATGGTACATATTAGGACACTTTTTAAAAGGTTCCATCCCATTGACAATGTAAGTAGCTTTCTTTCTGAAAGTGTATAAATAAGTAATAATTTCATAGGATAATTTTTACAATATTGAGGTTTTGCGGCACTTTCAAAACATTTTATATTTGTTTGATTAATTTGCCTGTCATGGAATGAACGTGTTTGGGAATGTGAAACGAAAAACAATTACAAGGTGCCACTAATAAATGTAATATGTTAGTTTGTTTGCTGGGGGGACGGGCCCCCCTTTGAGGGGATGGTGCTGGGGGCCCCAGTTTCATGACATTTATAAAATACATTAATTCACAATAAAATGTAATTTAGCCTCAGAAAAATACAACTACTAACCAACAGCATTACATTGTGTGATTTTATATGTTTTGTTAAAATCAAATTCAAGTTTGAGATTCTTTTATTTTTATTTATTTATTTATTTTAAGTATTAGATTTATTAAATTTATTTTATTAAAACCTACATACTCTTTAATACGATGTATTTAATAAATATTTTTTATTAAAATTAAAATAATTATTGTTTTTAATTATTTAATTTTCTTTGGGGGGCGCGAAGGGATGCACCCTATACATTGGGGGGGGGCATGCCGAAACGTTGAGAACCACTGTACTAACATAATTTTGGAGCAAAAAAGTATTAAATAAGGGAAAAAATCCAAAGACTCTTAAGGTACATTCACATTATAAGCGTTTTTTATCGCTGTGTGTATCGCTCGTCTCTTTCAAAAGAGGTGTTTCTAAATCTATTTGTCATAAACAAATGAGTAACGTACACTCCAGAAACTGACGAGTGACGGATGACATGAACTCCACTGCTTCGTTCTCATTGGAAGTCGCTCCAAAAAGTCGTTCATTTGCATAAAGTAAATATTTATCAACTTTGTCGCACGACGGGACCACCCCATCCAGTCGCCAATGGTCACTGTCCCTCGTGTCGCCAAACTTCTATTGAAATCAATGAGATCGCGTCACTCTGCTACTGCTATAGTCTGAATGCAGCTTTACAGGTTGTTAAAGGGTGATTGGAATTTGTGATGTTAGCTGTGATGTAAATTGTTTTAAATGTGAAGCAAGTATGTTTTTGGTAAAATATTACCATTCCACAATATTACAAATGAACTGCAAACAAAAAAAATTCATTTAAATCTAGTGAAACATGTACACTTTCACTTTACCATAATGCAATACTTTGTCACTTTAAAGATGAGCCCAATGTCAGGCATACTTCTGAAAATATGAAGTACCCTTACAGTATTTATGGTTTGTGCACAAAGTACTAGGATTGTGACAGCTGACCTAGTATGTGATTGATGCCTGTCTGTGCTATTACAGTATTGCATCCCAGCACTCGTGTTGCAGTGGTATCAGTGAATATTGCTCCAAAGGGACAGTTCACAATCTCTTATGTGCTCTAAATTGCTATGCCTCCATCAACAGCGTAACCAACAGCTCCCATGGGAGCAATAAAATGCATCCACTAACCCATTTTAACACTATTATGGTCAGATCCATACTCCCTTTATAAAGGATGTTTGTCTGGTTTGAGTAATTCTCAGTTGTCTCTTTTTGTAGGGCAGCACCAAGTTGTGTCTCAGCTCTGATCTCATTCACTGTTGTAATGAATTTCATTAAGGACGTGTACAATATATATTATACGTACTTGCTTACTGTCCAGTTTAATGAATTTAAATGAGTACACAATATGCAAAAAATGTCTTAATGTCAGTGTTCAGTCACCTTAAACAATTAGAATTTTTGTGTGTGTTTGGGTTGCAACATCACCAAAAAATAAACAAAACGTAACAGAGGTTGTTCAACCTTTTGAGAATATATTGCTAAGACAATCTTTTTTGTCTTTGGAACAGCATGCAAATATTTACAGTAGAATCAATTGTAGAAGCAAACCCCCAAAATTGACATTAATTTATCTAAAATCAATTTAGTTTTAAATATGTGTTTAAAAAAATTATACAATCAACATTTGTTTCATATTTCCAAGAAAAGAAAGCAAAAACTTCAGAAAGTGAAGTGATAAAAAATATATATAATTGCTATCATTGCGCACAAATGCATATCCCGTACTTTCTGAATGACTAAAATTAAATCACACACTTACTGCAAACCATTGCGATATGCAAATAGTTATATGCACTTATGCAATGTTTCTATAATTTTGTACATTGCACAGCCCTGGTACATGTAAGTGTAGAGCTCAGGCTGAACAACATAGAAAAATTAACATGAACGTCAATATTAAACAGTGGTAAGTTAGGGATTTGTTAGCTGAATGCAGAAAGGTATGTTTTAAGTTGTCTCCTGAAGGTTGTGATCGACTCTTGAGATCAAGGAAGAGACTGGCAGCTCATTCCAGCAGAGAGCAACAAAATAAACAATAATAAACACTATCCAAAAGAGGATAAACGTTCGGTACATCATTGTGATGGAACAACCAGTCGTCCCTCATTTAACAAGAGTAAAAAATGGTAAGAGGAGATGTATATCTTTAGAAGATTCAGCTGCTGCTCCTAAGGCCAGCGTCAGAGATTTAAGTTTAATGTAGGCAGCTACAGGCAGCCAAAGGAGTGAGATCAAGAGATGTGACATAGAGAGGGATCAGAAGGGCTGTGGCATGGAGTGGAGGGAAAGTGAAATCAGAAGGTGTGTGGAGTGGAATGAGATAAGAACAATTACATTTTGGCATTTAGCAGATGCTTTTATCCAAAGTGAAGTAAGAACAGAAGTGACATGGAGTGAGATCAGAAGGGAGCGAGATCGAGTGAAATTAGAAGGGGTGTGATATGGCATGAGATCAGAAAGGGTGTGACATTGTGAGATCAAAGGGGAGTGACTTGGAGTGTGATGTGGAAGGAGGTAAGAAGGGTGTGGCTTGGAGTGAGATCAGAAGGGGAGTGACTTGGAGTGTGACATGGAGAGAGTTAATAAGGGGGTGGCTTGAAGTGAGATCAGAAGGGAGTGACATGTAGTTAAATCAGAAGGGGTGTGATGTGGCGAGAAATCTGAAGGGGTGTGACATTGTGAGATCAAAGGGGAGTGACTTGGAGTGTGATGTGGAAGGAGGTAAGAAGGGTGTGGCTTGGAGTTAGATCAGAAGGGTAGTGACTTGGAGTGTGACATGGAGAGAGATAAGAAGGGTGTGGCTTGGAGTGAGATCAGAAGGGGAGTGACTTGGAGTGTGATGTTGAGAGAGATAAGAATGGTGTGGCTTAGAGTGAGATCAGAAGGGGAGTGACTTGGAGTGTGACGTGGATAGAGATAAGAATGGTGTGGCTTAGAGTGAGATCAGAAGGGGAGTGACTTGGAGTGTGACATGGAGAGAGTTAATAAGGGGGTGGCTTGAAGTGAGATCAGAAGGGAGTGACATGTAGTTAAATCAGAAGGGGTGTGATGTGGCGAGAAATCCGAAGGGGTGTGACATTGTGAGATCAAAGGGGAGTGACTTGGAGTGTGATGTGGAAGGAGGTAAGAAGGGTGTGGCTTGGAGTTAGATCAAAAGGGGAGTGACTTGGAGTGTGATGTGGAAGGAGGTAAGAAGGGTGTGGCTTGGAGTGAGATCAGAAGGGGAGTGACTTGGAGTGTGACGTGGAGAGAGATAAGAAGGGTGTGGCTTGAAGTGAGATCATAAGGGAGTGACATGTAGTGAAATCAGAAGGGGTGTGATGTGGCGAGAGATCCGAAGGGGTGTGACGTGAGATCAAAGGCGAGTGACTTGGAGTGTGATGTGGAGGGAGATAAGAAGGGTGTGGCTTAGAGTGAGATCAGAAGGGGAGTGACTTGGAGTGTGACGTGGAGGGAGATAAGAAGGGTGTGGCTTAGAGTGATATCAGAAGGAGAGTGACTTGGAGTGTGACGTGGAGGGAGATAAGAAGGGTGTGGCTTAGAGTGAGATCAGAAGGGGAGTGACTTGGAGTCTGACGTGGAGCGAGATAAGAAGGGTGTGGCTTGGAGTGAGATCAGGAGTGAGATCAGAAGGGGAGTGACTTGGAGTGTGATGTGGAGAGAGATAAGAAGGGTGTGGCTTAGACTGAGATCAGAAGGGGAGTGACTTGGAGTGTGATGTGGAAGGAGATAAGAAGGGTGTGGCTTGGAGTGAGATCAGAAAGAGGAGTGATGTGAAGTCAAATAGGGTGTAATGTGACGTGAAATGAGAAGGGGTGATGTGAGATTAGAAGGAATGTGACATGCAGTGAGTGGAGTGCAAAGTGGACTGAGGTAAGGGTGTGGCATGGAGTGAAATCAGAAGGGAGTGACATGAAGTAAAATCAGGAAGGGTGTAATGTGGCGTGAGATCAGAAGGGAGTGACATTGTGAGATCAAAGGGGAGTGACTTGGAGTGTGACGTGGAGAGCGGTAAGAAGGATGTCGCTTGGAGTGAGACCAGAAAGGGAGTGAAGTGGTATGAAAGCAGAAAGGGTGTGACATTGTGTCAGATCAAAGGGAAGTGACTTGGAGTGTGTCATCGAGAAAGATGTGAATGGTGATTGGAGTGCAAAGTGAAGTGAGATAAGAGTGTGGCATGGAGTAAATCAGAAGGGAGTGACATGGAATAAAATCAGAAGGGGTGTGACATGGTGTGAGATCAGAAGGGGTGTGACATTGTGTGAGCTCAAGGAGGAGTGACTTGGAGTATGATATGGAGAGAGATAAGAAGGGTGTGGCTTGGAGTGAGATCAGAAGGGAGTGACATGGAATAAAATCAGAAGGGGTGTGACATGGTGTGAGATCAGAAGGGGTGTGACATTGTCTGAGCTCAAGGAGGAGTGACTTGGAGTATGACATGGAGAGAGATAAGAAAGGTGTGGCTTGGAGTGAGATCAGAGGGGGAGTGATGTTAAGTCAGAAAGGGGTGATGTGAAGTAAAATCAGAAGGGGGGTGATGTGAAGTAAAATCAGAAGGGGGGTGATGTGAAGTAAAATCAGAAGAGGTATGATGTGGCATGAGACTAGAAGGGATGTGATATGGAGTGGGGTCAAAAGGTAAGTGAAGTGTGAAGTGAGATAAGGGTGTGACATGGAGTGAGATCAGAAGGGTGTGACAGAGTAAAATCTGGAGGGGTGTTACATGGTAAGAGATCAGAAGGGGTGTCACATTGTGTGAGATCAAGGAGGAGGGACTTGGAGTGAGATCAGAAGGTGAGTGACGTGAAATCAGAAGGTGTGATGTGAGATTAGAAGGAATGTGAAATGCAGTGAGATAAAAAGGTAAGTGGAATGCAAAGTTGAGTGAGATAAGGGTGTGACATGGAGTAAAACCAGGAAGGGTGTGACGTGACGAGAGATCAGAAGGAGTGTGAAATTGTGAGATCAGGGGTGAGATAAGGCTGTGACATGGAGTGAGATCAGAAGGGAGTGACTTGGAGTGTGACATGGAGAGACGTAAGAAGGGTGTGGCTTGGAGTGAAATCAGAAAGGGTGTGATGTGAAGTGAAATCAGGATGGGTGTAATGTGGTGTAAGAGCAGAGAGGGTGTGACATGGAGTGGGGTCAAAAGGTAAGTGATGTGTGGAGTGAGATAAAAGTGAGACATAGAGGGAGATCAGAAGGGTATGACAAAGTAAAATCAGGAGAGGTGTTACGTGGTAAGAGATCAGAAGGGGCGTGACATTGTGTGAGCTCAAGGAGGAGTGACTTGGAGTGTAACATGGAGAGAGGTAAGATGTGAGATTAAAAGGGGTGTGACATGGAGTGAGCTCAAAAAAGGTGTGTGCTCTAAGCTAAAATCAATTCTACTGATTATTGAAATTATGCAAAGCTTTAATAAAAAACATGAGTCAAACAGATTGGCAGTGCATGGGCTAAATTATGATTAACATAATTATCTTGAATTTAATTAATTAGAGAAATCAATGATACAAGAATTATTTGAACAGATGACTCGGTGGAGAAAAAATGAGAAATTAAAATTTCTTCTGTCATAAAACCAACTGGTTTGTTATAGTAACTGTGTTTTCTGTCTAAGACATCTTTATAAATGGCACGCCAGAGAGGCCTAGGCATTCAAACTATCAGCATAATATAGAAGTCTTTGTAACTGGTAAACAGGCAACGAGTGATGTCTCGTTCTAAAGCATGAGTTATGGTGTAGTCTGTGATCAGAGCGCACTCTGGTGGCTGTAATAAGGACAGCAAATAGTGACACGGATTTCAGAAGTATTTCACAAATTAGTTAAAAAATAATTAAAATAAAGATTATTGTTGGTTTGATTTAAACTTTTCCTGTAATAAATAATACCATGAGAGTAAACCTTTCATAAAGGTATGTGAGTGAGGATTACTGGCACATTGGTTTTAAGAAGCTATAGCTTTATAAATCGAAAGCTAGGTTGTTAATTTGAAAAAAGCATCTTTTCTGTTTGGGTCTTCCCTTGGTTGTTTATTAACATCTGTGGCAAACCTCCATGCGCAACATGCATATTTATATATAACATACATATTTGCATATACTTGGGTTATTTAAACATTTCTACTCCAGAGAAATGTAACAAAGACTGATCAGTGTTTGCCAGCCCCAGCGTCCCCTATCCTATATGAGATAATATGTCATTAAATAGGAAGGTCATTGATCTATAGGGATTGATCTATATTTATTTTAGGAAACATGTGCCCAGTGGAATCAGTATTTAGGTTGCATCTGCTTTCTGCTCACAGACTATAATGAGACTCTGATAGCAGTCATTATAGACTGAATTGTATATTAAACTCAGATTGTATACATACAATGCATATGCAGGTTGGAAACTACAATTAGATATTGTTTCTAAATACTTTTATTATGTTTATTAATTATTATGAATAATTAATGATCATTTAAAAACCATCATTTTGGACCAGATGGTGGCACTGTACTGTACTTTTTACTGTAGTTATGCAGCTGGTTCCCAGTAACTTACTGGCAAGAGTTTGTTTAAAGTTAAATTAAAATTAAACATTAACAAGTCTTTATCTTTACAGAATAAAACTATAAAATAACAGCCTCGTGCAAAGCATTCTGGGAACCAATTTTTTTCTTTCATTTTGCTTCCTAAATAACATAAATTTAAATCTACAGTAAGTTACTGGCAACCAGCTTACAGTAATACTGTAATTTCTACAGAAATATTATAATCTAACAAAATTTTCACTTCAGGAGATTTGAGATTTGTAATGTATGTCATATTGTAATGTATGTAATTATCATATTTTAAATCATATTATTTTTATATATTTTACCTTAAATTTAAAATAATTGTAATAAACTCTATATAAAAACAATAAAAGTCTAAAGCATGTATGTTTCTATTTAGCAAATATAAGATAACTACACATTTAACACTGCCTGAGATATTCAGGAGGAAACATCATTGGAGTGACGTCGGCAGCTAAAGAGTAATGGTCTCACAAAACTACATATGACACACACATGTAAACTAGGGATGTGTAAACTACACAAAAATAGAAAAAGAAATGTGAAAACAATTATCTAACATGATCAAAGACACTTGAGGAATTCCTGGCATGGCAGATCAGACCACTTCTATAAAAGATAAATGGATGCCATTATTCATTTCTGACCCATGTATACGTTTTAGGATTAAATCAGCCCCAAACGACATTCTTGCTTCTCCAAAAGGATTTCCTTATGTAAAGAGGTATTGTGACTAAATACACAAGAACAATGCCCAATTACACTGGACATTATGCACTGTATTTAATGCATTTTAATAATCTTATTTCACTTAGGAAAAACCCTCTCCAAATCCATAATTCATTTGTAAAACGTACTTAGAGTAGAAAACCCACGCTGTGAATAAAGTATAAAATACAAGTGTTTCTGTCAAATCGTTTGACTTTTAAGCTCTCACCCCCTACCTAGCGCCCTTGTCACGGACACAGACGAGACGGTACGTTAACAAGCCACCCTCTCTGTCTAAAGCCTGGGATGAAAAGCAAAAGAAAACCAACAGAGAGATGAAACATCTCTGTAGTATTTGAACGCAAGGTGTCCTGCTGAGGGTCTTTGCCTACGCCTGCAGCTACTTTAACATCTCTCTGAAGAGCTGCTGTCAAACACTGGATTTGTTAGGAGCTTTCAGGAGGTTCAGAACATATTTATTTGATGTGACATAAAATGAGAGGTTCTAATAGATGCACTCAGGAATGTACGAGGATGCTCGACTGGTGCGTAGCAGCTGAGACAGGCAATATGGGCTACAATCTCTCTGGCTATGTGAAAATAGCAGTTCTGGGATTTCCGCTTCCCCCGGGTTAGTGGTGTTCTTAGACACAACATGACACGGTGAAATGGGACATTTCGCTTTTCATGGATACAGTGATGTCTTTGAATGGAGTATCCCTCTTCAGAATTATGGATGTAGTAATTAATTAAAAACAAAATTAAGCTGAAAAAAACTAATAAAAATGGCTGCTAGAAAATACATAGCAAATTGGCTATCACCGTTTATTACACGGCTCTCTGGAATGCTTGATTCTGATTGGTCAGTTGAGACATTTGCAGGTTCGTTCTTTTCAAATAATAACCGCTCCAAAATAATAACGCATAGCCGGACTACTTGCACGAGTAAAATCGCTCCGCGCCAATAAAGATCAATAAAGATTACTGTCTGTTTGGCGCCATCTTGTGACAAACACTGGACAACCACGACAAGACACAGACAGCTTACTGAGACTGAACTTGACAAAATAGAGCATGACAGCTACGAAGCGAACACACAAAAAAATACAGAATGGGCATTAAAACTTCTCAAAGACTGGCTAAAAGAGAAAAAATGGAGACAAGTATGAAGCAGAGGATCTTAATAAGGTATTACGATCATTTTATGCATCTGTGCAAAGTTTCGCGGAAGGATAAAAATGTTAATTTAAAACAAATATGCCAATAAAATGTTTCAAATTCATATTCATGTCCAGTTTTTTTTCTTATGTGGCAAGTAGCCGTGTAATAAGCGGGATAATGTAGAGGCAGCCGGTAGTTATTGGGAAATAAGCCCCTTCAGTGTTATACAAGACCCTCCGCTTCGCTTCGCGTCGGGTCCTGATCACACTGTGGGGGCTTATTTCCCGATAACTACCGGCTGCCTCTACATTATCCCTTACTTAAACTTCTCAGAAAAAAATCATATTTTTGAAAAACATTTTGGATTTTAGGTGCAAAGCAAAAAAAATAATAATCAAAAAAAGAGACTAAAGCATGAAATACACTGCAGGACTTTTGCACTCCTATAACACTGTGCGACATGGATCGTTTAAAGTCGGGTACGACAAGCATGTAGACTGTATGATGATGACATGGAAGCTTTGGCGGCTGCATCACACGTTAGTGCAACGTCACCAGCATGCGCTAGTGGTAAACAAATACCAGTACGCAGGTCATAGCAGCAAACACATTGTGCGTTGATCATGCTGAATTTCTGACGCTGTCAGAAACCTATCGAAGGCTATCTTTGGAAGCAAGACCGGAAAACGTCCGTCTTTGAACCTCTCTCACTGTACGACATAGGATCACAGATGAGAGCCACAATCACAGAAATCGCAACGAATGTTTTGTGTGGCATATGTTTTCAATGGTTTTTAATGGAAGCACAGCACTTTTTAAAAACGCCAGCAGTTTTGGGTGCATAGCTCAGCTCGTCAATGTCACTTCTCATTCAGCCGTCCAATCAAAGTGGAGGAGGGGCTGACAAAGATCACAACAACCAACCGGAGCATTGTTCAACGACTGATAAACAAAGCATAAGTATCGCAGCAACCAAAGCACTCCGCTGAAAAAAGCTGGCTAGCGCCTATACAACCGGTGTCCGCCTGGCGTTTTCAGCATTTAAAAAAAAAATGCTTTGGTGCGCACACCCCGTAAGGTCGTACACTGAAATAACTTGTGACTCTGAATAAAGTAAATAAAAAATAATTCTTTGAAGCTATAGGTCATAAAACTGAAAGTAGGCTACTGCATCACCTGGGGCCTCATTTATAAAATGCTGCGTAAAAACCATCCTACATTTGATCTTACGATCATTTAACAAAAATGCGTACGTGTGATTCATAAACCGAACGTACGCGCAGAAAACACGCGTACCTCTTTCAAATCCATAAATCGCAAATGAACTTGAACTTGTGCGCGCAGCCGAGCAGTTTCAGATCTCCGCCTTTAAACGATGCGTAATTAATGTCAGACATATAAAAGAGCGCTTGTCAATGTTTAAACCCAATTTCAAACAAGAAGAATGGCTTATATTTCCAAAAACCTGCAGCAATCAGACAAGCAAAAGTGCGTACGTCTGCTCAGACCCTGACGTGGAGCTAAGCACTTTTCCACGTCAAAGACAGTTTTTATAAATATGGACTTTGCCGTGGATTTTTGCCTACGCACACTTTACGATCAAATTTGTGCGTACGCACGCTTTATAAATGAGGCCCCTGGTGATCGAGTACTGCTAGAAAGCAGGTTATGTGACTTACCTGGGTAAGTCTAAGAGTACGCAAGTGGAAAGTGGATTTTTCGGTTCCAAAAACTGAGGTAACTTCAAGCTATGTAAGTAACCCATAGCAAAGGACTGTCTGAATTTAACCTGGTCCGGAGTAGTTTAGTTCATTGGCTGTAACTAAGGCAGCTGACTCGCTGCCTCAATGACTTCGGTGGCATGATGGCAGCTCAGGAAAAGGCATTCGTAAAAACTTTATAGGCAGCGCAACGAGTAAGATTTGGTGCAAATTCTTGCCACTACCGGAATTGACATTTTTACACTTGCTAAACAGTGTTTGAATTGAGAGGGAGGGGGGCTGGGGTGGTCCTGGCCCTCTTATAAGCATTGAAGGACCCCCTAAAAAGCACAAAAGTATAAATTAGGGGTATCCTCTAGTCCCCTTTTTATTAAAATGTTAAATTCTTATGCTGCGCTGCGAAAAAGCGGCATTGTCCATTATTTGTCCCAATTTTGCAAAAATTTCAATCAAAACCTATCCTCTCAAGTGCACCTCATGCTGTTTTCTGGAGGAATTGACAGATTGTTAGATTTAGGATTGGATTAGGGGCTTTTAAAGAGCATTTTGTGATTTGGTGTAATACAAAGTGATTGTGTGGTTTATGGTTAAAAAAAAACATTAATTCCACATATCATATGTTTTTGTAGCTCCAGATTTTACTCTATTCCTGAAACGCATGGCTTTGAAATGCTCTGTGTCCCTGATTGGCTAGCTAATCTGTAGGTTGTGATTGGCTTAAATACCTCCGATGTTAGCCGGATACGTGACGCTCCATGTTTGAAAGATTCGGTCGCAATGCTAACAGTAGTTAATTTACAGTAAATCCAAGCGGGAGAAATTATGATAATGTCGGTCTTGTCTACATCACCAATCCCAGGAAGTAAACTTTTGCCTACAATCCATGTGTTTGTTGTCCATGTGAAAATTATTTTCAAACTATTAGTTCACACTAAGGGGTATAAATACTTGAGGGGTATAAATGCTTACCCAGATAGCAAGCAACAATTGAAACAATAGTAAAAATGGTTGATTTGCCAATGTTAATCCCATTGAATCAATATCAGGTGTGTACCCTCCATTAATATTAAAACAATTTAATTTCAATAAACCACCATTGTGGTGATCAGTGTTTGCTTTAGTTAAGCCCTTGACATTCACTTAGGTAAATCTTTATTTAGTGTTTGTATGTGTTTATGTAGAAATGCATGTGCATTGTAAAAGAAAGATTTGTTTCAAAGTTAAGTTGATATTGGTTGCTTTTTATGAAGACGTGACGTCAAGATGATGTTAAATTAGGCTGCTTTACATGAAGACTGCTATAATTGTTCTGGTTTGTAAATGCACTGTGACAAGGTAAACAGAAAAATATCACCTATTTTTACACATCATTAACACCACACACATACAAGCAAATTTAATTAAGGTAAATCGCTTAGATCTAAGTTTTCTTTGCAATAGCAGATGTATTTTAAAACATGCTTCAACAGCCAAAGATAACTTAACATTAAAACACAAGAGACAGGGGGCTAACTAAAGCAAACAATGATCACCATAATGGTGGTTTGTTGACATTTCAATATTTTTTCAATATTAATTGTGGGTGCAAACGTGATTGATTCAATGGGATAAACATTGACAAATCAACCATTTTTAACACTGTTTAATTTATTGCTTGCTATCTGAGTAGGGTTTTAGTAAAGGGTAATTTGGGGTTTCTTCAATTAAAACGTTGATCCAGGACCAACAATAAAAATTATCCTCCTATAATGATGGGGGGGCTTAGCTAGGGGATCCCCATAATCTTTGACTCTGTTGCTAAGTATGTAAATAATTTTAGATGAACGCTTGGGATCTTGACATCCACTGAAACACTTGGGCTAAATACAGGAAGGAAATATGCAAGTAGTCAGATCCAAAGACTATAAATGTGAGTATTTGGACACAGCTGAAGTCGAACACACCTAATGCCTGGATGTTATGGGACGGTAAGACCATTTAACATAAAACAAATTTTTGATCAACTTTTTGATCAACAGTTGATTATGTAGGAAACAGAAGACAACTGTATATATATGCATGGATGCACCAAAGTATAAAAAAAAATTTCAACAAATTTGAGAAATTGCTTTTATGATGAGAAATCACAAACTGACAGAAGAAACTTTATTCAAACAAAATGTAATATTTTTCTTTATGTAATATTTTCTTTCTGGACTGAGAGTAAAACAAAAATATACAAGATTTAGAGAAAAATGAATCATCTTGAGACATCTCATAATTTAAAATATCAACAAATAAAGTTAATAAGAATTTCATCATATTGTACGAAATACATGTCATTATCAAAAGATAAACACTGCTGTTTGGTAGAGACCATATCTAGATATTATTAGAAAAAAAATAAACATTTTGGGATCAGCATAAATCAGGCCATGTAGGTTACACCGGACATATGTCAAACAAGAACCATGTAATAGGATTTAGTTTTGAGTGCAGTTCCCTGCAATGACCAGCAGGTGACATCCAAACCTTTAAAAAACTTGAAGGTTTATACTTGAGGTTGGCACTTTGGACTACCTTCCTAACATATAGCAATCAGGGTTCCCTTTCAGTCGGTCACTACGACGTCACGTCGTGACCGACGAATTGGGAACTCGCTTAGAGAGACCAATCTGCTTCGAATACTACTAAAACGCCAATGAACTTGGCATTGAGATATTTGCATAATGCTGGCGCCGCCCCGCCAGGTGCGTATATAAGCAGCAGGTGCAAATAGGGAAATTAGCTTTTTATCGCTTCGAAAGCCGGCAGTATCTGCTACTGAGAAGCTACTCTCTGCTCTGGTGGGAAACGATTGCTGAAGTTGGTTGGACAAGCAGTACCACAGCGGACGCCGCAGTTTTCCACTACTCTGCATCTTTTTGTTTTGAGTTATTAGTGAGTGCGTTGCTGATCCCTGTGCGCATCATCAACTGAGCATCTAAGAGTGAATTTCCCTAAAAGAGTGATACGGAGAGCTTTGTGCCTTGTTAAAGGCAGCCACTCTCTCGTATATCCGGAGATCAGCGTCCTTTTCAGGATGGCTTTTCGTCCGTGTGTTCTTGGATGCGGCAAGTACATGGGTCCAAAGGACGGTCACGAGCGCTGTCTTTCATGCTTGGGCATCGAGCATGCGGAGGCTGCGTTCGCTGGGGGTGCATGTTCTCATTGCGAGGAGATGTCCCTGCTGGATTTACGCAGGCGGTTGTCGTTTCTACGGGAACGGCGTCCGCGTCCGGTGAGTGCTGACCGCCGCCACGGAGCGGCCGCGAAGCTCTCTAAGGACGATCTGCGTCTAACTGTGCTGAGCCGGTCGGGGGATTCGTCCTCCGGCTCTCAGCCTTCCCGTCCTCAGCCGGTAGAGGTGCCTATGGAGACTGCAGCCTCGTGTTCTACGAGCGCTGTAGAATCCGTTGCGCCTCCCTCTGGACCCGCTTCGACCGCAACACCCGAGGGTGGAGCCCCTCTTTCCGAAGCTGACTCCGACGTTCTTCCTCCCTCTGGTCGGGTCGTGACGCCGGAGTTTGACCCGGAGATGGTGGCTGTGCTCTCTCGAGCGGCGGAGACCGTAGGGTTGGAGTGGGTTAACCCCCCTCAGCCCGAACCGTCCCGCCTGGATGATTGGTTCTTCGGAGCTGCCCGGGCTTCACAGCCCTCTCCACCAGTACCTTTCTTCCCCGAGGTGCACGAGGAGCTGTCACGGACTTGGAAGTCGCCGTATTCTACCCGGTTACGGCCGATTCAGCCCTCCCCCCTCACCTCCCTCACCAACGGAGCCGCTAAGGGTTATACGGGGATCCCCCCTGTGGAGCGGGGCGTCGCGATGCAGCTGTGTCCGACCACCGCTGCCTCCTGGAAGGACCGCCCAACCCTTCCCTCTCGGGCTTGTAGACAGTCGTCCGGTTTAACGGGCGCTGCCCATCAGGCTTGTGGAGAGGCGGCTTCGGCTCTGCATGCAATGGCTTTGCTGCAGGTCCATCAAGCGAAGGCCTTACGAGATCTGCATGAGGGAGGACACGACTCACCCGTCTTCTCGGAGCTGCGGGCTGCCACTGATTTGGCTCTCCGCGCTACGAAGGTGACGGCGCAGGCGATTGGTCGTGCGATGTCTACACTCGTGGTCCAAGAACGCCACCTATGGTTGTGTCTGGCTGACATGACGGAAGCGGACAAGAACAAGTTCCTGGACGCTCCAGTGTCACAGACTGGCCTATTCGGCGAGTCGGTGGAGTCTTTTGCGCAGCAATTCACCGCCGCTCAGAAGCAGACTGAAGCGATCTCCAAGATCATGCCCCGGCGCAAGAGGCCTGCCTCTCGTCCACCAGCACCGGCTGCCCAGTCTGCTCCTCGCCGAGGGCGCCCTGCGGCGGCTGCCTCCGCCCCCCCCCCTAGGAAATCATCCAGACAACGGAGGGGGAACAGCCGTCGACAGCCCGCCCCGCCCGCTCAACCCGCTTCCCGTGGTCGCAGACGGGGATCTAAGCGGCCCTGAGACGGGCGACCTGGATTCGGATGGGATCACTCTTCGGGAGACGGTGAACGCACCGCTCCTTCCCCCGGAGGAGGGCCGGGTGGAAAATCTTTGGTTTCGTTTTGTTTCTGTTCCGCCGGCTTCTCAGCCGGCACCCACAAAACCACAAAAAGAGTGCATTCCTATTCCTTCTCCAGGTCTCCAGAGGATCGAGAGAGATGTGAGCGGGCATTCATCTGCTCATCCTCCCTCTCCTCCATCGCCAGCAGGGGTTCTGAGGAGTCCGAGCTCTCCACTGCGGAGACCGGACCACCAGCTCCCTCAGCGGTCTCAGGTCAGTGTCACAACACGCACACACACTGTAGCTGCGTGCGCTCTTACGGCGCGCGCACCGGCAGTCTCACCTGTTCCGCTCGTCTGCCCCACCGCGAGCTCTCCGGTTGTGCCGTTAATTCCCCTCGCACGGTCTCTGGAAGCTTGGCTTCAGCTTACCAGCCCGTCCCGATGGGTATTACGCACGATCCGCCTCGGTTACGAAATTCAATTCAACCGGCACACACCCAAATTCTCGGGCATTCGTTTCACTACAGTGAAAGCGTCCGATGCACATGTACTGCGTGCAGAACTCGATGTCCTCCTGGCGAAGGACGCGATCGAACCGGTCCCTCCAACCGAGATGAGCTCAGGGTTTTACAGCCCGTATTTCATAGTTCCAAAGAAGGGCGGTGGGTTACGGCCGATCTTGGATTTGCGCGTTCTGAACCGATCTCTCCAAAGACGATCCTTCAGAATGATAACGCCGAAACTGATATTTCAGTCAATACGGCCCCAGGATTGGTTTGCAGCAATAGATCTGAAAGACGCGTACTTTCATGTGTCCATTCTCCCTCGCCACAGACCGTTTCTGCGCTTTGCGTTCGAGGGGCGGGCATACCAATACAAAGTACTACCGTTCGGGCTGTCTCTCTCTCCCCGTGTATTCACGAAAGTAGTGGAAGCGGCGTTAAAGCCCCTGAGAGAGAGCGGTGTTCGCATTTTGGCTTACCTCGACGATTGGCTTATAATAGCGCATTCTCGGCGGACGCTTTGCGAGCACAGAGACTTAACGCTTCGGCATCTCGCCCGTCTGGGTCTTCGGGTCAACTGGGAAAAGAGCAAACTTTGTCCCACGCAGAGGATCTCTTTTCTCGGGATGGAACTGGACTCGATCGATTTATCGGCACGTTTAACAGAAGCGCGCGTCCAATCAATTCTGACTTGCCTTGGTTCTTTCCGAGGGAAGAACGCGGTCCCTCTGAAACAATTTCAGAAGCTCCTGGGAAATATGGCAGCAGCCGCGGCCGTGACACCGCTCGGGCTGCTCCATATGAGACCGCTTCAGCGTTGGCTTCACGATCGAGTCCCGAGGAGAGCGTGGCGCGCCGGCATTCACCGTGTAACCATTACACCTGCGTGTCGTCTAACATTCACCCCGTGGTTAGACCCTGCGTTTCTGAGAGCAGGGGTTTCCATGAGACAGATTTATTGGCATGCTGTTGTACACACAGATGCATCCAACACGGGGTGGGGAGCCACGTACAACGGGCTTGCAGCTTCGGGGGTGTGGACAGCACCCCAGCTGCACTGGCATATCAATTGCCGCGAGTTGTGGGCTGTATATCTGGGACTCGTACGCTTTGCTACGGAGTTGCGAGGGAAGGATGTACTAGTACGCACCGACAACACTGCGACCGTTGCGTATATCAACCGTCAAGGCGGTTTGCGCTCTCGTCACATGTCGCATCTCGCCCGTCATCTCCTCCTTTGGAGTCAGAAGCATCTGAGGTCCCTTCGTGCCATTCACATTCCGGGTTCACTCAATACAGCGGCAGACGCGCTTTCCCGAGCTGCGCGCCCCGGAGAATGGCGACTCCACCCCCAGACGGTACAGCTAATTTGGAGGAAGTTCGGTCGTGCGCAGATAGATCTATTTGCGTCCCCGGACGATACCCACTGTCGCCTGTTTTATTCACTAACCGAGGGCAGCCTCGGCGTGGATGCGCTGACACACAGCTGGCCGCGGGGGATGCGCAAATACGCGTTTCCACCAGTGAGTTTAATCGCACAGACGCTGTGCAAAGTCAGGCAGGACGAGGAGAGCCTTCTACTGGTCGCTCCTTACTGGACGACCAGGAATTGGTTTCCAGAACTAATGCTCCTCGCGACAGCCCCTCCCTGGCGGATTCCCCTGAGGAAGGACCTTCTTTCTCAAGGAGGGGGCACATTATGGCACCCGCGCCCCGACCTGTGGGATCTCCACGTATGGTCGTTGAGCGCGCACAAGGTTTAGGTGATTTATCGCAAGCGATATCTAACACCATCGCCGCGGCTCGGGCTCCGTCCACAAGACGGGCTTACGCGCTTAAATGGAACCTTTTCGTCGATTGGTGTTCTTCGCTACGCGAGGACCCCCGAGAATGCCCCATTAATATTGTGCTTTCATACCTTCAACGCCGGTTAGATGGTAGGCTGTCACCCTCCACCATTAAAGTTGATATCGCTGCTATTTCTGCTCATCACTCACTTATTAATGGCAGATCAGTCGGCCAGCACGACTTAGTTATTAGGTTTTTAAGAGGCGCTCGTAGGCTAAACCCCTCGCGCCCTCCCTCTATTCCTCCTTGGGACCTGTCCATGGTGCTGAAAGCCCTGCGGGAGAACCCATTCGAGCCTTTGCAGTCTGCGAGTCTGAAGTTTTTATCAATGAAAACTCTGACCCTACTCGCATTGGCCTCTGTTAAGAGGGTAGGTGACCTTCATGCATTCTCTATCGACGATTCGTGCCTTCAGTTTGGCCCTGCTGTCTCGAGTGTTACATTGAGACCCAGACCAGGCTACGTGCCCAAAGTTCCCACTACTCCCTTCAGAGATCAAGTGGTGAGCTTGCAAGCTTTGCCCGCGGAGGCGGCAGACCCGACCATGGCTTTATTATGCCCCGTACGAGCGCTACGCATCTACGTGGATCGCACACAAAGCCTTAGGACCTCAGATCAGCTCTTTGTTTGTTACGGTGGTCAGCAGAGAGGGAAAGCTGTCACTAAGCAGAGGATGTCTCATTGGATAGTCGATACTATCGCCCTTGCTTATAATCTGCAGGGCATTCCTTGTCCATTTAATCTGAGAGCGCACTCCACACGGAGTGTTGCCTCATCTTGGGCACTCGCTCGTGGTTCCTCGCTAACAGACATCTGCAGAGCTGCTGGTTGGGCGACACCTAATACGTTCACTAGATTTTACAGTGTTCGTGTCGAGCCTGTCTCCTCTCGTGTTCTTTCCTCGTTAGGGGAAGCACAGAGAACAGGCTCGCAGGTCGGCTTGCAGCCTCCGACTGACGCTACACAATAACTGTCAGTATGGAAGGCCTTCAGGACAAAAATGCGTAGTACTCTGTTTTGTCTCCTCCGCTGCCTTGGCAGCCTGATGTTGCGGAGCATCCGCTGCCAGCCTCTCACTAGCTGCATCCTCGCGAACCTATGTGTTTGGCTCGGGCATCCACATTGCGTCCCATCGGGTTCCTTTGTGAGTATTTTTCCGTGGGGTTAATCCTACTAGCCCACGTTTCCCTCAGCAGAGCACTGCTTTGCTTACACAGCCACGGCTGTCATTTATATCTCAACTACGGTTGACTTTCGCCCACCAATAGCCCTTAACAGGGCGGTGGCTTCCGCAGCGTCCCTATACCGCTCAGATAGGGCGCTTCCCAGTCGCTGGCACTACTGTGGGGTTAAAGGAACATCTAGTGCCCGGCCTTCTGCCTTAAAACCTAATTCTCCTTATCCTTAAGTGGAACCGGAGGGCTTTACGCAGTCACTGGAAGAGGTCAGCCCTTAGTGGCGTTTTGGTAGGGATTCCCAATTCGTCGGTCACGACGTGACGTCGTAGTGACCGACTGAAAGGGAACGTCTCGGTTACGTATGTAACCCTCGTTCCCTGAAGGAGGGAACGGAGACGTCACGTCCCGTCGCCACAGGGCTGCTCCCTGCTGTTTATCGGCCGGTCACACTTTCCGGCTTTCTCAGCGAAAAAGAAGCTAATTTCCCTATTTGCACCTGCTGCTTATATACGCACCTGGCGGGGCGGCGCCAGCATTATGCAAATATCTCAATGCCAAGTTCATTGGCGTTTTAGTAGTATTCGAAGCAGATTGGTCTCTCTAAGCGAGTTCCCAATTCGTCGGTCACGACGTGACGTCTCCGTTCCCTCCTTCAGGGAACGAGGGTTACATACGTAACCGAGACGTTTCCCGCAGAAAATTTGTTAGTTAAGGTTAAGGCGGGCCGGGGGCGTGGCAATCAAAGGGGCGGGGCGTACGCATCATGATGAAAATATTTTTATTTAAAACACTCAAATAAAACTAAATTTTGAAGAAACTATGACAGAAAATTAACAAATACTAGATTATTAATGAATTAAATGTTTTATCAACAGGCTAGTTATTCTTCAGACATTGACGGACCATGTCTTTCTCTCATTTCGGCCATGTGGCACGTGCCCGCTTGCAGTGTGAACGCGTCCACGCAATTCTCCGAGATGCCCTTGACGGCCTTTTGTGCAGCAAATTTTTTTTTTTGGACGACCTTGTTAAGGTAGTAGGGTATCCCAGCTTAGGTGGGCCGCCCGAACTGAAAAGTGCTGCGGGAAACCCTGGCAATTTTACGCTATACTATGAAAAAAACACAAAAGAGTTGAAGTGAAAGCAGACAGCAATAGAAAATGTCAAATTAAAACAAAGTTATAGAATCTAAGCTAGTAACTAAAGCTAAATGTAAATAGTACATAAACATACATCAACAAAAAGGCCCACCAGTGGTCTGTGCCAGTTAAGAAATTCATAAAAACCTGCTCAACAGTATTTAAATCTCAGTGAATGACATGAACAGTCTATGTGATTGACTCATAGTTTAACAATGATATTTTAGTAAACATATGGTGACACAAATGAAAATGAATCCACCAAAAACATGCTTACTACACTTTTACTATGATAAAACCCTGGTTCATTTTCCTAAAGGGTTTGTGCATAAATGTACACAGGATAAAAAAAACATTGCACATGAACTGTGAATTAGTCATGTAACTCACATGTCACTTTGCTCACAGCTGATTGGTTGTATTTCTTATCTAGAACATAACCTGCCATTGAGCAGGTTAGCCATGTAGTGTAAGTTACTATGGCAATGGACACTTTTTAAAACCAAGATACATTCATGGTACCCAAATCCAGGGATTGGCACTAATTAATCCTAAACTAAAGCCAACTAAACCAGCTTCATGATTTTAATACAGTAACAGTTTATTAATCCAAGTCAAAGTGAAAGAAAGAAAATGGAAGAGTACTTCACCAAATTAAGGTCAATGAGTACACATACTGTATATGTGACCAGACAACAAACACAGGAAACACTGTAGTTTATCTGATTCTTACTGTAAACATTTCAGCAAGGTTGTAGTGACCTGCAATGAGAAATAGTTGGCAACACTGAAAAGTCCCAGTGACCGATGTTATTGATATAAAAGAGTTCCTGTTCCTTTTTTGGAAAGTACAGAAAGTGGCTTGTGAGTCCTACATAGTTTTCTAAATAAAGATGTGCACCGACATGATCACTAATGCTAATATTGATGCTGATGTTGTATTCATCCGGGTTCCCTGTTTACTTTAGGTCAGTTTTACAGTTCAGTTTACAAATGCTCAAGACAGGCTTGATGTAATGTGTGCACTAAATGTTATGCTTTGTTCCCATTTAGTTATAGAAAGTATACCTAGTTATATCTGAAAAATAAATACGAATTTGCAAATGATTGTAGAGGATGTCTTTACTGATCCTTCACTTGATTACACATAGGATGGATATTATTAAAGGTGACATAGAGTGATTAAACAAGGTATTTATCCTTGTTCTGTGATGTGACATGTAGACAAAAACAAATTTGTTTGGGTCTGTAATGCCTTAGAAGCTTCCTAAAAACCTCTCTCAGATAGCTCTATTAGGGTGGGGGATTTTAAACAAGTGGTTTTGCACCTATTTGGCTCCCCCTATTGGCTTAACTTGCAATCTCATTACTGATTGGCTGACTTTGCTGCCACTCAAAAAATGTAGCCAATTATTTTAAAGTGGAGGGGCAGTTAGATGCCTGTGATGTCATAAGCATCAGTTTTTCAGATTGGGCCGTTTTCTGGCTGACATTTCTATGAGACTGAGATGTTTAGCATGTTTAGCACTTTTTGTATGTTTGTGAATGCGGGTAGACCATTATTCAACAAAGACAAGGTAAAAATGGTTTTTCATTCTCTGTCCCCTTTAAATGATAGATTATGTAAATGTTGGGTAATGTAAGTGTATTGCCTATGTGTAACTGTGTAATATGTATTTTATAGTACTGTAGCATATTAATTTCAGCACTTTTAAGGCCGATTTGATCCAACATGTATGTTGCATTGTTTGCTGCAGGATGAACTGATTGTTAAAAGTACTAAACTGAAAGAAGATCATTCACACGGTTGTGTTTTAGTGATTAAACCAAATGTTCTCATTACATATTACAAAAATCTTGTATTTGAAACAATGATTATGTGGACTGAAAACATGTGCAACTTACTGAAAGCATTACATCCGGTTTTGAAAGAATGACTAGCTGTGTTACAAGAGAAGTGTGATCAGTTTGGATTTTTGTACTAAGAGTTTTGAAAGATGTGACCATCTAAGTGACCAAATGTCATGTCCTTTTATAGAGGATCCTGTAGATGATGATGTTGCATTCATTTGTATGGAGTTGTTGGGAGAGTATTATGAGACCCAGAATGGATTTTTGTCATTTAATTGAGCAGTATCATATTTTATTATCTTTGCCGTCATTTTTGATATATTTCAATACTTATCCTTAAGTGATAAGTTATCAACCTTTTGTGTCTGTGCTCTTACATCTGAACAGTTGCCTTTACATTTCTTATAAATTAATCTGGTTTAGTGGGTAGTGCTGTGCACAGTGGGCAGTGTCAATGTACTTAATTTCATTCATGTCAAACCTTTGTAAAGTATGGTAGCCTTTTATGTCCAAGTCTTATTCCTTAAATTTCATTTTTAGCTGCTGTCATGTTCCTTTTGTCCATGGGATTGCATCTGCATGAAAATAAATATATAGTTCAATAACTTACAGTCCTCAGTTTATTTACATCTGATATTTTAACCGTGATGAAAAATGTAATGTACGCATTGACTCAAGTAGCAATTTCCCACAACAACTCTTTTCTTTAAAATACATGCTTGTAGTTGCTGTACAGTTGCAGCATTGGGCCTACTTTCAGTTTTATTAATGTCACATACTGTTGCCATGGTGAATCGTAATATAAGAGCTCCATTGTTGATGCCTTTTCATAGTGGTTGTGCACGCGGTTAACTGAGTTAACCTACTTAAGAGTGGATTTAAAGTTTCAGCTGTTCTGTAACTGAAAACTCTGAGTTTCCCCATCACAGAGTAAGTTAACTCAGAGTTCGAATTTTAACTCAGAGTTGGTTGAACCTCTTTACTGAAATAGAGAGTAACATAAATTAAAAATAAAATAGAAAACATATTAATGAAAGAAGATCAAAATAAAAGTGATCTAACAGGTAAGAATGTGTGAGTGGGAAATATTTTTTTTTTTTTTAAACTATAGAAGATAGTATTAACTATAGTAAACTGTAACCTTGCTGAAAAACCATTACAGAAAATTCTAATGGTTTCCATTAAAATACCAATAGGCACCATTAGCTTTTACCATTACAACCACTACACTGTATTGTGTTTTAGGCCATTTTCCATTAGAACCAATACATAGAACCAATAAATACCATTAGAGACAAACAATTAAACACCAATACTCTGTAATGTGTTTTGGGCCATATCCCATTAGAACCAATAAAATTCCCAATAAAACGAATAGAATTTCTGTGATTGTGTCTATTGTTTTTTTTTAGCAGGGAATATTTTACAACAACTATTACACGTCATCAATTTCAGAACGTGAAACATAATGTCGGTATTGGCGGCATACATAGATTACAATGAGTATTACATGTTGGGGTTTCAATGTGTTTTGATTAAATCAACGATTTTTAGTAGTTAAAGACAAATATAAAGAATTAAAAAAGTTGGTGTACCCTGGCTTTAAAGCTTTGAAAGCTTAAACTGCAAGCTCGTGCTAAAACAAGGCGCACACACCAGGGGCGTCGCTAGACCCCTTTTACTGGGGCACGTGCCCCAGTGTAAATCTTTTGTGCCCCTGTGTAAATCTCAAGTTTACATTTTAGCAGTTAACTAGTTTATTCCTTTACAAAGACAATCGCGGCAAAACGGATCTATATGCAATGTAGTTACAAAATTCACGTTTGAAAAAGCGACGCAACAGTCGCACTGACGCGTGCACGCCTCAATTCATGTCCGCGTCCGCGCACGGACATGAATGGGTGCGCGGACGCGGACATGAATTGAGGCGTGCACGCGACTGTTTTTCCGTGCACAGCCGCATACAAAGTACACGCGGTTGAGTTGGTTTATGAAAACATGGCGAGACTAAAGTAAGTTTCTAAATAATAATGAAAATCTCAGTGACGCATGTGATGGACATCAGAAATGTTTTGTGCAAAGCAGGAAAAGGGAAGGAAAAATGAGAGATGATGAATTTAAGGGAGTAAAGACACATAACATCCTACCCTGTCAGGGCTTAAACATTAGAGGGAAAATTTCAGGAAAACCTCTGTCAATAGTCTATAAAATTGCATTGTTCACATACAAAAACTGTGTTATACTGTTCTGTATTTTCAGATATGAAATTAATATTTAGTTCACTAGCTCTAGGTCATTACATAATCAGTTAGCAGTAACTAAGATAGATTTTTTAGTAGTCATAAAATGAAAATATTCTTAAAAATAAAAAAAGAAGTTATTAATCATTGTTATGTAAAATGCAAATGTGCATAAAATTTTTTTCTCTCCAGCCATTATTTCCAAACATTTTATGCCTTTAAACATGTTAATTATGTTGTATATATGTATATATGAAGATGATACTTAAATATTTTTAAATAAATGTTTGTCTTTCCCAGTACTTGTTGCAATGTTGGAATAGTGGGTTAAGCAAAGGAAATTATCTTGCACACCGCAGGCTTTCAAGAAAAAGTAAAAAAAAAAAAAATGGGGGGCCTGTGCCCCAGTAGAGCTTTATGTCTAGCAACGCCCCTGGCACACACACACACTGAGAGAGATATAATCAGATTAAATGTGTTGATAAATCTGATTTAATGTGTTCATCTGTTATCTTTGGGTGTAAGTCAGTTGTGTCGTTTATTTTTCTTCAGTAATTGTGTTTGTTATCAGCAGGTGTTCATCATTAAAGACTCAATCATCACTTCATTATCTCGTTATTCATTAGGTTGGTTAGCTGTGATGTGTTTTTTTTTTCTTTTATCCTTTCACCTAATGCCTACCAGTATGTACTTGTCAGTTATTATAAGAGTAGCAACAATAGATCCCGTGGTTTCCTTGAAACAGCATCAAGGTCCACTTTCACTTTCGATAAGGAAAAAAAACACGTGACAGGCTACCATAGAAAAAAATCATCGAGCGAACGATCGTGAATTGGGACTTGAGCAGCAGGTTTACAGCAGCAATTTTCCGTTAAGATAATCCGTTAACTGACACAGGGCTTTTCACCTCAGAGTGACTAAAATACGATTTAATTTGATAATTTTGTTTCGGTGTGTATTTTTCAAAATGTTTTGATCGGGCAAATGTTCATATTATACTTCTTTTGTATCTTTATGCGTTTTCTTTTTCTTTTAGGTTTTGTACTTGCTCGTGTCTTATTGAGATGTCGCGTAACATGGTGATGTCAGCTCCAGTGTGTTTGATCGACACTGATGTAAAGGGGATGATGTGTGTAAAGAAAGAGGCTAAAGCCATTCTGGACGGGATAACGGAGCCGGTTGTGGTCGTGTCTGTGGTGGGACTTTACCGGACAGGCAAATCTTACCTCATGAACCGGCTTGCAGGACAACAGTCAGGTCAGAAAACATAAGCAAAGTCTTGCGTATGGAAAAAAATGTGAAAGTATAGGAGGAAAATATCCAGATGTTGGAAGTTGCATTTTTCCTGTCATCCTAAGTGCTGTGCTGAGTGCGCAGCTTAGGTGCGCATTCAGAGCACCGCGAGAGCAATTCTACAGCATATTAATCAGTTTGCTCTCGCGATACTTTGATATCATACGCTATTCGGTAAAAACTTTTCATTCTAACTTTATATTTTATTTTGCTGTGGTCTCAGGCTTTGCTCTCGGTAACACTATCGAGTCGAAGACCAAAGGCATCTGGATGTGGTGTGTCCCTCATCCCTCTAAAGCAGGACACACTCTGGTGCTGCTGGACACTGAAGGACTTGGAGATGTGGACAAGGTGAGGACACCGTCATCATATATAGCAACACAGCATTCACAACGACATCTCACAGCATGGTTTTGGCACAGGTTCCAAAATGATCTTCATAGATTACGTTTAAGTAATATCACATCCCTGCTGAAAAAACAATAAAACCATTACAGAAAATTCTAATGGTTTCCATTAAAATACCGATAGGAACCATTAGCTTTTGCCATTAAAACCACTACACTGTAGTGTGTTTTGGGCCATATTCCATTAGAACCAATAAAATTCCCAATAAAACCAATAAAAAGTTTTTTTAGCAGGGATATGCAAGAATGCGACTGTTCTGAATGACCGTATGCCTAATTTGTCCATATTTACATTGCTTTTATTCATCCTGTACAAAAATAAAACATGTTTTTTGTTGTTGTAGAAGTGTAGTAATATATAATTCAACAATGACATTGAATTATATATTTTAAGATATGTCCCTGAGTTGATTTTAGTTAAGACTGCCAAGTCGTCCATTTTAGTCTGGGACTATGTCTAAGTCCTGTCTGGGAAACCACCCCATGCAACAGCTGACTTCATCTAAATGTTTCAGGGGGATGAGAAACATGACACTTGGATCTTCTGTTTGGCTCTTCTGCTCAGCAGCACCCTCGTGTACAACAGCTTGGGAGTCATAGATAATATGGCACTGGAAAAACTACAGTATCCTTATATATAATTCTATACCATGGTTTGTCTGCAGGTTTCATGCTGGTCCCATTTGACTCAGCCCACATGAACCTGATGTAGAAACTGAAGCCAATGTGGACTAAACCAATGCCAAGTATGGGTGTGGTTAGGTTGAAGAAGTGATGAGATAATGAAGACATGAATGAAGTGATTGATAAAAACCTGCTGTTAATAAACAGAATCACTAAAGAAAAGATTAACAAGAAGAGAAAGAGATAAGACCAGCAGAACCACAACAACTACAAAATATATATATATATTTTTTTTTTTTTTTTTTTTTTTGGTGGAGTCAATGTATAACCTGAGTGTTCTGCAGCAAAATCTGCAATCTGTGACTTTATTCTTGTTATTACTATTTCTGTTTAAAACCTAAAATTGTACATCTTACTTATACCTTTTATATAGTTTTATTTACAGTCACCATTATGGTGATCAGTATTTGTTTTAGTGTATTTGTTTTAGTAGGACTCTTGATTTTAGCTTGTTTGCTATTTTCTGGCTGCTATAACTTTGTTTGTCTGTTATCGCAAAGAAGAGACCATGTTGCAATTCTATTATGGTGGTTGATCTAGAAAATTGATTTATTAATTTAGTGTTTGCTCACTCATCAGAAGTGTTTTAATCTCTCAGTAATGTGATACTACAGTATGAGATCCAGCAATCTCATAGCAGTTTGTCATTCTGAAGATTTTGAAACATTGTATACCTAAAACTTAACCTTCGTGTAATTTAAACACATAAGCATCAAAACTCAGAGTATGAATCTTAACAATGGTGACAAAGACATTTTTCATGATTTTGTCATGCCGCAGTGCATTCTGGGAGTTCTGGAAGCGATTTGTAATTTGTGTGTCTAAATAAGACAACGGTTCATTTTTAATTGCATGGTGTTTTACAATTCTTCAGAATGACAAACTAATATGAGAGTGTCAGATGTGATACCTATAAGGTTATATCAGCCAAAAAATAACAAACAAGCTCAAAAACACAACTAAAACAAACACAGATCACCATAATATCAACTTTAAATGAAACAAAGCCAACATCTAAACCGTAATAATTTTTTGTAGTTGTTATGGTTCTGTTTTTATTTTTTTTTCTCTTTTTGTTAATCTTTTCTTTAGTGATTCTGTTTATTAACAGCAGGTGTTTTATATTAATAGTCAATCATCACTTTATTCATCTCTTCATTATCTAATGAACTTCATCACTTCTTCCACCCAACCACACTCATACTTTGCATTGGTTTAGTCCACTTTGGCTTCAGTTTCTACAAGGTTCATGTGGGCTAAGTCAGAAGGGGCCAGCATGATACCCACAAACAAACCCACTTAAGGTCAATACTTCAAGCCCATAGGGTGCCTACATAGGAAAAAGGAGTTTGGTGTTTTGGTGCACCATGAAAAAATTATCATTGGTATCCGAACACTTCAATGGTTATGCTACAATTAATCTTGTAATTTTAACTTTCTTAAAATATTTCTACCTAAATCTTGTAATATTCTGAATGTAATAAAACATAAATTTAAATCATAAATCCTTTAATACATTTTCAAGTTTACAATTATGTGAATATAATGATATTTTATAAGTGTGTACTGCATACACATGCTGTTTATTCACAAGCACACAGTGTAATTTCTTCTAAACACCATGCTCACAGTTATGTAACGGAACTGAGAGAGCACATCCGTATAAAGGCAAAAGCAGAAAACATGGATGAAAGTGGACAATACATGAGTGTTTTTCCAGCCTTTGTCTGGACCGTTCGTGATTTCTATCTGGACCTAGAAAAGGACAATAAACCAATTACAGCTGACCAATATCTGGAGGGAGCTCTGGATCTTAAACCAGGTAACACCTATAACAATGTCCAGTTGGGTTTTTCGTTGCTTGGCGGTACCAGTTGCTCAGTCTGACTTTTTTTTATAATTTTGCGTGTAAATAATGAAGTGTGTACTTAAATGTATTTAGCACAAGGCAAATTTGTGTGTTACTTATAATAACTGTGCTTGTTTATTTCTTTTAATTATAGGTGACACTCGTAAGATTGAGCGGTATAATCTGCCCCGCCGCTGTCTGCGAAATTTCTTTGTGACGAGAAAGTGTTTTGTCTTCCCTCGCCCTGCTGCACCGAAGGACATGAAGAGAATGGAGAAGCTGAAGGAGGCTGAGCTCGATCCAGAGTTCCTGCAAGAGGCAAACGTTTTCTGTCAATACATCTACAGCAGTGCACAGTCCAAAACTATCATGGAAGGTCGCACTATCACTGGAACCGGTCAGAATCTACCTTTAAAAATATATAAATATACATACGTAACACAGTCTCACCCCATTTCGTCAATATTTGACGACACTTGACCATTCGTCATATGTTGACGTGAAGGGTATACCTTTCGCGTCATTTTTTGACGAACTGGGGACTTCAATACTATTACGTCCGTTGCATTCTCTTTCCTATTTTTATTACCATTTGCGCGTCGGTTTAGGGTTAGATTACGCGAAATTAAACAGTGTACGCGAAATTAAACAGTGTACGCGAAATTAAACAGTTGTCACCTGGCGTTGGGGTTAGAAACAGTTGTCACCTGGCGTTGGGGTTAGAGTTAGGTTTGGGTAGGGATGTCATTATGTAAATCTAACCCTAAACCGACGCGCAAATGGTAATAAAATAGGAAAGAGAATGCAACGGACGTAATAGTATTGAAGTCCCCAGTTCGTCAAAAAATGACGCGAAAGGTATACCCTTCACGTCAACATATGACGAATGGTCAAGTGTCGTCAAATATTGACGAAATGGGGTGAGACATACACGCATAACATTATGAGCACCTAAGATTGTGTAGGTCCCCTTTTGCCACCAAAACAGCCCTGACCCATCGAGGCAGAACCAGCATTTACTTTTTCAGCAATTTCAGCTACAGTAGCTCGTGCAGCTCTTGTGTGTTGTTCCCAGTTTGCAGTGGTCCATACCTATCAAAAGTTGTCCAGTGAAGGAAAAGTGGTAAACCTGCGACAGGGTCATGGGTGGCCAAGGCTTATTGATGCACGTGGGGAGCGAAGGCTGGCCCGTGTTGTCCGATCCAACAGATGAGGTACTGTAGCTGAAATTGCTGAAAAAGTGAATGGTGGTTCTGATAGAAAGGTCTAGTGAAGCCCATGCCATATAAATAATATGCACCTTATCTCTTTTGAGTAGCTTCAATGTGCATTAAAAAATGTGTGTATACTTGTGTTTTTTGGTAGTTTTGGGAAATCTGGCCGAAGTGTATGTGGCGTCAATCCGCAATGGAAGTGTACCATGTCTGGAAAACGCAGTGATTTCCTTGGCTAAGATCCATAATGGAAAAGCAGTGGATGAAGCTCTTCAGCTCTACGTGTCTGAGATGCTCAAATCAATCCAGTTTCCAGTTGACCCAAAACAGCTGTCTAATATTCATGAGCTTGCAGAGAAGAAAGCTATTGAAGTCTTCATTCGCAAGTCCTTCAATGACACGGATCAAACTTACCAACGCCAGCTTGCGGTACCTGCAAACATACTGTACACGCAAACACAGAGCAGTTAGAGAGAGACAGGAAACAGAGAGAAGACAGGAAACAAAGTTGCAGGTTGTGTCGCCATAAAAAAATCTAGAATCAAAAAGTTTCTTTTTGGGCGAACTGAATCCCTGCTCAAGGTCCTTTGCTGATCCTTTGGTCTCCATCTAGTACTTTCCTGTCCTCTCTTTGCCTTCAAGAGATATTGTCTTTCAAATTAAGGCAAAAATGGCCCCAAAAATATTTTGAAATCTTGGTAAACTTAATAGACTTTCTATTTTTATTCCATTTTTATCTGACATGTCTGTTTGAATTTGCCCATAAAATTACATAATCACACCATTATGCGGTAGCGGCACAGTGCGTCTTCAGAAGCAAAATATGTGTTTAATGTGTGTGGCTCGTCATGTCAAAATATGTGTTCGGTACGTCATGGGAACCTTTGTTCATCTTGCATCATGTCAAAATACGTGATGCACTTAAGTCCACATGACGCACGGAACACATATTTTGACATGACAATCCACACACATGACAGTGTTTTGACGATTTTTGCATTTGTGCCTCCTCGAACAAAAGTCCTGAGATGCCAGTCATGCCACTGACATTATGTAATGCATTATTGTTTGCATTAAAAAGTGGTGTTTTCCTACATTGTTCTCTCTCAACACACATACACTCGTGTTCAGAGAGAGATGCCTATAGATAAATAATGTACATGTTTGGTGTAAATAGTCTTTATAGCTTTTTAAATGATTGACAGCATTTCAATGTTCAACAAATGTGGGTGTACAATAGAAAGTTTAAAGTACAAGCAAGATTAATTTGCAGTCTAGAACAGAAGTAAAAGTGTTGTAGGCTATTTGTGAAGGTTTTCATAACCACCGCTTTACTGCGGTGGCAAAGTGTGACCCACGGTGGTGTGCATGTCACAAACTATCAAAAAATATAACCATGTCCAGCGAGAAGTTTGTTTACCAAGCGCTTGGCCGCTCCAGAGCGTCTGCCATTGCTAAATAACCTAAGAATTGCTTGATGTTGTGACGAGCACCCACAGGCAGAAAAAAATGGTGCCTATGAACATGCACGTTTTTTAAGAAATGTATATCTGAACCTCGCTTACATTTTTATTTCAAAATTATGTATGCATTATATATAAGCCTATATGCATTAATGCACACATGCACACACTTGCATGCAAAGCGTGCACACACATTTTATAACCACCTATGAACAAACAAACAGATTAATATTTTCTCTATCTCTCTGTCTCTTCTCTATGTCTTTCTGCAGAGGAGTATTCAAAGTCAATATGAAGAATTTTGTGAACAGAATAAGGAAGAATCTAAGAACGTCTGTCAGTCCGTTCTGAAACATGTGTTTGAGCCGGTGGAAGACGGCTTGCATAATGGACACTACATGAAACCTGGAGGATACAGGCAGTATAAAGACACACTTACACAGCTGGCCAAGGATTACAGATCAGAAACCGCAACGCAGTTAATGGTATACAATACAATTTTATCCTTAATTTAAGATGAACAATGTATTCTCATGTTAGCATTTGTTGAACAAAGCATGCTTAATTGAGCAGATTGTACAACAAGAGTGGAAATCTTTACAATATACTGTACGTTTCTCCATGTATATTCTGTATTTATACAGGTTGAGTATGATAAAATCTATACACATAAACTAACTCCATTAAAGTAGTCTAGGCTAAAGATTACCAGGGCCTGGATCAGGAGTTGTGTAGCATGCTCTGTATGGAATACGTTTATCGAAATGATGCAAATCGACATGATCTTTGCAATGGAATCAGTGAAGGACAGTTCATCATTAAAGACTACACCAAGGTTTCTGGCAGTTTTGGAATTGGCAGTAATGGTTGTGTTTCACAGTTGAATGGATAGGGTGTGCTATATCTTGGGTTGTGCCAGAAATACCAGCAGCTCTGCCTTCGGTAGGTTCAGCTGGAGTTGGTGTTTCTTCATCCAAGCCGAGATGTCTGCTAAGCAGGCTATAATGTGTGCTGCTGTGGTGGGATCTTCTGGGTGAAATGAGAAGATATGGGTGTCATCAACATAGCAATGGTAGGAGAAGCCACGTGCATGTATGATAGGTCCTAAGGATGTTGAGTAGATGGAGAAAAGGAGTGGACCAAGCACCGATCCCTGAGGGACCCCAGTGACCTACCTGAAGGGTTGTGGACAATGTGCCCCCACGAAATCCTGAAGTATTTCTTGGAGAGATAAGATTTGAACCATTGGAGAGAACTACTGTACCTGTGCTCCCTACTGACAATAGGGTGGATAGTAGGATCTGATAGTTGACTGTGTCAAAGACTGCCGACAAGTCTAATCAGAACCGGATTCCGCCTTAGCTCGCCGTAATGCTTCCGTGACCAACAGCAGTGCTGTTTTGGTGGAGTGGTTGCATTTGAAGTCTGACTGCATGCCATCAAGTAGGTTCTTTCATGATAGAAAGAAAGATGCCTAATAGAAAGGAAGATACCTGATTGAAAACTGCTCTTTTGAAGTGTTTTCGCAATGAACATAAGGAGTGAGACAGGTCTTTACCTGTCTGTGAGAGAGAGGTTGAGTGTGGCTTTTTTAAGCAGAGGATTGACAAGGCCCTGTTTAAATGTGAATGGAAATGTGCCAGTGAGCAGGGAGGTGTTAATGATGTGTATGAGTGTTTGTGAGAGTGTATCCGAAATGGGCTGCAAGAAATGGGTGGGAGTTGGGTCGAGGGGGCAAAGTTTTAACACCTGCTTTGTGTTGGGTGCGTTACTTACCTTTGTGGTAAAGTATGATGTTTTAGCGGTGTTGACGCTAGCCGAAAAAAGAGGTTCTGAAAATACTGGAAGTGGTTCTGCATGAGTTTGCAGTGGTCACGTAGTTCAAGTCGTAGCTCTTAGAAAACCATGTAAATCATGTATTTACAGTTATTACCATATAACTGTAAAAATCCACCTTTATTCAGACATTTTAACCAAATAAATAAATACTTTTTTTTGCAAAAAAATAAGTTTATTGCAAAAATTGATTTTTTTTTTATGTAATATTTTACCGTAATTATTTTACACCATGAAACACATGATCAAAAATAATGGGAAAAACTCAGGATAACTTTTGTCAGCATGAATAATAAGTTTACACTACAAATAATCATCATTTATTATACAACATTTTTGTCATTGTCTGTTTTTATTGTAAAAACCTATTTTTTGATTCAATGATGTCGATTTGATTGTCTTAAAAATGCAGTGTAATAAAATAATATAAAGTCATGCCAAATAAAAATTAAACATGAGTCTTTCATAAGTAGGCATTTTTAATTATATAGTATTTGGCCTATTTAAAGCATAAATTCTGCATTGTTCATTACAGTACAAAAACAGATTTATGAAATAGTTGGAACGGTGTAAATCCTTACAATAATGTGAGGAAATCCAACATATATATATTTAAATTGTATGATTTTTTTTATTGTAATACTACTAAAATATTGTTAAAATGTTACAGTGTACTACAATATTGTATTGCTTTCACATTTAAATAAGCTAATATAACTGACAGACTTTAAATTTAAAAAAAATTTTTTCCCATAGAGTGAAGAAGTGTTGAGTAAGTATTGGGAAGAAAAGGAAGAGTCTGGAATGATCATTCTAGCAGCTGATGAATCTCTTACTGCAGCTGAACATGAGAAAGAAGGTAAAACTAGTATCCATCTATACTTTTTAAAAGGCTACTGCCCACGTGACAGCAATGGGACCATTTTTTTACCTTTTTTTTCTGACTGTATAGACCTTTGTAACGCCTGTTTAGGTTATGTTATATTTGTATTGGTTTAGTCTGCATACATAATATCCTGTCTCTCTGTCTCCACAGTGGAAAGACTTAAGAATGAAGTTTTAGAACAGCAGCAAAGAGGTCTAGAGAAACAGAACCGGCTCCAGGTGCAGATGATGGAAGACCAGAAGAGAACCCATGATGAACATGTGAGACAACTCATGGAGAGGATGGAGAAAGAACAGGAGAGAATGAAGATAGACAATGAACGAGTGATGGAAGCAAAACTTAAGGTAAGATCTGGTCCAGAAGTTAGATAGAAAAGTTTTGAGTTAGTTTTTGTTTATCAGTTCAGGGTCTGTGTCAGCTATTAACTTTCCTTTTGTTTTTGTGTATTACACTACAGGAACAGCGGGTTATGCTCCAGAATGGGTTCAGTAATGAGGTCAGCCGCCTGCAGGCAGAGATCAATAGTCTGCGTGCACAGAAGCCTAAAGGTGGTTGCAGTATCCTCTGAGAATACTTTGATATAGATACAGTATTTATGGCAAAGTGTAAAACAAATAAATAATAATATGTGTATTAATAATTAAACTGAATGTAATACAAACTGTTATAGTTGAAAATAATAGCGTTTTGAAGACTTTGAAGATAAGCAAAAGTTTTCAGGACATGGTACCGCATGCTTGCCTTCATGAGAACGGTCAAAGTCCACCTGCCTCTCAAAGCTTTCCTGAGCAATTTGTAGTTGATGGCAAACCAGACTAGGGTTGCAAAGGTGTGGAAAGTTTCCGGTAAATTTCCTGGAAACTTTCCATGGGAACTTAATCTAGGGAATTTTGGAAAATTACAAATTGGAACCTTAATGGGAATTATTTTGAATTTTGGAAAATGTATATAAACTATATCATATGACCAAACAAAATGTTAATTTATGTTTGTATAAGCAGACATGCATGCAAGATGAAACAACTTTGAAAGAATCCAGATACTTGAACTCATTAAGCCTGGATGCAAAATCCTTTAGAAATTATGAAAGCTTTGCAAGAGTGCCGCAGGGATAACGTATTTCTGTAGGCAAATCTGGAAGTTAGTGGGATACTAGTTCCCTTGCAACAAAGCCCATTTATTTTTCCCATAAGATTATCGCAAATAATAAGCCCTGTGTTTAACAAAAGTTACACGTTTTGTCCAACAAGTTAGTTTTCAAAGATGATTCTTCACATTTCTTTGATCTTTGGTTGTGTGCACTTTTATAGCCCACAATGATAGCTTAGTGGTTGTACTGGCAACCTGTTGCCTTTTCATTTCTAACATTATTATTGAAGTAATAATTGTAATAAAAATATATTGCTTTGTAATTAAGAGGTCTGATTAACTTTGAACAAGCACCAATAAATCACAGCATATTAAACTGTGTTGTAGCCTTTTTGTCATTATTTGGTAAATTGCACTACGGTTTCTCTGCATTTCTTGGGTTTGCCTCAGAAACAGTATTTTTGATGTCACCTCACAAATTTCCTAATGGATTAAGGTCCAGGGATTGTACTGGCCCCTCTAGACCAGGGGTCTCTGAAACAACTCTGGATTAAGATTGTAAACATTCATTTTACAAAGTAACGTAGCTCAGTGTAGTATTTGACACGCTTTAGCTATTATTTGAACTAAGGTAATCTACTTGTTGTTTAGTTTGCTTGTTATTTTGGTAGTTTTTGGTGGGTTTCAATTGGATTTATTATTGAGTATAACACTGGTACTATATACTCGGCTAACTTTCGTTTCTCTGTTAGCTTTCGTTTTTCTAAAATAAAGTCCAACTGTGTTTTTGCTACAATTATAACAACAAAGACCAAACAATAAGTAGATTGTGGTATGCCAAGGCCAAGAGAACCAAGAGTACTTTTGAAGTCAAGTGTTTAAAGAAAGGAGTCAGATGTTGGGAGTGCAGATGATATTTGAGGGGTGTTTGATTGTTTCACTTTGTTGGTTCGAGGGAATAAAGTAATTTTTGTTTTGCACCTGGAACCTTTGCATCTGAGTTTTTCTTATAAAGAATTAAGCTAAGACTTTTTGCCACCACATTATTAGAAATAAACTACTAAAAAGTTTAGTGGAAGTTACATTACGGATAACATTAATCTTGTTGGTTTGGAACCAAGATGCTGTTTGCTTACTGGTGTTTTCCGGGGTCATCGTCTTGTTGAAAGGTAGTTTTCAGGTTTTTTGTCAGCACTATAACCATCATGTACAGTACAACATCTTGATTTCCGAGTTGGGTGTGTAAATCACTAATCCAAACTTATATTATTTTAATCACTGTTTGTTACCTAACACTATTTTTAAACATGTCAGCAACTCCTAGTAACCGATAGCTGAGATTGAAAACATTTTTCACACAGCGGGGTTACTTGTCACACAGTGATAATGAAATGAAAACAATGTAAATATTATTAATCAAAATGATAACTGTTAATAAAATATCAGGGAAAATAATTCACAATTATGTTTTTTATTGTGCAGCCTTTAAAGAGTTGACATACAAGATGTCTGTTCATAAAACATTTCGAAATTTACTCTAAGTCAACCTTTAATGTCACAATAAAATTGAAATGGAAAACCTGTAATTTGTTTTGTAATATTGTGTTTTTTTTTACAAATGACTTTTTTTTATTAATGTGCCCTCATAATCTTTAATCAAAAATGCAAATCTCCTCCCCTCCTCAAAACAATCTCTCTTCCAGTCATATGTGGCAGGTGGGCAGGGTCCAGGAAAGATTGCAGGGGAATGTTTTGTGTTTGCCAGGAATGTCTTTTTTTGTGTCTTTTATTGGAGCAAGCAATTATCATACAATCACCATAGTTTCATAGTCCAAGGCAAGCCAATCCAGAACATCACATCACATGTGTAGCTTAACAAAAATTCCAAAACGGTGAAAGTATGCTTCCCAGTCAAAACACAATAAATCTCAAATGAAGTTAAGCACAAACACACTCAGATAAGGTTCACAGCCATGTTTCGATTTCAACTGAGCTTTCTTTGTACACAGAAACACCCCTCCTCTATCCCAGGTGCACCCTATTCATTTAGAGAGGTTGCCCCCTATGGGTTAGCATAGCATGTTCATATTTGGCTCCTACAATTTGGATCTAAAGGGGACATTTCACAAGACTTTTTTAAGATGTCAAATAGATCGTTGGTGTCCCTAGAGTACATAACTGAAGTTCTAGCTCAAAATACCATACAGATCATTTATTATAGCATGAAATTGCCACTTAGGCAAATAGGTGGTGCTGTTTTTAGGTGTAACATTTTAAATGCAAATGAGCTGGGGCACGTTCAAGTTCAAAACGGTGCGCAACATCTTGCTACGGTTTCCGGGTTGAACGTCATGTTTCCTGGAAACGGTGTGCATCGATGTGCAACTGGGTTTGAGATTTTCTTTTGTTGGGTATTTCTGAACTGCAGTCCAATCAGCAGCAACATGACCTCTCAACTACCGTACTTTCAACTCTTGCGTCATCACAACAGGGAGTTCAACACATCACGTTTCTGTTTAATAAACGTTGTCGTGCAATGTTTTGTTGGGGCTGAACGCAGCTCAGATCTCTGCCCTAAATACCAGTGGTTGGATAGTGCAGATAATAGGCGGTATCCCCTTCTGACATCACAAGGGGAGAGAAATTTCAATGACCTATTTTTTTCACATGCTTACAGAGAATGGTTTACCAAAACTAAGTTACCAGGTTGATCTTTTTCACATTTTCTAGGTTGATAAAAGCACTGGGGACCCAGTTATAGCCCTAAAAATGGGAAAAGTCCGATTTTAATTTACCTTTTGTGTAACATAACTACTTAAAACAGTTATGATCATTCTTGAAGGAAAAAAATACAAAACTAACTTTTAAGACTAGAAGAAGTTACGCAACTGGCCACAAAGTTCTAGAAAGAAAAAAACAAAACATAACTGTAACAAGTGTAGGCAGTGGATCAAATGCAGTAGGGTTTAATAAACAAGATAATCTAAACAGGACATGAACAGGGAAAAGAACCAACATTACACTTAAATAATATTCGACAAAGGACAACTGAAACACAAGGGCAATACACATTAACAAGAAACACCTGGGAAATAATCAACACGAGGACCAATGAACAAAAGAACTACACAGAATTACAAACATGGGCCACAAAATAAAAGACATGGATAGGGGAAACACAAGACAGAACTGCATGTCTGTTTTTTTATTAATATAGCCTACTGCAGACACTATAAATGCACTACACATATTTTGAGTGTCCCCTGTCCCTTATTTCCTCTATTTAAAAACAAAATCATCGTGTACTTTCCTGTGTTGAAGGTGATAGATCACAAAATGGGGATTTCTTTGAAACGGGTCTACAAAAAGAGATTCGCTTTCACTTTCACTAAGAGCACGTGACTCGCGCATTCATATGAATCCGAAGCGGGATGAGTTTCTTTATTGCAGGAGCAGCGGACTTTACAGCAGGTGAACTGAAGAATAAACCCCTAAGTGCTTTTTTATTCAAGGGTGACCAATAGCTCAATTTAATTTGTAAGTATTTTTTAAAGAAAATCTTAAGTATCATGCCATATTTTTATCTTTTGAATATGTGCTTGTTGTTACAGTTTCTTATTGCGTTTGTGTGTGTGTGAAGTAGAGAGATGTCGTGCAGGTTGATGTCAGCTCCCGTGTGTTTGATCGACAATGATGTAAACGGGATATTGTGTGTGAATGAAGAGGCTAAAGTCATTTTGGACGACATCGCCGAGCCGGTTGTGGTCGTGTCTGTGGTGGGACTTTATCGGACAGGCAAATCTTACCTCATGAACCGCCTGGCAGGACATCAGTCAGGTCAGAGAAACTAACTTTTTGATATAATAAAACAGTTTTTATATGATTAACTTTAGCCGGTTGTTTGGCAGAATAAATTCAAGTAAGCTAAACTAATGATGGGAAATCGACAAACTGAAATTATCGTCCCTTAAGCAACATGAATAACTGCTTGTAAGTTCCGGACCGGCTCAAAACAGCGCGCGCTGTCGACATGTACTGGTTAAATAAGTGTAAATGAAACCGCAAAGGACGAGAGGCGTATCTTTTTCGTAAAGTTCATTTAAAATTTTTGTGACTATGCTGTCACTCTTTCTTTAAAATTCATATCAACTTTTTGATTTAGTGATGGGAGAAAGCTTTTCGAAGCTTTGAATCAATTGAATCTCGGAAAACGATTCACTGTTTCGAACCGCTCGAAACATCTAAAAATGGCGCCACCTGCTGGCGAAAACATTGTAAAAGCAAAAAGAGCTCAGTCCAAACATTTTACACTTTTTACAAAATAATTATTATAAGATTTTTTTAATAATAGGTTTTAAAGATTTTTTTAAAACTTAATTAAAACATAAGTTAAATTGGGCAAACATTAACCCTCTAAACTCCCCTTTAATTATGAACATGTTTGTCATTAAATCTGTCTTATAAACAAAAAGTAGACAAAATGTAATTGTTATTAGTCAGAAGGATGAATGTTTTTTGAGTTTGTGTAATAAAAATGACCAGAGTTCACCTAAACATATTAGATACTGGTCTTGGCCAGTTCCACTGATTCAAAACAAGATATTTCCACCCATTTTTTCTCTTTCTCTCTGCACTAAATGGCAGTGGCATGGTTGGGTAGTGCAGATTAAGGGGCGGTATTATTATAATATGATCCCCTTCTGACATCACAAGGGGAGCCAATTTTCAATGACCTATTTTATCACCTGCTTGCAGAGAATGGTTGACCAAAACAAAATTACTGGGTTGATCTTTTTCACATTTTTAGGTTGATAGAAGCACTGGGGACCCAATTATAGCACTTAAACATGGAAAAAGTCAGATTTTTATGAGATGTGCCCTTTAAACTTGCACCCTACACTGCAGCATTTTGTTTTTACACTGTGGTATCCTCCAAACTCTAAAAGATATCCCTTCTCTTACAGAAAGACATGTGAATTTCATATCTTTCATATTTTATTTTGCTGTGGTCTCAGGCTTTGCTCTCGGTAACACGATCGAGTCAAAGACCAAAGGCATCTGGATGTGGTGTGTCCCTCATCCCTCTAAAGCAGGACACACTCTGGTGCTGCTGGACACTGAAGGACTTGGAGATGTGGACAAGGTACATCAATATATCACAAAAAAACACTTTCCTGATTTGTTTCTGTTCATGTGAGATATTTTAAACACAATTACTGAAAAATCTGCTCATTGCATAAGGCAAATTACTGTGCTTCAACTCAAGACCACTCACATACTCTGCTTTAAATTACACAAATATAACAGAATTACTTTGCCAGCACTCTTGGAACGCTTCACGTGTACAAATAATGTGTAACATAGAATAATATCAAAATTATTGTTTGTTATAGGTTGAAAATCGCGGTATTGCAGATTAACATATAGATTAATCAGAAACACGTTTTTTTATGCAAATGTTTTCTCTTAAAGGAATATTCAATTTTCTTAAAAGAAAAATCCAGATAATTTACTCACCACCATGTCATCCAAAATGTTGATGTCTTTCTTTGTCAGTCGAGAAGAAATTATGTTTTTTGAGGAAAACATTGCAGGATTTGTCTCATTTTAATGGACTTTAATAGAGCCCAACATTTAATACTTAACTCAACACTTAACAGTTTTTTTTCAACGGAGTTTCAAAGGACTATAAACAATCCCAAACGAGGCATAAGGGTCTTATCTAGCAAAACGATTGTCATTTGTTGAAAAAAAATGCACTTTTAAACCACAACTTTTCGTCTAGGTCCGTTCCTGTGCGACCTAACGTAAATGCGTAGTGACGTATGGAGGTCACGTGTTACATATATAAAACACACATTTGCGGACCATTGTAAACAATAAACTGACACAAAGACATTAATTAGTATCAGTTGACATACAACAACGTAGGAACGGTCCTCTTTCAACACACTTGTAAACACTGGGGCGGAGTTTCGCGTTTGTCCTCTGTGACCTCTTGACATCATGACGTATTGCGTGGGGTCAGCTGGCGTATCACGACCGGATCTAGACGAGAAGTTGTGCTTTAAAAGTGAATTTTTTTTTTCTTTCACCCTTATGCCTCGTTTGGGATCGTTTATAGACCTTTGAAACTCCGTTGAAAAAAACTGTTAATTGTTGAGTTAAGTATTAAATGTTGGGCTCTATTAAAGTCCATTAAAATGAGAAAAATCCTGCAATGTTTTTTCTCAAAAAACATAATTTCTTCTTGACTGAACAAAGAAAGACATCAACATTTTGGATGACATGGTGGTGAGTAAATTATCTGGATTTTTCTTTTAAGAAAATTGAATATTCCTTTAATTGACGAGATAACTCGTCAATAGCAGGGAAAGAGTTAAGGACTGTCATATTGATCTGTTGACAGGGCTATTAACATAAGTTGAACTATTTGTCAGCTGACTGCATCTGAATGTTTCAGGGAGATGAGAAACATGACACTTGGATCTTCTGTCTGGCTCTTCTGCTCAGCAGCACCCTCGTGTACAACAGCTTGGGAGTCATAGATAATATGGCACTGGAAAGACTACAGTATCCTTATATATAATACTATAACCTAATCTCATAATAATGACACCTAGTCTATAATACACTTTTAAAATGCGGAGTAATTTTAAAACTAGCTTTGGGTCAAAAAGGGCCCATTGGGTTGTAATTTAACCTATGCTGATTTGTTTCAGAACAAAATGCTGGGTTGTTTTAACCCATTGTTAGGTCAAATATAAACAATTTTGGGGTTAATTAATTTAAACCCAAAAATGAAAATTCTGTCACCCTCATGTTGTTACAAACCTGTATGAGTTTTTTATTTTTATTTAGATGAACACAAATGAAGATATTTTGATAAATTAAGGTAAGCACACAGTTGATGGTACCCATTGAATTCCATCATATTTGTTTTTTCTACTATGGAAGTCAATGGTTACCATCAGCTGTGTGCTTACCATCATTTATCAAAATATCTGTGTTCATCAGAAAAAAGAAATTCATACAGATTTTAAACAACATGAGGATGAGAAAATGCTGACAGAATTTTCATTTTTGGGTGAACCATCCCTTTAAACCAATGGCTGGGCTCGACCTTCTTTGACCCAACACTGGGTTGAAAATAACCCAGGATTTTTTAAGTGTTTAGACTTAAATCCCAGTTTCAAAATAAAATTATTTTATCCATTATTATTCTCAAAACATTATGACAAATTTTGGTTTAAAATAATGAAATACTATTTATTAATAAAGTGTGGGGGTACTAAGGTTTATGGTCATTTGTAACCCACTCTTTGTTATACAGTTCACACACAAGCACACAGTGTAATTTCTCCTAAATGCCATGGCTGTAGATATATGACAGAACTGAGAGAGCACATCCGTATAAAGGCGAAACAAGACGAAATGGATGAAAGTGAGCAATACTTGAATGTTTTTCCAGCCTTTGTCTGGACCGTTCGTGACTTCTGTCTAGAGCTAGAAAAAGACGATAAACCAATCACAGCTGACCAATATCTGGAGGGAGCTCTGGAACCTAAACCAGGTAAGAAAAACACACATACTTCAAATGATAAACTTCAGAGGACAATTTTATGGTTCACAGGTTCAATATTAGGGATGGGATTAAGATGAGATAAATGCCAATACCCACTAATAATACCTCTCCGATATCGATTCTGAATCGCACAACCGATATTATGCACAGCTTTTTCATGTGCTACAGGCTCTTCAATTAGTGGTAAGTCCTTATCGATCTGTTAATTTGAGTTGTTTATAACAAACATAATCATTATTCATATTCTTTATTGTTATGAAAATACCTAAAAAGGTTTGAAGAACAGCAATACATTTATGCTTAAGCCATTTCCTGGAGCTGTGTGTGTATGGTTCTTCTTCTGTGGCCCATATTAAGTTTCTGCACGAGAGTGCCCTCTGGCTTTTGGATGTAGCAGCATTTTACCCTTATTCATTAAAAAGCATAGCAAGCATCATTGGACGATTTATCGTCCCAACCAGTGTTGTGGGTAACGCATTACAAGTAATGCGCATTACGTAATAATATTACTTTTCTGAAGTAACGAGTAAAGTAACGCATTACTTTATAAATGTACACATTAATATTTGAGTTACTTTTTTAAAAAAGTAATCCAAGTTACTTTTCAGTTTAATTAATTAAATGTAAAATAAAATAATGTACTGAATTAAACTGAACATATTTACATAGAATTATGCACTTTGTGCACCTGAGCAGGAACAGTTTGAGTCAGAAACGGAGATGGCAGGCCAGAGCTTGACATATTGCGATCATAAAAAACATCTGCAAGGCCTGAAAGAGATCAAGCCTCATCCAAGTAAGAAAAAGTAACGCAAAAGTAACGTAAGCATTACTTTCCATGAAAAGTAACTAAGTAACGCAATTAGTTTTCTTTTTTGGGGAGTAACTTAATATCTTAATGCATTACTTTTAAAAGTAACTTTCCCCAACACTGGTCCCAACACTGTTCAATATTCTAATGACTGGCAGTTGACAAGAAGTTGCAAAGTTACTTTTAGTTATTAAAATACCAAAAACAGAATTCTTTCTAGTGCAAAAATGTATGCATCGACTCATCACAACGCCGAAAGGTCTGCACATCCAAGTACCCAGGTTGGGTTCAGGTGCCGGACAACAAAATGTAAATCAAAAAAGGAGAAACATTGAAGTCCGCAATATGGTCCAAATATTTTATTAATAGCACAACGTTTTGACCTTCGTTTTGACGGTTTTCATCATGTACAAACATTGTTATTTTAATGTATACAATGTAAGGTACAGTGTCTTAAATTCTTGCCTAGCTCCCAAATGCACACAGTGGATTATGCTCAATGTCTTTTGGAAACCAAAACATTTTATTTCCAAAAGGTATTTGTTCTAGAGGTCAGTTTAGTCAATAGCCAGATCGATAAACTAGCACAGACTGAAAGTTAATTTGGGCCAGGCGCGAAACCGCAGCAACGCATTTGCATCAGATGAAACTGTCTATACAAAGAGTTTTCTCGTCAGTTAAGAGATAACATTTCCCTGCCAAATGACATTTTCTGGTGAGTTTTTACACTAATCTGTAATTTTGCTATTATCCACTAGACGCCTTTACCCAACTTATAAAAAACTGAAGCAAAAAAATTTCATTAATTTTAAACTCGGTTTATGTTATGATAACCGTTCTGAATCTAATCTCTAACAAAATTCCTTTACAAAAATGCAATTATTTCAGCTTTTTGCTATTAATAAATTTTGGTATTTTTGAAGAAACCCACCCATATTTGAGAGGTGATAAAAGAGAACAGATGAAGATAGGATGAACCCGTTTTGTTCATTTGCATGTTTATATATTTATAGAAGAAAATTTCCTGGAAGGCATTTTCTGAAACTTTTGTGAAAATCACAAAAAATGCTGGCGGACAACTTAAAAAAAAAAAAAAAAACATGCTTGCGGGGAATGAGTTAATACTTTGAAAGTGTGACGTGATTGCCAGTCTAGGAAAGTGTGACCAGGCCAGTCTTGGATACATTACAGATTACAGCAGTGGTAATTTGTATTTTCTTTATTATTCAAAGGTGACTCAGATAGAATTGAGCAGTATAATCTGCCCCGCCGCTGTCTGCGAAATTTCTTTGAGACGAGAAAGTGTTTCGTCTTCCCTCGACCTGCTGCACCGAAGGACATGAAGAGAATGGAGAAGCTGACGGAGGCTGAACTCGATCCAGAGTTCCTGCAACAGGCAAACATTTTTTGTCAATACATCTACAACAGTGCACCATCAAAAACTATAGGGGCAGGCTGCACAGTCACAGGAACCGGTGAGGACCTCAGAATCTATTATAAGACATATAAATGCCATTTTTATATATAACACAATTTTTTTCTTTTAATCAAGTATGTTGTGGATTTACTTCTGATATTTAAAGGGACACTCCACTTTTGTAAAAAATATTCTCATTTTCCAGCTCCCCTAGAGTTAAACATTAGATTTTTACCGTTTTGGAATTCATTCAGCCGATCTCTGGGTCTATAGCATAGTTTAGCATAATCCATTTAATCTGATTAGACCATTCTGATGTAATAATCAAGGACTTTGCTGCTGTAACATGGTTGTAGGAGGCACAATGATATTACGCAGCGCCCGAAAATAGTCCCCTTGGTTACTTTCAAGGGGACAGAGAATGAAAAACCATTTTTACCTGGTCTTTGTTGAATAATGGTAGTCTACCCGCATTCACGAACATACAAAAAGTGCTAAACATGCTAAACATCTCAGTCTCATAGAAATTCCTCTTTTAGAAATGTCAGCCAGAAAACGGCCCAACTGAAAAACTGATGCTTATGACATCGCAGGCATCTAACTGCCCCTCCACTTTAAAATAATTGGCTACATTTTTTGAGTGGCAGCAAAGTCAGCCAATCAGTAATGAGATTGCAAGTTAAGCCAGTAGGGGGAGGCAAATACGTGCAAAACCACTTGTTTAAAATCCCCCAACCTAATAGAGCTATCTGAGAGAGGTTTATAGGAAGCTTCTAAGGCATTACAGACCCAAACAAAAAATTTTTTTGTCTACATGTCACATCACAGAACAAGGAGAAGTACCCCGTTCAATCATTCTATGTCACCTTTCAATAGCAGAGGACTATTTTCGGGCAGTGCATAATACCATTGCACCTCCTGCAGCCATGGTACAACAGCAAAGTCCTTGATTTTTATGCCAGAATGAGAGTATAGTTCCTAACTATATCGGCCTAGAAAATCGCAACTTTTAATTTTCCGTCAGTCTTAGTACCCAATGTAACTACAGAAGAGTCAAGTTTTAAATAGGAAAAATATCCAAACTCTTTGGTTATTTTTAGCGCAATGCTAATGGTCTAATCAGATTCAATGGATTATGCTAAACTATGCTAAAAATGGTACAGCCACAATCACATGTTTAGCTCTGGGGGAGCTTGAAAATGAGCATATTAAAAAAAAGAGTGTCCCTTTAAACTAACTAATGAAAATGAATTGTGAATGTTTGTTATGGTAGTTTTGGGTAATCTGGCTGAAGTATATGTGGAGTCAATCCGCAGTGGAAGTGTACCATGTCTGGAAAACGCAGTGATCTCCCTGGCTAAGATCCATAATGAACAAGCAGTGGATGAAGCTCTTCAGCTCTACGTGTCTGAGATGCTCAAATCAATCCAGTTTCCAGTTGACCCAAAACAGCTGTCTAATATTCACGAAAGTGCGAAGAATAAAGCCATTGAAGTCTTCATTCGCAAGTCATTCAACGACACGGATAAAACTTACCAACAACAGCTTGCGGTACCTACAAACATACACACAAACTACAGTAAACAGTTAGAGAAACACATACAACAGAAAAGAAAGTGCGGTGATAGCCAGGAAGTCAAATAAAACTATTAAAATATATAATAATGTAACTGAAGCATGAACATGGTAATGTGTGCATTTTAATTGTACATAACTATAAATTAAATATAGGATAAATCAATGTATAAAACATGCAATGTTGTGGAAATAGGTATTATTTATGTTAAAGACCACATATAAAAAAACACATACGTTTTTCTAGCTGGATGGAGTCATAGCGTGAGCATCTTTATCTCTGTATATCTTTCTGCAGATGAATATTCAAACACAATATGAGCGTTTGTGTGAACAGAATAAGGAAGCATCTGAGAACCTCTGTCAGTCGGTTCTGCGATGTGTGTTTGAGCCGCTGGAAAACAGCTTGCGTAATAGAGACTACATGAAACCTGGAGGACACAGACGGTACAGAGACACACTCGCGCAGCTATCCAGAGATTACAGATCACAAATACAGACACAAATAATGGTACAAAATACACTCACACTTCTTGCATTTATTTTTCTCATTAAAATTGTGTACAGAAACAATTACAGGACGTGTTTGCGTTCACGCAGAAGTCACACTGGGACTTTTCTGGGATCAACACGTTGTGTGAATGGGGTTACAGAGAGAGCGAGAAAGACCTATAGTATTTTTAACTTTTTTAACAGAGCGAGGAGGTATTAAGAAAGTATTTGGAAGAGAAAGAAGAGACTGGAAGAATGATTCAAGCAACAGATGAATGTCTGACTGCTGCAGAATATCAGAAAGAATGTAAGTTACTCAAATATATCAAATTTGTAAAGGACAATATTTGGCAAAGATACAACTACTGTATTTCAAAATCTGGAATCTGAGGGTTGAAAAAATCTAAAAATTGAGAATCACTGGTAACACTTTACTTGAAGGGGTGTTTATAAGTAAGGGATAATGTAGAGTCAGCCGGTAGTTATCGGGAAATAAGCCCCGACAGTGTGATCAGGACCCGACGCGAAGCGGAGGGTCTTGTATCACACTGAAGGGGCTTATTTCCCGATAACTACCGGCTGACTCTACATTATCCCGCTTATTACACGGCTACTTGTCACATAAGAAAAAAAACTGGACATGAATATGAATTTGAAACATTTTATTGGCATATTTGTTTTAAATTAACATTATTTATCCTTCCGCGAAACTTTGCACAGATGCATAAAATGATCGTATACCTTATTAAGATCCTCTGCTTCATACTTGTCTGTCTCCATTTTTTTCTCTTTTAGCCAGTCTTTGAGAAGTTTTAATGCCCATTCTGTATTTTTTTGTGTGTTGGCTTCGTAGCTGTCATGCTCTATTTTGTCAAGTTCAGTCTCAGTAAGCTCTCTGTGTCTTGTCGTGGTTGTCCAGTGTTTGTCACAAGATGGCGCCAAACAAACAGTAATCTTTATTGGCGCGGAGCGATCTTTCTCGTAAAAGTAGTACCGGCTATGCGTTATTATTTTGGAGCGGTTATTATTCGAAAAGAACGAACCTGCAAATGTCTCAACTGACCAATCAGAATCAAGCATTCCAGAGAGCCGTGTAATAAGACTGACATAACACCTTCATAATCATGACATGACACGTGTCCTGAACATGAAGAAGATATTATGCATGTTTATGACAACTGTCATTATGTCATTTTTAATTCAAAGATGACATTGTTTGAGATGTCTTTGTTATGATAACTTTACATAAACCAATACATTATAACTTGTCATAAACATGACATAGCAGAATAATTATCAAATTTAGGAAACTAGCTAGCTTTATGGGTTAAAATTACATTTAACTGGCATTTAAATGTCATTAACAGTGTTGGGAACGTTACTTTAAAAAAGTAATTAGTTATAGTTACTAATTACTTCTCACAAATAGTAACTGAGTTAGTAACTCCGTTACATTATTATAAAAGTAATTAATTACCAGGAAAAGTAATTACTGCGTTACTTAAAAAAAAATAATATTTCAAATAACTTGAATGCCCCTTACAAAATTAAATATGTTAAATGACTAAAATGGATACTAAAGAGAAATCACTAATTTTGTGGCAGCATGTGACGATGTGAGGTGCTTTATTAGATCAGAATTACTTGCCACAGACGTGGAGAGACTTTTTCTTCATGGGCATAAGTTGCACATTACACAAACATTCTTGCCTTTCACCTCAACAATGGAAAAGTAGTGCTTTATACTTCGTGTTTGCGACCGCTACCTTTGAGCTTGTTGTACTTGCCATCGCCCTGTCGCCGGTGTTTTCGGAGTGATTGATGCGCGATGACCGGGCTGCATGTCAGTGCTTTGAGATGGGGCACAGTCAGCAGCAGCATCGCTGCTCGTTGAGAAGAGAAAACGACGCGTATTTTCATGTCAGTCTACAAAAGTCTCCAACCACGCCAGAAAAGATAGCTAGATTTGTCCTATAAAGTCGCTAAAGTGATAGAAAGTTGCTAAATCTAGCGACAAAGTGACCAAGTTGCTCAGACTTTTTAACACTGCTGCTGCTCGCTCCTCTGACTTGGACTGCGCGTGTGGGCAAGCCTTTTTGTGATCTCTGCCTCTGGTTGGCTACCGATGGAAATTAAGCCAATCATCATTCGTTGTGTTTCTCACAACACACACAAGAGAAAAACAGTGTTTGGTTGAGAGAGTGAGCATACGCGGCTGAAAATCACTACAGTAAGATCAATTTTAGTAACGCGCCTCATTTTAATGTCAGTAACGATAACGGCGTTATAACGGGGGAAACAGTAATTTATTTGATTACTCGTTACTGAAAAAAATAACGCAGTTACTAACGACAATTACTTATAACGCCGTTATTCCCATCACTGGTCATTAAGTGTTAATACTCTATTATATAGTTTTATAACAACATCATGAATATTTTTCTTGACCTCAACTGGTACAAATTGAACTTCTCATTTAAATGTCAATAAGCATTAATACTTTGTCAAATAGTTTTAAATACCATAACAAAATGTAACAGACACGTCAAATGATCATACTTAACTTTATGTATGTGCAAAATACACACAGAGGGTTCTGAAATTTTCTGACATAGAATTTTTTTTTTTTAATACATTTAACGTAATTAACTGTTTTTCCAGCAATATGGACCCAACGCTGCATGGCTAAACCCAATATTGTGCTGTTTTCTTTAAATTTGATGTGAATCGTTCTCCAAATGCAATTACAATACAATTTTATCAATTATTATTATTATTATTATTATTATAAAAAATATGAACTGAGGAATATTTATGATGCTGTTATAATACTATTTGACAGAGTATTAACACTTAATGACATTTTAATGACAGATTTAATTTGTATCAGTGGTAAAAATTAGTCGGTTTAATTGTCTTGTTCAGTGTTGTGGGGAATGCATTACAAAGTAACGTGCATAACGTAATAATATTGATTTTTATGAAGTAACGCATTACTTTATAAATATTAATATTTGAGTTACTTTTTAAAAAAAGTAATGCGAGTTACTTTTCAGTTTAATTAATTCAATGTTTTTTTTTTACAATGAACTGCATCAAACTGAACGTATTAACAAAGATTTACACACTTTTTGCGTGAGCGCATGAGCGGGAACAGTCATAAAAAGAGATGGCAGGCCAGGGCTTCACATTTTTGCAATGAAAATATGCAATTTCTGAATGCAGAACTTCTCAGTTGTAAAAGCCACCTGCAAGGCCTGAAAGAGATCAAGCCTCAGCTAAGTAAGAAAAAGTAACGCAAAAGTAACTTGCAAGTAACGTAAGCATTACTTTCAAATAAAAATATCTAAGTTACGCAATTAGTTACCTTTTTGGGGAGTAACTTAATATTGTAATGCATTACTTTTAAAAGTAACTTTCCCCAACACTGGTCTTGGTAATGTCAAGTTGTCATGACAAGTTATAATGTATTGGTTTATGTGAAGTTGTTATAACAAAGACATCTCAAACAAAGTCATCTTTGCATTAAACATGACATAATGACAGTTGTCATAAATCTGCATAAAATCTCCTTCATGTTCATGACCCGTGTCATGTCATGATTATGAAGGTGTCATGTCAGTTTTATGAACACCCCTTCAAGTAAAGTGTTACCAAATTGCCTTTTAAAGTTGTTGTCCAAATCCTTAGCAACACATATTACTATTCATAAATACATTTTTGATTTATTTACCGTAAAAAATGTACTAAATATCTTTATGAAACATGATCTTTTAATATTATCCTAATGATTTTTGGCACAAAATAAAAATCTATCATAAATTGTTCACTTCACATTCATATAGCTGATTTTCGTACACTATATATCTGTTCCAGTAATAACAAAATGTAAAAGTAAAATATGGTAATAAACATATAACAGCAACTTTAGCATGCAACACTTGACAGAGCTGACAAATATTGCGTTATTTTGTCTTGTGATGCCTCCTATCAGCAACAATTGCAGCCATTTCGAGTGTGGTAAAATGGTTTAAGACATGCTTTTTTGGTGTTAAAAATGGCGCAAAAACCAGCAATATCTCACCCACAAACATTAGTAAATCATGTTGGGTGAATAATTTAAATAATCTCCTCCCATACATTTTTAAATACATATGCAATAAGGTCAGTCACAAAAATAACTAGACCATACACCTCTTTTGCACAAATTTTCCAATGTGCGTCTTCAGTAAATCCATAATGCAAAAATTATTGTTTGCGCTGGCGCAAGATGTTAGTAAATCTAGCCCTAAATCTTTTTAACGCCTTCCTAGTATCATGATTCCCATGTCGGCTTCCTTCACTTTCCGGACTCCATTTCCCAATAATCCTTTGCACCCTGTCATCCACCATCCTGGTATCATTACCATCACCTGTTTACTATTATCTGGACTATATATAAACTTTGCCTTTTGTCGGTTCTCGTCAATATTTTTATGCATTGTATCACCAGTATACATTAATAAAACCACTTATTCGTCATCCTCGTCTCCCATGTTTGGAATAAACATGACACCTAAATTATATCAAATTTTACAGTAGAGTTTATGTCTTTATACGCACTAAACCGTCTCTCTGTCTTGACAGTGGAAAGACAAAGACGACTTCTTTTAGAACAAGAGCAAAGAGAACGAAAGGCCGAGAACCTGCGACAGCAACAGATACTAGAAGAACAACAACGAGCCCACGAGGAGCATATGAGACAACTCATGGAGAAGCAAAGACTTGAAGAAGAGAGAATAAGACAAGAAAATGAACGCATACAGGAGGCCAAACTAAGGGTAAGACGACTAATAAATTCACTGTGCCGCCATGTTTTTACTGTACAGTAGCCCTAAACAGACAAACTGTTTTACAGAGCGTGTTTGGTCACAACGTTGTCTCAGACGATGATGTGTTTTTCCTGTGGTTTCTTTCAAACAATGACACAAAATACAGTGGGTTTGAAAAAGTGTTTGCCCCCCTACAGTTTTTTCATTTAAAAACTGCATGTTGTGTTCACTTGTGGTTTATTTGACTAATATTTAAATTAGTTTGATGATCTGAAACATTAAAGTGTGACAAGAAACATAAGACATCTGGAGAGGGACCAACCCTTTTTCACACCACTGTAGTTCATTTTTGTTTTTACGTCTAGTTAAGAATATATACATTTAAACAGCTAAACCATATACAGTGTTACTCTTTATAAGATGCCTGAAAGTTAAGCGAAATACAAGCTGGTTGTTTTTGCATGACCATGAGAAAGGTTTAAGGAGGAGAAGGCAGAAAGGAGATAAGATACATCAAGGCCATGACATGAGCTGAGAAAGAGAAAGGAGGGATGCACCTGGAGAGAAGTATTGTGAAACTGAACGAGGAGGATGAAAGACCTTCAGAACAAGATTTCTAAACACTGTTAAGATATTTTACACAGAGTTTACGAGGAAAGCATAAACACACATTTGTTTTACCCAATATTACATAAAATATATGTATATAAATGATCACCAACCTCAAAAGATCACACTTTATTAACTCTTTTATTGTGCCAAATTGTAATCCTGTTTAAAAATTTGCCATATGTTTAAAGCCCTATTCGGATGGTAATTGTTTCTCGTGGGAACATAAGGTATTTTCATAATTTACAGGGAGTAGTCAGTGATTTTTTTGCTGTCCAAATCCAGAATGTCTGTGTTTTTCTCCGACCACCCGCATAAAAATTGATGAACACCAGGGTTGTGTGGTCATTTCTAAAATCCACACGAGCGTTTGGGCAAAAGTTTGTTACCGCAGCTTAGAGCTGCACGATTCTGTATAAAATGATTCTTTTGCTTAAAATAAAGATCACGATTCTCAAGAACTTTGTTAATTTTAAAGATGTCCAACCCCTGAACATTAGGTTAACATTAGTTTTTACAGGTGCAAAGAATTCTGCTTCTGAACGTTTCAGATAAGTGTAGATAATTTATAAATTCAGTTAATGTTCATTGTAGAGTGATTATGTATTCATTTTTATTTAGCTTTAATAAAAAATTAATACGTTTTGGTGCAAATTGCTGCCACATGGATTGAAATTTCTTTATGTTAATGAGCTATGACGCGGTTCGTTGACAACCAATCAGAAGGCGGAAACGTTCGGCGGCAACCAATCTAAAGGCGAAGGCGGAAACGTTTGGCCACAACCAATCAGAAGGCGAAGGCAAAAAAACGTTCGGCGGCAACCAATCGGAAGGCGAAGGTGGAAACATTCAGCCGCAACCAATCAGAAGGCGAAGGCAAAAAAGGTTCGGCGACAACCAATCGGAAGGCGAAGGTGGAAACATTCAGCCGCAACCAATCAGAAGGCGAAGGCAAAAAACGTTCGGCGGGAACCAATCAGAAGGCGAAGGCGGAAACGTTTGGCCACAACCAATCAGAAGGCGAAGGCAAAAAACGTTCGGCGGCAACCAATCGGAAGGCGAAGGTGGAAACATTCAGCCGCAACCAATCAGAAGGCGAAGGCAAAAAACGTTCGGCGGGAACCAATCAGCACGCGAAGGCGGAAACCTTCAGCCGCAACCAATCAGAAGGCGAAGGCAAAAAACGTTCGCCGGGAACCAATCAGAAGGCGAAGGCGGAAACGTTTGGCCGCAACCAATCAGAAGGCGAAGGCAAAAAACGTTCGGCGGCAACCAATCGGAAGGCGAAGGTGGAAACATTCAGCCGCAACCAATCAGAAGGCGAAGGCAAAAAACGTTCGGCGGGAACCAATCAGAAGGCGAAGGTGGAAACGTTCGGCCGCAACCAATCAGAAGGCGAAGGCAAAAAACATTCGGCGGGAACCAATCAGAAGGCGTAGGCGGAAACATTCGGCCACAACCAATCAGAAGGCGAAGCCAAAAAACGTTCGGCGGCAACCAATCGGAAGGCAAAGGTGGAAATGTTCGGCGGCAACCAATCAGAAGGCGAAGGCGGAAACGTTCGGCGGCAACCAATCAGAAGGCGAAGGCAAAAAACGTTAGGCCGCAACCAATCAGAAGGCGAAGGCAAAAAACATTCGGCGGGAACCAATCAGAAGGCGTAGGCGGAAACATTCGGCCGCAACCAATCAGAAGGCGAAGGCAAAAAACGTTCGGCGGCAACCAATCGAAAGGCAAAGGTGGAAACGTTCGGCGGCAACCAATCAGAAGGCGAAGGCGGAAACGTTTGGCGGCAACCAATCGGAAGGCGAAGGTGGAAATATTCAGCCGCAACCAATCAGAAGGCGAAGGCAAAAAACGTTCGGCGGGAACCAATCAGAAAGCGAAGGCGGAAACGTTCGGCCACAACCAATCAGAAGGCGAAGGCAAAAAACGTTTGGCGGAAATGTTCGGCCGCAACCAATCAGAAGGCGAAGGCAAAAAATGTTCGGCAGCAACCAATTGGAAGGCAAAGGTGGAAACGTTCGGCGGCAACCAATCGGAAGGCAGAAACCTCCGCTTGAGAGGATTCCAGAAAATGCATTAGAGCGTCAGAGCACTTGGGCCAAATACAGGAAACTAATGTAAGTGGTCAAGTGCAAAGACAGCAAGTGTGGTTATTTGGACACAGCCATTGTTCCCCCTGTGCTAAAAACCTTCCGGGAAGGGATAAGATACTGAATAAGATCCTCTTTTTGGTACTAAAACTACGTCAAGGTTCTTGTCGGACGTACCGGCACATTGCTCTGCCTCACTAATTCTCTTTAGTTTCGGTTTCTTTGTCTAACTTCTCGGCGAAAGCATCCGCTGTACAGTGGGTGCGACGTCATCGCGTCCGGTGTGATTGCGTGTTCTCAAAAGAACTGACGAGACTGCGTCTTTGCTCTTTGAAAATATAATTACCTGAATCGTTGAAATGCTGGATTAAGATCGTTTGGGGGGTCAAATCGAGATCTTTTAACGATTAATCGTGCAGCTCTACCGCAGCTTACCCTCCGGGCTCCTCGGACGATTCCTTCTGTGCATGCCCTGGCTCCAAATTGACTTTTTTGCGTAACATGTCAGAGCCCATCGTCAGACATTTTACGTTCAATTCATTACAATGGAAGGAAGCGGTGTTGCGTCGTCCATCTTTTTTTTACAATCTATGTGATAAACCTTTTGTAAAAGACCCTCTACCGAAAGTATATTTATTACGTTGTATAATTGTATGTATATAATTGGCTACACTATATATTATTAGTATCACATTTTACTTGAGTAATGCTGTATGTGTAAACTTTGGAATAGTCTTAAAGTCTAGAAAATGCACTTTTAATTGTGTTTAAATCAGAAAATGAGTTGCTAGTGTTTGTGCAGAAACACCTTTTTATTATACAAATCCATCTCTTCTCCTTTGTGTAAACCGCAACAGTCAAACAAAACAGGCTGTTGGGCATCGCCTATCAATATGATGTCACATTGATTATGCCCCACCCATGACCACTCACAGACTCCTTATCCTTATGAGCGCGTTGTTCAATCTTCTGCCACGGACAAATGTTTTGATGTAATCCAAAGCACATGTGTAAGCGCTTTACCCCCTACTTTACATACGGGGAGGGGAAAAGAAACTTTCTTTGCATTTAAAGAAACACACACAAAAACAGCGCATTTTTCAATGCAGCCACAAATGGCCATGTTCAACATCGTATAATGAAGGATATGTGGTGTATTTTGAGCTGAAACTTTACAGACACATTCTGGGGATACCAAAGACTACTTTTTATATTGCTGAAAATGCCTAGGGTAGGGGCCCTTTAAATCTTGTTGCATAGCAGCTTTACAAGAAATAATGCCTTACAAACCCCAGCGAGTGAGATATAAATAATTCTGGAATGTGTGTAGAATGTATTTTTCTCTGAAATTTCTGGAGGCCGCCTGGGGGTCCCAGGACCCTATTTTGAAAAAAATTTAGACTACACATCTGTGTGTTTGGACTGTTATTAGATGTGTTTTAAACACAAAATTGGTTGCTGGCTATTAAATTTGTGGTTTTAGGACGTCAGATATTCTTTGTAGCAGTTAAGGGTCTTTGTCATCTATTTTGTTTCATTTATGTTTTATATATTATATTACAGGAACAGGAGCGTTTGCTTCAGGAAAGGCATCAACAGGAGGCTGCAGAGCTGCAGATGATGATCAATAGAATGCATGCAAGCAATTCAAGTAGTGGAGGCGATTGCTGCATCCTCTGATCATAAACCAGACACCCCTGCATTATGTTGTTTTGTTTTTGAATAGTTACATTTATTTTAGGTCAAATATGAGGAGCTTAAACATGCATCTAGACTTGAGCCCTGTCTGGGAAACCACTCCTATTATGTACTGTAGCATCACCTGACCGGTGTACAAGACTAATGAATGTATATCTACTTTTATTGTTTTAATGCTCTGTAGGTTTATGTGGTGATATGGTCCAGCCATTACTTTCACTTAATTATTGAAATATAATTATATTATGTGGGGGAAAAAAGCTGTTAACGTTGCACTGATATTTCTGAATATTTGATATATAACTGATGATGGTTATTTTAAAAATAAAATGCAGGTCCACCAAAACAAGTCATTTTGAGATTTTTATTCTGAAATATTTTTAAAGACCCCCTGACCCAAAGAGTCTGTGGTAGTACCACTTTTAAAAATGTCTAGAAGATGACCTTTAACTCATTATGTTGGCTTGAGAAAGCCAACATACTGTTGTTGCACTTAAACTTATTATTATTATTCTTTTTCCGAGACTAAAATTTCTAACTCTAACTCGTCCTAGAGCTTTCAAGCTACAGCCATCAAACTTTGGACAGACCTTCGGTCTGATCTGACTCGAGTTGCTATATCTTTTCTAACTGATGGGACCTTCCGAATTCCTAAACGGGGCGCTGAAACACCCCAAAATTTCCATTGACTTAACATTGAGACAAACTTTGACGGGTCATAGCTGCGAGTGAGAAACTTGTAGAAACTTTTGGCTTACCACATTTAAGGAGGCTGACAGGCTGTGTAAGAGCATACCTCACAATGGGGTGTAAGCTGTACTGCTGGGGTGTAAGAGGCCCCCAAAATTTCCCATTGACTTATAATGGGGCAGGAAACATGCCCATAAAAGGGAATAAAAGCGTCCCAGATGGTATATCTTCACTTTAGAGTGTCTTAGAGACATGGGGGTGGGCTCATTTTACTCAAGCATCCAATCAGTCTCTTAGGATCACCCCAGAGCTATTAAGCCACGCCCCTAGCAACAATTTTGGGTACCCTAGCAACATCTCCCATAGACTACCATTATAAAAAGCCCAGATGGATATCTTTGCACCAGAGTGTCAAAGAGACATAGGGGTGGGCTCATTTTACTCAGGCATCCAATCAGTCTCTTAGGATTCTTATTGAGGTATTAAGCCACGCCCCTAGCAACAAAATATGAAGACCCTAGCAACATAATAAACAAAGCCTTATATCTCTGGATCTGAACATCGTAGAGACACAGGGGTTGGACCGTTTTACTTGTGGCTTGAAGTGTGATCATTATGGGATGCCAATTTTCTCCCTAGCAACCAAACTTAGTACCCTAGCAACGGAATAACAAAGCCTCATATCGCTGCATCAGAACATTGTAGAGACACGGGGGTTGGACCGTTTTACTTGTGGCTTGAAGGGTGATCATTATGGGATGCCAATTTTCTCCCTAGCAACCAAACTTAGTACCCTAGCAACGCAATAAATGTTAGCTTCATGCTAGCTTCCTGCTAATCATGCTAGCTTCATGCTAGCTTCATGCTAATCATGCTAACATCATGCTAGCTTCCTGCTAATCATGCTAGCTTCATAATAGCTTCATGCTAATCATGCTAACATCATGCTAGCTTCCTGCTAATCATGCTAACTTCATGCTAGCTTCATGCTAATCATGCTAACTTCATGCTAGCTTCATGCTAATCATGCTAACATCATGCTAGCTTCATGCTAATCATGCTAGCATCATGCTAGCTTCATGCTAATCATGCTAGCATCATGCTAGCTTCATGTTAATCATGCTAGCATCATGCTAGCTTCATGCTAATCATGCTAGCATCATGCTAGCTTCATGCTAATCATGCTAGCAGCATGCTAGCTTCATGCTAATCATGCTAACATCAAGCTAGCTTCATGCTAATCATGCTAGCATCATGCTAGCTTCATGCTAATCATGCTAGCATCATGCTAGCTTCATGCAAATCATGCTAACATCATGCTAACTTCATGCTAATCATGCTAACATCATGCTAGCTTCATGCTAATCATGCTAGCATCATGCTAGCTTCATGTTAATCATGCTAACTTCATGCTAATCATGCTAGCATCATGCTAGCTTCATGCTAATCATGCTAGCAACAAGCTAGCTTCATGCTAATCATGCTAGCATCATGCTAGCTTCATGCTAATCATGCTAACATCATGCTAGCTTCATGGTAAATCATGCTACCTTCATACTTAAACATACTAACAGCCAGATAGCCTACTAAACTAAACTTATGTCAAACCGTTTTAAACGTTCAGGCTACGCTTTCTCAAGCCAACATAAAGTTTGTCTTCAAACTTTACCATCTAGTTATTATTCTTTTTCCGAGACTAAAATTTCTAACTCTAACTCGTCCTAGAGCTTTCAAGCTACAGCCATCAAACTTTGGACAGACCTTCGGTCTGATCTGACTCGAGTTGCTATATCTTTTCTAACTGATGGGACCTTCCGAATTCCTAAACGGGGCGCTGAAACACCCCAAAATTTCCATTGACTTAACATTGAGACAAACTTTGACGGGTCATAGCTGCGAGTGAGAAACTTGTAGAAACTTTTGGCTTACCACATTTAAGGAGGCTGACAGGCTGTGTAAGAGCATACCTCACAATGGGGTGTAAGCTGTACTGCTGGGGTGTAAGAGGCCCCCAAAATTTCCCATTGACTTATAATGGGGCAGGAAACATGCCCATAAAAGGGAATAAAAGCGTCCCAGATGGTATATCTTCACTTTAGAGTGTCTTAGAGACATGGGGGTGGGCTCATTTTACTCAAGCATCCAATCAGTCTCTTAGGATCACCCCAGAGCTATTAAGCCACGCCCCTAGCAACAATTTTGGGTACCCTAGCAACATCTCCCATAGACTACCATTATAAAAAGCCCAGATGGATATCTTTGCACCAGAGTGTCAAAGAGACATAGGGGTGGGCTCATTTTACTCAGGCATCCAATCAGTCTCTTAGGATTCTTATTGAGGTATTAAGCCACGCCCCTAGCAACAAAATATGAAGACCCTAGCAACATAATAAACAAAGCCTTATATCTCTGGATCTGAACATCGTAGAGACACAGGGGTTGGACCGTTTTACTTGTGGCTTGAAGTGTGATCATTATGGGATGCCAATTTTCTCCCTAGCAACCAAACTTAGTACCCTAGCAACGGAATAACAAAGCCTCATATCGCTGCATCAGAACATTGTAGAGACACGGGGGTTGGACCGTTTTACTTGTGGCTTGAAGTGTGATCATTATGGGATGCCAATTTTCTCCCTAGCAACCAAACTTAGTACCCTAGTAACGGAATAAACAAAGCCTTATATCTCCGCATCAGAACATTGTAGAGACACGGGGGTTGGACCGTTTTACTTGTGGCTTGAAGGGTGATCATTATGGGATGCCAATTTTCTCCCTAGCAACCAAACTTAGTACCCTAGCAACGCAATAAATGTTAGCTTCATGCTAGCTTCCTGCTAATCATGCTAGCTTCATGCTAGCTTCATGCTAATCATGCTAACATCATGCTAGCTTCCTGCTAATCATGCTAGCTTCATAATAGCTTCATGCTAATCATGCTAACATCATGCTAGCTTCCTGCTAATCATGCTAACTTCATGCTAGCTTCATGCTAATCATGCTAACTTCATGCTAGCTTCATGCTAATCATGCTAACATCATGCTAGCTTCATGCTAATCATGCTAGCATCATGCTAGCTTCATGCTAATCATGCTAGCATCATGCTAGCTTCATGTTAATCATGCTAGCATCATGCTAGCTTCATGCTAATCATGCTAGCATCATGCTAGCTTCATGCTAATCATGCTAGCAGCATGCTAGCTTCATGCTAATCATGCTAACATCAAGCTAGCTTCATGCTAATCATGCTAGCATCATGCTAGCTTCATGCTAATCATGCTAGCATCATGCTAGCTTCATGCAAATCATGCTAGCATCATGCTAACTTCATGCTAATCATGCTAACATCATGCTAGCTTCATGCTAATCATGCTAGCATCATGCTAGCTTCATGCTAATCATGCTAACTTCATGCTAATCATGCTAGCATCATGCTAGCTTCATGCTAATCATGCTAGCAACAAGCTAGCTTCATGCTAATCATGCTAGCATCATGCTAGCTTCATGCTAATCATGCTAACATCATGCTAGCTTCATGGTAAATCATGCTACCTTCATACTTAAACATACTAACAGCCAGATAGCCTACTAAACTAAACTTATGTCAAACCGTTTTAAACGTTCAGGCTACGCTTTCTCAAGCCAACATAAAGTTTGTCTTCAAACTTTACCATCTAGTTTCTTATTACTGCCTGCCACTGCTTTTCAAACCAATGAGGTAATATCTGGTTTTTAATTCATCTGAGAGTGCTGGGGAAAAATATGAATTTGTATTTTTAGAAGAGCTTGACTGCAACCACTGAAAAGCTCAAAAGTGCAACCAAACTATAAAAAAATTCACAATGGTTAAACCACCAAACAGGATATTTAACATCAAAATAAAACGAGTTAAATTACAGTCCATTGAAAGATGAGTTTTTATTGAGTTTGATGGATGTTTTGTTATAATACACTGTTTGTTGGTTTAACCTGTGAATCATCAGATGAGTGCTTTTCAATATGGCCAGATGAGGGAGCCATATTCATATTAGAAATATATCAGAGCAACATTTTAAGGTCATTGTTGTCGATGTTATAAATACCTGCTTTTCTTTATACAATAAGATTTACATGCTAAAACAATAAGACATTTCTCTCCTGTCCTGATTCAATAATGAGTTTATTTAGCATGCAGGAAAATGGTCTGAGCTTAGGAACATCTTCAGGTTTCTTTGCTTGTGTCTTAAAGGACAAACTCACAATTTAACCTTCAAATCATGGCTTTGCTTAAAGCGGACGTTTTTCCTAATTCCATTTTTTTCAAACTTTAGTTAGTGTGTAATGTTGCTGTTAGAGCATAAATATTGCCTACAAAAATTTTAAAGCTCAAAGTTTACTGCCAAGCAATATATTTTAATATATAACAGAATCCTACAGAGTACTACAGAGGTGAAGCAGTTATCAACAGGAGTCCACAGAAACGTGTAAGTGTATTTGATTTTAGACTTGTGAAGTTTTAGCGCAGTGTCATTGCTAAGAAACGCTCTCTTGTTTACCTTTGTCTCACGTGCTGCAATCCGCGTTTGTTCTCGCGTGTCCTCGCGTGCTTTAGTGTATTACAGTAAATACAGTAGTAGTTTCGGCCATTAACTTGTTGTTGATTGTTTTCGGGCGTGGCCTGCTGAGTTTCAGCCCACATTTGAAGCACTTATTAAAGCAGTCAGTCCACCGCGGCAGCGGTCGCGTGCAGCCCTCGTCGTGTGAAGACCGAAGAGTGTAAAGACCATCGACTCTACCTGCGCAACTCCACCGAGCAGGGACACCGACTGGGCACTTAAGTATTGCACTTTTTGTACTAACTTTTTCTGTTTATCTATACAGCACTCTTTTTCCTCTCTTGTACATTTCCTATTCTTATAATTTTACTATGTGCTTTCAAATCTCTACTGTCATTACAACTCGTAAATCTGTTGTATCACGTCGCCGTGGGAGAAATATTAATAACCTAATAATATTAATGATCCTTCTGATCTCTGCCTCTATCAGTCTCTTCTTGCCTCCTTCTCCAAGGATGTCTCCTCTGCAAAGACCCTATACTACCATTCAAAGATTAACAACTCGCCTGACTCTCACACTCTCTTCAAGACCTTCTCTACCCTTCTTTGTCCCCCTGCCCCTCCACCTTCGTCCGACCTAACGGCTGATGATTTTGCTTCCTTCTTTGTGAAGAAAACGAAAACTATTAGCAGTCAGTTCTCCGAGCCGCCGCTTCTTGCGCATTCTCAAATCCCTGAGACATGCTCCCTTCCCTCCTTCTCTCTCCTATCCGAAGCAGATGTTTCCAAGGTCTTGGCTTCTAATCATCCGACTACCTGCCCGCTAGATCCCATACCCACCCATCTCCTCCAGGCCATCTCTCCGTCTGTTATCCCTGCTCTCACTCACATTATCAATTCATCCCTTTCCACTGGCACCTTCCCTGTAGCATTTAAAGAGGCTTGGATAACCCCGTTGCTGAAGAAACCCACTCTCAATCCTGCTATGCTAGAGAACTACAGACCTGTTTCTCTTCTTCCCTTCATTTCCAAGACTCTTGAACGCATTGTGTTCAACCAGCTCTCCACTTTCTTCACACAAAATAAGCTCCTGGATAGCAATCAGTCTGGATTCAAAAGTGGTCACTCCACTGAGACTGCGCTGCTCTCAGTCATTGAGGCCCTAAGACAGGCAAGGGCAGCCTCCAAATCATCTGTGCTGATCTTACTGGATCTATCTGCAGCTTTTGACACGGTCAATCACCGCATCCTCCTGTCGACTCTCATGTCTATGGGTGTCACTAACACAGCGCTTCTATGTTTCAAGTCGTACCTCTCTGATAGATCATTTCGGGTATCCTGGAGAGGTGACGTCTCCGAACCCCAACGTCTTGATACCGGGGTCCCTCAAGGCTCTGTGCTTGGACCGCTGCTCTTTTCGATATACATGACATCCCTGGGCTCTGTCATTCGGCAACATGGCTTTTCCTACCACTGCTATGCAGACGACACTCAACTCCACTTGTCGTTCCACCCAGATGATCCTACGGTTTCTGCCCGCATCTCGGCATGCCTGAGGGACATCTCACTCTGGATGAAGGATCACCATCTCCAGCTTAACCTTGCGAAGACAGAACTGCTTGTCATATCATCTGAACCAAAGATTCAGCACAACTTTTCCATTCAGCTAGGTTCCTCGACCATCACGCCTTCCAAGACGGCCAAAAACCTGGGAGTGGTCATTGATGATCGGCTTAGCTTCACGGAGCATGTTGCCAGCACCGCTCGCTCTTGTAGATTCATCCTCTACAATATTAGGAAAATTAGACCTTTCCAAGATGAGCATGCTACGCAGGTCCTGGTCCAAGCTCTTGTCCTGTCCAGGCTGGACTACTGCAATGCGCTACTGGCAGGACTTCCAGCCTGCACTACCAAACCCTTACAGATGATTCAGAACGCAGCGGCAAGAGTGGTCTTCAATGAGCCAAAGAGGGCGCACGTCACTCCTCTCTTTGTCAAGTTACACTGGCTTCCTATAGCAGCCCGCATCAAATTTAAGGCTCTGCTCCTGGCCTTTAAAACCACCACTGGGTCAGCACCCCCTTACCTTCGCTTGCTTATAGAGCCTTATGTACCCTCTTGATCACTGTGCTCTGCCACCGAGCGACGACTTGTGGTACCATCTCAAAAAGGGAAGAAAACACTAACGCGTACGTTCTCAGGAACTGTCCCACAACTGTGGAATGATCTGCCGGTTGTGACACGATCAGCTGACACTGTAGCTGTCTTTAAGACTCGGCTAAAAACCCATCTCTTCCACCATTACCTAACTTCCTAATTACAGATTTACTATCTTTATTTAGTTACCCTTCTCTTTATCTCTTTCTCTATCTACCTTCCTCTTTATCTAAAAAAAAAAATAATAATTACTAACATACCCTTGGCTATGTATATTGTGTTGGACTTGATGAGACTATTTCCAGTGCACTTATGTATTGCTGTTCTTATGTTGCCATAATTGCTTCTAGTGTTTACCTCACTTGTAAGTCGCTTTGGACAAAAGCGTCTGCTAAATGACTAAATGTAAATGTAAATATACGACATAAACTGGTTATTAGTTCATGTTTATAATAGTTCTTAATGTGTTTGCGCTTACTTTTGTTATGTTTTAAATAGTGATGCACCGATGTATTGGCCGTCGATATTTATTGGCCGATTTTTTTATGAATTTGAAACCATCGGCATATCGGCAATAGCACAAGAAAGGCCGATACCGATTGTTTATTAATTAACCGCATAAAGGCAATGAGTTGCATGTCTGTTGTTTAATTAAAATGATTTAATGTTCTGGTGTGCACTATACTTAAGCACCGACAGAAAACCTTTGTTGAGCTGGCCCAAATGTCTTGGACAATAAAAGAAACAGACTGCATTTTAGTGGGGGAAAAGAAGTATTTTTACTCTGTTTAAAGCAATAGCACTGGCATTATTTATGTTTATTAAAGAAATCCATTATATATAAAAAAAAAATGAGTAAATGTTGTTAATAAAAGAAATGCTGAATAGCAAAAACCACCTTTGAAGGTTGTCAAGTTGTCTTATTATATTTGTTTTAGCTTAATTTGTGCCTCTCTTATTATGTTGGTCAGTTGAATGTTAATTAGATCCAATCCATGTTCAGTAAAAATAATTTGATGCAGAAATAAACTAGCTAATAGACCAACTAGTGTTTAATATCGGTATCGGACAGACGTCTGTTTAAATCGGTATTGGCAAAAAAAAAATCCTATCGGTGCATCCCTAGTTTTAAATGAAAAAACAAATAATTTTCAAATGAGCACATAATTTCATAAGCTCATGTCTCCATCTAGTGCGTAAAAAAGAAAATTTCATAAAAAGAAAACAATACTGAATAATTGTAATAGTTTAATATGTTTATTATGGTTTGTTCTAAATAACTTCTAATGTGTTGAATGAGAAAAATACTGCTGCTGATGGACCGCCATAAAAACTCAAACAAGTGCATTTAAAAACTCACACCAGAGGGAAAGTTGTGACATTTTAAACCATCTTAAAAGGATTAAAAACACAAATTCTTGGTCTTTTACAAATACTCGACTGACTTTCCCATTATTGGTATGTCTCTGTGGTTTTATAGTTGTGCATCAAAGACCCGTCACCCCCGAGCAACAACATGAAATGATTGAATATATCTTGTTTTTTTCCTGAATGTATACTCAAAACTTGATGTCAGAGACCTGTGTTCTTAATCCTAAGTTTATCTATTCAATCTACTCCAATTCCACTGATCTGGGATATACTGTAGAGTCTGTTTTTAAGAAAGAGGAGTCACCCAACATATATAAAGCAATGATTCTTGCATAATTAATCTCTTACAACTCAGCCATAAATGGTGCGTAAACAACAAATAAACTGTGATTGATCACTTCACACTAGCATCTTTATTGCTGGATCACTCAAAAATCCTTTCTATCAGGACCGCCCCGAAATGTAAGGACCCCACAGGTGTAGGGGACGCACATAAGGAGGGCCTTCCTCGAGAACAAGGAGCTGTCCTGACAGATCTAATCAGCTTGATTTATATTCATGGGTTCCCATAAGGAACGTATTCAAGAAGCAAACCAGTGTTGCGTGACTAATGACAAAAAGACCTTGGAAGAAGTAAACAAATATATAAATTAGAAACAATTTTATGTAAGGTTTCATATGATGAAGGCTGTCTGTATTTTATAGCATTTTTACTGCTGCTATATTTGTATGTGTATATAAGACAAAAATGATCAGTCTAATTAACTGTCTGTGTCTCAAAGTCTCCACAAAGGTTAAAAACGCATACAAATATGTATTTTTCTGTTGTGAGTTCTTTTTAGAGTAACATGTTGGCCTATCATCTACTTGTAAATCTCATTTGCACTATCATATATTTCAGTGCACTACACAATATGTAAAATAATATTGTGTCACTTCCAGCATAATCTATAATCCTACAGCGGAGAAAGGCAGAGTTTATCTCATGGTCACAATGATTGATGCTCTGTCAACAAACACACACACACACACACACCTCCCCAAATAACCCACACTGCATGCCAAATACTTCATAATCTTTTAGCCAAACAAAGAAATCTGTGCATTGTGATTGTTTGTATCCGTGCAGGGCTAGAAACACATAAATCTGCATTCAATTATTAATGCACGCAGGGCTATTTTGTAGTCTCTACTTTAAATATATTTTATTGTTCTTATTATACAGTGAGTATAATGTCTCTGACATGAACATTCCTACATCTAGATAGAATAATAAAAGGTCATTTACTATTTTATTAGGCTTTACTGATTACTTTGAATTAATAAATGCTGATTAACCTAAACATTTTGAAATTGTACAAATTCAGTGACTAGACTAACAAACAAAAAATAGATTAAGAAATATATTTACTGTAGGTGAAACCAGTGTTCGAATTATGTCAAAGTGTGAGGTGCACTTGAGAGTTTACATTTATTTCAGACAGAAATCTTTAGGATTAGTTTATTGTGAAATTGGGACAAATAATGCACATAATAAAGCATAATGTGTCGCTTTGTGGCAGCGCAGCATGAACATTTTAAATTCATGTATTATTTAGATTTTAATAAAAACCAGGGGACCCCCTAATTTATATTTTTGTGCAACACAGTCTCACACCCATGGCGTCAATATTTGACGACACTTGACCATGCGTCAATATGTTGACGCGGAGGGTATACCTTTCGCGTCACTTTTTGACGAACTGGGGACTTCAATACTATTAGGTACGCGGGTCCCTCAATGCTTATGAGGTCCGGGACCATTCCACCCCCCCCCCCACCCCTAAATTTTAACACTGGGTGAAACATTGCTTTCAGCTTTTCTACTGTATGAAGCAGCTAAAAGAAAGTAAAAGCATCTCTGTCATTGTCTTTGACTTTGGGGATGTTTTGTGCCAATCTGCAATTTCTTTGCTATCTAGACACTGTATATTATGGTGCAATAATGAAGATTTATAGCTCACTGGAAACTTTCAACACATTTTATTGAATGCTGTCACCTTTCTTTTACTGGCCAAAAGTAGAGACAAGATGAATTAGGATTAATGACCTGGTGTCTTATTCAACAGAAGTGTGATGGGAGTACTCACTTCTGATTGAATTTAATCAGAAACAACCTTGATGTTATAGTGAATAAAGCTTTTTACTCATTTGACTTCAACTGCACTGTAAAAAATGAAAATTGTATTAACTTAAAACATTACTTCAATTGGTTACACCTAAAAAATAAACACTGACTTTAAGTTGAAAAAGCTTATATTTTAAGGGTTACTGTCTTGTTCTTTGTTTTAACGATGTTGCACAGGGCGTGCAGTCTGAAATAAGGAGACGTACAGCGAGTACCAAATAAACTTGAAGCATTACTGACAAATGTGCAGCAAAATTCACATGTGACATACAACTACCGCAACGCGAACAGTCTCACCACAACTTGCCGTCATGCCGTAAATCAGTGTCGTAAATATTCAGTTCTTACATGAATATTACAGTTACCAATTGAAGTAATAGATCCTTTCACTTTTTAGATGCGGAGATCATTGGTTCAATTCCTATAAAGCACATGTTCGTTATAAAATTTCTACTGTATGCACTCTATATATATTTATTTGCAGAAAAAAACACAATTTTTAAAATACAGTTCATAAAATGTTTGATGATCAACTTTTACTGAATGTTAGGCATAAAAAACTATTAAACAACCATCAAACATATCCCTTGTTCAACATGAATAAGTATTTACATGGAAATCTACAAACTGAGTTGTCATAAAAGATTAATTTTGGTCTGTGTTTCCTGCACCAACCGAAGGACCGTACAGTTGAGCTGATCTGTAATGTTTAAACTCACAGTCATGAAAAAAGCTGATATCACACCATCAGCACGAGGGTCGTAGTGTTCCTGTAAGAAGCACAAAATGGTTATCAGTTTAATCCCCAGGGGAAACAACATATATATCTTGTAATGTACTGTAAGTTGCTTTGGATAAAGCCAAATGTATAAATGTGATGGATTTTAAGATTGATCTCTTTTTAGTGACTGAGGAACTATCATGGTGCTGCAACCTGTACTTTATTAACCTCCTAAGACCTGGCATGTCTACATACGTGGACAGCACATTTATTTGTTGTTTGCACCATAATAATGAATTTTGTGTAACTGGAACCTGTTGTACACAAAAATGGACACTTACACTGCTTCATGTTCATGTTATTGTAGACAATGGGGTGGAAAGAAATGGGATTTTATTTTACAATCCAGTAGTAATTTTAACGATGATCCCAATGTGTTCAGTTTTTTTTTTTTCAAATCCACAGTGCACACAAACCACACAATCACTGTTCCTCCTTTCGAATATAAAAACAGTTATGGTGTCCCCCTTCAATTATAGGAGACCTATGGTTTTGTAATATTTATTTTCTGTTTATTAACTGTGTACCTAAATGTGTAGGGTTTGCATGCTCACACATGTTCATCATTGTCATTTTCAATTGTGGTCAACCTATATGTTTGTTAATGGCCGAGATTAAGTAAGCAGTATGGCCGATTATACGAGGCTGATATAACACAATGTAATTCAAGGAAATGAGAGAAAATTGGTAAAAATAAATAAACGTGTTATGCATAATATTTATAAATATACCCCTTTAAAGTACATAATTAATGTGGATCTGACATTTCACAAGACTGTTTGAAAAACACTTTGCTGCACACCAGTAACGCAACATATAACATCTTGTTAAAAAGTGAATAATGATTGGTCATTATTGGTCTGTCACTAGCCTTTACTATCCATACTTTTATAGACTGTCAAAAACAATACAGCTAATTTGAATTAGTTGTATTATTTAGATATTTCAAATGCAAAGTATTGTAAAATGTTAAACAGCTTGTGCATCATATTTGTCTACTGCTCCACCCACTACAAAGATGGACTGCAGCTTAGGGGTGCATTTCCCAAAAGCATCGTTAGCTAACTATGGTCATTGTTACCATTGAACTATATTGGTAACAACAGATCTTGCGACCATAGTTGCTTTCGAGAAATGCAGCTGGCTGCAGTACAAGTCATAAACCCCGCCCTCTCCATGCAAACGAACGGGAGTCAACTTACAATAAAATTTTCTGAAAGATGGTTTTGGTTTTGTTATCACGCTGATATATGTACAATTGTTCATTTTTGTGATAAGTTTCCTTTTAGCTAGTAATTTGATGCTATAGAAACATGGCGTACCAGTATGATTGACGTAGTTGAAAATGCCCTTATTACTTTTTGCATTGCTAATCAGCATTTCCAAACTCAAAAGGAGAACGAGCCTTAAAGAAGCAGTTTGAACATTTTTTAACTCGTGGTGATTCAGACGTCTTTTCCAGCTATTGCAGATCAAAGCATTAGCTCTTCCCACCACATACACTCTTTCTCTCTTTCACAAATCCCTCTTTTCACTATGCTCCAATTTCAGGAGCAGAATTCCCACTTCCTGAAAAAGCATGTGTGTGTGTGTGTGTGTGTGTGTGTGTGTGTGTGCCTGCACATCTGTGTCTGGGAGACTCTGCTTGGAGTGTTGTGGTTGAGCATGAGCATCTAAAGCAATTGCATTTGATTAAATGGAGCATGATTGACATTCATTCAGGAGTCAATCAGGCAGCTGACTGTAATGACATATTTGTGTGTATGTGGCACTGTTTCTCTTCATTGCCGTTCCATTTTTCTGTTGTTGCAAATATACTGTAGAGCATTTCAAATTATTTCAACAAAATCGAATTATTACCTTGCTCTGTTTATATACAAACTCTTCCAGTCCATCACTGAAATGTATTACATATACTGTCTGCGTATGACGATATTTTACAGATATTTACCAATCTATTCTGTTTTATGTTTTCTGTACCCTGTCACTACTACTGTAATCCATTGCATCTTTCCTAGACTAGCATGCATGCACCTGTTCTAGAGATCCAGGTATGGTGTGAGGAGACTCTCCTTCAAAAATAACAACCTTATAGTTCATTTGTTCAAGCACGTTATTTCGACGTCAAGGTTCGTGTAAGGGATTAAGTGTCTTAGTGGCCAATATCTTATAAAACCTGTGGTCACATTTAATTTTTTTTTTTTGCTTATACATCAGATCAGATGCTTTTCATTTTTCAGCGTTTCATAAACATTTCGGGTTTTAAACATATTTTGGAGCATCTTACTCCACCCTTACCCTAAACCCAACAAGTTCTCAACAACATAAAACACAACACCCAAACACGTGTATTTATTGTATAACTTGACTAAAAAAACAACAACAACATCATTATAAACGTATTACAAACTATTTGTGTAGCAAACTTTGCCAACTGAAGCCATACAATCACTTTATATGAAAAATCCCTGAAAGTAACACGCACATAGTCAGATATTATTTAAACATAAACCGTAACATAAGAGCATGACACAGTTGTTTACAGCGGCCAATGGCGCTTCACATTCTTAGCTGGCGTAATGAAGCAATTGTTCATGAGACATATGAGAGCTAATGCTATTTCACAAACAAAGATGAAGTATCATCACTTCTTCTGGACGCAGTTTTTGAACCAGTGTATCTGTCATTCATCTGTCATCATTGTATAACTAAAACAAACACTGATCACCATAATGGCGACTTTAAATGAAACAATCAACATCTAAACCTAAGTTAAAAAATAACTCTACAAGTAAATGTAAAATGCAATTTTAGGTTTCAAACAGAGATGGTGACAAAGGATAAAGTTACAGATTGCAGCTTAACTTTGCTTCAAGGTTACTTTTTAATTCTCTGTATGATTGGGACAATATATACATCCAGCAGTGTTCATTTAATTCTGGGGAATTTGTTGTGTATTTTTGTAGGCTAACCTGAAAGTTATCAGGATGGTGGTTCCATTCATTTTTCCCATACAGTTTAGGATTAACGCAAAAAATAAGGTTTGTGTTTAAAAAAAGTTTATGACACTTAAACGTTTTGTCCACCAAGTTGGTCTTCACAGATGAACACAACTATTATGATTTTTCGAAATTCGGCTTTTTATATTTCTAATAAACACATTTACATTTCATTAGTTGAAGAAAGCATGTACGTGGTTAGCCTGCAAAATTCTATTAATCCTGGTGGTTTAAATTGAAAATCTCCAATAGCAAAATTATACCCCAATATATAATTTCATACCCTAATATGTTAAGCTTGTTAAGCACTAATTTAGTATTTAGTCTGTTGGTTGTATTTGGGGGAATGGACAAACAACCAAAACAATCATATGGGTTAAAGGGTAAGTACCAACTACTTCATCAACATTGACCTATCCATGGTTGAATTCATCTTTGATTGAGTGGAAGTTAGCAGGAAACTGGTTCTCTTGCCAAAAAGCCAATTCATTTTTCCCATAGACTTTTGGATAATTGAAAAAAACAAGCTTTGTTTAATGTTTATAACATGTTTTGTCCAACAAGTTAATCTTTTTAAGAAGTGTAAATGTATTTACTATAAAAACAAAGTTTGACTTCAAAATTCATAGAAGTTGTGTTCATCTGTGAAGATTATTTGTTAAGACTTTACTTGTAGGGGTGTTCATAATGCTGACATGAAACCTTATAATCATGACATGAAAAGTGTCATGAACTTGAAGGTGATTTTATGCACATTTATGACCGTCATTTGCTCAATTATGTCATTTTCAATGCAGATACAGTATGACACTGTTTAAGATGTCTTTGTTATGACAACAACCAATACATCATTACTTTGTTATAAACCTGTCATAATCACGACATAACAGGATAACTATCAAGTGTATTATTACATTTATGGGTTAACATTACATTAAACTGTCATTTAAATGTCATTAAGAGTTAATACTGTGTCAAATAATGTTAAATACCTTAAAAAAATGCAACAAACACGTCAAAATATTATACTTAACTTACGTGCACAATACATAAAAAACTGACAACTAACACTTGTCCTTCCTCACACAGAGGGTTCTGAAATTTTCTGACATAGAAGAAAAAACTAACAAAATATTTAATCAATTTAATTAAGTAATATGGACCCAACACTGCATGGCTTAACCCATTATTGTACTGTTTTCATTTAATTTTAGGTGAATCGGTCTCCAAATGCAATAAAAAATATATAATTTATTATTATTAATTTGAATATGAATTTATTTGTTAAACACCTCGAGGAAACTTAAAAAAACATTATGAACTGTAAAATATTCATAATGTTGTTATAAAACTATTTGACAGAGTATTAACAATTAATGATATTTTAATGACAAATCATATTTGTATCACTGTCGTTGAGGTCAAGAAAAATATTCACGATGCTGTTATAAAACTATATAACCGAGTCTTTGTGATGTCAAGTTGTCATGACAAGTTATGATTTATTCGTTAATGTCAAGTTGTCATAACAAAGACATCTCAAACAGTGTCATCGTTGCATTAAAAATGACATAGTTGAACGAATGACACTTAATGACTGTTGTTATAAATGTACATAAAATCTCCTTCATGTTCATAGCACGTGTCATGTCATGATTATGAAGGTGTCATGTCAGCCTTATAAACACCCTTTCAGGTAAAGTGTTACCGATTATTTTGTTGGACAAAACTGTTGTTAAACACAGAGATAGTTGTTTGCGATAATCCAAAGTCTATGGGAAAAATGTCGTTTTAGCGAAGGGAAACTTCCGGAATTTGCCTACAAAAATACATCATCCCTGCAGCACTCTATTCCATTCGCAACACTTGATTTTCTCTTTGGGGTGTAATTCATGGCGAAATGAAAAATATTCATATAATTATAGAATATAAATCAAAACCAGTTTAGCCAACTGAATGCCACAGAACTAAATTAAATTATTATTTTTTTTCATTTTCATAGAGGTAATTCATCTTCCCTGTCAAATAAAAAAAATGAAAATTGCAGCTAGTGTCACCAGTGATGACATGTTTCATTGTGTATGTGATGTGCTATTCAGAGGGTGATGTTTTAGAAAATGTAATTTCTAGTCTTCAGTATGTATGTCTACATCACTCCTTCATTTTCTCAGCAACTGGTGTGTGTGAATATAGCTTGTGAGTGAACTACATCACTCATACATACACAATAAACCACAGTTCAACAGTGTAGTGACACAAAACATGACCTGAATATCAGGACTGTGATATGTAGGTCATAGTGGCATACGGTGAGCTCATGACTATGCAGTGCCTCATTATGAATGCAGATCACATAATGCAGAGGCAACTCTCATCTCATATACTCACAATACATTCTGTGGCATTGCCTGCTGCTGATGGGGCACTAATTCAGTAAACCCTATGGGTCGTGTTAAGGGAATGACCGATAGTGTCGTATGAGGCGGAGGAGAGGTTCCATAAACCAGTCTGTGTTGTCATGACAACATATTCCTGCTGCTCTGACGGATCACATGAAATCTCCACCTCCACATCTGGCAAAAACAATATGCACTTTTATTTTATGGGTGGCAAACAAGAAGGTTGAACAGTGTTTCTGAATCTATTAGCATTAGCATTTTAATGTGCCTAGTCCCTTAACATCGCACCACTTGTAAATGTGTGAATGATACACTAACCTTTCAACACAACGTTTCAAACATTAAGAGGTACTTTAATCTGTCATTAAAACCTGCAGAGAGAAGCTTTAAAGTGTTTCTCTCACAAATCTACTTATAAAAGCTACGGCAGTGCTGTCAGCTGAAATCCCACAGGATTAACTCCTGTCACCCACCGCATAAAGGTTTGATACAGGCCATGACTGTGAGAAGGTGTAACAGGTAAGGACAAGAACAAACTATTATATATATATATATATATATATATATTTATTTTTTTTTATTTTTTTTGCGGTCCGAATTGCGAGCGGGTTAGTTGAAAACAGTGGCGGCCGGTTACTTCTTTTTTCGAGGGCACACAATGCGAAGTTTGTAACAACATGTATGTAGCCTGTCATGTGTGTGGTTCCTTTTTTCAAAATATGTGTTCTGCGCTTTGAGAGATCCTGTGTGTGCATCACGTGTCTTGTCAAAATAATTGCCTGCTGAAGACGCGTCTAAAGGGTTTATGATAAAAGAGACGCTCGCATTTGCTAGATAATCGCATAATCTCATGTGTAATCAGAGTTCACTGTTAAGGTAGTGTCTTGCATGTATTTTGTGAACGTGAGCGTTTCTTTAATCATAAACGGTTTTGACGCGTGTGCAGCAGGCACTTATTTTGACAAAACAGGTGATGCACACAGGATCTCTAGACCGGCCATTCCCAAACTGTGGTCCGTGAGGGTACTGCAGGTGGTCCGTGAAAAGGCAAAATAAGAATATGTATATTTTAATATACAAACTCGTTCATATTTTGGGCGAACGTGTACTGCTGCCTAATAAACGTTACTGTGAACTCATTCATTCTGGTGCCTGTGAAAGGCACGCGCTCTCAGTTTAACGTCGTTCAATAGGGTGCCAGATTTGTATATTCTTCCAGGCGAAAACCCGACTAAAACACACTGTAAACAGGCCTTAATGTGTAGCGGAAAAAACACCCAATCTGGCAACACCGCCACCACTCGGTGTTCACCAGTCACGCTGCATGCGTCATCACAACAACTCAGACGCTGGTGGAATTCCTGCCGCGCAACTCAAATAGTTTAACATTAAATAACATCATATTTGTCCTAAATCGTTAACGGTTAACAAAGGCTGCTAACGCATATTCCGCATCTTGAAATATGCTTTGACTAAGCTCACGCTATTTAACGTGCACGTGTGGTGTGCAATACCTGCGAGTTGTCAAACACGCAATGCCTCGCAGCGCTTCTCGCCCGGGGTGCGACCCCCACCCAGCTAGCCTTTCAAGGTATGTGTAAGCAAATACAAAAATTAAAAGACAGTCAATGCTAATGTAAACCCTGGTTGGATAAGGATTTAAAGTTGGACATGAAGATGAAATCTGACGCATTTAGCTTCAGTGTTAAAACTGATCAATGCTGTCTGTGGTGGTTCTATATGGGCTATAATGGCAATCATTTAAAAATAATAATATGGGAAAAATAACTATAAATTAGTTCATTTTTGGAACTTTGACCTAGTTTAACATTTTCAAATATGAACTATGAACTGAACTAGTTCATTTTAAAATTTGTGAACTGTGAACTAAACTAGTTCATGTAGAAAGTGAACTTTCCCAACACTGAGAATATGTATATAAATAATTATGATATAAGGTTAAGAAACCTGTTGTACTGATGTGATGACCAGTTATAGTTTTAGTGCTAGTAAGACTATTTAGATGTGCAGATTAATTCAGGACTTTGTGTAGACATATTTTATAATAAGTATTATGAGGTGGTCCGCGAAAATTCTTGATTACAAATAGTGGTCCACACACACAAAAAGTTTGAAAACCCCTGCTCTAGACGCACCGAACAAATATTTTGAAAAAAGGAACCACACACATGACACTCCGAACACTTATTTTGAATTAGCGCCCCTCGGATGAGCAGTCACGAGCCGCCACTGGCTGAAACTTTGGTCGGGTGCAAGTTGTTTATACATTGACCCGCGCATTACTGAAAAGGATAATCTGATAATTTACTCACGCCCATGTCATCCAAGATGCTTGTCTTTCTTTGTTCAGAAGAAGAAATTACGTATTTACAGGAAAACATTCCAGGATTTTTCTCCATACAGTGGACTTTATTGGACTTCAACAGTTTAGTTTCAACACAGCTTCAAAGGGCTCTAAACAATCCCACCGAGGCATAAGGGTCTTATCTAGCAAAACGATCATCATTGTCACCAAAAAAAAGGACTTTTAAACCACAATTACTCACATATTATGTAATCACATTGAAAGGTCACTCATTACTACCACTCCAGTGTTGACAAGTGTGAAGAAAGAGGACCGTTCAGATGTAGTTGTGTTTGATGATACCAGTTAATGTCTTTGTGTCAGTTTATTGTTTAAAATGGTCTGCAAACTGTGTTTCACATATGTAACGCGTGAACTTTCGACATGATTACATAATACGCAAGGTTGAGCTGGTGCGTCACACGACTAGTGCAAGACGAGAGGTTGTGATTAAAAAGTACTTTTTTTGCTTAAATGATGATTGTTTTGCTAGATACTGTACAGTAAGACCCTTGCCTTGGTTGGGATTGTTTAGAGCAGGGGTTTTCAAACCTGTCCTGGAGGACCACTAGTACTGCCCGATCAGGGGTGTCTAATGAGAGAGACATGCAAAATGTGCAGTACTAGTGGTCCTCCAGGACAGGTTTGAAATCCCCTGGTTTAGAGCCCTTTAAATCATTAAATGTTGTGCATGATTTTAGAATGAATGTCAAATACTAAAGCAATAAGCCCCTCGAAGCAGTGGGTAACCAGTGCATTTTATAACAGCTAAGGGGGTTAGCTCTGGTTCGCGTTGTGCCTAACAACGCCCCTTAGCTGTTATAAAATGCACTGTAACACCACTGCTTCGCGGGGCTTATTGCTTTTATAAAACAGTTACTTCACATGCATAGCAGATTTTCATAAAATGAAACGCAGCAAATAAGTTGTAATTATATTATATTTGTACAAATATTAATCTTCCACCAAACAAAGTAGTTCCTCAGAATCAAGTGTGGCTGCAACACAGACGCAGCAAAGACACAATGAAAATATGATTAAAGACTGTGATGTTTATTTTCATAAATCAACACTCATCTAATGTATTAATATTAACATTTATATCGTGCAACTTTTGGAGTGTGGATCAAATATGTTTGGAAGCATGCTTAACTCTTTCCCCGTTAGCTTTAAAAAAAAAAGTTGCCAGCCAGCGCCAGCATCTCTTATGATTTTCACAAAGTGTAATCCAAAGTGTAATGAGTGAGAGTAAAGACCTAATTACCTGTAAAGTGTATTCTGTGCCCACAGCTACGAACCTTCAGTAGGAGAAAAGTGAAGATCAGGTTGCCTGTAAATTACTTACCCTTGTGCACGGTTACGGGTTGCTAGACAGCAAACGACGCCCAGGAAGGTGGAGTCTAAGGCGCCCTTGCAGGAAGACATCAGACGATCGAGTCTATGATCAGACAGTTCTACCAAATAAAGTGACAGGTAGCCACTTTCACCGAATCCAAAATTGATCGTATCTCTCTCTTTTAATTCTGCCTCCAGGAGAAGAGGAGGCCGCCACGGGTTCAAGAGACAAGGCAAAGGAGCCTCGTTCCACTGTCTTTTCCCTTCCCAATAGTATTTTAAGTCATTTAAATAAAGTTTCATTTTAATTATATTTACGCTCTGTGTGCCTGGTCATTGGGGTGGCTTTGGGACCTCCTTGAGGTGGAAACTAGGAAGGGGCGTGACCTGTTACATCTGAGGTTCGCTCCGACCTGTGACAAATGTTTGTTTTGGTCCCCAATATTGGACATATGATCAGCTTGTACTGTGTATTTTTGTCTGTCAGTGCCAATAGCCATCAAATAGGCAATGACCAGGTACCTGAATTATCAAACTGTTTCTATGGTTACTGTAGTCAGCTAGATGTTATAAAAACAGGTAAGGTTTCTTGAAAGTGGTAGCACAGCTTAGATATGGTTATGGTGCTTGAACCGTGGTACTGCCCAGGACTTGGGTGCAGACAACCAGCCATTTGGTTTCTATGGTTACCATAAATCAGCTGGTTTAACATTGACCAAAAGAGATTATTGCTCATATAGGCATCTGCATATTTGGAGAAAATTACTTCACAACTTTGTTGTTCATTTCTGGGTGTGTTTTTTTCATGTTGGAAGTTTAGGAATATGAATTGATATGCTGACAATGATTTTATGTTATGGACATTTTTAAGACTTATAATAAAATATGTTTGCAATGGATACAGGACTATTGATGCAGTTGACTTTATTTGGTATCAGAACTAATGAACCAAAGACGGCGCCGGTGTTTGTTCCTCATTGAAGTCTGTTCCCTCTATGTTTATAGCGTTTTCATCACGTTACATTTATAATTTATTTAGAAAGATTAAAGATTTCAATTGGTTATACTAAAAAGCAATAATATCATGTATTCTATTATACAATTTATTAAATATTTCATATTTGACCGTTTTATGTCTTTGAACATATAGCCTGTCATTTTCTTTTTTTCTCTACTGTTTGTTTTAAAACTGTTATGTTTCCAAACATAATAAATATAGATTATACATATAATATGATTCATACTGCAAAAATAATTGACTTACAATCAAGAACAGTCAAGATACATTACATAAATGCACACATATACATCTCAGTAGCCATTAAAACTTTCAATGTATATAAAGAATAAACGTATAATGTGATAAAAATGCTATAAAAACACTACACTAAAGGGAAACATAACAGACTTCCACACAACACCGGCCGCGTAACTGTTTAATCCATGCCAATTTTTTTATTCGTCAACCCTTAAACCTTTTGACATTTTGCCTGACGTGGCTAAATAAAAAAAACGCCTTCCAAGACAACTCATTATGGAGCTGCTAGATCTTCTCAGACCATATTCTCTATCTAACTAGGTTGCTTTTTATTGAAAACATTAATGGTAAGCAATAGCCTACCGCATTAAACAGAAATACTGCAATCAATTCTGATTGTTAAGTACCTTAACAGTCGTATAAAAGTGTATTACATATTTTTTTTAAGTCAAAACCCATGTCAAGAAGCGGCACAAGTGGCACAACGGGATAAGGAGGGTGGATAAAGAGCGAGGGATACCCGGTTCGTCTACCCGTATTTCTGACAATTTGATCATTTAATTAATAGTCTATATTTTACGGATAACTTAAACTATGTTAAAATAAATGTGACTGGAATAATTTGAGTAATGTTCCATTTGTATATAACGTGTTGTCTTTCTTAACGTCGTAATGCACCTTCGCGTGAAGTGGAAAATCGATCCCTGAGTGATCGATTGCAAATAATTCAGCACCTTCACTTGGGACAGCGCCATTGTACGTCGTTCTTAGAGGCAGCGTGTTAAGAAGCTTCTTAAGAGACACTTCGGGGAACACACTTAGGAACATCAACAACTTTGGTAAGATATATCTTTTTGAGTCTTCTTAGCACGCTAAGAGTGAACGTTATCGGGGAACCGGGCCCTGTTTGATATCTTTACAGGTCAACTAAACATAATACAATGTTGAACGTTTTTGGGTACATTACTGTACCTTTGTACATTTAAAGGTACAGTTAACAGGTAACTTACCCCTCAAATTTAAGTGATACAAAATTGTTACTTAAGCTACACAATAGTTTTTTATGGTATAATATTGTACCCCAAAAGTTTGAAGTTCAAGTTTGAAGTTTATTAATTTATAGAGCACATTTATATACAAGTGATGTACAGGAATGCATGAAAAGATAGAGATAAGAAACATAATAATTGTAATAATAATATTAATACAATTGAAAGATAAAAGAAACTTAAACTAAATATATTAAAAGCCAGAGATTTAAAGGTTTTAAGAGCAGTTTAGCATGGAGCTATTCTAATGTGGACCGGAAAGCTGTTGAATAATTTAGGGCTTTCAATGGCAAAGGCTTTGTCCCCTCTGTTTATTAGATGCGATCTGGGTACCAGAAGGAGATTTTGATCTCCAGATCTCAATGTACGTGATGGGCTATGGGTGAAGACGTTTAGACAGACAAAGAGGTGCTTGGTTATTTGGATTTATAGACAAAAAGGAGAATTTTGAAGTTGATGCAGAAATGAACAGGAAGCTAGTGCATGTCATGGAGGTGACATGATCAAATTTGCACTGTCCTTTGAGGAATTTAGCAGCGGTATTTTGGATTAATTGAAGACGTGCAACTAATTAATTTGAAATGCCACAGTAGAGGGAATTACAGTAATCTAAGCGAGATGCAATAAAAGCATGGATGGCGATCTCCAACGTTTTCTCAGATATAAATGGCTTGATCTTGGCGGGGAGACGTGGAAGCTGGTGCCTACCACATCATTGATCAGTTTTTCCATTTTTAAGTTACTATCAAGAAACATAATATTCTACCCAAAAAAAAAAAAACATTTCAATGTGTTGTATAAAAGTACAAAAATTAACCTTTGAGGGTACCACCCCAGTGAGAGAAAAGAAAAAAAAAATTTTTTTTTACCTTTTATTTTGACAGTGTGTGGATTTAATCTGGTTTAGTTAGCATTACACTTTACAGCAAAAAAAAAAAAAACATTGAAAAACTATTTTCTGGGGTGTACTGTATCTTATTATAGCTGCTTTTCTGCTGACATGTTTGTGTTTCTTTCCTCAATCCAAAGCAACACATTTTCATACATACTTGACACATTGTTCCCTTCTGACATAATTCTTCTGACACACGTCCCCTTGGACATACCAACGCAGAGAAAAATTGTAAACTGTGACACACTACTGTACCAAGTTTGACATTTTCAATGTGACCTCTCCATAGACATGTGTTGCGGCTCTATTGCAGTGACTGGAGAAATGACGTGGAGCATATGTCTGTATTTACGCTAGGCTCAATACTGTCCTTAATGTAGGCTACTATCCATCTAAACTGAGAAATACATTTAGGATTGAGGGGATGATTTCAGAGGTGTGGTCATCAGAGACGTATATCTCATCCAGTGTGTCCCTGCTGTTACCCAGCAGCTTTGACATATGAGTGATCTGGAATAGATGCACACACTTGGTTCCAAATAGTTGGATGTCCATATATGTGGACATGATTTTTTTATGTTTGCACCATAATACTTAATTCTGTGTAACTGGGACCTGTTGTACACAAACGTAAACAATTACACTGCTTCATGTTCTTAGAAAACAATTTGTTATTATATTTATTGGTTTCTTTCTTTGGGAAGCTGAACAAGCTTAAAATTTCCCTCACAACCAACAACACATCTCTTTGAAGATGTTGGTTGGTGTGTGCATGCGCTATTCCATTTGAAGTGCCCATATAAGGACTTCCACTGTACTTCTAGCACTGCTAACGCAAAAAGAAAAACTTTCAGAAACTTGTACAAACCCAAAGTGCATTTGGCACAGAAATACTTAGTCATACGTCCAAATGGTTATTTGAATCTTTGCCCAGTTTAGCATTAGGAATCCAACTTTAAATGTGTTATAAAGTCAGAATCAAAAAGATGGACGTAGTTTCTGTGACGTCCCCCATACGTTTTTAAAGATCGTTTTTTTAAGCTTAATGTAGCCAAGCATCTTGCTCGCATCACTTACGGATATACGAAAATGAGTAAAGAGGGGGGACGTGAGTGAAGCTGAAGTGGCTGGTTGCTAAAACCTCGCCCCCCTAGCTTGACTCTAGTGACAGCAGTGGCTGTTCAACCGTCACTCAAATGGCCACGCCCTTAATTATGCAGAACTTTAAGGCTTAATATAATTATTTTAACCCTAACAGTTGTCATGAAGGGCAAAATTAGCAATAAAGACTAAGAACAATTTTGTACCAGGCTGTAAACATATTATTTTCTGCTGTAAAGTTGGGCATTTTAACATGAGGTTCTACGGGAATTGACTCCCTTTTGGAGCCTCTAATGGCCAGTCGATGAATTGCAGCTTTCGTATAGGCTTCTTCAGAGAGATCAGAAGTGTGCCCCTTGGTTAGAATGCCCCCAAAACATCTCAAGATCAAATACAGGGAGTTAACCTTAGCCTTTTTTTCTGCATAAATCAATGTGTGTAGTAGTCAAGTGGTTAGCAAATAAAACAATTTAAAAAATACGATCAACAAACAGTTGTTGTGATCATACAGTACATTTCATTTTTTTATATAAAATGAAGTATAAGATTCTATGCAATGTACAAAACTATATTGCTTTTTATTGTAGTGTATAACTATATTTAAAATATTTTCTGACAGAATGCATAACCAGGATAGCATCATAAGTTTGTGGTTGCAGTGCCCTGATGTGAATTGGGGCTTAAGAAGTAATTCTGGCAACAATAGAGAAACAGCATTTGCAAGAAGCCCAAGTCAAGGGTCAGTTCCTTTCCATCAGTGACAATTTCACAGTGCAGATGAGGCTGAATAGGCTTGGATCAATCAGATGAGCGACACAAGAGCCAAAAAGAGGAAATTGCTTTTTTCTTTGTCGTTTAGATGCAATTATTACTCAAGTTGACTGAAATGGTCCACGTGGGTCTCAATGAACTTGTCTGGATCTCTCTGTAGGAAGCGTAGGATTTTATTAAGCTCTCATTAATCATTTGAATTTGGCATCCTTTTAATATCTACACCGGATTTGTTGCTATTCACAATCAAATTGTCATTTAGCTTGTTTTTTGCCAGTTGCTGTCAGGCCTGTACTGGAGATCTGTTTCATTAAAGTGTTTTGTCAGATAGCTGTACATGAATAAGACTTCTAAAACTAAATATGGTTTATTATCATTTCAAAAATGTATGTTGGTTAAAAAATATGTTAAAACAGGCATAAATATCATACATATAAAATAATATTTTTATAGAAATATATTTTTATATAGAAATTACTGTCATGGTTCACAATGGAAATAAAACAAATATCTAACTTTTAATGAAACAATGACTTGAATATACATAAAACTAACAAACATAATTATCTTCTTTCGGGAAACGGAGGGTGGAGGGCGATGGCTGGGAAAAACATGGAGAAACAGGCAAGAACAAACTGGGAATGTTACAATTACATATCTATATATTTTTTAAAGTTTATGAAATGAACTATTATAAGCTATTTCTATCAGAATTTTAAACAAATAACTTAGTACTGCAGATTATTATGAAAGGGTTAGGTCCACATGCGGAAAACACAGACATATTTTTTTTATGATAATAGACAACAAGTCTCTCTACCGTCTGGATTATTACACAATAACCATAAAAAGTCATAAAAAGTAAAATGTGTGAGTGGGTAAAGGGGTGGTAGGTAAATTTTAATATCACATGATGAAAGTAAGAATACCACCAATATTTTTGATAACAGTACTATTTACTACTACTACAATTTACAACAACAAGTTATCGTAGCTATAAATATACTGTAATGGTTGAGACTTACATTCTTCCAGCAATTCAATTTCAGAGACGGCTGACTAATCATTGTGCTTCCATTGACCCCACTGATCCCTTTTATTTAAATAACATGGTACACGATGCCATTAACAAACCATCTAAATGGTTCTTTAAAGCACTTTTAACATCTGAAGAATCTTTCTGTTTTACAAAATGTTAAAAAAGTAAAAAGGGTCATTGGACCTACCTTTAATAAGGACAATTTGTAAATCTCAACTCATATATATTTTTTTACCCTGGACAATAATATCAAATGTTAGAATTGTAGCATACAAGTAAATGGTAAACAGTCCCAATTCTCTAGAGGAAATTGCATGTAAGCTACTATCACCAAACTGTGTTAGATATTTATACTGAAACACAAAATTATTAAGTATTCTTAAAAAATACATTTACTTGATAAGCAAGGTGGGGTCTTGTTTACTGAAATTATCAACATCAAAGAGGTTTATACTTAAAACAAGTCAAAATATCTGCCAATTGTTTTAAGAAAAATAAACTTAAATTTAGTTTATTAAATTAAGTTGAAACTGGAATTAAGTTTACTTTTCTACCCCATTGGCAGATAGACTATTATTTACTTTTTAAAGCATAAACTTCATGATTTTCATAAATTATTTAAGTTAGCAATACTTAGAATCTTAAGCCAATTTGCCTATCAAGTAAATGTATCTCAATTTTAGAGTTCTTAGATATTTATACTGGAAAACAAGACAAAAATACTAAGTTAGACATTCATTTTTTTGCAGTGCAATCAATTGGATCACTTTCAAATCCACACAGCAAAAAAGACTTTCTTACTTAGTAATTTTGTCTTGTTTTCAGTACAAATATCTAAAAAAATTTAAATCAAGATGTATTTTCTTGATCGCAAAATGATCTAAGAAAATAAGTATAGTTTTAGACAAAAAAATATTCAATTTAAATTGAATTTGTGCTTAAAACAAGTAAAAAAAAACATCCATCTGCCAATGGGTTAAGCAAATTTTCTTGATTTTTTTAAATTAAATTAAGTGTTGTAATTCATTTAAATTTGTTTGTTTTTTGTCTAAAAACTAGACTTATTTTCTTAGGTAATTGTGCTCATTACGAAAATGCTACTTAATTTAGAAATGTTAAGATATTTGTACTGAAACAAGACAAAATACTTAGAAAGTCTTTTTGTTTTGCAGTGTAGGATTTTTTGTTCAATACAATAATATAATAGTCTAGTACATAATACAGTGTGTTGTTATGATTTTAATGAAACTAATGTAAAAAATGAGATCGTCCCAACAAGTTCACAAGTTAATTAAGTCTTCCTTTGTTTGCTCACGAGAAAGACAAATTAATAAAAAAGTGGGAAATATAGAATAAGAAACCTGTATGCAATAAAAAAGCAATTGACTATAAAATCAGATTTTCACAACTTCGTCACTTAATGGTTCACAAATTTGAAAATAATATTAACAGAAAGAAATCCGGGCCATATTGTGTCTTTAAACTGAGTGGGCATCTGATTCATGTAAGAGTGGGCATCTGATTCCCCTTTATTTCACTTAATCCCCTCCCATCCCCCTTCAGTCATCTCCGCATTATCCTCTGTGCATTTGAATCATTTTGTCACGGGGGTCTCTCTCTCTCTCTCTCTCTCTCTCTCTCTCTCTCTCTCTCTCTCTCTCTCTCTCTCTCTCTCTCTCTCTCTCTCTCTCGCTCTCTCTCTCTCTCCTCCCGCCCCCTCGCCTCACATTATTTGCCCTGAAAAGAAACATTTCATTTCTGTTTATCGTCTGCTTGTGTCGGGTGTTTGTGGACTCATGTTGATGCACAGAGATTGAAACTGAGCAACTTTCACACACTGACACTTCAGTCTGCAATTCACCTTCACGTGTACTGAGAGAAAAAAATATGGATTTACCTCTGAATTTGACCATGAACGCTACCGGGACATCGATCATGTGTGGGATAACATTACACTGGAAGTAATATCGATGTATGGCCGTTAACAAGGTGAGTTGCTATGCAACGTGATGTTTGCCGTTACAGGTGCGCGCGATATTAAATATAAAATCCAACCGTTTCTCAGATTGTGACTCATGAATTTTACCTCAGATATTGAGTAAGCAGATCTGTTTGGATTTATTTGTCAGTTACGTTAAAACGAATCATGAGTCATTTGGCATGGATCAATTTAATCGGATTTCACGTAAAACTCTCGATTTCAACGATGATTTAATTAAACGGAGAATGTCACGTTGGGCATCCGATGTGTTGTGAGTTCACTGCCCTCATAGTCTCAAATTTGTATTTCGTTTTCTATAACATTCCAAACCACATCATGTTTTAGCAGGAATTAAGTGACTTTGCGTTGTTAATAAGGGTAAGTTGATAAAGATATATGTGTTGTTTTAATTTATCCAATTGGAAACGTTATTTTATGGTAGGCCTAAGTAGTGCCTGAAATCAGTTAGCAACGTTCTGTATAAGTTTTTGTTATACGCTTAAACAAATGCGTTGTATAGATATTTGCATAGAAAACGTTGTAGAAACGTTGTAAGTTTCAACCAATAGGATAAAATAAGAAGCGGTTGGAGGCCAGTGCTTGCTGCTGGCACCCATTCATTTTTATTCATCCTATAACCGTGCACTGTATAAAATAATTATTTGTGGCGAAAATGAACCAAAACCCTTAAATGATCATCTGGGATGTCTATAATCTGCATGTCTGGCTATGTATTCAACATTCAGCTGTATGCTGGACCCTGGTTTAAGGGTTGGGGGTTGGGATGTGGATATCTTGGCTACTATCAGACTCACCTCATGAAAATAAATGAGCTACATCTGAAATTGCATTTTAGAGCATTGGTTCAGCTGACGCTTATTTAATTAGACCACAAGTAGATAAGGCCATGTGATGCTTTATGCTTGTATAACATTAAATAATAAATACAAGTAATAAATTAACTACACTAATTGCAGTAACATTTTACAATGCTTATCGAATCAGTTTATAACCATTTAAACACTCAACACCCAAATCAGGCGTTCCTGTATTGCTCAGTGCTAGAGCATTGCATGGGCAACACAAAAGGTCATGGGTTTATGCCCAGGGAACCACACAAACTGATAAAAAATGGCACCATTAGTTGCTTTGAACCAGTGCAAGTCAAATTAAATCATTTGTATGACGAATTTTACATAATGATCTAACTCAAAATTGTTTATATGTAATTGGCTACCCAAGTCCTCATAATGTACTAGCTGTGTATACAGTACAGTGAATTAAAAGGTGCAACTGTTTCATTGATTCATTATTATTATACACTACTGATTCTGATTAAGTTTATTAATTATATAAAACTGGGTGTGTAGATCAGGCTATGCAAGTGCAATTTAGAATTGGAGTTATTGTCTTGAGGAGGCTAATAAGATTTTGGGTAGGTAATCCATGAATTAAAGGCAGGGTGCATGATCTCTGAAAGGCTAATGTTTACATTTGAAATCACCTAAACAAACCCCAATAGAATCTGGACTATCTTTTGATAGACCCGCCCCTAGGGCTGGACAATAATTCAATATCAATATATTTTGCGGTATATATTTTTTCAATAACGGTGATATGGTTTCTAAACACATTTCCGATATTTCAATATACATTACAGCGCCCAGTGGCCGTTTGCATGTAAAACGTGTGTGAAACGCGGGTCAAGGCACTTCTTCCTTCCAAAGCGCCGTCCGGCATGTTTCATAGCTAAGCAACCAAGCACCACTTTCCGGGACAGTGCGGGAAAACGTAATGCCTGATTGGATTTTAATTGCTCATCTGTACCTCGCGTGAGATCATTGTTATTATGCGATCGATTACTCTGGTTGGGCTTTAGAGTGTTTGCCCAGAGAAGAGCTGTCACTCAGAAGTACGAGGAGGAGGGGCGGAGTTAGTTTGCGTCAAGTCAGAGCTTCTTATGACGACACCATATAGGGCAGGAGAAAGGGAGATGCAATGCAACACAAACTGAACTATGGATGAGAAAAATTGGCTTAAGCCATCAGGTGCCAATGTTAGAAAAGGGGAAACATGAGAAGATGCAAAAGATAAAAGTATGCAGCTATGACACTCGTCTCATTGTGAGTATAATATTTGTATTTATTGTAGTATTATAGTATCTCGTCTAGGGCTGGACCAGAATATTCGAATATTCGTTCCCTGGGTTGACCTTCGATTTTCAGTTTTGAGATTCAAATATATATATATATAAATATTTTACAGCATTAATGCAGAGCTTTTGCCAAGCAGGAAGTGCGCTTCACGCTCCCGCTCAATAGGTTGTGCAGAGAGACCAACATCCATAGCCAACAGCCACCAAACACCACCAGTGGAAGAGATCGCCTCGAACGGAAAGCACGCTTCCTGCTTTGGCATTCACGCTAATAGTGTTGTGAATAACGTTCAGTTTCTTGCAAAAACTGATTGATTTGCTTCACAAGACGTCAATATGTCACACGGAGTTATGGGGGATTACTTTTGTATTGGATATATATGCTTTAGCTCTTAAAGTGTGCGGATCGGTTGTCTTGCATGACGGAGCACTGGGGTTTCTGCAAAATATCTTCTTTATTGCTCTACTGTTGAATAAAACATATTGGATGGTGTAGTGTTATAAATAAACTTGATTTTGAAAGTATGCTACCGTTTAATTACAGTTTGTTGAACTTCGTTCATTTATTTTTGTTGTTTTATTTAAAAAGCCTACCCTTTACGTTGTCAGTATTTACTGTCCTGCTAATTTCTAATACGGGAATGTTTGTTTGTTAGAAAAATGTTAGGCTACCTTATTAAAAGTATTTCTCTTGTGTTTTGTTTCACTAATGCTGTTCTCGCAGGATGCGTGACAGGCACGCCGCTTATGGCTTGCGCTGTTCTGTAGTCTATTAATATTTAATAAAGTTTATTAATTCTAAACGTGTCACATGTCCATGTTGCACGAAAAAAGGCACTACACTCCCTTGGGTCCGCAGCAACACATCCGCCACATAATAAAACTGTAGACAGACAGACACACACACATACAGAGAGATTCCTGCCTTTATTAAAGAGAAAAATATGTTCAGCCCATCCTTCCGATGCTTCGAATATTCGATTTGATTTCTACTAGAGCTTCGAAGCTCAAAAAATGGTATTCGGAACAGCCCTTATATCGTCGCATCCGATGAAAACCATGTATGTCCATTTTGCCGATTTTGAGAATTTTCGACGGATTGAATGTCCAGGTTCATTTCCGTATACAGTATGCTTCACATATCTAAATGGCCAATGAAAATTTTCATGTATATCCATTTGGTGTCAAAGCTGTCAATCACGCCGCGTATCTCCCGCCCGGTGGAAGCATCTTGCCGATCTCGTGAAGTTTCATCGAAGCTCAGCACTGGATTGCCAAATAAACATAACCTGGTGAGACAGTGACTTTCCTTCATCGAGGTAAACATTTCCCCCCTGACACCAGACGTACGTCTAGGAGTGACAAAATTATGGTAGGACTGTGCAAACAAAGTATCTGTCTAGCATTACCATGTCAGTGTATTGATTCATTGTCCCTTCATAGTTTGCAAGAGACATTTAATAAATGTATAATTAATATTAAATAAACTAAGAGTATTTAATAAACTAAGACATAAGCTATTTAATAAACTGAGCGTATTCATCTGTCAATATGAAACGCAACTTGTCTATATTAATTAATGATCGGAAGAACGCGTATTGACCACCGTTACTGTAAAATATGCACGTATGTCCATTTAAACTCAATTTTGGTCAAATGTGGATTATATCATTACACTGGCAAGAATATGATTACAGATGCCGTACCAAGTATGACAACGCTACATTCAACTGCTTTTGAAAAACTGTGTTTTTTTCACTTCCTGAAAAGTAACCGTTTTGGACATACGTGAGTTTCATCGGGCAGCGATTCTAATATATCATTATGTAGCTTGCTATGCAATTACAAATAGAGCTTTAATATACATTTTTCTGTCCAACTATCTTATGTAATAAGTAGCGTACTACCATTCAAAAGCTTTAGAGTCACTTTCACTTAGGCTATTTATTAATATTTTTCCAAATATTACTTTAATAGCAAATTGATGAAAACTACGGAATTATGCAAGTTAAAACTGTGACTGAAGAATAAGTTATTAGAAGAATTATTTATTAGACCCCTGCATTAAGTGACTCCTGAGGAAAGGGTGTGATTTACAGTTTTGGCCAAGTGTTTATTGCAATGAAAATGAGTTAGTAAGTTGCAGTAAAAGTTTGAATTGGAGGTAAAGTTGGAGTTCAATTCAGGTCTCATGGAGTTTGAGGAAAAAAGATTAGACTTCTGCGAAGTAAGATCATGCTGGTTGTACAGAAAGTCTCCTTTCCATCAGGTGAAACTAGTCCCGAGAGCATGTGTAATATATTGTGTGTTATATTTGTCGGAGGTTTGGGTTTTGCAGTCAGGTTCAAGTGCATTTATTACTTGCTTCTGCTTCAGGTTTATGCTGGGCATCATCCCAAAGGAACAAAAATATTGTTTTCCTAGAACTTTTGTATAGAGATGGCTAACCTTTTCTTAAACTTGACTATCAGAATGCTTTGTAACAACATCAGTCAAGAAAAGGGAAACATTTGGTAGCTCTTGTCTCAGAACCTACACTGTAAGACTGTGATGTACATTTACAATGAAATCTGTGTGGCACTACTAGATGCACAGATCGACCGGTCAGAGACCCAAATTGGCAGATTTTATGCGGTCAGTCTTACGACATTTTGATGCAGACCCTGTCCTTTTGTTGCCAGTTGCGCAAGCAATAACGTGACAGCCACACGCGCACACTTGCAGTGGAAGCGAGTAAGACCAAAGTCCGGAGTCGGACCCTATGTTACACATGCGTTTTCTCTTTTAGCTATTTACTTTCTCTTAAGGCTTAAATGGTTATGTTTTTGAGGATACTTGCAAAGATGGGAATTTTGATGCATATATGTGTCACAGTGTCAAACTGTGTTCTGTGTTTGTAATTATGTATTTGTGTTGTTCCCCGAGTAGCCACCAGATGTCTCTTGTTCTCACTATCACATGTGCCATGAACTGCATATCCCATAATCCTGTCTGTCATCATTGATCATTGTTTTCAGCTGTTCCCACTCACCTTGAATCCACCATGAAAAGACCCAGCGGATTGGGGATCCGGATCAGTCCGCCCGCTACTGCTAGAGAGAGAATGGGGCGGATAAGCAACATAAGGGCCCTACGGCCAGCAGGGTCAGCCGGTGGGTTGTCTGGCCCAAAGTTTTTGGACCTTGTCTCGCGGCCTAGGTTATAATGATGCAGCACTGAAGGACCTGTTTAATACCTGCCTGGATGACCCTTTACCTAGGTGGGAAATGAACGGACTGGAGATTCTGGATTTCTGGGGGTTCACTCGTTACTTAGAGCATCGTAGCCAGTGGGATGACACTGTCACACCTGCGGGGCCGGACAAGATGGCCGCCACCAAGCCAGCAGCTGTTCCTAAGGTGGCTGTCTGCAGGGCTGCACCTGTTTTTGAGACTGCCACTACGATACCCGCACCTGTTCATCAGAGGGTCACGGCGGTAGAGGGGACTGTTTTCAACAGGGCTGTGTCCGTGCCGGCACCCGTTCTCAAGATGGCCGCCACTAAGCCAGCAGCTGTTCCCAAGATGGCCGTCACAATGCCTGCACCTACGTTTGAGACCGCCACGGTTATACCGGCCTTCACTTTCCAGATGGCCACGGCCTCACAGTCACCTGCTCTCAGAAGAGCCATCATCACACCTGCACCTGTGCTCAGAGAGGCTCCAGAGGTATGTCCCGTAGACTCTATGCTTCTTATGTTTGCCATGGCTCTGTGGTGCGGGTGGTCTGTCTTCTGCTCTTTTGTTCAGCACGACTCTGAGCCGAGTGAGTCATCTGAGCCGAGTGAGTCATCTGAGCCGAGTGAGTCATCTGAGCCGAGTGAGTCATCTGAGCCGAGTGAGTCATCTGAGCCGAGTGAGTCATCTGAGCCGAGTGAGTCATCTGAGCCGAGTGAGTCATCTGAGCCCCCTGTGTCTCGTTGGCCAGTTAGGGTGGTCACCCCGAAGAGCCAGAGACTTTTTATTGTCACTAAGACTATGGCCAGTATTGAACTTTATGCCTGTCTTAAGATGGCGGTTCCCAAGCTCCCTGCTCTCACTGCCTGGTCCAAGATGGCTAGTTTCGAGCTCTCTGCCCTATTTAACCTGGCCCAGAGGGCCTCTTTCTATTGTCTTCCTCTACCCAGGTTCCTGACACCACCAGTACCACCCTGGGTTCCGGTCCAGCCGGCTCCGCCCAGGTTTCCTGCCCTGTTTTGGTCCCTGCCTCCGCCCGCGGCTCCGCCCTGGCTCCAGCCTCCGCCCGCGGCTCCGCCCTGGCTCCAGCCTCCGCCCGCGGCTCCGCCCTGGCTCCAGCCTCCGCCCGCGGCTCCGCCCTGGCTCCAGCCTCCGCCCGCGGCTCCGCCCTGGCTCCAGCCTCCGCCCGCGGCTCCGCCCTGGCTCCAGCCTCCGCCCGCGGCTCCGCCCTGGCTCCAGCCTCCGCCCGCGGACCCGCCCTGGCTCCAGCCTCCGCCCGCGGACCCGCCCTGGCTCCAGCCTCCTGCTCTGCCGGACCCGCCCTGGCTCCAGCCTCCTGCTCTGCCGGACCCGCCCTGGCCTCCTTCTCTGCCGGACCCGCCCTGGCCTCCTTCTCTGCCGGACCCGCCCTGGCCTCCTTCTCTGCCGGACCCGCCCTGGCCTCCTTCTCTGCCGGACCCGCCCTGGCCTCCTTCTCTGCCGGACCCGCCCTGGCCTCCTTCTCTGCCGGACCCGCCCTGGCCTCCTGCTCTGCCGGACCCGCCCTGGCCTCCTGCTCTGCCGGACCCGCCCTGGCCTCCTGCTCTGCCGGACCCGCCCTGGCCTCCTGCTCTGCCGGACCCGCCCTGGCCTCCTGCTCTGCCGGACCCGCCCTGGCCTCCTGCTCTGCCGGACCAGTGGTTGCACAACTTGCGCGCTTCTCACACACAGAAAGAGCAGCGGTTGCGTGGCTTACGTGTCCTCACACACAAACAGCGCACGCATATAGATCTGTTGTTTGTGTTTCAATGGCCTAAAATAACTTGTTTTAAAACTGCGCACGCACAGGAGCGTGACGTGGGCACATAACCTCGATAGAGACAACAGTCCAAAATCTCTAACGGTTGACACATTTCTGCCAGTTAATCATGTCTACCAGTTCATCGCCCACCCCTACTTCTACGTCACTCATCTCAGGGATTCCCCATGGTCTTAATGCTCGTAGCTCAAAAAACGGTATCGGCAGGTCACACCTAAGGAAAAATAGGAATGGGCCAAGAAAATTGCAATCGGTGCATCTCTAGGCACTACAGTATGTATTGTATAATTTTTGTGTTCCTTGGGAACTTAATCTACTATCTTGGTGTTGCTGTTGCCATGTGTTGCCTGTAGGGATGGGACGGTTACCGGTTTCACTATTAACCATGATAAAATGTCCTAACGGTTAGTATAATCGTTTAAAATTTAATTATCATTACAACCATGTTTGATTACCATGATTTTGAAAACTCGCGGTAAATCCTGTTCAGCCAGAATCAGTTTGACGCAGGCGCGCACATGCAACATATTTTTTTGCACAAGAAGGCATTTAAGAAATAATGTATTGTATTCATTCATGGTAAACTTATTAGACAGATTTTTTTTTACCACAGAAATAATTTCAGGGACATGAAATATTAAATTGGGATTTTCAAAAATAAAACTTGTTCAAATGTTTTCAGTGTGTATCAGTTCATTTTGAACATTTCCATCTAATTTTAACAAATCATGATAATATTGATAACCGTGATAACTTTGGTCACTATAATCATGATATGGAATTTTCATACCGTCCCATCCCTAGTTGCCTGTTGATCTTAGGGAATAACAATTTAGAATGATTTTGTTGAGAAGATGTACATTAGGGATGTGCATTTATTCCATTTTTTATTTTGATAAATCCCTAGGTCTGAAATTCGAGTACTCTATTAACTGGGGGCAGGGCATATACGTCATGGTGAAAATGAAAATATTTTTATTAAAAACACTCAAATAAAACTTACTTTTGAAGAAACTATGACAGAAAAATGAACACAAACTAGATTATTAATGAATTAAATGTTTTTAACAGAAACCTCTTACAGCAATAGCTGCGTGATGAAGTGAAACTAAAGGGTTAATAAACACAAACTGATGCGCTTTCTATATGACACAGTCTACATAATATTAAGCCCTATATACAACATAAATGTATTGTACAACGTGCATATATCTGTACAAAATGCAAGACTTAAACTAAGTTATGTACTGGAGAGAAAGTTTAACTCCCTTGTGGATGTGCACCATAACAGCACGCTTTAAAACACGTCCAACCAGCACGAGCTTCATAACATTAAGCAGCTTTTGCTATCATTTTAGCGATTAGCTATGTTGTGTTGTCCTCTCACATCGCTATGGTATCTCTTGACATTTGATGTTTAAATATGAGATGATATGAGGGAGCTTGTGATGGCGCTGTACATCTGACTGTAAATCATGGCATCCTTTTAAACCATAGTGTCTCTGTGACAGGTGTGTTCGGCTTCACAGCTTGCGCGGATCGGTGGGTTGCCGCAGCATGGGTGCGCAGACTTTATCCGTTTGTTTTTGAATCATGCATGGTAACGTACCTGATGTAACAAGCACCCAGCCGCATTTAATGCTACCCAGACATACAAATAGCGCCATAACCACAAATAAAAAAACCTACATGATCATCGTTTTCGTGATCAATCATCGATGCCACGTTCGAGTCTGTGAGTTTTCAGAGATGTTGTTTGCAGATGGAATGTTGCAACAATGCCAGTGAAAAATTATATTTAGAAAAGATAGAGATGACATTTTACTTGCACAAATCACAGCCAGCATGTATCATGAGTTGACATTTTTAAACATATGGTGACATGAATTCTAGTGTTTCTTTTGTATGCTAATGCTCTTCCCCTGGGATGAATTATGAACTTGGCCAGCAACATCTGGCATATATGTGAGGATTTGAGTCAGGATTGGCCTGTTCTCTTTCTATCAGTCATTCATTGTCTGTGATGTAAGAACTCAAGAGAGGCTTTACATACTAATGAATTGTTGACCAGCAGGCATTAATGCAGAACTGACTGACTTAAAGTCTCAAAAGAATTGACTGCCTTAAAATATACTCTGTGGTAATAAAAAAGTGTCATGTTTTTGTTTAAAGATGCTGAAATATGCAGCACAGACCAAACAAGCTATATAACAATCTAAAAATTAACAGGAAGTGATAATAATATCCAACCTCCAAATATCACACAGTTTGTTAAAGGCGCTGTATGTAGTTTACAGCGGCCTCTAGCGGTGATGTTGCAGATTGCAACCAATACGTTTACAAGCGTGTGCTCGAACTCATAAGTGACGGCCAGACTGAGATGTAACACACCGGAGAAAGCATCACACAACATGCTGGAAACTCAGGTAAACTCCTACTGCAACGTTTAATTGACTGGTGTTACGTAGGTACATTTACGGTAAGATAACGAAAACGGTTAGTGAACTACACTGAACAATTTCGGTATAACAGTAAAGCCTGGTATACACTGTGCTATTTTAAATAGTCATTTAGGCTTGATGCTTGCCACACTGTGATTAATATCGTAGTTAAGTCCATGTGACACTGTATAATCTCAGTTTCCATCAATGTCAGACTGTACGAGTTTAAAGACTTCTGGGCGAACACACGCTAAAGCGAAGGCTAGCAATCTGAAACAACATCTACAAAACTAAAGCACATAATCGAAATATATTTGACATGCTTTGTAGTAATGTTAGCTTACCTGTCCAAAAGGATGAAAGCCAACTCCGGATCCGTTTTTATACTCAAAACAAAGCGGAGGTTTCTCCATAATTCAAATGCCCTGCCAATGTTAATCCGTGTTTTTTTTTAAAATCCGAAGTTGATCCGATTCACGTTTGGACTTACGAGCTTCAGCAGATCTTCACAATATGGCACTGCATTGACCTGGTTAGGCATTTTATAAGCTTTTTACGATTTTCTGCAGATACATTTTCATCATATGTGAACCTAGACCACAAAACCATAAGTTATAAGTTATATTTGTAGAAAAAGCAAAAATTTCATTGCATGGGTCAAAGTTATCGATTTTCTTTATATGGCAAAAATCTTTAGTATATTATGTAAAGATCATGTTCCATTAAGATAATTTGTACATTTTTCTACCGTAAATATATCAAAACTATTTTTGTAAGTTGATGCAGCAAAATTGCGATCAAAATTGGCCAGAAACTTGCCTACAAACTTGGGGAATTTCACATTCAAGTTTGGTTGATGTATAAGCGTACAATTTTTCCATTAAGTCAACAATGTCATTAGCGAGTAGAGAGCACTAAAACAAATCTTTTTATTAACATGCGTTGTTCAGTTTGCTGTTAAAAAAGCCAGTGTGAACACTTAGCGAACCAGGAACAGTTTTTTTTTATCTGGACCAAAAGAACCTAGAGAACTGAGCTACAAATGTGAATGCTATCAAATGATAAATTAAACTATTAAATGTGACCAAAATCAGCATTTATTTTATACTTTCTTTTCTCTGCAGCTCAAAATTAGATGGTGCACATTCCGACTAATATGTCAGGACAGGTCACAAATGATAAATTAAAAATAAAAACAGTATCAAAATGTTTTGATCAAACTTTTTTGCGATGATTCACTTTGTGCAGTTTAACCGTCAAGAGGACAATGGAGTCACACCAGAGTTAAATGAATGAGTGCGTTTACATGCACAGAATAAGCGGATAACTATCAAAAATCTGCTTATTATAGAAAACTGTTTTCATGCGTTTACATGCAAATCAATAAGCCGGCAATGCAGTCAACTGCGTTTACATGGGACTTGGAGAATTATCAGTTTTCTCGCAGGCAGTGACGTCACCACCTATAGTACACAATAGTCGATCAAAAAGTCAACGACATATCTGACTTAAGCTATATTGTTGTATCTCTTCTTGTGTGTGCAGAACCTGTAAATGTAACATGAGCTTCTATTTTAATAGTTTCTCTGCCAACTGCTTTAGTCGAGCGGAGACTTTTATGCGTTACTTTGCGCTTACTTCCGCGTGTGACGTTCATCTTTCATACGCGGGGACATGCGCACATGGACAAAACCGTGAGAAAGCCGGTTAAGGTGTTTACATGCCACGCGAAATCGGCGTAATGAGCAAAAAACTACCTGTGCCGATCGGTTTTTGCTTACGCCGTTTATGGGCTTTCCCCGATTAAAGAAAACCGTTTTACGCGTTTACATGACCCCACGTGTTATCAGTTTATTGAGCATAATCGGCATAAGACTGTGCATGTAAACGCACTCAATGTTTGACAGATAAACCAGAGCAAACTGGTTAACGGTATTTAACAAATGATCCAGCTGTGTTCATAGATATGCATCACTAACCATATGACATCTGGTCATTAGGGTTACTTTAAAATACTGAAGCCGCGGTCACACTAGACTTTTCGTCCCATTGACTTCCATTCATACATAAGCAAATCCGTCAGACTGGAAACGCAAGTTTGTGCAATATTACGCAGGTCGCTGCGTACTGTAGCAAAGTTCAAGTCTGATGAACTCTGACCTGCAAAATGTCACGTGGAGCATTGTGACCTGTATGCCACTGCATGACTTTTCTCTCTTCTGAAAAGCACAAATGGATGAAGCCAAAGATCATATTGATGATCATATTGACTCCCTGCTGCAACGTCCGACAAAGTCTAGTAGGCTTTAGGCTGTTTAATAATGACCAAATGCCATTTAATCTTCATTTACAGTACATCATGTGGTGAATAATGGCTAAAAATGGCTCTCAGTGACTTCAAAATATTATATTAATATTCAATAATATTCATTATTGAAAGAACATAAATAGTACCAACAAAGGTAATTCTTACGATGTTAGCTGTTGGTCTACTCATTTAAATGACCCTATGATTGATTCAGGATATGAACCGATATTCTCTCAAGGTTTTTTAATGTGAGTCCTCTGAACCATATAATGTGTTTTTATCGCTCTGGTAGCTATCTTGATCCATTAAAGTGGAAGAATACAAGGGAAAATAAGTCACAACAAGATAAGAAATAGGCTGTGTCACTACACCAAATTAGGCTTTATGTGCACTTTATCACATATTTGGTGTTAAGTACAGTATATTATATAAAATGGGTTTGCTGGCTCAAAGAACTGGTAGATTAGCAGTAGTTGTGGCTATAGCAGCATGACAAGCTGCTAATGGGCAGTTATATTCATTATCAGCTGCCTGTGAAAGAGGAACATATTGAGATATTTCACACTTGCTGTGATTCCAGGATTTAATCACATTATAGCCTCATTATTTTCATTTGGCTCATATTGCATGGTGGAAACATGAATGATCTCTAAAACATTTAGATGCATAGGATGAATTAAAAAAAAATTATAACAGCGCTGTCTGGTTTGCCGCACACAAAAAACCCGAAAACTGGCTGCAACATGCGTTTGCAGCAACACTTGCATAGTGCATAAACATATTGTACATCTCCAAATTTCTATTAAACATTTATCGAGAAAAATTATATTACATTAATTATTTTTATAGTCCTATTGCCCAGCCCTATGTTGTTAAACCAACATAAGCACATTCTAAGAGTTTAACATTACGTTGTCACTTTTTTACAATGTACCAACTGATGCATGGTTACAGTGTTATTGTTTTAATCCTGTTTAAACCCTTTTCTTCTTTGGAAAATTATGAACTGTGCATTAAATTACTGCTATAAGTTCACTGAACACCAAAATATTCACTTTTACAATTTTAACCAATTTTAATTGATTCCCTAATTTAGCATTATGCAACGCAACCCATTCTCACTCCCCAGGCGTCAAAATCTGAAGCATGTTCAAACGCCTCCAGTGTCAGTATGATCGACAAAATGGGAACTCCATTGCTTTCATGCTAATTCCTCAACGTCGTATGTAGACGAAAGGGCATCATTGTAGTGTGATGTATGTGACGTCAACGTATGGTCAACGCTTCTGGACGTTAACTACTCAATTTTTGTTCCAAATGTTTTCCTATTGTCGCTTGGGGTTGAACTTTCAGTTACATAAAATTACATCCTAACCCTAACCCCAAGCGATAATGGAATAAAAATCAAAAGACAAAAAGTATAAACCAATACAGACATCCTAACCCGAACTCTAACCCTAACCCCAAGCAACAATGGTTTAAAAATCAGAAGACAAAAAGTATAAACCAAATCTTAAACTGACATCCAAACCCGAACTCTAGCCCCAACTCCAAACGACAATGGTTTAAAAATAGAAAAAACTGAGTAGTTACTGTCCAGAAGCGGCATGATCCTGCCGATCGTCACATACATTGACGTCGCATAACATGACAGCATCACCTTCCGGGATGCCCTTTTGTCTATATCCGACGCTGAGGGATTAGCATGAAAGCAACACAGTTCCCATTTCATCGATATAGTGACGCATAGGGGCACCCTTCGCGTCTTCATACTGAGGCCGAAGGCGTTTGAACATGCTTCAGATTTTGATGCCTTGGGGAGTGAGAATGTGTTGCATTATGGCCAAATTTGACCCTTTGGGCTTTAGGCGTATAATTTCAAAGAATCACAATAACAAAGACTGTTAATGTAAACTATTTTAAATTTAGGAAAATAACCAGTCAACCACACATCTACATTTAACAATGTTTTTTGCTTTATTTGTTGCATGTTAGAACTGGATTTCAAATGTACAAAAACACTTTGGCCAATGGAAACAAGACTGTCACTGTCTTGGGCAGAAGATTCACCACCATCACTTTATTGCGGTTGAAACAATTCATTAGAATCTCTATCGCTGTCCAATTCAGGGCCAAAGTCACTATCATCAGCTTCAAGTTGCTCTAATATTTTTCTTACAGTGATCTTTCTCAGTTGCTTTCTCTGTCTTGAAAAGGGAGCGGCCATAGTCCTTGAAAGGATTTACTACTTTATTAGTCTCTGGCCCTGTACTGCTGAGGTTAATTAGTAAAATATATTATACAAATGAATTTATTACAAGGCGTTAGCCAAATACAGGACTGTCACCATTCTCCATCAAAGTCACTCAAAGAACCAAAGGATCATTTTTGACCCAACATTTTTTTGACCCATACACCCAGAGGGTCATTTTTGGCCCATCGTTTTTTTAACTAGCTCAGAGTGACTAATTTACCTAAAAACTAGGGATGCACCGATATGGAAATTTTGGCCTGTACCGATAACCGATAACTCTTTATATTTGGGGGCCGATATATATATATATTTATATATAGGCCGATAAATATTCATATTAATTTCACAATAAAAAACTCCCAGACCGCGGACATCTTGTCTTTGCGCTAGACTAGCATACTCTTCTTGAGCCCGCAACACGTGTCATCTTCGTGCTATATCACAGAAAGCACCAATCAAAACTCCACATGGCCAGCAATGAGCAAGTGAAGTGGTTCAACAAACTGAAATAATCCATCATTTATCGGCCTAATTTTGCTATCAGACCGATAATATTAAAAATAAGCAGTTATCGGCCGATAACGATATGTCGGCCGATATATCGTGCATCCCTACTAAAAAGAATATAAAACGTACTTCTAGTCATTTAAATTTTTGTATTTGCTTGCACATAACTTGAAAGGCTACCCGGGTGCTTCAAGGGGGTTTTCCGGGGGAGAAGCGCTGCGAGGCATCGCGTGTACAGTAGGACAACTCACAGGTATTGCACACCGCACGTGCATGTTAAATAGCGTGAGGTTAGTCAGAGTCTATTTCAAGATCCAGAATATGCATTAGCAGCCTATGTTAATCGTTAACTGTTTAGGACAAATATGATGTTATTAATGTTAAACTATGTGAGTGGCGCAGCAGGGATTTCAGCAGCGCCCAGTGCGTCACCTCCATGCTGCTCTTTGTTATGATGACGCATGCAGCCATGAAACGCGGGTGTTGCCAGATTGGGTGTTTTTTTCCGCTACACATTAAGGCCTGTTTACAGTGTGTTTTAGCCGGGCTTTCGCCTGGAAGACTCTATTGAAATCTGGCACCCTATTAAACGACGTGTTAAACTGAGAGAGCGTGCCGTTCACAATCACCAGAATGAACGAGTTCACAGTAACGTTCATCAGGCAGTAATACAGTACGTTCAGTTCACGTTCGCCCAAAATATGAACGAGTCCATGAAATTTCGTTCAATGCACTCATTCAGGCACGACGCTGTTGGTACTACTGACACTGATAAAAAAATCGGTCTTAAGCTTTTTGTTACAAGTTAGAATTACCATACCACTGTATATCAAAAAACATAAAACATGAAAATTATAGTGTTACTATCTGTAACAAGTTATTATTGCTTGCTGCATTCCAGAAAACTTGGATGTTGGATATTAAACCTGGAAATAAATGCATGGAACGGCAAACAAAGTCGTGTATACGATCTCTCAACCAACCCCGACCTCAGCGAGAGAAGTAATTTGACATAACAGACTAGTAGGCAGTTACCACTTCACAGCCTTACGTAACACACAAACAAACTTTAAACTATGTTTACAGCATAATGTTTATGAACATGAATATTAAAATATCCAGGCAGTTACTTTTTGGCACAAGAGCATAAACTTCTCTCAACATCTCATAGTGAGATCATGTGGTAAACATACGGATTGACTGGAAGCATTGAGGTCGGAGGTAGGATATTTCACGACATAATATCCTAAATCCGAGTTGTCTGGAACGCAGCATAAAGATAAGGGTTCTGTTTCCAGTGCATATGCTCCTCTGATCCTCTTTGTTGTGTTGTTTACCATCTATGGATGTAAGAAAGGTGTTTTGTGCTTTCTCAAGATACTTATTTCAGTGATATATGTTAGTTAGTAGAAATATTTTATGTGCAGTGTTCCAAAACAAAAATGCTAATAGCCGCTTTAAATCATTTTAATTAGATGTGGACAGCAGCGACTTCAAGTCTGAAACTAACAAGCTCATTACAAATGAAGAGAATAAGTGTAAACCGAGGCATTATCATATACATATTATGACCTATTTCTTCAGGCACTTGCATAAATTATGAGTTCGTTATATATTTTTCTGATTTCACCGCATGTGAGCCGAAAGGTTTCCTTGTGATCTAAAAATAGATAGATTTATTTCACATAGATCTTGCGCAGGAGAGCAGAGACAGATAGGATGTGTAGTGAACAGCAGATCCTGTAGGGAAACAGCGTGATGCTGAAGAAACAGTAAAGCTTGATCTCATTAGTACTGAAGCGCACAGCACTGACTTTGATCAAAAATCTATTTGTCTGTCTGATACAACATGGTGGAAGGAGCTTTGCATTAAGATGAACTTTTATTTAGCAAATAATAATTTTGCATGACCTAGAATATTACATTTAGTGAACCCAAGTCAAAAAGAAACACTATGGTCACACGTTGCTTTCTTATGGGAGGTCTTGATTCTTGATGCTCCCAGCTTCATTTCTGAATTCTTCCATAGGAATTTATCAAAACCTTTGTGGATGCGTATGGTGATATTTTTTGATTAAATATTTATAATAAATGTTCAAATGTATACAAATATGTGAATTATATTCTATACAGGTTTTCTGAACTGTTTTATTTATTTTTAATGGTAAAAAGATAAAGCGATGTAACTTATGATGTTATTGACATTGGTGCCATATTTTATTTAACAGCTGCATAATGATTTGTATATGTGAGCTGAGAATAAGTAATATATTCTGGTCCTTTACAAGGCCATCGTATGAAATATTATGCACACATTTTATGCATTTTATGAGTCATGTGGGCAACTTCCATGGTGTACAGATTTGAAGTAACACAAGGGAGAGTAAATGATTTGCTTGATTTTTATTTTTGGGTGTAATATATGAAGAGTTTGGTTCCAAATGCAATAAATCTATTTTGACTAATTTGGCTAAATGTGTTTTCTATACCAAGAAAGTGACAAGATGAAAACCACTATTTTTTGTTATAAACTTTTACATAGCATCTAGGGATGCTAAACAATTAATCGCGATTAATCGTTAGCAGAATAAAAGTTTTTGTTTACATCACATATGTGTGTAAACTGTGTATAATAAATATGTATATATATAAATATGAACACATTCATGTATAATTTTAAGAAAAAAAAAATTATATATTAAGTATTTATATTTATATATAATATAAATTATACATAAACATACAAATGTATATACACATGTAAACATTTCTAAAACATATACATGCATGTGTGTACATTTATTTATACAAAGTTATTATACACAGTTCACACACATATATGATGTAAACAAAAACTTTTATTCTGCTAACGATTAATCGCGATTAATCGTTAAGCATCCCTAATAACATTAAAAATTCCAATCTATAATTTGATTTTCAAAGATTTATTATAAAAATATATATAAACTTTTACATAGCATCTTTAGGTTATGAAAACATTAAAAATTCCAATCCATAATTTGATTTTCAAAGATTTATTATAAAAATATATATAAACTTTTACATAGCATCTTTAGGTTATGATAACATTAAAAATTCCAATCCATAATTAGATTTTCAAAGATTTATTATAAAAGTTTTATTATAAAATATTTTTTCGCAAAATGCAATAAAACCATAACAAGTTTTTTTCAAAATGCTATAAATCTATTGAATTAATATATAAATGTGCATTCATCTTTGCCAAGTTATAATTATTTAGTTGACTAGTGGTATACACTGTCACTGATTAAACATTAATGGCATTAATCAAAACACTTACTTTGAACATATTAAGATGCTGCTGTCATCCTTGGGACGTCGTCGCTGAACTTTTTTGACAGCGATCAGCTGTAAAATGTTTTGGTCCTGCTCGATTTTGTTGACTTAGAGTAAAATAATGAATTTTTTTATAATATCCACTGGGGTCAATGTGTTAGCATGACAGAAGCTTAATGCTGTCGTTTGAGAACAAGCAATATAGCCTACGGTATTTATTCGTCGCCTGAGTACCCAAGTGGCTTACGTTTCTTCTCCGCCACAGAAAACCACCACAGGTATATCAAAGCCATCAAAAGTATTATTTTGTTTTTGTTTGTTAATCATGAAGTACAAAGTAGATGAGGAAAAGTAGGATTTCGTGTGTATTCAAAGCGCCGCCATTATTGTTTTGAGTGTGTGGAATGGTGCGCTGTGATTGGTTGAGCAGATTTGTTGCATTCTGCAGAAAATGAGGAGTGGCGTATATCGCGATTTGGAAAAAAGGGAGAAAAGATGACAGAATAACACGGCGGATATCTGATTTTGCGTAAAATTAAGATTAATACTGACTTGATATTATGCTGATTTTGATGGTAACTCATTCTTTTTAAAAATGGCATTTATGGCGTCATATAAACCCAGCTATAAAAACTACAAAAGAATGTAAAAAGCAGCTTTACTTTTAATTTGTGGCACTGGTTTCCTGAGACCCAATGTGAACAGTTGTTATTCAATAATAGTGAAAAATTTAAACAGAAATAATATTGCTCTTGGCATAAAGCACGAAAACATAGACTGTAAATATTGTGGTGTAGAGCAGTAATGACTTTCAGTTTCTGCCAAGGATATTTCCGAGTGTAAACAGGGCTTAAAGTCAGTAGGGATGCACTGGAAGGAAAATTCTTGTCTGAAGCCTAATAAAATGATAAACTCTGAACCGAATACCGAACAATTTTGCCAATTTTCTTACCATTGCACATGAATGTCCTTTTTAAAGAGAAGGCCACGCACGTCAAAGCCCACGTGTAAGCGAGATATATCTTCTTCTCTGTACTTTAGACTGACAGTTTAGAAAGCAGCTCAACAAATGGCTGGTGATATTTTTTAGCTCTGACCCAGATGAGAGGAGATCTTCAGCTCTTTAAACAGAGAGCAGCTTGAGCGGCGTGATGACCTACTTACCATCAGTTTGAAGAGCAACCATTCATCACGTTAAACCGCTCCTGTGTCTAACACAATGACGTACGGCTGGCACTGTGATAATCACAATCACGTTACTTGACAACACAAGCGCTTTCCTGTTATGACACATGAATGATGGACACGGAGAATCTGATGTGTTTGAATGTCAGATGATGGGATGCAGATGGGGTTTGTCTTAAGCTGTCTACAACTTCAGTAATCATCATGAATCTTTATTAGTAAATTAAAGGTTGTTTATTAATGATGTATGACTGCAGGGCATTGGATGATAAAAATGTTCTTCATCTTAGTTGTCAAAGTTGCAGTATGTTGTTGTGTGATATAATCCAACGTTGCTCATACTTGATGGACAAACCACACTTTGATGGTTTATATGTTTATAAACAGGGTTTGAAATTAAAGGGATAGTTCGGCCAAAAATGATATTAAACCCATGATTTACTCACCCCCAAGCTGTCCGAGTTGTATATGTCCATCGTTTTTCAGAACAACATATGTTCGGATATTTTAGAAAATGTTTTAGATCTTTCAGTTGATTTAATGTAATGTTACAGGGTCCACCCATAGTCCACAACCTTCAAGTCCGAAAAAAGTGCGTCCATCCTTCACAAATTAAATCCAAACGGCTCCAGGATGATAAACAAAGGTCTTCTGAGGGTAATCCGCGCGGTGTTGTTGTAGAAATATCCATATTTAAAACTTTATTAACGAAAATAAATACCTTCCGGTAGCGCCGCCATCTTAGTTGCGTCCGCATTCAGGATGAGAGCTTACGTAGCCTACAGAGGTTACTCTGCTGCTGCTCTGTGCCCCCGCCCTCCGAATTTGTCATACGTCACTAAGAAAAGTGCGTACACTACGCTAATACTCTCTCCTGAATACAGAGGAGTCTAAGATGGCGGCGCTACCGGAAGGTATTTATTTTTTATCATGTGTTTGTCTGAAAAACGATGGACATATGCAACTCTGACAGCTTGGGGGTGAATAAATCATGGGTTTAATATCATTTTTGGCTGAACTATCCCTTTAACTTTCTCACTTACCAGACATTTTGGCTACAAAATTTAAGGCTAATATTTTACTTTTTTTAAAGTTACTGGTCATTCAGAACTTCTACTGGCCAAAAAAGAAAGAAAAAAAACAGCTTTATGTCACATTTTTATTTTGTCAACATTTATTAAACATTTTATTATTATTTATTGTAAAATCGAACAAAATGTCATCCTGCCATCTCCTCCCTTCGTCTTTCATCCTTGTCAGAGAGATGTCGTTTCTTGCGTGATGCTTATAAATGTTAAGCACGTCACTGGAAAAGAATTCATGAAGTGTCCAAATGTATAGTGAGCCTGCCAGTGTCCTTACCAGTGCCCGAGCCCCTGCTCATAACCTAGGGAACGAAGGAAATGATGGGGACTAACGGATAGACGAGCCGTTCACACCCAGTTTGCCTCTTGGTATTAAAACCTCTGCTCTTCTTCTCTTGGCCTCCTTGGTTGTTTTGGGCAACTTTTTACGCTGGGGTTAGTAACATAGCCACATTATTATGTTTGAGTCTCGAGCCTAGCAACCCAGTCTCACCCCATGGCGTCAATATTTGACGACACTTGACCATGCGTCAATATGTTGACACGGAGGGTATACCTTTCGCGTCATTTTTTGACGAACTGGGGACTTCAATACTATTAAGTCCGTTGCATTCTCTTTCCTATTTTGTTACCATTGTCGCGTCGGTTTAGGGTTAGATTTACATAATGACATCCCTACCCAAACCTAACTCTAACCCCAACGCCAGGTGACAACTGTTTAATTTCGCGTACACTGTTTAATTTTGCGTAATCTAACCCTAAACCGACGCGAAAATGGTAAGAAAATAGGAAAGAGAATGCAACGGACGTAATAGTATTGAAGTCCCCAGTTCGTCAAAAAATGACGCGAAAGGTATACCCTCCGCGTCAACATATTGACGCATGGTCAAGTGTCGTCAAATATTGACGCCATGGGGTGAGACTGTGTTAAGCCTAGCGCACTGTTGTTTGAGGCGTAGTGACGGGTGTTGTCAAGTAAGCCAGAAATGCGCAGAATGTTTTGCAATAATGCTGTATTTAGTATACCATGATGACTCATGATTTGATTATTTGCGCTAAAACAAATTTGGCCTGCGTTTTACAAAGAAATTAACAATTAAGCATAATTTAAGTTAAGCGCCAAATTGGCTAGAGATTTAAAGAGCACCAATGGTCCGATTCACGATTTTACATTTCCTTTGGTTAGTGTGTATTAGTAAATGTTAACGATATGCAAAAGGTACAAAACCAAAGTAAGCAATGATGCCAGTTATCGTCTCCAACGTAAATCTCTTTTCTTGGACTACAACAAACACACCGATTGTAGGCAACAGTTTACTTCCTGGGATTGGTGATGTTGACAAGACCGACATTAGCATAATTCCTTTAGCTTCAAACTCACAGCCTGTAAGTTAACTCCTGTTAGCATTGTATTGTGAGCGAATCTTTCGAACATGGTAAGGAGCTGCACATTTCCGGCTGACGTCAGAGGTATTCAGGCCAATCACAACGTACAGATTAGCTGGCCAATCAGGGACACAGAGCTTTTCCAATCCGTGCATTTCAGGAAGAGAGTGAAATCTGGAGTTACAAAATTGTACGGTATCTGGAAAATAATGTGTTTTTTAACCATAAACCACACAAACACATTGTATTATACCAAATACACAAAATATTGTTGTTTTTAGCAATGAAATAGGTGCACTTTACCAACGTTAACTGACACAGCTGATTTTTATCCGCATTTGGCAGGTGTTCATTTCAAAGTTACATTTGGCAAAAATGGGCATAATACAGTAGGTGCCCTTCAAGAACTTGTTGGTAGAAAAAGTCTTAAGTCTTCCTTTTTAAGTTGCTTGTTGATTTCTAACCTAAATATAATTCTGCAGTGGAAAGTCTCGAATTCCAGTCAATATATAACAGCAACATTTGTAAAATCTTAATTAAACATCACTTTGCTATTTCTGTCTCTCTTCACAGTGTCACAGCCAAATGGTTTGGATGCAGATTATAAATAACGTGATAATGTGAGTGTCATTGGATCAGTTGCGAGAAGTTTCAGAGATCAGCGCAAATACAGACAATCCCACCGGCTGGAGCGGTTCCTTCTGTTTGTATGCTGGACATAAAGCTCAGATGACTGAAACAATCTGGCATCGTGTTAAATTATCCTCAGAAGATCAGAGGACTTCTCCATGTTAACCATCTCCATGCTATTGAGAAGATTACAGACAGAGGAGAATGTCAACAGAGACAGAACTTCAAACAGATGTCAAACTCAGCGTCAAAAAAGAGTCCAAGAGAAGAGGTCAGTCTTTCTCTAAATATGTAAAAATATAGCATTGGCAGAAAATGTATCCTTGCGTTATGACATTTTTTACATAAGCAAGTGATTTTTCTGCAGGACACAGATTTTCAATTGCACGTCACACAGCAAGATTTAATTTCCTCTTTAATTTACACAGAAAGTCAGTGCAAAAAAATGCCACCAAATGCCACCAGCTACTTTGTTAGTTTAAATCAGGGGTCTCCAACACGTCGCTCGCGAGCTACTGGTAGCTCGTGTCTTAATTGCAGGTAGCTCGCTCGTGGGTTTATTTATTTATTTGTTTTCTGTGGTTATGGCGCATTTTGATGTCTGGTTAGTGTTACAAGCGCCTGTGGTACTAAAAATTGTGTGCGTGTTTGACGTCGCGTTGTAGACCGGCGTATGACATCAGTAATTTAACATGTATGATCCAAAAACAAACAGATAAGTCCGCGCATCTGCGTCCCGGCAACCGGCCGATCCATCCGCGCAACGCTGTGAAGCCCGCGCCACAGCAACCTACCGATGCGTGCGACGCTTTGAAGCCGAACACACCTCGGATCGAGACACTATGTTTAAAAAGGATGCCGTGATTTTCGGATTCACGTTTTGGTAAAACGAAAATACAGTCGTTGTCACAAGTTCAATGGATTATCATCCCATATTTAAACATCAAATGTCAAGAAATACCAGAGAGCCATATGAGCATTACATGTTGACTGAGAACAGGTAAGAGGATGACATGACACAGCTAACGTTAATCACTAAAATGATAGCAAAAGACTTAAGGCTGCTTAATATTATCAAGCTTGTGCTTTGACTGGACGTGTTTAAAAGCATGCTGATGATGCGCATTCAAAACAGGAGTTAAACTTTCTGTCCAGTATAACTTAATTTAAGTCTTACATTTTCTGCAGATGCACGTTCTATAATACATTTATGTTGTACCAAGGCTTAATATTATGTAGAGTGCGTCATACAGTATATAAAGCGCATCAGTTTGTGTTTATTAACCCTTAAGTTTCACTTCATCACGCAGCTTTTCCTGTTAGAGGTTTCTGTTAAACATCTATTTCATTAATACTCTAATATTAATTTTTTTGTCATAGTTTCTTCAAAATTAAATTTTATTTGAGTGTTTAATAAAAATATTTTTATTTTCACAATGACGCCCTTTCATTGCCTCAGTTAATCGAGTACTCGTTTTTCAGACATATGGATTAATCTAAATGAAAAAAATGGCATACATACCTATTATGAATACAAAAGCAGTAAATACTCTATGTATGTTTGGATCATCTTTCTAAATCTGATCTTTAATAAATGATTTTTTTTATTCAAAATGTGTTTTTTTTAAGAATCCTACCCATATATAAGAGGTAATAAAAAGTATAAATAAAGACAACATGAAAGTTTTTTTTGTTGTTGTTGTTTAAAAGGATCTGTACTTTCATTTGATGTATCGTATGTTAATGTTTAAAGAAATGCATTTTCTGGGAGGTATTAAAATTTTGTGAAAATATTTTAAAAAATGCTGGCACTGGCTGGCAACTTAAAAAAAAATGCTGTAGAGGAAAGAGTTCAAATCACAGTGAGTTAATAGATCGTTGTGTATTACCCCCTAATTTAGGTATTACGTGAGAAGTAGCTCTCGACCACTTTTGTTTTTTAGAAAGTAGCTCTCCAATGAAAAAAGGTTGGAGACCCCTGGTTTAAATAAACACTGTATATTTGCTCATATTACAATACTGACCTTTTCTCTCAGTGTAAGTAATATCTCTAAACTAACTTTTAGAGTTTGTCCCCAAAAAGGGACAAACCCAACCGTTGGGTTGTTTATATTTGACCCAGCAATGGTTTAAAACAGCCCAACATTGGTTAAATTACAACCCAGGTCATTCCTAATAGGAATTAAGGGGGTTTAAAATCCCCTTAAACTTGAAGTCGCAAACTTGTTGTGTTTATGTGTTGTGACGAATTTCTGAGTGAAACAGAATATTAAGCAAGGAAAATGGTGGGCGTGGCTTGGGTTTTCCACTCTGCTTTGATTGGATATAGAAAAGTAGGCATTTTATTCAGAATTAAGGCCTAGTACATGGACACGGGTATTTTTAAAAATCCCGTCCACACATGCTCGGTTTAAAAGAGATCTCAGTCCTAATGAAAAAGCAAAAACACGCTATCATGCCACACCAGCAGGCGGCGATATAACCCAAATCGTAAAGCCCCCTTGGCCAATCAGAAGCCTAATAAAAGTGACGTCGCAAGGCAAAAACCCCTGTTTTACTGTCTACACAACAATCCTGGCGTGGGTTTTCAAAAATGTTCGGTTTCAGTGCCCTGATACTGCGTTTTCATGTGGACGAACGACCGAACCACGTAAAAAATGTCACAGTTATAAAAATCTTTATAAAAGACATTATAAATGTACATTCAAATGGGACGTAAACGTTAACGTTTCTGATTTACTTTTAATGTGTGATGTCGTGTTGCCGAACTGAATTGTGGATACGTCAACGTTCTGTAAGTGCCGTTGCTCGAGGCAGACGTAGAACATTTCTCAACTTTTCAAGGGCCAACACATGTGTCAGCCAATCAGATCACATTATGCAAATAACCTAGTGCGAGCCAGCTTACGTTTATGCAAGACCGGAGCATGTGCTGCGACCACTGTGATTGGCTGTTGGCTACGTTTCAGACAAGCCTTTTTTATTACAGAGAAGAATATGTTCAGCCCCTTCCCTCCGAAACTATGAATATTTGGTGTTGATTACTACAGAAGCTTCAAAGCTCAAAAAATGGTATTCGGACCAACCCTAGACTGTAGAAGAATACAGCATTACCTTATTGATTTTTGTTTAAACTTAATTGTGCTTTTCCTGTGGTTTCTGTAAAAAAATAGTAATTGTATAAGATCAGTAAGGACAGTAAGACAGATCTTTAAACCAGAAAGCTGTGTTCAGTTGTGTTTCAATGAGTTGTTTTTTATGAAAGATCTGTATACCTAACTTGATAGGTATATTGTTCACTGTCCATGAATGATAAATGAAATCGCCTTATTTTCCATCTCCATAGCAACGACCTCTAACTGATGATAATCCTTGTAAACCTGAACTGAACACACAGCTGTCAAAGAAATACAAAAACACATACACTAATATAAACAAATCTGTTTATACTGTTTATAGCTTTGTGAGGGGGCCATGTCAGCGTATTCATAAAAACCTATTCGTTGTCTTTTTAAATGTAATTTAAATGACCATATGGACATTACTTTGAGACTCATGAGAGTATTTACTAATTATAATATTGACACGTTTACTGAAAAGCCCTTAATCGGTTACATTTGTATTTAGAAAACAAGGTCTACTGCCAAATATACTGCCCCTCGATCAAGACGCATGTCGGTAGGCGTCAACTGCATGCGGTGCTATACCACCGACTAACTAACAAAATTAAAGTATTGTAAGATCGGAGTGCTTGTTACGCTTTCGAATGTCTCTTGCGGAATGTCACATTTTAATCAGTCTGTGCCGAAACGCATAAAATTAAGAGCATGAGGGGCCCCTAGTGGTTCAAAGCCCTACGCAGCTTGTGTACCTTGCGTAGAATCGGCTCTGCTTTGGTATATCATCACTATTTTTTAAAATCTTTTTGTACATTATATATGGACATTTATAATAAGAAAAGAACATTAATTGTTAAAAGCTCTGCAAGTGTAAATTGAAAATCAATTAAAATATTTTTATATTGTTACATTTAAAAATATGTTTTCTTCTGGATCTAATACATTCTTTTGAATTTGTTCAAACTTTTGGAAACTAAACTACCAAATGTCTTTTTTTAAAGAATGTTTTTTATTGTCCACTTTTTTTGCAACTACTTCTCATCTACCAGTTATAAGAGTATTACTTACTGCTTTATATCTATTAACACTTTATTGCAATGATCCCTCAACAGACATTTAACTATATATAAGTAACTACATGCAGACATGCAAAACTTCTAGACTTTTTAAGCACACATGCTACACTGTTTGCTTTAAATGCTTATATCTTCTGTATGCGAATGTTGATTCATACCAAAATGTTTTTTTTTTGCATAGTTGTGTTTGACACATGAAAACGTGTCTGGTTACGTATTTAACTGTTGTTACTTGAGAAGGGAACGAGACGCTGTGTCTCCCTTCCCATACTTCCTGCGTCCCTGTAACGTCGTCTTTGGCAATATTTCAGATAGCGATATACTTCCTGGCTCCCACGTCACCCTGTCTTTGTCGTTAAGCCTCACCATTGGTTGAATTTGATAAACACATTCAGACGCACTTACCCCTGGAGGCGTCCCCAAAGTGTCACCGCAGTGACGCAGCACGAGTTCCCTCGAAAGGTAACTGTAACAATGTATCTTAAAAGGTAACACGATGTAACCTTGCTCTCACTTGAAATGTGTCCCCACATTTAGTCCTTAAATTTGAGGGTATAGGACCTGGAAAGTCCTTGAAAGAACCTATTCTGCTAACTCTAACCTCTTCACTAACCCTACACCTTACAGTCTACTAATAGTCTAATAAGAGTTTGTAGTTGCACTGTTACTTATAATTATTTAGTAGAATGTCTAAGGTTGACTATTAAAATAAAGTGTAACCAAACCGGTGGACAAAATAGTCTAATAAACAAAACAATTCATAATTAAAATATTTCTGCATTGAATAATGTATTATTTCTAGTAAGTCATCTGTTGGGGGTTCAGAGGTCGTCAGTTCCTTTATTGAGCCTCTAAAAAGTAAACAGCCTCCTGACAGACTGAGGCATCTGGAGAGTCTTTCTCCTCTCCATGTGCTTCCATCTGTCTGGCTCTCACAGGACTGTTTAACGTCTGAAGTTGGCTAACACTCATAAAGTGACAGCAGGTTCTCCGGGAGGTCTTTTCCAATGCTCTTTTCTCCAAAAAGATCCTTGGTTTTTTCAGAAGAGAACAGAAATTGTGCGAAGAGTGACAGAGAGAGAGAGAGAGCAGAAAAGAGTAGTGTAGTTCGAATCATAGCATGGTCATTTTAAAACCTTTATATTGGTTTATCAAAAACCCCCCCCCAAAAAAAATGTGTCTATTTGACTGAATGATGGAAGTAAGGTTACATTCCAAAATAACTAATATGCATTAAAATATATTTTGATAAAGAGGTTTGAAAATTACATTTAAATTTCATAACCCAAACAAGCAGACTGTATTTATTTGAAGCTTAAAAAATAGATGTTTAATATGCTTAAGATGTTGCAGCCTTCAGTGGTTTAATGAACTGTAAGTTGGCACTCGCATCATACTGTGTGTGATTTGAATTTTTGCCATGTTCATTTTTAATGCCAAAAATATGCTAGACTCTTCTGCAGCTGTCCCAAAGTTTAAAGAGACCGATCTCTCAAATATCTTTTTACAGGAACAATGTGTTCGTCTTGTTTCGCATTAACTTCTTTATCCCCCAACACCTTGCATTCACCCTTAACTGCATTGTGAAACTGTGATGTGAATATACAGCGACATACAGTGTCATACTGTAATTTACAATGCAATATGCATGGTAATAAACCTATTTTATTAAAATAAAACCTAAACCTATTTATTTTTATTAACAGGAATTTACTGTAAACCTAATCTGCACAAATTTACATTTTACTGTAAATTTAGAGTATACAAACCCCATTTTCAAGCGTATGTGGTTTGAGGACAACATTGGCTGGGTTGCAAGTATTGTCCATTTTTCCATAAAGGCCCTGTGCCATTTGCCCACATAACTATCAATCAGGATTACACTGGACAGTATACATAAGATCCATCTTCACAGAAAACACTGCTTGGTGTCTACTGTATATGGGTCCATATGAAAGAGGGTAAAAATAATTTGAAGCAGTAAATCAAGTGATTAATTTAGTGACAATTTAGCCTTTTGTTATTGTTTTACTGAAATGTTCATTTAAAGTCACCATTATGGTGATCAGTGTTTACTTGGGCACTTCACACTTAACTTGCATTACTTTAATTATTTTTCATAAATAACAGCAGTGTTTTAGTGGGAACAATTCTGTGTTGGGAAACAAAAAGTAGGGATGCTCCGAACAATCGGCCGCAGATCGGTATCTGCCAATCACGAAGACAACAATGGGTACTCGGTATTGGCTGCCAAAATCCTGATCGGAGCATCTTTAACAAAATATTTGTTTAGAAAATGGTGTCATTCAGCTTAATGCAATATTGCAAAAATTGTGTTTAAAGTGTGTTTGTCAATATGATTTACAGTAGCATCCTGAAAAAATACTTTACATGGCTAGGAACTCGGTTACCAGTGTTTTTTCTGTAAATTATTAAACATTTATATACAGCACATTTACAGTAAGAAGTCTTAAGGGGGTCGCAAACCAGCTGCGAAGCTCAGCGTAGCGTCGAGTCGCGTCTAGGACAACGCGGAGGTATCGTAAACTGGAAGTGCACATTAAATAGCGTGAGCTTCGTCAGATTGCGTCTACTTCAAAACGCAAAATATACGTTAGCAGCCAATGTTAATTGTTAATGATTTGGGACAAATATGATGTTATTTAATGTTAAACTATGTGAGTGGCGCTCTGTGGCGCAACAGGGATTTCAGCAACTTCCTGAGTCGTAGCTGGGCAGCGCGGAAAGTCACCACCTGTCGGCGCCGGTCTTCGTATACTCATAGAAAGCAATGTTTTACGTTTTTTAAAACGGTGCGGCGCTGAGCTGCGCATCCTGTGTGCGACCCCCTTAACTCTTTCCCCGCCATTGAAGAGATATCTCGTCAATTAAGAGAAAACGCTTCCCCGCCAATGACGAGATTTTCCGTCTTTCCGCAATACCGCTATTATCCACCAGGTGGCGCCCTTCCGCAACTTTTTAAAACCGGAAGTATTGCCCTATGGCAAGCTGCTGTATGTCCGTGTCTGTTTTAAAGATCGCTCTGAATGGGATCTCTATTGAAAGTCCGTCACAAAAATGGAATTATCTCTGCTTTTTGCTCAAAATATGGTGTTTTTGCAAAAACCTACCCATATTCAAAAGCTGATTGCAAAAGAACCACTAAAGGTAGGATGAAACGGTTTTTTTTGTTTGAAAGCAGAGGGTCTGTTCTTTCATTTGGTATATTGTATGTTTATATATTTAAAGAAGAACATTTTCTGGAAGGCATTAAACTTTGGTGAAAATCATGAAAAACGCTGGCGCTGGCTGGCAACTTTTTTTAAAAACGCTGGCGGTAAAAAAGTTAAAGAGTGTGACTTCATATGTAAGTAACAAGAGATTAAACTAAACTATTGCATTTTTGTTTTGTTTTTGCAGATTTAAATTTGCATTGATGTATTTGGCAGACACTCTATTCAAAAGCATTTTTTTGAGCATTTAAAGCAACACTATGTAGTTTCCATGTAAAAATGACTTTCTGCTCCCCCATGTGGTTGAAAAGCGCAACAGTGCCTGGTATCAGACACTCTTCTTCAGGCAGGGGGAGGGGAGGGGCTGTGTTTCCTACCCTCCACCGCCACTTTCAGAGTGTGCTTGTAGCAGCTAGGAGGCTGCTCAGGTTGCAGCAACAGTACAATTTGTCCAGTTAAAAGTTGTTCTATCACTGAAATAATTTTAGAGACATTATTAAAAGGTAAAAAAACTACATAGTGTTGCTTTAAGATAAACATTTTTATTAATATATACATCATGATACCTGGGACACTGACCCATGGTCTTGCATTGAAAGCTGCACACCAAGGAGATATAAAATCTTATTTTAAAACTGTAGAATTATAATATGACCCTAACACTGAATGGATGTGACTGAGGTAGATTATCTGAATAATTATGCAGAAGAAGCAGTAAATTATGATGAAAATAACAAGCTTGACATTATCACAGCCACATTAAGACAACGTTAAACCACTATAGTTAAACAAGAAAGCATTTAGTCTACACAAGTGCTTTAAATACCACAGAATATTACAAGGGTCTTCTTTAAGTGCTTCACTCTTGGAATTAGGTCATTGTGTAAGCAGTGTTGTGTGTCTAATTAATTTTACATAATTATATATTTCCCCTGAAGCATTTCCAGTTAAATTGTCCTTTTAAAATGTTATATACAGTCAATATCAACACTTCTGTTATTTTTAGCCTTGATATCTTTGATTTGATTTACTTACAGGACTTGCATCATATAAACCATATGGTTATGTTTTTAAACTTCATCCTCTTTAATCCTTCACTAGCTGTTACACTGTAACGGTTCACATTCTGCTGCTTGACAACTGAAACTGCATCTAAATCCTAAAGTTGTTGTTGTATTTTTACACTGATATTTGCTAAGCTTTAATATGTGTTAATATTTGGGCTAAAAAAGATCAGACACCATATGGATGTGTGCTTATATAGACGCTGATGTTAATGGATAGTGTTTTACCCCTGCCGTTTGATTGGCCGGGTGGTCTCCCCTAATGACCCATCTGTTCAACTTTCTGTTAAATGTGTGATTTATGTTGCTGTTGTGTTAGGTTTGTTGTACGTGGCTTGTTGTTGTTTTGTCTCTTTGTTGTGTTCTTCATCTATGCTAGGTTGTTGTTGTTGTTGTTTACTTTATGTTCTGGCTGTTTGTTGCCTTTGTTATTTTTATTTTGCTACATAGAGTAAATCTCTGAAATGCTTTAAATTGTTTGATCAGTTTGGAGCACAGGATTGTTTGACGTCTAGTTTTTCTTTTAAAAAGTATTTAGTGTAGATTGTCATAATGGAAATCCATCCAATATTAAAATACTGTATAATGAAATAATTTCCTAAACATGCCCCTCGTATTCCATTGGTTGGAACAACCCCAAACTCACATTGTCTGCTATTACTTCAAACCTGTATCACGAAATTACGTATCTATAGTCACCTAAACTTTTAACTCTTTTCTGTGACACTGTCACGTTTTTCCGCGTTTAAACTTGACTGTATCACGCATTTCTGTTTACGGGTCACTGTCACGTATTGGTTACTCAACTGCTTTTTCCTATTTTTAAACCATTGTCGCTTCGATTTAAGGTTAGATTTGGTGTTTGCGTTAGGATATCACTTTCAATATTGGTTTATACTATTTTTTCTGATTTATTTTGTCATATTTTTTATTTTTAAACCATTGTCGCCTGGCATTATGGTTAGAGTTGAGTTTGGGTAGGGATGTAATTTTATGTAAATCTAACCCTAAACCGAGCGACAATGTTAAGTAAATAGGACTAAACAGTTGAGTAACCAATACGTGACAATAACACGTAAACAGAAATGTGTGATACAGTCACATTTAAACGCGTAAAACCATGACAGTGACACGGAAAAGAGTCAAACATTTACGTGACTATACGTACGTAATTTTGTGATACTGGGTTGGTTATTTTAGAAAGGTTTTGATATTGCATTATATTTTGTGTTTACTTACAGTTTTAAAAATGTTGCTTCAGATAAAATCATTATAAATGAATGATTCTAATGAAACCCAGTTTGGGGTCTCTACATCCACCCGTCCATAGGTAAATTTTGGATAAAAGGTTTTATCTTCGAGCCTCTATACCCATAAAATTGATTCATAGAGCAAGACATAAGATGACCAGGCAGACCGTACATAAAGGAAAAAGAGCCTCTGCTAGACTAATATAATTGTCCTCAAAAGTGTCCTTCACTTGGTGCTCATCACAAAAAGCTCTTTCATTATCTGATCATATTGAGGGGTTTTGTCCTCCATTCAATTCTCTAGATGAATCATCATTTTTAGTTTCTTCAGTTTAATTGTTCAGTGTATCATATGCTCTTTATTTAAAATTGGAACACTTTTATTTTTCTCTATATGCATCATATTAAAATGATTCATTTATGCAATGCTTTCATCCAAAACATTAATGTAGAAAGAGATTAGCAAGAGTATATACATGTATGAAGCAAACAACTGTATGGTGCGTTTTCAAATTCATTATTGTACTGTATTGAAGGGCCGATTACGGCAACTGAAATATTATTTAAGACTATTAGTTATTATTTATATATTAATATCATATTTCAATTTAACCCACTACTGTATATCTACAATATTTTAAATCAGTGTTTCTGTAGTTCAGCTAGTAATGCGTATTGCTACCAATGCCAGAGTAACAGGTTTGAAATATTTAAAGGATTTATTGGTAACACTTCACAATAAGGTTATATTTGAAGAGTTTGGTTCCAAAACGCAATAAACGCCATTTTTGAAAAAAATGAGTTACTGCCAGAATCAGCATTATATCAGGTCAGTATTGAAAAGTAAATTCTTAATTTTACGCAAAATCCAATATCTGCCGTGTTATTCTGTCATCTTTTCTACCTTTTTTCCCTAAACGCAATAAACGCCACTCCTCCTTTTCTACAGAATGCCATAAATCCACTCCACAGATTACAGCGCACCATTCCACGCAATGTAAACAAACAATGGCGGCGCGTTGAGTACACGGAATCCTTGTTTTCTTCATCTACTTTGTACTTCGTGATCACCAAACAAACAAAAACAAAATAATACTTTAATAGCATTGATAAACCTGTGATGGTTTTCTGTGATGGGAAAGAAACGTAAGTCATCAACATCTAATAATTTACACAAGAGGCACTTGGAGACGGGTGCTTATTGTTTGCCCGGGCCGACAGCATCAAGTTTCTGTCATGCTAACACATTGACCCCAGGGGATCTTATGAAAAACTTTCAAAAATTTTACTCAAAGTCAACGAAAATCGAGCAGGACCAAAACATTTTACAGCTGATCGCTGTGAAAAACGTTAAGTGAAGACGTCAAGTATAACCGCAGCAATGACAGTGTTCTTAATATGACAAAGTAAGTGTTTTGATGAATGCCATTAATGTTTATTTTTTTATCAGTGTGTACAACTTGTCAACTAAATGAATATAACATGGCAAAGATGAATGCACATTTATATAGGCGATTGATTCAATATAGATTTATAGCATTTAGAATAAAAACTTGTCATGGATTTATTGCATTTTGTGGAAAAAATTATCCGTTTTTATAATAAATCTTTGAAAATCAAGTTATGGGTTTGATTTTTTTATGTTTTTATAAGCTAAAGATGCTATGTGAAAGTTTGTAACAGAAAATAGTGGTTTTCATCTTGTCATTTTCTTGGTATAGAAAACACATTTTTACCGAAATTTGTCAAAATGGATTTATTGCGTTTTGGAACCAAACTCTTCATTTGTTAGCAATTGGTTAATGCATTACCTAACACGAACCAATGTTGAACAATACTTTAACAGCATTTATAAATCTTTGTTATTAACCTTAAGGGTTGTACTTGTTAGTTAATGCACCATGAACTAACATTAGTAACTGGATTGACATTAACTAACATTAACCAGGATTAATTCATGCTAAAAAACTATATTGTTGATTGTTTGTTCATGTAAGCCAGGGGTGGGGAACCCTGGTCCTGGAGGGCCATTGTCCTGCAGAGTTTAGTTCCTACCCTAATTAAACACACCTGAAAAATGAAATTAAAGTCTTCAGGATTACTTGGAAATTAAATTCAGGTGTGTTTGATTAGGGTTGGAACTAAACTCTGCAGGACAGTGGCCCTCCAGGACCCAGGGTTCCCCACTCCTGATGTAAGCTAAGGCGGCCATTTCCAAACTGTGGTCCGCGGACCACTAGTGGTCCGTGAGGGTGCTGCAGGTGGTGCGTGTAAAGGCAAAAAATATATAAAATTATATATTTTTTAAGAAAAATATATTTTTTGAAGAATATGTTTTAAGAATCTGTTGTACTGATGTGATGACCAGTTTTAGTTTTAGTGCTAGAAAGCCTATTTAGAGGTGCAGATAAATTCAGGACTTTGTGTAGACATATTTTATTATGAGGTGGTCTGCGAAAATTCTTGATTACAAATAGTGGTCCACACACAAAAAAAAGTTTGAAAACCCCTGAGCTAAGGCATTTACTAATGTTTAGTAATACAACCTTAATGTAAAGTGTTACAGATGTATTATTTCAACGTTTATTATATTCAATTACATTTATAGTTCAAATCTGTTTTTTACGGAGACCCTAATGGGACATGAAGCAAAAATTAAATTAAGTTTAGTTTCGTGTGCGCATGTGAAACTATCACATACTCACGTGAAACTTTTGCGTGTGCATGTGAAACTACCACGTTTAGTTTCGCGTGCTCACGTAAAACATTCGCGTGCGCACATGAAACTTTTGTTACTCTTGAAATGCATTGAAAAGCTACGGTATCTACCACAGGACAAATATGTCATCATCTGAGCAACGCTATCTCACGAGAATTCTTACATATTTTACGAGTTGGCTAATTCATATTAATTCATAAGTTTTTAAATGATTTACGTTGATCTCTATGACATTGGGGTTAGGTGCGGGGTTAGGATTTCGGTTTCATTGTTATTTTTTCATGAAAATCGTACGATTTTGCACGATTAACTTCGTATGAATTGATACGAATTAGCCAACTTGTAAAATATGTAAGTTTTCTCATGAGATCAGTCTGGTCTGAGACAACATAGTGACAAAACGCGCTTTGTAGATCAGTTTGTCCTTTACGCCCCATTCAGACAGCCAACGACAAGCAGTAGCAGAGGGACGCGATCTCATTCATTTCAATGGAAACCTGGCGACTTCCGGCGACACGAGCGAAAATGACCGTTGGCGACCGTATGGGCGTGTCCAGCGACGTGAGAAAGTTAAGAAAAGTTTAACTTTATGTAAATGTTGAGCGAATTTCGGGAGCGACTACTAATGAGAACAAAGCAGTGGAGTTCACGTCATCCTTCTCTCGTCAGTTACTGGAGTGGATCGTACTCATTTGTTTATGACAAGCAGATTTAGAAACGCCTCATTAGCTAAGTTTCCATCCACTTGTCAATCGCATTATCTGAAGTTCGGTAAAAAAACGTATGTGAATGAAGCGGGTGAAAGTGTGTTTCCATCCAACGGCTTTAAAGCGAATAAAAACCTGTACGTAATAACATCACATGCTAGTTTGCGATCAAATTGGTATATCGAGTTGATTTGAGACATTTGAAGGTGTTTCCATTCATTTTCACACTGAATCGCACAATATTCAAGCAAACATTTGCGAACAAAGTTTTGCTAGACAAAATGGATTGCGCCATACCACAAGTTATAAGTGCGTGCCAGCTGAGCTGATAGCGACATACCAAGCTATAATAAAAAGAAAATGACGTTAACATCAAATTGCTATGATGATGCAGATGCATGTAAATGCCCGACGACAACGGAGGCATTAACGTGAAATGATAGTCCGTATCAATGCTTAACGTAAATGAGAACGAAAAATATCTTTCCTGTGCTGTTAATATTGGATTATTCATTGAAGCCAATGAAACTACGAGGGTTCTTTGGCCGAGGCGGAGCACGAGCCCATGTAAAATGTTAGAAATGAAGCCCGAATCCGACCGAACCCATCGGGTTCGGGCAAAGATCTTCAGCTTTAAAAAGCCGTTTGGTAAATTAAATTTAAAATGAATGTCGTCTCGTCGTTTGTCCACTACATCTGACTTTGTTGACACACGCCATGTGTGCCACCAGAGCGGACCTAAAACTTTTTCTTCTTTGTTTTGTGTGTGGGTTGCAACCATAAAATGACCTAAACCTTAATTGCAAATCATTATTTATTCAGCAAATAACATTTCCATCAGCGTTTATTGCATAAGCCATATATCGATCAAGATAAAATCCGATGAGATCGAATGTATTTCTTTTGAGTCGATATTCATGAAATTCAATCGAATTTTACTGTTTCCATAAGGCATTTTTCATTCGATATCACTTAATTCGGATAAAAACAGGTGGATGGAAACATGGCTACTGAAAGAGACGAGCGACACACAGCGATAACATCGCTGGCTGTCTGAACGAGGGGTTAAGCGCAACTGTAAAAACATGACGACGAGGACTTCCATGTAAAGGGACTCGCTGTGTATGGAGATAAAAACGTTATAAAAACAATACAGTTCATTACATAAGGTCTTTTGTACACCACTGATAATATAGTTATGTATATTATATAGCATTTCTGTCAAGAGATCATCCTAAAAGTTACACGATGCATGGATAGTGAAATGATGATCCCATTTCAATAATTGTATAATACAAATGGAATTGCTCTGACGTGGTTCCCAGCAACATAGATTCATATAGCTCGTATGCACATAATCTCTGAAGACATAAGCAACAGCACACCATCTCATGGGCTTTATCACTGCATGATCATGTCTGAATGAATCACAGTCAGCCTCAATCTATCTGTGTTTTTCAACAGGTCAGGACCGCAGTGAGCAGGCACTGATTCAACGCTTCAGGGGAGATGGCATCAGTTACAAGGCCAAGCTGATTGGCATTGATGATGTGACGGCTGCGCGTGGAGACAAACTGTGCCAGGACTCCATGATCAAACTGAAGGTAAAACCTCTGACAGCAAGTAGTAGTAGTAGGAACAGTATTTGTTCATCATGCAATTGCAATTACATTTACTGATTTGCTCACATGTGTATAACATTTTCAAAAATCTGAGAGAGATGATAAACCCTTGATAACATGACAAGGTCACAGAGGCATATTTTTCTGTACTGTTACATGTTTGCATCTCCACCTGGTGTATGGATTTCACTATAGGAGGGCTAAAATAACATTAATCATAAAATTGCTGTTGCTTTATGACTATGTTGACCCTTTTAGAGCTCCATGCTGTGTGTCCTTGATAAAACAGCCTTTAAAAACCAAACCCTGTGTGAAGCTGAATTACTGTAGGACACAATAAGACCTTCATTCTGTGTCCAAATCTAGTCAGCTTTCTTGCTGTCCACTACTGAAATGAAGTCTATTAAAGAATGATTTGCAACACTCTACAAAGATTGCAGCAAGCATACCACACAAAAAGTAATTCAATAGTTTTCAGTAGTAATATTAAAGCTAATGATTCAGTATCTAAAACAACAAAAACAAACGTGACCCGTGCTGACATAATGAGTTGGAATGTGCACGGTCTAATTTTGAGCTACATGCGAAAAAGAATATAAATTGTTATATTGTGGTCGAAATTGAGGTTTTCATAAAAATAAGTGCATTAAGCCCTCGTCTACTGATCTCAATGATGTAAATAGTCATTAAACATCTAAAATGATTTTTATTTGTACATTTTCCAAAAGGTGTACCATCCTAAATGCTTAATCTAATACGAAGATGTGTCACTCCCAGGGTTTCCCGCAGAAAATTTGTTAGTTAAGGTGGCCGGGGGCGTGGCAATCAAAGGGGCGGGGCATTTGCGTCATGATGAAAATGAAAATATTTTTATTTAAAACACTCAAATCAAATTTAATTTCGAAAAAACTATGACAGAAAATGAACACATACTAGATTATTAATTAATTAAATGTTTTAACAGATTCCTCTAATGGGAATAGCTGCGTGATGAAGTAAACTAAAGGGTTAATAAACACAAATGTTGTAGCACGTCTGGCAAACGATGATAGATAGCACAAAGATTGTTAAAACTGATTATTTCCCACTATTAATTACATTATCTTAAAGGAGTTTAACTACTGTAGCATGTAAATAATGCACATAAATAAAGTGAGCAAGAGCGCTCAACAATTATATCTAATCAACAGGCACATTTTTTTAGGTTTAGTTATCAAAATGTTTTTTTTGTGTAATGTTCTGTAGATCGTGGCTTTAAAATGTTATGAGGAATAATTAAACAAATGTTTATGTTGCTTTTCATTTTACCTAAAAAGATATAAATGCATTTTCAGTTTGGTCTTCGTTCATCACTTGAAAGACAGTTTTGGTCACTTTATCAGAAAGTTGTTTATGTGTGCTGCTTGTGAAAGAAAATAAAAGTTACCCATTTGTACCTGGTTTTGCGCCCTCCCAACCCATGCACACAAACATACATGATTCGACTATCTGTCAACTACGGAAAGATTCGACAATTCTGATTCGAATATGTAAATCCTTAGTCGAGGACACCCCTACTATACACTAAACACCATTTTTATGAATGTGGTAGTCATACTAGAAATTAAAACAACTAACATTAAAAGCGTAAAAGTGAACCACAACTCTCACCAACATTGTCAACATCAACTTTTTAACAACTCTTTCAAACATGATAGAAAAATATTTTAAAAATGTATTTGTTTATACTATCATTGTCTTGATAAAGCAGTTCGGATCTCATCAGTTTTATTTCAGATCCCAAGTTTCTACAGCATCATATTATCTGAGTTAGGTCAAAGAGCAATAGATTTCCAATAGCATTCCCAAAAAGCCATGGATTACTAATCTACTGAATAAGCTGGCAGCTAACCGATCCACCGCCATCTCTCTTTGTTCTTGAGTCAGTCTTGAAACAGGATTTGACAGCTCATTAAGGGAAAGCATCTTTGAAAGTGTGCATTATACAGTAGTTAAGCTGTTAAGCGCTGAATCAAGATACTGTAGACATCAAGTGAGCAAACCCGCTTTAAGTGACCATGTGTTAGAATTGCTTTTTAACTACACAACAAAAGGCCAAGAAAATTAGAAAGCCTATTTAAAAGTTTCAGTCAGCACAATTTTTGTCTTTCTACACACACACAGAAGTCATAGATCAGTAGCATTCAGGGATTTGGACACATCTCCATTGACTCTTTTATAGTGCTAAACGCAAAGGAACAAAGCAACCTTAGAAAATGATGTCGGACAGATGAGGTGTCATTTATGTGACCTTCCATGCAGCTATCCATAGTGTGCCGATTATGATATCTTGTTCAAGGAGGTGGGAATAAACCTTTACTGCAGATATATTCACTGCTATTCTCTTTCTTGTTTTTCTGCTACAGGGAATCGCTGCTTCGGCACGGTCAAAAGGGAACCATAAACAGAGAATTTTCTTGACTGTGTCCTTTGGCGGAATCAAGATTTATGATGAGAGATCAGGGGTAAGTGGAAGAACCAATTCGTCCAATTGCTTTACACATGTACTTTGAATGTACTTTTATATATTGAAGTCCGATTATAGTGCTCATGGTTACGATTTTGCACACATTTTCCACCATCTCTCAAACCCTATACAATGCAATTGTTACCATACCTTTAAGAAGTCTTTATATGTAAAATGTCTTTGCTATGATTTGCTATTTATTCCATTCTGCATACTGTAGTTCATAGTATCATTGCATGACAATAGTATTATTAATGAATATGTTAAGAGGTGAGTTGGAACTAGAGGTCTTCTCGGATCCAAAGAAATGTACCCGACACAAAATGACCCGAATCACTTTTTACCTGAACCCAACATGCAAAAATTTTCATTTATTTTAAGAAAGACCCAACCCAAGACAAACCCAAGAAAATGAAACCCGAGTCCGACCCAAACCAGTGGAATTTTTTCACGGCACCGACGTGTGTGCAGTTGGCATCCCCGCAAGCCCCAGTCAGACAGAAAGAAACCATGTTGACCCCGTATCCAATTTGGCCCGCTGCTCCATTTATTTTCATTTGTTATCTGACGATGACACCAAGGGAACTGCTAAAACGTGCATTCAAAATTGATTGACAGGTCTGTCTCAACGAAAATTAACATACAATGTCACAAGTGCTCTTTGCAAACGGACCGGGGGTTGGAAAAGGACTCGATGCACGCACAAGAGATAGTTTGGGTCGTCTCGGGTTCGTTCGGCAAAAACACATTCATTAAAATAACTCGATGCCGCTAATATCGTACTGGTTTATTATACTAAACAAACTGGTTATTTAAATATTCACCCTATGCGATGAAGTTATAACACTATCAATCTACAGGTCTTACAACACCACCACACTGTCCACGAGATCTCCTACATTGCCAAAGACACAAAAGACCATCGCGCCTTTGGTTATGTGTGCGGAAAGAAGGGCAACCACAAGTTTGTGGCAGTCAAGACGAGCCATTCGGTTTGTGCTTTTTGTTCGTATACAGTACTAACATTATAGTCTTAACGGTAAAAAGCTGTTAAACTCATTTTCCTTTTTTTTTGTAGGCAGAGCCAGTTATATTAGACCTGCGTGACCTGTTCACCCTGGTCTATGACATCAAACAAAGGGAGGAGTCACAAAAGAAATCTCAGAAAGATCAGAAACACTGTGAGCATGCCATCTATCAGGTAGGACCTAATAACAAAATCTAATGTCAACACAAACACTTGTCACTTCAAAGCATACAATGGGTTCAATTGCAGTACAATTGTAGGACACAATACATCTGCGCCAAAGACTGTTAAAACTAAATAATTTAGGTTGTATTTCATTTATTTTCTTCATCCTCAAATGGAGAGAAGTTCTTTTGTTTCCACTAACCTTTCGCCTTTTTTCATGAATTTATTATTATTTTAAATGCATGAATACTAAAGTGATAGATTGGGATTTTAACATGTGAAGTTAATTTCTACTTGACTTATTTTCAATTCAAATTCTCCAGATACCCTTGAGCATAGATAATAAATATTTTTTGTTTATAAATATTTAATTATTTTGCTTAAAATTACAAATGTACTTTTTAATACTGACCTAATACAATACTGATTTTGGTGATAACTATTTTTTTTTAAATTGGCGTTCTTTGCGTTTTGGAACCAAACTCTTCCTTTGTAGCAATAGCTAACAATATATTGTATGGGACAAAATTATCGATTTTTATATGGCAAAAATCATCAGGATAATGATATTAAGTAAAAATCATGTTCCATGAAGATATTTTGTAAATGTCCTACTGTAAATATATCAAAAAAAATTATAAAAAAATTAAAAATGTGTGTCCCTAAAGACCTCATTTAGACAACTATAATCAATGTTTAGATTTTTGCACCCTTGGATTCCAAATATTCAAATAGCTGTATCTCAGGCAAATATTCCTACAAACCATACATCAATTGAAAGCTTATTTATTTATTATTTATTTACGTTGTTTCTTCCTCATAAATGTGCATACAAAATTTATACATACAAATATTATTGGTTCTTTTAAGAGCCCTCTCTTTTCCATTTGTTGGGTATTATTGCTTCTGGTTTGTGCCTTTTAATTCTCAAGTATGTTGTCTCCCAAAAACTTGGGTCATTTTTGTCACATCCATAACACATGTATGTATCCCTCATTTAAAATAGAAAACATGAGTATAGACTGATATTATTTTGATGTCTGGACTCTTATCCTCCAGAGTTTAAGATGGTATATTTTATTTACAAAATATTGGTAATAAATGAATTCTTTGAGAAATTATATTACTGCAAATGTCACGTTCATAACCCTGGAATTGCTCTTCTGATATTTCAAATTTCTTTACCACCATGCTGTATATTTTTGCCTGTTTTATCTCCACGGCTGACAAAGACCATTCTGGAAGATGAGATCGATGATCCGGTTTATCAGGTGAGAGAGATTCACACTTTAAAAGCATTAAAAGCAGTTACTCTGTACTCTGTATGTTGACAAGCGTATGTTGGATTTATATGGACATATTCTGCTTGATTTGATTATCATTTAACCCCTTCATTTCAGTGTTTTTGATATTGTCATTGCTACAGTAGTGTTTTGATATGCAGTCATGCTGTGTTGTTTTGTGTGTGTTTTAATCATACGCAGTCACAATGGATGTACTCTGATCTTTAAAACCCTGTGCTCACACTGAATACAGACAAACGTAATAGTTTTTTTTTTTTACATTAAAACCTCTCACCAGCCCGCTAAAGATGGAGACTCATGAAGGTCCTGTTTAGTTTTGCTGTAAAGCTTTTGCATCATTTTTTTTGAGAAACAGGGAAATGAAATAATATTTTGCATTTGATCAATCTTTTCTAAATTTTTTAAATCCTAAATAAAATAAAGATGGATTCACTCATTTTTTTATTATATATTTATTCAGGTAGTGCTGAATGTTGTTGTCTATGTCTGATTGGTTCCCTATGGGGCCTCTCTCATTTTCTTTCTTAACTCCTCATAGTACATTGTGTTTGAAGCCGGACACGAACCCCTCCGTGGCCACCAATCAGAAGAGAGCGTTTACCAGGTACTTTGTTACACCCCTCCCTTTTCTACAGTTATAAAAAAAGATTTCGAGATTGTTGAATTTTTTTTAAATATTCATTCTATAACATTATTTCCTCAATGAAAAACATGAATTGTGCAGTAGTCGGTCAGATAAAAAGTGTTTTAGTAAATCCCTACAAAAGACAAGATACGAATCACATACAGTGGGGACTGTAACAGTCTACGACCACAAATTAATTTGTTTATATTTGCTAATGATATTGTCATAAACTGTGTACTTATTATAATCAAATGAAATAATCAAATTATTATCAATATGCGACCCATGCTTGCAAAATGAGTTGGACCGCACACCATTTAATTTTTAGCTACAGGCAAAATAAAGTAAAAATGTCGATTTTGGTCAAAATTTCAGGTTTTCGTAAAAATTAGCACATTAAGCCCCCATCTAGAGATTACAAAGCTTTAAATTTTCATTAAACATCTAAAATAATCTTTGTATGTTTTCTGAGAGGTGAACAGATCTTGATGCTTAATTTAATACAAACAGGGTTCCCACGTGTTCTTGAAATCCTTGTAAGTTTGTGAATCGGGCGGGGGGGGGGCACACGTGCTAAACTAATGCTTATATCTTCTGTATGTGAATGTTGATTTTTTGCATAGTTTTGTTTGACACATGAAAACGTCTTGGGTTACGTATGTAACTGTTGTTCCATGAGAAAGGAACGAGACGCTGCGTCTCCCTTGCTATACTTTCTGCGTCCCTGTAACGCCGTATTTGGCAATATTTCAGATAGCGATATACAACCCCAAAACAGAAAAAGTTGGGACACAGTAGAAATTGTGAGTAAAAAAGGAATGGAATAATTTACAAATCTCATAAACTTATATTTTATTCACAGTAGAATATAGATAACATATCAAATGTTGAAAGTAAGATATTTTGAAATGTCATGCCAAATATTGGCTCATTTTGGATTTCATGAGAGCTACACATTCCAAAAAAAGTTGGGACAGGTAGCAATAAGAAGCCATAAAAGTTAAATGTACATACAAGGAACAGCTGGAGGAGGACCAATGTTTAGGAATAGGAACGTTGTCCCATTCTTGTCTAAAACAGGCTTCTAGTTGCTCAACTGTCTAAGGTCTTCTTTGTCGCATCTTCCTCTTTGTGATGCACCAAATGTTTTCTGTGGGTGACAGATCTGGACTGCAGGCTGGCCATTTCAGTACTCAGATCCTTATTCTACGCAGTCTTGATGTTGTAATTGATGCAGTATGTGGTCTGGCATTGTCATGTTGGAAAATGCAAGGTCTTCCCTGAAAGAGACGACATCTGAATGGGATCATATGTATCTAGAACTTGGATAAACCTTTCATCATTGATGGTGCCTTTCCAGATGTGTAAGCTGCCCATGCCACACGTACTCATGCAACCCCAAACCATCAGAGATGCAGGTTTCTGAAATGAGCACTAAGAACAACTTGGGTTGTCATTGTCCTCTTTAGTCCGGATGAAATGGCATCCCAGTTTTTCAAAAAGAACTTCAAATTTTGATTCGTTGGACCACAGAACAGTTTTCCACTTTGCCAAAGTCCATTTTAAATGAGCCTCGCCCAGGGAAAACGCCTGCGCTTCTGGGTCATGTTTAGATATGGCTTCTTTTTTGACCTACAGAGTTTTAGCTGGCAACAGCGAATGACACGGTGGATTGTGTTCACTGACAATGTTTTCTGGAAGTATTCCAGAGCCCATGTTGTGATTTCCATTACAGTAGCATTCCTGTATGTGATGCAGTGCCGTCTAAGAGCCTGAAGATCACGGGCATCAAGTATGGTTTTCCGGTCCTGACCCTTACACACAGAGATTGTTCCCGATTCTCTAAATCTTTGAATGATATTATGCACTGTAGATGATGATAACTTCAATCTCATTGCAATTTTTCTCTTAGAAACTCAGAAAACTATTTTTCGCTGCAGCATTGGGGGAATTGGTGATTCTCTGCCCATCTTGACCTCTTAGAGACACTGCCACTCTGAGAGGCTCTTTTTATACCCAATCATGTTGCCAATTGACCTAATAAGTTGCAAATTGGTCTTTCAACTGTTCCTTATATGTACATTTACATTTTCTGGCCTCTTATTGCTACCTGTCCCAACTTTTTTTGGAATGTGTAGCTCTCATGAAATCCAAAATGAGCCAATATTTGGCATGACATTTCAAAATATCTTACTTTCAACATTTGATATGTTATCTATATTCTACTGTGAATAAAATATAAGTTTATGAGATTTGTAAATTAGTCCATTCCTTTTTTACTCACAATTTCTACTGTGTCCCAACTTTTTCTGTTTTGGGGTTGTACTTCCTGGCTCCCGCGTCACCCTGTCTTTGTCGTTAAGCCTCACCATTGGTTGAATTTGATATACACATTTAGACACACTTACCCCTGGAGGTTTCCCCAAAGTGTCACTGCAGTGACGCAGCGCGAGTTCCCTCGAAAGGGAACTGTAACAATGTATCTTAAAAGGTAACACGATGTAACCTTGCTCTCACTTGAAATGTGTCCCCACATTTAGTCCTTGAATTTGAGGGTATTGGACCTGGAAGTCCTTGAAAGGTCCTTGAATTTGAAGTTAACTAAGGTGTGGGAACCCTGTACAAAGATGCGTGTCTATCTACATGCGTATGACATTTTGTTTTCGGTTTAAAACATGCAGGAATTAGAAAATTAAGTGCAGGACTTGCTTGATGTTAAAAGAGTTATTAAGAGAGATAAGACATAAAAACAATCTTCCTCGCGCTGACTGACAGTTTCGAAGCATGCACAGACATGCGGGTGCGTGACCCTAATATAGTCTACACAGAAATACAGTTTTAAAAATATCTTTTGACCGTTTATAATCTGTTAAGTCTTAAGTGAATGTTTGGTTAACTGTTGGGCATCTGATGTGTAAGATTATATTAGATCCTTGCATTACAGTAGATCTAAAAGCTTTCTGTCTCAATGTCAATCAAACAATAAAATAAAAAAGTTAAACATATATTTTTCCTTTTTTCACATTTCAGTGATTTTAAGGTATGGATGCTGTGATTTAGCTTATGAATCCTCAAAAAAAAATTAACTAGATTTTTCTCAAAAATACCGTCATTATTTCTCAGATTTCAACAAATCATACATAATTTTGAAATTGTTTTAATAGTAATAATGTAAAAATATAAATAACACATTTCTGACTCATTAAGCCAACATTAGTCATTTACTGTAAATTAAAATTAGTAAAGGTAATGGTAATTGAATAATTTCTTAGTTTATTTTGAGCTTAGATTTTAAATCCAGTGTATATGTAAATATTTGTGTAGCGCAGTAAGTTTTTCATGTTTTTTATAATTTATTATAATTTTTAGGTCCCCACAAGTCAACAGAAAGAAGGGATCTATGACGTTCCGAAACGCCATTTTAAGACTGTAGGTGTTCCTGATACATTCACCCAACCTTCCCTCCTCATTCCTCCCTTAAACAAACCTCTCAGTCTTCTTCTCCTTCAGTATTTTTAAAGGCTTTCCTGAATCCTATAAGAAGAAAAGTTATTAATTTGCAAATTGTCCTCGGTTCAAATCTCATAGCACAAACTTAATTAAAAAGAGAAATGGGTGAGGGGATAACAAACAGTGGCGCTTGTGAGAGGTTTGTTTATGGGCTTCATCTCTTATGTGGAAAAAAATCATACAGCATTTATAAACAAAGAGATTTTTTTTAAATGAAAGCTGTAAGAAATCAAATTCATGATTGGTTACAAAAGTACTTTATGATTGCATGGAAAGTCATCATAAAGAGGAAACTCATGTCGTTTTCACCATTAGTGTAAAGTTTATTTTTTGTATAACCATTTAGCTTTAAAGGGAAATAAAGAAGCAGGCATTTATTGTAAATCCCAACCAGAGATTTGCTTTCACTAAAACGAATCCATGATGAACTGTTGCTATCAGTCCATTTCACAAAGTGTTATTGCTTGTCTGTTCATTCAGTTGGAGCCTATCGAGTGCCCGGAGACGTCTTTACATAAATCTCCAGCGCTCAATGTTTGCTCACAAATGCCAAACATTGATCCTTCTTGATGTATGAGCACTCAAGCCATCTGCTGTGATGTGAAAAAGTCTGCATTAGTTGTTTTTTTTCTGACCATGACCGTTGTGTTGATTTCTTTTTGCACATGTATTGGGTTCTGACTGCATGAACACACTCATATTAGTGCTTATCCATCTGTTTGTGTTTGAATGTTTCATGTTGATGGTCATGCTGTCTTTGCGGTGTATCTAATGCTGCTCATAGATGACCACACATCTCAATGTAAAGCAGTGCCTATTGGTTGAACTGATTCTGGCGTCTTCTTCATCTCCATCTCCGATTGTGTTTCAGAATATAAACCAGTTTGATCTCTTCGGTGACATGGCCACTCCTCCAGATATTCTTTCAGTAAGTAAACCTCAGGAGATCCAATCAACAGTCAGAGTTGTATGTTTTATCTGAATAATACAATTTTGCTGTTAACTCTTTACTCGCCAGCATTTAACTCTTTCACCGCCATTGACGAGATTTTCCGTCTTTCCGCAATTCCGCAACTTTTTAAACCCGGAAGTATTGCCCTATGGCAAGCAGCTGCATGTCCATGTCTGTTTTAAAGATCGCTCTGAATGGGATCTCTATGAAAAGTCCGTCACAAAAATAGAAATAATCTCTGCTTTTTGCTCAAAATGTGGTGTTTTTGCAGAAACCTACCCATATTCAAAAGCTGATTACAAAAGAACCACTAAAGGTAGGATGAAACGTTTTTTTTTGTTTGAAAGCAGAGGGTCTGTTCTTTCATTTGGTATATTGTATGTTTATATATTTAAAGAAGAATATTTACTGGAAGGCATTAAACTTTGGTGAAAATCATGAAAAACGCTGGCGCTGGCTGGCAACTTTTTTTTTTTAAACGCTGGCGGTGAAAGAGTTAAAAAACAGGCCAGCCAGCTCTAGCATTTTTTATGATTTTCACAAAAGTTTAATGTTTTCCAGAAAATGTTCTTATTTAAATATACATAAAATATATCAAATGAAAGAACAGACCCTCTGCTTTCAAAAATGGGTAGGTTTCTTTAAAAATACCAAATTTTGAGCAAAAAGCTGACATAATTGCATTTTTTTGAAAGACTTTTTATAGAGATCAGATTCAGAGCGATGATCAAAACATACACGGAGTGTGAACTGTTTGATGTGAATGGTTGCTTCCGGGTTTTTAAAGTTGGGTAAGAGTGCCACGTGGTGGATAATAGCGGAAATACGGATTGCCGGAAAAACTTGTTATTGGCAGGTGTCCAGTTTTTTATTAAACTACCCACTATAGCTTAATAAACTTCCCACTGGAAGGGTTTCAGGACAAGCACGGCGGATACAACTCAAGCCATTTTGATTTTTTATTTCACATACACTCATGTGACAATCACTTATTGCTAGGAGCTAGGTTGTAAACCTAAAACAAAATACAAAACAAAAACCACAATAAACTAATGCAATTACACAATCACTAGATATTAACTTTTTAACGTTAATTATTAGTAATGCCAATTTACAGACACTCACCGGCAAGCGTACCAGTCCTGACTAAAACCAAAACGAAACTGAAACTAACTGCGCATTAACTAATTATGCAAATACAAGTACATAATTATCACACATACCTGTAACCTAGTAAAGTTATATATTAACTCTTTCCCCGCCATTGACGAGATTTCTCGTCAATTAAGAGAAAACGCTTCCCCGCCAATGGCGAGATATTCCGTCTTTCCGCAATACCGCTATTATCCACCAGGTGGCGCCCTTCCGCAACTTTTTAAAACCGGAAGTATTGCCCTATGCCAAGTTGCTGCATGTCCGTGTCTGTTTTAAAGATCGCTCTGAATGGGATCTCTATGAAAAGTCCGTCACAAAAATTGAATTATCTCTGCTTTTTGCTCAAAATGTGGTGTTTTTGCAAAAACCTACCCATATTCAAAAGCTGATTGCAAAAGAACCACTAAAGGTAGGATGAAACGGTTTTTTTTGTTTGAAAGCAGAGGGTCTGTTCTTTCATTTGGTATATTGTATGTTTATATATTTAAAGAAGAACATTTTCTGGAAGGCATTAAACTTTGGTGAAAATCATGAAAAACGCTGGCGCTGGCTGGCAACTTTTTTTAAAAACGCTGGCGGTGAAAGAGTTAAATATAACATAAATATTCCCACATTCAAATTAGAATAGTAAAAATACTTATTTCTTAAAATGCACAAGAACATAAAATAACATCTTCCACTTATAATATACAGTAAAAATACAAACAGTAGTAACACCTGGTGGAAAGCTCTACAGCAGGGAAGCATTTTTTCTTAATTGAGGAGTTAAAGGATTTGTCAATTTTTTTTATTTACTCACCACCATGTCATCCAAAATGTTGGTGTCTTTCTTTGTTTAGTCGAGAAGAAATTATGTTTTTTGAGGAAAACATTCCAGGATTTTTCTCATTTTAATGGACTTTAATGGACCCCAACACTTAACAGTTTTAATGCAGTTTAAAATTGCTGTTCAATAATTGATCTAATTGATCCCAAACAAGGCATAAGGGCCTTATCTAGCGAAACGATTGTCATTTTTGACAAGAAAAATAAAAATAACTTTTAAACCACAACTTCTCAACTTCATCCAGTAGTGTGATGTGCCAGCGCGACCTCATGTAATACGTCATCACGTCAAGAGGTCACGGTGACGTATGCGAAACTACGCCCCAGTAGGGCTGTGTATCGCCAACAATTTCCCGATACGATACGTATCCCGATACAAGGGCCCCGATACGATGCGCATCACGATACAAGACTTTTTTTATTACATTTTTGTTCAGAATTTAGTAACATTATTATTATTATTATTATTATAATTATTATTATTATTATCATCTGTTTATTGTACATTGAATAAGCAGTGATGTAACAGTTGTGTTTTTGCCATTCATTTATTAGCTTCTGGGGAAGCTCAAAATCTTGGGGTAGCTCAAAATACTTAAAATCTCAGAGTTAGTACTTAACTTATGTTTTTTTTAAAGCAGTTTTACAAAGATTGTGCCTTACTCTAGGCATTATATTTGTCTCTCATTATTCTATATCTATGAATATATCTATAAGCATGAAGTCAGACTTAATACTATTTAATAGAAATCAGATTATTAATGTGACAGCTATAGTTTGAAGCAGCTCTATATTTCTTCTCTAGACGTACACTTTTCACATGCAAATCTTTGTCGTGTTTCTTCTCAAATGCGTTAGTACTGTTTTATAAGAGAGTGGCTAATAAAGCCCTTTGCAGTAGTATAGGCTAAGATATCTGCGCTTTCATACTGAACTCATTGAATTTAAAAACGCGCGCGCGAGAGAGAGAGCGCGAGTACGCGGCTCGCTATGCAGACACTTGCGCCAGCGAGACAGACACACAAAGTGAAAGTATACCCCACTACCTTTAACTCTACGTAGCATACTCCGCGGGACACATGCGTCCTTTCTATATGGATCACGGATCAACAGCGATTCATCACGTTACTTTCAAGTGTATCCGAATCGATACGGAAGGTGCTGTATCGATGCGCGCATCGTCAGGCGTCCATGACGATCTATCGTCGTATCGATATTTTGAACACAGCACTACGCCCCAGTGTTTACAAGTGTGGATAAAGAGGACCGTTCTGACGTTGTTGTATGTCGAATGATACTAATTAATGTCTTTGTGTCTGTTTATTGTTTAAAGTGGACTGCAAATGTGCGTTTCATATATGTAACACGTGACCTTTTCACAGCATTACGCAATTAAGTGAGGTCGTGCTGGCTCGCCACACAGCCGGAGGAAGATGAGAAGTTGTTTTTTAAAGTGCATCTTTTTTTCTTGCCAAAAATGACAATCGTTTCGCTAGATAAGACCCATATGCCTCATTTGGGATCGTTTAGAGTCCTTTGAAACTGCAATTTTAAACTGCATTAAAACTGTTAAAAGTTGGGGTCCATTAAAGTCCATTAAAATGAGAAAAATCCTGGAATGTTTTTCTCAAAAAACATATTTTCTTCTCGACTGAACAAAGAAAGACATCAACATTTTGGATGACATGGTGGTGAGTAAATTATCTGGATTTTTTTTAAGAAAATGGACTAATCCTTTAACTTGTCAGTAGAAAGAGTTAAAGGTGCACTATGTGAATTTTAGTAACATTTAGCGGTGAGGATGTGAAATGCTCACATCTCCCTTTCGATGCACATATAGAACCTACAGTAGCTACCACTGAACAAACATGTCGTCATCTTATGCCTAGTTCAGAGTGCACGATTTTAGGTACCCGTTCACCGAGTGACAATCAAACAGTGTAAACCATCAAAGACGCGATCTGAGTTGCAGACACATGTGAGATATCTGGCATGCTATATCTGGGACTGTCGCCAATTCAAAATCATGCTGTGTGAAATGTGTTCTGACTGAAAATAACATCTCCGATGACCTACAGCCAATGAGAGCGCATCATACAGGACAACTGGAAGTTTGTGGAGGAGTCTCTTCAACCATTCCCTCCTTCATAATCTTCCTTTCTCTTTCTTCTTTTCACTGCAATTTGTATGGTAAGCTTCTTGCGGGCTACCATTTTTAATAACAATCCCAGTTTCACTTGAGAACTTGAGTCTTGCATGCGTTACCTCGCATTGTTTTCTTGTCACTTCTCGCATGCGTCTGGTTATGAGACGTAGTTTGTGGACCGGGACAAAGTTGTCGCCAATTCTTCCTATGGTAAAGTCATGGAGTGTAAAACCCCTTGTCGCCAATCCATCATGCAGTGTGAACACAGCAGGGAGTGAACGCTACCCCAGATAGTCACGCAGTGTAAAATGATTTGTAACGCGACTACTTTAAAAATCACGCAGTCTGAACTCGCCATTAGATAACATACACTACAAATCAAGCAAATGACCAAAAAAATTATCCAAAAAAAGGCTTCATTTCTACAATTGCAAACTATTTTGAACCTTATAAGATATTTTGTGATTGATAGTGAGTATACTTGATGATTGCATACGTTTACCGTCATCATATCTGGTATTTTCATGGACGCAGGAATTAAACTTTCCAAGCAAGGCACCATATGTATATGATGTTACAACCAGATATCAAACTAAATATTATATTATTAAAAGTAAATGTATTATTATAATTATACTCTGATCTGATTGTTGTCATAGATGCCGGCATCACCTGCTAACACCGTGGATCCCGGAAGAAGACGACGGCGTCATCCTCCAGAACTCTTCACCCATTTTAGTCCACCAGCGGTGCCCTCAGGTACAGTACAGTTGCTATAGCAACCACCATCTCCTGTTTCCTGAGTTACACAGATATTACGAAAAACATATCATTCATCAAAGGTCGGTCACTTTTAAAGGGAACCTATTATGCAAAATCCACTTTGACAATGAAAATTTTTTTTTTTAAACCAAAGCAGTGTCGTAAGACATGCTGTTTTTATTCTCTTGTTAATGTGATGTCACACAAACAAAGCCCCGCCCACAGCCACTAACTGACTGGTAATTATACTCAAAAGCTTTCCCGGTTGTGTTTATTAGCACATTGTTGGGCTAATGCGGCTAAATATACTATGATCTCAGACTGTATTTAAAGAGATAAGATCTATTTTTAACCAAAAGCGCTCACTGTGTGTTTGTAAGGAATGAGGAGCTGTAGCTCATTTGCATTTAAAGGTACAGACATGAAAACATAGTTTTTGCTCTCATCCAAATAGTGGCATTTTGGACATAATGTAACAAATGATCTGTGGGGTATTTTGAGCTGAAAAACACCTAAGACTTATAAAACATCTTTAAATAAATGCAATTCTTTTGGATATTTGTTCTTGTATCACAGGGTATATGACCATGGGTGCTATCCAGGCAGCCCATTGGGCTCAACAGTCCTTTGCTGCTCAGGCTGCACCGATGGCTTTCGGGGTCCAGGCGCCGTTGCAGATGGCTCAGATGATTCCCGGAGGTCAGCCTGTGATCTGGGGTCAGGCCAATCTCTTTCACTCCCCAGCCACTGGCCAGCAGCAGTGGGCCTTCGTGCCAGCTCAGGCGGTGGGTATGGGGCCGCATCCGATTCCTGCCGCTGTGCTTCAGGGCCTGGTGCCCATAGCTGCCATGCGGCCGCACTCCTGTGAACCCCCCGACACATCGTCAGCCGTTACGAGCCCTCAGCACTTTGTGGACTCTGCTCTGCGGCACGGCAGATCTAAAGACACCCTACACGAAGACCCTCAGAAAGAGGCCATAACGGATCACGTTAATGCAGAAACAACTTCAGATCCTGCACAGGCTGCTGGGAAACAGGATGTGGATGAATTGGATCTTACACAGATGAGTTTGACTCCAGGATCGTCTTTGTCACCATCCACGAATGATTCTCGTGAGTTATAAACATTTCCTAACAGTAACTGTTGCAGATAAATGACCAAAGATTGATGACCACATATGGGCTTTAAAATATAATTCAATCTAAAGTTAGGATGAATATTTAAAGTCATAAATGAAATGTTACCATTTCTGTCATCATATCAGCTATTTGTTTGAAAATATGTTTAAGCTCAGGTGCATGCGGCCATTAAAATAAAAGAGATTTTAGATTTTTTGACCCCACTGTATGTTTTTGGTTTGTTTTCTGTAGGTCCTGAGCAGAAGTCCACGTGTGTAGCAGATGTTCCCTCGACAGCACCTTCACTCCTAAACACAAATGACAGCTCGGGTCAACTAACAGAAGAAGAAGCGGTAATGAATCTGTTTCTTTCATTAGACATTAATTTGACTTTTTATTGTGATCCATTTTTTTGTTAAACCCCATTCACACAGCACTTATCCCAGAACATTTCTGTAAAATTGGCAGAGAGGCTTCTGTGTGAACACAAATGCGTCCCGTAAATTTTCTGGGATCGCGTACCGTAAAGAGGACCTAGTAACATTGCCGTAACATACACGGACACAATGTTGATACGTAAATGATGAAGCTGATTTGTCGGTCACATGACGTGCGGTGCGGACCCTGCATTCTGAAAAATTTAAATATTTTCAACTCGCTGTGGTGCCAATGCACCTGGAAAAAGCGCGCGCCACACCGCGTGCACGTTGCAACGTATATTTTTAGAAGAATTGTTTTTCTGGAAGGCATTTTGTGAAACTTTTGTAAAAATCACAAAAAATGCTGGTGGGGAATGAGTTACGATCGTTCACAAAATGTACAAATTTTCAGCCCAGGTCTATCAGTTCGTCTCTCAATTTATGCTGCTCAGCATTCTTTTCCAGAAACTCTTTAATATAAAATCCTGAAACAATAGGCAGCAGTGATGGGAGTAACGCGTTACAAAGTAGCAGTAACAGACATGTAACAAAGTATTTTTTTAAATCAAGTAACGCAATTACAATTACTGAAATTTAAATAAGTTTGTTTCTTGCGTTACTCTGTTTTGTAAAAAATGTACACTTGCAAGACATTTCTGATCTAACGTCGCAGGACCGTGGTGGGCAGCGCAATGAATCATTAAACTTCATCATGGCCAACAGTGCGTATAGAATGAACATGAAAAATCTAAACGGGACACATACCTTTGTTTAAAAAATGTGCGCAAAAAAATAAATAAATAAAGTTTAATTAATTTGAATTTAGAAGTAATTTTAACTTTATTGACTATGATGAGTTGATGTAACTTATAAAATAAAGATGACATAACTATTGCAAATTCAACTTGATTGAATAAATTACAACAACTCATCACTTGTCAAGATAGTTGAAATAAATTTTTAAGCGCAAAAAGATATTTTTACAGTGTAGCAGTTATCATGCGAAATGCTTTTAATCACTCCCTCATTGTCACTAAACATGGTTTTTTACCATTTTAACAGAAAATTGGTGAACTGTATGCTGGGAAAATGCATGCTGTGTATTATTTTTGAAAATAAAAAATACATGCTGTGATGAATGCATTTTTACAGCCCCCCTTGTATTAGGATTTAGCATGCATAACATACATTGTAATGTATTTACAAATAAAAGCCATCTCCCCAGGAAAAAAATAAATAAAAAATGTGCACAAGTCATGACCCATCCGGTCTCATGTTTGGATCTTTGCCGAGCAATCCCAGTATGCCATCAACTTGCATTTGTAGCCCACAAAAGCAATAAATCTGAGAAATGTTAATCATCGGCTTCATGGAAGAGAACGATCCCTGATTGTTGTTTCCAGTAAAATATTTACACTGCGCTGTACAACTGTTAAAACTCCATAGTATGTGTGAGTGCGCATTAAGTTTCCGTTTTGGTTTCGAAACTGAAACGAATCTGTATCCGACAAAACAATCCACTCGCTCTGTGTCCATCCGACAAAACAATCCACATACTTCGTTTTCTGATTAAATATCATTTAAATCAAACATAAAAAATATACAAACAATATATGACCAAACAGCGCACTACCGCCGCAAGCTTCACAAGCTGTGTCCCAATTCAAGAGCTGCGACCTTTAAGCATGCGACCTTAAAAGGTGAGTCACCACAGTGAGCACTCAGTCTGTCAAGGTGGCAGCCTCAGAAGTTCGCGAAGAGAACTGAAATGAGATGGTCTAACCTTCGGAGGACCCATAATTTGCGTCACCTGCTGCACGCGCACACCGCGCCTGTCAGCAGGACACAGCGGAGACGTTTCTGGCTTATTAAAATAAATATGGGATCGGAAAAATGATAATTTATTTTAGAAAATATGACACATTGACACAATTGTCTCCAAATTCTTAAAGAGACAGTACACAATTTTAACACATTGTATATTTTCAATGTAAACATACAGAATATTTGTCTAAATGGTCTTAATAATATACATAAATAAACTACGCTTACATATTAAGATCATTTCTAACACAAATATTCAAAGGCTGAATCTAAAGCAAAATAAGCTCCTACAGTATGTAAAATAGCCCATTCATATCATTTTATTGTTTGACTGTTCAGTACTGTTCATATTTACATTTATACCATGGTCTGTTTAAATACTCGATTCTGATTGGCTGGAAGGTGTGCATTAAAACCGCTTAATGCACAGGTAGTTCCAGTCAGTTTTATTACAGTTAGAAATTAATCCGCTACTATAAACATTAGTTTTTTCTCTCTCTCATTAGTTCACTCTCTCTCTCTCTCTCTCGCTCGCTCGCTCGCTCTCTCTCTATCTCCCTTGGGTCCTTCTCTTTCAGTTCTCTGTCTCTCTCTTTTAATAATGAATTTAAATAAATGTGATAATTCATTTAAATAAAAGCAACACAATGGCACTACTTTATTTAAAGCGGAAGGAGTGCGAGCCTTAACTTAAGAAAATGACCGTCATTTTTACTCGTCTGTTAAAAAATGACACTGTAAACATTAATTACAGCTTTAACTTGGCAAATAACCAAGGTATAAGCGGGATAATCCACGGCTAGCCATGCATTAAAGGGTTTTAATGCACTTCGCAGAGGCAACCGCTACGCGTCGGGTGGTTCTTCGCCTCTACATCGTGCATTAAAACCCTTTAATGCATGGCTAGCCGTGGATTATCCCTTACTTAAAAAGCAGACATAAAAGTAACTTTCCCTAGTAACTAATTACTTTTGATATACAATAACTGTTAGAGTAATTCAATTACTTTTAAAAGAAGTAACTAGTAACTGGAACTAATTACTAATTTTCAGCAACACTGATAGGCAGTGACACAGAATCTTTATAATGTGTTTGAATACTAAATGCATTGAGAGAGTAGAGGTCTACACGGGTCAAAAAATTACTACCCGAACCCGAAGAGACCCGTAAATGTGTGCGACAGTTCATCAAAAATTTTGTTGCCGTTTTTGAAATATTTTATTTAAATGTGAGTGTGTGTTCTCCGAGTCCGATCGACTTGTGTATTATCCACTATGTAAAAGGAATAGTCTACTCTTTTGCCATATTAAACTATGTTACTAACTCAACCTAGACGGATTAATACATACCTATCTTTTTTCAACGCGTGCACTGTACAGCGCGTTATGAATGTGTTAGCATTTAGCCTAGCCCCATTCATTCCTATGGTACCAAAAAAAGTTTTATTTTGTGGCACCATATTTACTAGTATAACTCCTCATGTAACAGTCTTTAAATAGAGAAAACACAGAAGTGTTTGGTACCATAGGAATGAATGGGTCTAGGCTAAATGCTAACCCATTCACGACGCGCTGTACAGTGCACGCATTGAAAAAAGATAGGTATGTATTAAGTCATCTAAGTTGAGGTAATAACATAGTTTAATATGGCAAAAGGGTAGACTATTCCTCTAAATAGACCAGGGACCCGAAGTAATAGATTGAGACCTGACCCGGACCCGGCTGATCATTTAAAATATAGACTTCTGTGTAGACCTCTAATTGATAGTTTATCGATACAGTATGTGGTGACAGCACAACCTGCTAGTCAAAAAGGACATGAAAATAATGCTCACCGTTGAGCTAAATATACTAAACTAGTGTCCTGATTGCTGCTTACATCTCAAAGGAGAGACAGACAGATGGACAGTTTTCATCAGTGGTTTGAATCTCTCTGTCTTACAGGTCTCTTCTCAAGCTGTCAGCACTGATGCTCAGCCACCAGATGCTCAGACAAACATGACAGATTCATCACAGGCTGATGTTTAAAGACAGATGACTTCTGGGTAGGTTTTCTTTGTTTCTTCTCTTCATTGTTTATTAAGGTTCTGCAGTGACCCATTGGTGGTGCATTCTGACATCAATGTACAGTGATTTACTTCATGCTGTCAGACTTTCTTGACACTTTATTGCTCAGAGGATTATCTTTCACAGCCCAAAAGACTTCATGACATTCTCTGGTATGATTCAATTATGGTAATCTGATTTGCCTTAGTTGCTATGTCATTATAAAAAATAAATTATACAACGGGCAGTTCTGGTCCTTCATTCTGATTGGTTGCATTCTAAGCTGTGATAAAATACCCCGGTAACTCCAGGGCTCAGACCACATTACATAGCTTAAGGATCACACTGTTGCTACGTACTGATTTATGAAAATAAACACCACAGTCTTCAATCATATTTAAATTTTTTCTACAATTGCACAATTAATGGCGATATCCAGATAAATATGACAGCTGGTAGGGGGCCCCATGTTAAGACCGCCTCCGACTGTAACTGCACCTTTAAAAAAGGTCCAAATATGTTCCATTTTGTTACAGATATGTACCTTTGAGGTTCCACTAGGCACATTTTAGGTACAAAAGTGTACTTTTTGAAAAGTACCGCCCGGTGACAACTTTCACCTTCTTGTACCTTTTTTCTGAGAATCCAGATTCGATACCGTATGCTCTGTCAATCCCACAATCCCTTGCACAAGCATGTCACAGCACAGACTGGATGCAATGTATAAAGCATGATGATCTGTTTGAACTGTACTGTACGTGTCCTGTATTATAACATCTAAAGCTACATTTGTATTTTTATGCTTAGGAAGAGCCATTCTGGACATGCAGAAGATTGCTGAGAGATCAAGACTAGCTGTGTACTGAGCTCACAAACTTTAAATATGTGATTGAAGGTGCATTTTATAACAACATATATGACTAACAGAAGAAGCAAAATCTATTTTTAATAAAATAATGTGCACCTTTATTTTAAAATGGACTTTAATATTTGCTGTCCACCAGTAGTTGCCAACATTCAAATATTTTTTTTTATCTTAAAGGGCACACATTATACCCATTTTTACAAGATTTAATATAAGTCTCAGGTGTACCTAGAATGTGTCTGTGAAGTTTCAGCTCAAAATACCTCACAGATCATTTATTATAGCATTTCTAAAATGACCCTATTTGGGTGTTTGTACCTTTAAATGCAAATCAGCTACAGCTCGCCACTCCCTTACCACCAGACAGTGAGCGCTTTCAGTTAAAATAGATATATTCTTGTGAATACAGTCTGAGATCATAGTATCTTTAGCCATATTAGCGCTACAGAGTGATAACAAACACATTTAGAAAGCTTTTGAGTAAAATTAACCAGTCAGTCAGTGGCGGTGGGTGGGGCTTAATCAGTGTGACATCACATTAACAACAGAATCAAAATTGCATGTCTAATGAGACTGTTTCCGTTTATTGAGAATTAAAAACGGAGAGGGTGGATTTTTTTCATTGTAGGGTTGTTATGTTCGGACACTGCGACATATGTATGTCCAAACACCTTGTAAAAGTGGATTTTGCATAATATGGGCCCTTTAAATGATACGTAACTGTCATCTTTTTGGAAATTGGATCGGTGAGATAAAACTGTGATGGTATTAGAAAGTATTCATTTAGAGAACTGCAAAACCTTTACAGATTTAATGTATTTCACGATTTTCACTTTATTTAATTCAATTTCATTTATAAAGCAGCTTCACTTGAAAAACTTTAATTGTGTAGCTGTACATTTGAAATACAGTAAGAAGCCAAAAACCTCAGTTGAAACATGTTACTTTCTTTTTTTTTATTAAGAAATTGTATGTTGATGTATTTGTCATCAAAACAAAGAGAGAAAATAAACTCATTTCTTAAATCGGCCATCTGTTAAAAGCAACGTGATGACAGATGCTCTTGGTTTTTTTTTTTAGCTTTTATACAATGACACAATGTTTAAAAAAAAAATGACTTTATATCTTCTAAGTACTGCGTATCTAACGTATGTTTTTCAATGACAAATGTATTCGTCTGAGCTTTTGAGACATGATATTTGCTCTTTTTATTGTTGCAAGCTCAGTGTGGTTTATAACAGCAATACTGTGTGTGAATATATCCGTACCCTCTCAGGGTCGATGTTTGTATTACTGACAAACCTGTTCATTGTGCATTCGCCTCCTGTATCAATCTGTATGAAAGTATAGATGCTCCACAGTAAGGGGTCATGTACACCAAAGCGTTTTCACCTGTGGTCGACGTATGTTTTTAATTGTTTACAATGTTAGTGCAGCGCTTTTCAAAAATGCCAGCGGCTCCTTTTACACGCCCAGCTTGTTAAAGGCGGAGTGCACGATTTTTGAAAAACACTTTGGAAAAGGGAGTCGGGCCAACCACCAAAACACACTTGTATCCAATCATCTGTAAGGGGTGTGTCTACTAATCGTCATTGTTGACTGGGTTGCGGGTCTATCAAATGAAGGTTCAGATTCTATTGGGGTAGGGCCGTGTTTGTTTAGATGATTTCAAATGTAAACATTGGCTTTCAGAGATCGTGCACCCCGCCTTTAATGTCGCTTTTCACTCCAATCATACTGGAGGAGGGGCGGAACAAATATCCCAACAAACAACCGGCACATCGTTCAACAACTGATAAACAAAACCGAACTATCACAGCAACCAAAGTGATTAGCTTAAAAAAGCTGGCAAGCGCCCATAGTTGTTTTCATCCGCTTTTGGTGTGCATGCTCCCTAACACTGATTCAAGAACAATGCTGTAGTTATTGTCATCCATAAACATTTGGTTATCAGATAAAATACCGTGTGTTTATGTTTTCTCAAAATCTGTTTTTATTCATCCAGTTCTGTTGTTGTTGTATTGCAGTAATTTGGCAAATTAATGGTTTGTTAATAAAAAATGTTAGCAAAATGAAGCGCCGTGTTAATAAGTCATCCATTGAGCTGACTTTCTGAATTTTTACTTTGCATTTTGTCAGAAGAACAAGAAAATAATGTCTGTTAATGTTTGAGATTCATACAAGAGGCGTTCAATTAAACTTTTTCGAAATAATGGCATCACGGTGATATCCAAAAGGCTTAGAGAGATAACCAATGTCAGGAGCTCATCTTACTTAAATAAAGCAAAGAATTTGGCATTTTTATGTCATTGCATATATTTGCTTATGTTTGCATGATGGGTTTGAGGTTTTTTTCACGCAAAATACAAATTTTGTCATCATCTCATGTTGTTATAAACCTGTATAAAAGTCTTTTTCTGTTGAACACGAAAATATTTTGAGAAATGTTTGTAACCAAACCAATCAGAGGCCCTATTGATTTTATCCTACTATGGAAGGGGCTTCTGATTAGTTTAATTTCTTGACCCTGGAAAACCCAGGAAAAACCAAAAACCCATTTATTCTATTGAACAAATTTGACCCCGTGGGTTCTCCAGGGTTAAAATAGCTTCATATTCATCAGAACAAAGAAATGTATACAGGTTTATAACAACACGAGTCAGTAAATCATGACAGAAATTTATTTTTGGGGTGAACTATCACTTGAAACTCAAACGTCCTGGCCATATTTCACATAGAAATCAAGCAAAAATATGTATTTTTTTTATTTAAAAAATAAAATTATGTTATTTTACTTTGCCATTGCTGTAATGCAAAACATAATAAAATGTTTTAAACATTTGAATGCATTATAGTTAGAATAAGACAAGTAAATGTGCTTAATTTTGTGTTACAAAGTTATGATCAATGCAAAATAACATTTTATTTTCATTACAGGTATGTGTATTATAACTTATTTTGGAGGGAAATGTGACCTGTACATGTTATTGTAAGATTCACCACTGATCATTTTTGAAATTATTTGATTTTGTCTTAGCGGTTTACATTAGCTGTGTCTGAAACCGCTCCCTATCCACTATATAGTGCACTATATCGGGTGTCGGCCATTTTGTAGTGGTGTCCGAAACCTGAGTGAACAACTTCATTCCCTACATTCATTCACTACTTTTTACCCACAATGCACTCTGATTTTGAGGGTACATTCGATGTACACTCGTTCACTCATATTTCCCATGATGCAACGGGAGACGAACGCGTAACTTGAATCAGCTGAAGGATACTGACAGTAAACACCAAACATTTTCTTGTTGTCAGTTATTTTCTACTTTTTGAAAATAAACAAATGAAAAATAATTGCGTTATCTTTTATTTTAAATCTAATACACATTTTTATTAAACAATAAACAAACAGCAGTAAATAAATATTATAAGCAGTTGTTTTGTTCTCTTTATTATCAACTAATAGCCTACAATAAACATGACAAATGTGAAAAACAGTAAGAAAGTAAACTTTACCATTTCACAGCACAATCAATAAAGCCACACAGGTGTTTTTGATTAATCTCTGCGACAGCTCTCTGACGCATGATATTTACGTCAGTGTCCGAAATCGCTCACTCATTTTCATTTGCTTCATCCCCATATAGTGGACTCAACTGTCATTCCCCATATAGGGAATAGTGAATGAGTGAACGAGGGAACGGTTTCAGACACAGCTATTGTCTTTTCTCTAAGCTAATAGTGTTTCAATGCAAAGTAATCTGATACCACATCATGTAATTTTGCCACAAATAAAATTTCATACAATTGTACAAAAATGTCATCATTATAAATATATGAATATTATTGTTTGTTTTTTTGTGCCTGTTGCAAAGATTAGAAAGCTTATAAATATATTTTAAGTGTCCAATTGTGATACAATAAAAATGCTGGGATATTTTCAACCCAGCACTGGGTCAAAACCCATTGGGATGTAATTGAACCTATGCTGGGTTGTTTCAACCCAAAATGTTGGTTTGTTTTTTAACCCAAGTATAAATGTTTTCTGGGTTAATTTAAACCAAATGCTGGGTGTAGCATCATCAGAGGTCCAGCAGAGAGCAGCAGATTGATGTATTTTTATTTGTAATGATCAACTGTTTATTGTGTGAAGAATTGTACAGTATTTTACTGTATTAATTTATTTTTACATTGAACTTTAATTTTATTAATGTTGCCTTTTAAGTAAATAACCACTTCTCAATTTTCTCAATTTAGAAATAGGCAGTGAACTAGTTTAATAATAAAACTAATATATACTGTATGTTAAATTAAAGTAAATGAAAAGATAATATGAGTATTAGAGGAATTTTAATCAAATTAAAAAGCCACAAAAGTTAAATAAGACTTCTGTAGTGTTCAGTTGAAAGTCCAATGGTTACTTTAAATGCAGTTCAAACAAACAAACATTTGTCTATTGATTCTCTCTGTTGAGTTTTAGGTGATGCAACTCATTTACCAGAAATGAAGACTTCAAATAACAAATCCCAGAAAAAAACAAATGCTTTTAGGTTTTTACATTTGTACTTTCATTTGAGATGTCAAACAAAACACATTACATTGCATTGATCAACAAGCCCCCAAATTTTTCATATGTAGCCATTAGACAAAAAAGACTTTTAATGGAAAAGCATCATGCCCTGGTCATTCAGTGTTTTGCAACTTTATCCAGGATGCCCTCTCTACTACAGGACTTTGTTGAATGTTTTAGGTGATATCATGTGATTTGGTTTAGTGTTGTCCTGTGCAGTGTTTGTTTAAATGAGAGGAGGGGTCTCATGGGAAGGTTTAGGGTTTGTGGTCCGTCACTGCGCTCCGTACTGAAGTCTGTTCAGGTGTCTTTTTACAATGATTTGCTTTCTGACAGCAAACTCAGCGTACAGCAAAGCAACACTTTGTCTTGCCATAATATGGTATGGTTATATTTTATTTCTATAGTGCAATGTTAATGTTAATGTTAATCTTTGCGATCTTTAAAATGGTTAACTATATGGTTAATTTACCAGTGCTGTACCTGTATAAAGACCTGCATAGTCTGTAAATGTTTGTTGATTTTTGGCTCATTGACTGTACAGTAGATCTCTTGCACAGTAAAAAGTTGAAAGATTATTTAAATTGGTAACACCTAAAAAAAATTTTTTTTTCAACTTAAAATGTCACTTTGGTTTTACTTTAGGTGAAAATTATAAGTTGAAAAAATGTACATCATTTTTCTTTTCACTTCTTACAGTATATACTTTAGTGTTAATAAAAACTAACAAACATATTTGAGTCAAATATTTACTCTGTATTTAATCAAAGAAAATATAATAACAATTTTATTTATCATTTTCTTTTTTTATTGGAAGATACGCTGTAAATGGTGTCCTAAATCAATAACAGTTGTTCTGCACCTCACTGTAAAAAATACAGCAAGTTAAAAAACTTGGTTTTGCAAGTCAATTCAACTTACTACTTTATGTTTTGACCTGTTATTAAATTGACATTTAATTGTTAAACTTCATTTGTAACATGAAATTCATGTTTATTTTTTTCAGAGGAGGCACAAATGAGAAACTCGTCAAACATTGTCATGTGTGTGGCTCGTCATATCAAAATATGTGTTTCGTGCATCATGTGAACCTATGTGCTGCTTGTCATGACAAAATAGGTGTCTGCTGCAGACGCTTCGTTTGCTTGCATCTCTTTTATCATAAACCCTTTCGACACGTATGCAGCAGGCACGTATTTTGACATTATGTACATACAGTGGGGAAAATTAGTATTTGTATTGGAAAGTATTGGAAAATATATTTATTATGACTCAACTTGTATACTTAAATGTTCTGATTTATTTCTATGAATTCAATATTTGGCTTGATGCAGCAGGCACGTATTTTGACATGATGCACATACAGTGGGGAAAATTAGTATTTGTATTGGAAAGTATTGGAAAATATATTTATTATGACTCAACTTGTATACTTAAATGTTCTGATTTATTTCTATGAATTCAATATTTGGCTTGATGTTACATCTGGTGGAAATTTTATGTCAATAGCCCACTGTAGAAATCCCCTTACTGATAAATATGCTGATGTGTCAAATACTTATTTTTCCCCTTGTAGGTTCCCATGACACACCAAACACATATTTTGACAGGACGAGCCATAAACATGACGCATATTTTTTGCCTTCTCAGAAGACTGATAAAAATGTTTTTTTTACAGTGTATAGATGACCTTAGAAATGTGCTTGTGTTTTTTACTCTATGTTGCATTTTCCTCTCATTGATTTATAAAAAAAAAAAAGCATAAATCTTCCTTTACCAGTGCTGTTATAGTTTATAGTTCAGGAGAACCTGTGGATTGTGCACTGTCTGAATGGTCTTCATGGACACGCTGTGACCCCTGCCTGAAACAAAGAGTGAGTACTGTACAAACGGTTTTAACATTCTCAGTGTCACATGATTTGTATTTAAATAGTGACCTTTGTGCAATTGAATCATTCTCTTTATTCTTAGTATCGATATGCCACATTGACACAGCCGTCTGAGTTTGGAGGAGAGCATTGTCATGATCACGGCCGAGAGGAGGAGCCCTGCACTCCTCCAGCACGATACTCCTGTCAGAAACCTGCTCCTCCATGCCAGGGTTTCCGTTGTACAACAACAGGTCACCAAACAACCACCACTTCACCAAACATCGAAATTAAAGTCAATGTGGCTTATATAAAGGATACAAATAGAAAACGTCCTTAGACAATACGTACTGTATACGGTACCAGCGCTATCTCATGGCAATTTATACGTATTTTACAAGTTGGCTAATTCGTATTAATTTGTACGACCACATTTGTACTTTTTTACAATTTTCATTGACCCCTGCGACGTTGGGGTTGGGGTTTATGTTTTATTTTTTTAGGGTTGTCAGAAGATTAATCGCGATTAATCGCATACAAATTAAAAGTTTGTTTTTGCAAATATATATATTATAGCTTTGTTAACATATGCAATGTATATGTGTATTTATATAAACATAATAATTACACACACATATATACGTATATTATGTAAACATATTTTATTTTGTATGCGATTAATCGCAATTAATCTTTTGACAGCCCAAGTTTTTTTTATGATAATTATAGTTTTTGCCTGAATAACTTTGTACGAATTCATGCAATTCAATTTAAGCGTCCTTGAGCTCTGGAAAGGCGCTATATAAATAAAACTTATTATTATTATACAACTTAGCCAACTCGTAAAATATGTACGAAGTCTCGTGAGATCAGGCTGACAGTAGAGTATAATGTAAGTGTCATCGATCTTTTGTAAGATTATTTTCAACTATGCAAGGTGTCTTTAACATACCACATGTCACAGAAAAGTACCAGGATGAAAGTAAATGAGGCTGTAATAGTTGAAGAAAGGTCGTAGGTTTGAATGATTTGTATGTCTTGTAACAGGACACTGTGTGTTTGAGGCTCTTCGCTGTAATGGTGATGATGACTGTGGTGACGGCTCTGATGAACAGGGCTGTCATAAAGTCTACAAAGCCTGTAGTGAACCCACTGAGGAATACTATGGAATCGAGAACCTTGCCAGAGGGTTTGATCAGATTTTATACTGTGCACTTTTAAATTACAGTTCATATTTCGATCTTATGCATCAGTGTTGCATGCATCCACTTTATATTTGTGCCATCACCTCTGGATCTACACCCAAAATCTTGTGAGATCTTGTTGGATGAGCACTGTTTTCATTAAGGTAGCTGTATCCCATCTAGCCAGAAATGCTGCTTTCATCCTAATCCTACCCCCAAACCTAACCTTAAACCCAACATCTTGCTGGATTTCGGCGTTTGCTGTATCCCTTCCAGCCAAAACCGGTTCTGACTAGAGTAGATACTGCTATGGCCAGATACTGGGTTTAGGGTTAGGTTTAAGGTTAGGATTAGTGTGAAAATGAAATTAAGCTTTGGACCAGGGCTTTGAACCAGATTTTTTCCTGATTGGTAAAAAAAGTAGGCTGATCATTAGGACATTAAACTTAAATTATTAGTCTACATATGTTAATAGAGATTACTATCTCTTTAAGATAAGCACGAACCTGGTTTCTGTCTCTAATCTATAAATAATATATAAGACATAAACAAATGTTTTTATTAGAAAAAGAATACTGTGGTAAATCGAGATCATTTTGTTTGTATGTATCCTGTCAAGAACGGAAAGATTGTTTGCTTGCACTCTAAAAATGGCTGGGTTATTTTTGACCCATAATGGGTAAATATTGGACAGAACACGTGCTGGGTTAAAAATTGCCCAATGCTGGGTTATTTTAACCCAACTGCTGGGTTATTATACCACATGGATGCACAACAACAACCCAACATTTGGTAATTTTTAACCCAGCATTGGGTCAATTTTTAACCCAGCACGTGTTCTGTCCAATATTTACCCATTATGGGTCAAAAATAACCCAGCCATTTTTAGAGTGTGCTTTTTGAAACGCGTCTCTCTGTGTATGCACTTTTGAGTGCACTTAAACATGCGCGCACACAGAGATGGAGGAAAAATTCCAAACAGCGCATCAGGAAGAAGATGCAGAATAATAGATCACATAAAGTGAAAATTAAGTTGTTTTTCAGTGCTTTATTCGCCAGATGTATTTTAATGGACTACAGTATGAGACACAGGAGCGCAACTCTCAAGTTTATGCATCAAGAGTTTTGATCTTTGAAGGGCATAGGGATAATCACGTTTGATTGGAGTTGGACCGAATACATTCAACTGCAGGTGTGTCTGTGCGTACAGAAAATTGCTAACTTTAGCGCCTTTTTGTGGTTAAATTGTTTAAAATCACTTAAGTGTTTTTGAAACACATGCAAATGATCAACTTTCTCCCTATTTATTTGCATGCGAGCCGAACCGTGGGTCGTGATCTGTACGGATTACGGATCAACTGTGATCCGTTACACTACTAATTAGTATTAAGAAAAAAACAAACATCTTGAGATACTTGGTAGCCTACACTATTAACCTCTTATGATTAAGCATTAAAGACTTGGGCTTGAGTAGACTACTTGCTGGTGGCAAGCTTCTTATTTCTCAGATGAGTCAACGACAACCGGAAGTGAACTTCACAGAGTCATAATGCACAGAAATCTTGTCAAAGAACGAAAAAAATAAAGGTGATAACTGGTTACCACTATTATATATAAACAATTCTGTTCTGGAACATATATATTTTTAAAGTTCCGGTTTCGTTTCTGTTCCTTGCAAAACATCAAGTTTCTGGTTTTCGTTTTCTTTCTGTGAACCGGTTCAAAGCCTTGGTCTGAACGCAGCTTTCGATATGATACAGTACCTATAAAGAAAGGTAATTTACTTGTCATTTATTTCCCTTATTATCAGAAATAAACTACTGTTAACTCTTTCCCCACCATTGAGTTTTTACAGCAATTCACGGCATCCACTAGGTGTCGCTTTTACCCAACTTCTAAAACACTGAAGCATCCACTGATCCAAATACAGTAAAAACTCTGTATATGTTTTGATCATTGATGATCAACAAAAGTCCTTTACAAACATGCAATTGTCGCAGTTTTTTGTTCAAAATTTTGTATTTTTTAAGAAACCTTCCCATATTTGAGAGATGATATAAAGGATATATGTATATATTAGGGATGCACCGAATCCAGGATTCGGATTCGGCCGAATACTGGGCTTTTTGACGGGGTTCGGCCGAATCCTAGATTTTTTTTCCACCCAACCCTAGGCTTGCGCTACGCTGGTCGACGTCACGTGGCCGTTTATTACACACATCGGGTGCTGATGTGGAGATAAGAATATTTTTTCGGTGAGCCTTAGAGGCAGTTCACATTTCCTGGACACACCTGGAAAAAACTAGCGCATTCCACCACATCGCATTTATTATGCATAGGCTTATGGTAATTGTCAAAATAATTTTTCCCACTTGTCATCCTGGCATAATGTTGCCTATCCTTTTTTTTTACATTTAAAATAAAATAAAATGAAAAATACACTGCTGTGGATGTTGTTTACTTCATTAATGTGTTTTACTGTGTTAATGGAATAAGGATGCAAGTAGGATTCGGTATTCGGTTTCGGATTCGGCCGAATCTTAAACAGTGGTTTCGGTATTCGGCCGAACCCAAAAAAATCTGGATTCGGTGCATCCCTAGTATATATACATTTAATATATTGGGCCCTATCTTGCACCCAGCGCAATTGACTTTATCAGTGATGCATGTATCATTCGTATTTTGCACCGGCGCACAGTGGGTTTTTCCCTCCACAAACGCACATCGGCAAACTAGGGAATGAACTTGCGCTCCCTGGGCGGTTCAGCGCAAAAAAAGGAGGGGTGTTCGTTCCGGCACAAACCATCCCTGATGCTATTTTCCAGTTTCCAAAAACAATTGCGCCACTGACCAAAAAAAACTAGTCTAAAGTCAGTGGTGCGTTGTTCATTATGCTATTTTAAGGGTGCATGCTTGACCATAATGTATAGCGTGCACAACGCGCATACACTTTGCTTATCTAATCTACACAGATTCAATTATTTTTTGCAAATCATAAATTGTTACAATAAAAAATATTAAGATAAGGGAAATCATTGTGGTGAGCATTGTGGTGATAGTTTTTATTTATTGTGTGGCGGTGTTAAAAAATTCTCATGCAAATAACGATTAAAATATTTTCATAAGTTTGTTGTGTGGCTGCATTACGTTTATTTTATGTAAATAATAATTAAAATGTTTTCATAAGAAACCTTAATGTATATGAACTTGATTTGTAAGTGTACTTTGGGGTTGGACTGCTTGCGTTTCTTGGGTCCGATCTCAAAGCCACCAAGCCGCCTTCAACACTTTCAGCGGTGAGGGTGGACGCAGCGATGTCCTCTGCTGGCGTCAGGTTCTGTGTAGAGGCAGATCCACCTCCCGTTACACGGCGTGCCCAATTTATGCTGGGAAGCTTGGGATTCCCCCGTCTCCTGACATCATTGTAGCGCTTGGCGCAACGTCCTGGGGATGCTAGCTGATGAGACAATTGTGGCTATTTCCTCTCACGCCTGTTTGACCGACGCTGATTTGGCGCGTTTTGCGCTTCACACTTGCGTTTCAGATCGTTCAAATAGGGCCCCATTGTGTGTTTATATATTTAAAGAAGAAAATTTTCTGGAAGGCACTAAACTTCTGTGAAAATCCTAAAAAAAAGCTGGTAGGGACAGGGTTAAATGACTCTGTTGTTATTGATTCTATGTGGAAGTCAATCGAAAGCTGCGTTTAGTCCAAAAACCATTTGTTTATGTGTTTGTTCCTAAAACCATATATAGTTCGATTACATTACATCGGATTATCTTTTATGATCAGATTACAGTTACTTTTATGAATTTTTATGCAGCATTGATCTTTTGTGATCTTCCCCCATTGAAACTAACAACTATTCAAGCCCTGAAAGAATTCATAATGTAGTTCTGCAAGATCTTTATTTTTGTCATGTATAAATTAGGGGTTGAACCAACTAGTCGACTAGTCGACTAGTCGACCTTAATGCAATGTCGTGACGCTTTAAGCCTGAGGTCGACTAGTCGCATTGATCACACAGACAGTGGACTAAACGCTACTACAGCTAGTCATCTATTTCTTTCCAAGATCTTTTTGTGTGAAGTGAAAAAATCCCTCACACTCAGTTTTTCATAACTTGCCTGTTTGTACTTAATAAACCAATAAAAAACATTTGGCGCGAGGTCACTGTATTTGGTTTCGCACGCTCACAAGGTTTGCGAAAAGTAAATGCTAGAGGCTATTTTTAAAAATAAATTAATAATAGATAAATTCCTTTATTCGAATAGTAAATAAAATACAGCAATAAAATAATTAAAATTAAAGTCTCTCCTGGTTGTGTTCCAAATTATTAACATTATGTCTTTTAGGCTAACAGTAAAGTGCAGAGTAAGATTTGTTTCTGTAAATCCTCAGACATTATTTTTACCACTTAATTAAGTTTTGCTTTGTAGAAAGCATTTCTTTTAAATGAATTTCGTTTTGTATAAATTGTATCTTAATTTTAATAAATGTTTCATCAACCAATTGCATGTATTTAATTAATAAAAAGCAAATATAGCAGAGAATATAATAACCGGTCCGTGCATGAAGGCGCCGGCACGGCGCGTTCACTTGCATTGCATTGTTAACTAGAACGCACCTCATCATAAATGAATAAAACGTAGGTCTATATGCCTCATACATTTGCATTAAATATATTTGCTGTATTTCTAGAGCAGGCAAGGGCTTTCAGACCTGCCTTAGCCGGTGTGTCTTTTACGCATTCTGAAGGTGCCCGTTTTATCGTGTTGCAGTCTATTAGGCAACTTTTCGCATAAGATGGGTTTAGATTTGGAAATACATGACATCTACATTTCAGTGGTAACAGATAAGGTGATGATGATCATCCTCTGTCTTTATTATTGTTAGCAGCACTACCTCAAACTAAAGCGCAGTCTCTTCGGAGCTGTCATTTTTTTAAATGAGCCGCGGCAATTTTCAAATGAGCTTCACAAACGACCTTGTACCTAAACTATTTCGAAACTAAGCAGCCATTTGTCCTCCGATTCGGCGCCGCGTTTGTGGGACTCATGTTCCGCGCTGTAGGGGATTTAAAAAAGTGTGTTTGTTTGTGAGCCGGAGGCAGAGCGCAGAGAGATGCGACAGAGTTGCGAAATTGCAGGCGCGGCTCGAAATGGCTGTTATTTCAAACAGCGTAGCATATTTTAAACCAGCTAATGAGGCTCGGTGGCCAGTCAAGAAAATGTTTAGTTTTCGCCATCCCTAGTTAACATTAAGTTGCAACATAGGAGCTGTATAATTTTAGCATTGTTATGCCGACATGCATCGATTAAAAAATGCTCTAAAACTGGACTAAGTGTTGCATTGTTACGTTAAGTTGCAACATATGAGCTGTATAATTTTTTTAATTTAAGTTGCAACATAAGCTGTATAATCAGCATCTGTATTAATGTTCTGCTAATAAATTGTGGCATGTTGCAAAGCAGTCCCATCTCTTGTGTTTTGTATGATTGACATCAACGACTAGTCGACGTTGACTCGACTTTGATGTCATAACAGTCGACTTTAAATAATTTGAAGTCGTTCAACCCCTAGTATAAATAAAACACATACAGCAGAGATCATCTCTTCTTCATTTCTAGAATCAACATCATGAACGGTAAACTAGAAGCAGTGGTGCTTGATAACCGCTATTATGCTGGTGGATGTTTGCCTCATTTTATCCAAGATATCCGCTTCAGGAAGCCATATAATCTCCAACAGTACACAACAGAGGCAGGTTTACTTTCTGAATCACATTACTGCAAAACTAGTTGCACGATTTAAAAGTATGTCTTTGGTGTTACAGTAGACATGGATTACAGTATTTTGTATTTTGTTGTTCACAGACAAAAGGCTCATTTGATTTTAAGATGGAGGCATTTGATTCATTCACTGAGTACTCCATGAGTGAAACCAAAATGACTCTGTCGAAGACCAGTGTCTCTATTGGAATAGCCATTCCTGCTGTATTTGAATTTAGTTTTAAGTATAATGACCAAAGGTACAAGAAATCAGTCAAGAAGATGCGCACTTTTTCTGGAACGGTAAGATGTGCAACTTTATTCTGATTTATAAAGATCAAATCAGAAAATTGTCTTTAAGCTAGCCTACTTTTTTACATTTAAGTTGTTTTGGATCATTATATTTTTCCCAGGCCCTGCAACAGATGAGATGTTTAACAAAGTTATAAAGAATAGAAACAAAAGAAACACTGAAAAATATCATCCATCTAAGTCATCCATTATAAAATTTTCTGTATTCTCATCAGAATAAGAAATTCATCCATGCACACTCTGAGCTTGTGATGGCACGTTATGCGCTGAAGCCCTCAAACTTGATGTTACACCCAGAGTTTCTGTCCCGTCTCAATGCCCTTCCCCTGGAATACACATACGGAGAATACCGACAGCTCTACAATGACTACGGGACACATTTTGTTAAAGAGGCAACGCTCGGTGGAGACTTTGACTATACCCTCGTCTTCAATAGTGAAAAACTTGAAAAAGCTGGTACATTTAGAAGTTCAAATAAGAAGGTTTATCAAAATAAATTGTTTAAGTTTCTACTAATAATTGGTGTTGTCTTGATTTAAAGGCTACACGCTCGATGATGCCAAAACATGTGTGGATGTTGGTTTAAGACTTGGTGCGAACATTAAGGGAATTTATGTGAGTGGAGGAGTCTCAGCTGGTGGCTGTAGTGGCTTACTGAAAGAGTTTGGAGGTAAGCCAAAATCACACTTTAACATGTTCAAATGTTTTCTGTAAATTTGTGTATTGCGTAAATTTCCCTGAAGGAATTTACTGAATGTGGCCAATGATGTAAATCATACAAAAATGGATGTTTACTCGTAGGGCGATTCAGATGTTCCAGATCGATTCGATTTCGATTCATAAGCTATCAAATCGATTCCATTACGGTTCTCGATTCAATTTCGATTCCGGTTCTCTTGTCAGTTTTTATACTCGATTCACGATTCAACTCAATGAATATAGATTTAATACAAATACATTATTAATAAAAAATAACAGTGAACAGCAGATTACAAGTTGGTAATTAATAAAAAGCAATTAAAAGCCACAACACTGTCGTCGTCGTCTTGTTTGCGAAATCTAAAATGCTTCCATACCTCTGACTTTTTATGTGAAGGTGGCATCAACATCAATGAAGCACTTGAAACTACCATTTTAAGCACTGAATGAACAAATGACATGCTCGCCTCTCGCTCCTTGGTAACATCGCGCAAGGCAAAAAAAGAGGGTGACATCTAGTGAAGAAGACTAGTAATTAGATTAACGTTAATCTTACGTTCAATGTTTGAGGAAATAAATATGAAAGAAAAAATTTGATTCTGCTCTTTGAGAATCAATTTTGAATCGACCACGTTTAAAAAAACGATTATACAAAAAAATTGCCCTGCCCTATTTACTCGAAAGAAGCATCGATTAAGCCCCAATGAGATCATACAAATTCATACGAATTGGTCAATATGGTAAAATTCCTACAGTATTAGATTGTGTTGCCGTTATTCGTTTTGGAATGACATGACTGGCCAGTCAGAATCAAGCCTTCTGGAGTGCCATGTAATACTTATAAATATTTCATTCATATGTTGACTTGTGGCACTTCGAAAACATAAAAATAGAAATATTGCATGGCATTGTGTGGCACGGCATGGCATGGCATTGCATTGCATTTCATGGCATGGCATGGCGTGGCATAAACCTCACCTACCAAGCTAGACCAAGGACAATGTGAAACATGGGGGCATTTATACACAAGACAATCAAGGTCAAATTCCTACAGTATAAGATTGTGTTGCCGTTGTTCGTTTTGGAATGACATGACTGGCCAGTCAGAATCAAGCCTTCTGGAGTGTCATGCAATACTTATAAATATTTCATTCATATGTTGACTTGTGGCACTTCGAAAACATAAAAATAGAAATATTGCATGGCATTGTGTGGCACGGCATGGCATGGCATGGCATGGCATTGCATTGCATTTCATGGCATGGCATGGCGTGGCATAAACCTCACCTACCAAGCTAGACCAAGGACAATGTGAAACATGGGGGCATTTATACACAAGACAATCAATGTCAAATTCCTACAGTATTAGATTGTGTTGCCGTTGTTCGTTTTGGAATGACATGACTGGCCAGTCAGAATCAAGCCTTCTGGAGTGCCATGTAATACTTATAAATATTTCATTGTTGACTTGTGGCACTAAGAAAACATAAAAATAGAAATATTGCATGGCATTGTGTGGCACGGAATGGCATGGCATGGCATTGCATGGCATAGCATTGCATTGCAATACATGGCATGGCCTGGCATAAACCTTACCTACCAAGCTAGACCAAGGACAATGGGAATATTTCATTCATATGTTGACTTGTTGCAGTAAGAAAACATAAAAATAGAAATATTGCATGGCATTGTGTGGCACGGAATGGCATGGCATTGCATTGCATTGCATTTCATGGCATGGCCTGGCATAAACCTCACCTACCAAGCTAGACCAAGGACAATGGGAATATTTCATTCATATGTTGACTTGTGGCAGTAAGAAAACATAAAAATAGAAATATTGCATGGCATTGTGTGGCATGGAATGGCATGGCATGGCATTGCATTGCATTTCATGGCATGGCCTGGCATAAACCTCACCTACCAAGCTAGACCAAGGACAATGGGAATATTTCATTCATATGTTGACTTGTGGCACTAAGAAAACATAAAAATAGAAATATGCATGGCATTGTGAGGCATGGCATGGCATGGCATGGCATTGCATGGCATGGCCTGGCATAAACCTCACCTACCAAGCTAGACCAAGGACAATGGGAAATATGGGGGCATTTATTCACAAGACAATCAAGGATATATAGACACACCTGAAAAAAATTAGGGCGGGGAAACATGACAAGACTACAATGACCATGACTATGAACTACAAGGGAAATGACATAAGAACTAAACCAAGATTTAAAATGAAAGAACGGACAAAGCCCTTACAATATGTTTGGGATTTTCTACAGCAGGAGATTTTAACATGTAACCAGCAAAAGTTCTTGGTTTACTCTTAATGTACACATGTAAAAATATTTTTTTTTTTTCGGTTTGATAAACTGCTTCTCGCTGTGGTGTTTTAGATGGCACTAAAACCAGTAAAATGGTGGAAGACGTTATAATTGTGGTGAGAGGAGGGGACAGTGAGTCAGTCTCACGTCTGGCTGCCAAACAACTGCCAACACCAGGCGACATGCAGCTGTGGGGCGACGCTGTCTTCTACAGTCCTGATTTTATCAATCGGAAGGTAAACTTATTATGATTATTCATAAAATGATTCATTTGAATGTTTATTAAAACGGTATCCTGCTGACTGTGGGTTAGTTATGTGTGGTTAAAGCTCAGAGCTATAGTAATCCGTGAGGATTGATCCAAGTCAAGTAAAGTCATGTTTCTTTCTGCAGTATAGTCCTTTATTTATTTATCTACAATGTTTTTGCTTTAAAGCAGGAAACAGCAAGAAAAATATAACACGGGAAAATAGGGAAATGATCAAATATTTAGAATATATAATATAATATATAGTATTATCGCAATTTTGATTTTACTTTGATTATAATTAGTGATGCACCAATGTATCGGCCGCCAATATTTATCGGCCGCCGATATTTATCGGCCAATTTTTATCGGCATATCGACAATAGCACGAGAAAGGCAGATACCAATTGTTTATTAATTAACTGCATAAAGAAATCCATTATATGTAAAAAAAAAAAAAAATGAGTTAATGTAATGAGTTAACATCCACACAAATTTGTGTGTGAGATTTTCATTAACAAATCGTGATTCAACAAAAACTTTTGTATCAAAATGACTTCTAAATATATGCAAAAATTCAAGAAAACCTAAAACCACTTGTATGCAATAATCAAATACTAGGCTATAATTTAATGTTTATAATAATGTTGATATATAAAATGTACATTATTATATTTTATATTATAATATTTTCTGTATTATTTATTATTAAACATAATCTATATTATTATTATTATATACATTATATTATATATTATTATAGCCTACTTATTTTCTGGACACATATAAAGAAGATGTGTAATGACAAATCGTCACGCTTTCCTTCATCACTTATTAAATCTCTATATGAAAGCATCTGCTTAGTGCCTAATGTAAACGTCATATAAATGTAATGAGAAGTCCAAACGTCAATCTTGATCTCCTGTCTGTTTTATTAATTAAATGTCATATTTGTTAACGCATCCAGTTCTTCTTTAATGTTACTCTGGCCGGTGGACGGCACTGGCTTCCTCCAGCGACAGGAAAACCTCTCAAATAAAAAATGCAAATCAAAACAGAACTTACGATAATAAATATGATCATGGATTTTTTTTCAAGTTCTTTTGCTTCTATGACAAACTGCGCTAAAATTTTATGTGGACCAGCGCTGCAGAAAGCCCATATATGTAGCTGGTTTGGGTGTGTTTTATGCAAATTACCAATCTTGTGCACGCGGCCACTCATGTTTAACACTCCAAATTCACTTGCGTAAGAACAAGTATAAGAACAAACTCATGTGCATACGCACGTGTGAATTAGGCGGAAAGTTTTTGTGAGAAGTTCAAGTATGCGTATAAATACAAAAAACGTACGCAATTATTAGTGAATGAGACCCAATGTTTCTACTTTCTTATTGACTATGTAATAGGTGGTCCATTAATATGATAAATAACAGGCACCATATGAAATTAGACATGCATCACCTTACATGGAAATGGCTCTTAAAATAAATAAAGAAATAAATATATTTTAAGAGGTGGCGAATTTGTTGCTTTTGTCCCGTGACGATTTATACATATTTCACAAAGTGGCTAATTTGTATGATTTGCTTTTGCCCCTGTGACATTGGGGTCAGTGTTGAGGTGGGGTTTTGTATTTTACAAGGTGGCTAATTCGTATAAATTCGTATGATTTGCTTTTGACTCTGTGACAATTTGTATGTATTTTATGAGGTGGTTTATTCATATAAATTCGTACGTATTGCTTTTGCCCCTATGATATTGGGATTAGGGTCAGGGTTGGGTTTCATATTTTTTTAGGTTAATCGTATGATTTTTGTACGATTGACTTTGCACAAATTCATACAAATTAGCCAGCTCATGAAATACAAATTAATTCTCGTGAGATCAGGCTGCATTATATCAACAAGTGCACCCCAGCAGCACCATGCACACACCTACAAAACTAAAACAGTGAGACGGTAGCTGCACCATTACAAGAAAATGGTACATAAAACAAATGAATTTGAGGTTGCTTAAATGATTGTCTAAATGATAATTGGTGTTGTAAACTGAAAGATTCAAATATGTTTTATGTTCACTTTACAGTATGTGAAAATTTTAAGGTGAAAAACTTTAATAATTACTTTAATTGGTAAAACCTAAAATATTTAAACATTTTCAACTAAAAATATTCACTTAAAGTGAGATCATTTAAAGGGATAGTTCACCCCAAAATTAAAATAATTTTTTTCTGGTGTACACAAAGAAGATATGTTGATAAATGATGGTAAGCACACAGCAGATTGTAACCGTTGGCTTTCATAGTACAAATATGATGGAAATCAATGGTTACAATCAGCCGTGTGCTTACCATCATTTATCAAAATATCTTCTTTTGTGTTCATCAAAAGAAAAAAACTCTTACAGGTTCAGAACAACATAAGGATGAGTAAATGATTCATTTTGGGGTGAACTATCCCTGCAAATTGAAAAAAGAAAGTTTTAGTCGTAAATGAAGTCATAAAGTCAAGTTAATCCAACTTATGATCATACCATAGTCTTGGGTAAGGAATAGACTCACAATTATTAAAGAGATACATTTTCCATCTCCCCTTAAGTTAAACATACCGTTTTGGAATCCATTCAGCTCATATCCAAGTCTGGCGCTAGCACTTTTAGCATAGCTTAGCATAATCCATTGAATCTGATTAGACCATTAGCATCACGCTAAAATAAGAGTTTTGATGTTTTTCTTATTTAAAACTTGACTCTTCTGTAGTTACATCGTGTACTAAGACCGACGGAAAATTAAAAGTGCTGCCGTACCAATATTACACAGCGCCCAAAAATAGTCCCCTTGGTAACTTTCAATAGCAGGGGATTATTTTTAATATCACTACGCCTGCTGCAGCCATGTTACGACAGCAAAGTCTTTGATTATTACGCCAGAATGAGAGTATAGTTCATAACCATATCTGCCTAGAAAATCACTTTCAAAATCATCAACTTTTAATTTTCTGTCGGCCTTACGATGTAACTACAAAAGAGTCAAGTTTTAAATAGGAAAAATATGGAAACTTTTTGGCCATTTTAGAGCGTGATGCTAACGGTCTAATCAGATTCAATGGATTATGCTAAGCTATGCTAAAAGTGGTACCGTCAGACCCGGAGATCAGCTGAATGGATTTCAAAACCGTAAAAATCAAATGTTTAACTCTAGGGGAGCTGGAATATGAGCGTCCCTTTAACATTTTGCAAACTGACCAAATGCAGTAATGATATCATGTTATAACAATATTGAACAGCTGGAACCGCTGTACGAGCTGGTGACCCCACGAGACTTCTCGAGCGCTAACATTCTGAAGAAGAACTTGAGAAGAGCTTTAGATGAGTACATGAGAGAGATCAGCTCCTGCCACTGCTCACCCTGTCTCAATAACGGCATTGCCATCCTCAAAGGTGAGATCAGTCAAATGATCAAACTCTCAGTGAAACATTATTGTTATATATTTTCAGATTGTAAAACAACTTATTTACAGACTGAATGTACAGTATGTTACTCTTCAACTCAACTTCAAGTCAAGTACGATAACTTTTTTGTTTAAAAATGTTTTTGTTATCAGGCACAAGGTGTGTGTGTATTTGTCCACCTGGTTTCAAAGGAGTGAGCTGTGAGATTACCCACAGAACAGGTATGGCCGATAGCAATATTACTGTTGTTATACTAGCTTTCATGTCTATGAAATTCATATGATTAATAAGGGTCCCCCTCACTTTGCATGGACACCTTACACATATTTCTCCAAGTCTGTGTCAAAAAGGTTGTGTAGTTGCTCTTGGATTTGACTGTCATTATGTTTCTGATCTTCAATCCAATATAATGTTGCTCTATGGGCAATTTGCTTGTTTTATTACACACCCAGCATCAACAATCGATGGCAGTTGGAGTTGCTGGTCTTCATGGTCCACCTGTACAAGTAAAACTCAGAGCCGGACCCGCCAGTGTAGCAATCCGACCCCGCAGAATGGTGGGATGACGTGTCTGGGACCTCAGGAAGAATCTGCCGATTGCTGAAACTGAAGGAGCAGTTTCTCAAACAAAGGACTTTGTTTTTAATAAGACAAAATAAAATCAGACAGTTATACATTAAATACTCTTTATTGTGGATCTTTTATATTGTTAATACATGCATGTAATAAAATAAAACATGTGAAAGATAATTAAACACACACACACACGTTGCCATATTGCATTTATACAAACTGTATATTTGATTCCCCTAACCTACCCCAGTTTAAATTTGAGTATATTTGAGTTTGATTAATTATATTTTTACAAAAGCAACACACACATCTCTGCTACAAATGAACATTTGAAGTTTGTTTCTGGTACTTACCATTCTTGGACAATTACACCAAACGTGACTGAAGTGCAAACGTTACCCCGTAGGTGGGGTTAATTGTAACAGGCAGGGGGTTAGTTGTAACACTTGATAAAAATTAAGTTTGCAGGCAAATATTTCAATACTATTTTGTTTATATACTTGAAGTGGATATTGTTTATATATCTGCCTATAATAGACAGCTATCCACACTATTCATCCCTCATCTAACCAAAGTTCAATTATAAATTAATACAAATGTCTAAATATGTGAAAAAAGCAGCACAATTATGACAAAACATTTTTTTATATGTGACCCAGTCTGTAATAAAAATAACACAGTTTCAAAATCAAATTTTGAGATAATGAGCATCAAAGTCTGATTTTAGCAATTCACTTCATTATGATTTCAATCTTTGACGTGACCTTATTCAAACAATATTAAAGATATGAACAAAAATAAATTTTACACACGATTTGTGATAAGACAGGCACATTTATTTTGTTGGCAGCCAGCAATCATTCTTGTGTAGCCTATTTTAAACAACGGCAAGAATTACGTTAACGTTAGCCGTTTTCATATCCTAAGTGCAAAGGGGGTTAACACAGCGTTACAATTAACCCCGCTGGGTCTAAATATTTTCAAGCCCACCAAAAAAGTTGCTAAGAGCTGCAGACATATTTCAAAACGATGCTATGTTTTAGTCAACAAGACACTGGTTAATATGACATAGCATTGGATTTGGTATCTTACACACCCAACTTAGAAACCGAAAAAAACATAATATTAAAAAATTTACTTGCATGCCACCAAAACACTCGTTCATCAATAACTCTCTGGAAAAACATTATACATTTCCAATAATTGGCGGGAGATCGTCTTTTGGCAGTGTGGAAAAAAATACTGGAAAACAAAACGCTCAACCTTGTGCAACAATGTTAATCCCACGTTAGTTTTTGCTCCGTGCACCCCTACTATTTGCACGGGATTAGTATTATCTGGGGACCTCATGTGATTTAGAAATTATCTCTCTACATCTAATATTATCACAGGACCTCTGTGTTTGGCGAAACATACATGGGGTCACATATCTGGCAGATTCGCACGGCATTTTGATCACAGACCACCTCTGCAATTATTACAAATCGCTAGAGGTCATGTAATACTGTAAACCTAAAAGTTAACTCAACTCAAACCATTTAGGTAAACCGGTTGCATTAGTTTTAAAACAAATACATTTGAGTACTGTGAACTTAAACAAATTGAGTCACTTATATTTAAGTTCACACTACTCAAATATAAGTGCATAATGCAGATGACTCAAGTTCACAGTACTTAAATGTATGTGTTTTAAAACTTTAATGGTCTAATGCAACCTGTTTACTTAAATGGTTTGAGTTAAGTTAACTTTACAGTGCATGCAAATAGGGCTTTATTTACTGATCTTGTACAGTATTTAGTGTCTGTTTATATAGGTGATAACCTCTGTTTTTTTTTTTTTTAATCGGTTATATGATACTGCATCTTGGAAATCCGCATTGTTGTGGAAATCAGATATTCTGAAACATTATTAGGCACATAAATAAAAAAAAAACTCAAGGTACAAAAGTTGTCACTGGGATGGTACCTTTAAAAGTCATAATATCCATACTGTAAGTACCAATTTGCTATTTAAAGGGAAACTCCACTTGCTGATCTCTTTTAGCATAGCTTAGCACAATCCATTGAATCTGATTAGACCATTAGCATCATGCTAAAAAATAACCAAAGAGTTTCGATGTTTTTCCTATTTAAAACTTGACTCTTTTGTAGTTACATCGTGTACTAAGATTGACAGGAAATTAAAAGTTGTGATTTTCTAGGCAGATATGTCTAGGAACTATACTCTCATTCTGGTGTAATAATCAAGGACAATGGCTGCAGCAGGCGTAGTGATATTACGTACTGCCCAAAAATAATCCACTGCTATTGAAAGTTACTAAGGGGACTTAGTGATTAAAAAAAGTGGAATGTCCCTTTAAGGTACCAATATGTACCTCTTAGGTATCAATGTTTACCTTTGAGGTACCAACATTCACCTTTTAGGTTAAAAAGTGCACTTTTTAAAAAAGGTACCACCCCAGTGACAACTTTGGGAATGTAATTAAAATACACACAGACATTAAGAATCGAAATATTGACACTCAAATGACAAGCTTCATGTTGCAGTGCATGCTGGATATCAGCATAGTACAAAACTCATCCATGACTCCCAGCATGCACTGCAGCATGAATAAATTAAGCATATAAACAATTTTCATAATTTGGCTTCATTTAAGCTGAAAAGTCAACACGTTTACTCACAGTAGTTTATGGTAGATGACCGTTATTTTTCACAATAGTAAAGTTTTGACACCATGTGTTGGCATGTGTTTCACCTTTATTACTGCACATACATTTTTACAGTGCATTTTAAAGTGGCACTGGTTAACATTTGTGCGTAAAACAAAATGATAGAATTGTAGTATAAGTATGAGTAAATTTTAGCAACTTTTTGTTTGAACCTTGCTTCCTTGACAAGCTAAACCACGGTTTGGTGCAGGGTTGTTACATTCCCGTGTCCGCGTCTTTTTTCCAGATGAGCAGGAGGACCAGCTGCTCCAGCAGCTCCAGGATCCATCTGTAGGACCTGCTATAAGTAATAAAATGATTGTTTCCAAAGTCCTATTTAAAGCCTGTATTAAAAAGCATCTAAGTACAACATTTGAATTTTGATAAAAGACTTAAAGTTAGTATACTATCGCTCCCAAAATTAACTTGAAATGGAAACTTGTGCTTTTTTGACTACTTCTGAATGATGTAGGACATATTATAGTTTGTAAAGTAAATCACCTTCTCTTTGAGTCACTTCGCAAGCATCACCACTGTATCCACCTTTACATATACAGCTGCATTCTGCCCTGGAGAGCACAGGAACTCCATTGTTCTTGCAAGGGGCACAGTGACACGTGTTGAATATCTGCATGTACTCTTCCCATGCCATCTTAAGATGGGGCATCTTTGGACGCAGCTGCTCAGCTGCAGTGCTAAAGCGCACCAGCTCGTATATTGGGAGAATCTACAACAAAAACAAAATGACCATTATACAATTTAAGGCAGTGGTTATCAAACTGGGCCCCTGGTTTTATGACATTTTATAAAATATATAAAATTATTGTTTAATTCAAATTTTAAGCATTAGAGTGTTTTATGTCATAAATTTTATTTGGGGTACCACGAAGTAATGTACCATACACAAGGGTGGCCACATGCCAAAAAAGTTTGAGAACTACTGATTTAAGGGATAATTTTTCAATTTCAATTACATTCTTTAAAGGCAGGGTGCATGATCTCTAAAAGCCAATGTTGACATTTGAAATCACCTAAACAAACACGCCCCTAACCCAATAGAATCTGGACCTTCTGTTGATGGACCCGCACCACACAAACACAACCCAGGCAACGATGTTGGTTAGTAGACACGCCCCTTACTGCTGATTGGCTACAATTGTGTTTTGGTACTCGACTTGTTTCTTTTATGGCATCGCTGTGAAAAAACTTTTATAGTACCTTCATTCTTAAGAATTTGTACTGTACCATCAGCAACACTGCTTTAAAAGCTGACTCCAGGGGCGCACAAAGTAGGGGTGCTGGGGTGCTGCAGCTCCCCCTAATTTTGATCCTTTTATATTTAGCCTTTGTCGAGTGTCACATCTCTTGTTGGCAAACGCTATGTCCCAGATCTGCCCATTGAGTTGCTTAAGAAAGATGGGCAGAATTCAACATCTTCGTTGGCGCATGTGGCTCATACATCTGGCTTTTGACATGATACCTGTTTCGAATTCACTAGTTTCCCATTTTTATCACAAATCAAAAAGGCTTTTTCACTAAAAAGGAAGAAAAAAAATACAAAAATACTGTGGTGCAAATAGTATCTAAATTGCAAAAAAATATTTTCAAGAAAACAAATTATTGTATTTTTGTCTTGTTTTCAGTAAAAATATAAAAATTCTTAAATGAAGATGCTTTTTCTTGATGAGCAAAATGACCCAAGAAAATAAGTCTAGTTTTAAGAATAAAAATATCAAATTTAAGTGATTTTGTGCATAAAACAAGCAAAAAATCTGCCAATGGGGTAAGTAATTTTTTCTTGAATTTACTGTTTAAGAAAAATGTTCAAGATTTTTTTTTCTTTCCCCATTGCCAGATTGTTTTATGCACAAAATCACTTAAATGTGATATTTTTGGTCTAAAAACTAGACTTATTTTCTTGAGTAGTTTTGCTCATCAAGAAAAAGCATCATTTTTTAAAGAAATTTCGATATTTTTACTGAAAACAAGACAAGAATACTAAGATTTTTCTTTTCTTGAAAATCATTTTTGCAGTGTACCATAAAAAGTATAGTTACCAAAGAGGCTGCACCCATGCCCTCACTAAAACTCTTTCTTAAACTCTCAAAACTATGAGTTATTATCAGCCTAATTTGAAGAGGATATTAAAGATTTAAAGTGGTCCGGACCTGGGCGACAGCATATCCAGTTACGGCCATACACACAGCACCCCAACTTAAAACATCTCCCGCACACCTGGTTGACTCTATTAATAGTACAAGGCATATAAAACACAATAACAATATGAAATGACTTCATGACAAGCATGACGATAAAGCACCTCAAATTCAATCAATGCCGGGTTGTATTTAAGACTCTTTCCCCAATTCTTGTAACTTTCGCCATCCTTGATGACCAAGTTTGCACTGCTGGGGCCCGTATGTCCTCCTTTCACAAAGTGAATGACATCCTCAATAACTCTGTCGGTTTTCCTTTCAACTGTTAAAAAAAGTTTAAAGAAGTGTGAAAAGACAGATACAACAGATCAACCACCAAAAAACTATACGTACATTCACTCCCTCCTCCGCGTTTATCACAATGTCTTCCTTTCAGTGTCATTTCGGCAGTGATCTCCTCCGACACAGTCAAGCCCAAAGAGCCACCAATGCAGAGACCGAACTCACGCCCTGTTAGTTCTGACAGCGACAAAATGTGATGAAAGAAACATACGAAACATTAGAAATGTGAAGACCTGCAGTTAAAGTGTAGTGGTCACTTTCAACCCACTTTCAATTTGTGCTTTTTAAGTCTAACCTTTTCTTTTCATGGTCTCCTTGTTTACAATGGCAACATAATCCATGACTCCACCCATGGTTCCCTCTGTGACGTAGTGCGTGCCGTATTCATTAAAGAATTGGGAATAAGCGGCAAAGTGGTACTGGTCAGGAAGTTCGGTCAGAGCCCACAGCATCTCTTCATCGAGCATCAAGTCTTTGCTCCTCATCTTAAACTTTGCTGTCTGCACTGTTGACAACAGCCGGATGAAACCCACCTCCTAAAGATGCAACATGCAGATTAAGACCTGAAGATTCATTTAGGGTCACCGGAGTTGAATATTTTGTGACTTTATACTTTTATTATGCATTTCTTGTCATATTGGCACTGCCAAGTTTAAAAAATAAAATAAAACAAGGGTCAGCCAAAAATGTGGTCATTAATTATATTTTTAACCATAATATGCTTTCTTGTTAGTTTTCGGATATTGTAATGCATTGTATGTCACTTTAAATAAACATGTCGGACAAATGCATAAATGTAAAAAGTAAAAAATGCAAAAGACACATCAAGTTATTTATTGCATGAATATATACATTAGTCAAATGTATTACTTTACCTTATTTTTGTATTCTGATATGTTTTTTATAAAAGTGTGTTCGTGGCCCATATTAATACCAGCTTCCACATGATAGACTCCAAATGACAGTCCAAAGTTTGAAGATGATTCTGTCTTCATTGCTCGGAGCAAACTAACAGCATCCTCATAATAATCTGTACCTTCCTCAGTAGATGCTTGTGCCTTGCAAGAACAGAACCACAGTAAATCTGATGCACATCTAAACTGGATAATATGTTTTAGTTTGTAATGTGTAATATAAAACAAGGTTTTCATAGGACATATTCATTTTTTAAATCCACATTCATCACCATAACATTTTAAGGGTTATGTGACCCTGGACCACAAAACCAGTCGTAAGATGAATAAATAAGCTTTCTATTGATGTATGGTTAGTTGCGATATTTGGCGATATACAACTATTTAAAAATCTGCAATCTGAGTGTGCAAAAAATCTAAATATTGAAAAAAATGATGTCCAAAATATGTCACATATTACTGACAAGGCATACAATTTTTATATATTTACGGTAGGAAATATACAAAATATCTACATGTATCATGATCTTTACTTAAAGGAACAGTATGTAGGATTGTGGCCAAAACTGGTACTGCAATCACCCAACTGGTGGCCAATAAACAACAACATAAACATCAGTTGAGGGTTGCAACTCCACTTTTTAAATGACAATATCCTGGCCGGACCACTGTTGTGAGAGATATAAGTATTTGAAATGAAAATGATTTCTTAATGTCTAGTGATATATCAGGACCATTATATGATTAATTGATATACATTTCTTACATACTGTTTCTTTAATATCCTAATGATTTTTGATATTAAAAATTGACAATTTTGACCCATACAATGAATTGTTGGCTATTGCTACAAACTCATGACTGGTTTTATGGTCACAAATAGACTAAATATAACACACCATAAACTGATAGGAGAGGTAGTTGTAAGGTTTCCGGTAATACTTTTCATCATCAACATAACCGAGGTGTTCACAGAAGGGATCGTAGGTGAGTTTGCGCCACTCTCCGTTATAGATGTATTCACAAATGCCTCCATAGTATTTGGGGTCAAGAACAGGATTCATAAAAGTATCCAATAAGGCATTATATCTGTTGAGAATAATTAAAAGAAAATGTTTGGGGTTGATAACACATACTGTACTTTAGTGTCGGTAATACTTTTCTAATGAAACACAGGGGTCCCAAAAACTAATTTGGCCATTGCATTGGATAACAAATTCAGTGCACACCAAATAATGTAAGAGCTATTCACAATCTTCAGAGCCATTTTGCGATTCGTTTTAAGCCATCAAGGTGAATTTTTAGTGGATGTATTAAATTAGTTCTCAACCGCTGGATCATCAGTGCATATTTGTAATCCAGACTGTGAAAACCAAGGGGCGACTTTATGATCTCTTTGATGAAGCCAATACGGAAGTGACTTAAACTGCAATTCATTGACTGGCCACTAGAGCGAAAAGGGAGTCAATTCCAATAGACCCCCATGTTAAAATGCCTTACTTTACAGCTGAAAATAATATGTTTACAGCCTGTTACAAAAAGTGTTTTTGGTCTATATAGCTAATTTTGCCCTTCATGACAACTGGGAGGGGGTGAATTTATTTGTAACTCGTCCGTATAATTATTAAGCTTTTATAATTATATTAAGCTTTAAAGTTCTGCATAAATAAGGGCGTGGCCACTTGAGTGACAGGTGAACTACCGTCGAGCTAGGAGGGTGTGGTTTTAGCAACCAGCCACCTCAGCTATACCCACGTCCCGCCTCTTTACCCATTTTCGGTTATCCGCAAGTGATGCGCGATGACACGCTGCCAAGATGGCGGCGCAACTACTGGCTTCAAAAAAGCTCTTCGCAATCCTATGGGTGACGTCACAGACACTATGACCATATTTTTTACAGTCTATTTTGTGATTTACTGTCATTTTGTGAAAATTTTACCTTGATATACTGGCGTAGTAAAATCAAAAATGTAAATGTATGACTGAAATCAAACTTTGATGCTCCAAATCTCATCATTAGATTATAAAACTTTAATCTGGATTCATAGACACCATCACAAATATGCTGCATATTGCTTTTTTTAAACCAAACAACATTATTTTTGTGAAATATTTAGCTTGTAAAGTGTGTGCTTGTGCTCCTCTAAAATGAATTGCACTTGATGTGCAATTTTGTTAATGCAATTGCGCTCATACATTTTTAAAGACCCAAGTGTTTAAAGACTGGGTAAAGTCATTAGCGTCAATTGTTTCTAAGCACATTATAAATGTTAGAAATGTATTACAAAGTGTAAACTATTGTAGTACTGAATTGTGGAGTTACACTGTTAAACAGTTTTTACACATTTCTGAGTTCAGGATTATTTGGGCAGGGCTAAAACGGTGGCTTGATGACACACTGGAGCCACCAAGCATGGCCCCACCCCTAACACAAAGCTCATTTGGATTTACATCCAAAAAACGGTACATTTTTGCTCACCCCTGCTGTAAAAACCAGCATCAAACCAGCATGGGAAATATGCTGGTCTATGCTGGTTTAGCTGGTGGTCACCAGCATACCAGCACCAAAAACACAACATATTCTGCTCTTGCTGGTATGACCAGCTTGGGATGCTGGTGCTAGTGCTGGTTTGTTGCTAGTTTAGCTGGTGCTAATGCTGGTGCTGATGTTGGTTTTGTGCTGGTTTAGCTGGTATTCACTAGCAAACCAGCACCAAAACACAACATATGCTGGTCTTTCTGGTATGCTGTTTTTGTCAGCATGGAAACAGCACATATAAAGTGGCAATATTAACATGCTATTATAAATTATATGTGGGTTATAATTAGCTAAAGCTTTACATACACACTTTAGGGACACCAATGACATCTTAAACATGTCTCATAAAATGTCCCCTTTACTTGCTGGTGCCATTGTATATCTTCAATAATCCAGTTCTATAACTTAAAGAAAAACATGGCGTGTATTTTTTAGTTATCATCATACCCTTGAGTGCCTTTCTCAGCTCCTGGTATGAGCATCATGTCGGTTTCTGTACATTTGGTTTCTCTTGTATTGATGACAGTACAGTTAGATTCATCTTCCTCTGATAGACATTCGATCTCACCATTACAGCGAAGCTTCTGTCCAATACAACGTCCTATGAGGACACACACAGCATTTAAAATACGTTCAGGAAAACCTATAAACGCAAATGCAAGCAAAAATGTTTACCACTTGGCCCACATGCAAACATTTCTCCGCAGTGGTCCTGAGGTTGACAGTCTCCCTCTTCTGGACATTTCCTCTTATCCCACTGACTGTGAACACACTGCTGACCCCCAAACTGAGAGGGACGTTCCAAGTACTGGAAACGAAACTACAAAACACTTTTAACTCAGATTTTATTATTAAATAATATCACAGAAATTAAATGTCTAGGATGTAAGAAAAGTTAAGTATTGTAGCCCTATCATTTAATGTATAAGAGGGGAAAAATACATCATCTGAGTCCAATAATTTAAAGGTTTACCGTCCTCTCTGTACAAGAGTTGCATGGTGACCATTCTGACCAACTCTTGAGTTTACATTCAATAGGAGCCGGTCTTCCAACACTTCTCATATGTCTTGAAGAATTAGCCCTTAATCGATAAAACATTGATTTATTTACAGCAATGAAAAACATGAGAAGAGTAAATTTTCTGTTACCTGTTGTGTAGTACGTCATCGGTAAATCTGCCTGAAACACAATGACTAAAACATAAAAGAAATCCTCCAAACGTACAGAGAGAAAACACAAATCCACACATAGCTGAAATAAGTGTTTCAAGCTTTGAGATTTATCTGATAGGTAAGTCCACAAAGCAAAAGCTGTCTGTCTTGTAAATGATCAACAGGGTTACAGTAGGTGATGAGGGGGAGTACTTACGAAATACTTGTCACAAACCACTTACGGCAAAAAACAAAATCTTTGACCAAAATGTATTTTAAATATATGCTACATACATTTTGAAGAATTAATTCTCAGTTGAATATATTTTTGAATTTGGAAATATATTTAGTTTTAACCTTCATATATCAACATATACTTTAAAATGTATTTCAAGGGGAAGCAAATATATTTCTAATTTTACAACCCATGTGGCAAAAATTTATTTTTTGCCTAAATATATTTTAAATATATACTAAATACAAGTTAATTTTATAAAGTATCTTTTTAAAGTTGAAAATATATTTAATTTGAACCTTTTTAAAACTGTTATGTTTACAAGCTTGTAACATAAACAAAGTTTTTCTTCCAATACGACGTGAATATATTTCCTCAGATTGAAATATATTCTTTTTAATGCTTAAATTTTTTTTTCTTTTAAAATATATTTAAAAATATTAAAAATGGCCAAATGTTATATTTATTTTTAAAAAGTTAAATAAGAGTTAAATTCTAATTCTGAGTTCCCTTATTTTTATTGACTCCATAGCTTACGTTTATTTATTTATGTACTTAATGGACACATAACGTCACAGATTTTAGGCTACTTACGTTTTACGTTTTATTATTGCGTTTGAATATGATTCATTTAAAGTTTGGTTGATATCTTTGCTACTTACTGCAGTTTTGTATTCGTCTTTATGTGTAGTTGCGCAAACCGATTAGCGTTTGACATCAAAGTGCCACGAGAAGGATTCTGAGCAGTCTGCTCTCGCGCTACTTTGATGTCATACTGTGATCGATCTGCGCAGTTTCAGTTAAAGTAAAACACACCTCTTTTGCTGGGAGCTTAATTAATATTAAGTATCAAGCGTTTTGCAAGCAATCATTTGCTATCTTATTTACCAACTTCTCTTTTGACCAATCAGGTTGAACTACCGCTTACCAACGTTTGTCTTTCAGCCAATCCAGGGTGATTAACGGCGTGGGTCTATTAAATATTCATGAGCCAAGGCTTCAATAGCGCGCCGGGTTCAAACGTGAAAGCGTGTTGTTTCGTCTGAATGAGTTTTTTGGATTCGTTTATATTATGTGAGGTTCATGGAGTCCGTGTTCAGCCAAGAAGGAGATAAAACAAAAATGGAGCAGGTAATGAAGTTATTAGCAGTGAGATAACAAACTATCTAAAATTTTAAAAGGTAAACACGTCATGTTATACCAAACGGATGTATGTATGGATCGTAATTTCATTTAATTTAACACTTAATTATTTAACCAATGTGTTTAAACACTAAATGTTGTCCTACCCTTATGAAAATGAACCATGGTTATATAAAAATCTAAATTTGTGGTAATCAATCTGCTAAAACTATGGTTACTACACTATTAAAAACCATGCTTTTTCCTAAGGTACACTGCTTTGTTAATATGTTTTTTATATTTTGGTTTGTTTACCTGTATTGATGATAAATATATTGCTGTCAGTAGTCTGATCATTTTATATTGATTTTAGGAAATCTCCAGTTTCAAATCCATCAGGGCAAAGTTTCAGGAAGAGATCCTGGCAAAAAACAGACCTTTGTTTCCGGAGAAACCCAAACGCCTCCCAACTTTAGGCCGCTCTGGTTTTATAAACATAACCTCAGGTTCAACTGTAGAGGCGACTGTCGGTCGGCCCTCCGGTCTTCCCCGAGTAATTTTCAGAGAAGACAGGAACGTTCCTTCAGGAAAATGGCCTGTATCTTTTACAAGCTTTTCTCACACAACACCTGAAGACAGTCGGTTTGAAGATGGTAGGAACAGACCATCATATCAAGTCCGACATTTGCCCCTCGTGTTGCCACTTTCGAGTGAGCCAAAGCCCGATTCTGCTGCTCCTTTATCGAAGGGAATCACATCACCTCTCAGATGTATCAAGAAACCAATGCCTGCACCATACAAGCCAGCCAAAATGTCACTATCCAGTAAAGAGATAGGAAAAATTGGTCACACCGAAGAGCACACTGCTAAAGCTTTGAATCCAGGACCCGTTGAGGTCCACCAGGCTACGGTGTCAAACCCTGGCTCGCAGTGTCCCAGTCCAGAGCATCCGTCTACATCTTCACCAAGCGAATCGCTGACGGGTTCGTCTCCTAGTAGTGTTTCTCAGTTCTTCGACCAGCATGTCCTCAGCACGCTCGAGAAAGCCAAAAGAAAGCTCTCACATAAAAACCTGCTGGTGTGTGGCAGACCAAAGGGCTTTTACTTAAATAAAAGTACAGCTTTCACCGATAGTCCTCCATCCCCGACTGGATCTGAGAGCTCTCACCCTGAGACTGTGATTCCTGCACGGGGAAGATGTCCATTTAATGGCGTCCCTGTTTATGCTTCCACGTCTCCATTGAAGGTCAATAAAACATCACACAGTAAGTCGCTAAACGTTCAATGATGATGAGTACTTATAATAGAAAGTTACCTCATAAGATCCTCCCTCTATTGCTGATATTCATGTACCACCCCCTGTATTTTAGGTACCATCACTTACATGAAGCTAAATGGAGTCACACGGCCGGATAAGGATCATTCTCCAGTACCCAAGCCTCTACCTGACCTGACATCCCTGGGCCTTGTGCCCTTAAAGCCACCTAGACCTCCAAATGTGAATCTCAGCAGATATACAACTAAAGGCCATTTCATTGACTCGAGTGAAACGCGCACCACTGGTAGGTGGCCGTTTATTCCCCTGCCTATTTCCTTGTTTTCTAAGTTGTTACTTGATTCATTCAAGATTCAGATTTTTCACTCCTGTACCTCCGTCCTGAGGGTACACTGCAAAAAATGATTTTCAAGAAAAAAAATCTTTGTATTTTTGTCTTGTTTTCACTAAAAATATCAAAAAATTCTTAAATTTAAGATCTTTTTAAAATCCATTGGCAGATTTTTTTGCTTGTTTTATGCCCAAAACACTTAAATTAGACTTATTTTCTTGGGTCGTTTTGCGCATCAAGAAAAAGCATCTTAATTTAAGAACTTTTGGATATTTTTACTGGAAACAAGACAAAAATACTTAAAGTTTTTCTTGAAGTTCATTTTTTGCAGTGATAGGATTGTGAACAGTCCGTGTTGGGGTTCTTTTAATAATAGTTTCAAACTCTTCTGTGGACTCTGTGATGGTAAATGGCCTGCAGGGAGGGCAGTGGAGTCCTGATGATCTGTAAATATTTTATTTAAGTAGTTTATGTGCAATTGCAACTGTTACTTCTTTATTTAAAGAGCCCAAACTGCAAAAAATTACTTACGTATTTTTGTCTTGTTTTAAGTAGAAATATCTCAAAATTCTTAAAGCTCTACTGTGTACTTTATTGAGTTAATTCTTAACAAAAACCCATGTTTTCTTTCAAAAGTATGTGCTCATTCATGTGTAATTACTTCCCACCCACTAATCAAAGTATTCTCGTAAGTGTAGAATCTGCTATTTAAAATGCATACCGTCGAAGCACTCTCTGGCTGAATCCATGTTGTACCTCCATCTTTGAAATACATTCGCCGACGAGGGACATTCCTGAAATTCAAGCTCCGCCTTTCGCGCTTTCACTCTACACTCACGCTGGCCTATAGCTGAAGCCTCCGAAGGTTGCATGTGTAGGCGGTATACGTCATCAAGACAGTCTTATTTCAGATTATTAACAATTATAAAGCTGACAATTATTCTTAGTTAATTGTAAATTGATGTAATATGCGTATGACTTGCGAATGTAATGCTCAGTTGATTTAAATAAACCAGGCTTGATGACGTTCCAGCCTGTGACCTGCGTAGCTGAATCCTTCGGATTTTACAACAACCGCACACCGTGATGAACCTGCGATCTAATGCTTTGATTTGAAAGCCTGTTGAAGACATATTCTCGAGGACATTAAAACAAGTCGCCAAGGAAGCGAAACGGGGATTTTAAACGACAACGCGACAGGAAAAACATCAAGACCAAAGTCAATATTGGAGTTAGTTTTCCAAGATGGGGCTCAAGGGAGACAGAAGTTTCACTTTACTGTATATCTTCTCCACAGGTAATTCAGCATATTCGTTTACATCGATACAGTCCATGTTGTAAACTTGAAGTTTTATAGTTCCTTGGCTAACTTTAGCATGATTATGCATAACACTTGTTAGTGTAAACATGCATGTGGTTTAATGTGTTTGAACACCCACACGTCTCTCCGCCCATTTATGTAATCTGAGGTACTGAGAATTTTTTTTTTCATCTTTTCTGACCTCTAGCACAAACACACGGTGACAGCCCTATTTTTAGGCTTTCATTGATAAAAGCATCTGATCTGCGTGTCTTTCGTTTCATTTTACAAGCGTGTGAAAGTTGCGCGATCTTTTTTCACCAATATGAGAGAAAGCTACACGGACATGTAACATGTTTACTTAAAACATAAGCATTGTACTCTGACATAATGTCTGACATAATACTCTGATAAAAGCGTCTGATCTGCGCGTCTTTCATTTCATTTTACAAGCTTGTGAAAGTTGCGCGATCTTTTTTCACCAATATGAGAGAAAGCTATTACATATACACGGACATGTAACGTTTACTTAAAACATAAGCATAATACTCTGATAAAAGCGTCTGATCTGCGCGTCTTTCGTTTCATTTTACAAGCTTGTGAAAGTTGCGCGATCTTTTTTCACCAATATGAGAGAAAGCTCTTACATATACACGGACATGTAACGTTTACTTAAAACATAAGCATAATACTCTGATAAAAGCGTCTGATCTGCGCGTCTTTCGTTTCATTTTACAAGCTTGTGAAAGTTGCGCAATCTTTTTTCACCAATATAAGAGAAAGCTCTTAAATATACACGGACATGTAACGTTTACTTAAAACATAAGAATTGTACTTTGACATAATATTAGTTCGCGTCCATTTAAACCCGTCATGGTTGCTTTTTGTATGTGATTTTAAGCGGACATATCATGACAATCAGACTTTTTTCATGTTAAACATAAATCTGTGTGCTTTGATGGATCACAGGCAAAGGACATTGCAAATTGTTCATTTTTTCTCATTGCTTTTGCTTTGTAGCTACTGGAAGCCATGTTAACCTTGGCATGACACGGCCGGGCCACCATACGAGTTAAAACGCGGTCCGAATGGGGGGGGGGGGGGCTAGAAAGTAATATTCAGTTGCTTGTCATATAGACTTTCACCGCTAGATGGGAGTAGATCTTACACAGTGGAGCTTTAAATAAAGATGTATTTTCTTGATGAACAAATTACCTAAGAAAATAAGTCTAGTTATTAGACAAAACATATCCAATTTAAGTGAATTTGTGCTTAAAGGTCACATTCTTTCTGATCCCATTTTTAAAACCCTAGTTACACTGCAAAAAATGATTTTCAAGAAAAAAATTCTTAGTATTTTTGTCTTGTTTTCAGTAAAAATATCTAAAAATTCTTAAATTAAGATGCTTTTTCTTGATGAGCAAAACAACCCAAGAAAATAAGTCTAGTTTTTAGACCAAAAATGCAAATGATTTTGTGCATAAAGCAAACAAAAAATCTGCCAATAGGGTAAGCTAATTTTTCTTGAATTTTTCTTGAATTTAGTGTTTAAGAAAAATGTTCAAGATTTTTTTACACTTGAAAAATGAACACATCTTATATTGCACACTGTAAACACAATCATAGCTTCAAAAACACTGATAGAACGAGACCTTTAAAACAAGCAAAAATAAAAAAATTACAATTTAATACAAGAAAAATTCTGTCTTCTTCAATTGCCAGATTTTTTTTGTTTGTTTCAAGCACAAATTCGCTTTAATTTTATGTTTTGATTATATTGATTTAAGAATTTTTAGATATTTCTACTGAAAACAAGACAAAAATACTAAGTCATTTTTTTGCAGTGCATATCAGTTTTTTTTCACCACCTTAATCATTTACTTAAAGTACTTGCTGGGATGATAAAGTGCATCTATTTAATTGCTAAAAAAACAACGTTATTTTCTATATTTGGTATAATACAATGTGTTTGCGTGGTTAATGGTTAAAAAAACATTATTATCCACATACCGTACATTTTGTAGCTCCAGATTTCACTCTCTTCCTGAAACGATCAGATTTGAAAAGCTCTTTGTCCCTGATTGGCCAATTAATCTGTACGTTGTGATTGGCCTGAATACATCTGACATCAGTCAGAAATGTGACGCTCCTTACCATGTTTGAAAGATTTGGCCACAATGCAATACTAACAGGAGTTAACTTACATGCTGTGACTCAGAAGCGGAAGGAATTACGATAATGTCGGTCTTGTCTACATCACCAATCCTAAAGGGCTCGTTATAGTTGTGCGTAGGTCCTACGGCGTTGTCGCGATGGCGTAGGTTCCGCGTCGGTTTTCATTTATACTTTTGCGTTGTCGTCCACGTCGACGTGCAAACACGCGCACAGACCACTGGTAGGCAGTATCCACGCGTGTAACCAGAATAGCAGCGTGACCGTCCAAGAAGAAGCAGCTTGGCAAGTTAACCCACAAACGAAGAAGAAACAGCAACTTGTTGTGTATGATTTGAGAAGACCAGCAATGATGGAAGTAAATAAACAGTGACTTTTGTTGCGGTTTGAGTTAATTCACTTCTTACCTTGGCTCATCTTTGTTTTCGCCGTCACAAACGGAAATACCTATGATACGGTTATTTTACCTGACGGGAGGGATTCTAGTGGACCAATCACAGCGCTTGCTGTCTGAGTAGAACTGACGCGCTGTTAAAAATTTTAATTTTTATAAAAATTATAACTCTAGGAGTATAAACAAGCTTAACTCAAAAACTTTCTTTTATTGGTAAAATCTGTACATTTTGCATGAGTTTTTAGTTTTCTGATATATTTTAGTGTTGTGTGATGGTCACATGAAATTCAGAGTAAACAAATAAATTGTATATTTTTGTTAGTAATTAAAACATTAATTTCTTTTTTTAAATTATTTATTTACATTTTATGATTTAATTGTATGCAATTACAAGGTTTGTGAATCCTTGCTCCATATAATACTCATAAAGTTCACAATTTATTTATTTATTTATTTATTTATTTATTTATTTATTTGGTCTGTTAAAATATATTTATTTGATATAGGGGCGGTTTCCCGGACAGGGATTAGACTAGTTGTTCTAGACTAAAATAAATGTAAGAGCTGTCCAAACTGAAAACAACTTGCACTGATATTATCTTAAAATACATCCGTGTTCTTTGTTTTGCCTCAAAATGCAAACAAGTAATGTTTTTAGTAAGCCATGTTTGTTTAAACTAGTTCTAGTCCTGGCTAAAGCTAATCTTTGTCGGGGCAACCACTCCATAAAGATAATTGAGTTCTTTTTGCTAAATAATGACTGATTGTGTTGTTTCAGAATGTAAACCTGAATCTGAGTTTCTGGCCACCAGAAATGCATCGCTCGAAAACCCAACTCCACCACCCCCTGAATTTCCAGATTTTGATATTTGTGCTCCAGATACCAATGACAGTAACCCGATAAATATAGCAGCCCTTGAATTAGAGGCGACTGAATGTTCCCACAGAGTTTCTGAATCGTTGCCTCAACCAACCCTTCCGGATGAGGACGACGGTTTGCGCTTTCAGGCTACGCTGGTCCAAGTTAGTGCAGGTCATGTTGGTCCAAAGAACACGTGGGCAGGAGAGCTTCACAGTGGATCCGTAGACGAAGAGTCGAGAAGTGTCGAGGCGGTGCCATATCTACAGTCGGTTCTTCCTCAAGAAACGATGACTGCAGATCTCAGAGAAAATGGATCACATGCTGCATTTAACCTGAGCAGTGAACAGCAACTTACATCAGAACCAAAGTAAGTTATTTAACCTATAAGAGGTTGAGCTGTATTGTGAATGTGGTCACAGCTAAAGGGCATAGTTGCCAGCATCAGAGTAATGCACAAACAAGAGATAGATTTAAAAAAAAAAATTAAGATCTATTCATGTTTACATTAGGGCTGCAAGATTAATCGAATCACGTCAGTAATGCCGGTTCCTTGATTGGTAGTAAATCACTATAAGCTGCTTTCAGATGGAGAGACATTTACTACACAGAGCCGTACTTCTCTGACAAGCGGGGAAATATCGCATTCATAATGGCAGGCGATTAATTCGGGATTATGAATGCGATATTTCCTGTGCGATTTATCGTGCAGCCCTAGTTTCAATCTACCTATTTTTATGCTCATTTTGGCATATCACATAATAACGCCAAGATGCACATAAATTCTAAATATGCCCATCAAAAACGTATGCACTTAATTGATTCCGATAAATCTCTTATCCGATAAAAAAACATGCTCATGAACTACGATGGAAACACTTTAACCGAATAAATCTCTAGATGCGCATGAAAAAGTCATGTGACCTTGCGTGTTGGACCACATAACTGGACTAACCAGGCAGCAATGTCATGCATCATTGAAAATGTGACTTAGTTTTGTATATTATTTTGTCTGTGTGCTCTGGGGTGATTATAAACGAAAATAATTAAATATAGTGACTTTGCATTTTGGTATCTTCAGCTCACTAAATGAAAACGCTGCTTTATTCACAAATATTCTGCGATGTTCCAATTATGCGCATACGTTAAAATACAACTTTTGATGGAAAAATAGTCTGGCTATTGACTAGAGATGCACCGATATTCAAATTTTCCATCGATAACAATTATTCAGAGTGATATCTGCGATACCGATTGCTTGGTTGTTATATGAACTTACATTAACTTAATACACTTTACTAGCATTAACTAAACTGAGGATTACATTTTCTGAATGTTATTCATTAATATAATGACCATTAACCCTCCTTTAAATCAAAAAGATTTTGCTGTGTACATTCAACTTACTTGGGGGTAAAAATGACCCCAGAAATTAAAAGTGATTACAAAAATATATACATTTTTTATGATACAAATAATATCTCAATTATTTTGTTTACTTCCCATCTATACATTAATGCTGTGTTTTGGGAGATATAAAGTACTTTTTAACCTGTTTACCACTAAATTCCTCAACTACACCATTAGCTTGCCTGTAAAATATCACATTTTTATGAAAATTTCACATAAATTATTATATAAATTTGATTTAAATTGTTTTTAGATATTGATCTAGATGTTATGTGTTAAATATGGTCATCTGGTGTTTAGAAAAAAAAAAACATAAAAGAATTACAGTTTAGGAAATAAATCATTTCAACCAGCAGATGCCCAGAGACCCATTCATTTACTGGATGTGGCCAACTGCCCAACATCAGTACTTTAGTGAAACATTTTGTGAATTTATATTTATATAAACATTATAAAGGACATTAAAAATAAATATTATTCAAATAGTAGATTTTTTTTTAGTTTTTGATGCATTTTGAAATGTCTGTTTTTACAAAATGCCACAGAAATTTGTGTGTGTGTGTTATTGAGCATGTCTTTTCTATATTGCATTTGTGCTCTAGTACCAGGCCTATTTTTCAGTGTAAAATTTTTTTTGACAAATAAATAGAAAAAAAAATTCCCATTCATTTCAATTGGGGTTATTTTTACCCACAATGGGCCTCTGTTGGTACATTTTTTTACACCTCTTTAGAACAACCGAATCAAGCCCAGTTTTCTTACATGAATCTTGACAGATAATCTGGAAAAGTCACAAAATCTTATTCCACTGAGATGAAACAAACCATGTTTTAAACTAAAGAAAAGTGGCTTGGGGGTAAGATGGACCCCAAGGGATTTATTAGGGTTAATATTGAACATTAAACTAGTGATGTTTCTTTACATTTTCTACACGCCGAGCTCAAATTCATTGCATTTTCCTGATCTCTTTTGATTGACAGGATATAACTGGCATGACTATCGGCTGTTTGTAAACTATCGGCCGATAAAGAAAAATAGTTTTTTGGTTTGATACCGATTGTTAATCAATATATATATCAGTGCATCTCTACTTTGTAAGGTGTAAATGTTAACATACTGTAGTTGTGCAAAATAAAAAGCTACAGGTATTGCATAGATATTAAAGGGGACATACCATGAAAATCTGACTTTTTCGATGTTTAAGTGCTATAATTGGGTCCCCAGTGCTTTTATCACCCTAGAAAATGTGAATAAGATCAACCCAGTAACTTAGTTTTGGTAAACCATTCTCCACAAGCATGTGAAAAATAGGTAATTGAAATTTGTCTCCCCTGATGATGTCAGAAGGGGATAATCCCCCCCCCCCTTAATATGCACAATCCAACCACGACACTAGCATTTATTGTAAATTTCAGCTCATTTGCATGTTAAAGGACACAACCAAAACGGAAAAGTTTTGCTCACACCTACAAAGTGGCAATTTTAACATGGTATAGAGACAGAGCGCAGTTATGCAAATTTGAAAACCACGCCCACCGGGGGGAAAACAATCCAACCGTCTCCATTGACTTTGATGTTGTAGATTTGTTTAATAATTTGGGTTTTATAGACAACATTTTTCAACAAGCCTTTCCAGTCTAATCTTTATTTGTTTTGTATTTTTTGTGATTGTCTGGCTCAGTCCTTCTCTTCAAGACCATTTCCGTGAAACCAGTGAAAATGTTTATGAGGACGTGGAGGCGGTCCCCAAATTCCCATTTTCTCAAAACTCCAAGAAACGTAAAGGAGCTCCAAAAAGTGAGTGTTGCAGTAGTACAATTAAAAATGTTTTCACTGATTTGTGGGAAATGTGATTGTATGTTTGTTTTACAGATCCATATGCTGATAATGGCCATGTGGTGAGTAACCTGATGCAAACCTAAATGATTTTGCATTCTTGTTTTATTTCAGTTCTGTTTGTTATTATGACCAAATCACTGGGAATGATATGGACAAAAAAAAAACAACTGACAAATTAAATGATTTTTAAATGATCCTTGATCAAACATAACTGCACTAAATGCACTATTATCATCTGTGTAGCAAAACTCATTTGTGTGTTATGGTATTGCATGCCATGATAATGATAATCTAAACCTTGCATTTTCCAACCAGGTTATTTTTTTTTATTTATGTCTCTGAATCCAGTGGTAATAAAATGGAAATATCTCTATAGTAATGTCATATTTTAATTTGTCTGACAGAAAGTGGAAGGGCGGAGGAGTATGTGGCTTGTCACTCCATGGTTGGTTTACATTTATATTATCATCATTTTGTAACAACGGGAATGTTTTTACATGCAGCAGCACACTACAGTATTTCAAACAAATATGTTTTCTGATCTTATAACCTGAAGGTCTAGTTCTGAAGATCAAAATGGCCAGACACAACACGACAGGTATCAATTGAATTTATATATCAAATTGAATCTGAAGATGAATGATGCTTAAAAAATGGTCTGTCTCTCAATCAGGTCTCTCTGACTTGTTAAAGTATATTATGAAAAACACTTTCATTATTCTTTTATATATTCGTGCATAAATTTGGAGGAATTTTACATTTAAACATTAGGTGTATTGCGGTCCCTTCCTGTCTTGCAATGTGTGTTATATTAAAACTAAAACAAACGTTTGTCTTTATAAAACTTCTGTTGCGTTTCATGAAGTTTAATAAGTTTGCTTGCATGATTTTAATTGGAGGGCTTCAGAAAAGGTCACGTGATTTCCGGTAAGCGAACATGGGGACCATCGATACTCACTTTTTTTGCGTTGCATTGTTGGAATTTTAAGGAAGGATTTTGCAATTGAGACATCTTTTAATATGGCTAACTCCCTGATCGGTGCCCTGACTATTTAACAAGGGAGCTGATTGAGATACAGCTTTAGACTTAAAGGAGCTGTATGTATGTTTTTGACTGTACTACATCAAAAAAAATACTGTAATATATTTGTAGATATTTAGGAAACATGCGAAGTTCACATATCTGTTTCTATGGAAATCTGCTGTTACCCATTTTTGAAATGGTATCTACTGGTCAGAATATCTTTTTTTTTTTTTCGTCTTTGTGATCCTGTCACTGCCAATTTAGCCAGTAGTGTATTTCGACAGCTCGATTGCCAGTTATCACAGTTGCTTAGATGAGACAGCAATGGACAATAAATCTGACCTCTGGCGGACACTACCTCCGAAATGAGCCACAGCTTGAGGTATAAATGAAGAGTTTGGTACCAAAACGCAATAAAACCATTTTGACTAATTTCAGTAAATTTGTGTTTTCTATACCAAGATAGCGACAAGATGAAAACCACTATTTTCTGTTACAAACTTTCACATAGCATCTTTAGGTTATAATAACATTAAAACTGTAAATCCATAATTTGATTTTCAAAGATTTATTATAAAAACTGATTCTTTTTTCCGCAAAATGCTATAAATCTATTGAATCAATATATAAATGTGCATTCATCTTTGCAAAGTTATAATTATTTAGTTGACTAGTGGTATACACTGATTAAAAAAACATTAATGGCATTAATCAAAACACTTACTTTGTCATATTAAGAACACTGTCATTGCTGCTGTCATCCTTGGAACGTCGTCGCTGAATTGTTTTTGACAGCGATCAGCTCTAAAATGTTTTGTCCTGGTTTTTTATTGACTTTGAGTAAAATAATGGAACGTTTTTCATAAGATCCGCTGGAGTCAATGTGTTAGCATGACAGAAGCTTGATGCTGTCGTGTAAGAACAAGCAACAGATGACATTTTTCTTTTGCTCAAATCCGTCTCACGTAAATTATTGGATTATTAGAAAACTAGGATTCTGTGTGTACTGTATTCAACGCCCCGCCATTGTTGTTTTGAGTGCGTGGAATGGTGCGCTGTGATTGGTTAAGCGAATTTATTGCATTCTGCAGAGGAGGAGGAGTGGCGTTTGTCGCGGTTTGAAAAAAGGGAGAAAGATGACAGAATAACATGGCGGATATTAGATTTTGCGGAAGATTAAGAATTTACATTTTAATACTGACCTGATACAATACTGATTTTGTTGTTCTCTAATAAAAAAAGAAATTTCTTGTGTTTTGGAACCAAACTCTTCAAATATCTACACGATATAAACATATGCTTTCCATCATAAGTTGTGCTCCACAATGTGTCTGACAACCTGACCGGGAGGCGGAGAATTACAAAATATGCGTTTGCTGTTCTTGTTCTATCAAGTACACGTAAGCTTTAATCACATCTCAAGAATGCAACTTTTGTTATGTCGAGATCACGAGAAATTAAGTTGTGATCACGAGAAAACAAGCAAGCAAAAATAATAATAGTGCATGGCCTCTCTCGCCTTCCGTAGAGAATAAACAATCTTCAAAACAATTTTATTTAGACTGCGGTACCAAGTTCAGCCGCTAGAGGTCAATGTTACATACAGCCCCTTTAAATTTTATTAAGTGTAAAATGTTAAAATGTAAACGTACACTGCAAAAAATTATTTAAGAAAAATTATTCTTAGTAGTTTTGTCATGTTTTCAGTAAAAATATCTAAATATTCTTAAATTAAGATGCTTTTTCTTGATGAGCAAAACGACCCAAGAAAATAAGTTTAGTTTTTAGACCAAAAATATAAAATGTATATGTTTTTGTGCATAAAACAATTAAAAAAACTGCCAATGGGGTAAGCACATTTTTCTTGAATTTAGTGTTTAAGAAAAATTTTCAAGATTTTTTGCTTGCCCCATTGGCAGATTTTTTTTTGCTTGTTTTAAGCACAAATTCACATAAATTGTATTTTTTTTTTGTCTAAAAACTAGATTTATTTTCTTACGTCATTTTGCTCATCAAGAAAATACATCTTGATTTAAGAACTTTTAGATATTTCTACTGAAAACAAAACAAAAATACTTATTTAGAAAATAATTTTTGCAGTGTACTTTAATGTGACATGTTTTTGTTTTTAAGTTTTCCCATTATAAAGTGTCTTTTATAATATTCTGCACAATAATCTTACAGTAAACATACAGTACACTTACAGTACAGTTTCCTTGGACTCACACAGAAAGGACCAACAAAGCCCTGAACACCACGATGAAAAGGACCAGAAGAAAAAAGAGAAGCAGCGTCTGGAGAGGGAGAAGAAAGAACAGAAAGAGAAAGAGAAGAAGAGGAATGAGATGCACAAGAAATTTAAAGTTAGTCAATACCACCTACATCTGTACATGTACACAACGCTTAAGTCCTGATGTGCTTCTCTTGTATCTCCATAGATCACCGGGCAAGAGGAGCCCATGTATCAGGCCAAAGTTCTCGTGGCAAGCAAACTGCGCAAACACGACCTGCCAGTCAAGAGCGGAGACGTCATCAGCATCATCCGAACCATCAACTGCCCCAAAGGCAAATGGCTGGCCAGAGATGCCAACAACAAATGTGAGAGATGCTTGAAAATCATTTGGGGTGTCTCAAATCTAAAGGTAGTCAACTATGCAAATGCTGTATTGTCACCACATTATACATATCTTGTCTTGTTAAGATGGCTACATATCAGTGATGAATGTGGAGTTGAACATTAAAGAGATGTTGGAGCTCGGGAAAAGGGCATCACAGGCTGCTGGGCGAGGGCAAACAGATGGCGATAACATCAGCTTCAGCAGCAGGTGGACAAATCATCCATATCTCGCAGGGGTTTGCAACCATATAACCTTAAAGTGCAACATAGGAAGTGTCACATTTTTTTGTAATCGCCGTATCACCGCCCCACCAGCATTTGTGTTTGTTATATTAAATGCAACTTGATGTTTTTAGTTTTCTAATGTTACAATGCAGTATATTTAAAGGCCACATATTATGCAAAATCCACTTTTACAAGGGGTTTGGACATAAATGTGTGTTGGCAGTGTGTGAACACAATAACCCTATAATGAAAAATTCACATTCAATTAAAATGTCTGTTTCGATTCTCTTGTTAATGTGATGTCACACAAACAAAGCCCTGCCCACGGCCACTGACTGATTGGGTAATTTTAGGGGTGTAAATTGAACAGTTCATTACGATTCGATACAAAAATTTAGTATTTTCTCCACCAGCGATGCGATTTTTTTTCTGATGCATCAAACGCTGCTTCGATGCGATTACAATTCAAATTAATTTATCAATATTTTTATATTGCGTGCCTAAGCAGTTACATTTTTACTTCATTTTACATGAACATTTAATGAAACTCTTTGAAAAAGGCATAATCTCTATCCCAATTGGAACATTTACAACAACTAACTAACAAAAAAAAAAATTATATTGAGGGGCAAAATGTCACATAAAATCAAGCAATTATGATGGCAAGGGTCAAAGTCTGTTAGTATTTTGTGCCAAAATGTGCAATAGTGACAATCACTAAGATAGTTGTAAATTGAAAACTAAATTAATATTAAAAAAAAAACTTATGCATTTCATCTGTCACACAACATCAGATCAAACCGTCAAACAAGTGCTGCAGTGGTCTCTAAAAAAAATAAAAATAAACTGATCAACATGTCAGGATATCACCTGCAGTGCTAAACACATGCTCGTCTTCTGTCTTTTTCGCAGTGTTTTCATTGCTATAACTGCTTTATTGCTGCATTATGTTCAAAATAAACAGAAATGCTCGCTTTGGCGGAAATGCGTAGATAGACGTTACGTCAAGGAATAAGGACATGGAGCGTGTCAAAATAAAGGTACCTCAAATGTTTTTTTATGTGTGGCATCGATGCATCGGATCCTTAGAAATAAAATTCACTAATTCGACTAAAGCTACTATTGTCCCAGACTTTATTCACAGGAATCTGATATATTTTTAACCAAAACCACTTGCTGTCTGTTGGTAAAGTAGTGAGAGCTGTAGCTCATTTGCATTTAAAGGTACAGACATGAAAACAGCGCTTTTTGCTCCTACTCAAATAGGGGCATTTTGGATATGATATAACAAATGATCTGTGGTGTATTTTGAGCTAAAACTTCAGACACATTCTGGCCGAAGCGGATTCTTTGTTTTACGTCTTGTAAAAATGAGCATAATATGTGCCCTTTAAAATTGAACATTGGTTTATTTTTCTAGTCCTCTGATTGGACGAGTGATGTTGGGTCTAACAGCGCTGGGATGTTTTTCTGTTTACATCTCTCTGCTTGTCTGTGTTTCTGTCCAAAGTACAAATGTGTCGAAGAAATGTTGCAGGACTCATAGTTGTGTAATTTTACTTGGAGCGCGATGCTAAGTGACACACATAGTTTGATGCTTTGGCTTTTATTTTGGTTGAAGGTGGAAATATTTAACTTACTTTCTGTACTTCAGTCTTGTTTATAGAGCCGTTGGACAAAAGCAATCTTATAGTTGCACTCCTGCAGTAAAGATACAAAAAAAATCCATACCAAAGTTCATCTTGTGACGGTGTTTACACTTTTCTGACCCTCATTTATACTGACATGTAAATTTACCTCTTTAAAACGTTTGACTTTTGTAGGTCTTCTCAACAGAATCCAGTGCTCACAAGCAGCTGTAAGTTCCTCTAGTTTGTGATTTTTTTTTTTATTGTTTTTCAGTGTTTTATCAATAAATTGCTGTGTATTTAATGTTTGCTTTCAGTCACTGATGACAGTGAAGAATGGACCTGTGATGAAGAAACAATGTCGCCATCTGCTGATACTTTGTAAGTATTGCATTGGATTCTGTGCACAATGGTTTGGTTGGATTTAACTCCATGAAGGACAGTATGACTAAATGTCTTATAAAAGGCTTTAAAAAGGACATTAATTGGTAATGTAACATGTGAAGTTAAGGGAGACTCTGATCTGTGAGTTTGTATTACTGTATGAAGACACGTGTGACCAATAGATGAACATATCCACAGATAGCAAAAAGGATAAGAAAATTATATTTTGTTATTAATCACTTAAAATTAGAAACCTTTAAAGCCTCAAGGGATTGTACACAATTCAACAAAATTGATGTAATATTTTTACAAATAGGACTAATTGTAGCTTTTTCTGATAAACCGTGTAGTTTGCAGTTGTGCTGTCACCATCGACCGGATGTGTAATTGTGTAATGGATGTGTTTTATCATGTTATATTTCTCATCATTATAGGAGTCAGAACAGAGCTGTCTCCATGCCTGACATGTGTAAGTACAGGTGTCTGTTTCTCAGGATTAAGCACTTTTCCTGTGTTTTATACATTTTATCACTTCCTCTCTCTTTCTCTCTATCTCAGTTTACAGTAACTTTTCTACTCATCATACCGTGAGCGATGGCAGCATTGAGGAAATCCATACACAGTGAGTTACAGTCAGACACAGCAAACACGACTCCTTAAATTTGGATAGTCATTTTAGGGAATTGTTTTTAAACGCATTATAAACAATAGAAATGTATTGCTCAAACACATTAAAAAGTTTGTAAAATAAAACAAAAAAATATGTAGTACATTGTAAAAAATATGTAGTACATTGCAAAAAATGACTTTCTTACTTAGTATTTTTGTCTTGTTTTCAGTAGAAATATCCAATTTTTTTTTAATCAAACTGTTTTTTTTATAAGCAAATGTCTTAAGAAAATAAATCTAGTTTTAGACAAAACATATCAAATTTAAGTGAATTTTTGCTTAAAACAAGCAAAAAAATCTGCCAATGGAATAAGACATTTTTTGCTGTTTTTTTTTCTTGTATTAAGTCAATTCAAGAAAAAAATATCTTATTCCATTCGCAGATTTTTATGCTTGTTTTAAGCACAAAGTCACTTAAATTTGATATGTTTTGTCTAAAAACTAGACTTATTTTCTTAGGTCATTTGCTCGTCAAGAAAATTCGGTTACACTTTATTTTGATAGTCCACTTTAGACATTCTACTAACTATAAATAACTTTGCAACTACATGTCAACTAACTTTCAATAATTTGCAACTATACGTCAACTGACTTTAATTAGAGTATTAGTAGACTGTAATGGTTGGGGTTAGGGAAGAGGTTTGGGTAAGTGGAATAAGTTGACATGCACCTGCAAAGATACTTATAGTCAGTTGAATGTCTATTGAGATATCATCACAATAAAGTGTAAGTAGATATTAAGCAGACAGTCTACTAATTCTCTAAAGATTGGTAGTTGATATGTAGTTGCAAAGTTACTTATAATTAGTAAAATGTCTAAAGTGGACTATCAAAATAAAGTGTTACCGAAAATACAGCTTGATTTAAGAATTTTTAGATATTTCTACTGAAAACAAAACAAAAATACTATGGAAGAAAGTCATTTTTGCAGTGTACTGAATTGTGGAGTTACACCGTTAAACATTTTTTCCACATTTCTGTGTTCAGGATTATTTGGGCGGGGCTAAAACGGTGGCTCGATGACATACTCGAGCCACCGCACATAGCCCCGCCCCTAACACAATCATGAGCATCTATTCAGGTTGACAGCTTTTCTGTGAGTGGGCGTGGTTTCAGTGGATTTTGATTTTGATCATTCATTTGAACTATTTATTTACGTAAATTTGGCTGGGTGGTTAACATCACATTTAAACTTTTAATAGACTTTACACAGACTTTAAGAGATCTGTAAATAAGTGGATTGTTGTAACCAAGGCTGTCAAGTGTTCAGCAGATGCAACATTGAAAAAACAAAAAAGTCTCTCAGCCTAGTTTGCATTTGTGAAATAGGTATGCCTAAAAATCTACACTATTATAACCTTAATAACGCATGAATTCATGTTGGATAAATTAAGACGCACACCTTAGACAGTAGATAGTCGTCAAATGTCAAGAATAATCTTTATTTGTATGTTTTCTGAGAGGTGTACAATCCTAAATGCTTAATGCAATACAAAGATGCATTCATCCACTTTTTGGTTTTAAAACATGCAGGAATTAGAATATAAAGTGCAGGACTTGCTTAATGTTAAAATAATTATTAAGAGAGAGAAAATGCGTTAGTTGTAACAGGCAGGGGTTAGTTGTAACACTTGCTAAAAATTTACGTTTCCAGGCAAATATTTCAATACTATTTTGTTTATTTACTTGAAGTGAATATTGTTTATATATCTGTCTATAATAGACAGGTATCTACACTATTCATCCCTCATTTCTAACCATAGTTCAATTATGAATGAATACAAATGTCTAAATATGTGAGATAAAGCAGTACAATTATGACATAAAAATTAAAATTATATGTGACTCAGTCTGTATAATAACCATACTAAAGCCTCAAAATCAAATTCTGAGATAATGAGCATCAAAGTCTGATTTTAGACATTCACTTCATTATAATTTCAATCTTTGACGTGACCTTATTCAATCAATATTAAAGATATGAACAAAAATTAATTTTGACACACGATTTGTGATAAAACAGGCACATTTATTTTGTTGGCAGCCAGCAATCATTCATTTGTAGCCGATTTAAAACAATGGCAAGAATTACGCTAACTTTAGCTGTTTTCATATCGTAAGTGCTGAAGGGTTTGTTGTAACACAGCGTTAAAATTAACCCCGCTGGGTTAAAATATTTTCAAGCCCACCAAAAAAGTTGCTAAGAGCTGCAGACATATTTCAAAATGATGCTATGTTTTAGTCAACAAGACACTGATTAATATGACATAGCATTGGATTTGGTATCTTGCACATGAACTCTGAAATATGATGAATAAATTTGACACCAAAAACAAATCGCTCAACCCTGTGCAACAATGTAAATGGTCTGTGTTACAATTAACCCCGTGTTAGTTTTTGCCCCGGGCAAACCATATTTGTCCTCGGCCATGTTGAGTATTAAAACCTAAAAATTGTTAATTTAAGGTACATATAGAACAGATAAAAATGTGCAATTACTTCTAGGTTACATTTGATTTGATTGACAGCCCCGACTATTATACAACATGCAGTAGGGTAATGGAAATGATAATAAAACCCTTGGAAATACTTGATGTTTATGTAAAATTTCCTTGCTTATGTCAGACATGAAGCTCTGCAGAAGCTGGCTGTGTTTTTTCAGAACGGCCATGAAAACTGCATCACCACTACAGAAGATGAAGCATGTCTACCGAGGTATAATATACCTTATCTTTAACCAGAGTTTATTTTAATGTTTTTTTAATTTACCTACGATTTTGTGTCTTTGCTTTTTCACAGCACCGATGATCCAAGTAAGTGACTTTAGTAACTACACTATTTCTTGGTGTCATCTTATGTTTACGTTACAGAAGATTTATTTGCTACTTCCCACAAATCATTTGTAAAAGCGTTCGTTTAAAGGAAGTCTTTATGTCTACTTGTTTCTCTTTATATTATTATTTTTGTGTGATCCTTGGAGTACAAATAAGATAATCTAGCACAATCTTTAAACATCAAACTGAATATTTTGTAATACACGGCTTTGTCTTTTTCACTTAAATTTTTCAATCAAAGTATGTGTAGTTCCAGGACACACACACACACACACACACTATTATATCATTGTCTTGGCAGTCAGATTTTGAACTGCCATCTTCTGAAAGTTTGCGCTGGTGAGATGTTTTAACCACTGGAACAAACTCAAAGACAACTTACATTTGGATAATTTTGTTCGTAATGACATCACACTTGTTCATTCTTTAATGCACGTATATGTATATCAGAGGCATTTTGCTATAAACCCCTTTTGAATGTATTCATTTTTATAAACCTAATAGTCATCTTTTCTACTCAATAGGTTTTCTTAGTGCTGTGGATGAGCCACCATACTTGTAAGTATATAAGAGAAAATAATGCAGATGGCATAATGCAGGCTGAACTAAAACTTAATGTCCAAAACTTTTTTGTGGACCTTGTGCTGGTTTGTAACTTCTTGGCATCTGCAAACAAATGAAGCTAGAGCTTTACTTGGCACTAACTTGTCATGGGTTGGTTACTCAACTGTGTGTTTTTCTTTTTTATTACCATTGTCGCTTTGGTTTAGAGTTAGATTTACATAAAATGTCATCCTTACCCAAACCCAACTCTAACTGTGGGTTCACACCAGACGTGAGATCTACGATTTGCGCGAGTAGATTACATACAAAGTCAATGCAAAGACACGATCAGACGTGTCCTCGCATGGGGCGATTCAAAGGACGTGATATGGGTGGCGTGTTTGCCCCGAACACGCGCTATTCGCCTCAAATGCGTCTTCGCCCAAGTTGAAAATATTCAACTCGAGCAAAAAATTCGCATGACATGAAGTTAAATCCCGCGAGTAATCTAGAGCGAGGAACGCGATTGACACGCGTCTGGAGGTTTTGCGGCACAAATGAGCCATTTTGCACGTTAGACGCGATTCTGCCTCATCCACGCGAAAGCCGCGTTGCTGCAGGAATGCGCAAGTGAAAAATTTTTTACTTTGGCGGAAAAACAATGAATTAATTTTAATGAATTACGGTGAAATCCCGGCACATCCCAACACCATGGGGCGCTCTGGTGCAGAGACTCCCTTTGTGCCACAGAAGAAGTAGCATTACAAACGCTATTCCAAGAAATGTCTACAGGAATATTTATATTCTTCAATGTTCTTCAAATTGTTTTAGGTATTTTCATGATAATAAAGAATATTTTGAATTATTTTAATTAACGATTATTGCTTTTTTAAATGCACGTTATAAACGACACCAACTTCCTACTGACCAAATGCCGTAGTACACGCACAAGCTGTGCATGAAACACAGAATCGTTGCCTTGCGATTCAGAATCGATTTCAGACAGGAATTTTATTGGGACAGATGATTAATCGGTACAACCCCAGCGTTAACCAATCAGGAGCTTGCTTTTGTAGTGACGTGATTACATGAAGCGAGCGGAGTCCCAGAAGAATTCTAGAATGACTAGAATTTCAAGCGCGGCTTTCACGCGTGAATAAATGCTAAGTGGCAAACTAGACGCGGTAGATGTGAATTTGACGCCTCACACTCGGCTGGTGTGAACCCACGGTAACACCAGACGACAATGGTTTAAAAATTAAAAAAAAAAATAGTATAAACCAATACTTAGTGTCATCCTAACCAAACACTAAATCAACCCTAAACCGAAGCGACAATGGTTTGAAAATAGGAAACAACAGTTGAGTAACAAATACGTGATAATGACACATAAACAGAAATTCGTTATACGATCCTGAAAAAAACTCTGAACTTTGTGACAGTATCACAAAAAACAATAAAAAAATTACGTGACTATAGGTACATAATTTCGTGAGACTGGGTAGCGATTCTGATAGTAGTCTTTTTTCCTATTGTGAATTCAATGGTGCTTCTGTTTTCTGCTTTATTAGAAATATCTTCCTTTGTGTTTAGCAGAACAAAGAAATGTATACAAAATATATTTTGGGTGAACTTTCCCTTTTGGTGTTATCTGAACGTTTTACCTCACCACATTGTTTTTGTACAGTGATTAAACGCTTGAATTGAAACGGCACTTATATTTTGTTATCTAATGTACTGAGTAATAACACCTTTGGAAAGTGCTGAACATTCACGATTTGTTGTTGTTGTTGTGACAGAGAGGTTGAAGACTTTCAGTTTGCAGACATTGATCTTCTGCCGCCGCCTCCTCTCTATGCTGACTCTCTATGAGGCGTCTGGTATGTGTGCTACTGTTTTACTCACATAATATATAAAGAGTTAAGACTCAGATAATGTATAGACAGCTGGTTGTTTTCCCCAAGGGTCTTGTATCGCACTAAAGGGGCTTACTTTGTGATAACAACCGGCTGCCTGTATACTATCCTGCTTATTACACAGCTATTTAACTCATAAATAAGGTAAAGAACATGTTTAACAAACACAGAACTTCCGTGAGGAAAACGCTTGAACTCAGTATTTTGGTTTAATCATTTGTAAATATAATGTCAGTTGTACCACGGGGCTGTTGAATGCTTTATTTTGATTGGTTGAGAAATGTTTCACAGGTATGTGTTGTGTTTCGATAAATGGACACCTAACATTTTTAATGTCTTAAAATAATCACAAGAGCAATGTTTGTGGTAACCGATAATCGGAATAATTGACTCAGGCTCTTTTAAATTAAAAAAGTTTTGATTTGAATTTGCATAATCCTGACATAACGCCATTCAGAGATAATGCGTTGTTGGCAGAATCCGTTAAACGCCATGATGATTTAATATCTTAATCCTCTAAGTGCACAAAAGATGAACTGGTTGAATTATTGGCGCATTACTATTGGAGAATTGGCGCTTGGCAAGTTGCAAGAGCTTTTTACCCAGTAAAAGGAGGTTTACCGAATATATTAGCCCGAATTTCTTATTTTGTTTCTTTTTTCAGAAAGGGCAGTGAAGAGAGACTAGAGGGTTTTTTAGTAGTGGAGATTTTTTTGCATTTACTTAAAGGGTTTTATAGCTAAAGAAAGTCAAATTTGTTAAACAAGAGTGAGATTTGTGAATATAGGATATTTTTATCACTAAATAATAAACATTTCATTGGCATTTAAGTAATATGAGTAAACCTAAACTGATAATAAAATTCTTGCTTACCAGAAAACTTGTCAGATGCACTTAGAGGGTTTTGCATCTGTACTCGACATATGCATTTTTATCTAATGATTAATAGCAGCATCAAAAAATACTGTCTTTGTTCAGGGTTACACAGCTGTAACCTTTTATTTATTTATTTATTTAAAGGGGACATATCATGAAAATCTGACCTTTAATGTTTCAAGTGCTATAATTGGGTCCACAGTGCTTCTATCAACCTAGAAAATGTGATAAAGATCAACACAATAACTAAGTTTTGGTAAACCATTCTCTGCAAGCATGTGAAAAAATAGGTCATTAAAATTTGTCTCCCCTTGTGATGTCAAAAAGGGGATCTTCTTATAATAATACCGCCCCTTAATCTGCACTATCCAACCAGGTCACTGCATTTAGTGTAGAGAGAAAGAGAGAGAAAATATTTGACAGCACAATTGAGTTTCAATTACAACAAATCACCATTATGGTGATCCGTGTTTGCATTTCATCAACTCATTTGCTTTTAAAAGGACACACCCAAAAATGGCACATTTTTCTCACACTTAAAGTGTCAATTTTAATATGCTATAATAAATTATCTGTTGGGGTATTATGAGCTAAATCATATGTACTATGGGAAAACCAAATATTTATTTTACATTTTTAAAAAGTCTTGTGCAATGTCCCCTTTAAATGTCATTAGAAGTAAGTCAGTCAAGATATTTTTGTTTTCTCCACAGTGCAATTGAATGGAGTTTCTTCACTTGATCAGGTGACTAAAGGTAGTTGACAGATGATCACAGACCACAGTCACTGGAAGAATTTAAATAAGCTTTAATAAAAGTGCTTTGTATATAAAGCTATGTGCATTAAATGTGGCATTTTGATGAAATAATCCTGCAAGTTTGGATTGTAAGCAAAGAGTGGGCCATGAAGAATACATGGCAGAGCGAAGTAAAAGATTAAATGAAATGTGAATTGCTAAGCACTTAGTCATCTTTAAGGATTAAGAGTTCCTTAAAATGAATTCCTGTATGATATCTGTGTAAACTACTGTGCACCTTTTGAGTTGGTTTTGCTTTTTTGTTGTATTGTCTGTATTGTGTGGGAAATTTTGAAAGTTGGTGGTTTAATTATATGTTTGTTTAGCAACGAAAATACGACTTGTGAATGTTAGCAAGCAATAAATGCGTCAGTATACAGCAGATATTCAGACCATTGTCGTCCATTGACTTTTATCCGAATCAACTTAAAGTAAATATTTATCAATATGTGCCGTATAATCTCTAAGAGTCGAACCCACAACCTTTGCATTATTAACACGCTGCACCAATGAGTGTGCCACTATTTGAGCGTTTGTATATGTCTATCCTACAATTTTTTTGCGTATTTTTGACTCATAATGGGTAAATATTGGACAGAACACATGCTGGGTTAAAAATTACCCAATGTTGGGTTGTTATGCAACCATGGGGTATAATAACCCAGCAGTGTGTTCTGTCCAATATTTACCCATTATGGGTCAAAAATAACACAGACATTTCTAGAGTGATGCAATAAAGTTCATGTTTTTACTAATTTTTGACATGCCCAAGACTGTGATAAAAGGTTAAAAAAAATCCAGTCCACAATTTTTTTATATTGAAAATATGTAATTTAGTGTGTTTTTCCTCAAATCAGTGACATCTTTCATAAACTTTGCAATTAAAGAGTTAAATCTTGGAATTTCTGTATATATTTAGTGGTTTTGATCAGGACTGAGGTTGATTAACAGATTTGTAAAAAAAAAAACGATTACAATTTTACAGCAGTTTAACTTCGGCTACGTTTACACAGAAACGATCTGAAGAGAAAACTCAAAAGTGGCGTTGCATTATCACTTTTTTTACTGCGTATTTACGAGCGTGTTTGGGGGGAAACCTTCTCTGATCAGTAATACTAGCTGTGAATATTTCGTACAACTGCTGGAAAGACTCTTGTATATTTATCAGAGCTGCTATGGCAACTTGAAGGTCTGACATATGGAAATAATCCAACATGTTTGTTGTTATTTTCCTGAACTAGCGCATGCCTGTGATTTAAACGCGTACGTGACGAGAGCCATCGTAAGCAGACTTTTGCGTTTTTACCGGATGTGCCTCATAAGCCTCTGGCTCTTTGATCGCCCCCTGGTGGCTGGCTGCAGTACAAGTCCTAACCCCACCCTCTCCATTCAAACGAATGGGACTCTGGTCTAAAGAAAAAAAATATTTACACTTCCAATAAAAGTTTCTGAAAGATGGTTTTTGTCCTTTCAAGTAGTTGTTATCATGCTGATATATGTTCAAGTGTTAATTTTTGTGATAAGTTTCATTTTAGCTAATAATTTGATGCTATAGAAACGGGGCGTGTTGTTATGATTGGCGTGGTTGAATTGGTCGCGCGGGCGTTTGGGCGGAAGTTTGAAACTGCGGCTCCGCCTCTGGCTCCACGGACGATTCCTTCTGCGCATGCATTGGCTCCAAACCGACTTTTTTACGTAACATGGCACCAACCATGGTCGGACATTTTTGGCTTCAATTCATTACAATGGACGGAGGCGACGTCGCGTCGTCAATCTTATTTTTTTGTCTATGGTTTCACTTTGGAGGATGGTTTCACTTTTTTGCGTTTTTAAGCCCCAAAAACAGCATCGCCATGTAAACGAAAGGCACATCGGATAAATTATTTATACGTTTTCACCCTCGAGTGTTCTCGTGTAAACAGGGCCTTAGTGGATGTTTTCATCCCCAACGTAACTCAGTCTCACCCCATGGCGTCAATATTTGACGACACTTGACCATGCGTCAATATGTTGACGCGGAGGGTATACCTTTCGCGTCATTTTTTGACGAACTGGGGACTTCAATACTATTACGTCCGTTGCATTCTCTTTCCTATTTTCTTACCATTTTCGCGTCAGTTTAGGGTTAGATTACGCAAAATTAAACAGTGTACGCGAAATTAAACAGTTGTCACCTGGCGTTGGGGTTAGAGTTAGGTTTGGGTAGGGATGTCATTATGTAAATCTAACCCTAAACCGACGCGAAAATGGTAAGAAAATAGGAAAGAGAATGCAACGGACTTAATAGTATTGAAGTCCCCAGTTCATCAAAAAATGACGCGAAAGGTATACCCTCCGCGTCAACATATTGACGCATGGTCAAGTTTTGTCAAATATTGACGCCATGGGGTGAGACTGGGTTGCCCAACAAGAATAGGTAGTGAATTTGACCACGATGCATTGAGTTCTTTAAAATTTTCAAAGCATTTTCCCCAAATTTGTTTTCATTTAAGAATTGTGACCAAAACTCCATTTGCTGAAACGCAGAGAAAGTTGTGTCCAAATTAAGACTCAAAACTACCCCGTAGTGGATGAAAACGTCCTCAACAACACCTAAGGGTTAAGATATATGTGACACCTTGGATTAAAAATATATATATATTTTTTTTTGTTGGTTTCATTTACTGTCTGGCTTTTAGGTTTGCTACTGGCCTCTTTTAAAAACATTTGAAACTAGAAAAGAATTTCAATAAAACCACTGAACGGGATGACATGATGGCTTAACCAGAATGTGCAAACATCTGTGACATCACATGCAACCCAGCTGAAATTTTGACCCCTTAACTGTGCTGTAAATTCCATTTGCCATAGTCATATAAGGAGATCTCACACGCGTACTTGACCGTTTTCTTTTGCTAATCGGTTCCTCCGTCACTTCACAATCACAGAACACACAACAGACACAATACAAAACAGATGCTTACAAATAGTGTGGTGAGCGGTGTGGCTTGTCGATTAAAGACCTGATCCAAAGGTTGTAGGTTCAAACCCCATGTGATTCATTATTTGAGAAATACTATGAATTAAAATGAACTACAGGTTGCTTTACAGCGTCTGCTAATGTTGGCGATGTTATTTTATTACTTCAGATATGAGACCTAATCTGCTGTATGAATATAACACACAATTCCAGATGTGCTATGGAGAGTCTCCGTTTTGTAAGCTGTCAGGTTTACAAACCCTGGTTGGTTTAATGGACACCATGTGGTTTGAGTTAAGGCCAATGAGAGGGGGTGGAGGGGCTGTTCGGTTTTTGTCGTTTTGGAAAAGAGGGTTTGTTGGAGTGCTGTTAGTTTAGTGCAGTGTTTAGCCCTCAAAGGCACCGAGCAAAACCACGTCGTGGTGTTTTCAGTTAGAAGGAGAATACATTGCATTTAGTAGTTTGAGTTTAATTGTGAGTTGTTGTTTTAGATTTTAGTCATTCATGATAAATCAAGGTTAATAAATGCAACAGTTATTGGTGGAGAAAGCCATGACTGCAGACAGCAGCAACGGACTGAATAACAAGAATGACTGCAAAGACTACAGAAGAAATCGACTGATGGTCGGACTGGACCTTTTCTGCTTGTTTCTTGGTAAGTCATTTAGCATTCAATGAGACTTTTTTTTCCCCATCACCTGGTATTAAGTATTTTTTGTTAAGCCTCTATTGTTCATGTGAAGGATTCCTCAGATCATCTGGTTTGTTGTAACATGTGGCAGATGAATTTACAATTTTATCACTTAAATCTCAGGTTATCATTTTTATTATTTTGTCCTTTTTGAAATTGCACCCAATCCATTTAATCCAATGTGTCGTACCAATAACATTTTGTTATGGAAAACTTTTTGGAAAAATTAGTTTTTAGGTCGGTGAAAGTTGTTACTGGTGGGATAATGTGGTATAATGGTAACACATTACATTAAAGTTGTGCATGTTATTAACATTAACTGTTCACGTTATCTAATGCATTTAGTATTCAGCATTTTTTTTATATTTGTTAATGTCAATACTATTGTGAATTTATATTTAGTGCAATATTCACTGTAACTTTGTCATTGTGAAACTTTGATGCAACCTTCACTAATACTGTCTGTAACTGTATACACTCTAAAAATGTTAAGTTGGATCAACTTAAAAAATTACTTTCATTGGTAACGCCTATACATTTTGAAGTTTTTTTCAAAGTAAATTCCCACTTTTAAGTGAAAATTTAAGTTTAAATAGTTTAGGTGTTACCAAATTAAAGTATACTCAAAAAAGAAAAAATGCTGGGTTATTTTCAACCCAGCGTTGGGTCAAATAAACCCGAAAAAAAATTGTATTTGACCCAACATTGGGTTAAAACAACCCAGCATTTTGTGTTGAAATTACAACCCAGCAGGCTGGGCTCTTCCATTATTGACCTAATGCTGGCTCAAAAAAAGAGTGTAATTTAAGAAAAAATGTACCTCAAGTGACAAAATATAAGTTTAAATAACTTCAGATTCAAACTTTTACTTCACTGAAAAAAATTATTCATTCAATTTACCCCATTTTTTTAAGGTAATTGGTTGCAATCAATTATTTAAGCTTTAAACACAAAAATTAGGAATACAAAACAAAATAAAAAACTTTTGTTTAAATAAATTGATTGCAACCACTTACCTTTTTGGTTGAGGTAAGTAATTGAGTAAATTGAATGAATAATTTTTTGTGTGTTTACAGTATAGTTCTGTAAATGTTATGTACCGTCTTATCCCACCGGTCACTGTTTTTGCCATTAACATGTTTACTCATTCCATGACCACTGAACAAAACTAAATAATTGTGAATACATACATTAATACTAGACTCCTTAAAGAGTCTGTTAAATTTTTTGTTGAAGGAATAATAACAAACCTGACAACCTAACAAACCCAGTAATACTGTAATTTCTACAGAATTTTACAGTGTACATGTATAACCCTTTGTTTATGGGGCTTTTATGCAGCCATCATCTTCTCATGGTTCAAACAGGATGTAAAGGCTCTGGTCCTTTGACATTTTTGCACCATCCGTGAGAAACTGCACATATTTAATTGAGACCCTTTATTATTTCCATATGTGCAGGAAATGGACCGAAACATTCGATAACATTTTTAAAGCTTTATAAATGTAAACTTTTTGGTGGGATTAAATGGGTTTTAATTTTAAACAAGAAAATGTTGATATAATAAGAGATAATTTTTCCAACAAACTGTACACACTTTCGAATGATTGTTGTTAAACCAGCCGAATAATGGAGGATATAACGCGCATGCAGGAATTTAAATATTAATATCAACTTATCGGAAAGCATAGAAACTATACAAACTTAAGCTCCCTGCCCTGTCAATACTCTCATATTTCACTTATGCTATATTTTTTCCACATTTCTAACATACCTCCGTACTCTTGGTTTGACATCTGCTTCCTTTCTGCATTCAGCACTCGGATGTTTATGGTGCTCATGAAATGTGAGAATCAAGTTCATCGTACTTAAAGCTTTTACAAGTTTTACAAACAAAACTGTTGCACTATTGTCATGTCATTTTTATGCCATTGTTACTTGGGTTTGGGGTTAGAATGACTTTGTTACATAAAATGACATCTTAACCCAAACCCAACTCTAACCCTAACATCAGGCGACAATGGTTTAAAAACCAAAAAAAAAATGTATAAACCATTAGTTAAAGTGATATCCTAACCAAAACACCAAATCTAACCCCAAACCAAAGCGAAAACGGTTTTAAAATAGGAAAAACAATTGAGCAACCAATAGGTGAAACTGACATGGAAAAGAAAGTCTGCGGTACGGACATGGAAAAATGCGGAGATTCGTGACGACATGGATAAATGAGAAAAATTTTCTGTGATTTTACCGCGGAAATTTGTGAGATCAGGTTGTTTAAGTTAATCCAGAGATAACACTTTTTTGCCACCTATAATACTTTTTGTTTTAAACTAAACGTGTTCTGAATTAATTTTAAATCAATTAGTTTAGCCTCTCAGATTATACATGGTTAATTTTTTGTTAGAAATTACAGTATTACTGTCGCTGTTTGCCAGTAATTAACTGTAGATGTACATTTGTTATTTACTGGCAACAGTTTGTTTAAAGTTAAATGAACATTAAACATTAACAAGTCTTTGTCTTTACAGAATAAAACTATAAATAACAGCCTCATGCAAAGCATTCTGGGAAACAAAATCTAAAGGGAAAAACAGAAAAATGTTAATGAGGATTTTAAGTTTCCAGAATGCTTTGCATGAGGCTGTTATTTATTTTATAGTATTATTTTGTAAAGACAAAGACTTGTTAAAGGTGCCATTTGTAATAATTGAGGTAAAAGATTTTTAAAAATTAGTTACACGCATCAAAAGAATGAGAAGAAATAAGGGCAAAGATGTCATTAAAAAAATGACAAGGTATAGTGCTGCAGAAATATCAATCTGAATTAGCATGCTAAATTACTAGCTACAGCCCGACTGGTGTTGTAATACCAGTTTCGACCATGGGAGGCGGTATGCGGGCCACGCACATAACCGTCAGCCAAACTGCAATACACGAATAAGTGGGAGTACAGCCCTCTACTAGTACCGCTGCGTCCGAAAACTAAGGCAGCTGACTTGTTGATTTAAGATTTATGAATGCAGCTCAGAGAAATGCAATTCGGACAGCCATGGATTCGGACATGCCTTGATGCCTTCCTGCCTTGCAATAGGGGTTTCGGACGTATTTCAGTTCAGGGAAGAGAGCGGAAGAATGGCTAAAGCAAGAGACATTAACCACTACCACAAACATTTGCTGCAGGGAACAACGCGCTCGGAATCACAAATAAAATATGATAAATAAAGTAACCGAACCAGAGTAAATACTGGCACTGCTTTTCATCGCTGGAGACAACTAATGAACATGAAAGAAATGAGGTTCGACTCCGAAATGACAACTTTTCTTTTCGATTGGTAAGTAAGATGCTGTTAGTATTTCGCTAGAAGTTCACTTATAATAGGCATTGCCATAACCTATGCTCAGCTTGTACATGAACTACGGCTTTGTGCAGTAAATGTGGCTCCATCTGAAAGCAGCTGATGGCGATTCACTTTTAATCAATAAACCGGCTTCACTGACGAGAAGCGCAATGACTATCGCATGCAAATTATTGCGCATCCTTAGCTGTTAACGTTTAATAGTTAGCTCTACCCACGGATCCGATCCGGTTTTCACCCGTTATCTACCAAGCTGATGCTAAAATGTAACATTAGCTAAGAAGCTTGAAATGTCTTCGATTATAATGAACACCAAATGGACGCACGAAACGTAGCGGAAAACATTGCAATTTTAATGAGACAGAATGTTTTTTTTGTGACTAATGATAACTTAGTTGCTAATGTAAATCAAACTTGATATATGCTGCTGAATTTGCAGCTGCTAAATTAAAATAGACCAACTCACTTTTCTGGAGGTATACTGCCCCCGTCTGTTTGGCGTGTGGAGTATGAATTGATTTTTTTTTGGGCGGACATGTTAAATGGTCCCTTTAATGTTTAATGTTCATTTAACTTTAAACAAACTTTTGCCATTTAAATTTACAGTAAGTTACTAGAAAACAGCTACATAACTACAGTAAAATTTTACAGTGTAGATTTGAACTATAACATGAAACCATGATAAATACTGCTGGCTAATTGTTTATTTCTCTATAGGAAATTAGCATTATAACCTATTAAACCATATTCACCACTTTCAAAACTAAAGTGAAGTGTAATAATGTTCAGTTCAGTGTTGTTGAAGTGTTTTAAAGCCTATGTTTTTTTTATGGAGATCTGGGTGGCTGCTGGGTGTTTGGTAGACCAGGTCCAGGGGACTCATCCTACAAGTCTCTATAACATTCTGGTTTCTAAGAGTATATCATATTTTAACAGCAAACCCCCATGTTGCACCCCTTAACTGATTATTTCTCTCTTTCGTTGTGCCTGAAGCTGCCCTGCCGTTTCTGATTATAGAGTCTGGAGCTGTGAAACCCTACAGACGTGGTTTCTATTGTTCAGATGAGTCCATCAAATATCCTGCCAAACACAGAGACACAATCAGTGATGGCGTTCTGTCAGCGGCCGGCATGCTTATCGTCATTCTTTCTGTAAGTCTGTGTTTATACTTTTGGGAGAAAATATATACAGTGCGGGCCCAAAAGATATTTGGACACTTATGTCACACTGTAAAAAACAATATGTAGAAATTACAGTATTACTGGCAACTAGCTGCCAGTATCTTACTGTAGATTTTACATTTATTATCTTCTACAGTACACTCTAAAAAAACAAACGGTGCTATATAGCACCAAAACAATTGCTTTGGATCGTAACGATAGAAGAACCATTTTAGTGCTATATAGCACCGGTGAAGCACCAGTGAAGCACCAGTGAAGCACCAGTGAAGCACCAGTGTAGAACCATATAGGGGCCATATAGCACCACATATGGTTCTACATAGCACTATATGGTTCTACACAGGTGCTTCACTGGTGCTTCACTGGTGCTTCACTGGTTCTTCACTGGTGCTATATGGCACTAAAAATGGTTCTTCTATCGTTACGATCCAAAGCAACTGTTTTGGTGCTATATAGCACCGTTTGTTTTTTAGAGTGTAAGTTACAAGTTAAGTAATTACAGCTAATTTTTTACAGTGCACATTTAAAAATATTGATAGCACAATAGGGTTGTATAAGTATGCTTTAAGTAACACGAACAAACAATGAACAATATAGATTCTCAGCATTTATTAATTCTTGGTAATGTTAAAGATCTTATAAATTCATTTCAGAGAATTGTTTCTAAACCATTATAAATGTTAGAAATGCATTGCTGAAACGCATTACAAAGACTATCAACTATTCAGTACTGAATTGTGGAGTTTCAATTCAGTTTTTCCCCATTTTCGATTTCAAGGATTATTTTGGAGTGTTGAAAGGGTGGCTCAGTGCCCCGCCCCCTTACATTATTGCTGGCATCCAGGCAGGTTGTAGCGCTATTTGAAAATTGAAAGAGAAGTCAGCTTTCCCGCAAGTGGGCGTGGTTTCAGCGCAGACACACCCCTGGCGTTTGAGAGCAGAGAATCCTACCTATTTTTCCAAGATTTTTTATTTTATTTAGAACTTATTTGTAGGGCTGTCAAAAGATTAATCGAGATTAATCGCATACAAAATAAAAGTTTGTTTTTGCATAATATATATGTATGCACTGTGTGTAATTATATAAATACACACACATGCATATATGTATTTAAGAAACATTTACATATTTATGTATATAAATATTTATTTAGATTTTAATATATTTTAGGTTATATATAAATAAAAATATATACATAAACAATTGTTTTTAATGTATACATGTATATGTGTATTTATATTTAGATGATAAATACACACAATTCACACACAAATATATTATGCTGAAAAAAACTTGTATTTTGTATGCGATTAATCACAATTAATCTTTTGACATTTTATTTACATTAACATGAACTAAGATTAATAAATGCTATTGAAGTATTGTTCATTGTTAGTTCATGTTAGCTTATGCATTAACTAATTGTTAACAAATACAATCTTATTGTAAAATGTATGAATAGCACTAGATGCTAACATATCAAACCAAGAGGACTTTAAAGCAAAAGATTTCTATCCAAACATTTTACAAAAAATTATTTTAGATACATGATAATTTTTGAGTGTCATTGTTCATTACTGAACTTGATTAAACTTATCTTTGGTTAATGGTATTAGATTTGATAAGACATTTCTGACCTTTGACATTCCCAGATCACAATAGGTGAGAGCTACCGAATTCGATACCTTCACAAAAGCTCCAACACGTTTGTCGGAAACCCATACATCTCCACTCTCTACAAGCAAGTTGGTGTGTTCATGTTCGGCTGTGCGGTCAGTCAGTCTTTCACCGATATTGCCAAAGTCTCTGTGGGCCGCTTACGACCTCACTTCCTGGATGTGTGCCAGCCGGATTGGACGTCAGTGAATTGTTCCCTGGGTTACATCACTGAGTACAGGTGCACAGGAGATGATGGGAAAGTTCAGGAAGCCAGGTACAGAATGACCTACTGTATATTATAATTAAGATTAACATGAGATTACAGTTTGTGTTAGGTGACCTTTAAGTAGGGGAGAACCGGGTCAAAAGTAACGCGGGATGCAAAGTAACAAAGCGATTTTTTCCAAGCCCTGATAGTATTTGCATCCCAAACTATGACAGCATCTTTAACACACAAACCCTTGACAGACATGACCAATATCGCGTTATTTACTCACCGTTTCCGCGTGTAGATTCAGAAAGGTGTTTTCAACCATGATAAGTAAAATCCTAAAGCGGTCATTTTTTTCTTATAACGCGTTGTGTTTCCAGTTTCATGTGTTAAAATACTGATCAATCTACAGTTTATTTAGTGACCTAACACATCCTGAAGTTTGACTTCTCAGAGTTTTTCAAAATCAAAGTAAATTGGGTTTAAATGTGAAGATCCTGTTGAAATTTTATATTGAAATTGTTGAAATTTTATATTATTCTAATTTGATTTTATTTAATTTTTATAGTGTTTAAACTGTTGAAAAAAAAATTTTATTCACAACAACTGTAGTTTTATCAGATTTAGTTGTAACGCTACATTTCGTGTCAGCTCTAGGTTGGTGTGTGTGTGTGTGCGTGTGCAGTGCACTTTTCTAAAGGAAGTGCCCAAATAAGGACTTCCTTTGTACTTCCAGCACTTGTTATGTAACAGAATAAGTTGTCAAATACATTTTCCGATACTTGTAAGAACTACGAATACATTTTTTGAAACTTTGCCCATGTTATGCATGAGAATCCAACTCTTTAATGTAAGCCAGAATGCATGAAATACCATTAGACCTCAATCCTTAAAGCAATGGGGTTTGTACAGTGTCCCTACAGTACACTGTAAAAATAAAAGTTGGATCAATTTAAAGAAAATGCTTAAATTTGTAGTGCCTAAAAATAAAATAAAAAATCTACAAAAAAATCTTATTTTAATAAAAAAAAAAATATTTTAGTATTTAGTGTAAGTATTTTAGGTGTAACCAATTTAAGTAATAATTTTTTTACCCTTTTTCATCTCCAAAAGTGAGAAAATTTCAGTTGAAAAAACTTTTTATTGTGCCGTTACCAACTACAGTAAAAGTTTAATCAACTTAATAAAAATACTTTTGCAGTGTAAAAACTACACTTACAGCAAAACGTGTATTTTCTGTGCATGTGTTTTACATGTGTAAAATGCCATTTCATATAAAACAAGGTTTGAATGTAAATTTCCATATAGGTTTCGCATAAAAATGTATGTGAGATTAGTAAAACAGACAAAGAACTTTAAAATGTAGAAAGTTTAAAAAACCTGACTGAGACCATTTGTTGGTTACAATGTTGATTTATTAAACTTTCTCTGCAACCAAAAATGGCAGTTTTTAATTTTTTAAACCAAGTACCTGTTCACGTTTCCCTCGGATGTGCACATATTTCTTTAAATTTATAATTTACACGAGATTCACAAGAAAACTCCAGAACTATGTTTTCCATGTTTTTGAACATTTATCTGACTTCTGCAAGGTATGAGCCTTAAAGCCACACAAATGTTTGTCTTTTCAAAGTAATATTGATTTGAGTTTATTAAAAAATTAGATTAGATTTTTATGAAATTTAAAAAAAATTACAGTTTAAAGTTCATTATGAATACAGCCATCAGATGTTCTTAAAAGATATGTCGTAAATGTCTTACCATCAATAAAACCCCAAATCTGAACTGAAATGCATGAACACACAACTTGTGTTTCTTGTTGTAAGCGTTTCATTTTAAAATAATTTTATTCCCCTGTTTGTAGATCATGATTATAATAAAACAAAATTTCCTTTATGATTATAGGAAATCCTTCTTTTCAGGCCATGCCTCATTTTCCATGTACACGATGCTGTATTTAGCTGTAAGTATTCGTGCATTACATTTGGCTCATTACTTACAAACTACTGTGTCTTTATAATACATGTGCTTGTCTGTGAATGTTTAATGAGTTTTGTCTTTGCTCATGTAGTTGTACCTGCAGTCCCGGTTATCCTGGCGAGGTGCTCGTGTTCTCAGACCGCTCTTTCAGTTCACCCTGATCATGATGGCGTTTTACACCGGGCTGTCACGCGTCTCTGATCATAAACATCACCCCAGTGACATACTCGCAGGCTTTGTTCAGGGAGCTCTCGTGTCGTACTTCACTGTAAGATCAAGTCTCTTATACTCAAATGAGTGCAATGACAACACAGTATTAAATATATGTATTTTGTGATTTATTGGCATTAGAGATAACACTTTATTTTCATCGTAAAATATCTCTTAAAGTGAACTAACTATAAGTCAATAGAGTATCTGCTTAATATCTAACACTTCATTGTAATGATCCCCCAACAGACATTATTCTGTCTATGAGTAACTGCAACTGTGCTGACTTATTCTACTAACCCTTTAACCTACCCCTAACAGTCTACTAATACTATAAATGAGAGTTTATTGATATGTTATTGCAAAGTTATTTATAGTTAATCCAATATCTAAAGTGGACTATCAAAATGAAGTCTCCAACGCACTGGAAAAGCAGATTTAACAAGGGATGCACAGATCTATCGGGCGATAATTGGTATCGGCAGATAAAAGCACTTTCGGACATTGGCTAAACGTTTAAAAACATCCAATGATCAGCGCAGATTATATCCTGGCAATCAAAAGAGGCAGAAAAGCACATCAGAACGGACGCAGAAATATTTATGGAAGTTTAAATGAGAAGGGGAGGAGTCAGGAGTAATGATGTTACTGCACACCGAGGTCAAAGTGCTCTTCCGCCATACAACATAGTTCTCATTTTTATCCACTTATAAAAAATCACAGAGTTTTATTTTGTGTCACCATACTTACTCATGTAACAGTCTTTAAATGGAGAAAACATGGAAGTGTTTGGTGGCTTTAAAATTCATCCCTGTTTGGATCCTAAGGAATGAATGGGGCTAGGCTAAATGCTAACACATTCACCATGCGCTTTATAAAGATTAAGTGCACACATTGAAAAAATATGGCTATGTATTCATTCGTCTAAGTCAAGGTAAGAACATAGTAAAATTTTTAAAAACAGTGGTGTTTTCCTTTAGTAAAACCTTATATTTTATTATACGATGAAGTAAAATGTGTTTTTGAAAGTTAAAGGTGTTAATTATCACATATTATACCACGGGCCTGTTGAATGCTTTATTCTGATTGGTTGAGATATTTTCTATGGGTGTTGATTATTTTTCTGTAAACCGCACACCTAACTTAAAATATATCTTAAAAATAGGCACCATAGCAATGTTTGTGTTAACTGTGATACACTGAAAAAAAAAATTTGTTCAATTTACTACATTTTTTTAAGGTAAGTGGTTGCAATTAATTTTTTTAAGAAAAATATTTGAAAAGCAAAATAAAATAAAAAACTTTATAATAAAAAAATACAAAATAAATTGATTGCAACCACTTAAAAAAATTGAGTAAACTGAATGAATAGTTTTTTTTGTCAGTGTTTAAGAGGAATAATTGACTCTGGTCTTTTAAATTATTTGAAAATATTTTAATAATTCAACGGCCCGTAATCAATTATTCCTTACTTTTATGATGAAAATATGTAATTTTCAATGGGATTATACATTATATACAATAATTCAACGGCCTGTCGTCATTTATTCCTTACATATATACTTTAATGGTAAAATATTGTTAAAATTGTGGTTTCAGTAAGTTAGAAATACAAGTCCCCGTCAAATGTACGGTAAAAAGGGAGATTCCAATAATTCCCTGCATGACTCTTCACATTTGCTGATATTTAATTGAAATAATTATGTTTCAACTAATGTTTTTTACCAGTTACATACATTAGATTGTTTTATGTTACATTTTTGTTTTAACGTTTAGTGCATAATTTTCATGTGGTGTTTTGTATTTGTGTAAATGACACTGTGCACCATCTCTACATTTACTACTACTGATGATTAAAAGGCCATTTGTGATAAACTTTGATTCGGCATTTGGGTGTACATTTTACCACCGTTGTTATGGTGTTAAGATCATTATAAATTGAATGCACAATTAACAAAAGTTTACAAAACTTGGCCATGAAAAATACAGTAAAGTATCTGACAGACTTTGCTGTAATTAAAAGAATTTGCTACCATATTTTTTTACAGTTTACAACTGCAAACTTGTTTACATCTTTCCTGTATTTTATATCAACCACGACAATTGGCTGATTGTGTGAAAAATTGCTTTTATCGACCGATACCAATTATGGGCCGATATATTGGTGTATCTCTAATATCAACATTTGTCCCTAAAAGTTTTTTGAGCATTTAAACCACAGTAAGAAATGTGTAAATGCATTGTCTGTAATAAATAAGATGTCACAGTAAACGGTCAAAGCAAGTGGCCTTTTAAAAAATAAAAATAAAGGAGTGAACCGGTTTGTGCATGACACATTAATTATGAATTAAGTTTGGAAATATTTATTAGGGGGTCACATTTACCAATAACCATGTTTCTTGTCATTTCCAGGTGTCTTATGTGTCGAACCTCTTCAGGTCAAAAGTCAGGAGCTCTTCTTTACCAGATGCCACCAGAAAGATAGACCGTCTGTTATCTGTAGACATTAGGGAGCGGACCAACCATCTCACTATAGCATAACGCCTACTGTGACTGGATTCAATCAGATTGGCTGAAGCTGAATACAGTAGATGTATGTACAAGTATAGATGTATAAGGAAATTGACACCACTATACAATCAACATTTAGTGCCATCTGTGATGTATAACTTTATGCTATACATTTTTCTCGCAGCAAACAACAACCTTTTTATTTTCAACTGCAGGAAATAACATGACAGACATGATATATCTCGTATCATGAAGCATACATTATATACTTGAAAACTTTCCTTTTTTTAAACAACTTCCTGTGCCTCTGGAAGGATGATTAGTTGAAATGATTAAACAATAGACAGTTACTTATATAACAATGTGAATACAGGGCATATTCAGAAGACTTGAAAATCTGTATCTAATGTTTAAAACTGTGCAACTGTCCATTACTCTGTTTTTGTGTACAGTGTGTTGTTTTGTGTATAGAAAAGCAAGATTGTCATGTGTGATAGTAAACAGCTTGCGATTGAATGGATGGGCAGATTTTACAGCGCTTCCTTCTGCTGGATAGAAGGTAAAAAACAATCGCTTGCACTGTAAAAAAATACTTTGCTACCTTAAATTTTTTTGTTAAATCAACTCAAATTTACAAGTTATGTCAACAGAGATGAATTGTCACAACTTATAAAATATAGTTGAGAAAAGTCAACTTAATATTATAAGTTATAACAACTTGCCTGTAGTTGTAACAACTCATCTCTAGTCAAGATAAATAATAGTAAGTTGAAATGACTTGTAAATTTGATTTGATTCAACAAAAATTTTTAAGGCAGCAAAGTATTTTTTACAGTGTGTAAATCTTTGTAATTCTGAAGTTTTGTTTACATACAACGTTTAAATGCAGAAACCAACAACTTGTATCTATGTTTGTGTTTTGCTTTGTATTTAGTGGCACTGCTATACCAAACCATTTTCATAAAGTGCGTATAAATAGCACGCGGTCTGTAAAGTTGTGCATTGCCAAATTTCAGTTTTGGGTGCATATGATACGCCAGTCTTTCCCGTTAACTTAATACAGTGCATCTTTTCGTGTAGTTTTATGTATTTATTTTTATTAAACCATTGTAGCTTGGTGTTAGATTTTTTTAGATTTTCTTTAGGATGTCATTTAGGTTTCTCCATGTTTTTGTAAATTTTTTTAAACCATGGTCACTTTGAGTTGGGGTTAGAATTGGGGTTTGGCTTAAGATGTCATTTTATGTAACAAAAAGCTGTTCTAACCCCAAACCTAAGTGACAATGGTAAAAAACTGAAACGAAGACGAAAAGATGTGCCGTATTAAAGTGCACCTATTTCACTGCTATAAAACAATGTTATTTTGTGTATTTAGTAGGGATGGGCATGATTAATCGACGATCGATAGTTGATCGTTAAGAATTTAGTCGATGACGTTAATTTGTTATTGATTAATCGAATCCTTTTTTTTTATCTAATGCAGGTTGCGTTGCCTAGCGTAGCGTGTGTCTTGAAGCAATTAAATTAATTTCATTGTGTGGCAGCAATTCAACATTTTACCACCAGGGTGCAATATTTGACACCATACTTCGTTATCTGTGACCTTCCGTTTTGATTTTAAAAAAATCATCATGAAGAGGTCATGATTTTTTGGAACAAATGAGGTCTCTGTTTAAGAATGCGGCTCCTAGCTGCAGGTTCCGCTGCTTTAGAGCACCGCATATTCAAGCGCATATATGTTCCGTTTGTCTAACTAAATGTAGTTTAACTGTTTGCCACAAGTTGATCTTGTAATAAAGGTCTCATGGAGGGCAACACGCTGTATTTTTGTATTCAACAAAAGTTAAGTAATTATTTTTATTATAAAAATATTAATGATTAATCGATAGTCGATCGTTAATTCTCCCGACAATCGACAAAAAAAATGTAATCAAATGCCATCCCTATAATACAATGTGTTCACGTGGTTTATGGTTAAAATACACATTATTTTCCACATAGCGTATAGTTCCGGGGTTTTTTTGTAGTCCAAGAAGAGATTTACGTTGGAGACGATAACTCAGCGTTTACTTTGGGGTTTGTTACTTTTGCATATTGTTAACATGTACTAATACACACTTACACACCAAAGAAACAGGAAGGACTGGCATATGCACGCAAAATTGGTATTTGGCGTATATTGCACGACCACTAGTGACCACTAATGTGACTCCAGATTTTTTTAAAAATTGATTGTTTTTACCAAAAGAACAAAACTGTTGTGAAACAATGCCACCTGGGAAAAATGTGAAATACATTTTCAATAAAATAAAACTGAATTTGAGTCAAATAGTATGAATTGCTTTGACAACAATGCAACATTATACAACACACCCAGAGAATTTTTTTTAATTGTGCCTTAAATATATAGTTCAGTGTCTGGTTGTTTTATGAAGGGGATCTGTTGTAATGTTCATGTAATTTATAATATAATTTATACCTGTTCGTCAAACTCAAAATGCACAAAAAGCACCATTTGCGCGTACTGCGCCAGACGCTCAATTTGCGCCATGAGACCTCCAGACGCAAGTCAACGCGTCTTCACATTGACTTAACATTGAAATCACTCGCGCTTGACGCCTCTACCGCGGGTGGTGTAAACGTATGGCAAGCCATTTTAACTTTTATTCGTTGTGTTCTTGATATCAACAATTCAATTTTCACTAGTTAAAATTTTAATTTTTGATATCAGATATTACATTTCTACTAGTATCAATGGCAATTCTTGATATCAACAATTACATTCCCACTAGTAACAATGTTAATTCTTGATATCAACAATTCAATTCTTTATATCAAGAATTCAATTCTTGATATCAACAATTAAGTTATTGATCTCTGTAATTGTATTTTCACTAGTGAAATGTCACCATAGGCTGCCATTCAAATTCAATTGTTGATATCAAGAATTAACATTGTGTCTAGTGGGAATGTAATTGTTGATATCAAGAATTGCCATTGATACTAGTAGAAATGTAATATCTGATATCAAAAATTAAAATTTTAACTAGTGAAAAGGGAATTGTTGATATCAAGAACACAGCGAATAAAAGTTAAAACGGCTTTCCATATAAACGCAGCATTAGGAGCTTTATTTGTGTCGCTCGTCAAAATGTGCGTTCGTTGCGTCATGTGAACCTATGTGCATCATGTCTCATGTCAAAATACGTACTTGCTGCACACACGTCGAAAGGGTTTATGATAAAAGAGACACTCACATGAGATTAAGTGAGTATCTGGCAAACATAAGCATCTTTTTTATCATAAACCCCTTAGAAGCGTCTGCAGGCATGTATTTTGACATGACGCGCTGAATACATTCACTTACGTAAAATACATGCTTTGACATTGTGCACCCTCGATAAAGAAGTCACTGGCCGCCACAGGAGTGGGGTAAAATGTGCCAGTACACACCCAGAGACATATTTGTATATTTACCCGTATCCTGTCATTCTAGCACATAGAGGTAATATGTAAAATTCAAAGTGGCACCATTTAAGAAAATGGAGTATAGATACCTGCACACTCACGCATTAACTCTTTTTTTCTTCAAATCCAAACAAGAATTCTCAAAGGAAGTTGGTTGCTCTATAAAATGTAATCGAAAGTGGCTTTCCCCCTGCTAATGTTTTACCTGGAACCATACACGCAGGAATGTCTTTTATGTGGCCAAACTCACATCTCACTTTCTCCAACATTAACACATTCCCAGACTCATGAGCCTAAAATACAAATAAACTCCATCACGTTTTTACAGCTTTACGTTTGTTTGGATTTGATGGTTTACTGAAAATGAAAGAGTTAATGAAATATGATTATGTCTTTGTGAAAAGGACTACATAAAAACGAACACAAAGCAAATGTCTGAAAATGTTTTTAATGGATTAATTGCAAGTAAAACAGTTTATTAAAATATTTGTTTAGCCTTTTAAACTGTAAGAGAAGTGTGTGACATTGTGGATGTATACTTTGTTTAATTTTGCCCATTAACTTTTAACTTCACCATAGTAAAATTACAAACAAATATATGTGCAAAGGATGAAAACCATGAGAGATGGGAATGATTTTGAAGACCTCCACCCAGTCTCTTAAGACGTCTTTCCGCTTCTTTCAAACACTAGGTCCGTTTTCTTTACATTTTTTTGTCACTAAAGAATTCCCTCAAATTACCTCCATATGTTCATGAGCGACTCTCTTGGGGAACCGACGGAAAGTGAAATACTGCTGACTGAACATAAACACTCGATTCAATGAACGTGACCTCTCTGAAATTCTGTACATGGCAAACCACCAACTATTTCCATTTCTAGTGCTGTATAGTTATTCACTATTATCACACTGTTTTTATAATCGAGATGAATAGGTGTGATTTAACATTGTTAAACAATCTAGATGTGTAACAGTAGGTTTTTGTTATGCAAAATCTTGATCAGTCCCTGCATTTCGTAACTTTAAAGCAAGACAACACAGTTAAAAAAAATGCATCATGAAGTTAATTTGTTAAGTTGAAGTAACATAAAAATACAGTGGGGGAAATAAGTATTGAATGCATCAACATTTTTTTCAGTACATATTTCCAATGAGGTTATTCACATGAAATTTCCACCAGACATCAATATTAACTCAAGAAATCAACAAATGTAAAGAATTCACAACATTAAAGGGTGGAAAATATGTACTGAAATTGTTTTTGACCCATTTTGACCTAATACTTATTTTCCCCACTGTCTCACTTACCAAGATAAGCGGCAGATGCCACTAGATGGTGTGATTGACCAATAAGAATTGAGTATCAAGCGAGAAGTATAATAGGTGATAATGTTCTTTGTAACTGTGAACATAACTAACGTGCAGGAAAAATGCCAAAATCTAAAAAATAACATCATGTAAAGTTATACTGCATTGATGGTCATCATGACCACAAGACATCGGTACACGGTATCGGCTGCAAAATCCTGATCAAAGCATCCCTAGTCTTTTATTTGACATGGGGTTTATTATTTTCATCTGCTGTGAAGCTCCTGCTGCATTCCTCAAACTCAGACAGAAAGCAGGAAACACTGGAGCTTGAAAGTCGCAATAAAAAGTGTAAAGATGCTTGATACTAACAGCATCATAGAAAGACAGGAAACCACTATCCATATCCAAATAAACACCCACTCGTGCGGGGAGGCCAGAGTCTGAGAAGCTGAACTGAAGCCAATCGTGGTGGGCACAAAACTGCCTGCGGTCCCTACTGTAGTGTAAAGCCCAGGACAGATCATTCCTGCCAAGACCAGAACAGTCCCGCTGACATCTGTATGACACTCCAACAGCCCAAGAGTGGACAGAAGCCACATCAACCTCCCAGTAGTGGATGCCACGGCAGAATGAAGCTTCACCCATCACACAGTAAAAATCTTCAGAGGACAAAGAGGCAGAAGAAAGTCCAACATCTTCTGTCAGCCACACGGTGTTGCACTCGGGGTTAAACTTGAGTCTGTGATGTGCTGACGAGGAGTTGAACACAATATCATCCCCTGCAAGTTAAATAAAGACACCAATAAAGTATTTCAGGATGTTGCTAGCCATTTTAAATAAGGAGGTCATATTATGAGTTTTTTTTTTGCAATATTGCCAATTGCAATAATACTGCCCCTTGTGGTGCGTTCACACAAGACGCGGAACAGCCGGCAAATGCGAATGATTTACGTGTTAAAGGAATAGTCTACCCTTTTGCCATATTAAACTATGTTATTACCTCAACCTAGACAAATTAATACATACCTATCTTTTTTCAATGCATGCACTGTACAGCGCATTGTGAATGTGTTAGCATTTAGCCTAGCACCATTCATTCCTATGGTACCAAAAAAAAGTTTTATTTTGTGGCACCATACTTACTGGTATAACTCCTCATGTAACAGTCTTTAAATAGGGAAAACACGGAAGTGTTTGGTGGCTTCCCTGTTTGGTACCATAGGAATGAATGGGTCTAGGCTAAATGCTAACACATTCACGACACGCTGTACAGTGCACGCTTTGAAAAAAGATAGGTATGTATTAATTCATCTAAGTTAAGGTAATAACATAGTTTAATATGGCAAAAGGGTAGACTATTCCTTTAAGTCAATGCAAATAGGCATCCTGCAGCGCGGTAAGCGTGAATGGCACAAAGCGGATGGTACTGTTCCGTGCAAATTGAGCGATGAGTTTAAAAATCCAAACTTTGGTGGATTTTCGCGCTGCGTTAACCAATCAGGAGCTTGCTCTAGCAGTGACGTGATTACAGGAAGCGAGCTGAGGCAGAAAAACCAAACAACAATTGACGACAATCATCACCGCTATACGAGACATCTTCATACTTTTACAGGAATTAAAAGGATTTTGTTTGAAAGAAATTGAGTGAGGAGTTTGAACAATCAATTTGAACTATATAAATAAGCCTCTCCCATGACGTGAATTTACATGTGAATGTCTAGAATGAACGCGAATGAAACGAGTAAACTCAAAATGTTAAAGCGTCCAACTATGCATTAATAGCATGTTTTTGCCACTTCGTCCATGTTTGGTGAAAACGCCCAGTCAATCTGCACTATCCAACCACGTCACTGCCATTTAGTGCAGAGAGAGAAAATAATTGAAAGTGCAAGTGAGTTTCAATTTCAACAAACCACCATTATGGTGATCAGTGTTTGCATTTCATCAGCTCATTTGCATTTTAAAGGACACACCCAAAAACAGCACATTTTTGCTCGCATCTACAAAGTGACAATTTTAACATGCTATAATAAATTATCTGTGGGGAATTTTGAGTTTAAACTTCACATACGCACTCTGGGAACACCAAAGATTTTTTTACATCTTTAAAAATCTCATAATATAACCCCTTTAAAAGATGATGTAAGCAGGCCGTCAAAAAAATCAAATATAGTCAACAAATTGGAATTGGGCATCAAGATCTGCAGTGTAAATTCAGCCTAAAAAACTCTACCTACCAGCAAATGTCTTGCGGATGGACTGGAGCAATGGGGAAATCTTTGACAGAGCTGTGGGTTTTGCATGATTCCACTCAATTGTCTCTGAGATCTGATTTTCACAAGTTTTTTCATCAAATAAATCAGTCCTTACAAAACAAATGACAACACAGGACTTAATAATCTAAACAAACTAAGTGTTAACAGTGAAAACCACTAACAATAAATGCAAAGTTAGTAGCTTACCAGTCTGTGTTTTTTAAAGTCTGTAAAAAGAAAAAGTAAAATGTATTTAAATGTTCATATGTTTACATAACTTTAGCAAGCATGTTAATAATGCAGAGAAGAGTTAAGATAAAATGTTTTTTTGTTTTTTTTATAGGTCAATTACAAAAGAAAAAAGATACATTATTTTAGAAATTCAGTTCTAAAAGTGGCTGGATTGGACACTTATCAGAGTTACTGCATCAATTTAAATTAGAAATTTGTAGCTTTGGGTTGCTGTATGTGACCGCCCACCCTGTTCAGATCGCCAGCGACTAACAGTAGAGCAACATGATCTCATTTATTTAAAAAAAGCTTGGCAACTTCCAGCAGTGACCATTGGCGACTGGAATTGGGTATGTCCAGTAACACGACAAACTTGAGAAAAATGTAACTTTGTCCTATACATCAATAAAAACCTTATTTATTCAACTTCTGGTCATGTCAACCTTTTCATAGTTTTCTAGCTTATTTGGAGAGGATCATGACAGTCCTACATGTTTTGTGTGTAAGCACATGGCCTCTGTTTGTTTTGGTGTGCCATGTGCTCTCCTGTCTTTGTCTTGGCCCCGCCCCTCATCTTCTCATTAATTTAACACATCATTGTTTCATACCCTTCACCCTTTTCCCTTATTATTTGCTTCCCTATTTAATGCACCTGTGTTTTCTGTCCTGTGCTAGTTTTTTTCTTTTCCAGTGTGAAGTCTTTTATTATTTCATAGTCAATTCCCATCTTTGTAATGTCTTTGTCAAGTTTTTTGTTAAGTGTAGTGAAGTCTGCTTATTGTCTTGTCTATAATTAAAGTATTTTGTGTTCACCTGCTGTCTGCGCCTGGGTTCTGCCTCTGACATTCGTGACACTTGTATGTCAAAAAATTGACCCTTATGACTGGCATGACCTCTTTATTCATTGCACAATAAAACTAAATTAACACCAACGTAAACCGCTCACCTGCAGTAGAATCAAAGGGTCGTGAAAGTTTTGGGCCTGACCCAAGGTTTCATGTGCCTGTAGTAACCTACTTCTCAACCTGTTCATTCTCTCTGCTTTCTGTCTCACGCTTTGGCCCTCCTGTACCAGGTCCACCGAGAAACGCTTCTGCCAGGCTTTCTCTTCAAAACTTAAGAAAAGCCTCATCCTGCTCAAGACCTTTGTGCTTTCTTCCTGCTGATTCTCAATCTCCTCCTGTGTGTCAAGAAGATCAAGTAAGCGTTCAAAAAAAAAAAAAAAACTATTGACGTTTTACTTTTATATGACCTACCTTAGTGGCAGATGACTGTTCGTCTAGTATGGAAAGTCCATCTTGAACTTTAGACAGGTTAGCTTTAATACAGTCAAGTTTAACTTGACACTCCTCCTGTGTAAATTAATTATATATAAAAAAAAATCAACTTTAGAGTTAAATAAAAAAATCCTATCAAACAACTGATTATACCCGTCATTACTTTCAAGTTACTCTCATTTTGATTTAAATACGAAAAAATCTTACACATTTATATATTTGTTAATGTATTTCTGGGTTGCTTAAAGTGGTCATAGCATGAAAATTAGATTTTTGTTCCACGTTAAACTGCTGTAATTGAGTCCCCAGCACCACTAGTTTTGGTAAACCATTTTCTGCAAGCATGTGAAAAAATACGTCATTCAGATTTCGCCTGTTTTGTGATGTAGGTAGCAATTATAATAATACCACCCATTAATCTGCACTATTCAACCACAGCACTGCCATTTAGTGCAGAGAGAAAGAGAGAGAGAAAAAATAATTGACAGCACAATTGAGTTTAAATTTTTACAACCCACCATCATTGTCATCAGTGTTTTGATTTCATCAGCTTATTTGCATTTTAAAGGACACACCCAAAAAAATTTCTCACACCTACAAAGCGGCAATTTTAACATGCTATAATAAATTATCTGTGGAGTATTTTAAGGTAAAACTTCACACATGCACTCTGAGGACACCAAAGATTTATTTTACATCTTAAAAAAATCATAATACGACCCCTTTAAGAACATTTCTTGGTTGTCTGAACGTTAGAGGAATGTTACATTCTATCATTTTCAAACATTGACAATGTCATGTTTTAATGTTCACACAATTTTTAAAACAACTTTTTTAACTCGTAAAAAAAGAGATAACTCGTCAATAAAGAGAAAACGCTTCCCTGCCAATGACGAGAATTTATGGCTTTCCGCAATACCGTTATTATCCACTAACTTATACAATCCGGAAGTAGGGCCTCACATGAAAGAGCTCTGTGTATATTTTAAGGATCGCTCTGCATCTGATCTCCATCAAAAGTCCTTCACAAAAATGTAATTATCTCAGCATTTTTTTGCTCAAAATTTGGTGTTTTTGAAGAAACCTACCTATATTTGAGAGGTGATAAAAAGAGAACTAATGAAGGTAGGATGAAATGTTTTTTTTTTAAAGCAGAGGGTCTGTTCTTTCATTTGATATATTGTTTGTTTATATATTTAAAGAAGAAAATTTTCTGGAAGGAATTAAACTTTTGTTAAAATCATGAAAAATGCTGGCGCTAAAACGCTGGCGAGGAAAGAGTTAATTACATTTTTGCTTATGTAAATGATGAAGAAACATTGCATTTTGTTACAACTGTTATAAAACATTATTTCTGAATGTTCGGTAATGTTTAATTTAAAGTAACGTTCAAGAAATGTCCTTAAAACTTTTCTCTGTTAGCTGGGTCTATGCTGATTTATATTGGGTGCATCACAATTCAGAGGTTGCATCCTTCGTAGGCTGTATTAAAAGAGGCCAATGACGTCACCTGGCCGCCACCGGGCCGCCACGAAGGGCTGTCCATTTCAAAGGTTCCTTCACATGCAGCCTCCAAATGTGGCCTTTGTTAACTGTAGTTAAAATGTAAATTTTTTCAAATTAAAGGTCCTTTTTACTTTTTCACTATTATAAATGATGTTTCAGTAATGATGTGAATTAATATTATTGCTGTAATAATGTGCGTTTTACTTTTGAATATTTCTAAGGTTGTTTTTTTGGGTAGTTTAATCTGCAACACTGGGTCATATTTTCTAAAATAAAAAATATTTGGCTCCATATTTATTTTTAAAAGTCTAAGACGTCACTGCTGTTGTCTTCTGATTGGCGTAGTGGGCGGGAACAGCAAGTGACGCAACTCTCCCCGTAGGCTAGACCGTCTCATTTCAGTTCGCTTCGTGGACTTTAGAGGCTGTAGCCTTCAAATACAGACTCTTGTCTTCAAAGTCCTCATAAGAAGGATCCAGATCCTCGAATTTGGATGCACCCACTGACTGCCGCCCTTTGTTTTGCATCCAGTTAGCTCCGTGACGTAGGCGCTAAAATGGGAATAAGAAATGAGATTAACCTTAAAACTATCCATGGAGTCAGAGAGTTTGACCACATTGTGACCCTGCAGATGTTTGGCTTCTGATGGTAACATGCAGTACACACACAGAGCAGTGCTGTCAGTCGTACAGAATAACTCCAGCTCTTTCCCATGTACTTTACACAGTCTGCTGGTGTTAGCCACTGGATCGATCAGCACGTGCTGTCGCAGTGTGTTATTCTCCAGATGAGGCATCACGTGCACAGTGCAGTAATACTCGTCGCATTTAATGCAGACTTTCTCCGCTGCCAGTTTCTGTTCACCCTTACACACGCTGCACTCGATACCCGTCTCTTTCTTACTCTGGTATTTTTCAATGATGTTACTGAGCACGGTGTTTTTCTTGAGCTCCACTCTCGAGTCGCACGGAGACAAACACAGAGGGCACGTGTAATAGCGAGTCCTCGCGCGCTCATCATCATCGGTTTCTCTCAGGGATCTCTTCAGGTCGTGGACACACCGCTCGCAGTAATTGTGACCACACGGTAAAGTTACAGGTTCTTCAAATATATCCTGACAAACTGCACAGATTAGCTCTTTATCCAGAGAATCCATGACTGAGTTTAAAGCTAACAAGACGACACACGTATCGTAACACTTCAAAATGTTTCCTAGTAGGGTGTTTCTCAATATGCTTCCTTGCTCCTACATACGACCCGGAAACCGATAGCGCTTTGCCATGTTGTTGGTGGATCCCTCGGAGGAATTTAAGGCAAGAGTCGGTATTTGAAGGCTGCAGCCTCTGAAGTCTACGAAGCGAACTGAAAAGAGGCGGTCTAGTTTCCCGCCAAGCACTGGACCCAACAGCTGAGACCTTTCACGCTTTTAAAAAATAAAAATGGCGCCAGATATGTTTTCTTCTTATTATTATTATTTTAGAAAATATGACACATTAGGCTTGTTTGAGATGCGCCTCGCCTGAAATTTAGACGAGAGCAGGAGGCTGCAGTGAGGGGAGGAGTGAAATGACTTTTTAAAGGGATAGTTCACCCAAAAATGAAAACCTTCTCATCATTTACCAACTCTCATGTTGTTGCAAACCTGTATAAATTTGTTCTGATGGAGACAAAAGAAGATTATGTTAAAGAATGTTTGTAAACAAACCGTTCCTGAGCCCCATTCACTTTAATAATAGGAAAAAAGAGTACTGGATGAACTAATCATTTCTGTTTCAGATTCAGAACCCATATGTTGCGCAATGCCCATGCACAGTCAACACAAAATGAACGAATCACTCTCTGAGACAACTCGGTAGTCACGAGTCATATTAAAGATTCGTTCAAGATGAACGAATCGTTCATGAACGACACACCACTAGTCTGTAACAACATGAGAGTACCGTCGCCATCTTGGCCGTGCGTCACCACCATAGACTGTAAAAAAAGATGGACGTAGTGTCCGTGACATTACCCATAGCTTTCTGAAGATCGTTTTTAAAACTTAAACTAGGTGGTGCCTGCCGTCGCCATCTTGGCTGCGCGTCACCGAGCATCACTCGCAGATATCCGAAAATGGGTAAAGTGGCGGGACCTGGGTGAAGCTGAGGTGACTGGTTGCTGAAACAATGCCCGCCTAGCTCGACTCTAGTTACAGCAGTGGCTGTTCAACCATCACTCAAGTGGCCACGCCCTTAACTATAAAAAAATCACCCCTCACAGTTGTGATGAAGGGCAAAATTAGCTATACAGACCAAAGACACTTTGTACCAGACTGTAAACATATTATTTTCTGCTGTAAAGTTGTTTTAGGGGCCTGTTGATGAATTGCATTTTAAGTCACTTCTGTATAGAGTGATGGGAAGGTTGCCCCTCGGACGTAACTCGGACACTTTTCTAACCGGCATGCATCTCACGGCAATCACCGGTGATCAATTTTGCGCAAGGAATGAGGTTAACTTATCCTATGCGGAAGTGTTTTTATACACAGAAGCCCTATTATATCTCTTTCAATATATGTTTTTCTATTAAAAGAATATTTCTAAAACATTTTTTTTCTGTTTCAATTATTTTTTCTTTTTATAAGATCACAAAAGGAAAAATGCTTGCTAGCTAGCAATACCAACTTTGGCCCCCAGGTGTCACTACAACATGAAATCTTGTGGATATGTAATTATTCATTGAGGTTACATATGCTTGATATGGCATTTGTTGTCATTTATAGCCGCTGTAATTATTTTTAACCCAACACTTCACTGGGTTACAGGTTGGTTCATTTGTTTTCACAGACAGTTGTTGACCCAGGATGGAGCAGGTTTCAGTGAGGAAAAAATATTTTCATTTACTTGGAGAAACAAGGTGTGTATCAACGTTTTTTTTAAATATAAGTTATGGTTGTGCAAGAGAATAAAGTGTGAAGTGTGCATGCATGGACATGTTTTCATTTTTGACGTTGCGCTTCAGGGCTTCCGTATTTTATCGGTTAAATCTTTAAATCATGTAGTTATTTATTTAAATGTGTACATTTTACTTTCTTATTAAACAGTAAGTTACATTCATACTTTGCAGTATAGGGCTGTTAGATTATGAAAGATAAGTCATAATAATAAATTATATTTGTAGAAAAAAATATTTTTCATAAAAACATGTTCTTGTACGTACTTCATTACCTTTGTCTATAAATATATTAATTTTGAATTATTGTAGTATTATATTAAAAATCTCTGTCCCCTTTGTTAGAATCATTGAATTACATGAGAGATTCCTTAAATATCCACTTGATGGCGTCATCTCACCGATTTTTAGTCTATTAAATCTTTTCAGGTAGACTTTTAGTTGTTTCTGTGGTATATACATATTTTCATAAGAAATCTCTAAGCATCACTTCACAACGATTAATTTTACAGTGTTCATGTCACGTAACCAGGTTATGTATTAACATAAAAAATTACTATTAATATCATACTACATGTAGGCCTACCTATGTAGCCTACATGTAGTATACTTAGTATTTTTAAATGTTATTATTGGTGTTGCTTCGGATTACTTCAAGGTTTAGTTTGTTAGAATTTTTAAATGCATTAGAAATCCTAAAATAATAAAACATTTCTATAGAGAATTTGTTTAATCTTATTAAAATAATCAAATACATCAGGTTGCGCTTTGCTGGATCACTGCTGCTATTTGTAAGAGGCAGCAAGCAGCTTTTGTAATTTATGACAGAAGTCAGGTGTTTGGTTTGTCATTTGTAATTTTTGCAGATGCTTGTTATATATACGGTTGTGGCTCGATACTGTGAAACATCGAGGAGAAAGATCAGATATTAATATACACTCATCACAGTCACAACAGATATCATGTCAGGAGGGACTGGAACTTAACAATTATATATTTACATTTATTCTTTAGTAAACGTTTAATTTCAAGAAAACATTTCTTGGTGGGACAATGTAGTAGTTTGAGGTACACATGGGCTTCACCTTATGAAGAAACTAAGATAGACTAAACCAAAGCCAAGTATGATTGATTAAACGAGCAACAACTGACTTATAATCACACAATCTTAGATGAACATCAACTGTAAATAACAGATGAACACATTAAATTTGTCAAGATCTCATCAGAGGAGGATTAAACACAAACAGCATTACCATCTTGTATAATCTGTGGTAAATATTGTTGGTTAACCCTCATTTTGTTTTAACACAAATAAATAAGTACACTTAACCAACCTAAACCCTGAAAAATGTCCTCCATCATGCAAGTGTTTTAGTTTAATGCACGAATTGTACAATTTCTCTCATTAAAGAAATTTCAAGAAATTTTAGGTTTAATCAATTTATTTTCGCTTATTTAAATCTCTGGATTTAAAAAAATTACCCATACAGGAAATGAAGATGTTATATAAGTCAACTGTGCCCAGAATGTATTGGTGAAGTTTCAGCTCAAAATACCCAACAGATCATTTATTATAGCATGTCCAAAATGTCCCTATTCGGCTGGTTTTAATGTCTGTACCTTTAAATGCAAATGAGCTACAGCTCCTCATTCCTTACAAACAGACTGTGAGCGCTTTTAGTTAAAGTAGATCTAATTTAATACAGTCTGAGACAATAGTAACTTGGACAGCGTACAACTTGCTGAGGATGGAAACTATTGTAATGCAGGACTGTAAGTGGGTGGGGCTTTATCAATGTGACCTCACATTGATAAAAGAATCAAAACGGCATGTCTAATGAGACTGCTCTGGTTTAATGGGGATTAAAAAACAAGGAGCGGTGGATTTTTTTCATCATAGGGTGGTTTTGTTCACACACTGCCAACACACATTATGTCCAAACACCTTGTAAAAGTAATTTTAAAGGGCACCTATTATGCAAAATAGAAATTTGAATCTTTTTATGTAATTAACAAGCACATTTCAGTGATGATGTGAGCCACATGTAAGCTGTGATTGTAACAAACTACCCAATTTAAGGAAACACTGATCATCATAATGGTGAAAACATTTTCAATAAAACATTAAAATCTTAATCTGGTGTTCATTTTCAAAATTGAATGGTAGAAAAATTACAAAGTCAATTTGTTTTGTCTAGTCAGTATGGTCGTACTTCAAAACGAGCGGAGTGAGGGGATGGCTTCCGGGCTCAAGCCCCGAATGTTTTGTCAAAAGCCACAAATGTTTTGTCAAAAGCCCCGAATCTTTTCAGATCTGTAAAAATGCATTTATCCAGTACGCATGTTGGCAGCTTCCAGCTTCAATCTCTTACATTGCAATATACTTTTTGTGATAATTGTTAGTGCAAAGGGGGAGAAAAGAGGGTGGAGAGAGAGATCAGAGCGAGAGAGCGCTTGAGAAATTGTTCTGCTAGTGAAGTCAAAATTTTTTATGTAGCTTCATAGTTACTGGATTACAGCAAACATATTTTGCCTATTTTTGGATAAGAGAAGTTAAAGTGTCATTGACCACCATGCTTTGGAACCCCTAGATTTGGGCTAAGCCCCCAATGTCTACAATGTCTGGCTCCGCCCCTGCTTCAAAACAATGCTTTGTCAAGACAACTTAAAAAAATAAATTTGTAACGTGATGACATTATTTTAGTTATTTAACAGAGAATGTACTGTACTGTGCAAAAGGCCACCACCACCAGACTTGTTGTTTAAAACATTTTAATGTCCATCCATATTTATTTTTCAATCTGTTTTATTAAGATACAAACAGAAAATACAGGAAATATACACAAAAATAAAAAAAAAACATTTTCAGGACTTAATGTCTTCTTTAGGTATCGTCTGTGTTTAGTGTGACCTCTCTTGGCACCAAACAAATCTTGAGCGTTTTTGAGCAGAATGAAGTAAAAAGACTAATTTCTTTAAAATTAGAAATGAAAACTGAAAACAACTTGCACTGACATATCTTAAAAAAACATCAGTCCCCTTTGTTTTGCCTCAAAATGCATGCCAGTAATGTTTTTAGTAAGGCTTGTTTGTTAAAACTAGTTATATAGTATTGCCACATCTTAAATAGTTTAATTTGCGTGGAGGTCACCTGAACATTTAGAATACGTCATAAAAAGACGTCATAAAAACATTAATTCTGGCTCTTCATGGGAGGTTGAAATGATGTCTTTTTGACATGCCTTGCTCAGTGGGAAGGCTTATGCATGTCTGATCTCAGTGCATGTCTGTATTTGTCTGTATTTGCATAGCTGGCAATGAGGTATTCCAAAAGTAAAAGTAATTTTATATTGTTTAAACTATTTAGGCAAAATATTAGATCAGCTATTTAACATTTTTATGTAAAATGATTAGCAATGCAATATTTGCATGAATCTTTGCAGGATTTCATACTGGAACATCTGTGATTCACAAGCTTCAACATTAGCAGCTTTGCTTGTTTGTCTATTGTATACTTTGACTAATTTTCTTAGGCTCACAGCTCATAAAACTGTGATATTTTTAAATTTGTTCCACATTTCATCAAGTCTGCACATTTTTCCCCAGTCAGCATAGTAAATGTGTTAGTCAGTAGTTTGTACTCGAAAGTTGCCATTCCATATCTGGTAACACAGTAGAGTAACTGCCAGTAAAACAACACAGTTTCATTCTGGATTACAGGAGACAAACCAATGTGCAAACCCACTTCCCCTCATTGAAATAGTGGCAATCCTGGAGCTATACAGGTGCTATATGGCCCTGTCCCAAATGGCGCACTTTATGTGGACTTTCAGTCTCGTGGCCTTAAATTGCACATGCTCGCAAAGGCCCTGTCCTAAATATGGCACACTCCAGACTTGTGTACTTCCTCAGAGTCCACACTTGATGACATCAAGAGCCGACGCGCTGTTAGAAATTTTGTGAGGTGCGCGTCAGGCTACGGATAGCCTACGCCGTAGGACCTACGCAAAACTATAAATCGCCCTTAAGTGAGCATGTGCAATTTAAGGCCATGAGACCAAAAGTCCACATGAAGCACACCATGTGGGACAGGGCCGTAGTCTACGTGTCCATAGGGCAACGTCAGTCCTGGAGTGCCGATGTCCTGCAGATTTTAGGTCCAACCCTGATAAAACCTCGCCTACCTGTAGTTTTCAGGTGACTCTTTAGACCTTGATTAGCTTGTTCAGGTGTGCTTGATTAGAGCTGGAGCTAAACTCTGCAGGACATCGGCACTCCAGGACTGATGTGCCTACCCCTGCCGTGGGGGGGCATCTGTCATTTTTACGCTCTGAAGTGTGCTCACCAGCGCTCCCTTTGCACCCTTGATGCATTCTTTAGCGAATGCCACACTGCTGCAGGCTCCACGCACTTTACCAACCCAGAAGTCCAGATGGGAGGAGTTCACACTGATGGGCGACTTCTCTTCCTATTTCCGTGGTGACGGTCAAGTCTGTCCCAAAATATGAAATCTAGGTCTCTGCGGAACAAAAAGGGGCATTTTCAAACTGGGATAAGGTGTTTTGAACCATCCAATCCAAAAAGTATGGAAGCCCTGAAAAGCCATACATCATAATTTTTTTACACCTATTTCAGTTTGAAAACGCCCCAAAATTGGTAAACGCCTCTTTTTGTTCTACAGAGACCCTGGTCTCCAAAATACGATTCCGGTGCACACTCGGGGACTCTTGTCAAGGGTCCCCAAGGTCTGCACTACATGATGTCATCAAAGTGTGGAATTTAAAGGTACATTCACATTATAAGTGACTTTGTCTCTGTGTCACTCGTCTCTTTCAAAAGAGGCGTTTCTATATCTGGTTGTCATAAACAAACGAGTAACGTCCACTACAGTAACTGATGAGAGACGGATGACGTTAACTCCACTGCTTCGTTCTCATTGGAAGTTGCTCCCGAAAGTTGCTCATAATTTTAAAAGTTAAACATTTCTCAACTTTGTCCTGTGTCTGGACATGCCCCATCCAGACACCAACGGTAACTGTCACTCATGTCGCAGGAAGTCGCCAAACTTCCATTGAAATCAATGAGATTATGTCACTCTGCTACTGCTAGTCGCTGCTCAAGGAAGTCCACAAGTCCATCTGGGACAGGGCGTATGTGATCTCAACCAGTGAATTAAGCCTGGAATACCCTGCAGGATTTTTGCCCTCCTGTAAGATCATTACCTTATCACACTGTATGGCATGGATCGTTTAAACTCATGTACAACAAGCATGTAGACTGTACGATGATGACACAGAAGCTTTGGTGGCTGCGTCACACGTTAGCGCAACGTCACCAGCATGCGCTCGTGATAAACAAATACCAGTACGCAGGTCGTAGCAGCAAACACACTGTCAGAAAACTATCGTAGGCTATCTTTGGACGCAAGACCAGGAAAACGGACGTCTTTGAACCTCTCTCACTGTACGACATAAGACCACCGAAGAAGAGCCACGATCACAGAAATCGCAACAATTGTTTCACAATGGCAATCTTTCGTCTGGGACAGCCAAAAATCGTGCAGTGTATCCTGGGCTTTAGACCGCCACCTATCCATTCAGCTACACGCCGTCTTTCTCCAAAACCCCGCCCACTAATTGCATATCAGCCATCCTGATGTTAGCAAATCTAAACAGTGTCATGTAGTAGGGAAACATGATTTTTTTCAATTAATATTGTTCATTTCACACAATTTTGTACTTACATGGACATTTTTTTATGATTGCAAAGCTGTCATGTTTTTAGACTGACTGCTAACTGATAAACTGCTAAGTGAATGCTATGACATAACCCACCCATCTGTACTGAATGCATTGTTTTATTTACGTTCTCAAGGAACGCTGTCGTAAAATAATGGGAAAAGTTTATTTTTATGTGCCGTATCTAAAGATAAAGCGTTGTGTGAAAAGGAAAGGACACAGGCGAGGATCAGGAACGTAACGTTGTGGGAATGTCATGACTTTGGACCAGAGTTCACCAGGGCTGGTCCATTTTTCCTGCGATTGGAATTCCTGTCAAAATCCCTCTTTGTTTGGACAGAGATGGGTCGGGTCCATGTCACATACACATCCGGCTACAGATCGGACGTATGCCAGAGCTGGTACAGCAATATTTACAGTGGATGAAATGTAGCCTACAAATGTGGGCAGGAGACAGTTATTCACACCGGCCTGCCAAAACTCTGCTGACTATTACTACATAACACGATGTTTACAGTCTAATGTGCACAATCTTTGTCATTCATATATTGATTTTGACAGCATTATTAGGTTAAATAATAAACTCAAGGCTTTTAACTCATATGTCAGATCTGATAAATGACACGTGTAGTACAGACTATTGTGTAAGTAAAATGTGTTTAAGTGGTTGTAATTGGAATGTTCAGTACAGTATTGAATATATTAGTTGTGAAAATAAATACACACATAATACGCCATACAGGTTATATGTTTAGGTGTTATTTACGTACTTGGAAATACGAACATACTTTGGACTTTGGTTATATTTATTGATCTCCTTTCAGGTGTGCCATTTGATTATAAGTAGATTTCATTTGCACTTTGACCTCTCGGTATGTCAAAGGAAATGATACATCTTTAATATACTTAGAAATAAACTATTAATTGTACATGCTAAACTTGCAGATGACCTGACCATTTGTAATGTAAATAGCAAAAATTTGTTTTTGCATTTGGTCTCAGTATTGGTGTCTTGTTTACCAGTATAAATATCTACACATTTTTTAATTGAGAAGGAAAATGATCTATTAGATTAAGTCTTGTTTTCTGTTTTTTTTATTTAGTTTAGGAAAAAAATATGACAGTGATGTAAGAATAAACTTATTTCAGATCAAGTTTTATTACTACACTGGCAGATATTTACTCAATAGTTTGGGTAAATTTGCATAGGAAGTGAATGCATCACAATTTAAGATTTTTAGATCTGTTTGCTGGAAATCAAGACAAAAAGCCAAGTAAAACATTCATTTGTAACTTGTTTACATTAGGACAATTTGCTCGTAAAAGGATATATACAGGCTTTGTGTCCGTACACATGCATTGTTATCCTTGTCAGGATAAGATTTTCTCTGAATGTTTTCAGGAACAAAAGCACAACTAGGCAGAATGGTTTAACAATCAGGTCAGGTCAGGTTTTGTCCACATGGTGGGAGGCAGCCAACAATATTTGTGTGTTCAAGATGGCTATTTGTGAGGTCCAAATATTTGTACATTCCTTCTCTAATATGTCAAAAACAACACTTTATTCTGAGATTCCTCTTTCAGAATAAAAAAAAGATAAAAGAGTGAACATTACATGCATGATCCTCTGGGTACATCATTAAAGGTCATATACATTTGGTAAATAATGCTCTTTTACAATAGGATAGGATTAGTCCTCATCAACCTTTTTCCTTCAGAATTTTGGTTCCCAGAATGCTTTGCATGAAGCTGTTATGTTATAGTTTATTCTCTAAAGTTAAAGACTTCATGTTTAAAGTTCATTTAACTTTAAGCTGTTGCCAGTAACATAATAAATTCACAGTAAGTGTTATGTTTCTTATTTTATGTATATGCTTTGGCAATACGTACACACTATCATGCCAATAAAGTACTTTAAGTTTAAATTGATAGAGTGGTTGTGTGTAAAGAAAGTTGGAATATGTATGAAGGAAAAAATTACAGGTTTGTGCGTGCGTGCATGTGGGACCAGCAAGTGAATGTGTGTGTTTGTGGACCGAAAGAGAGAGAGAGAGACAGTGTGTGTAAAAAAAAGTGAGAGGGAGTAAATGTGTGTGTGTGGAAAGAGAGAGAGAGAGAGCAGTGAGTGTGTATTTGCTTGGAGAGAAAGAGGTGACGTCACATGTGGGGAGTACATCTCGGCGTGCGCGAGTAAATTCAGTTCTGCTGTTTGTGCTTGACGGGGTACTCTTCTCTTCATTGTTCACGCAACTGGTTTACTCGCGGGAAGTTTATTTAGTCAGGGGTCCGTGGCGCGAAATGTTCGCTTGTCAGCGCGCGTAATAACCAGCGCGTAAACGCGCACCTTTAGCACAGGTAACAGAGAACTTCCGGAAGAACGAGCAGATCGGGTTACCTCGCGAGCCCAGATTTTATACGAGCCACTGCGACTTTAAATCAGAATCGTGAAAAGAAAAACAGCACAGCCATGTCGGAACTGAAGAAGAATAAGTTATTTATGGTGCTGATGGATGTTATATGTGTGTTTGTGGGTGAGTTTAATCTCTTTTTTACTTATGGATGTTGATTGTTAAAAAGAGTTCAATAAAGTTCACCTGTCACCTTTTTCCTGTAGGATACGAACGCATACAACATACATAATCTGCATTTTTTTAATGCGTAACCCATATTTGTTTAAATTGTTTGATATTATGCGGCATATGCCTTAAGGGTTACATTCTTATATCTGATATAACATTCTGACAAAATGTATCATCTAAGTAATAATTGTGTGTTTCATGCCACTAAAAATACCATGATGCAGTACCATGGTAAGGTCAGTGTAGGAGGTAAGAAGTTGCCATTTATATAGCTAGTGAACTACTTTTCTAAACATTGCACAAATGTTGTGTTGTTTCAGCTCATGGTTAATTAAAATATAAAGCCTGACCGATTGGTTTCAAATTAACAGAAAATGACTCAGTCATGGGTTGAAAGCAAGCCATTACTTTACTTTTTGCACACCAAAGGCCTTATTTCAAGTAAATCAGTCTATTACCTATTATAATTATTGTGAAACAATAATTTGTTAAGGTTATGTTAGGGTGTAACAATCATTTTATTTGGGAAGGATATGTCAACCCTTTATACTTTAAGTGTTAACATTCATAACATTCATTCTAAACATTGTTTGCACAGATTTACATATTACATACTTCACCATCTAAGTGATAATAATGCATTTCCTCGTCCCATGTGCTCATGATTGTGCCCAAGAGTCTTTCATTTTCAGCTGTTTTGTAAGCTCTCCATTTGCAAACCACTGCTTTTTTATTGCCTGTAATTGTTAGTTAATAACTTACATATTTATAGCATCATAGCTATTGTAACATATTCAACCGTGCTTGCTTTAGTCAATAAATACATATTTAATAATTAAGGATGACAAAAATACTGTGGGAAAAAAACATTTATTTTGTATAGTGCCTTTAAAAGTAGCATCTTAAAGCACTTCACATAACATTGCCGGCAGTAAATACTAACAAACAATACAATAATAACTAATAAATAACAAACAAAGTAATCACATGAATCAAATAAAAGCTACCCTAAAAGGGATTCCTAATTTCTGAGGGCAGGGTATTCCTCAATTTCTTTCTTTGAAAAATCTTCCATAGTTTCTAGCCGTGTTGTTTGGACAATTAAAGACCAGCTTCAAAAGAGCGTAGAGCACCGATAGGAATGTAGGTGGTTAACAGTTCACAAAAACATTGAGGAGCCAAATTATTCAAGGCCTTCTAAGTGAGCATGAGAATTTTTAAATCAATACAAAAACTAACAGGAAGCAATTTTTCCAGTATAGGTGTGATGTGCTCCCTTGCACTGGTCCTAGTCAAAATTTTAGCAGCTGAAATTTGTACCAACTGTTATTTACTTTAGCAACTCAAGCAAGCAAAGCATTACAATAATCAATACGTGAAAAAAAAGTTTTGATTAACTTTTCAGCCACAGAGAAAGTTAAAATAGGACGTAATTTTCCAATGCTTCTGAGATGAAAAAATTATGCTTTGACTGTGTTACGAACATGATGATTAAATGTTAAATTGCCGTCAAATATCACCCCCAGATTTTTAGTTTAGTTTGGAATTGTAAAGCAGAGCCATAAGCATCACTTCAGTCTTGTCACTGTTTAGACTGAGAAAAATTTCAGACATCCATTTCTTAATCTCTCAGTAAAACATTGAGAAAGAAAAGACACAGGCAGGCATATCTGGTTTTGAATGTATATAGATCTGGGTGTCATCAGCATAAAAGTGAAAGTTAAGACCAAATGTTCTTCAAAGTTGGCCAAATGAAAATGTAAATACTAAAAAGAAAAGGGCCCAAAACTGATCCCTGGGGAACACCAGAGTGCACCACACCGACCTCAAACTTGCAGTCACCCATCACAACAAACTGCTTACGATCAGAGAGGTACAACTTAAAATGTAGTGATGTATAGTGTCAAAAGCGCCATTAAGATTGGGAAGAATCAGTAGCTAGACGGACAGAATTGGAAGCCATTAACAAGTCATAGTGACCTTAACTAATTCTGTTTTAGTGCTGTGGAGTATACAGAATCCAGACTAAAGTGGCTCAAACAGATCATTAGAGGAAAGATGAGAAGCCACTGTTTGTTTTAACTGTTTGGTGAGAAATGGAAGATTAGAGATGGGGCGAAAATTATTTGATTATTAAAGTTCATGTTAGTTTTTGGAACGGGGTGACAGCTCAACAGCACAACACCGGTGCCCAGTGTTGTTAATGATAATTTTCAAAAAAAACAAGAGAAAGGGAATCAAAACATGATTTAAAAAGACAAGATGGTATCGGAAGTTAAGGCTTTCACTTTTGATACCCTATTACATAGTGACTGGGAATAATAAATGGCAAAGTTAAAAGAGGGAGATGCCAGAAAATGCAGAAATTTAAGGAGGAGGTAGCAGTAGTATGAGTGGTGGTAACAATGGGATTACATATATTATCAATTTTAGTAGTCGCCCACTATACCTGTAATGTTACCCCTGGCTGGTAAACTGAAGAGTGAAAGTGTTACCTACACTAAGATGCATCACAGGCTAACATGAGTTCTGCTGAAGTATACACACAAGTCATTATAGTAATCAGGGTGGCCTTTAGGGAGGTCTGCATGATTGGGGTTATAGTTCAAGTGAACAATGTCATCTATGCAAAACATTTTGTGTAGCTCTGCTCATATACACTTTAGTTGCACTTTACTTTTATAATGACTTCAAAACATAGACCTGTTCAGATGATTGGATTAACAGAATAATCATGTTTAAACATAAATCAGTCTGTCTTGCTTTGTGTTGGGTATATAACTGTGTTCATTTACCAGTGCTGACACACAAGAGGTCTGGTTACTCAAAATTTTTACACCGTACACAGGTACAGAGTAAAAAGTCAATGTTGCATACCTGTAAATGTAACTGTATCGTCAATAGTAGAACTTCAGCCTAAACGTTAGCATATGGCATTTACTAGCATACAATGCTAACTCAGCAGTCACAACTTTTTTTTAGCATTGTACTTAATTTAATGTGTAATTAATGTGGACTGTTTTCCAGCTTTCTTTTGTATGCAAAAGGTTAACATAAGAAGGAGGAAATAATCGCTTTTGAGGCTCACGATATTCATTCTTCGTCACCTTTATAAATTTAATTAAAGGGACATTTAACTTTTTTTGAAAGTATGCTCATTTTCCAGCTCCCCAAGAGTTAAACATTTGATTTTTACCGTTTTGGAATCAATTCAGCTGATCTCCGGGTCTGGCGGTACCACTTTTAGCATAGCTTAGCATAATCCATGGAATCTGATTAGACCATTAGCATCGCGCTCAAAAATAACCAAAGAGTTTAAAGAATTTTCCTGTTTAAAACTTGAATCTTCTGTAGTTACATTGTGTACTAAGACCGACGGAAAATTAAAAGTTGTGATTTTCTAGGCAGATATGGTTAGGAACTATACTCTCATTCCGGCGTAATAATCAAGGACTTTGCTGCTGCAACATGCCTACTGGGGGGCGCATTGATATTATGCAGCAGCCGAAAATAGTCCCCTTAGTATCTTTCAATAGCAGGGGACTATTTTCAGGCACTACGTAATATCATTGCACCTCCTGCAGCCATGTTACGGCAGCAAAGTCCTTAATTATTACACCAAAATGAGAATTTTGAGAGTGATTCTTATGGTCTAATCAGATTCAATGGATTATGCTAAGCTATGCTAAAAGTGCTAGCGCCAGACCCGGAGATCAGCTGAATGGATTCCAAAGTTGATGGAGTTTACATCGCAACCACTAGATAGCATTCTTATCTTTAAACTTAAACAGTGACCGGAAGTACTAGCATAGCGGTGCGCCACAATTTTCTTTTGCTAAGGTTTTCATATGGTGGTGTGTTCTTAATGACAGCTTTCCTGAAATTATATCCTATTATATTCCTAAAACAGGAAATATCCCAATATTTTCCCTCGTTTTTACAGCATCGCAAGTATCTTGTATTGAAACATATCGCTTTGCTAAATTCTTGCCGATACGCAGCCCTAGTGTAACCTACATAACGGTGAATCTGTGATAACGATGACATCATGTGCATGTGTTACTTCAGTCTTTAGGTAGGCACGAGGATGACCAAAACGACAATGGAGGTCTACAAGACTGTGTTTGGTGCTCAAGATACTCAGTTTATTAACACTTCTCCAACAAATTGTACCAAAATTGCTGCTTTTTGTATGACATCATCATCTGTCATGCTTTGCCATCTTGATTGTTTGTATTATCGCTCCGTAAAAGAATGTGTATGTGTGCAGGCATGCAGTGTTTCTTTACAAGGTAACATCGCCATCCACTGGCCTGGCACAGCGTTTTTAGTTGTCTTTGCGGATCCATTTAAACATAAATCTTTATGCTTACATTGGGACCTTTGAAACACTGGAAATTGCACTACTTCAAACGATACAAAAAAGCAGCATTGATTGGCTGCATGCAATCAGATGTTCTGGTATAGTGGGCGTGGCTTGCATGTAGAGCCCACCTGTTTCATTCAACTGCAAAGTTATTCGTCTTTCCTGTTCTCAGGGGGCTTAAGATAATGTTTCCCCTCCCCGCATTTGTCTGCACATTCTTTCAGCAGTTTTTTGATCTGTAAATGTCTCAGTGCTGCATGTCAAGACTTGATCCACATGCAGGTCTGTTCAAGTTCAGTTTCAGGAGTCCTTCAGTTGACGTTCCTGTGCTCTGCTTTTTTCTCACTGCTGTTAGCTTCATAAAGAATCTTCCATTTACATGTCTGACCAGACAAAGGCAAATATTTGCGAACACGTCTGGTTATTCGGACTCGCTGAGGGGGTAGATGTTCAGGGTGACATTTTGACTTGAGTGTTTCACTGTTCTGTAGTACATCACTGCTCAAATACACAGTAATATTTCTCAGCAAAAATTAACCATTTATTGCCATTGCTTTGCTTAGGCACATTCGTATGCTTATAAAAAATATATTAAATTATGCGGTGCAGAGAGATGCTCTGTTACTTTCAAAAGTGACTGCATAAACATTTCTCGCCTGGCCTTCAGTTTCTTAAAATTAACTCTTTCCCTGCCATTGAGTTATCTCGTCAATTAAGAGAAAACATTTGCATAAAAATGTGTTCCTGATTAATTTTTATGTTAATCTGCAATACCGCGATTATCCACTAAATTGTACTCAATAAAAAAAACTGAAGCCAAAATGTTATTTACTAATTTTAAACTTTGTGTATGTTTTGATAATTATTCTTAATCTGATCTCTAGCAAAAAAAAATTCGGCTTTTTTGCTAAAAAAAAAAAATCTGTCTTTAAAGAAAAATACCCATATTTAAGGGTTTGTAAGAAGAGAAAAAAATATAGTTGGAATGAAATGTTTTTTCCCGTTTTGTTTGTTTGTTTATTGCTTGTTTGAAAGCAGAGGGTCTGTTTTTTCATTTTTTATATTTATATGTTTTTAGAAGGAAATTTTCCAGGAAAGCATTTTGTGAAAATCACAAAAAATGCTGGCAGGCAACTTAAAAAAAAATGGCTGGCAGGGAATGAGTTAAAAATACAGGTGAAACTTTCGGTATTTGTTATGGATTAGGTTTTTTTAACATTTATTTTTAGTTCTGGGGAATGTTCCCCCACTATTTTATCTTTCCTACACTTTGTACCTAAAAGGTGCATATTGGTATCAGGATTCGTACCAAAATGGTACATATTGTGACCTTTTGATAAAATATACCGTCCCAGTGAAGAACAGCCGCTCTTGATAAATTTCCTATTCTGGTCCTTTGATGAGGTCTTATGATATACGACTTGTCTGATTTGTACTTTATATATTTTGATGTGTACAGGATACTGTACGATGAACTTATTTCCTCTTTCCCATGATGCATCAGCACTTTCAAAGGAATTCATGCTTATAAGAGGGTCATATTACTTCAGGATATAGTCTCAGTATTTCTTCTTTGTTTTCTAATTTTGACCAACTAAAGGATTCACTTAAGCTACTTCAAATTTCCCTTTGATCTGTGGAAGCACCAACCTTGACGATAATAATATGCAGGATTTCCTCAAATCATATGGACCTTGAGGTTCAGTGAAAAAACCCAAAGTGTTCTCTACAGGCTACAAGCTTCAGATGACTGAATCACGTTTACTTAACCTGAAAACAAATACTTAATGTATCATGTAAAACGATTTTTAAATAAAAAGTTTGTATTTCCAACTTTTTTCAACAATGCACAGTGATATGAAGGCCAGAATCAAAAGCTGACTGTGTTATTAATCAATATAATGCCTTAAGATCAAACAACATTCAAAATATCTTCAGTCAGTCTCTGTCACCCTTCTTCAACACAATGGTAACCTCCTACAAAACAACAACAAAAAACAAACGTTAAAATGTCAACACAAAAGAACACTAAACATTAATGTGTCTTATATACGTTTTTTATCTTGATACATAAAATGCATACTCAAGGTGCAATGCAAACCGTGGGTGTGCATTATTTTCAAATATTTCAAAGGACTTTAGTCAGTTATTCCTCTTATTATCCTATTTTAAGACATTTGAAAAGTCAGGTGTGCGGTTATCAAAAATTAATGCATATCCAAGGAAACATTTCTCAGCCAATCAGAATACAGCATTCAACAGACCTGTGGTATAAAAATACTTAATATATAAATACATTTTTTTTCTTAAAATTGTACATGCATATGTGCATATTTATATATCCATAATTATTATACATCGTTCACACATATCGCCACCTTCCTAAACTAATTGCATAAGTCATTTTTTCAGGTTTCTCAGAAAACACAAATAAATTAAAATATTTTTATTTAAAACACTCAAATAAAACTCAAATAAAAATTTTGAAGAAACTATGACAGAAGATGAACACATACTAGATTATTAATAAATTAAATGTTTTTAACAGATACCTCTAATAGGAATAGCTGCGTGATGAAGTGAAACTAAAGGGTTAATATACACAAACTAAAGCAGATGTTGTAGCACGTCTGGCGAAAGATGATAGATGGCGCAAAAATGGTAAAAACTAATTATTTCCCACTATTTATTACATTATCTTAAAGGAGTGTAATAATGTATCATGTAAATAATGCACATAAATAAAGTGAGTAAGAGCGCTCAACAATTATATCTAATCAACAGAAACGTGAAACCTAGCTAGCAGGTTGCTCAAACAACAAAACCACCAGCTAACTTACTTTAAATTTGCAATAACTATACAATAACAGGCTTAAATAATCCCAAAACATAAGTCCACTTACAGTTCTCACGGACACGTGTTTTATCAACTGGCTATCCTCCAGACATGACGAGCACGTCTCATCTCGTTTCGGTCGTGTGTGCGCGTGCACGCTCGCGGTGTAAAGCGCGTCTGCGCTATTCTCCGAGATGTTTTATCAACTGGCTAGTTATCCTCCAGACAGTGATGGTCCGGACCATGTCTTTCTCATTTCGGCCGTGCGGAGCACATGCCCGCTCACATGGTTCTCTGAGATGCACTTGATGGCCTTTTGTGCAGCAATTTTTTTTTCGACAACCTAGTTAAGGCGGTAGGGTTTCCCCGCTTAGGCGGGCCGTCCCAACTGAAATGTGCTGCGGGAAACCCTGCCCTGATTTGATTCGTTTGACTAGTGTGATTGCTCTGTACCGCACCCTGGCCAGCTTGCAGAGGTGGGCTGGGGCATAGTTTAAATGGGCTCAGGCGTGAACCGGGCGATGTGATCGCAAATCGCGCCAGAGTGCGTTTCAAAAGGAGAAGCGTCAATTGTGCAACCACTCGCCTTCATCTGCCTTTGTACAAATCTTCAGATGCGCGCAGCAGGTTTACGTGAATGTCCGAGATGCACACGCGACACACCAACTAGCAATATGATGTCACGTGAGAGGGCTATTTGTCATCGCCCACCAAAAGACTCTGAATAAAAAAACACAAACTCAACATTACGATTACCAATCACATCCTAATGACGAAAGCGTGCCCGGGCTAAGATCGATAAATGTACAGTGTGAGTGCCTGCATCTCGGGGAATAGGGAGGGGGGACAATCACGCTGGGGCATGGTTTGGATATCGTGAGTGCGCCCTAAAATAAACTGCAACCAAAGTTTCTATTCATCAACAAAGATGTTTGTACATTCGTCATTATTTACAACAGGGTGGGGAATTCGGGTTTGGCCTATGGATTGTTTGCTTTTTGCTTATGAAAGTAGAATGTGTAATAAAATTAAAACAACTTTTTGAGGTTTAGCTGACAGCAGAGGTCACAGTTCTTGTAAGAGCTATTTCAGTTGTCTGACCCTTTAACATTTCTGTGAAAAGGAAGCAATCATAGTGCCACACCAACAAAACTGTTAATAGCAGAATAACCCCGGTCGAGGTCGATATCTCCTGGTACAAGCTGTCATGAGCTTATTTGATGTCTTTATATTGTTAAGTTATCAGGTTGTTAACATTTAAGATTGATTTGATCCCTTGTGAAATATTTTCTGCTCTCGAATTAAGTTTGGATGGATAACATCGGTTATGTCCAAGCTATTTAGCCGAAATCCTCATTTGTTTAAGTCTTTAATTCTTATCATATGCCTGTTTCCTTCCTTGTCTTTTAAGACATGCATCAGTCTTTTTTGTCCCTCGATTTCCCACATCAAACAGGCTAAGGTTCATTGACTTGTTCACCAAATGATGTTTGTGTGAGTTTGTTGACACAAGCAATGAAGTGTGTGGTGTAAGGCACAGCAAAATTATACAATTTCCATCTTACTCAACAAAGCTGTAAGTGCTTTGAGAAAAACAGACTGCTGATTTAATGGAACATTATGAGTGTTCGAGTTTTGCTTGGCCATGAACTTGGTCTCATAACTGTTTGCATATTTTGCTTTTAGCAGTTTTATTTTAAGGTGCAGTGTGTACATTTTAGCGGCATCTAGTGGTGAGGTTGTGAATTGCAACCAAGGCACAGTGCACTGCTCACCCCTCACTTTTGAAACACGTAGAGAAGCTACTGTAGCCACCATCGGACAAACAGGTCATCGTCGGAGACAAGATAGTAAGAAAGTTTGTCCGTTAAGGGCATCTGTAGAAACATGGCGGCCCAAAATGGCGACTTCCATGCAAGGGGACCCTCGGTGTATGTAAATAAAAACATCTCATTATAAGGTAATAAACACATAACGGTTCATTATGTTAGGTCTTTATACACCCCTGATAATATAGTTTTGTATATTATTTTGCATTTCTGTCAAGAGATCCTTCTAAAAATTACACACTGCACCTTTAAAGCGGCCTACAATAGTGAGGAACACAATAAAGCATTTTGTCGTAGGTAAGCAATAATATGAAAAAACTAAGTTTTAACAAATTTTAGAGACCAAAAATAGTTTCAGTATTTTATAGTATGCCCTTTTACGATTAGTTTGTTCCACATACTGTATAGCTCAGGGGTCTTCAACCTTTTTGTGAGCACGGGTTACCACAATGGATAAAACAATCTGGAGGGCTACTTTTTGATATAGTCTAATCAAAACTCTTTTGTTTAACTTGTTGATTTTATTTTATTTTACTTTACTTGTTAATATGTTTTAGTATTAAAATGTTAACATGCGTAAACCAAGCCAAGCTAATATAAAAAATATGTAACAAGTTCATTTTACAATTGAGACTATTAATAGTATGTGCTTTGGCGCAAGCACCACGTTGGAGATCCTTGATATTAATGCTATCAAATTAAAATTTTGAATATTTGTCTAATTAAAATAAATGCATATTCGAACGTAAAACTGTGCATTCGAATTTTACGTGTGTCAGGATGCTCATGCAACATAATGATGACATAACTGACGCAGATAGTATTTAAGCTTTTAATGAAAAGATGACAAAATCTGTGCGACTTAAAATGATCTTGCAAGTTTAATTTAGCCTAAATAATAATTAATTTGTTTTCATACTTTATAAATGCACGTTAATTTATCTACTAATATATTATTGAAATTCCCTTAATATGAAATGCCTTCTGTATAAGATTCGTTTTGTACATTTACAGGTGCAGAAATACTGGAATTTAATTTTAATAAAACTTGTTTAACAAAAAATTGTCTTGTAGGCTTTATGAGTATTTTTCCCCAAGATAAAGTAGGTATTTTTAGTTCGACTGTTATTATTTTTCAAGTACGAACTTCGAATGTATTTTTTCAGCCATTTTGACAGCCCTACTTGGTATAGATGATGAAATATTGGGCCCTATTTTAACGATCTGAAACGCAAGTGCGAAGCGCAAAGCGCAAGTGACTTTGTGGGCGGATCTTGGGCGCTGTTGCTATTTTCCCGGGGGGAGAAATAACTCTTGCGCCGGGCGCAAATCAATAAGGGGTCGGTCTGAAGTAGGTTCATTATTCATAGGTGTGGTTTGGGCATAACGTCAAATAAACCAATCAGAACGCTATCCAACATTCCCTTTAAACGCAAGGGCGCAAGTTCCATGGCGGGTTGCTATTATTATGACAGATTTACCAGGCGCACGCCAGGAGCGGTTCACAGCTGAAGAGACCGACGTTCTTATAAGAGCAGTCAAAGACAGAGAAGTTGTTTTGTATGGGGATAGGAAAAATCCGCCCAAATCAGCGTCGGTTAAACAGGCGTGAGAGGAAATAGCCACAGTTGTCTCATCAGCTGGCATCCCCATCGTTGCGCCAAGCGCTACAATGAAGTCAGGAGACGGGGGAATCCCAAGCTTACCAGCATAAATCGGGCACGCCGTGTAACGGGAGGTGGATCTGCCTCTACACAGACGCCAGCAGAGGACATCGCTGCGTCCACCCTCACCGCTGAAAGGGTTTGGGGGCTTTGAAATCGGACCCAAGAAATGCAAGCAAGGTCCAACCCCAAAGTACACTTACAAATTAAGTTCATATACATTAAGGTTTCTTATGAAAATATTTGAATCGTTATTTGCATGATAATTGTTTAACGCAGCCACACAATAAATAAACACTATCACCACAATGCTCACCACTATGATTCCCCTTATCTCATGTGTTAATATTTTTTATTGTAACAATTTATGATTTGCAAAAATAACTGTTGCAGCTGTGTAGATTAGATAAGCAAAGTGTGTGCGCGTTGTGCACTGCACGCTATACATTATGGTCAAGCATGCGCCCTTAAAATGTTTTTTGAAACTGCAAAATAGCATCAGGGATAGTTTGCGCCGCAACACGCCTCCTTTTTTGCGCAGAACCGCCCAGGGAGCGCAAGTTCATTCCCTAGATTGCCGACGTGCGTCTGTGGAGGGAAAAACCCGCTGGGCGCCGGTTCAAAATACGAATAATACATGCGTCACTGACAAAGTCAATTGCGCTGGGTGCAAGATAGGGCCCATTGTGTCAAAAGTGATTACGTAGTGTGTTATTTTCAGTGGATTCTTGTACTTTTGTACTTGCACATGCTTTTTGGGATAACATAACCCACAACCCCTTGCTGGTACACAGGACTGGAGTTTGTGTCTTGTGCTTTTTTCATTTGTAGCTTTGCAACTTGGAGGCTGCCAACCTGCCATATCAGTTTTTATATAGTAACGTAAAAGTAACGTAGTTTGTTGATACTCCCTTACAAAAAAGAAACTTTTTGTAGTAACCATGTTTTTTTGTCGTATTGATTTTTATTGACAACCATGATTTTAACTTCAGTAACCATGATTTTTGTAGTTTAACCATCGTTATTTTATGGTAACCATGGTTTAAAGCGCACCAATTATCCGATTCAAGATTTTACATTTCCTTTGGTGTGATATGCAGTAGGTACAAACCCCAAAGTAAATGATGACGCGAGTTATCGTCTCCAACATAAATCTCCCGCTTAACTCCTGTTAGCATTGCATTGTGAGCGAATCTTTTAAACATGGTAAGGAGCGTCACATTTCCTGCTGACGTCAGAGGTATTCAGGCCAATCACAAAGTACAGATTAGCTGGCCAATCAGGGACACAAAGCTTTTCAGATCGATGATGATTTGTACAAAATCTATGCATTTGAGGAAAGCAATATATCTGGAGCTACAAAAATTTAAAAATAATGTGTTATTTGAACCATAAACAACGTGAAAACATTGTATTATACCAAATACAAAAAATAACGTTGTATTTAGCAATAAAATAAGTGCACTTTAACTATAGTGGCCATATTTTTTAACTGTATAGTTCATGTCCGTAAGGGCTAATTTGCATACTTATGCATACTAAAAAAAGTAAATTTCTGCTGATGGGAAAGTGCATACTTTTGAGTATGTTGTAAAACATTAATGTTTGAGAGGTATTACATCATATTTTGTAGATGCCACAGACCGGTTTTTCCAAACCATTTGTGCTAGCATGTTAGCGTCTGGTACTTGAAAATTAATTAAACCAGCTTAAAATAGTTTCCTTATCCTAACAAGCTCACAAGTGATCAAAACCCCCCTAAAACCATTAAAATAGACCACCTGAGTGGTCAGTTAAGACCACCAAAGCATCTTAGACTGGTTAAAGCAGAGAGAGAGGTTGGTTTGAAAGCAAGCTTGTTTATGTTGGGTTTAACAGAGCGAACAGTGAATTAATCAGATAATCGGGTCTGTCCTCACTCTGCTGAACATTGAGAATGCATGAGTCAAAACCACAGGATGCACCGCTGGATAGGAGGGGACGTGAGGGTGATGATATTTACAAATGAGAAGAGCTTAGGATGAGGAAAGTGTCATTTGCTGAGGTAAGAAGAGACAGAAAGGAGGATTAGAGGAGATAGTGAAAACCAGAAGAGGGAAAGGGGGATCTATTATGTGGATTAGATGTGTCAAGCTGGCTGTTCTGTGAGAACATACCATTGAGTATTAGTATTAGTCAGTGTCTTTCCAGCACACACATTTACTTTCAACACTTAATAAGAACTTTTGAGTATGACTGTTGAACTATTACACCACCATTACATCCATTCCAAAACCTATTGAACATTAAAGGATCATAGTCACGCTTCAAACATGCTACGCAATTATGATGCTTTGAAAGATAACTTCTTAGAATGCAGAGTTTCATGTTTCATTCGCACGCAGAAGAGGCAAATAGGCCTGTCACAATAGCTACTTTTCATAAGTCAGTTAATTGTTCCAGAAATGATGGCGATAGTCGATATTTTAAGACCATTTTACGTCACTGATTATACACTCACCTAAAGGATTATTAGGAACACCATACTAATACTGTTTTTGACCCCCTTTCACCTTCAGAACTGCCTTATTTCTACATGGCATTGATTCAACAAGGTGCTGAAAGCATTCTTTAGAAATGTTGGCCCATATTGATAGGATAGCATCTTGCAGTTGATGGAGATTTGTGGGAGGCACATCCAGGGCACGAAGCTCCCGTTCCACCACATCCCAAAGATGCTCTATTGGGTTGAGATCTGGTGACTGTGGGGGCCATTTTAGTACAGTGAACTCATTTGTAATGTTCAAGAAACCAATTTGAAATGATTCAAGCTTTGTGACATGGTGCATTATCCTGCTGGAAGTAGCCATCAGAAGATGGGTACATGGTGGTCATAAAGGGATGGACATGGTCAGAAACAATGCTCAGGTAGGCCTTGGCATTTAAACGATGCCCAATTGGCGCTAAGGGGCCTAAAGTGTGCCAAGAAAACATCCCCCACACCATGTTCTCATTCTGTTTACGCCAAAGTAAACCATCTGAATGTCTCAACAGAAATCGAGACTCATCAGACCAGGCAACATTTTTCAGTCTTCAACTGTCCAATTTTGGTGAGCTCGTGCAAACTGTAGCCTTTTTTCTATTTGTGGAGATGATTGGTACCCGTGGGGTCTTCTGCTGTTGTAGCCCATCCGCCTCAAGGTTGTGCGTGTTGTGGCTTCACAAATGCTTTGCTGCATACCTCGGTTATAACGAGTGGTTATTTCAGTAAAAGTTGCTCTTCTATCAGCTTGAATCAGTCGGCCTGTTCTCCTCTGACCTCTAGCATCAACAAGGCATTTTCACCCACAGGACTGCCACATACTGGATGTTTTTCCCTTTTCACACCATTCTTTGTAAACCCTAGAAATGGTTGTGCGTGAAAATTCCAGTAACTGAGCATATATTGTGAAATACTCAGACCAACCCGTCTGGCACCAACAACCATGCCACGCTCAAAATAGCTTAAATCACCTTTCTTTCCCATTCTGACATTCAGTTTGGAGTTCAGGAGATTGTCTTGACCAGGACCACACCGCTAAATGCATTGAAGCAACTGCCATGTGATTGGTTGATTAGATAATTGTATTAATTAGAAATTGAACATGTGTTCCTAATAATCCTTTAGGTGAATGTATAATGACAATAAAATAGCATAATGATGCAAGGTCACCCTTTCTAAGAACACAACTAAATTTTTAAAGAATATTAAGACATTAAAATGTTAATAATTAAAACATAAATCAATATTATACAATTTATAGTACCAGTAATTGGTTGAGCTGCATTTGAATTTTAGACTGCTGATCAGTTTAAATCCCAGCTTCACAGCATTTCTTGCGTTTATACTGACGAGTGATCACATCTGTGAGTATGCGTCATTTACGCGCAGTCATGTTTATAATAGCTACACTTCAGATCTAAACACTGGATGTTATTGTTATGTTTCAGATGACCTTTTTGTTTGTATTACTTTTTTCATTGCCTCTGTTTTTAAACAAAGTCGATATGCCGTTTACATTTATTTCCTCCCCTTGTTTTCATGAAGCGTGACTATGATCCTTTAATGTTCAGTAGGTTTTGGAACAGATGTAATGGTTATGTAATATAATAAAATGCAATGTTTCTCTGTCATAACAAGCAAAAAAGTAATAGAGAATATGTTTTTAACATTGTGTGAACATAAAAACATTACATTGTCATAACGTTAACTGAAAATGGTTTAATGTAACATTCCTCTAATGTTTCTGACAACCAAGAAACGTTCTTAAAACATTAAAAAACTGGACACTTTTTATGTTGGCATAACGTTTTTGGGAACTTTGAACTTTTCTATGTTAACTCCGTAAACACTATGGCAATATATCGCCTCTCTAAAACTAACCAAAGTCGTGGTCATTTATCATGTAACTAGTCGATAAAGTAATTATTGTCACAGGCCTAAAGGCTAAATCTACAAATATCATGTATAAATAATTTCCATATTGACAGTATTCAAATGTTTTATTTTTTATTTAAAGTCGCAAAATCCGTTACTCTGCACGTATGAAACGGATGTGTAACTGATATTTTAGTTATTGCAAATCATTGCTAAACGCATACTGCGATATGCACATTTATTACCCGGCTCTCTGGAATGCTTGATTCTGATTGGTCAGTTGAGACATTTGCAGGTTCGTTCTTTTCAAATAATAACTGCTCCAAAGTAATAACGCATAGCCGGTACTACTTGTACGATTAAAATCGCTCAGCGCCAATAAAGATTACTGTTTGGCGCCATCTTGTGACAAACACTGGACAACCACAATTAAGAATGGATTTTGACATTAATTTTAACATGTACGGAAAAAACAAAACATTTAAACAGTGGATAGAAGAACAAACAACAACAAGACACAGAGAGCTTACTGAGACTGAACTTGACAAAATAGAGCATGACAGCTACGAAGCCAACACACAAAAATACAGAATGGGCATTAAAACTGGCTAAAAGAGAAAAAAATGGAGACAGACAAGTATGAAGCAGAGGATCTTAATAAGGTATTACGATCATTTTATGCATCTGTGCAAAGTTTCGCAGAAGGATAAAAATGTTAATTTAAAACAAATATGCCAATAAAATGTTTCAAATTCATATTCATGTCCAGTTTTTTGTCTTATGTGGCAAGTAGCCGTGTAATAAGCGGGATAATGTAGAGGCAGCCGGTAGTTATCGGGAAATAAGCCCCTTCAGTGTGATACAAGACCCTCCGCTTCGCGTCGGGTCCTGATCACACTGTTTGGGCTTATTTCCCGATAACTACCGGCTGCCTCTACATTATCCCTTACTCGTGATATTTCTGTGGTTTTGATATCTTGCAGCCCTGTTGTATACACAAGATGTCAAAAATGTCTAAAACAATTAATATATAGTTCTTGAGTTAAAGGTGCACTGTGTAAGTTTTAGCAAAATCTAGTGGTGAGATTGCGAATTGCAACCAATGGTTCAGTCCACAGCTCAGCCCCTCCCTTTTGAAATGTTTAGAGACGCAACGGTAGCCGCCACAGGACAAACATGTTGTCAGTTTGTCCGTTTAGGGCTACTGTAGTAACGCAGCAGTGCGAAATGTAAGGGGACCCGTGATGTATGGAGATGTTTGGGTATATATAGCTATGTAAAGTTTCATAATACAACTTTAGGTAAAAAAAAAAAAAACATGTTTACTGTATTAATTGTTTTTTAGAAAATAAATTGTTGTTACATTTTATAGGTTCTTGAACTCCGTATTGATTTCTGGTTCTTTAAATCATCAGTACTTGATATTCTACACAACTAGAGCATTAAAAATCTTTGTGAAGCTTAAAGTGCACCTATTTTTATTGCCTTATTTTGTGTATTTGGTATAATACAATGTATTTCCACATACTTTAAATTTTTGTAGTTCCAGATATCCGGCCTTTCTCAAACCCATTGATTTTGTACAAAACTCATTGACCTGAAGAGCTCTGTGTCCCTAATTGGCCAGCTACCATGTTTGAAAGATTCACTCACAATGCAATGCTAATACAATCCGTGTGTTTGTTGTAGTCCAAGAAAAGAGATTTACGTTGGAGACGATAACTTGCGTCATCGTTACTTTGGGGTTTTTACCTTTTCCATATTGTTAACATGTACTAATACACTCTTACACACCAAAGGAAATGTAAAATCGTGAATCAGACAATAGGTGCTCTTTAAGATTCTCATATGGCTTCATTCCTTTTGTTCTGAATAAAAACTCAAACCTTAAAAGATCAGTGTTTCCTTCCTGCTAAACAACAGCTGGAAGATCGCAGATATACTGTATGCTTGCCAGAAACACTTAAAGTGTTTGCTATGTTGACCCATATTAAAATGGCTGACAGTGAATGTCTTTATCTTGAGATCTTCAGCATGCTTGTCCTATCATCTACATTAAAGAAGTGTTGCAGTGATTTATCGTGATTGAAGTCAGTCTGTTTTACCCTCTTTAAATGTCTGTTTCTAAGTAGCTCATTGTGAAAAATAAGCGTTTTCTAAATGAATAAGTGAGCTTGCTGCTGTTTTGCCGTTGTTCCCCATATGCTCAAATTGAGCACATTTGCTCTTTACAGCCCTTTTAAATGGCTGATTATCTGCTTCCCTTATTGGGGAAAATCTCTTGACAGCTTTTATTGGCAATATTCATGATGGTGGATTTTCTCAGTTACAAAATATAGCCAAATGCGTAAAAGCCACTCAGGGATTTTCTACAGACGTATGCAAGACCAGAGGCAGCGTTTGGTTGTGGCTAGAAGGGATACAGCTACAGCCAAAATCTCGTAAAATCTCGCCGGATGAGAGCTGTTTTCATCTTAGTCCTACCCCCAAACCTAACCCTAAACCCAACTTTTCCTGGGATTTAAGGGCTCATAATAGTTTTGCGTAGGCCCTAAGGCGTAGGGTTACGGTTCGTTTTTTAATATACTTCTGCGTTGTCGTCCGCGTCGACATGCAATTACACATGCAGAAGATGAAGAAATGTGACACCAATTTTTTTTTTACCTGATGGGAGGGGTTCTAGTGGACCAATCACAGCAAACGTATTCTGCATAAAACAGACACGTTGTTACATTTTTGGTGAGGTGCGCATCTCTTACGCCAGTGGTTCTCAAACTGGGGTCCGGGGGCCCCCAGGGGGGCCACGAGATGGTGCCAGAGGGTACCCAGTTTTATGACATTTTATAAAATACATTCATTTATCATGAATTCTGTGTAATTAAACCTAAAAAATAAGGCTACTAACCAACAGCACTACTCTGTATAACTTAGTTTTGTTGGTAACACTTTACAATAAGGTTCATTAGTTAACATTAGTTAGCTACATTAGTTAACATGAACTAATAATGAACTGCACTTACACAGCATTTATTCATCTTTGTTAATGTTAATTTCAACAATTACTAATACTTTATTAAAATCTTGTTACCATTAGTTAATGCACTCTGAACTAACATGAACAAACAATTAAAGCTTAAATTTGTATTAACTAACATTAACAAAGATGAATAAATAATGTAACAAATGGTTTGCTCATGGTTTGTTCAAGTTGGTTAATACATTAACTACAGTACTGTTAACTAATGAACCTTATTGTAAAGTGTTACCGTTTTGTTTAATTAAAATGTTACATTTTAGAACAGTTTTTTGTCATAAATTTTCTTTGGGGGGGCCGCGAAGGAATGCACCGTACACAAGGGGGGCCGCATGCGGAAAAAGTTTGAGAACCACTGTCCTACGCACTGCTTACGGCATAGCTACGGCATAGAACCTATGCACGACTATGAATTTCACTTTAGCCTGTAGCTGTATCTAGCCAGAACCGCTGTTTTCATCCTAATCATATCTCAAAACCTAACCTAAACCCAACATTTCACTGGATTTAGGCCGTAGCTGTATCCTATCTAGCCAGAACCATATCGTTTGCGCATGATGATGATGCTTATTAAACATAACCTTAAAATATTTTTTAGTAGCCAGATCTGAACATTTGTACGTTGAGTAGTGATTATAAATAAGTATGTTCGACTTTATGCGCCCCCTCAAGAACCGACATGCTAATGACATCAAAGTAGCGCAATCCGTATGATTTCTCGAATCACGTTACTTTGATGTCATCTGCATGTCAGTTCTTGCAGCACCACATGAAGTCGAACACACACACACAATAGCATGATCGTGATTGGATCTCACCTCAGGATTGTGGGTAGTGTAGTTCTTTACCAGTGTTTCCAGAGTTAACGTCCTTTAATCGCATAACATTTTCATTCACATGCTCCATCCGTTTCTGCAGTGTTCTGCACGATTTTAATCGCAGCTGTCTCCACCAACACTTCTTTTTAAATGTTGTCATATTACTTCATCATTTTCTCAGTTTACTTGACCCATCCACATTTTCCATCTTTATTAAACCAGATATTCATCTTGGCTTAACGCAGCCACATTCTCGAAGTGATTCAGCTGTTTCTTTTGGGAACCTCATGGCTGGTGTCAAACACGGATACTATTGTAGTCCTTTGTGTATTTTGGCATTGTTGGGTTTGCAAAGCCGAATAACAAGTATAATGTCAAAACTCTGGCCATGGGAAAAGTAGAATGGAGTGAAAGGCCACGAGAGTTGCGAACTGTGTCCAATTGTGAATTTTTGCCTGTTTATTTTTTCCAGTTTTATTTTACTTGAAACTTAATAGCCAGATGACATCTCAACAGGCCTCTGGAGACAATAGCACTTCTTATTGTGTCTTTGGACCCATGCTAGCGCAAAGACAAACGTTTCTTTGGCACAGCCCATGATCACTCAGCACTGTAATAACTTCAAACTATGCCTGACATGCAGCCCTTTTCCTCTAAATCCAAAACTATGCGTGAGTCAAACTCTTTGTGGGGGAAATTTGAGCTCTTGAGATTATAAGAATCTCAAACCTTGCTTTGGATAAACTACTTTGTTGCATTGAAATGAATGTTAATAATTGAATTGGAAAGTTGGTTTAAAGTGCTGAGATGGGATTTGGATTATTTACTGATAACATGGGATTACTTTGATAATACTTAAAGATGTAATGGTTAACTCAAGCATGTGTGTCCCTGTCTGTGAAATCTGAGATTATGAGATTATGAGCATAAAAGTTTGATTTCACATTGATTTGAATCTTCTTACTCAGTCAATAATCAATATATCATGGCTATATTTTCTTTACATTACGTTGGATGATTTAATGTAAAAAAAACTTTTTGTTTTTACAGACTTAGTCACATTTTTGCCATTGATTGTATGGCTATCGTAAAGCCTTCATGTGTTGATTTGCAGGTATCTAGTTATACAAATGTTGACAGTTTAACTTGCTCAGCAAGTTGCCCTTTTAATAATTCTTTTAATAGGAATTTTATTATGTAACTGACTGGCAAATCTCTTGAAGCCTTCAATGCTAAACATAACAGGAGTGAACATGTTTTATTGCTTGACATTTCTCCATGTTTTCAAAAGATAAAATTAACCAGATGTGCATTAATTGGTCAATAAACCATCATTCATTTACTGTAAATCATAACATAGGGATTATGATGCATATTTGAAGGGATGTAACGGATCACAAAACTCACGGTTTGGATCACATTATACAGATAATTTTTCGGATCAAGATAAAAGGGGCGGGGAAATTTAACTCTTTCCCCACCAGTGTTTTTTTAAGTTGCCAGCCAGAACCAGCATTTTTTTATAATTTTCACAAAAGTTTAATGCCTTCCAGAAAATTTTCTTCTTGAAATATATAAACATACAATATATCACATGAAAGAACAGACCCTCTGCTTTCAAACTAAATGTTTCATCCTACCTTGATTAGTTCTCTTTTTATTACCTCTCAAATATTGGTAGATTTCTTCAAAAACACAAAATTTTGAGCAAAAAGCTGAGAGAATTTTTCAGATTCAGAATGATCCTCAAAACTTACACAGAGTTCTTACTCTTTCACGTGAGACGTTGCTTCTGGGTTGTATAAGTTGCGGATAATAGCGGTATTGCAGATTGACGGAAATACTCGACATTGGTAGGGAAACTTTTTCTCTTAATTGACGAGTTAACTTGTCAATGGGCTGGAAAGAGTTAATAAGAACAAATAAAGAAATGACAAGCATTTATAAAAAAGAACAAAGTTGCACATTAAGTAAGGTCTAAAATTGGCATTATGTAAAGAAATCGAATCAAATGAATAATAACACTGTCTTTATTGTATAAATTAAATAGAATTATTTGTCTTGGGTTGTTTGATTAACATTAATGACACAGACTTGAGGAAGTTAATTGAGGTTACTGTCTCTTTAAGATTAGCACGGACCTGGTTTCTGACTCTAATCTGTACATACACTTAAGACATAAACAAATGTTTTTATAAGAAAAAGAATACTGCAGTGTTTCCGCTATATACATTCTACCGTGGCGGCCCGCCACGCCTAAAACATCCCCGCCACGCCTGCGGTTGTGGGTAGAAGGGATACAGCAAACAAAATCTTGCCATAAGAGTACTGTTTTATCATAATCCTTCACCCAAACCCAACTTTAAACACAAAATTTCACGCGATTGTAGGATGTATTTGTATCTCATTTAGCCAGAGCCGCTGTTTTCATCCTAATAATCCTACCTCCAAATCGAATCCTTAACTTTTCGGCATTTGCTGTATCCCTTCTAGACAAAACCCACGGCGGCGGCTCGCAAAACAAAGAGTTCTGCCAAGACTGGCTGTCTTTAAAAATAGATAAATTACTTTCTGGATTCGCTTTGTTCACTCAGTTATAAATAAATAGCCTAAAATATCATAAATTCCCCCATGGGTTTAGTTTCATGCACAAATAGATTTAAATCAACAGATGATGATATGCTCTCATGTTTTGGGAAATAATAATAAAATAAATAAGCCTACACGAAATATGTTACACTTAAATAATTATCAAATTGACAAAACGAATAAAAAAGTATTTGAGTTTCTGTTCTTTTTTGTGACGCGCTGTAAAACCAAAGCAGCAGAAAGCACGTCATGTTTTTAATGATTTTAAATAAGCACAAGGTTTTCTCCTTATTGTGAGTTTACACAAATAAAAATACAACATTTACAGTTTCGAATGTTGTTTTACTTTTATCTGTATGACAATAAATGTAGGGTAATTTAAGGTGCAAGGTCATCACGTGTATGATGTTCACCTGCGCACCCCGACGCAGCTCAGGGCTGCGAGAAAAGACATGATTACACTTTCGATTTAACATATAACGAGTTTTTTGGACATTTCATTTGTAATCACTTTACTCATATTATCAACTTATCAGGCCATTAGTTATTCAGAATATAGGCTATAAACGCAGCGCACTGCTGACCACTCAGCTGTCAATCTTCTGTGCTTTAGATCGACACTCACAAAGTTTCACATTAAATGATAAGATATTTGTCAAAAAAAAGGCTAAATACAGAATACTACTCATATGGGACTGCAAGACATTAATAGTCGAATCTGTTTGGAAGGAAACTTACATTATTCCCGTGGGAAGAGAAGGACGTTGGTAATAAAAAACTTGAGGCAGACGGTAAGACTCTTTCATCTGTTTTCAGACAGCAGGGTCGGGGTACACGCGGGTGAAACGCATATATTTGATTTAACGGGTGTAATAATATTAACGTTTCATTTGCGTTAGACGCAGGTCGGGACTCAATAAGCAAGAGTAAACTGCGGGTCTAACATCAAAGACCAAAATTCGACTAGATTCCGATAGGTAGCAGTTTTTAAATGGCCCTGTGCTTATTTGTGTTTAAGATCTGTCTGAAGACCCTTAAAGGTTTCTATTTAACTGCGCGATTTGCGGTGTGACTAGGTCGGGGTCTTTATGTCAAACGGGCCGGGTGCTGCTGATGTCGGATGGTCGGGTGTTCTGTCAATCACAGCGGTGCGGATTATCAAACAGGACTGTGCGTGACTTTGCAACAGGAAACTGTAACGCTAAGCACGATCTTGCACACTACATTAAAACTACAATGAAAGATCCGTACGAAGCTATAAAACCTATTTTTTAAGAAAATACAGTTTAGATCAAACATAGAAAAGCAATATGCTATATAAGGAAAAGTAAATGACAGCATGAAAATTATAAAAATACACGTTAGTTTACTGTAGCCTATGTTTGATTGCTTTTTGAAATGCGTCTCTCCGTGTTTGTACTTTTTAGTTTTTTTCCGTGTCTGTATTTTAAAGTTTATGGTAGAGGTTTTAAAGGGTCCATTTAGAGCTGAAAACCTAATGTCGACCACGTGTGCCCTGGACACGGTTCGGGTATAATATTAGCAGCCTCGTGTAATTTAAAATGAATGTTTTTTGCTGATTGGACCTGAGAAGACCCAAACAATCTTGTGTGTGTGTGCGCATCAAGTCCTTTTCCAACCCCACCTCAATTTTGTTGGGTTTGTCTCGGTTTTTTTTAAAAAAAATATTTATGCACGTCGATTTAGGGTAAAAACGGTGATTTGGGTCATTTCGGGTCCGGTACATTTCTTTGGATCCGAGAAGACCTCTAGCTTGTGGTGCTGAAAAGCTTGACATTCATGCATTTGCAATAAATAAGAATTCCCAAAACACGACACCTTGACTTTATCTAAACCCATTAAAACTAAATCTGTTAAGTAAGTAAATGTGGGCTGGTGAGTCAATGTTTGACCAAAGCATGGAGTCAAACCTGAATGTTATTCAAGAAAAACAAGTAGAGGAAACCCAAGAAAGAGGAAAATGTCTGGTGCATGGTCATTTCAGGTGAAAACACACAAAAAATTGAAGTGAAGCACCTGTTCACACACCCCTAAAATATCCCCATAAAAATGTTTCCCATAAGTTCTTACTGTAAGTAGGCAAGACAGGACCCTTCTTCTATTAAACAGACATTTCCTGATGCTACAATGATACTACTGTAACCCAGATGTCATCATGTGTTGACATTTTAAAAACCCGGGTCTTGTGCTGTTTACTATTCTGGCTTCATAGTTCTGGTATGTTTCATCAAATATGTTATAGCTTCATACTAGATGTTTAGAAATTATTGGCTTTGTAGACCAAGTTTGAAGAGAAACCGCCTGCGCTTACAAAATACAACGGTCGTACCATGGTACTTTAGTTGTAATGTCCAAGCTGAGGCAATGTTTATTGTAGATAACAGATAGATTATATTATGAGTTTTAGCTTGCGTTTAAATGTGTATATTTGTAGTTTTTAAGTGAATTTTGGTTTAACTTAAGTAATTTAATTAATTTTACTAAAATGGGTAATTTTGCTATTTAAATTTGATTTTTATTTAAGTTTGTTTGTTTATTTATTTATTTATTTCCAGTTAATATTTTTATTTCAGTTTATTGTTAATGCAACATTTTCAAGTAAAATGTTGGCTTGCGTTTGATCTTATTTCAATTAACAAAAATGTTTTTAATAGTTTTAGATAATAGTCCTGGCTGTGGTAGGAAACAACACATTTTTTATTGGTTTAATGGGCTAGTCACTAGGCTCATAGTCTAGTGGTTAGAGTTGGCTTGTAACACGGGTGTAAATCAATTCCGATACGATACAGTATTAATTATCTATGCCAGCGATGCAGTATTTACTGATACATCAATCATTTCTTTAATGCAATTATGATCTGATTAAATTATGGATATTTTTAACATTACGTAATCAGTTAAATTTTTAAAAACTCATGAATGCAACCAAAAAATATAACAAACTATAGGGTTGAGAGACACCATTGCTCTGATGGAGTACGGTTGCTGCGCGGATAACATACGAGCAGATCTACCTACACCATTTCAGTCGGGACCATTGGCTGCCCACTATTATCATGTTTAAATCCAAAAAATTGCCATACAGGCGAAGTAGTACCCTTTTAAACAACCCAATATCAATGCCATTGTATCAACTCTTTGAGTGGAAGGATGTGGAAGGACGTTACTTTTTCCCTTACGAAAACTTATTGGAAAGCCAAGATTACAAAATTATAGTTTTTAAGAAGAAAAAAAATATTTATGTATAGAGAAATAAATAAAAAACTTAAGTGGAAGAAGACTTCATTCGTTAGTTGGGAAATAAAATAAATAAAGTAATAAAATAAGGAATAATAATTATATAATAACGAATAATAATGAAAAGAAAATAATCTGCCCACCGATATCATTTTTTTAACGTAAAAATTGTCAACTGCAAATTTAGGGGACATTGCCCAACCCTAACATGAAACGTCTTTTAAAAGGCACATCTCATTTACAACAACAAACTAAGAAACATTTTTAACACTTTTTTAAATAAAAAAAATGAGTGAGGGGAAAATTGTCACATAAAATCAAGCTTATGATGGCAACAGTTAAAGTCTTTAGGTTTTCTACAAAATATTTCCAAACCCACGATTTGCGTCCGATAGCTGTCACAACCCCCCCCCAAAGAAAATTCAAGACACAAAACAATCTAAATGAATGTATTTTATAAAATGTCATTAAACTGGGGCCTCTCTGGCACCATCCCCAGCCCTCAGTTGCTGCAAAAGCTTGTGAATGTTTCACTTCTTTAACTTGCATTTATAATCAGTATCTACTTGGATGTTTCACATCCTTCAAGTTAAACCAATATTTGTTTTAACCTGATATACCACTTTCACACAAACTAAGGGAGTGAAAGTGCTGATCTAAGATCAGCTGCACCCCATTCATGTGATATTAAAAAAAGTGGAAGAGCTGATCCTGGATTCACACTCTCACTTGACATTTTTTCCCTTGTTAACATTTAGATGTGTTGTGTTAAATTTCAGAACTGGTCTAGAATGGCTTGGAATACTGAGCGCAAGAATTAAGCCCTTTCCACACACAGATTTTGGAAAATATACGGAAAATACATCCCTGGATTTGATCGTTTGATTTGTGGTTAATTCACACTAACAATGATTTTTTGGAATCTAGACATGCTTTTACACAAATCCGGTTAAGATCCTGTAAAGACATGTGACATATTTAAGGCCCTGTTTACACGAGAACGCTGTTTCAAGGGTAAAACGTATCAATATTTTATCGGATGTGCCTTTCGTTTACACGACAACAGTGTTTTTGGGCTTAATCTTAAAAACGCTCTACCGTCGCCTTCCCGTCTAAAGGGTAAAAACGCAAAAGTCTGCTCATGGTGGCTCTCATCGCGTACATGTTTATGTCATAGGCATGCACCAGTTCAGGAAAATAACAACAAACATGTCGAATTATTTCCATACGTCGGACCTTCAAGTTGACATAGCAGCTGTGATAAATATACAAGAGTATTTCCAGCAGGTGTACAAAATATTCACAGCTAGTATTACTGATCAAAGAAGGTGCATTAATTACCTCCATCAAATTGTTGATGCGCCAATTCGTTTGGAGACAAACCAGGCGGCTTTGGACGAGACCTGGGAGAACAAGGAAGACGGTTGTACGCAGGCACGTGGACTTGGTGTTGATGTGTGTCAGTGCTTCACATTGCCACCTAGCTGCCTGGAGTGCATACTACATCGAATATCACACACTTTGCATCACCATATGCACGCAGATCCCCCCCCCAAATGCTCGTATAAACGTGGAATAAAAAGTGGTAACGCAACAACATATTTGTGTTTTCTCTTCAGATCGTGTCCGTGTAAACGTAGGCTAAAGTCCTGTACCTGGTAGGGTTTTTTCTGCAGCATATAAAGTTTGCTCATCTGTGATTCCTCTCTCGAAAAACCATGCGCCATGGTTTTGGGTTGGATTATGGGGGAAATGTCAAGGGTTCTTCAACAAATGAAAAGATGCACCGATCGGCCATAACATTATGACCACCTGCCTAATATTGTGTTGGTCCCATTTTTTCCACCAAAACAGCCCTGACCTGTCAAGGCATTGACTCCACTGGGTCAGAGCATCCCCCAAACAGCAGCTCTTGTGGGTTGTTCCTGATCTGCAGTGGTCAGTACCTATCAAAAGTGGTAAGGACGGAAAATGCTAATGGTCTAATGGTTAAATCCGATTCAAAGGATTGTGCTTAGCTATGCTAAAAGTGCTAGCGCCAGACCCGGAGATCGGCTGAATGGATTCCAAAACGGTAAGAATCAAATGTTTAACTCTGAGGAGCTGGAAAATGTGGAGTGTCTCTTTAAACACTGGTGGCGATAGAGAGGCAAAAGTTACGGATAGCAGCTTTGGCACCCTTGGTTATAATGATTCATTAAACGGTTTCTTAAGCTTCGTTTAGGCATTATGTGAACACGGCAATCGCACTTGGATCACACCAAAACAATTGATCCGTCTACAATGAGTGGTTCACTTGCGGTTAGACCCACCGACCAGGCATAACTTTGCCACATGAGAGCAAACTTAACCAACAATTGTGCAACATTGTAACAATTTAAATTCCTGTTTTTCAAAATAAAGCACATGCTTTACAGTTCAGGTCACAGGCCAGGTTTCATTACAGTTCAAATGTCCTATAGGAAGGAAGGCAGTATGCTAGGTTTTGGAACAGAACCGATGACTCCGCTATCTTAAGGTTCCAGTTCCAGTTTTATGAACTCCCAATGGTCAGATCCAACAAATATGATTGTCATCTCACATCCTTTTAAGACATAGTTTTACAAAGCTATTGGCACAAACAACCTCATACGTTTGGACATTGTGTAAATGTTATGGACGAAAGCCAGTTTATTTTCTTTTTACAGCCCTGTCCAATTTCCTTGTGCAAGCAAAGGCTTGTTTTCTTTCTGCCCAAAAAACAATGCATGCTTAGTCAACACACATAAAATCTTTTCTACTGTGATCGTCCCTTCATTTCTTGTTTCTTTGTTCCTCTAAATAAAATCTGTGTGCCCTCAGAAGTATGGATGATTCACCCACAGTATAGGAGACGTACACTTAAATGCTTTAGTCATTTGATTGCATCTTTAAACTTGCTATTACTAAGACTGTTTTATATGTCTTATATGATATACATACGGTTCAGTGCTTTGACGTTTTTGTTTGTGGATCCAAGTAATTATTAATGAACTCCAAGGTTCTGATCCTGTGAAAGTAACCATTGCATTTGGTATTTCACCATACCCTAATATCCAGTTTATTTTCCCTCAGCAGCCCGCAGGGAATTTGATCGGCATTTTTTTGCTGTCAGATAGGAAGAGAGCAGCATGGAAAATTGAAGCTTTGAGAAACCATTTCTCTCACACTAAAGTGTATAAATACTTTTTCCTCTCTTGGTTCCCATGATTTTTGGTGAACAATGCAGTGGTCTCATAAAGTTCATGTTGGAGATTTGAATCAGTGTCTTTCCTGGTTACGAGATACTCACTGCTGCGGTCATCTGTTTAAATGACATCTGGTGCCGTGACCCTGACTATAATTCTCTCTGACTTCCCGTATGCGGATGGCAAGAAGAAAACCTATCTGTGTGAAATTGTGTGTATAATGTGTTTTAATTCAATTTAGACAATGGCACTAAATGTTTCTGTCAGCATTTCAAAGCAAATAATCACACTGTTGGTTTGTTTTTCAGTGGCAATGCCGTTCATCATAATGACCATCATGTACAGCCCATACCAGCGTGGAGTTTACTGCGATGATGAGACCATCCGCTACCCCTACAGAAAAGACACAATTTCTCACAAACTGATGGCTGCCATAACCATTCCCTGCTCCATTATTATTGTGAGTCAAGTTTAAATCTGTTTATGATATGAATGTGTGACTCAGTCTGTTAAAAAAACCCAGCTAAAGTCATTGTTAGTGATTTTATTGACTCAAGATCATGTCAAAAGTTGAAATTAATTAGTGAATTCAAACTTTGATGCTCCTAATGAGACTTAATGGGTCTCATATGACATTAGATAAGATTATGAAACTAATATAACCCAAGATGGCTCTCTGGTTTAAATTGATCTCCCAGCCTGGTCATAGCTGGTTAGCCAACGTGATCTCATGAGAATACGTGTGTATTTTTACGTTTCAGCTTTGTTGTACAATACGTACATTTACTTACGTTTAAAACACACTAAAATGTACAATATCGACGATTTGACAGGACTAATATGTAAATTATTTACGTATTTACAGCTTTACAAACGTACAAATTTGTACGTAAGTTATTCTTATTCATAAATATAAATCGCGGGCATTGGCGTTTCTTACTCATATTAATGACATGTTTTCAGTCATATTTTCTGACTTATTTATTTAAGACAGTTTAACCATTTACTTAATGAAATGATTATGATATTCAGAGAATTTCACAATATTTTAAAATGAATAGCATTTCTGTATTTATATTTAGTTTGTTTGCCATGACACACAAAAACGCGTTTTCTCCTGTTGTTGTCTATGCAATACGTTATTATAACTACTAAGCAATAATTACAACAAAATACGACACAAATTCACAAAAGATATTACTTTTATTAATTTGCTGTTATCCACATATTTAAAATTCATACGATTGCGAGGAACAGATCCAAATTCAGCCCTTTATCGATCTTGATCCGAGTTCTCATCAGCAACCGTAAAATCAGATCGCGCGTTTGTTAATGTGAATTCAAATATCCCGCCTCAAGAAGCTTTACGACACATTGCTTTACGGCAGTGATATCAAAAGCTCATTGGGTCTTTGAGTGCCACGTGACATATTTGCGTCATTTCCATTTCCGTTGGTGTACGTTTGAAATGAAAAAGCGTGCCTTGACAGAGGGAAGACGGATCAACGCTGATCAAACTCTTGGATTAATAACTTTAATACTTCTCTTTACTTTACTTCATATACTCCAGAGAGGACAGCGGCTGCAGCACATCGTCAACTATTTTTGGTACTGATTTTAACATTCACAATAAATAAGTTGTTGTGATTACACTTGTCTGTCTGTTATGATTTTTTAAACAGTAACGTTAAAGGATTTTAATAAACTGTTTTGCGTAGGACTGTAGCACCTTAAAATATATTTTGAATGCTATATTGTTACTAATAGGTTCCTAAACATATCTGTCCGTTACGTTATAAAAATAATACATTACGTATTTAAACATTTTGTATAAAAAGAGTTTGGGTTTAGGGTAAGGTTTGGGTTAGGGTTGGGGTTAGGCTTGTGTACACACAAGCGGTATTGCGGAAAATCTCGTCATTGGCGGGGAAGCGTTTTCTCTTAATTGACGAGATATCTCGTCAATGGCGGTGAAAGAGTTAAAGTAGCTATCAGTATTTGAGAGCAATCTATAAGCTTTTCATTCAGCCATAATGACCACCTGTGGTTCAATGGATGATGTGATATTATGGTTACTGTTTATACTTGTTAACTTCTTATAAAAGACCACGGGTTGGAATTGTACCACCCTGTCATTTGAAATCATACAAATTAAGGGACAAATGTTTTTCAATTATCCTTACATCCCAACAACTAATGATTTTTGTGAAATTTCTTTATAGGAATAATTTTGAAAATAATGCAAAAGTATTTTATTACTTTATATATATGAGGTGCAGTTGTAACCTTGTGGTTAGAGAGTCGGCCTTGTAACTCGAGAGTTGCTGGTTTGATTGCAGCTGTGTTGCCCTTGAGCAAGACACCTTACCCTAATTGCTCTCCGGGCGCTGGGATAGCTGCCCACTGCTCCGTGTGTGTTCACTACTCAGTGGGATGGGTTAAATGCAGAAGTCACATTTCAAGTATCGGTTGCTTACTTGACAAGCATGTCACTTTCACTTTATTTTTTAATAATTTAAACACCATTATTTAAGGATCAGTCAATAAAAAATAAAAAAAATCCAGATAATTTACTCACCACCATGTCTTCCAGGATTTTTCTCATTTTAATGGACTTTAGTTTTAATGTTGTTTAAAATTGGCACTTTTAAACCACAACTTCTCGTCTTCCTCCGGCTGTGTGACGAGCCAGCGCGACTTCACGTAATTGCGTAGTGCCGTGGAAAGGTCAAGTGTTACATATATGAAACGCACATTTGCGGACCATTTTAAACAATAAACTGACACAAAGGGCCCTATTTTAATGTTCTGAAATGCAAGTGTGAAGCGCAATGCGCAAGTGACTTTGTGGGCGGATCTTGGGCGCTGTTGCTATTTTCCCGGCGGGAGAAATAACTCTTGCGCCAGTTGCAAATCAATAAGGGGTTGGTCTGAAGTAGGTTCATTATTCATAGGTGTGGTTTGGGCGTAACGTCAAATAAACCAATCAGAACGTCATCCAACATTCCCTTTAAATGCAAGGGCGCAAGTTCCATGGCGGGTTGCTATTATTATGACGGATTTACCAGGAGCGGTTCACAGCCGAGGAGACCCACGTTCTTGTAAGAGCAGTCAAAGACAGAGAAGTTGTTTTGTATAGGGATAGGAGAAACAGCTGGCATCCCCATCGTTGCGCCAAGCGCTACAATGATGTCAGGAGACGGGGGAATCCCAAGCTTCCCAGCATAAATCGGGCACGCCGTGTAACGGGAGGTGGATCTGCCTCTACACAGATCTGCGTCCACCCTCACCGCTGAAAGGGTTTGGGGGCTTTGAAATCGGACCCAAGAAACGCAAGCAAGGTCCAACCCCAAAGTACTCTTACAAATCAAGTTCATATACATTAAGGTTTCTTATGAAAACATTTTAATTATTATTTACATAACATAAACGTAATACAGCCACACACATCAAACTTATGAAAATATTTTAATCGTTATTTGCATGAGAATTTTTTTAACGCAGCCACACAATAAATAAAAACTATCACCACAATGCTCACCACAATGATTTCCCTTATCTCGTGTGTTAATATTTTTTAGTGTAACAATTTATGATTTGCAAAAATAACTGTTGCATCTGTGTAGATTAGATAAGCAAAGTGTGTGCGCGTTGTGCACGCTATATTATGGGCAAGCATGCGCCCTTAAAATAGCATAATGAACAACGCGCAACGCGCCACTGACTTTAGACTAGTTTTTTTTTGGTCAGTGGCGCAATTGTTTTTTGAAACTGGAAAATAGCATCAGGGATGGTTTGCGCCGGAACACACCTCCTTTTTTGCGCTGAACCGCCCAGGGAGCGCAAGTTCATTCCCTAGTTTGCCGATGTGCGTCTGTTGAGGGAAAAACCCGCTGTGCGCCGGTGCAAAATAAGAATGATACATGCGTCACTGACAAAGTCAATTGCGCTGGGTGCAAGATAGGGCCCAAAGACATTAATTAGTATCATTCGACATCTGAACGGTCCTCTTTCTCCACACTTGTAAACATTGGGGCGTAGTTTCGATAAGTCATTCGTGACCTCTTGACATGATGACGTATTACATGAGGTCGCGCTGGGGAGGTCACACGACCAGAGAAAGAAGAGAGGTTGTGGTTTAAAAGTGATAATTTTTAATTTTTCTTGCCAAAATTGACAATTGTTTTGCTAGATAAGACCCTTATGCCTCGTTTGAGATTGTTTAGAGTCCTTTGAAACTACAATTTTAAACTGCATTAAAACTGTTAAGTGTTGGGGTCCATTAAAGTCCATTAAAATGAGAAAAATCCTGAAATGTTTTTCTCAAAAAACATAATTTCTTCTCAACTGAACAAAAAAAAAGACATCAACATTTTAAATGGCATGGTGCTGAGTAAATTATCTGGATTTTTTTTAAGAAAATGGACTAATCCTTTAACAGGTGTCTTAAACTGCAATTTTTTTATGGACAGTTCCTCCACCTGCCATTTTTAGATACCAAAACATAAATTAATGTTTATTATTAAAAATACTGAAAATGTATTTAAATTAAATAGAATATATTTCATAGAATAGAGTGACATGTTATAAAGTATCAAATTTTATATTACATAATGCCCCCTGACAAAACATAATGCATTTAATGTTATTGACCCGTGTGACATCATAATATCACGAAAGCAACGTAACAGCACTGCTTTTGAATCACTCTTGGGATACTTTAATGTCTCATGCTGATCAGACTTGCAGTGCCAATTGAAGTCAAACATATGGTTTCTATCACAGCTAAAGTGGAAACCTAGCATAACCCGGACATAACATCATTGACAAGCAACAGGGCGCTCTGCTGGTTAAAACATTGTTGAAAACAATGAAGATAATAAAAGTTGAATTGTGAACAAGGCACGTAACACTTTGCGAGTGATTTTTACCTGGGTAAAACTGTTGCAGTGGTTATGAAATAAATTTAGCGTCCTGTAATTTGCCAGAGGAAGTATGTAGCTTGGCTTTTGCCCTAAGGTCTGATGTTCTGAGAGAAGATTGTGATTCGTCATGAGTGAGAGTTTAAATCTCTCAGCATGAGTCATTTACGATAGACTGACTTGTACATTCACTGACTTTTGATTTACTTGGGTTTCCAAGAACACTTCTTAAGCAAAGCAACATGGTGAAATATTTGAACATAGCATAAACAGAGATCTTACGGTGGTGTTTGCTAAGACGAACGTTACTAATGCTATTGCTCATCGTTCGTGCTCGAATGTTGCAATTTGTTAAGGAGAGGTGTGCCAAGACTATTATAAACAATGTGATTAATGATTTTCATCTGGTAAACAAAAATGCAAAACATTTCCCATGCAGCTGTGTACCTGTGACCTTAGTTAAATATCAGTTAATCTAAAATGGTATTTTGGTGATCTTTGGTGACCTTTCCCAAGATCCATGACCAAAACGTTCGTCTTTTTCCAGTAAAGCACTGGATTATATATTACATTTGCATTTTACATATAAATTACATTAATTAACATAAGAGGGCATTTTTGTGGCTATAAGGCCCCTGAGGTCTGGTTCTCTAAATGATAAATTAGTCATACAAAACTATTCATATTGGCATAAGCGTTTTTAGATAAGTTTGGACAGTTTAACCAAACTGAATTGTGGATCCGTTGGTTCAATTCAATTCAATTCAATTTTATTTATATAGCGCTTTTCACAAAAGTCAATTGTTTCAAAGCAGCTTTACATAAATAGAAGCAGTGAAAAGCACAGAAAAACGACAGATAGCACAACAAAATACATGATAGCATGAGCAGTTAAATTTGCTGCGGCTATGACTCAATATTATAAGTGCACGTATTACTAAAGCAACGTATAGAAGAGGAAGCTAGGTAAAGCCCAAAAAGACTGCCTCCCCGGGGTGAAAAACCCCCTAGGAGAAAAAAAACCCCCGGGCTTTTATCCGAGGAAAAATAAGTCCTAGGAGGGAAAAACCCTTGGGAGAACGGATAAGGAGATTTAGCGGAGATTAAGCGGTTCTGCCGGTGATCGTTGGTCAGGCATCAGCTGGGCATCACGTTGAAGGACGGCCAGTAGATCAGAGGTGTGCCGACTTTCACATCTACCGGGACTGGGTCTGTTTGTCTCGAGACAGGGAGAGAAAAACAAAATCGTATTAGCGTAGCGGCCGTTCATATGTATTGAAGTGTCACACAGTGATGTGGTTTAACTCCGCTTAGTTCCAGACAGACTAACTATTGCGGCATAATTATATTATCCACAGTTGAGGATTTAGCAAATTGGGGGCCCAATGCGAGGGTATATATGGTAAATAAGGGTCACCTTCCGATCTTTAAGAGAAAATGAAACCTGACGATCCGTTTGACTAAGGCCTAAAGCCCCACTGTCGTCGTTAATGCAGGTTCAGTGGCAAACGGGTCTATTTTATATACCATTTACAGGACCCGGAGAAAACGCCAAAAACATCGCAACCCGACCATACTTGCTAACCCGTTAAGTTACACGTCCTTGGCGTTGCTCGCAGCACAAGTTGAACATTTCTCAACTTTTCAAGCGCCAACGCTGGCATAAGCCAATCAAATCGCCTTATGCAAATAACCTAGTGCAAAACCAGGCATTTACATTCATGCAAGACCGGAGAACAAAGCAGCATGTGTTGCATGCACTGTGATTGGCTGTTGTCACTATGACGATTGCGTCAGGGCCACGCTTCAAACACGCCCTCAGTCAAACTTAATTCAAAATAGCACAGTTGAGTGAACTTAGATGTTCTTCGGTTGGTTCTTACTTTTATGTATATTAACTCTTTCCCCGCCTTTGAGAAGTTATCTTGTAAATAAAGAGAAAACGCTTCCCTGCCAATGACAAGTTTTTACGGCAATCCACATTTCTTCTATTATCCACTAGATGGCGCTCTTACCCAACTTGTAAAACACTGAAGCATTCACTGATCCAAAAACAGTAAAAATTCTGTATATGTTTTGATCTTTTTTGTGAATCTGATCTCTAACAAAAGTCCTTTACAAAAATGCAATTATCTCAACTTTTTGCTCAAAAGTAGGCATTTTTGAAGAAACCTACCCATATTTCACAAGACTTTTTTGTATGAAAGCAGAGGGTTTGTTTTTTTCATTTCATGTATTGTAGGGGTGCACGATTCAGAAAATGTTACGATTCGATTCCGATTTTTAGGCTCAAGATTCGATCCAAAAACTATTTTCGATTTTAAAAAACGATTCACAGTATGTGAATGTAGTTTACTTTTTATATGTGAGTGATTGTAATAGATATACAATTTTAAAGAAAAGAAACACAACAAATAAAATGTAGTTTGATATTACTTTGTCTTTATGCAAAAATAAAAAACGGTTATGAAGCAATTAGATGACCCCTTTTATCCACTCTATTAAATACAATAATATAGTATATAAATGATAGACAGTGCAGGTCTATAGATTATAAATGTGACTTATAATGGTTATTTTTTCTATTAGATAGAGCAGAAGCAGGAAAAGTGTCTCTCTTTCTATTTCTCTCTTGCCAATTAAAAAAAAGCTAAATCCACTCATTATTTCAGATTCAAAAGTCTACTTGCTGTCCCAGTGACAAGGGACTTTACATTACAGCTTTGCGTTTTGTAAATCTTGAGTCAGCTTGAGCTTTGCTCGTTCAGTGCAATAGATTTTAGAAAAGATATGGTTTATTCGTAATAATAGAAAAGTTGTTATCGCCATAGAAACCGTCGGCACGCTGAAACTGCACGCGAGCTTTAACGCGGTAGCGCTTAGACCATTCTCCGTTCGACTCGGGTTTTACACATATTAATCAGACTTGGGACCCGAAGTAATTTAACTATGACTGACCCGGACCTGACTGACCATTTCAAATACAAACCACCTAACCCTAACCTAACCACAAGGGGGAGCTGCAGCACCTGTATAAACGAGACAGTATCAGATGGCGCTCCTTATCTGACAGTGCAGCGGAATATATTGCAAAGCCATTCAATACAGTGGAAAAAACTGCATTTAAAGAAATCTTCATAAGTAGTATGAACTGCCAGGTAAAACATACATTTACAAAACAGCAATTACAAATTTGAGGAAGTGAAGGATGCTATTCTTAAGGATCTGGAAGGATTTTTTTCAGCAAAGATATATGCATTAAATAAATACTTTTAAATATGTGTTATGTGTATTAATATTTACTGCCAGGTAAACCATGCAAAAGTAATTTAAATAATCACAACAATGTGTGAAAATTATTTCATGAACAAACAAAAAATGTATGAGAATTAAATGTTAAAGCAATAAAAAGACAATTAATCGTCATAACAGCCACAATTTATTAGTCAATTAACCGTCAGACGAATTTCATAATCGTGACAGCCCTATTCAGTACAAAATTAGTCTGCAAAAGTAGTACATTTACTTAAATAAAATGCACTTTTTACCTGGTATAGCATTTGATATCTCTTAACCCGCCACCCTGGACCTCACTAATTTCAAACCCTGGCGACAGTAATGTGTTTCCTTCTCAGTTTTCTGAAGGGGTGTTTGGCTACTTTCATCTTCTAGATGAAGAAATAGGCCAATGAAAGTTTAGTCTAAACCATGTCTAGAGACCAGAATATAATGGTAAATGGTGAATGGTAAATGAAAACGTGAAAACCCCCAAACCCTCTTTGCATTAAGGAAGTGACTTTTTGTTTGGAAGTGAAAATGTTGTTTCGTAACGTCGTTTCTTTTGCCTGTTATTGCTGTTTTTGTAGATCGCTTCAGGAGAGGCATACCTGGTCTACACCAAACGTTTATACTCCAATTCAGGCTTTAACCAGTACGCTGCAGCGCTCTACAAAGTCGTGGGGACATTTCTGTTCGGCGCCTGTGTGAGTCAGTCTCTCACCGACATGGCCAAATATACCATCGGTCGCCTGCGGCCCAACTTTATAGCCGTGTGCGCTCCAGAGGTCTGCAATGGCTACATGTTGGAGTTAAACTGCACGGGAAACCCGAGGAACGTGACAGAATCCAGGTACGAAAGCAGGGTACAGGAAAAGTTAAAGGTCATAAACCGCTAACCTCCCATCCTGTATTTGTTGATGTTGGTAACCTGTTGTTTTCACTTCTTGTTTCACGAGTGTTTTTGTGCTTGCATTAGGGTTTGACCTTTTATTCTAAATGACCTCAAACACCAAACATTTTTTTAAATGATCTGCAGGAAATTGTTAAAAATGCTCTCATTATTTTCTTGCCCTTACTTTGTCTCAAATCTTTTTCTGTGGGACACAAAAGGAGAAATTTAACGCAGCTTTTTCCATTTACATTTGTGCATTTTGCAGATGCTTCTATTCAAAGCGACTTGCCGTGCATTCAAGCTATACATTTTAGCAGTTTGTGTGCTCCCTGGGGATCGAACCCATGGCTTTTAATACTTCATGCTATCATTAATGCCCTACAGAAACATACAGCCATAAACACCGATTTCTTTTTCTGCCAGTGGGTGCTCGGCACAACATCACGCAATGTTTAGGTTGCTTAGCAACGGCAGACGCTATGGGAGCGCCCATGTGCTTTATAAAGGAGGAATGTGGTGTTTGTGGTCAGCTTATTCATCAGAGCATCAAAAGTGTTTCTGATTAAATTAATTGAGCATAGCTGGCATTGGGATCGGCGCCTATGCCTGGAGACACAATTGTGGTTTATATTAAGCATGTCAATCTCCAAAAAGGTCAAGAGTACAACATAAAAGCAGAACATATGACTTGCTATCTGTAATATTATTCCAAGATATCTGTAATAGACTTCTATTTTGCACATTGAAATTAGTAAATCCATGTTGTTTTTAATGGCTTCACAACATTTAAAGGTGCAGTGTGTAACTTTTAAATGGATCTCTTGACAGAAATGTAATGTAATATACATAAATATAAATATATTATCTGTGGTGTATAAAGACCTTACATAATGTACTGTATTGTTTTTATTACCTTACAATGAGACGTTTATCTATATACACCGAGGGTCCCCTTACATGCAAGTCGCCATTTTGTGCCGCCATGTTTCTACAGAAGCCCTTAACAGACAAACTTTGTTAACCACATGCCTCCGATTATGACATGTTTGTCCGGTGGCGGCTACAGTTGCGTCTCTATTCGTGGTGAACAGTGCAATTCGCAACCTCACCACTAGATGCTGCTAAAATTTACACACTGCACCTTTAATGGCTTTACAACATTGAACGGATGATTCACAAGTTTCTGCATTGTTTCTAGGTTTTTTTTTTAAGAAAGATATATTCTTCTTTTGTGTTTTACATAGAAACTAACTCTAAGGATGTGTACACTCATAAAAATAAATGATTTAAAAGGAGTTTTTTTTGCATAGAAGAACCATGTTTGATTCCTTAAAGAACCTTTCAGTTTGGGAGGGTAACCTTAATTTTAAAGAGTGTAAATAATGACAGTACTGTCATTTTTCTTTCAAGTGTGCCGGAATCAATTGAACATAAATGTGTCTTTCTAGATGATGCTGTGAAAGTGATTTACTGTTTCCTCTCGCCCTATTTTTTTGTTGTCTCTGTTCGTATCTCCATCCCTCCCACGGCTCTTCTGCACCAGGCTGTCGTTCTACTCGGGTCACTCCTCTTTCGGGATGTACTGCATGTTGTTTCTGGCGGTGAGTATTCACTTTATCTTTGTTTTGCGTCTGTGTGATTGTAGAAGAGGAAGAAGCTATGCAGAGCAGCAGGAAACACGACTGAGACAATCCAACATCAAATCCCATGTTCATTTAAGTTCATTTTCCCCACTGACAACTGCAGCTTGATAACCAAACATTACCCGTTTACTGATGAGATTTTAATATTTAATTGTCATTGAGTAAAAACAGTTGATGGTTGTCTATGACTCAGTAGAAACAATACAAACATATTTAAAGGGACACTTCACTTTTTTGGCAAATATGCTCATTTTCCAGCTCCCCTAGAGATAAACATTTGATTTTGACCGTTTTGGAATCCATTCAGCGGATCTCCGGGTCTGGTGGTACCGCTTTTAGCATAGCTTAGCACAATCCATTGAATCTGATTAGACCATTAGCATTGCGCCTAAAACATATCCAACGTGTTTCAATATTTTTCCTATTTTATTTAAAACTTGACTCTTCTGTAGTTACTGCTATTGAAAGTAACCAAGGGGACTATTTTCGGGCAGTGCGTAATATCATTGCCATGTTACATCAGCAAAGTTCTTGATTATTACGCCAGAATGAAAGTATGGTTCCTAGCCATATCTGCCTAGAAAATCACAACTTTTAATTTTCTGTTGGTCTTAGTACACGATGTAACTACAGAAGATAAATATTGAAACTCTTTGGTTATTTTTTAGCGTGATGCTAATGGTCTAATCAGATTCTATGGATTGTGCTAAGCTATGCTAAAAGTGCTAGCGCCAGACCCGGAGATCAGCTGAATGGATACCAAAACGTTAAAAATCAATGTTTAACTCTAGGGGAGCTTTTTTATATTTTCAAAAAAAAGTGGAGTGTCCCTTTAAACATGGAAAAAATTTGTGAAATTCCATGTGTGATTGCTAGCTGTCAGGTCTTAGAAAGGACATAAATGCTCAATGAAAGTAGTTTCTATGACTTGTTTGCTTTCCAGATCTTCTGGAGCTTTTGAGAGTAATGCTTAATAAATAAGAGTATTATTTATGATATCAAAATGATGTTTTTGGAGCTACAGTATACAACCAAATGCTTTCATTGTCATGATATCATTTTAATCTTTACATGTCTTTCTTGTGTTTAAGTCGCTTGTAAATAGTGTGCTGTCATGTTCAGACAAGTCAGTGATTTTGTCGTTGTGTCATATTCACACTAGCCAGGACTCTAGTCAGGTGGTTTCCCATTGCTTATGTTTTTCTGTATACACAGGGTGGATTTTCCACTTAACATTTTCCTGTTTGTTCAGACTTTGATAATTTTGTTTACAATTAGTTGTTTGTTTTTCCTTGTGCAGCTTTACGTCCATGCACGTATGGCATCCAAATGGGCTCGCCTGGTGCGACCCACAATTCAGTTCTTCCTGGTGGCCTTCGCTATTTATGTCGGCTACACGCGTGTGTCTGACTACAAACACCACTGGAGTGACGTGGTCGTGGGTCTTCTGCAGGGGGCTCTGGTGGCTGTCCTTACGGTGAGTGTTAAGTCACCTACTTATACTATGCATACTATGTACTGTTTTTTTGTTGGAAAGTAGCTACTGTTCAGTGCAAAGCACACACTGAGACATACTAAAGCGAAACAGAAGTGACGACTGTTGCATGGATGACGCTTTTTATTTTTTCAGAAACACAAATATCAGAATACAAATTTTATTTGCATTTAAGCATATCTTCATTCATTATTTGTCATGTAATGTTAACAGTATAGTTTAAGTTGATTGATTCAGTGCCGCTTAATTTATTTAATTTGTTAATTCTGTTTAGCGCAACTAAACTCCACCATTTTGCAGTGAGATGTGGGTAATATCCACTGTTTAAATGAGCATGGATCTACACTTTAATTAGACCATCTGGGAACTTTATGGATACTTATTTCAACATACTACAATCTGTGACACATGTCACTTATGATGTATAATATGCAAATTGGGTCGCAGTAAACATTTTCAAAAAATTCAAGAAGTACCATGTGCATGTAAACTATTACAAATGAATGTGCTACATAGTGGTGCCATAAAAGAACCATTTTTGGTTCCCTGGAGAACCTTTCAGTCAAAGGTTCTTAAAAGAACCATTTCTTTTATACCTTTGTATAGTCCAAAGAACCTTTTCTCACTAAAAAGAAGCTTATGTGAAACAGAATTTTTTTTTCGGATATTAAAGGGATCATATGACGTTGCTTAAAAGAACATTATTTTATGTATTTAGTGTAATGCAATTTAAAAACACATTATTTACTACATACCATACATCATTGTAGCTCCCCTATGACCCGCCTTTCTGTAACGCATCAATGTTTACAAAGCTCATCATTTTGAAAAGCGCGGGATGCTTTGATTGGTCAGCTATCCAGTGTGTTGTGATTGGCCGAGTACCTCAAGCGTGTGACGGAAATGATACGCCCCTTACCATATTTGGAATATCAGCGCCCAAAACAAAGTCTCCACAACATGGTGGGGGCAACAATATTACAACAAAAATAAAAGTTATGTCGTCTTTCTTTGCATATACATTTGTGCAAATCTTTCGACACAGTGATATAGATATGTGGAGGTGTGTCTAAATGAGAATTTATGTATATTTTCTATATGGGAAACATGACATTGCATCATATGACCCCTTTGAAGGTTCTTTATAGATTCATAGAGCTAAAAACGCTTTTCGTGTACCATCATGTAGCATCTTTATTTATTTATTTTTTATGTCATGCCAGCTTCTATGACTATGTTAATGGCGAGAGTAGGGTTAAATTATAAAGAATGAAAAAGTTTATTTTTAACAGTTTATGCCGATGCTTTAATGCCAAGTAACTTAAGTTACAATCCAACTCACAGTCTATGTTGTATGCTCAAAACATTGTTACCAACACTTTTTGCATGATTTCTTATTACTACTTACTATTTGTAACCTCGGACCACAAAACCAGTTGTAAGGTATATTTGACGTAATAACCAACAAAACATTGTATGCGTCAAAATTATCAATTTTTTTTCTTTCATGCCAAAAATCATTAGGTTATTATGTAAAGTTCAAATTCAAAGAATATATTTTGTAAATTTTTGTAAATATATAAAAACTTTATTACTGTGAGTGGATGCAGCAAAATCTGAAAGGGGTGATTTTCACAAGACTTTTTTTAGGTGTAAAATAAATCTTTGGTGTCCCCAGAGTATGTATGTTAAGTTTTAGCTCAAAATAACATGTAGCATATTAAAATTGCCACTTTGTAGGTGTGAGCAAAACTGTGCAGTTTTTGGATGTTTACTTTAAAATGTGAATGAGCTGATGCAAGCACTGATCACCATAATGGTTGTTTGTTGAAATTGAAACTCAATTGTGCTGTCAATTATCTTTTTTCTTCTTTCTCTTTCCCTGCACTAAGTGGCAGGGCCGTGGTTGGATAGTGCAGAGTAAGGGGCAGTATCATTATAATAAGATCTCCTTATGACATCACAAGGGGAGATGTTTGAATGACCTATTTTTTCACATGCTTGCAGAGAATGGTTTACCAAAACTAAGTTACTGGGTTGATCTTTTTCACATTTTCTAGGTTGATAGAAACACTGGCACCTAAACATGAAAAAAGTCAAATTTTCATGTTAGGTCCCCTTTAAAGTGTCCTCTTTCTAGTCATATGTCCATGCAATGTCATCACAGCGTTAAGCCAGTATAGAGGCAAAACAAAGCCGTTTATAAGCAAAATGCGCTGCTAATGACTTCATTTAGAGAATATAAAAGGTTGTATTTCGACCATATAGTGTCCTAACCTCACCCATATGACTGGTTTCGTGGTCCAGGGTCACATTTTTATAAAAAAAAATTGCAGAATATAATAAAAATCGTCTTTTCCATTGTCCAGTTTTTATGTATGTTTGTACAACCATGAGCTTTGTAAAGTACAAAAATTTCTATCATATTTCTTTGTTTATGGTCTAATTTCATGTTCACGCTAAATAAACATATGATGATTATTATTATTATTTTAATTGCATTAAAACTTTATTTCTCTCGTTGCAGGTGCGATACATTTCTGACTTCTTTAAAGAGCGCCCCCCTCTTTGCCAGAACGCAGAACCTGGTGAAAACGATGACATAGAGCGCAAGCCGAGCCTTCAGATCTCAGACGCAGAGAGAAACAATCATTACACTTACAGTAGGCCTGTATGAGCCTGACCTTTAACCCAGCGTGAATGTGCTCACACAGAACCACTGGATGCTGCATCCTCTACGCTACGCCTTGTTCAGATAACCGCACACATCGCTGCTCAAACACATACACTGGCACCGACTATACTCATATCCACAGGATCATACTTCCCATTATATAGCTCTCTGTGTGTGAGAGAGCAAGCGATTGCATAAACGAACACTGAATATTATACTTTATACTTTGCTACAGATGGCTGACCGCTATGCCGTATAGTTTTTGCATATACGTATACGCCGTACGCACAGATTGCCTCGAATCTAGCAAACAATGAGGGACTTTATTGTATTATAGCACAAAACTCGGCAATGGGAACTGATCGTTTCCATGACAACCTCAAAACCATCGGTTGACATTTACTGACTAGCCGAATTTCAATCCAGTCGGAAGTCAAAGGTTGGGTGGAAGTTATTTTCATTATTAATGAAATATTTTATCCAGTGTATATATGCAGTACTGGATTATGATGATTTTAAAAGTGTTTTTATAAAAATGTGTCATTTTATTGTGGCGGTAGATTTTAGAGACTGTAGCTTTTTATAACATTTTGGTTGATATAGCTTTAACTGGTTAATTCCACATACATCTGCAAGAAATCATAGACAACATAACTCGACTAATTCTTTTTATATACTACTAGTACTTGTGTCATTTTATTTTTTATAAAGTTTTGTAAGTGTAACAATCATGTAATATCTGCCTATACTGAAAACATGCAATGTTGCACAACATTTCATTGCAACTATTATTTTCTTGGCGTCAAGTTGTCAACATAAGTACCACTAACTAACCCCCATACATATCACACACCCCTTGTTTTTGGCCGATTTGTGCCAAAACACTGACATGAGCCATATACGTATGAGTCACTTAAACCAAACTATCCACAAAACAGGATCACCAAATATTGACAAAAGTCAGTTTAAGATTAAAGCCCTTTAACCGATGTCTGTTTAACATGTCCTGTGGGATTGTGGGTACTATTGGCCCAAAAAACAGACACTTCAAAAATTCACTTTATTCTCCAGGAAACACTGGTTTATTGGTTTTATCTGTGATTTGAAACAAACTACTTCTAAACTAGCATGTTGTTAACTAAGGTTGAATAGAAACAGTTGTTTACAACATGATGGTCTCTTTTTTTTAACTTCTGCTTTAGTTGTTGTATTTTGTTTGCGTTTACTGTGAGTTAATGCTGCAAGGTTTTTAATGGACACTATATTTCCTAAATTTTGTTTCTTTAATATGAAGCAGAGACTCTGTGACTCCTGCAGTTATATAACACCAGACAGTCTTATAATAAATCACGCATGTAGTGTAGTGCACTTACACACTGAATGTGTGACAAAGATCAGCCAATGTTTTCAAAATGTAAGTAGTTTTGTGAACAGTACTGTTTTTCAGTATTTTGAAAAAAAGTTTTAAGTTAGACGTTTACATGTCTGTTATATGAGTAGATGTTGACTGTGGTGTGACAGGTCTACTTCATCTAAAACTTTCTAAACGGCGTTTTATTTCTTTTTGAATTGTTTTTGCATGCATTAACTAACATGCATACATTTTCTATATGAGAGTAACTGTGCGTTCACACCAGATGCGGAAGAGGCTGCAAGCGCAAGTGATTTACATGTTAAGTCAAAGCAAGGACGTGAATAGGCATCCTGGGGGCACAGCAAGCACAAATGGCGTGGAACGGGCGGCGCGGATGTCATGTTCTGCGCGAATTGAGCGCAAGTTGAAAAATCTGAACTTTGGCGGATATTCACGCCGTGTTAACCAATCAGGAGCTTGCTCTAGTAGGGACGTGATTACAGGAAGCGAGCGGAGTTGCAGAAGCCCCTCCCATGACGTGAATTTCTGCGTGATTGTCTTGAATGACTAGAATTTCATGCGCGGCTTTCATTCGCAAATGCAAAATGTTCAAGCGTCCATTTGCCGTCTCTACCGCGTCTGGTGTGAATGCACAGTTAGTGATGCGCGGGTCAGGGTTTTTTCCAACCCGCAGGTCGCGTTTTTATTAAATTATTTTTGCCCGTCCCTCACCACAGTATCTATTTTTACAATCCGTCCGCACCAGCTACCTTTATATAGACATACTAGGCATTGTAATGTAAATAAAACAGGCTTTATTTCTGCCATTAGATCACATCGCCCTGTAAACTGGCAACAACATACGCATATGAATTACAGAAACCAGCATGGTCGTATTAATAACAAGATAGGATAATGATAAGAGAATTCCTTTATCCGCCCCAACCCGACCGGCGCATCACTAATGAGAGTTAAAGATGACATGAAATATGTTTAAAAAAGGTGAAAATTGTGAACTTCCAAAATTAAGAAAAAGTGTTTACTCAACACCGGCATTAATCAGCATTATATGCCAGCCAACTCCGGGCCAGATCTGCACCGGAGCAGCTGACTTTGGCGCGAATCCGGCCCAGAGTCGTCTGTTATGGCTGAATTAACATTGGGAGAAAATTCTGTTCCCTTATATTTATTGTGAAAATTTAAAGCTACTGAATCTTGTTCCTGTTGGTTTAAAGGTAAATTGTGAGCCACTTGTGAAGTTTGTAGCTCCAAATTGTATATTAACCAAATGTTATTTTATCATATGACTGTTTTGTAGTAAGTTTTATTGTGAGTGTATAGCTTGCGTTGCACGTACAGTTTTTATTTCTAGGTTATATTTTGTATTTGTTGGTTATATGTACAACTTTAGATAAATAAATAAAAAATCAGCATCTTGTGTCATATTGTTTTTGTTTTCCTGGGTGAAAAAAAATGTTCAGTAAAATACCCTTAGTAAATTTATACACTATTTTTGCACAATAATTTTGTACTTAATAAACAAAAAAATGTTTTTATTATTTATTAGTTTATTTTAAGTGTACTTACTTACTGTGCTACAAACGTGAGACAAATTTTATTTCAATCCACTAAAAAATCTAGAAAAATTTGCATACTTTTTTAAATGCATTGAAGTATTAGTGAAGTACAACTATACTTGTAATTAGTATCAGTGCCGGCCTGAGCCTCTTGGGGGCCCTAAGCAGAATGTGTTTGGGGGCCCCCCTCCCACCACGCGAACACAAATGTCACGCTCTAATGTTACATTATAAATGAATAATAATTTAAATAATGAAAAAAATCTATACTTAAATAAAATACTTTATTCTTCAATGTGTCATGTCATATTAACAGGCTATGGAATGTTAACATTGGCCAGCAAGAAAAACCTCATCTGCTGCATCATCAGCTGTGGAGACACTGACACTTGATGAAACATCAGGGGCGGGTGGAGTTGGTTGTGCTCCAAAGTACTTCAACAGTGTTCCTGAAAAAAATAGCATTGGATAAGTGCATAGTTGATCGAGCAGAATGAGTTTATTTTGCTTATTTTTCATTACTTACACAACAAGCAATAAATAAATAAATATAGGATAGCACTGTTACATCACTACCCACCATATAAATAAGATTGAAGTCCATTTTCATCACAGAAATCTCCCTACCCAACATGGTATTGGTATATATTCTCATAAAGTCCAATACCATCTCTTACCAAAGATCTTAGACAGAGAGCGCATGTGCTTTGCCTATGAAGCTGGAACGTTACCGATGTTGGAACGTTCACTTCAACACATACAGCAATGCTAGCTAGGGGTGTGATGGATCACAAAACTCACGGTTGGGATCACATTATGGTTTTTGAGGCACAGATCTGATCATTTTTCGGATCAGCAGAATAAGGGGTTGGAAAAACTAATAAAAAAAATGAAGAAATTACTTACAAACATTTATAAAAAGAACAAAGTTGCCAGTAAGTAAGGGCTAAAATTAGCATTAGGTACAGAAATCAAATCAAATAAATCATAACACTTTATTGTATGAATTAAATATAATTATTCTTTTTTAGAGCTACAGAAGTGATTTTCTCTTTGTCTTGGAAGGTTTGATTAACATTAATGACACAGACTAAAGTAGGTTAATTAAGGTTACTGTCTCTTTAAGAGAAGCACGGACCTGGTTTCTGCCTAATCTATACATAAACCGTCTAAAGACATAAACAACAGTTTTTATTGGAAAAGAGAACTGTGGAGATCATTTTGTTTGTATGTGCCCTGTCAAGAACAGAAAGATTTTATGTGTGCCCTACTAAGTGCACTTATACGCGGCGCGCTCACACAGACGGAAATACAGACGGCGGAGCATAAAAACGTTATGTTCTTTTCAGTGCTCTATTCCTCAAATATATGTTAATGGACTACAGTATGTCACAAAATAGCGTAACTCTCTCTAAAGTTTAAACATCAAGTGTTAGTGTTCTGATCTCTGAAGGGAGCTGGGCTGGACAATTTAAACCGCATGGGCTTGCAGAATACTGCTCACTTTAGCGCCTTTTTGCGGGATAAATTGTTTAAAATCACTTGAAATGTTAACTTTTGCAAGCCTTTGAAACACGTGCAAATGATAAACTTTCACTATTTAAGCGCATGCGAGCCGAACCGTGGGTCGATCACGGTCACAGATTAACGTCGATCTGTCACACCACTAACACAAATTAAACATACTGTATATAATCATGCAAACATACCTTTATCTTCCGTCCTTTTCTTTGTTCTCTTTTCGGCCCCAGAGGGATATATCCTTTTTTTTGACATGTCAAATGGCTCATCATTGTTTACAGTGAGTGACGACGTTGTGCACTTGCGCGCCGACGCGCAGGTGGCGCAGGTGTCTATGTTGCGCCTGACTAAAACGCTAGCACTGCAGACACATAGTTTTCTGCAAATCAAAATTTTCTTGTCTTTAATTATTCATTTATAAATTCGTATTCATTCATTCATCCATCCATTTATATTACCTGTTTAAGTTATTTAATTGTATAAAAAAATAAAAATAAAAAAACGATTGGGGCGGGGGCCCCCTGGTGGCCAGCGGGGCCCTAAGCAGCCGCTTGGTTCGCTTATGCCTCGGGCCGGCCCTGATTAGTATATTTGTAGTGTGTAAATTTTACACTTTTATTTTGCACAAAATAATTGACCACAAATGTACTTGCTGATATTTAAGTAGTACATTCAAGAATACTTTATTTAAAATAAAATATTATTAAAATGACTTATATCGATTGGGAACACATTATTTCAGTGCCTGAAATAATCTTATATACGGTGGATCACAGTGTTATTGTGGGATTTCTAACAAACAGACCCATAAAAGCAACCCATCTTGAGCAGCATTGTGCTCAAAGATGAAAATGCCATGGTTAACTTTAGCTTCATTGTATCTGATTGTTTTCTTTCCTAGGCAGGGCTTAAACAACTGATGAGAAATGTGAGTATTGCATGTGTTTATGAATAGATCTGACTGGCACTGTTTGCATTTGTATTTTTTCATCTCCTGTTGGTTAAGCTTTTTTATAAATAAACAGAATATATATGTATATGTTTTTTATATATACTTTTGTACTTATATACTTAAAAACAATATGTTTTCTGTAAAAAAAAGTCACATAACGCTGAAAATCTGTGTCAATTATGTTACTTTAAATCGTTCACAGTAACAGTGTTGAGGTATGACTGCCAGTTCTGTTATTTTTAACCCAGCGATAGATCAAAAAGGGACGAACCCAACCCATTGAGTTATAATTAAGCCTTCTAGTAACCCATTATTAGGTCAAATAATACAACTTTACCTTTGTAATGGAGTTTGAATTTTTTTTTATTGAATCAAACATATTCAACACTTTTTTACATTAGCAGGGGATGAAAGAGAAAAAGAATTAAATAAAAACATGGAAATGCTGACATACATTAATACATCAGTGCTTGTTTATCAGATTATAAATACATTTTAGGTATTGCTTCTTCTAATAGAAAAATACAGAATAATGCTTTATAATCACCATATTTACATTTATGTATACTAAACTTTGCCAACAAAAGTAACATACTAATCAAATAATATTCCTTATGGAATGAGATATCATAAGAGAAATAAACAAATAAAATATTTTCAAAACAAAATTTAAAGCTGGGCAAAATGTGAACTCTAATCTTTTTTTTTTTTTTTAAATAAGGACAACTTAAAAAAATTCTGTATGTTGACCACAAAAAGTACAAAACATGTCAATGTCACATTAAAAAATGTGGAGGTATTAAGTTTTTTTTACAATGTGACTTTGAGATATCTAAAATTCCACTGAAACTATCGGACTTTCATAAACAAGTCCTTTTATATTGGAAAATGTTTTTTAAATATAATTTCAGTCCTCATAATGTTTCCTTATGGAATAATCATTATATTTTATTTAAAAGAAAATCTTTATTTTTGGAGGACTGGTGGCAAAGAGGTATTTGGTCAGTGTTGCATATTATGGTTGCTTCCTTAGCTATATTAATTTCTGTTCTAAATTTAATTTTGTGTGTGAGGAAAAAGTTTATTTGAAAGTTATTAAAAGTATTCCCTTACCATTCCTTAATATGCTAAAGGAGATTTTAAAATATTTGAATATTATCATCAAAATTTGATAATAAATTGCGGCTTTTGTTTAATAAGTTTGACTTTGTTTAATCCCCTACATTGATTTTGGTTGCATGAATATATATATATATATATATATATATATATATATATATATATATATATATATATATATATATATTTATTTATTTATTATTGTCTGTATGGAGGTTTATTTCTATTGTCATAATATGAATTATATGAATTTCTGTTTAAAAAAATGTCAAAATTAAATCTGCTTACAAGGAAATATTTACTGGGGTAATATTTATAAATTAGTTTAAAAGAGATTTATTTTACTAGTTCTAAGGTAACAGGGGGTTACAACACGTAGGCCAAAGTAAAGAAGAAGAAGAAGAAGAAGAAGAACACGTAGGCCTACGTAGAAACGTAACTTGCGTGATGTCCCCAAACCTTTGACCTCACGTAACGAAAGCCGCTCACGCGCAGCTCCCGCGGCCGCCGCCAGCCACAACAACAAAAAAAACGGAGAAGAAGAAGTGACGATGGAAAATGTGGTGTGGGAGAAATGAAGGTCAGGAATTTACATCATTAAAAGAAAATAAGGTCAAGCTGCTAAATCTAATGTTTGGGACCGGTTCTTAGAAACAGGTAAGCTGCTTAAAAGTCTAGCATACCTGAAGTTAACGTCCACATTTCTTCACCAAAGTTGTTAAAACAGTTTACATCTAACTTATTTGCCGAATTGCCCAGGTCCTTAGCACACTTTCAGTAAAGCCTGTGTGTAAACATGACTGCTGTTTAAGATACAGTTCCGTTTGAAGTCAATGCAATGTTTGGTCACGAGCAACTGCGCGACTGTCACCACAGACGTAGAAACAACTAAATACGGAACGTGGTTATGAAGTCATAATCCGCCATTGTTTACAAACACAACACGGAGTTCGTCGCCCGGCAGTTTAGAGGTAACTTCTGCTTTCTCACCGAGTTTACCTGTATTGTAGTACTGATGTGTGAATGTTATCTTACTGGTAAAAAGACGGAACGTCACTGCATATTTTTGTATTTACTGGTAAGTTAAATTCATGATAATTTACTGAAATTAAGTGAAAGTGGCTAGTCGTGACTTAGACAATTATGTTTTTCAGCTATATAAGACACTTCTTACAGAAAATATATAATGGCCTGTAACATCTTGTGATCCATGACCATGAGTACAAAAAAGTGTTTAAAAATATAATATAAAATATGACGAAGCAGAAAATAATAATAATGACATATGTAGGCCTAAAGTTACCTGCCAGTATATACCTGCCCACATACTAAAAATTAACCGAAATTTTACATTATTCTCAAAATTATGAGCGTTTTACCTTAATATTAAAAGTTGTAGGTAACGGTACATTATAAAAGTGTTACATAAAATCAATAAAATAAAAATGATTTTCATGCTGTAACAGAAGCCAGAGTTTCCTTTTATTAAAGTGCACCTACTTCATTCAACAACGTTATTTTGTGTATTTGGTATAATACAATGTGTTTGCGTGGTTTATGGTTAAAAAACACATTATTTTTCCACATACCAGACATTTTTGTAGCTCCGATTTCAATCTCTTCCTAAAACGCACTTTTTTTTTACAAAAAAGCCAGTTAATCTGTATGTTGGGATTGGCCTGAATACCATACTTTCCAGACTATAAACTAGGGATGGGCATGCATGATTAATCGACGATCGATAGTTGATCGTTAAGAATTTAGTCGATGACGTTAATTTGTTATTGATTAATCGAATCCTTTTTTTATCTAATGCAGGTTGCGTTGCCTAGCGTAGCGTGTGTCTTGAAGCAATTAAATTAATTTCATTGTGTGGCAGCAATTCAACATTTTACCACCAGGGTGCAAGATTTGACACCATACTTCGTTATCTGTGACCTTCCGTTTTGATTTTTTTTTTAAATAATCATGAAGAGGTCATGATTTTTTGGAACAAATGAGGTTTCTGTTTAAGAATGCGGCTCCTAGCTGCAGGTTCCGCTGCTTTAGACAAGTAGTCCTCGCTGCAGACTGTAGCGCGGTGACGTCACGTACTGACGTCATGTATGTCTTCGGTGCGCATGCGCAGAGTGACGCATGGTATGTCTTTAATATTCATGTCTTTTAACGTCGTGTGACACGCCTTTGAGACGCATAAAAACAATTATAGGGAATTACAGAGCAAACTCAGCATTATCGGTTGTATTTTGAAGTTACTTTTTTTAAACGCGTGTGAACAGAGCAAACTCTATTTTGTATACCGGAACAGTGAACATTAATGACACCTTATATATATTTTAATCTTCCCTCTGTCATATGGTTCTTTTATGGGTTTTATATTTTTGGGCATATTTGTTGCCTTCAAAAAAGTTAGACATTTATGGTAAAGTACTTTAAAGTTTAATCAACTACGTACAGTATGTTTTCAGTCTCCGCATCCTTTATTTACACATCAAAATCTCCATGATAACACATGTTGCTTCGTTTTATAAATACGACACACGAAACGATATACAGGATATAATACACCGCGTTCCTAAATTATTATGCACTTGCCATTTTTGTTTATTTTTCCAACACAGCCAGTAAGTTTTCAAATTGTATTTCACCCTCAACAGTTATGACAGTGTGGATGCTGTTATATTTAAATGAAATAAAAAAGTCAAGATATTTTAATACTTTGAAATATGCTGTTCCATATTATAGAGCAAGTTGTGGTCCTCATACAATATGGGTATAAAAAAAGTGTGCATTATCGTAAAAAAGTAAATTATTTCGTATAACAATTTATTTGGTGGACCTAAACAGAAATCATTGAACTATTATAAGATTCATGAGTGATTCAAAGTACAGAAAGATTTGACTATAAGGCTTTTTAAAATATATTTTTAGGAAAATATTAGAAAAAGGCATCATTAAAAAACACAGTTAAGAAGCAAACATGTATTTAAACCTGGTGGTGTCTCTGGAATCCCAAGAAATAAAGCTGTATTTCTACCCCTCCCCAAACCAAAACTTGCAAAAATAATTCATTTGATGTGAGCTAAGAATACACAAAGACTATTTTTAAACAATTTTATTTATTGACATGCAAAAATACAGTAAATAGTATAGATGAATGTCATTCTGGATTATTGGTGAATAGCCACTATGTTCAAACATGACATTGGGGGGGAGGGTCAAATGGACATCTAGAAGATATGTAGAGTTCCTAAAACATAGGTTTTTTTACTATGAGATAGAAGGAATTATGTCTTCTGAAATAAATTTACTTTCATGGAGGATAATATACCATCCCATACTGCAAAAAGCATCACTGACTATTTTAATTATTAAAACAAGAAAGAAATCAAACAATGTGTGACCCCCATCATCATCTGACCTAAGTCTTATTAAAGAGCCTGTTTAGCATCATAATATGAAAGATCTGTGGGGTGAACTGCACTTTAATTCGAAACATCAACTTAGGGATGCAATACTAGCATCAAGTACTATCAAGTGAAATAAAGACAAAACCTATACAGTACTTGTATACTTACAAGTTTTAATGAATAGGAGAATTAAAGTCATGTCAAATATATGCTCGTATATTATTATGTAACTTGTGTAAATATTTTTTCCCCAACATTGCCAGGTGGACAGTCTTTGAAGATTTCTCCACAGTGGAAGCATTGAGTCAGACAGTAGGGCATCAAAAACTGTTGTCTGTAGAACACAATCTAGTTCTCATGAACTAATTTAGACAAAATACAGATCAAACCATATTCAATTATTATAACAAACGGCATTAACATATCCTGTTATCAGAGTCATATAAGGAAAACATTTTAAATGAGATTACTTTACACATGCTAGACAAAGATATGCTTAGTACAATTTTAAGTTCAGGGTACTTTTCTAGCTGAAAGTTGAAAGGTTTTGAAGGCAATACAGTCTACCAGAGAATAAAGATGTAGACAGAAAAAGAGTTTTCTTAAATAGTTTTTAGAGTACTCCACATTAAGGATTTAAAGAACTTACTGTCAAGCCACAAAAAGTGAGCCTGTTCTTTAAATTTGGGCTCACTGACAATGTCCCTAAACATCTAGCATTTGAGTGCAAGCCTCAAGACAGCCACATCGCCATCAACCTTGACTACTCCCATCATGATCTGCCACAGGATCTCAGGTGACATCTGTCAAAAATAGCCAACAGTCAGTTTAAAATGCAACTTCATTAGACAATAAAAAGAGAAACAGATAGATTGACAGTTTATACCTTGGTCAAGTAATCAAGTATATTTACAATGGTGTGAACATTTTAACTATTACGCCCTGTCAAGAAATAAAAGTGAACCAATTCAATAAGAAACAACATTACCATTTGTATACATCATGCATACAGAATACTTAATCAAGGTAATCAGCATTACCTGTGGTTCAAGAGGATCCTTCACAACCGAAAAACAAGCATTAACAATCTTTTAATATTCAAAGAAGAATATTTTAAAATCTTTTAACATTTAAGGTCATATTTAATAGTACACATACTACTGTACTTCACTGCATGGGTAAAGGGTAAAAATATAGCTGTATGCTTGCTGTTACTTACTGTTCCTTCTACATCCTGAAGCAGTCCTCAAGTAAGGAAGCCTTCCTCCTGAGCACTGTGGTTCAAACAGATGGCATCAATTCATTCTCTGGTCCGGTTTCCTTTAAGGCATGTATTAGTTAGAAAATATTAACACTTACATATTATGTGTCTCTCTTTTAAGTCCTAAAAATAATAAATTAAAACAAACAGTTATGCAAAAAATAACTAACCTGGCTTAGCTGGACTGTACTTGGTGACTGTTTTCTGTAAGTTACGCCTTCCAGTATCCCTAAACATGCATCTAGAAAATCACATATGCAATGAATTAAAGGTTTGCTTTTTGTATATCTCACATAAACAGGTTTTACCCATCACATGAACGTAAAATTTCTTTGATAAATATAGGGAAACTAAATTCCTCAACATGATGTGTGAATGTAAAAAACTACTACTGGGGAGAAACAAAATTAGTTTTATAAGCAAAAAGTTCGAATGTACACTTTTGAACCGAAATAATGTTTAATAACAACTAAAAGCAAACATAAAGCATAAATATTTATTTTATGTAATCGATTTACCGCAATCGAAGTTATCCCTTTCGAGAAAACGCTAATCCAGAATTGCAGACGAGAAAAACAACTTCTTCGCTGTATTATTAAGGTTGGCATTAAACTTTTAGGCGCATTACCGCCACCTACTGATTAAAGTGAAATATTTTGTACATGCGCATTAAAGACATACGATACGTAGAACATACCTGACGTCAGTACGTGATGTCACCGCGCTACAGTCTGCAGCGAGGGGTGTCTCGCTTTAGAGCACGGCATATTCAAGCGCATATATGTTCCGTTTGTCTAACTAAATGTAGTTTAACTGTTTGCCACAAGTTGATCTTGTAATAAAGGTCTCATGGAGGAAAACACGCTGTATTTTTGTATTCATTAAAAGTTAAATAATTATTTTTTATTATAAAAATATTAATGATTAATCGATAGTCGATCGTTAATTCTCCCGACAATCGACTAAAAAAATTTAATCGAATGCCCATCCCTACTATAAACCGCACTGGAGTTTAAGCCGCATCATTCAAAAATGCGTCATTAAGACAAAATAACATATATAAGTCACAGTGGATTATACGTCGCCTTTATTTAGAAAATTATTTCACAAAATCCAAGCCGAAGAACAGACATTTAATCTGGAAAGGGGAGTTATTTAACTAAACAATAGCAGACAGAACAGCAGGCTGAATAGATGTCTGTACGTTAAATTAATATTATTAGTTATTTAAACGATAAACCATAGCATACAGAACTTAACTGGAAGGATGAAAAGTCTAAATTAACTGAACAAGCCAACTATCGTGAAAGTCGCATACTTGTCATTCCACATTACATAACAGAAGCAGCATATGGCGGACTCTTGCGGCTGTAGACGGTAATGTTGTCTCTTGCCTCATAAATGTCAACATTTATTCATACTGACTGACAAGGCGCATCTGACTATAAGACGCAGCACCAGCCAAGTTATGGAAGAAAAACGCGGCTTATAAACCGAAAAATACGGTATTGGAAATGTGAAGCCTTACCATGTTTAAAACATTCGGTCACAATGCAATACTAACAGGAGTTAACTTACAGCCTGTGAGTCCAAGGCGGGAGGAATTATGATAATGTCGGTCTTGTCTACATCACCAATCCCAGGAAGTAAACCATTGCCTGCAATCCGTGTGTTTGTTGTAGTCCAAGAAAAGAGATTTACATTGGAGATGATAACGCATGTCATTGTTTACTTTGGGGTTCGTACCTTTTGCATATCGTTAACATGAACTAATACACACTTACACACCAAAGGAAATGTAAAATCGTGAATTGGATAATTGGTGCTCTTTAAAAAAAAATTCTCTCTAATGAAGCTACACCTATTACTTACCAACTTACAACTTGATCTCCATACTTAAAGCCCTCTTTATATTTTACCTGCTTATTTTAAAGGAATAGTTTGATTACAGAAATGAAAATTCTGTGATAATTTTCTCACTCTCATGTTGTTACAAACCTGTATTTATTTCTGTGTTGTGATAAACACAAAGATATTTTGAGGAATGTTTGTACCCAAACTGATCAGAAACCCCATTTACTTCCATAGTAGGACAAAAGGAATACTATGGAATTGAATTAGGCTCATGATCGGTTTGGCTACAAACATTCCTCAAAATATCTTCTCGTGTTCATCAGAGTAAAGACATTTAGACAGGTTTGTAACAACATGAGGGTGCAATGTAAAAAAAAATGCAGTATGCAACTTGGTTTGGCAAGTCAATTCAACTTACTATTTTGAGTTTTGGTTTGTGATAAGTTCACATAACTTAACAAAGTAAGTAAAACAAGTTAAACCTGTTATAAAACCTCTTTCACACAGCGATTTGGTCCCAGAGAATACCCATAAAATTGGCAGACAAGGGGCGTGTCGTAGTGAGGTACTGTATTAGAAAATAAAATAGATCAGATAAAACATTTTTTTTCCCATTTTGTTTGTTTGATTATTATTTGTTTGAAAGCAGAGGGTCTGTTATATATTTGAATGTTTATATATTTTAAAGAATATTTTCCTGGAAGGCATTTTGTGAAAATCACAAAAAATGCTGGGGGGGCAACTTTTCAAAAATGGCTGGTGGGGAATGAGTTAATATCTGTTTAGCCAAAACTCATTTATGTGGTAGATGAAAATGGAACAGTATTAACAAGTCTGTCTATAGACCCCTTCACAGTTCACGTCACAGGCGGTTCACACTGCGCATGTCGGGGTCAGAAAAGTCATTAGAGCAGATTGAGTTGCGTATTATTTGGAATCGTCAAAAATGCCTACGTGCGTCGTGGGCTTTGAAAATCGCACCAGGTTTGTCGTTAAGTTTTTTGGGGATTCCTGCAGAATCTCAAAAACAAAAAATACAACATCTGTGACTGCAAGCAATTAAACGTGCAGACCGGGACAATGCAAATATCAAAGAGGCTTGTGTTTGTAGTGCTCACTTCATTTGATGTAAGTCATCATTTTTTAGCCCTGTTAGATTAAACTAGTAGAAAGCCTAAATGGTATGAACAGTTTGACCCCATGCTGCCTGCGCGCGTACCCGATAGTCATTCAATGTTTACAAACCTTGAAGGGGTCTATAGCTATCTGATCAGAGAAGTGACCAGCAGTGGCCAGTTGCATAAACATAGCTGTGACATTAAGACTGCATCTTAAGAATGATTCTGACTAAATAGCAATTAGTTAGGGCTAATCAGTCTTATTATTTGGATTTAAATTAGTCCGATCTACCTTTCTATGTAACAATTTAAAAAGTTATGATCAGTCTTGAAGAAAAAAATTCATGACTAACTTTTAGGACTTGTCTTAAAGTTTTATGCAACCGGCCACTGGTGTTAAAGGCCCTATAATGACTGCTGGAATGTTAAATTTTTTAAAATAATGTAAAATAAATATACACAAAATTAACACATCCTTTCTAAGAGTGTAGTAAAAAGGACATTCTGAATGTAACTTAACGAAAAAATTGGCAAAATAATTAGGAAAAAAAAAATTATTCGGTATTCATCATTCAGCTGAGTTTTTCATTTTATTCGGCTTCGGCCAACAATTTTCCTTTTTTTGCATCCCTAGAATGAATCAAAAATCAAACGATCCCAGATGCATTTTCTGTTTATTTTCCATAATGTCTTTGTGAAAAGGGCTTTAGTTAAAGGAAAATAAAAATATATGATGAGTTTGGTTCCAAAATGAGATAACTCTGTTTTAAATTTTTTTTGTCAAAACATGTTTATTATTATGTTATCATGTTTTTTTGTGTTTTATTGTGCTACTAGTTGTATTTTTTTTTAGTTAAGAGGCTTAAATAAAAACAAATCAACTGCAGTTTGATTATTAATTGGAATGCACAATTAAAAAAAACAAGATTTTAGAGAAATAAAAAAAACGTATAATCTCATTTTGGAACCAAACTCTTCATATGTTGATTTGACAAAAATGCTGCATTTTTTTTACAGTGAGCTAATGATGACAGAATTTTTGGGTGAACTATCCCTTTAACTACTTTTTTACTTTGAACTATTTATTACACTGTAAAAAATGATTTGCTGTCTAAATTTTTTGTTTAATCAATTTGAACTTACTATTATTCATCTTGACTAGACATGTGTTGTTATTAGGGCTGAAACGATTTATCGCTCCAATTAAAAATGCCTGTCTGAAATCGATTCTGAATGGCAAGGCTTGTGCATGTACTACGACTCTGTGATCAGTAGGAAGTCCTTATCAATCTAAAATCACTATGAGTCGGAGTCGTTTATAACGTGCATTTAAAAGAGCAACACTCGTTAAACAAAATCATTCAAAACAATCTTTATTATCATGAAAATACCTGAAACAATCTGAAGAACAGCGATATAAATATTCCTGTAGACATTTCTTGGAATAGCGTTTGTAATGCTACTTCTTCTGTGGCACAAAGGGAGTTTCTGCACAAGAGCGCCCCCTGGCTTTTGAATGTGCCGGGATTTCACCGTAATTCATTCAAATTCATTCATTGAGAAAACGCACATTTGCACGGTTAATCGTTACAGCCCTAGTTGTTATAACTTGACTTATTTCAACTATATTTTATAACTCATGTCTTATCAAGATAAATAATAGTAAGTTCAAATGATTTGTAAATCTGAGTTGATTAAACAAAACGTTTAAGGCAGCAAATAATTGTTGAGAGATACAATTTCTTTAAAAACAATTTTCTGAAATAATGCCACCTTTATGTCAGGTTTCTGATTTCAACGTTGTAGGTCCTATTAGTACATAGCAACACATTAGGCAATCACATTTTTTTATATGTTTTATCAAGACTTTCAGTTTGACTGCTGACAACATAATCCTAAAAACAAAACATAAATTTCAAACTATCCTGCAGTCTCAGTCAATATGTATAATGATGTTACAGTATTTTTAGACTTTTATTGAGCGACAATCACATTTTGTCACAAAATGGAGACAGGCCATATCTTAAATATCTAACATGTTCAGCAGACAAATAGAAAACATTTGACGCTATTACACATGTAAACCATTTTGTCCTAGGTTTCAAGATTCAGTGATAGTTTGATAAATTAAACACATGACCACATTTAAAAATAATCCAAAAATGTTGCCAACTTGTAATCTGCAAAACATGCGGGGACTGGCCGACCTGCATTTGACCGCTCATATTTCAAGTTTCTGTCTTACGTCAGTCAGATAACATTGTTTGGTGTCTCCAGCCAAATGATTACTCGTGGGCGATAATATTTTATGTTAGATTAAATCATTAAATCTGTCAGGGTTTGATGTGAGCCACAGTCAGTGGAAGATTTCTGTTAAATGTTCGCTTTTTGTTTGACATTTAAAGGTAAATATACTCCGTCAGAAGGCCAATATATTTGTCTGGTTTGGGAGTAAAGAAAATTGTACAACAATTGCTAAACAGAATAGTATTTGACAGATTTATAGCATCACCTAGTGTTTATCTAAAGCAATGCATTCAGTAGAAAACAGAAAACATATTCTACAGAAATCCATCCTGATTTACATTCGTAGGGAATTAAAACCCAAACATGATTGTTCTTGGGTATATTTTAGGTGGACTATGAAGTTTTAAAGTGATAGTTCACCCACAAATAATCATTACAAACCTGTTTAAATTTCTTCGTTCTGATGAACACAAAGATATTTTGAGGAATATTTGTAAAGAAACCGATCAGAAGCCCCAATTGACTTCCATAGTATTTTTGGGTGAACTATCCCTTTATTGCTTCATTTCTGGATGCAGGGGTCAACTGTTTGTTAACCTTAGTTTACATATCAAAGACAATTAAAAGTGAAGAAAATACACTTCTTTTCAATTTCCGCGAAAATGTGTTTTAATAAAATGTGTGTCATTGTGATTTTTTAACATACTATTTTATGAAAACATAAAGGCCATGCTGTATTGTACAGTAAACACCCACTCGGCTGTTGTGTATTGTATGTCTAAAGCCCGGGATACACTGCACGATTTTTGGCGTTCCCAGACGTGAAACAATTGTGGGCGATTTCTGTGATCATGGCTCTTCATCTGTGGTTCTATGTCGTACACTGAAAGATGGCCATTTTCCCGGCTATCTGTTCGTCCACAGATAGCAAACGATAGATTTCTGACAGTCTCAGAAATTCAGCATGATCGACGCACAGCAGATACGTTTTACATGCAACCAAATAATCCGTTTGTAATCGTATTGATGGCTCAATCATATTGAAAAGTCTTAAAGGCGTAATCACATTATAATCAGATCTGGGTAGTAACGGATTACATGTAATCTGGATTACGTAATCAGATTCCAAAGATCAAGTACTTGTAATTGGATTAAACTACATTTTTAAATACTTGTAATCAGACTACTGTTTTTTTATGGATTACATATTATTCACACACTATGGCCGTATGATGTTCACAATATCTCTTTTTTTTACTGGCACCACAAAAAAGTGCAAATTAAAGCAACACTATGTAGTTTCCATGTAAAAATGACTTACAGCTCCCCATGTGGTTGAAAAGCGCAACAGTGCCTTGTATCAGACACTCTTCTGGAGGCAGGGGGAGGGGCGGGGCTGTGTTTCCTACCCTCCACCGCCACTTTCAGAGTGTGCTTGTAGCAGCTAGGAGGCTGCTCAGGTTGCAGCAACAGTACAATTTGTCCAGTTAAAAGTTGTTCTATCACTGAAATAATTTTAGAGACATTTTTTAAAGGTAAATAAACTACATACTGTTGCTTTAACCAAAAATAATAAATAAAATAGAACTATTGTATATTTGTTGTTTTTAGATTATGATAAAAATACTATTTTAACTATTGTTCAAGTAAACGGCGATAGAGCCGCATTGTCAAAAAGGTTTAAAGACAATTTTATATATTTTCCCACCAATGTCAAAATCAAACTTACTGTATGTATAGACACAATTTCATTTTTAAAGAAACTTGCGGTTTAAAGAAACACTTTAGCTTTTTATGTGAAATTTTAGACCTAGCAGTTATTGCAGTGAATTTTGTGAAATTCAATATTGTGTTTTGTGCGATGTAGTAGTTTTTGTTTTAATTTACTTAAAATTAAGTAAATATGTTTTAAATACATAAAGAGTGATTTTGTTTTATTCAGTGTGTTACTATCAGTTGACACTTATAGCGAAGTAAATCAGTGTTAGTATTGTGAAGTATTAACTGTCCGTACATTGCACTTAAAAAATGAGTTTTTAAGGCCCTTGTTGGTCAAATAGAATTGAATATATAATTATTCCAATCAAATAAGGTTTGTCAAAAGTAATCTAAATGTAATCCAAAAGTAGTCAGATTACGCTACCAATGATGTGTAATGTAAGAGATTATAGTACGGACTACAAATTTGGTCATGTAATTCGTAATCAGTAACGGATTACAATTCATAAGTAATCTACCAAGCTCTGATTATAATGATCTTTTATATCACATGATTCTCATCACAGAAACACGCAATAGCATCACGCATTATTAAGGTAACGTTAATGGGGTCACACGGTGTACTAAAATTCTGCAGCGTTTATGTGTACTTTTAAAACATTTGGCTACTTAAAGTAAAAAAATAGCGTTGTGCCTTTTGAAAAGTGTGTTTTCATTACATATATCTAAAAACTTCTTAACAACAACTTTATCCAACTCAGTTTTGACTTTTATCCAGAGATAAAGTGTGAAGTCGAACAGAGATGCTGTCCGCAGCATAGCGTTGCCAAGTCCTCTGCTTTTTGGGCTACTGTTTAAACTGTTTCCATCAGTTGCTGTTTCTTCGACGGGTTAAAGATGAAATAATTTTGTTGATTTGTTATTGGTATTTGGGCTGTGAATATAGTCATTGGGATGCTTTTGGGCTAGTTTTGAACATCCATTCGGATAGTTTTGATATGTGAATCTGGCAACCCTGGCTGCGCGCTTGCGCAGACGTTCGGTTCGGATTCTATATAATGTACATGTAAACGAACATTTAAATCAGATTGCAATGTTTAGGGTGCATGTAAACCTATATCGTCCTAACCTTAAATCGTATTCAATTCAGTTGTTTTGACAAAATTTTGTGCATGCAAGCATAGCCAGTGTGTTTGCTGCTATGACCTGTGTACTGGTATTTCTTTACCACAAGCGCATGCTGGTGACTTACGCTAACGTGTGACGCATCCATCGAAGCCCCCGTGTCATCATCGTACAGTCTACGTGTGTCGTACCAAAGTTTAAACGATCCGTGTCGCACAGTGTGGTAATAATCTTATAGGAGTGCAAAGATCCTGCGGTGTATCCCAGGCTAAAAAAAATTATTACAGGATACTTACAATATAGCAGAAGCCAATAATTACAAGCAAAAGTATATATACATATATACACACACGCATATATACACACATATATAATCATTATTTGTCTTTACATACTGTGAGAAACTTATAATATGCATTTAAAAGGACAGTTACTCAAAGTCGGTATCAGTGAGGGGAAACAATGCAGTGACTTTCGGCTGTTTTACTGAAACACAGTTAAAAGCTTTTGTGTGGGAAAACAATGCAGTGGAGGTACAATGGGAACACTTTCAATATCCGTTTGTCTAGAGGTGTCCACATCTTCTTCTGAACTCATTTAGACCTAAACAATTGGCAGTAAAAAGCATCGCAGTCCATTTCTGTGTGGGATGTACGTAGAAATCCATTTCTCATTTCTATTTGCCCATCACACTGAAAGAAATGAAGAAATATATTAGTGTTGCGCCACAGAAAGAGTCAGCAATTATGATGCACATTAGCAATGCTGGATTTAAAATGTAGGGGAGAGCGGGGCACAAACTTATGCTTTTTTCATTTTATTATAATTGTAACAACTAACCCCGCTGTGTAAAAATGTTTTCAATCCCAGCTACCAGTTAGGAGTTGCTGACATGTTTCAAAATAGTGTTATGTTTTAGGTAACAAATATTAATTCTAATAATTTAAGGTTTGATTTGGTGACTTACACACCAAACTTAGAAATTGGGGAAAAATGTAAGATGAAGAAATTTACTTCCATGCCTCCAAAACACTCTTTGTTCAATATCTTAACCAAAACGCATCAAAACTTTTCACAAATTCACAGGAGATCTTCTGACAGTAAGAGAAGAAGATCAAAAGCACAGATTGCTCAGCCGTGTTACAATTAACCCCGCGTTCGTTTGTCCCCCCGCTCACCCCTATGGTTTTCTTCATATTTTTTATTTTTTATTAATTGTCTCTGCACTGTGTATGCACTCAATTTCATTGTACACTTTTTACAATGACAATAAAGAATTAAAGGGACACTCCACTTTTTTTTGAAAATATGCTCATTTTCCAGCTCCCCTAGAGTTAAATATTTGATTCTTACCGTTTTGAAATCCATTCAGTTATATTACGCATCCCCTGCCATTGAAAGTAACCAAGGAGACTATTTTCGGCTGCTGTGTAATATCACTACGCCTGCTGCAGCCATGTTACATCAGCAAAGTCCTTGTTTATTACGCCATAATGAGAGTATAGTTCCTAGCCATATCTGCCTAGTAAATATATTCGCATGATATTCGAAATCCGTTCGAATTTGATTTTTCTCAAAAGTGACAGCCCTACTACACGATGTAACTACAGAAGAGGTTTAAATAGAAAAAATATCAAAACTCTTTGGTTATTTTTTAGCGTGATGCTAATGGTCTAATCAGATTCCATGGATTGTGCTAAGCTATGCTAAAAATGTTAGCACCAGACCCGGGGATCAGCTGAATGGATTTCAAAACGGTAAAAATCAAATGTTTAACTCTAGGGGAGCTGGAAAATGAGCATATTTTCAAGTGAATTTTCCCTTTAAGAATTAATAAAAAGATCAGGGTTATTATCATTAACTAAAACTATTAAAACATTTATGCTAATTGAAATTAGAGATGCTCCGATCAGCATTTTTGGGGCCGATTACCGATCACCAAGATCATGATCTGCCGATCAGTGTCGATCACAGAATGGCAGTGGAATGGGAATCTTTTATCTATAATCTAGCAGAGTTTGCACTATTTGTAGAAATGAAACTAACTATAAAATATAGCTGCAAGCAGCAATACCGGGGTCAAGCCGAAAAGGGCCCAAAATGATGTAAAATTGAGATTGGATAAGCAGACTGAAGAACCTAGGTAAACCAAGTTTAATTAGTCAAAAGAGCCCACCCCCGTGTCTCTACGATGTTCCGATGCAGAGATATAGCTTTTGCAAAAACGGTTGATAAAGTCTTCTCAATGGTTGCTAGGGAGTGAATTGGCAACCACCAGTGATTATAGTCAAAGCCATGAAAGGAATAATCCATGATGACTCATGATTTTAGAAGTGTTGTTGCAGTAGTTTTAGGCAAAAAATACCATATTCTATCTCAAAACCAGTAGGTGGCGCAATGACAACATTGTGCATGCAACATCAGGTCATTATTGTGTTACATCTAGCTAGTTTTATGACTATACACTTTAGTTTAGTGAAGAAACAGTTGTATGACCATAGGGCTGGCTTGATATCAAAGGTTTTGTTCAATAATAAGGCCAACTAGTGGTGCAAGCATACAATTTTTTTTGTGTAGCCTCAGACTGTGGTCTTACATCAGCGTATCAAATATGGTGAAAAAATCTCTTTGCGTTACGAAGTTATAACCATTTATGTGTAAAAAACACAAAATTTAAAGTAATTTTTTGTTTTTTGCAATTTTCGGCCATTTCTGATGAAAATTTTAATATAACCCCAATAGAACTTTTTGTTCAGAAGGTAATGCAATATTCTTCCTATGATGTTTTCGAGTCGATCGGAATAATGCTCACTAAAATGTTTTTAAGTGCTATTTTGATGCACAGGGCTAACCGTAAGGCAAATCCTGGCATGTTTGGTATCGTTGGACTTGGCAACTATTCAGGACTCCAAAAAATCAAGTCCTGTGAAAATACGTTGATCACAGCCAAAGTTATAAGCATGTACAGCATTCGTATGACCACTAGGTGGCGCTGTGACGAAACTCTGCATGCCCACTCACATCCTCACTGGCATCACAACTACCAAGTGTGGCGTCAATAGACATAAGATTGGCGAAGATACACACTAAAACCTGTTTTTTTGCTCTCTACGTAATATTTGTTGACGCGCTATACGAAAATGGAATGGTTTATCAAAATTCTTTTAATAACTTTTTGCCCTGAGTGTCTCTAGATGCTACATACCGTTTTTCGTGGCAATTGGGCAAAAGCTCTAGGAGAAGTTCGCAAAAGTAGGTTTTATCAATAAATCAAAATGGCGGAAAATTTTTCATGACGGAAAATGACGTCATATAGTCCAATCGAATCGTCTTGAGCCAAGGAATCAGAGGAAACAAGAATTTAGTGTTTAGGTCTTACGGGTCAGAAGTTATAAGCAAATACATAAGTGCAAATTTGGACTGTTGGTGGCGCTAGCGGGTTAGAGGTACAGGCTTCAAATTTGCTGTGGAGACTTTTTGGTCCTCTATCAGTGTGCCAAATTTCATAACTTTCCTACGTACGGTTCTATAGGCTGCCATAGACCGCAATGGCGGAGGAAGAAAAAGAAAAAGAAAACTAACAGATACAATAGGGGTCTTCGCCAATTCTGGGCTTGACCCCTAATTAGGTATATTATTGTTTTAATAGAGAATCAAATAAATAAGCACAACAAATATTTCTTCTTGCAAAGAGATATGTAATATGCCTTTAAAAAGGTTTATGTCTATTAAAAGTAATTAAAATAAAACACTTCACAGTCTTTACTGTATGAATTAAATATACACGCATTCGTATGAAGTACAACAGTTTTTCACTGACGAGCAGAGAGTAATTTTATTGAGAGATGAATTAGGATACTGTAGCTTTAAGACGTGGGAGAGAGATCGTTTTCTTCACGTGCACTGATGACCGGCTGCTGTGTATGCGTGTGGCGGGTGTCCGCAAACAAGAGCAGCTGTGAGGAAAATGGAAGTTTAAACCTCCAAAACTTTAAAACGAATGCAAGTAATAAACTTTCGGCATGAGGATGCAATTGTCCACGATAGATATGTGTTGTATACGCTGTTTGATAGAGATGTGAAGACGCATCGCGCTGAGGACCGGAGCGCGTCCTCATAGAAAATACGCATATCTCTGTAAAGGCAGAGAGAGAGATCCAAATCTGCACGTCACACATGAGCAACGGGTTACAAAATGCTCGCACTGTCTAAAATGGTCTCTAATTGCAGTCGCATCAGGAACGCTATGATGACAAAAGAAACAGAAAAATCGGCTCATGAGATCAGCAAATTTAGCGAGTGCCGATCGCGTCATTTAATGCCGTTATCCACCGATTACGATCGGAGCATCACTAATTGAAATCAAATCAAATATAGGCCTAAATAGTTACTGTACTTTTCGGCCTATAAGCAGCCGTTTTTTTTAATAACTTTGCTGGTGCTGCGTCTTATAGTCAGGTGCGCCTTGTAAGTCAGTATGAATTAATTTTGACATTTATGAGGCAAGAGAAAACATATGAGTCCGATTCTGTATTTATGTAATTCAGTGGAATGACGAGTATGCAAACTTCACGCTAGTTGGCTTGTTCGGTTAATTTAAACTACTCAACCTTCCAGGTAAGTTCTGTATGCTATGGTTTATCGTTTAAATAACTGATAATATTACTTTAACATACAGACATCTATTCAGCCTGCTGATCTGTCTGCTATTGTTTAATTAAATAACTTGCCTTTCCAGATTAAATGTCTCTTCTTCGGCTTGTATTTTGTGAAATAATTTTCTGATTAAACACAACGTATAGTCCACTGTGACTTGTTATTTCGTCTTAATGACGCATTTTTGAATGATGTGGCTTATACTCCGCTGTGATTTATAGTACGAAAAGTATGGTAAAACACTAGAAGCAAATGATAAAAGGGAATGTTGACTTTTTTTAAATTAATATTAATTGAAACAAAAACACCTAAAGACTAAACTACAACTAAACCAGAAATAAAAATTCCATTTAAATTAACTTAGCAATATTAGTTTGGAAAAAGTTCATAAGCTTAAAGCTCAAAGCTAAGTTGCCAAAAATTAAACAAAAAATAAGTAAAAACTTAAATATGAAAATAAAGCTAATTCAAAATATGAATAAACCTAATATAAAAGAATTATAGGAAGATACAAATGGATTTATCAATTTTTGTTACCACACTGTCACAATACCCAAACTGAATAAAAAAAAAATTGTTTTAAGCCAGGTATAAAAATTAAAATCGCATAAGTAAACAAACCATGGGGAAGCATCGTTCAATAACCTTTATTCGTAAAAGTGAACATGAAATTAAAAGCGACCATATTTATATTCATAAATCATGTTTCTTTTAAGCGTTTAATTGCAAGCCATTTAGATTTGCATATTGCAATTTATGCTTTCTGTATAACCTGTGGTAAAGAATTCATTTATACGACATATTTAAATCCATGTTAAAACATGTAATCTTAAAATAACAAAGATAAAAATTAAATCAAAAATAAATGATTGCCTATTCACATACAGCAATGTTCATTAACCCTTTAAATAAAGGTTGTCGTCATTTTCTGACCCTCATGCTGTTCCAAAAACTTTATATTTTTTTAGTTTAACACAAAAGCAGATGTTAGGCAAAGGGTCTGACAGTTCCTATTCACTTTCAATGCATGACAAAAAAGCATTTTTAACAATGACTGAGGCTGTCAATCACTAACACACTGCCTAACATCTGCTTTCATGTTTCACAGAAGAAAAGTCCTTTTGTACAGGTTTTGCATAACATGAGTGCAAAAATAATGACCCATTGCTAAAAAATTAATTTTTCAATTGTAAGGCGGGCGTCGTGACTCACCAGATTATTCAGCTTGCTTTCTAATTGGCTGACGGAGCTGTCAGTCAGCTGATTGGCTGATGCCCTACGTGAAGGCACACAGATGCAGATCGCTCAGAGTTCAGCTCGGAGGGTTGATAAAGGGCTTCTGACAAGGCACCTGATGCCCGAGTCCCCTGCGTTCTGGGGCCGACGCGGTGCGTTCTGGGGCCGACCCCCATGCATTCTGGGAAGGGCGGGCAGGGAAGGGGTAGCGGGTGTCTTTCACTAGTCTCACTCCATGGTTAGGAGTGGGTCCTGTGAAGGAGATAAGATGTAGACATTGCATTGTCAAAATAAATTGCGAAATAAACGATTCAGAGAGAGACAGGTTAGATCATGTTTGATTATAAAAGCCCGGCTTGCTTGTGAAAATGATCTCTGTGCTACCGACGGTTACGGTAAGCAATAAATGCGTGAGTTGGGTTTTACCTAGTGTTTGAGAACAGGAGAGGAACCGCGGGCGGAGGAGGACAGGGGGCGGGGAGGAGGTGCTGCAGGAGAGCCAGGAGAGAGTGAATCATGGGAGACTGCTGGAGACGGAGATCTCACTTTCTCCTGAAATGACACAGGGTAAAAAAAAGTTATGCCGTGTTCAGCGTTTCTCAGAATATCTGCTCATAATAACTCAAGTGGAATGTTCTGTGCACACGCTGGTCTCTCATAAAACACTAAGGCACAATATGTGAAATGTTAGATTAATAAAGGATGACAAGTACGAGGTTATGAGCGCAAAGGGGTTGTACAGACCCCATTCAAATGGGGATTTTGGCTCGCCCCACCACAGAGGTCTCTACATTCTTTTCCAACAACTGAGATCATACAGTACTGTGCAAAAGTCTTAGGCCACCATTATATTTGTTGTTTTTGCAATGGTATAGTACCGAGCCCCTAAGGTGACAATGGAGTAAAAAAATCTAAAGTTTAGTTTCATGTGCTCAGGCAAAACCTTCATGTGCACATTTTTTTTAAGTTTAGTTTCGCATGCTCGCGTGAAACTATCGTAAGGGTGCGATAGTTTTAGGTGAGCACGTGATAGTTTCATGTGATAGCTTCATGTGAGCACGCGAAATTAAACTTAAAAAAAAAAAAATTCTGCACATGAAGATTTCGCGTGAGCACATGAAATTAAACTTCATTTAACTTTTGCTCAATGTCCCCTTTGCTCCATGAAATGTTTAAAATCACATTATGTTTACATCTAATAATGCATTAATTCATGCTTTCTTGATACATGGTTACACATCGTTTTCTTTCATACACTACGGACCCCCTAAAGTAGTTTGGCCACCCCCTGGCCTGAAATCACTGATACATCCTTTAAAGTATATAATTAAGAATGTTTTTGGCATTTATTTGAGATACATTGTGGTTTTTATTAATCAAGCAACAGAAACTAATCGTTTGATTAATCGTCCAACTAGTCATTAGATTAGTCGACTAATCGGAAAAATAGTCGCCCGATTAATCATTTACCCCAGCTCTATTTTTGAATGAAATGGTCTATTATTACCTTATTTGGAAGGGTCATGAATAATAATGTTGATCTCTGCTCTGATTGGCTGTTTCTCAGAGCAGCTCCTTCAGTAGCTCTGTGTGTGTGTAAACATATCTTATGTTTGAGTCTGTATTAGATGAAGAAACAGATTTAGAGGAATAATCAGTTGTTTGGAGATTGTTAATGGACGTTTCTGAGTGGATAGTTTGTGGGGGGGGTTTCAGAATAGACCTGCAAAACGTAACTTTAATAGTACAACTAAACAACCTAAACGCTAGCATATATCATTAACTAGCATACAACGCTTACTCAGCAGTCACATCTTTGTTTTTAGCATTGTAACAACATTGTACTTAATTTAATGTGTAATTTAATGGTGGGGGTGAACATCTCAACTGTGACATCACAGTCGGTGTTATTGACATTGGTCTGTTTTCCAGCAATCTTTTGCATGCACAAGTTTTGCAAAAGAAGGAGGAAACAATTGTGTTTGAGGTTCAAGATATGTCATGTACATAGCTTACTTATTAATATCAAGTATTTAATATCAAGTAAATACAGTTTACATTTTACAGCACACCATGCTACCACAATATGAATACGCCTTAATTAAACAAATTATCTGCGAAATCTGATGCGTATAAGACGGTACTTCTGTGGCGGTTTTATAATAGCAACCAATGCACATAATGTAAGCGCTACCAAAGCGCCCTCAGGTGGTAAGTTTTAGAACGCCTTCAGTCGAGTTTATTTCAGACCTGCCAACCTGTACGCATTTTGCGTAGCAGGTACTCATTTTGACCTCAAAGTACGGTGGTAAGATTTGTCACTCTAAACTACGCAAAAATCTGATGACGCCCTTTGCCGCGCGAAGTACTCAAAAGAAGCAACAGAAAAAAGAAAAATATGTCCAATCATAGCACTGGGCTCATCCACCACATAGAAAGTGGGGATGATTGACAAGTCGTATGGCCAATCAGTAACAAGAGTCTGCTATCGATGCAATCACAAAATCCAGCGTGATCTCCTTCCTCCACCCGCAGTTTCTGACCATCTTTTTCAACAGAGAGTCAAGACATCTGACCCGCTAAGGTAAACTGGTCAGGGTGGATGTGAAAATAATGAAATAATGCATTAGCTTAATCTTATAAAGTCGACGGTCGCGCGGGCTCCGTTTCATAACGTGCACTTGACTGCAAGATGCGCTAACATTACTTCTGATTTGTAAATGAGCATTATTTATAATTAAGCGCTTGCGAAAAAGTACAATGATTTTACCATGGGGGAGAGCATCCAGTTTTAGTCAAATAAAAACGGAAAGTTCACTCTCAGTGAAGGGAATCCACCTGACATCCGAGTGAAGCGGATTAAATGCGTTCTGAAATAACGCGCTCTTGATAATTGTCAATAAAATAAAACGTCATATACAAACCACATCAAATAAAGTTTTATAAATGGAGAATATCTCGTGTCTCGAGCGCCCACCTGATAGGTGCCTATGCCGTACTGTACTGCACTGTAAACAAAGCTACAATAAATTACAGACAGACAGACATACAGTTAACAGCACTACTGTCACAGTTATGGTTGAATTTAAAGCAGTGTTAACTCTAAAATACTCTTTAAAGGTATAGTTAACTTAAACATGTAATTCAGTCATAGTTTACATAACAGAACAGACCATCCAAACATTTATGAGTTTCTTTATTGTGTGATACACAAGTTATTTTAAAGAGTGTTGATAACCACAGTGTCTGGTCCCCACTTCATTGTATTTTTTGCTAGTCAGGGAAAAACAACAATTTTTTTCTCAATTTTTTTTGTGTGTGTTTCACTCAAGAAAGAAATCATGAGGGTTAGACACATGTGATTGAGTAAATGATAACAGAATGTCATTTGTGGGTTAATCATCTCCCACTATTTAACAGTAATATCACTTTTAACAGTGTTTGTGCAGACATGCTTAACTTTGGAGAATACAGTATTTAACATGAATAATGTTATTAATCACCATGTATGGCAACATGATTTTATTCACATTTATTATTATTTTTAAAGCAGATTATGGCAGGATGTGGAAAAAAGTGAGTGCAATGTGCAGCATGTTACCTTGAAAGTTTCCAAGAGGTGTGTGTGCGTGTGCGCATGCATGTGTTAAATTATATGTTAAAAACCCGTGTTCTGTCCTTTCGGCCGAGGTTTCCAAGGTTGGCAGGTCTGTTATTTATCCTCAAATAATTATATAAAATAATGATCTAATGACTTCATTTGAATTTTCTGTTTAGTTTTTACTTGTATTTTAAATTAGGCATTAAATCGTGTTGTGTTTTAGAAATGAAGAAAATGTCCTAAAATTAACTAACCCTGTGATTTTTTTATTTTTTTTGCAGTGTATATAATTGCAGTTTCATCGGACGCACGTGCGGTGACGCGATTACGTGTCTGGTCAGAACTTTACTTTCAGTTTCTGTTTGTTTAATGGTCTGACTAGTTGCTATTCTGAACTAACTAGTACATCAATTAGTATTAATAATCTCATGTGTTTAATGTTTATATTTTCCTAAAGAGGCGGTCACACTATACATTTTTGGATGTTGCCGTGAATATAGACAGGGAGCGCTTCGTCCATCTTTGCTTTTTTGGTACGTATTAGAGATGCTTAACGATTAAAAAGTTTTTGTTTACATCATATATGTGTGTGAACTGTGTATTATAACTTTGTATAAATAAATGTACAAACATGCATGTATACGTTTTAGAAATTTTTACATGTGTATACACATTTGTATATATATGTATAATTTATATTATATATAAATATAAATACTTAATATATACATTTTTTTTTCTTAAAATTATACATGAATGTGTTCATATTTATATATTTACATATTTATTATACACAGTTTACACACATATGTGATGTAAACAAAAACTTTTATTCCGCTAACGATTAATCACGATTAATTGTTTTAGCATCCCTAGTACGTATGCGAAATATCTCGCGTTTCTGATCCGATTCATTTGTATGCGCGTAAATAAAAGTAATTGGAACAAAAAGTGTAGTGTGAACGCCCCTTAACATTTATTCCCAAACTACCCCATTAGAAAGAATGGTACAAAAGATGTCATTAAGACGGCACCTTTATAAAAACGTACTAAAATGTACCAGATATGCATTTATTTAGTATTATTATGTACCTTGAGATACTAATATGCATTCATGCTTTGTTGTACTTTCTAAATGGGTATTGCCCCAGTGACAGCTTTTATATTATTTTTGAAAGAGTAGTTAGTCATGTATAGTTTATACCATACTTGCAACCTGGTTATCCATGCTATTGCATTTTTATTATTATTATGATAAATCTTCTTAATTAGATATTTAATCTAAGCTAGAAATATCATGTTTTATTTTCGAATGATGCAAAATGATGAGGCGGTTACTAGTGGAATATGTCACTTCTATCAGCCAATGAGATTCTAGAACCATAAAAAATGTTTGAATTTGATTTTATAAATAAAAATTTATCATCGGAGCCCTCGGGTCAGACTTTGCGGGAAACGTCAGTTGTTTTTCAATGCACATAAATTATGTAAAGTAACCTGCAATTTATGATTTAAACAGAGATGGCGATATAGAGGCTGCAGCTTTAAATAAAACCACTCATATATAATATTTAGTTTAAGGATAACAATAAATACTTTCCAAAGGTTAGGTGTCTTCGCTCACTGACCCCCATTCAGGAAAACTGCCTATTGTTGTCTATCATTCCCTCAGTAAGTCAAACTGAACCGTACTGTACCTGAGCGGGACTCCGGCAGAGACCAGGCGAGCGTGGTTGTGAATGGAGGGATGATGTTGGGGAGGGAGCGTCTCTGGAGGGATTCTTCCGGGGAACGGGTGAGCTGCTCAATCCGTTTCCTTCGGCTGACCTGGGAGAGACCCCTGCAGGTGATGTGCTTTTCTACAATAAAATAATATAACATTTTAAATTGTGCTCTTTCACATGGCAGTAGCCAGATATGAGGTCACTGGACCTTGGTCAATTTTTCATATTAATAAATATGAAATAAATAAAAATAAATGTAAAATTCTCTAAATGACTAATTCGTTTTTTTTTTAAATGACTCGTATTGTCATCCGTGTATATAATTATGTCTGGACAGTTTACTGTATAGTTTAGTGAAAATGACGGAGATTGACTCAAGGGTGTGGGAGCAGAATTCGCAGTGTTGCCAGATATCACTATTAAAACTCCTCTTTAGATGTAGTGTTTTAGCAATTATTCTGACACTTTGGGATATTTATAAAGTGATGATTAGGTGTAGGTTATTGTTAGTGATTTCTCCGATTTATTTTTGAAAGACAAGGTTTGAATTTACTTTGTTCTTTATGGGATATTAATTTTGTTTGTTTTTCATGCTAATAACTGGCAACACTGGCTGACCAAATATGTTAACACCCAAGCGTAAAACAGTAAAGCTAATCTCAACAAAACTTTCTGAATTCTGTTATTTCATTCAATTTAGGAGTTAACCTTAAACAAAGTCATCCTGAAAACATTCATCAAAGCACTAAACAAAGTTGTTGTTTAGTATTTTTTTAAGCTCTTGTTCATAATATTGCTTATTAAAATGATTACAATAATAAGCATTGTTACATTAAGCAGGGTACACACCACAATATAATCGTGCTGAATTTGGGCTGAATTTCCCCCCTTATGACAATCGTAGGAAAAGACCTGATCGTCTTCGTGGTCGCGCTGATTATCTTAACAGATTTTCCAACATGTTGAATATTTACGATCAGAAATCCTTTTGTGTGGCTGAGGAAAAACGCACACACGCTGTTGATTGTCACAGAAAACGAAACAATACCCAATCAAAAAGCGAGCGGATGAACGATAAAAAGCATAACAGTACATGGCACAGCAGGCACAGTCCAAACTGAGATGGATATCAGATATGTAAAAAAGCAGTCCATTGTATTAATGACATTTTTTATGCCCGTTGTTTGCCATGTTTGTTTATTGTGTAGTCACGCTTTTTTATCATGTTTGTGGTCTCTAACATTTAAAAAATCTGATAAGACTTTAAAACTCTTTTGGTGTGTACCCAGCTTTAATCAACAGTCCACCCCCCAAAACAGACACCCAAAGTGTAAAATGGCAAAAAGGTTAAGACAGAATACAATATATCCCAGGTAAAAAATAAATTATACCTGAATATACTTAACTACTCTTAAATTCATTTGTAAGTTATGTGAAGTTGTGAAACAAATATAATTATTAACTCTTTCCCCGCCATTGACGAGATATCTTGTCAATTAAGAGAAAACGCTTCCCCGCCAATGACGAGATTTTCCGTCTTTCCGCAATACCGCTATTATCCACCAGGGGCGCCCTTCCGCAACTTAACGGAAGTATTGCCCTATGGCAAGCGGCTGCATGTCCGTGTCTGTTTTAAAGATCGCTCTGAATGTGATCTGTATGAAAAGTCCGTCACAAAAATGGAATTATCTCTGCTTTTTGCTCAAAATGTGGTGTTTTTGCAAAAACCTACCCATATTAAAAAAATGATTACAAAAGAACCACTAAAGGTATGATGAAACGGTTTTTTTTTTGTTTGAAAGCAGAGGGTCTGTTCTTTCATTTGGTATTTTGTATGTTTATATATTTAAAGAAGAACATTTTCTGGAGGGCATTAAACTTTGGTGAAAATCATGAAAAACGCTGGCGCTGGCTGGCAGCTTTTTTTAAAAACGCTGGCGGTGAAAGAGTTAAGAGGTCCTTGGCCTGAAAAGGATGAAGATCTCTGCCGTCAATGGATAATTCACCCCAAAATGACAATTTTGTCATTTTTTACTTACTAGTTGAAAACAAAAGAAGATATTTTAATAAACAATGGAAAGCACAGTTAACCCATTGACACCCATAGTATTTGTTTTTTTTCTACTATGGAATTCAATAAGTACCGTCAGCTGTGTGCTTACCATCATTGATCAAAATATCTTCTTCTGTGATCAACTGAATAAAGACGAGAGTAAGTAAAAACTGACAGAATTAGCATTTTTTTAGGCAACTATCCCTTTAAGTCCTCTTAGGCTTGTTTTTGCAATGCCCAGAATATTTTTATTATTCACAATGTTGGGTCAGCTTTATTACAATGTAATTCAGGGCTACAATGTGCTCTATAAATCAGATTAAATTTGCAGCAAACTGTAATTTATTCTGCAATGTAACGTAATGCTCATTAAAATTATTGAGTCTGCTGCGACCCTGTAAAAAAAACCCAGAGGAACGAGTGGATTGGTAATGCTCCCTTCAGATCTACTACGAAGTCTCAAATATTTTACAGACGTAACCTGTGCCGCATGCAGACATTTTTATTAAGACCTGATGATGTCATGGTCTGTGTCAAATTTAGGGTTGCAATATTCTGTTCCTGTGTAGCTCAATTATAAAGCATTGTGATTTCAACGCAACGGTCATGGGTTCAAACCTAGGGAACACACATACTGTTAAAACCTATACTGTATACCTTGTAATGCACTGTAAATCGCTTTGGGAATTTTTTCCATGGAAATTACACCGGATTATCTGAGAATTGTGGCACATCGTGGATGAAGATGAGTCTAATGTTTGAGTCTAATGTTTATAATAAACTTGAACCTTGAGGAATGTGATACGGTTTGTATAAATTAATTATAGTTTGTATAATTTAATTCCTTTAGTTTTCAACTTTGAATATTTCCAAAATTCTCGAGCTTTGCCATTATGCCATAAATAACACTATGAAATGCTTTTACGGACAAACTTAATCTTCAGCTCATGTCTCAGACCAATAAAATCCTATTTCATCATCTGCCAAACAATAATCTTATGTCTGATCACTTCAAAGTAACAGTGAAGCTCATCTAAACAAGTCTGGAAGATTTTAGGTAAAGGAAAAAAGTTAAAGGGATAGTTCACCCAAAAATGAAAATTCTGTCGTCATTTACTCACTCTCATGTTGTTACAAACCCGCACAATTTCTTTGTTCTGATAAAAACAAAGGAAGATATTTTGATAAATGTTTGTAACCAAACCGTTTGTGGACCCTATTTACTTTCGTAGTATAATTTTTTCCTACTATGGAAGTGAATGGGGTCCACGAATGGTTCAGTTACAAACATTTCTCAAAATATCTTTGTGTTCGTCAGAACAAATAAATTTATGCGGGTTTGTAACAACATGAGTGAGTAAATGATGACAGAATTTTCAATTTTGGGTGAACTATCCCTTTAAACACACAGTAACATTTTAAGAACCTTCACATTAATTTCACACGAGCAAAAATCTCATCTCACCTCTTTAGCTCCATCTCTTCTCAGTGCGTCTTCACTTTTACTGTCGCTCTCCTGCAGCAAAAAACATCACATGACAGTCTTGATCGCGAGAATAGTTAGCAAGACTAAAATAAATAATTCAATAATAAGCATTCATTTTTAGTCAAGATGAAGAGATCCGCAATCATACAGACTCCAGAATAAAAAAACTACGAAAGCACCATTCAGGGTTTTGAATTACCTGCCGTGACCGTCCTGTGCTGGTCTGGTCTGAGCCGCTTCGTTTGCTGTCTGACTCGGCGTGAGATGAAGAGGATGAAGATGAAGGAAGACCATGTCGCAGCCCTGAAGAGCGATGGCTCACCGGAGAGCCGCTGCCACTCTGAAATACAAATATAAATATTAATAAATAAATAAATAAATAAATAAATATATATATATATAAATATATATAAATATATATATATATATATATATATATATATAAATAAATATAAATATCTATAAATAAATATAAATATCTATAAATATAAATATATATATATATAAATATAAATACATATATATATATATATATATATATAAAGAATTATTATAGAAATATATAATTATTTCCATGGAAATTACAGGAGATTATATAAGAATTGTGGCACGTTGATGAGGATGAATGTGATCAAGAACATAATGAATACATTTTGATTGGATCAAAAAAGTTTATCAAAGTTGTCCTGAATGGGTATTGGTTTTAAGACAACTTCTACCAAATTGTTTGATCTACTTCACATGTTAACTTGTGTAGTTTGTCTACAGTGTCTGTATATGACATTATAATGTCATATACAGTGAACAAAAAAAGACAATAGCAGAGTTTCCATTAAAGATTTGCACAAATTTGTAGCGTTATTTTCTAGACGTCGACAAAAAACTATTGTGAAATGGCAGCTTTCCATTAACCGATTAAAACATTATTTGGTTATGTCATTACACAACCTTCCCGCACCGACATGTGGATGACATCAAAGTACAGCAAGAGTGACTGAAAAACATACAGAGCAGTTGACTCCCGAAACGCTCTTGAGTTATTTTGATGTCATTTGCGTGTTGGTAAAATAGACCACACCTCTTCTGTTGTCAAACATACGAGCCATATTCAAAGAACAATCATGTTTTTACACATGTAACACCCCGTTCAGACAGCCAGCCAGCGACCAGCAGTAGCAGAGCAATGCGATATCATTCATTTCAATGGAAACCTGATGACTTCCGGCGGCACAAGGGAAAGTGACCGTTGGCGACCATATGGGCGTGTCCATGAAATGGACGATGCGAGAAAGTTAAGAAAAGTTTAACTTTATGCAAATGTTGAGCGAATTTCGGGAGTGACTACCAATGAGAACGAAGCAGTGGAGTTCACGTCATCATTCTCTCGTCAGTTACTGGAGTAGATGGTACTCATTTTTTATGACAAGCAGATTTAGAAATGCCTCATTGAAAGAGACGGGCGACACACAGCGAAAAAGTCCCTGGCTGTCTGAATGTGGCTTAAAGCGACCTGTATTGCGAAAAATGAAGAGTTTTCATTACAGTTTTGAGTTATGTTCCTTGTTCGAATTGCCTGAAAAAACCACGTTACCCGAGCGTAAAAACGTTTTTCCAATATATGGCAGTTTATGTAAAATTGATGCGTTTTTATTGGATGCATTTGCAATCCGTATTTGAAGAGTTACAAACACGATAAACGGCATTTTTAAAACTAGCAAATTTAGTATTGTATATGGTCAGTATTAATAAGTAAATTCATAATTTTATGCAATATCCGATATCCACCTTGTTATTCTGTCATCTTTTTTCCCTTTTTTCCAAACTGCAATAAACCCCAGTCCTCCTTCTCTGCAGAATGCAATAAATTCGCTCAACCAATCACAGCGCACCATTCCACGCATTGTAAACAATAATGGTGCCGCTTTAAATACACAAGGAATCCTGTTTTCCTTATCTACTTTATAATTCGTGATCAACAAACAAACAAAATAATACTTTTGTTGGAATTGATAAACCTGTGGTGGTTTTCTGTGTGGGAAGAAACATAAGCTTCCGTCATGCTAACACATTGACCCCAGAGGATCTTATGAAAAACTTTTCTTTTTTTTTTCTCGAAGTAAACGAAAATCGAGCAGGACCAAAACATTTTACAACATTTAATATCAGTTTTTATAATAAATCTTTGAAAATCAAATTATGGATTTGAATTTTTTTATGTTTTTATAACCTAAAGATGCTATGTGAAAGTTTGTAACAGAAAATAGTGGTTTTCATCTTGTCACTTTCTTGATATAGTAAACACATTTTTACCCATATTAGTTAAAATGGATTTATTGTGTTTTGGAACCAAACTCTTAATTTATAATAAGCGCAATTTGAAGGTTAATAGAAACGCAGCTAGTTGCACAATAGTGTTGGGTCTATGTATTATAATAATATTCAGACAAAGTAAAACATATCTATACATCACCAATGGAGAGTCAAATCCAAAGGGGATTAAACATCGATACACATCAATCATGCAAACAGGTTCACATCACAGAAAATGTTGTAATACTCACCCTCACTGGGGCTCCATCTATGGCAATGAAAAGAGACAGATGGATTAATGTATTGACATTTGATTGTTTGGTTATTACGAGCATATTATATCAATTTTCCAGAAATTGTAGACTCTTAATGTCTACGTACTGCATCTGTGAGTACATGCTGTCGACTACCACAGTTAATAACTTTGCCCGATAAAAGTTTATGAAGCAAAGAATTCCAGAGGTTTAGTAGAAAGGTGAAGCTTGTAAGCTTGTATTTTTATTGAATTCCTCAGTAAAAGCAAACCTCATGCTATGGTGGCTCATTTTAAAGGTCAATTAACTTCTGCTTAAGTTACTGTTGTACTTCTTGTGGGAGCTTGTGTCATGTAAACAATGCTTTATGGATTGTCATATCACGTCACTTCTTGGTAAGCTCATGACGATCCATAAATGTTTCTGTTGAGTTTTCTAACTGGTATTATTAGAAATGCTAATATTGATTTCATGCAAACATGTGTAATGTTGATGTATTATGAAAACAGCTGCATATTTCAAACATTTAAGTTATGACTGCTTAGCTTCCATTGCTGTATTTACTGTTAACACACGCAGTATGAATCTCACAAATCTGTCAGGATCATGTCTGGGTTACAGTTAAAGGTCACGTTCTTTCTGATCCAATTTTTTAAACCCTAGTTAGTGTGTAATGTTGCTATAATAGCATAAATAATACCTGAAAAATGAAGAGAACAGTATTCACCTTTCAAAGCCTACAGCGACCGGCCGGTTTGGACTACAGCCCTCTACTTCCTGCTTTAATGATGTCACTAGAACAGTTATTGACTAAACTCCGCCCACAGGAATACGTCAGTCAGCAGCTAAGCTAACGAATTGAATCACAACACACTAAACAAACAAACAAACTCTGAAGGAGGGCCTTCATAGAACAAGAAAGACATCAGCCCGTTTTTAGGACACTGAAAACAGCGCTATAGAGATAAATAAACTGCGTGAAAAATACAGCATTTTTTTTTACACGTGAAACATGAACACATGTATGGAAGGTATTTTTGGTCTTTTAAAAATTAATTAATTAAATGATCAAATAAAAATTTTAATCGCAAAATGTCCAAAATTGTAAAAAATTAAATGCTTAAATAAAAATTTAAACATTAAATTAAATGATTTCATTTTCAACGTGATGAAGCATCATTCCAGCCAAATTGAAAAATAAATTTGACATTTCATTTTCCATTAAATCTTGAGGCAAGACTGTCAATATTAAAATAAAAAGGCAAACTGGAAAAGGAATCTGTAAATACATTTTTTTAAAGGCTTTTCATTCACTACCAAGGAAAAATAATAACAAAATTAAAATGTAAAGTTCAGTTTTAATTTTATGTTTTCTTTTATTTATTGGTTTTCATTTTCGTTTTCATTTTCAACTTGTATGCAAATTCAATTCTAATCAGTGGGTGGGGTTTACTTGCTCAAAAAAGGGGATTGAATGAAAATGAAATGTCAAATCATCAAATTAATTTAATTTTTCAATTTGGCCGGAATTATGCTTCATCACCTTGAAAATGAAATAATTTAATTTAATGTTTTTTATTTATTTTAGCATTTAATTTTCAATTTTGGGACAAATTTTGCAATTTAATTAATTAATTAATTTAAAAAAGACCAAAAATACCTTCCATACACATGTTATATCATGCACAGTAAATACAATCAAACCTTCAAAAACACAGAAAGAACGGGACCTTTTAAACATAACAATAATATTTCGCTCATAGAAACTGAGATGAAGCTTTCTTGGACTATTTTACACAAATTTTTCCCATAAATCTTCATTATAATGATGATTGTTATTATCATTTACTCTTGCTCAAGGTGATAAAAACTTGTATAAATGTATTTGTTCTGCTGAATACAAAAGAAGATATTTTAAAGAATATCAGATCTGGGGCACCATTGACTTCCAGGAGAAAATAATACTATGGAAGTGAATGATGCCCCAGACCTGTTGGATTAATAAAACATTTCCAAAATATTTTCATTTGTTTTCCACAGAATAAAGAAATTTATAAAAGTTTGGAACAACTAGAGGTTAGTAAATGATGATGATCGAATTTTAATTTTTATCCCTTTAAATTCTCGTTTTTCAATACAAGTTTTTTCATATGGTGCTTTTTCATTGCATAGTACCCCACGGTAGTGATGGGAGAAATGAAGCTTTTCAAAGCTTTGAATCAATTGAACCAATTGCTTCGTAAATTGATTCAGATTTTCGAAGCGTTCGAAACACCATACACGCTGGCGACACCTGCTGGTCAAAATAGTGTAAAAGCAGCAAGATTCGTCCAAACATTTTACACTTTTTACAAAATAATAGCAAGATTGTTCAAAAAATATGTTTTTAAGAAAAATACATTATTTAATTTAATTAAGACATAATTAAAAGTGTATTCTGTTTTTAGTTTAATTTATTGTGATCAACTCCCCCTAGTGGTGAATCGTCGGATTTTCGAAATGTTTCAAAACAGTTATGACGTAATGAAGCCTCGTTTGCTAAAATCACGTGACTTCGGCCAGTTTGAAACAAGCTCCGAACCAATGATTCGAAACAAAAGATTCGTAAATGTTTCGTAAATGAAATCGCCCATCACTACCCCACGGTTTAGTTTGGGTCGGGCCAGCTTACTTTTGTGAGCTTTCCCATTGGGTGCAGTACGTAGTACCCGATACTTTTTTCGTACCACCTCGGTCGGGGTTCCAACCGACCCGAGCTGACAAAACGTGATGCGAAAACCCTGTAGATCACTGATTCATCTGAGAGAATCGTCACTACCAGCGTCATCGCTATAATGTAAAAGATTAGCTTTACCTTCATGCTAGCTTGCGCTGTCTCAAGCAAACATATTGTCATCTGCTCTGCTATAAGTTCCCAAATTCCCTTTTAGTGATGAAAAACATCCACAGGTTGTGAATCAGGAACACCACAGTTTTTCCAGAATTGCAGTTTGTGGCGGAACATTCGTGAGGCGCACGTCTGCATATATGCTTAAATGCAACTTAAATGAGGCTCAGCGGAGCGCGTCGAAAGACGCCACAGGTGTTTGTACAGAAACTGTCATGTGAGACAGAGGTCGTGATAAACGCGATATGCAAACATCTATTTGTGGTGGCCAATTTACATTTTTTGGTGGACTGAGAAATAAATAAATATATGGGAATGTACAACGACGCTCTCACTTGTATGATGTCACAGCAGTAGGCATTGCAAAATAACAACACGCCTAAAATCCCGCCCACTCCGAAGTGTTACTAAACTTGATGGAAAAGCTAACCAAGCCAAAGTGAGGTGAGCTGACCCGACCTGACCCAAACCGTGATGTACTATGCGATGGATAAGCGCCATTAGATATTTCAAATTGACTTTGTGAAAACATCAAGTCATTTTATATACCTCTGGAGTCGAAATGCTCGATGTTAGTGGCGTCTTCTTTAGGGGCTAGGTGCGGAGGAAATGGGAAGGCCCCATGAAGAGCCATGAGGCTCGCACCTGCTCCCAGGGTCAGTCCTGAGGGGTGTTGTGTTAGAGGGAAACCTTGGGCATGATGGGAAAGATGCTGGAACTGTTGTTGCTACGAGCAGAGAGAAAAAAATTTGAAATGATCTGAAACATTACATTATTAGTAGTACAATGACATCATGCCCAAAAACTAGTGAGCTGCACTGCTGTCTGCCATCTACACTGCCAGGTGTCTCCGTGCACATTACTACTCTCCTTATCCACCATCTTTCCACTGTGCTCGTTGCAGTGCATTATGGGATTTGCTTCTGTAAAGGGACGTATCAGTAACAGATTACCAGGAACAAATCTTTCACATCAGTCGTGTGTACCCCTTAGCCCATAACCCTCCAAAGCTAAGTATGGCTGTATCGTGATAAAGCAGTAACTGATTATGCTGATTAAGTACTAACTTGTGAAACTCTCCTAACGCTTGATTAATCAAGAGGACATTCAGACTCACCCCTATGATGGCGTTGAGTTCGGCCATGCTTACATGTTTAGATCTCTCGACTGCTTGTGCCACCTGGTGCTGATGCTGCCCCAATAAACACATACACATAAACATCAGGACACACACCAGGTGCTTTCAAATACCAGAGGAGATTACCAAAAGTAAACATTTATTGCATGCCATTCATTTTATTACATTAAAAATGTGTCTGTGAAGTTTCAGCTCAAAATACCCCACAGATCACTTATAACATCATCTCCAAAAAAGCCCCTATTTGGGTGGGAGCAAAAAAACGTTTTTATGTGTGAGGCTTTTAAAAGTAAATAAGTTACAGCTCCTCACTCCCTTACCAACATACAGAGCGCGCTTTTGCTTAAAAATAGATCTGATTCCTGTGAATACAGTCTGGGACAATAGTAGCTTTAGCCACATTAGTGCTACACATTTAGAAAAGCTTTTGGGTGATTCTGCGTGATAGTTTCACGTGCTCACGCGAAACGAAACTTTAAAAAAAAATTCTGCACACGAAGGTTTCGTGTGAGCACATGAAAGTTTCACGTGAGCACATGAAACTGAACTTAATTAAATTTTTGCTCCATGTCCCCTTAGGGGCTTCATAAAAATGAGTGGAAACGGAAAAAAATTCAACGAGTTATTCATCTTTAAAATGATTTAGGATTTGTTGGAATCTGACAAAAAAAGGAAAGAGCAACATGTGTTTGAAGTTGACAGAGTCAGCAAAATTTAGATTTTAGTTTGGATAAAAATCAATTTAAAGATTTTTAAGGTTCAAAAACCAAACTTATTGCATCCATACCTTAAAATCACTGATAGAAGTAATCAATTTGGCACACAAAACGTCAAAAACAATACTTTAGGAAAATTATGTTTAACTTTTTTCTTTCTTTTATTGTTTGATTGACATTGAGGCAGACATCTTTAAGATCTTCTGTAATGCAATGATCTAATATAATGTTAAACATCAGATATTTTTCTTCAACAGTTAACCAAACATTCACTTCAGATACAACAGATTATAGGTCATACCTGCGTGAATTCTTGTCAAAACAGATATTTTTAAATCAGAAATTCTGCATAGATGTCTATATATCGGGGTCGCGCACATGCATCTGCACTGCAAAAATTATTTTTAAGAAAAAAAATTCTTAGTATTTTGTCTTGTTTTCAGTAAAAATATCTAAAAATTCTTAAATTAAGATGCATTTTTTTGATGAAAAAAACGACCCAAGAAATCAAAACCTAAAATATCAAATTTAAGTGATTTTGTGCATAAAACAAGCAAAAAAATCTGCAAATGGGGTAAGCTAATTTTTCTTGAATTTAGTGTTTTAAAATCAAGCAAACCCTGCAATTTATTTTCTATTTCTTTCATGTTTTAAAACTGAAACCAAAATGTCAGAAGCACATGTGGATGAACGCATCTTTGTATTAGATTAAGCATTTATAGGACGGTACACCTCCCAGAAAACATACAAATAAAGATCATTTTAGATGTTTACTGAATATTTACAGCATTGGGATCGCTAGACGTGGCCTTAATGTACTTATTTTTATGAAAACCTCAATTTCGACCAAAATCAACATTTTTATTTTCTTTAGCTCAAAATTAGATAATGAGCATCCTGACTCATTTTGCCAGCACGGGTCCCTTTTTTTTGCATTTAATACTTGGCAAAAGGTCATTTTGGGCTTTGTATACAACCAGACTATGAGAGATTCCCAGTATTTAAAGCTCATGGCCAAACATGCAAAACTACACCTAAGGCATAACCTTCGGCTTTCATTGTGATAACCACAACCAAACAAAACAGATCTGAAAAACAGGTAAACTAAAAAGAGCCACAGACCAGATGTTTGTCTCTATGGCAGTCCTGTTGTTCCCTATAGGCATTACAATAACAAATAACCAAAACCTTTCTCTGTGCCTTCGAAAAGAACAGTATAAAATATTGATCGATGGAAGGGGTGGGTGATTTGAAGCGCTCTGTCAATGACACTTCTGTTGTAATCATGTGTAAATAGCCTGAAGGGGGTTGGGGGGGATAAATGTGTGTGTTTGCTCACCTCTTGAGACAGCAGAGGAATGATCTGTGTGCATATAGTGCTGAGACGCTTCACAATTTCAGCCTGTAAAAAGACAAACAAATCCATATTAATGAAAGAAACAATCAGGGAAAATGCATTTTTCTACCTAAGCTATGTTAACACAACAATGATAAAAAACGAAAGCGTTTGCATTTATGAAAAATGTCACGTGCACATGACAATGCTGTGCATTTGTGCAGATCTATGGAGATGGAATTGCATATGCCAGGCCAATAGATGGCGATGTTACCTTGTAAAAAAACCATACATACTCGTTGTTCTAGAGAAAGATTAAAACAAACATTAAAGACATTAAAAGCATCAATCAGTTTTGTTTAAGGTAGGTTTATTACTACACTGTAAAAAAAAATGCTGAAAAAATGCAGCATGAAGTTAAAACAACTAAATTTTGCAAGTCAATTCAACCTACTTTTTTAAGTTTTGACCTGTGATTTTGACTTTTCTCAACTATATTTTATAAGTTGTGACAACTCATCTCTGTTGACATGACTTGTAAATCTGAGTTGATTTAACAAAAAATTTTAAGGCAGCAAAGTATTTTTTACAGTGCACATATACATACATATGCATTTAAGAAACATTTTATTATTATATCATTTTTTTATTTATATATAATATAGAAAAATATAAATAAATATATATATATATATATACACACATGTTCATGTTTCTAAAATACATACATGAATGTGTGTGTATTTATATATATATAATAATTACAAACAGCACAAACTCATATGTTATGCAAAAAAAAAACTTTTATTTTGTATGAGATTAATCTAGATTAATCTATGCCCAGCACTAAAAAAAACTCAGTCTTTTAGGCCGCCATTGAAACCTCATGTATACGTATAGATTAAATTAACACATGTGCATGACATCACCTTTATCACAGATTCACATTTACATAGTTTACACAAAGACAACACTGCGTAAATATCAAAAACTCGCTCTTTGAAAAGTTTCCGTTTTCAGGACCCCAAAACCACAAAATCTGTCACGTTAACATTTACATTTAATACGTAGACTCTTTCCGCACCATTGACAAGTTATCTCGTCAATTAAGAGAAAACATTTGCATAAAAAACGTGTTCCTTATGAGGTTTCCTGTTAGTCTGCAATACCACGATTACCGCACTTACCTAATTTATAAAAACAACTGAAGCAAAAAAAATATTTACTAATTTTATACTCTGAGTATGTTTTGATAATCATGCTGAATCTGATGCAATTATTTCAGTTTTTTTGTTTATAAGCAGAGAAAAAATAAAAGATAGGATGAAATGTTTTTTTCCTGTTGTGTTTGTTTGTTTGTTTATTGCTTGTTTGAAAGCAGAGGGTCTGTTCTTTCATTTGATATATTTCGGGTGTGTCTCATATGTCTTGAAAGTGGCTGGCTGCAGTACAAGTCATAAACCCCACCCTCTCCATTTAAATGAATGGAACTCTGCTTTAAATAAAAAAAATATATTTACACTTCCAATAGAAGTTTCCGAAAATGTTTTGGTCCTTTCAGGTAGTTGATATCACGCTGATATATGTTCAAGTGTTCAATTTTGTGATAAGTTTCATTTTAGATAGTAATTTGATGGTATTGAAACGGGGCGTGTCGTTATGATTAGCGTAGTTGAATTGGGCGCGCGAGCATTTGATACCGCGGCTCCGCCTCTGGCACCACGGATGATTCCTTCTGCGCATGCCTCATCTCCAAACGGATGTTTTTACTTAACATGGCGGCGACCGTCGGACATTTTTAGTTTCAATTCATTACAATGGAGGGAGGCAACGTCGCGTCGTCCATCTTTTTTTACTGTGTATGATATATTTGTATGTTTATACATTTTGAGAAGAACATTTTCCTGGAAGACATTTTGTAAAACTTGTGAAAATCACAATAAAATGCTTAATTATACCATAATTATACAGACAGACAGATACTGTGCACAAGAAACAGACAGACTGACAGAAAGTTTTTTTGGATGACTATTAAGGTTTTTGGGTCAATGTAAAAAAATCCAGTTCCAAGTCGACATGTTTCTAAAGATTGTAATGGTTTTAAATGATAGTTGGGTTAGTGTAAACCAGCCTAACACACAAGTCCTTTCCTTATTCCCATAGGTGCTTTCAATACACTGCCTACACACATACAAACACCACACACGCTCTCTCTTACTCTCTTATACACATACACACATTTCGATATACGGCTTAACCCACACAACCTGACCCACATACACTGTCAAATCCAGGCATTTCCAACAGATGGTCTGAAAATCGAGCAAAGAAGTGGGGGTCTTATCTGGATTAGCCCACTATAGTGTGTGTGCGTGTGTGTTTGCTCATATTGTGAAGTTGGGCTTAATGCAGGCTGCAGAGTAAATACTCAACAAAACACATGATCAGGATCACTGGAAGTACATCCTTTCTCCAAAACACCAACAAATGGAACGGAAACAAAAACAATGACAGGTTAAATATGATTGTGGAAAAATAAAGCAGATAAGGATTACAAAACGGATCTAAATCTTTGAAATTTGATTGGATGAGCTGCACTGTAAAATTACTTATGAAGAGCTCAGATACAACATACAAAGCCGCTAAATGCCCCACAGCGTATTATACGTTCATCAGATGCTTTCGCTTTAAATCCACTTAACTCTTTCCCTGCCATTGACGAGTTATTTCGTCAATCAAGAGAAAACGCTTCCCTGCCAATGACGTGTTTTTACGGCAATCCATATTTCTGCTATTATCCACTAGATGGCGCTCTTACCCAACTTATAAAACACTGAAGCATCCACTGATTCAATTACATTATGTTTTGATCATCGTTCTGAATATGACCGTTAACAAAACTCCTTTACACAAATGCAATTATTTCAGCTTTTTGCTCAAAAATTTATATTTTTGGAAGAAACCTACCAATATTTGGAAGGTGATAAAAAGAAAACAAATGAAGATAGGATGAAACAGTGTTTTTTTGTTTGTTTGTTTGTTTGAAAGCAGAGAGTTTGTTCTTTCATTTGATAAATTTTATGTTTATATATTATAGAAGAAAAGTTTCTGGAATGCATTCAATTTTTGTGAAAAATCATATAAATGCTGGGGCTGGCAACTTAAAAAAAAAACGCTGTCTGGGAAAGAGTTCATCCCAGTCAATGCTGTAGCATTTAATAATCTTGGCTGTTAGTTTATGCCAATACAACTTACTGTTCATGATAGTTCATTGTGCATTAAGTAATGTTAACAGTTATAACAAGTTATCTAATACTGAAGACTTTCATTAACTTTCACCATCGTCCAAAACCTAAGTAGAATTAAAAACCTTTAAAAAACACGGTAAAATCATTTTATCGTACTGCATCTTGTTCTATATTAATCTTCTGATCTAAATGTAACACAAAATCTACTGCAGCTGAAACAAAGGTCAGAGGTCAACCACAAGAGACATTTGATATCCTGAACCATCACCATTATACCCGGATCATGTCATTTAATGGGGACTGTAATTAGGGTTTATTGAATCTTTTGCCATCTGAACCATCAAACAGAAACCAAAACACTTCATTGTGCAAAACTCATTATGCCGACATCCCGCTGCTCTGTAATGAAATCAACCTGTGAATGACACAATAGATTTACCTGCTTCTGCATCTCAATGTTCAGACCGTAAGACATCTCATAATACTGTGGAAGAAGAAACAAACAGAATAATTACATTTAAGTTACATGAGATGAATCACAATTAAAGAGAAGCTGTACATTTATTAAAAGAGATCGAGATCGTGACCCACATTCATAGTGAAAGATCTTACATTCATACCTCTCTTATATTCTTTATTTTCATATATGCATTATTTAAAGGGACTTTCACACATAAGGTCATGTTTGATCAGTTTATCCAGGGTATTTTTCCAGCATTATTATCTTCTTCCTTTCTTAAAATCTACTGACAGTCTGATAAATAGACTGCTGTCATTTACCATTCATTTTTAATTAAATTATCACGTGTATTGAATTTCTTAACTGGTTTGTCCTCTTTTGCTTCAAATGAAAACATGCACACAGGCTGGCACAGACTCAGAGGTTTTGTGTAAAACCTGAAAATCCAATGTTGTCCCAGCATGAACTGAGAATGTCTCAAAGAGCGCATTGTGCATTGATAAAAGCAAAAATACCTGACAAAGCATAAAAAATCTACATAACTTGTACAAAGAAGTTCACATGGTTATTGTCATAAATTTGCTTCACAAATTCGATTAGCCTGCAGCAGGGGTTTTCAAGCTTTTTTGTCAGCCGAACCCCCTTGACCTAATGATTTACTTGAAATATTTCAATAATTTAATAGCACATTTGCATGTTTAACTTTAAAACATATATTTTTTATCCATGTAGGGGCGGTTTCCAAGACAGGGCTTAAGTTTAGTCCCAGACTAACTTAAATGTTAGTGTTGTCTTGATCAAAAAAATTTTCTGACATATAAAATATATCACTGCAAGTGTTGCTGTGTCTCAAGATGCACATCAGTGATTTTTTTTTTTTATTTTATTTTAAATTATGCTTTTACAAATTACATAAATATCCAAATTTCACTAAGGCCTAGTCTTATATATATATAAGTAAATAAATAAATAAACAAATAAATATAAATATATATGCATACATATTTATTTTATTATATATGCATTCATTTGGCTATATATATATATATATATATATATATATATATATATATATATATATATATATATATATAATAAATAAAACAAATTCACATATATTTATATATATATACACACACATATATGCATTCATGTATGAGTGTGTATTTATATATACAAAATAATTACACACAGTGCACACATATACGTGTATATTATGCAAAAACAAACTTTTATTTTGTATGCGATTAATCGTGATCTTTTGACAGACATATTTTATTTACATAGTTATTGTTGTTATTACCCCTTACTGGATCTTCATCTAGTAATTTTCTTTTATTGGTACATAAAACGTACGAGTCTCATTTTTCTGATATACTGTAGTGTTGTGTGAAGGTCACATGACATTCAGATGAAACAAATAAAATATATTTTTGGTTAGTGTTTTATTCATTTGTAGTTTTTATTAAAAAACTACATTTTATGATTTTATTATAATTGATTCATCAACTCACGAACCCCTGCAATTCCCCCGTGAACCACTAGGGGTTCGCAAATCCCAGTTTGGGAAACCCTGGCCTACAGGAACAGTAGTTTTTACTACAGTAGTTTCTTCTTTTCACACCATTTTAATTTTCAAGCTTCAAATTTTTAATTAACATGGTCCATTAAATACCCATATTAGTTAGCTCAGTCCCAGCTGGGGTTTATGGGTAATGTTAAACTAGTTTCCTTACCATGATATAATGTCTATGCATCTCAGTTTTCTCACTTGCCAACTTCTCACATTCCATCTTGAGACTGAAAAATAAAACATGACACAAACCTTGAGTTTCTCTTGCGAGGTCATGTGACTATGTGACTCAGAGTATATAAAAGTTTTTATTACAAAAACAGATGTTTAAACCACATAGTTTTATTTTACTGCAGACTTAAGAAGAGATAACATACAACAATATATATTGTTTACTGTCTGTAGCTTTTGTAATGGTCACTAATGAGACTATCTGGATTAGGCTAACTGGATATCTGGCTAATAGTCTGTGTCAGATTATCCAGGTGTGATTTACAGATTATCAATCTCCTCAGCGTTACACAGGTGATCAAACCTAACTCAGACAAGAATCAGATTTATACAAAGTTTATACAATTTACTAAAATGGCAAACACTGCCAATCTCACAGAAATGCATATGTGATACGTGCATGTTTAAGTAAATGAAAGGCACTTTGGAGACAATAAATTACCATCATGCTTTTTTGCTTTATACATCATATTCAATATTGGGCAGCAGAACACGTTATGGGCTGAGACCTCATTGACCAAACTATTGTAATTAATTTGCCCCGAGTTACTCATTAAACATGATAAATGAACAAGGCAACTGAGATTATATAACATTGTTTTTTTATCTGTACCTGTGGTACTGAGCTTGGAAGAGCTGAAATTCTTCTTTGATATGGTCGAGTGTTTCCAGCACTGTAAACTTCATCCCGGGGTGTCCTGACACCAGAGGAGCCTGAAACACATCAGTATAATATAATATAAACATAATGTAATATCATTTCTCAGAGAATGCATTTATTTCCATCATATTGAACCATCTGTTTATTTTTTCCTAGAGTCCAGACATCAGAAAAAAGATCAGTCTCATATCAGTCATGTTTTCTATTTAAGATGAGGGAAACATGCTTGCATTATGGGCATCTGTGATATCAATATGGTTTAAAACTTTACTTTGATTATAAGATTGACATTGATGGGATTGCCCATATGCATATTTTTGTTAGATTCCTATCTGGAGGGATTTATCTGGGTGTGTATATATATATACAGTGACCTCCATAAGAACCTGGACATTAAAAGGATTACTCCCTCATGTCAATCAAGATGTTTATGTCTTTCTTTGTTTAGTCAAGAAGAAATAAAGATTTTTTTTAGGAAGACATTCCAGGGTTTTTCTCCATATAGTGATCACGCATTGCATATGTGAAACACACACCTGATGACCATTTTGAACAATAAACGAACACAAAGCAATTAATTAGTATCATTTCACATACAACAACGTCTGAACGCTCCTCTTTCTCATTACTCCAGACACTGGCGCAGTAATTTTGCATACATCATGCGCAGGGCTTGACATTTGGCTCACAAGTCAGGTGGCTAGTTGTTTTCCAAAGTTACTAGCCACTCAGCATTTTCACTGGCCACAATTTTGTTGCTTGTAAAATACATTTTATATGATTAAACTTGACTTTGGCATCCTAAAATGACTTTAATTTGAGTAATTGTCAGGGCTCCAGACTGCCACCAAATGTTGGCATTTTGCCACCAAAATTTGAGAGTGTGCCACTGATTTTTAAATCCAGTCGCACATGTGCGACCAGTAAATTTGACCTTTTTTTGAATTTGAAACAGCACATTGTACTTTCTGCATCTATCATCAAAGTATTTATTAGTTATACAGTGGAAATTTGTAGAAATGTCATTATTTGATTAGCATGTTGATTTACGGTGTGTGTGTGCCCCTGCATTTTTTGGTTGCGCCCCTAAAATTTTCATTTGGGGGCCACTGTGCTCCTAGTAAAAAAAGTTAGTCTGGAGCCCTGTACTCGATTTAGCTAGATTAGAAGCAGATTGACTTTCAAATGCAGACTGATCACCCAAATTAAGACTACATTATTTAGCTGGTAATATCAGTATAGATCATATCATATATTTAGGCGCATGAAAAACATGCTAGAAAGGCATAAATAGATAAACTTCTAATGAATTTATTAAAAATGGAGCGTGATGTAGAAGGTTAATTGAAAAGATAAACACAAAAACCCTAAACACTTTAAATATTTATTAACAACAGCAGTAAATATTATATGCTTGATCGTGGTATCTGTTAAAAGTTATTTAAGACTTTTAATGGCAAATGTCGAGCCTACATTAAAATGATGCGCAAACCTCTCCACTGTTGATTTTCCTTTGATTTCGGACAAAATAGGGAATCAGGTATGCGCTATGATGAATTTCACTTTAAATCTCTTCAATCACTTCTTTCCCGAAGTGTACATGTATGGGCTCAGATTGCGTCCCGTGCATTCGCAAATCCATCAGCTCTCGTGCTCTCTCTGGTAAAAAGGTGGCGCTCTGGTCCGCAACGCGAGCCTCTGCTGATCGCGTGTGCGTCTCAACAAACAATCTCAGTACGTTGCGCTTGGTGCAGGGAGTGCTCATGGGAGTTGTTGTTCCAGTGTCATTGCGCATTGTTTATAATTTTGCATAATTTTTAAGAAAAATACAATAAAAAATATATATTCAACCAGTCTTACCCGCCACAGCCAAAATATACCCGCATTTGGTGTTAATGTCAAGTCATGATCATGCGTGACCTTTCGACGTGATACGCAAGGTCATGCTGGTACACCTCACGGTTAATGCAAGATGAGAAGTTCTGGTTTAAAAGTACTTTTTTGTTGAAAATGACGATCATTCGCTAGATAAGACCCTTAAAAAGCGGAAGTCCACCCTAAAACAACATTATGCTCCAACACTATATTTCATGCCATATATGTAGTTGATTGTGCTGCCATCAAATGTACTAACTCCATATAAAAAATTAAAGCTTTTAACTGCTACACGGTGATTTGACGCGTCATCAAATCACCGGAAGAAAAATGCACGACTACATTAATTCTGAATGTTCTAAATGGGGGCGGGTCTTGAGGCGAGATGATTGACAGTAGATGATAACGTTTTTGATTGACAGCTGCACAGGAGCTAACGTTAGCTTGCTTTGCTCGTGTTTATAATAACAACAACATGATAATAACTTTCTACGTAGTATGTTTACCGTAGTTACACAAAACAAGCAACAACTAAGCCAAATGATGTTTTAGATATTTTAACAATTTTACATTACCTGAGTCCGCGGAAAAACTGGGCTGAAAACAGTACTCAAAATCTTCCTGACGAAAGTGCTGGCTGCATATTCAAAGTAGTGTAGTGGTGGGTCAGCTGAGGGTCGCGTTGATGTCAACAATAAAAACTCCCGGTGGCCTAAATTTGTTGTCCTTACATCCACATACTGCACAGGTTCTAGTCATCTTTTATCGAGGGCTTTGGTGATTTCCCCCTCAGAGACGGTTAAAGCGGAGTTACTCTTTGGATGGGTTCGTCTGCCGGCTAACTTCAAGTTGACTTGAGTTGATTTGAGAGCTAGTTGAGCGGTAAAAGAAGTTATTAGGCTTGTTCAACTTCATGTGGCGTTGCAAGAATCGACAGCGGGATGACGTCAAAGTACCGCGAGAGCGATTCGCGAAATCATACGGAGGAGTTTGCTTTTAAATCCCTTTCGCGGAACCTTGACGTCATCCAGCTGACGGTTCCTGCGGCGCCGCATGAAGTCAAACAAACCTGACGACTGCATCGAACAGTGGTTAGTGGGTGGAGCTAATGACTCAGTTTCGCGCAGTGCATTCTGGTTAATTGTGTCCATTAAAGACCGTTACGAAAATTCCGCTTCAACACACTATCAATCTAATAATCGAAATCGTGCAAATTTATTTATTTTTCCTCATGTATAATGCAAAGTGGACATAAATTACCCGTGATAAACAGGCTAAAATGTCTAGATTGGACTTCCCCTTTAAGCCTTGGTTGGGATCGTTTTGGGCACTTTAAAGCTGCGTTGAAACTGTAAACTGTTGAGGTCCATTATATAGAGAAAATCCTGGAATGTTTTCCCTGTAAAAACATAATTTCTTCTCGACTGAACAAAGAAAGACATAAACATCTTGGATGACATGGAGGCGAGTAAATTAACAGGGTTTTTGTATAAAAGTGCAATATTTCTTTAAAGACTTTGTTTGCTGTGGAGACAATAAATTTCTAAGATGAATATGAGACAAAGATGTTTCATTTTATTAACAACCTTTCATCCTGATTTATGTGTGTTGTCACCAAATGCAAGACCCAGAGTGCAGGAGCAATGGATCAAACTGATACTATACACATACTTTGCTTTTGAAGCGTGAACAATTAATGCATCGGGACACAGATCATCATTTAACACTAACACATTACACACGTTGTCACATTAACACTGACAACAAACATCAGTGATAAAGGCTCTTTTATATTAAATTAGACATGAATGCATTAAAAAAACCCTCTCTTTTTGTAAAGCGGATACAATCACATCTTCTGATGGGAGTGAATACTCTGAATTAAATTGATACACACAAACAACTACACATGCACACAGGGCCTTTGACTGCACAAAGGGCCTTCATTGAAGGAGAAAGCCACTTTATTCAGCCCTGCGATCGACAATAAATGCTTTGTTCTGCTATCTTTATCTAAAACACAAGACCGGTCACAGGCACATAATCAATATTCACCTTGATACGACCCCTGATTGAAACCAGACCAACATGTAACATCATCACATCTCTGACTGAGAACCCAAAACCAACACCTAACAAACAAAAACATTAACCAGGATTTCACAATTTATTTTTGTGATTTTTGCAATCAAAATGACTGATTTTGTGGTGGTAATTTCCAGAGATTTTTTCCCTTTACTAATTAGTATACCAATGTCTAATATTAAATTATTATTTAATATTATTAAATTAATTATTTAAGGACAAACATGTGTCGTCCGATACGACACAGGGATGAAATGCGCTCTGTGGAGCCGATTGTCTTTTTAGGGCTACTGTAGAAACACGGAGCGCAAAATTGCGACTTCCATGGGGACCGCGTGTATGCAGGTATAAACAGCTTATTTTAAAGGTAGGGTATCTAATCCGACTAGCAATGAAATCACGATCCCACCCTCCATTCAAATCGCCATCCAAATTCACGCCTCTTTCAAAACACATGAACACGCACAGATCATGATGGTCACATCTCACGTCTCATTCACCAGTGAGAAAACTTTGCAGTACAAAGTGAATAACATTACCAAAATAACCAACATAAACAACTGGTTTACATCAGAATTAGTTAAAGCACACTTTCGGTTGTGAAGATGTATAGTAACTATATTGTTACGCTAATCCGTAAACGAATACAAATTTCAAGTGAACGCGCCTAGGATGTATGTTGTCTGCGTGAACAGGCTGCGCAGTGGCATTCAAATTACGCTTACGGATGAGTAGGGCTGTGCAAAAATATCGATACAGCTAACTATCCTGATAATTTGTTTGTATCGATATTTCAATCTCTACTATCTGTATTTTTTTCACCCATCAAATCCCTCTGTGTGCGTCAAATGACCTAGTCCACCACTGCCATAGTTGTCGCTGTCCAGATGTCTGTCATATACGGCCATTCGGCTAGTTAGGGGGAGTGAAAAAATGGCAGAAATTTTAAAACACCTGCAGCTTTTAAATTTAAGCTCTATTTTTTTACATTTTTGATAAAAAAGTATTGCAATGTATCGAAGCATGTAACGTATTGTAGCGTATCGTGATACATTGTATCATGGCACATGTATCGTGATACGGCCCTTGCCAATACCCAGCCCTACGGATGAGGGACAAAAAAGGAAAAGTCCGTTCGGACCGAGATCTATTATTGGTTGAACATTTTTTGGTCCTACGCCTTTCACAGATTACATAAATTTCTACCAATACATTTAAACAACTTAACATAGTGATTGCTATCAGGATGTGAGGGGACTTTGAACCAGCATATCTAAAAATGTTTCTGGATCAAATCAGATCCCCTGCCTTTAATGTAATAAAACATAATGGTTTATTATGTAAGGTCTTTATACAGCACTCATAATATACACCGAGGTGCGAGGACCCTATTGTTCTTCAAGGAGTTATTATTATATATAATTGCATTTCTGTCAAGAGATCCTCATAAAAGTTACACACTGCACATTTAATATAGCATCATAGAAAAGTGCATGTTCAATAGCTTAATATAAATGTGACCCAGTCTTTGAAAACCCAGTTTTTGTGATTCACTGTTTTCTACATAAACACTTAACACTTTGCTAAAACAACAAAACTGGTGGTGAAAATGTTCATAATACATGCTTTTTTAAAATAGAACTATGAATATAATGCAGTATATGAATCAAACCTACTAACAATTATTTATACTAATGTACACACATTAGCAATGATATCATACAATCACTACATTTTCATATTTCATTTTGTTTTTACTGTATAGCTGCTTTTGCAACAATGAACGAAAATCAACTTGAATAGAGTGAGATGTACAGAATACACATACTTTAAATAAATACCATAAATACATGGTGGGATATTGTGAAAAGCAGATATCTACAGTACTCAGTACTGTGCTGTGTTTAGGAAACAAGAGGGTGTTGTACAGAAGCTGCTCGGGTTTAACGTGACAGAGCCATGAATTGTCACACAGCCTGTTCCTCTCACACAAGCCCTGAAAGAACGCAGTCATCTATCTTACACTGTTTACTGTGCAGGGCAGTTTGAGACGAGACACACACACAAAGAGAGAGAGAGAGAGGAGGGGTATCGCAGATCCGTGAATAACCAAAGGCTGCTGAAATATTCAGCACATGTGGCACAAATACAAGAGCGGTTATAGCCATGTGTGCAAACGACATATGAACCTGCTGTGTTCCCAATCAATGCTTCCTGTGCAGACTGCTGCTATTGGCCAAAACACAAATGTTCGGGAGGGGAAAATAACAGGCACATCTGTGTGGAACAAGCGGCTCATTCCAGACGGCACATCAGTACTGTACACCGACCCTGATGAGGTGCTTGTTAAGTCCTCGATACATAATATTGCTCTGATGTGAAGTGACACCACTGCATGCACAGCTACCTTTAACACACACACACACACACAGTCGGCGTTGCTTGTATTTATGTAAAACTGCAACCATAGGTCTTTGAGAGGTGTTAAACTGCTACGTGCGTGTGTGTGGTTTTTACGCTATGGTGCGGTTTCCCGGACAGGGATTAGACTAGTCCTAAACTAAAATAAATATAAGAGGTGTCCAAACTAAAAACAGCTTGCACTGACATATCTTAAAATACATCAGTGCACTTTGTTTTTCATCAAAATGCACACCAGTAATGTTTTTAGTAAGGCATGTTTGTTTAAACTAGTTATATTTCATAATTAAACTAAGGCCTAGTCATGGCTTAAGCTAATCCCTGTCCAGGAAACCACTCCTATGTGTTTAAGGACTTTAGGTAAAGGCAAATTTGATAGTGACTATTGCACAGATGGTGATAAATACATGCATTTATATCCACAAATGTAACTTGCAATGCATTTAATATATTTCAATAGGGCTGTCAAAAGATTAATCGCCATTAAAATACAAAATAAAAGTTTGTGTTTGCATAATATGTGTGTGTGTTTTGTGGGTAAATATTATGTGTATATATTATATACTATATTATTTTATATATAATATAAAAATAAAAAATACATAAATAAAATGTAAATATGTAAAATAAATATATATTTTATATACATTTCTATATAATATATAAATTAAAAAATACATAAATACATTTTTTCTTAAATATATACATGTATGTGTATTTATTTATATATATTTATATAAATAAATACTAAAATACATTTATATATTTAAGAAACATTTTATTTATGTATTTTTTTATCTATATATTATATAAAAATGTAAATAAATATACATGTAAATGTTTCTTAAATACATGCATGCATGTGTGTATTTATATATACAAAATAATTACACACAGTGCACACACATATTATGCAAAAAAAAAAAATATATATATATATATATATATATTTTGTATGAGATTAATCTTTTGACAGCTGTATTTCATAAGCCTCTTCTTTATACTCTTTGTACGGTACTCAGATATTTGTGGTACCAATTTGTACATTTGAGGTACTAATATGCACCCAGGTGTACTTTTAAAAGGGTACCGCCCCGGTGAAAGGCTTTGTACCTTAATTTCTGAGAGTGTATAATGCAAAGCTGAAACAAATTTGAATTAAAAACTCTGACTTTCTTAGCAATGTTACCGGTCAATGCATGTGATATGTAGTTCATTAAAAAATGTATAGGTATAAATGCAAGTCCTTTTTAAAAGATATTTCATATAAGACACTTTTTAATATTCAAATTATAGTTTGTGGTAATGTGATTTGTCTGACTACTTTAATGCATGGCATTTTACTGAAGAATAATTTTAAAGTTTTGGGTAAATACTCCGGTAAACCCATTTTGGGACAGTCAGAAATGCATGTCACCACATCACATTTGTAGTACGCACTGATGCATAGCAGATGACAACAAAGGACCGCCCACTCAGCTGTCAATCATACACTGAGCTAAACAGCTTCTCAATTTCTCAGCTGACCGCTTGACGGATGTTAATATCAGAAGAAAACACATATCAGATCCGAGTGGTTTTAAGAGCAGACAGAATCTGACCGCTGGAGTCAGATCATCAACGACCCAGCAGGCGCAGAAACAACACACACACAACACATACTGTCTTTAAAACACACAGATTTAACACGCACACTCGCACACACAATAACAAACCAAACCACATTTGCACACTTTCATAAGGTCATTCATTATTTACACTAAAATTCTTCACATTAAAGCTAATGCACATTACCACTAAACTGGGTGTCTAGGGGCCTGTAATAACATGCCATGCTTTATGCAAAGGTAGCTTTGATGTGGAGCTTAGTGTGAGTGTGTGTGTGTGTGTGTGTGTGTGTGTGTGTGCGCATGTGAGTGTCTGTGTGGTTTCGTGTTGCCCTTGATGATGATGAAACATGACATTTGCAGTGGAGAATGGGGTGGCCTGGATCCATATGTAGCAACATGCAGCAGTAACTCAAACAAACCGTTCATTCACCCGGCCATCCATGCATCCATCTGTCCATCTTTAAACCACACAGCACAAACCCACAAATCTCTCTCTTCCTTTCTCTGTGTTTATGAATTTCCTTCTGCTCATTTTCAGCATTTTATTCCCCCTTTCTTTCTCTTCCTCTTTTTTAGTAACATGCATCACCTTTCTATTATTTTAGTGCATAATTATTTGACATCGATTCCAAATAAACACAGAAAGAGAGAATTACAATGCATGATTCAATCTCTTTTATCAGTATGTGTGTTCCTCAGATCAAACCCATGACCTTTGCGTTGTTTACCCATTAAGCTACATAAACATTTAAACATGCGCACAGAGAAAGAAGCGCACCAAACATCGGTCTCCAAGTAAATGTCATAAACCTCACGATAGATGTGCAGTAAATAATGACTCGTGTGCCGTATAACTTAACAGTCTGTGCATAAATCACTGAACTCCGTAATTAACATTTCTCGTGACCTTAACCCTGACCCTAACACCAAACATTACGCACATACAAAATTGGGCCGTCGTCTTAAACTAAATGATCATCTAAAGCGCGCGCGCTGCGATCTGCGCCGTTGGTCACCATTTGCTTACAAAGGAAAGTTGAGTGTGCATCTGTACCTGGGGTCTTCCGTGCGGATACATGCTTCTGGAGGTCATCCACGGGGCTTTCGATGGTCAGGACTGAGTCCGGAATCACCCTCCGACAACGAATCCCGCTTTGGATGTGTAAATCAAGATTTCTCTCCTCGCTTTCTGCGCTCCAATCGCTTCGCAGTACCGACAGGATTTAAATGTATCCGATGGAAACTTTAAAAGCGCCGTATTTTCCTGGATCAAGCGTTCTTCCTCTTTATGACGCACAGTTACGCCGCGCTACAATGTAACAAGATCATCCTGTGCCGAGCGCGTGCACGCGGGGCGCGCGTCGAAGATCAGAGGAGCATAAACATCGCTGACCTGCGTGCACACACGAGCTAGCGGGAAGTCTGATTCGTTTGAGCGAATCGGTTCGTTCGAACGCAACAAACGATTCGTTTAAAGTCGTCAATCCGTAAACATTTAGGCATTTATAAACGCTTAAAGGGGTTTACTAAAATTAAGAAAACACTGAGGCGATTCATCTTAAGATTATAGTCACCAATATAACCATTTAGGCATTTATGAACGCTTTTATACGAAGCGACTTACTAAAATTAAGAAAACAGTGAGGCGATTCATCTTAAGATTCATTTGTAGTCACCAAAATAAACATCTAGTCATTTACAAACACTTTTATACGAAGTGACTTACTAAAATTAAGAAAACAGTGAGGCGATTCATCTTAAGATTCATTTGTAGTCACCATAATAAACATCTAGGCATTTACAAACACTTTTATACGAAGTGACTTACTAAAATTAAGAAAACGGTGAGGCGATTCATCTTAAGATTAATTTGTAGTCTCCAATAAATAATTATTTTGCATTTACAAACGCTTTTCCCTGCTGAAAAAAACAGCATCAAACCAGCATAGACCAGCATGGGAATTATGCTGGTCTATGCTGGTGGTCACCAGCATACCAGCACCAAAACACAACATATGCGGGACTTGCTGGTACGACCAGCATGTGATGCTGCTGCTAATGCTGTTTTGGTGCTAGTTTAGCTGGTGCTAATGCTGGTTTGGTGCTGGTTTAGCTGGTGCTAATGCTTGTTTGGTGCTGGTTTAGCTGGTGCTAATGCTGGTTTAGCTGGTGTTCACTAGCAAACCAGCACCAAAACACAACATATGCTGGTCTTGCTGGTATGCTGTTTTTTTTCAGCCGGGTTATACCAAGTGATTTAGTAAAATGAAGAAAACAGTAAGGCGATTCATCTTAAGATCCATTTGTAGTCACCAATAAATAAATATTTTGCATTTACAAACGCTTTTATACCAAGTGATTTAGTAAAATGAAGAAAACAGTGAGGCGATTCATCTTAAGATTCATTTGTAATCACCAATAAATAAATATTTTGCATTTACAAACGCTTTTATACCAAGTGATTTAGTAAAATGAAGAAAACAGTGAGGTTATTCATCTTTAGATTCATTTGTAGTCACCAATACGTAAATATTTAGGCATTTACGAATACTTTTATACAAAGCGACTTAGTAAAATTAAGAAAATGGCGAGGTGATTCATCTTAAGATTCATTTGTATTCATCCATACATAAATATTTAGGCATTTACAAACGCTTTTATACAAAGCGACTTACTAAAATTAAAAAAACAGTGAGGCTATTCATCTTAAGATTCGTTTGTAGTCACCAATACATAAATATTTAGGCATTTTCAAACGCTTTTATTTGAAGCGACTTACAAAAATTAAGAAAACGGTGAGGCGATTCATCTTAAGATTCATTTGTAGTCACCAATAAATAAACATTTAGGCATTTACGAACACTTTTATAAGAAGCGACTTACAAAAATTAAGAAAACGGTGAGGTGATTCATCTTAAGATTCATTTGTAGTCACCAATACATAAATATTTAGGCATTTACGAACACTTTTATACGAAGCGACTTAATAAAATTAAGAAAATGGTGAGGCGATTCATCTTAAGATTCATTTGTAGTCACCAATACATAAATATTTAGGCATTTACAAACACTTTTATACATGCGACTTACTAAAATTAAGAAAACGGTGAGGCGATTCATCTTAAGATTCATTTGTAGTCACCTAAATAAATATTTAGGCATTTACGAACACTTTTATACAAAGCGACTTACTAAAATTAAGAAAACGGTGAGGCGATTCATCTTAAGATTCATTTGTAGTCACCAATACATAAATATTTAGGCATTTACGAACACTTTTATACGAAGCGACTTACTTAAATTGAGAAAACTGTGGGGCGATTCATCGTAAGATTCATTTGTAGTCACCAATACATAAATATTTAGGCATTTACGAACACTTTTATACGAAGCGACTTAATAAAATTAAGAAAACGGTGAGGTGATTCATTTAAGTATTTTCCAACGCTTTTATACGAAGCTACTTACTAAAATTAAGAAAACGGTGAGGCGATTCACCTTAAGATTAATTTGTAGTCACCAGTAAATAAATATTAAGGCATTTACGAACACTTTTATACGAAGCAACTTACTTAAATTGAGAAAACTGTGGGGCGATTCATCTTAAGATTCACTTGTAGTCACCAATACATAAATATTTAGGCATTTACGAACACTTTTATACGAAGCGACTTACAAAAATTGAGAAAACTGTGAGGCAATGGCATTTACAAACACTTTTAGACATGTTACTTACTAAAATTAAGAAAACGGTGAGGCGATTCATCTTAAGTTTCATTTGTAGTCATCAATATGTAAACATTTAAGTTTTTCCAACGCTATTATAAGAAGCTACTTACTAAAATTAAGAAAACGGTGAGGCGATTCACCTTAAGACTCATTTGTATTCACCAGTAAATAAATATTAAGGCATTTACGAACACTTTTATACGACTTACAAAAATTCAGAAAACAGTGAGGCAATTTATCTTAAGATTAATTTGTAGTAACCAATACATTTAGCCATTTACGCTTTTATACGAAGTGACTTAATAAAATTAAAAGAGACGGTGAGGCGATTCATCTAAAGATTCATTTGTAGTCACCAATACGGCGATTCATCTTAAGGAGACAATAATAGTACAGTTACTGCTGCCAATTAAACATTTAAACTGGGGTAACTTGGTAATAAAAAACTCACTGTCATTAAAGGAAAATTTCCGAAAGATTTAAAAAAGTTCAGTTTGAAGGAATTTTTATCTTTAATTCTATCCATAATTTTCACTACAGTATTTTTACATTTTATTTTTTATTAACTTACAGAATGGTGGTTTGTAAAACGTATGTACCAAACCGTTTGTAATGTGAATTCCTAAAAAAAACACTTAAAGCGATCCGATCGAATCACTAAAAAGAACCGGTTGATACTGTACGGAAAGATTCATTCGCTAATCGTACACTACTGCCAGCCATCGAGCAGTGGATTGGGTTACTGTAAATCTACAATAAATGAGAGAGAGAGAGAGAGAGAGAGAGAGAGAGAGAGAGAGAGAGAGAGAGAGAGAGAGAGAGAGAGAAAGAGAAAGAGAAAGAGAGAGGGAGAGAAAGGGAGGGGGTAAGAAAAGAAAAAGAACAGCGGCGGTTCTCCTCAACTGAACACTGACTGTATTATTATTGCGCCTGTGAGGTGACATTAACTTGGCAGAAAGTAAAAGCTGCTTTTAAGGTCGACTGCTTACGTTTGCGAGTAAAGATTATACATAAACAGATTAAAGCGGAAGTCAAACCAAAAGAACGTGCAATTATATAGACGCATAGCATATATTTTAAACTCGATTAAAATAAGTGACTCGGAAGTAAAGTTATACTGAGAAATATTCATAACACGGAACTTAATGTACAAACATCGCATCCTTAACGTCTCTCTTCACAAAGCGTTCTCCCGTATTGGCTAACAACATGAAAGCAAAGACCAATCAATTATCCGGCTGCCCACGTTGGGTCGTGACATAAACTTTGATCTGGACCAATAGCGAAGAAGACACGCGTCTAAATTGGTCACAAGGGCATTGTGGGTAATGGAGTCGTTTACCTTCTCAACCTCCGCATTTCAAAAGAAAAATACTGTAGTATATTGAATTATTGACTGCATTAACGTGTAATAAAGTTTATAGATGTTTTTGAACCTAGGAAATATTATTACTAAAATGTACTACAGTTTATCTGCACTACTGTAATATAGCCTACTATACTACAATTTATTACAGTCTATATCCGCCACATTAATGAATGTCGCATTCAAATAAGTTAAGGTATAAAGTTAGTTAGACGGTCAAAATGTTTATTATTCATAATAATGCAGTCTGATTGGTCTTGCTCTTTACTAAGGGATAAATGGGAGGGAAGAAATTAAAGGGGAAGAAAGGAGGAGGAGTGTCGAAGAAATAAAACAGTGATGGGTGGGTAGAGACAGAAAATGAGAGGCACTGACACACACACTCCCCCTGAAAACATTTAATGAAATATCATGTCACAGTGTCCTGCCATAGGGCACATCTCCATCAAACAGAGGAAATGAAGAGAGAGAGAGAGAGAGAGAGAGAGAGAGAGAGAGAGGCAGGAAGGAATAGAGAAAACAAGCCAAAGAGAGGGGGGGGGCAGTGAGGAAGAGAGAGAGAGAGAGAGAGAGAGAGGAAGAGGGAGTATGTGTTTGTACGTTTTGGATTGTAAGTAAGCAAGCAGTTGCAAAAAAAAAAAAAAAAAGAAATAATGAATGGGTAAGCTGGTGGAAGATAAAGGGAATGTGGATTACCCCCTTACGATTTTTTTTTTTTTTTTTTTTGGTGTATTGATTACTATCAGCAAAACCATGGTTTTACTACTCTGGTTTTTGAAAACCATGGTTGTCAAAACCATGGCCATTTTTTAGTTACTATGGTTTTATTACAGTAACCATGTTTTTTTTTAACTACACTGAAAAAAAAAACGATTCATTCAATTTACTCATTTTTTTAAGGTAAGTTTATTTAAAATTTATTTAAGGTACATAAAAAACATTAGTTTAATTGTAGCTTAAATAAATTGCAACCACTTATCTTAAAAAAATGGAGTAAATTGAATGATTAATTTTTTCAGTGTGTAGTAAAACCATGGTTAATTTTCGTAAGGGGTGATTCACTCAGGACACTCAAACACACATCCAAGTTATGATTAAAGCTTTAAAGATTTATGAGAAAAGAGGCATTGAAGCAGTTTTAGACATTTTAAGTCTGTTAAGAGTAATTACAGCAAATCACTACTCTGGCTCTTCAATGCTTCACCACTGTGTAAAAACAACCATATTTGTTTGCTGATAGACATTTTGGGATACATTGTTGCGAACAAAACATGATAATGATACTTACTTTCAATGTCTTTCCAGCACTAATAGTCACGATATTACATTATATTTTCAAATTCAAAATGCTACTACACCAACATTTACATCAATTCATCATTTGATAATATGAGACCATTACGCTTCACTAGGTCAGTATCACAGGCACTTATACCAGTCCCTTTATATTATAAACAGCTATGGTCAGAAAACCTTTTTTTTTTAATGATATTCCTCATAAGAAAAATACCATTGATCACATTTTAAAAGGCATACTAAACAGTTACACTTGTACTCACTGATTGTTTATAAATTGTCCTAGTTTAGTTTGCACTGCTTGTATTGTTGTTTTTTAGTTCTTTGTATTTGTTTAGCTTGTGTTTAAAAGTGTTTATTTTTTATTTTGTGTTGTAAATTGTGTCTTATGTTGTGCATAACAGGAACCTGCTGAAAAAATAAATTCAGGCCCATTTAAATTGTATCTCAATGTTACTTTTTAACCTTTCCTGTATAATAACAAGAGGCCAAAAACATTAGCAATTTTGACCCAAAATTAATCACAACAAAGTAAAACAAGCACACAGTCAGTGACCCCTGTAAAGCGTTTACCAGTTAAATAAAAATTAATTAAAAAAATATTCACTTTATATATTTTTTAATCAAATATTATTTTTAAATTGTTAACTTGCACAATGTAATATACAAAAACAATATATCCTCATAATAGTACCGTGTTGATGTGCTAACACAGGACTAAGGAAATTTACAGGTTATTGGCGCGCGTGTGTGTGTTTAAAGCAATGAGCCATCACCGTGCTGTCATGTTTGATGAATGAAGCTGATGTGAGATAAAATGAAATACAATGATGGCATGTAATTCCAGTTCATTTTAGACAGATTGCTCATCACAGTACACACACACACACACACACACACACACACACACACACACACACACACACACAGCTATATTAACATAAAAATGATTTCTGCATTATAAAAATGTAGGCTATTAACATACAATGTAATGATCTCAATGATATGTTTAGTATTATAAGAACATTAAATTATTTATAAAATGTTATTTAAATGTGATCAGCCACATGGTGCAAAATCACTGTAAGGCAACAGCACCACCTGCTGCTCAGAGAAAAAACTGTTTTCTGTCTTGTTAAGCTAAACATTTTAATAATGTCATGTCCTCATCCCTATGCTTTTAAATGCCTACCGTGTCCTTCTATAAAACATAAATAGACATGTTTAAAGAATGTCCTTTAATGCAACATATACCAGTGACCAAAGTTACACTTAAAATTTTTATTTTAGGTCTTTTAAAGAATACCGATTGCTTTGTTCGGGGAACAAACTTTAGGTTACAAGCCAAAATCAATGACACCTGGCATACTGAACTAGAAACTTGTGCTTTCAAACACAAAGTGAGAACACGAGGAGGCACAGAGGACATTTGAGGGCTATGCCAGAAGATATATAATAATCATACATACGGATAATTCACTGTAAGCAGTTTTGGATAAAAACATCTGATTAATGCAAATATAAAAAATTACAAACAAAACAAAAGAGAAAGGTCCAATGAATCATTTATTTGTAAGGCACAATAAATACTTCCTTACTGCTCAATCTCTCATTCGGGTATAGTAAATGTTTTAACATTTTATTAATTTTTTTTCTTCTAACTATTTTTTTAAATGAAGTTATAATAACAGTATCCATTACACAAACAACATACATTTTTCATCAGGTACATCATTGCGTCACATACAACACACACACACAAATTTTTAAAAATACCCACTACTAAGCTTAAAAATGTTGCAAATAAGTACTGCAATCAGAAGAAGGAGGGGCTACACGTGGAGGTGGGTGGAGTTTTGAAAAAAGAAGAGGTGGAGTACCACCTTAACATCATGCTCAAATACACAGCTTCTGCAGGTTCATTTGAACACAAATCAACGATTTAATAATGCCATCTTACCAAGATAATGTACGAGTCACTTTTGGGGGGGTCAGTTGAGGTCCAGCAGAAGTATAGAGACAAGGGCAGAGGTATTGAATGTGAAGCAACTAAGCAGCCAGACCATTTTCATCTTAACCAATGGGAGTACTGTACATAATGACAGATTTCTGTATATCACAGCATCCACGACTCAAAACTGGTCTTGGTGTCCTCCGGCATGCATACACCATAAATGTAGCTTTATACATACAAAAATCTTTACAAAATTATATGTATATTGATATATTTATATATGTATATAAACTGGCCCATCGCGGCAGCACGCATCATTTTAAAAATGAACCCGTTCTCATTTTCTTTGGAAAAACGTTTGCGATCAAATTAAATCAAACAGAAATATTTAAAAAGAAAAGAAAACCCATTTAAATAACTAAATTTTGGCATTTATACCACACTGACACATGAGCACTGTCAAAGTGATATACAATGAGAAGAAATGAATTATGGGGACATTTAATTGACTAAAAATCGAAAAATAGGTAGCATGTCTTTAAAACACCATGTCTATGTTTGAAATCGAATACTAGCATACTACTAAACGCAGACCGTAGACAACATACTATTTTTGGAGGTACTATGGGAAACATATTGCATGCAAAATAGTGTTCAAACAATAATACACTACAATGTTTCATTGTGGCAACCAAGAAAGTTACTTAAAGGGATAGTACACCAAAAAATGAAAATATTGTCATTATTTTCTCAGCCTCATGTTGTTCCTAACATGTATGAATTTCTTTTTTCTGATGAACACAAAAGAAGATATTTTAATAAATGATGGTAAGCATACAGCTCACTGTAACCATGGCCTTCCATAGTAGGAAAAACAATATTATGGATTTCAATGGGTACCATCAACTGTGTGCTTACCATCATTTATCCCAATACTTAAATAATATTTGTTTCAATGCTTATGGCAGCTGTGTGCTAATCATCAAAATAAAATAAAAAATAACTCATACAGGTTTAGGACAACACGACAGCGAGTAAATGAATGATTTTTCATTTTCGGGTGAACTATCCATTTACTTCTGTTAGTCTTGAAATGCGCAATGCATTGTGGGAAACACGATTTTGTGAAGTGTCGTTAATGCACATTTTAGCAGACGTAGTCATCCAACGTATTTCATGCAGAAAATGTGTACACTACGAACGGTAGTATGCAATTCAAACATCCTCTCACATAACCCAAAATGCACTCATTTGCTAAACAGTGCAACCTTCTGGTCACACATGGAACAACATACATGGCAAACACACACTAGAAAAATCATTTTCAGTGAGAATGGGTCGATCATTTCTATTCAAATCTCACATATCCCACATGGGACAGTACTGTCGCTTATTGAGACTTGTGACAGCTGAAGGGTTCGAGAGAGTTAACGTCTCTGCAAGAAGATAATCATTGGTTTACATGGATGGCATTGAAATGGTCAAATATAAGCTGATTGATATTCTCTCATTCTGATCCCTGTGATGGGTTCAGCGCCGACCAATGCAAGTGCTTCACTAACCAACAAGTGTGCTTTTGGACCCTCTTTCCATAATGATGAGAGATCAGTTAGTTAAGATTGCGGGTGGTCAAAAAGAAAAAACGATACACCTTTGCTCATCTGAGAATACGGCCGTGATGTGAAAATAAGAGAGATTTTACGGCCTCATGTGCAGATTTCACGTGCACATTTTTGTGTATGCAACATTTATACATCAGGCCCATGGTGTGTGTGTGTGTGTGTGTAACCGTAAGAGACAAAAAAGCAAAAATAATTAATTAACAAGAGAAAATAGTTTAACATATTCAGAAGAAAAAAATGTAAGTGGTACCCATGCAAAGATGCTCCGAATGGTTAACAGGGGTGCGTTTTATGACTACTATAATGTATTGGGTGCTCTGATTGGCTGCTTTTTTTTGTCCACCCAAGTCTCTACGGTAATCTCTATAGCTAATCATGAACATCAGTAATAATGCCTGTGAGTGAAGCAAGTGAATCAAAGTTTTGATTCAAACAAATGATTCATTTTCTTCATAACAGAATATTTGGGACAGACTGCAGCGAGGAAGAACAGAGAAAGTGAGATTGAATCTAGTTAGAGAGAGAGAGAGAGAAAGAAAAAAGTGGAAATGGTTTGAACAGATCTCTCTTCCTCCCGTCATCCCTCTCTTTCGTTCTCTCAGTCTCCGTTGTGCTAGTCAGATTTGTCGGCGTCGTCATCGCGGTGGCCGTCGGCTGCGTCGCGTGCGTTCTTTTCTTCTTTGGCCAGGTGAGCGTGAGACGCGAGGATGCTGGACAGCGACAGGAGACCAGAGCTGGAGGTGACGGCGGGCATGGTGGGCGGAGTCAAGCCCATTGGCAGAGGTGCCATGGGTAACGCCAAACCTTGAAGCTGAGAAAGCTGGTGAACCTGAAGCTGCTGCTGCGATTAAACAAACAAGCAATGAAACAAAAACATGGAAGAAGCGTAGAAATATGGCGAGTAAAACTTTGCACGCACGCTTACCCGAATGATGGAGTTCATTTCAGGAGGAGTGACTTGTTTGGCTCTCTCAATCGCCCCCAGGACCTGCTGCTGGTGCTACACACACGTACACAAATGTCATCATGTCTGTTAAATTCAGGCTAAAGTATTATAAATTAAATTATGCATCAAAGTTTGATACCGATTTGACATTGATTTCAATTTATGACTTACTCAGAATTAAAGAAATCAAGGTTATAAGAAAGTTTTTAATATTATGTTTACTTTACTTTTTTACTTTAGTGGACCTCAGTTTACAGTTTCACATATGTAAAGCATGACCTTTTGGTGTGATAATGTAATACGTAAGGTCACGCTAGTGTGTCACGCGGCTAGTACAAGATAAGAAGTTGTGGTTTAATTCCTGTCCCATGAGCGGGACACCAAAGTTGACTTCAATATTTTGTAGTGATGGGAGATTTCGAATCACGCTTCATAAGGCTTTGAAACATTTACAAATCTTTTTTTCCGAATCATTGGTTCGGAGCTTGTTTCAAACTGGCCAAAGTTACGTGATTTTAGCAAACGAGGCTTCATAACGTCATAACTGTTTCGAAATGTTTTGAAAACCACTAGGGGGAGTTGATCACAAATGACCAGTGTAGGTGAACTCGGGTCAGTTTTATTGTAAAAGTTTATAAAACATTCAATCCTTCTGACTAATAAAACTTTTAATTGTCTGAATTAAATTAAATTAAATAAATTTTTCTTAAAAATATATTTTTAGAACAATCTTGCTATTATTTTGTAAAAAGTGTAAAATGTTTGGACAGATTTTGCTGCTTTTACACTATTTTGACCAGCAGGTGTTGCCAGCGTGTATAGTGTGTCGAACGCTTTAAAAAACTGAATCAATTTACGAAGCAATTGGTTCAAAGCTTCGTTTCTCCCATCACTAATATTTTGCATGTACATTTTTAATCTATCACGACAAACTATATCGTTGGAAAGGTCTTAAGTTTAAGTTAAGGTCTTAAGGTCATAAGTTTTCATATTTCAAAACCTGTTGGTAGTAATAATAATGCAATGACAGTCATTTATTAATTTGTGACAAGAGTATGCAGCAAACCGTTGACACCTATTGGCCGTTGTTGGTAAAACCACTAAAATAAATATTTTTGTGTGATAAATTTATGTATAAAATATATACTTTATTGCATCTTTTCAATTTATTACAATAAATGTAAACTGCTATACAATTTTTCACCTTTACTGTGGGTTCACACCAGCTGCATTTGAGAAGTCAAATTCACGTCTATCGCGTCTAGTTTGCCGATTGAACATTTTGAGTTTACTCGCTTTATTCACGCGTGAAAGCCGCGCGTGAAATTTTATTCATCGAGACATTCACGCGGAAATTCGCGTCATGAGAGGGGCTTCTGCGACTCTGCTCGCTTCCTGTAATCATGTCACTACTAGAGCAAGCTCCTGATTGGTTAACGCGGTGTGTTTTTCCGCCAAAGTTAAAAGTTTCCCACGGCAACGCTCAATTCATGCAAACTTGACACACAAATAAGGTGGAATCGCGTCTAACGTGCAGTATTAAACACCTCATTCGCGCCGCGACACCTCCAGACGCGCATCAAGGCACCTTTACATTAACTTAACATTGAAATTACTCGCGCTTGATGACTTTACCGCGGCTGGTCTGAACACAGCATTAGACACTTCCTTGAAACACTTTAAAGTAGGGGTCTGTGATATGACAATATTTGATATTGAATGATTAAAATGTCTTCACAATCTACTTTTTCGGAAATATCATTGTATTGTGCCTACGTCAAGTATGCGACAAGTGCAGGTACATCAGGGCGAGTTAAGGGCCGGGTATACCTTTATTTTCGCGTTCCGCTCACGCAAGCACAAGTTAGCACAGCTTTCAAATGGCGCTTTTCCATAGCATAGTACCCCACGGTTTAGTTTAGTTTGGGTCGGGTCAGCTCACCTCACTTTGGCTTGGTTAGCTTTTCCATCGAGTTTGGTATCACTTCGCAGTGGGAGAGATTATAGGCGTGTCTTTATATTTGCGCTGACTACTGCTGTGACATCATACACGTGAGAGCGTTGTTAAAAATTTCTGTTTATTTATTTCTCAGTCCGCCACAAAATTAAAATTGGCCACCACAAATAGATGTTTGCACATCGCGTTTATCACTACCTCTATCTCTCTTGACAGTTTCTGTTCAAACACCTGTGGCGTTGTCAGACGACGCGCTCCGCTGAGCCTCATTTAAGTTGCGTTTAAACAGATAATGCTGACGTGTTCGTTGCGAACTGGTATGGTGTTTCTGATTCTCAACCTGTGGATGTTTTCATCATTAAAAGGGAGTTTGGGAACTTATAGCAGAGCACAGATAACAACATGTTTGTTCGAGACAGCGCAAGCTAGCACTAAAGGTAAAGCTTATGTTTACATTATAGCGATAACGCCGCAGTGACAATTCTCTCATATCAATCAGTGATCTACTGTGCTTTCGTGTCACGTTTGGTATCAGCTCGGGTTGCCTGGAACCCCAATCGAGGCAGTACGAAAAAAAGGATCGGGTACTAAGTACTGCACCCAATGGAAAAGCTCCCAAAAGTAAGCTGACCCGACCCAAACTAAACCAAACCAAACCGTGGGGTACTATGCAATGGAAAAGTGTCAAAAGTATACTCACCGTGGCTACGCACGGATAGCCGTGTTCGACACATATGCAATACAAATGATTTCTTATTCAAATGATTTCTCTACCAGGTGGTCAGGGCAGCACTGATTTGCGACATTTACAGTACATTAAAACATTTAGGATTAGTGAAGAAAAGTATCCACCATTGCAAACAAAGTTTAGAGTGTCCTGTCTCAATATTTTCTTGCGTATGCGCTGTTGTACACGTACTGTCTACGCACTATCCGCGTGTATTTGATTGCATTTTTAAATTGGGGTATTAGTATGGCTGTATTTAGGCTTAGCAATGGCAAATAGTCTTTAGAAAACCTACACGAAAACGAACCGTGATGAAATCGTGATTTTATATTTTCCCATATCGCCCAAAGTACAAAAAGTACATTATGTTATAAAAATGTAAAGTTGTACATCACTTTTCACATCTCTACCCAAAAAGCGCTGCGCCAGGTAAGGGTTAAAGAACTTTTTTTTTGGCAAAAATGACTCGTTTCACTAGATAAGACCCTTATGCCTCAAGTTGAGATCGTTTAGAGCCCTTTGACACGGCATTGAAACTGTAAACCATTGAGGTCTACTAAATCCTGAAATGTTTTCTTAAAAAAAACTTGATTTCTTCTCGTCTGAATAATAAAAGACAAAGGTCTTGGATGACATGGGGGTGAGTAAATAATCATTTTTTTTAATGAATTTTTTATATTTGTTCCTTTAGTCTGGGTTTTCACAGGTAGGGTCACAATTATTACAATAAACTGTACATCAAAATGATCATACAAACATCAAGAGCCCCATCAGATCCCTTAAGAGGCAACCAAACATTTATTATATCAAACTAATGAGCCTGACACTCATTGTAGTGCATGTATCATAAATAATTCACACAGTCTGACCTCTTGAGACAGGTACGGCAACACCTGCGCACAGATCCCATTCAATCTCTTCACAATCTCTGCCTGCGGACAAAACAAACACGCACATTACTCTTGGATTTACCTCCAATAATGAGACAGCTGGGGATGCTGAAGTTGCACAAATGTGAGATGCAAGACACCTAAATCCAGGATGCTGCATATGCACAAGCCATACAACCCAGGTCAACATCTGTGATTTCTCCAGAAACCGCACGCAGGTCTAAATAGCATTTATTTTTAGGAACAATATGAAAGACGGGGAGTAAGAGAGACTGCTGTGGTTCTTACCTGTTTGTGCATTTCAATGTTAAGCCCGTATGACATCTCATAATACTGCAGACAGAAAAAAATGAATTCGATGAGAACACAGCAGTACTGAACACATCCATCTTCATTATATTTGCTACAGTCTCAGACTCTGTACCTAAAGAGTGCATATTGGTACCTCAATGGTATACATATTTGTACCTAAAGGGTAAATATTAAAACCTTATTAACTCTTTCCCCACCAGCGGTTTTTTTATTTGCCAGACAGCGCCAGCATTTTTATGATTTTCTTTTAAATATATAAACATACAATATATTAAATGAAAGAACAGACCCTCTCTGCTTTAAAAATATTATTAATTTATTTATTATTTTATTATTATTTGTTCTCTTTTATCAACTCTCAAATATGGGTAGGTTTCTTAAAAAAAGACTAAATTTTAAACAAAAAGCTGAGATAATTGCATTTTTCTAAAGGACTTTTGACAGAGATCAGATTGAGAGCGATGTTTAAAACATACAGAGTTTTTACTGTTTTTGGATCAGTGGATTATTCAGTGTTTTATAAGTTTGGTAAGTGCGCCACCTGGTGGATAAGAGCAGAAATATGGATTGCCGTAAAAACTCGTCATTGGCAGAGAAGCGTTTTCTCTTAATAGAAAATGGCGGGGAAAGAGTTAAATAAGTACCGTCCAAAGAACAGCTTTTGTATCAAAGTGTAGATGACGAGAGGTCCTAAGAAAACTTCTTTTACATGCATTTGTTGGAAATTGTTTATGATAAACAGGTGTAGGTTGACCTGTTTCATTGGCATATAAATGCAGCTGTGGTCCCTTTCTAGATTTACTATTTATAGGTATGGGTTTAAGTAAAAAGATAATTTTGTTTCATCCTTTCACCTACCGAAAACATTTCTGCCAAATTCTTAATAAAAATGATGTTTTATTTGCATGTATTTACTGAAAATAAAAATGGGGAAAAAACGATCAAAATAAAAATAACAGATTCTTCTGACATCACAAGGGGAGCCAAATTTCAATGAGCTATTTTTCACATGCTTGCAGAGAATGGTTTACCAAAACTAAGATACTGGGTTGTTAGTTTAGGTATATATTCTAGGTTAATAGAAGCACTGGGGACCCAGTTATAGCACTTAAACAAAAAAATCAGATTTTCATCATACGTCTCCTGGAGAGAACCGGAGCAAAAGTAACGCGGGACGAAAGTAACAAAACAATTTTCTCAGGGCCCTGCTTACATTTGCATTTCTACGGTGGCCCTGAAGTGCAAACCACAACAACAAATTACTAAACAACAACAACAAATTAAAAAACAACAAATTAAAAAACACTGTAACAAATTAAAAAACATTGCAACAAATTTAAAAACAAAAACAAATTAAAAAACACTACAGCAAATTAAAAACCACTACAGCAAATTAAAAAACACTACAACAAAATAAAAAACAAATACAAAATAAAAAACACAACAGCAAGTTAAAAAACACTACAACAAATTAAAAACACAACAGCAAGTTAAAAAACACTACAACAAAATAAAAACAAATACAAAATAAAAAACACAAAAGCAAGTTAAAAAAACACTACAGGAAATTAAAAAACACAACTACAAATTAAAAAAACACAACAACAAATTAAAAACACAACTACAAATTAACCCGGTTCAAAAGCTGAACTGCAGTGTCGTCCAATCAGCGATGTCTCATGTTGCCCACTGGTACCTACCTCTTCCGGTAGGTTATTGTAGTTGTGTTTTTTATTTGTTGTAGTGTTTTTTATTTTGTATCTATTTTTTATTTTATTGTAGTGTTTTTTAATTTGTTTGTAGTGTTTTTTTAACTTGCTGTTGTGTTTTTTTATTTTGTTATGGTTTTTTATTTTGTTGTAGTGTTTTTTTAATTTGTTGTAGTGTTTTTTTAACTTGCTGATGTGTTTTTTATTTTGTAGTTGTGTTTTTAAATTGTTGTAGTGTTTTTTAATTTGTAGTTGTGTTTTTTTATTTGCCGTAGTGTTTTTTTAACTTGCTGTTGTGTTTTTTACTTTGTTGTAGTGTTTTTTAATTTGCTGTAGTGGTTTTTAATTTGCTGTAGTGTTTTTTTTATTTGCTGTAGTGTTTTTTTAATTTGTTGTTGTTTTTTAATTTGTTGCAGTGTTTTTTAATTTGTTGTGGTGTTTGTTAATTTGTTGTTGTTGTTTAGTAATTTGTTGTTGTGGTTTGCACTTCAGGGCCACCGTACATTTCAGAGCTGACAAATATTGCGTTATTTCGTTTCCCGCGTGTAGGTCCGGAAGGCTCTTTTCAACTATGGAAAGAAAATTGCTAAAACTGTATTTTTTTACTACTAACGTGTTGTATTTCATGTTTCATGTGTTACAGTACTGATCAATCTACAGGTTATTTAGTGCTTCAGGTTAAAAAGTTTGCATTTTTAGAGTTTTCAAAATAAAAGTAAATTGGGTTTAAATGTCATGAGTTCCCGTTGGGACGAAACTAACAATTGTTACATTTGTCACGCTGTTTATACTGTTGCATTATTTTAAGAATTTATATTATTGTAATTTTGTTTCATAGTGTTCATACAGTTGTTCACAATTGTACTATTGGGTTGTTTTTGAAACATTTAATTAAACTAAAATTTACAATGAAAATATAATTGTATACATTTTGTTTTTGAAAAAGATAAATGTCAAAATATATTTGCAGTTGCATATTAATAAGGTCATCATCATGTATATTTATTAAAAACAAGTGTTACACAAAAATCTATTTTGTTTTGTTTTGTAAATGGTAGTTTTCTCTACAAAAGGATGAAGATGTAAAGAATCAGTGGCTAAAATCCTGCCTTGAAAAAGTGATTTACTAAACGTCTGGCCATAAAAGATGGTTCAGTACTTACTTTATTTGGAACAACATGCGTCTCTTAACCACAAACTGTAATAGGGATGCACCGATAGGATTTTTTTGGGCCGATACCGATGCAGATTTAAACAGACAACTTCTGGCCGATACCGATGCCGATATTAAACACTTGTATACAAATACTATACAGTTGGTTTATTAGCTAGTTTATTTCTGCATCAAATTAATTTTACTGAACATGGATTGGATCTAATTAACATTCAACTGACCAACATAATAAGAGAGGCACAAATTAAGCTAAAACAAATATAATAAGACAACATGACAACCTTCAAAGGTGTTTTTTGCAATTCAGCATTTATTTTTTTAACAACATTAACTAATTTTTTACATATAATGGATTTCTTTATGCAGTTAATTAATAAACAATCGGTATCGGCCTTTCTCGTGCTATTGCCGATATGCCGATGGTTTCAAATTTATCAAAAATCGGCCGATAAATATCGGCGGCCGATACATCGGTGCATCACTAAACTGTAAGTATGTTTATTACGTTATGTGTTTAGTGAAAGTCTAGTTTACTCTAATGTCTTATCAGTAAGTTGCGCTAGCAACACATGTTGCAGTTAAGTTACTGTTTAGCTATAGCCGGTTAGCTTACATACTTGCTTACATGAGTGTAAAAATGTCTGTCGTTGTTTTTATTACTTGGATTAATGATAAATTATGTGTAAGGATGTTGCACTGTGTGGAGACTGTGTTAGTTGACCAATCAGAGCAGAGTAGGCTACTGAATCTTTGAATTGCTTCGCACGAATCGTTTGGGGATCTCTGAGAAATGGGGTAATATTAAATTTATAATTAACTCTTTCACCGCCATTGACGAGCTATCTCGTCAATTAAGAGAAAACGCTTCCCCGCCAATGACGAGATTTTCCGTCTTTCCGCAATAACGCTATTATCCACCAGGTTGCCTTCCGCAACTTTTTAAACCTGGAAGTATTTCCCTATGGCAAGCGGCTGCATGTCCATGTCTGTTTTAAGGATCGCTCTGAATGGGATCTCTATGAAAAGTCCGTCATAAAAATGGAATTATCTCTGCTTTTTGCTCAAAATGTGGTGTTTTTGCAGAAACCTACCCATATTCAAAAGCTGATTACAAATGAACCAGGAATGTAGGATGAAACGTTTTTTTTTTTTTGAAAGCAGAGGGTCTGTTCTTTCATTTGGTATATTGTATGTTTATATATTTAAAGAAAAACATTTTCTGGAAGGCATTAAACTTTGGTAAAAATCATAAAAAACGCTGGCGCTGGCTGGCAACTTTTTTAAAAAAACGCTGGCGGTGAAAGAGTTAATAATATGTGTAAAGTATTTTAATCGGTTTTGCACATGAGAATCTTGTGAAAGCAAAACAGATATTTCAAGAAGAAAACGTAACACGAGCTTTTCAGATCAAGCAGGAGGGAGCAGACCAAGGCGGCTGTATTCAGTGTTTATTTCTGGGCTAAAGCAGCTGATCTCTTCATCCGGGCAAGACACTGGAGGTCTCGCTCAAACACAGCTGTTACGCATGCTTGTTTCCATTGATCGGTCAGCGAGAAATCAATAAGTGTACATTGCTTTATCACTCGCAATTCGACTGATCAATGAAACCTGTATGAAAAGGTGCAAACACCCGAGGGTCTGAAGAGAGCAACACGCAGAGAGCTAAAAAAAAAACGAATGAAAGATGCTGAAAGGTAATGAATGAGTGAATAAACACTCAGATCTAGAGAAAGAGACAAAACGCAGACGAATCAATAAGAACTAAATAAAGAAACCAAATATAAAGAATAAAGAAAAACAGCAAAGCAAATGACAAAAGAAAATACATACAAACACGTAAAAACTGGAACAAATTTCACGGAATAAAGGTACAGAAACCGTCACAGGGACGGTACCTTTTTAAACGTGCTAATATGCACCATTTAGGTACAAGTGTGCACTTTTTGAAAAAGCCCCATCCCCGTAAAAGCGTTTGCTTGCACCTATTTTTTCTGAGAGTGTAGACGAGAATAAAAATGCATAAAAAACCCCAAATGGGATTAAATATTGTGAACAAATGTGCAGGGAATCTTGCGACAGACAAAACTTTATACAAATGGTTGGTAATATAGATACAAATATTTTAACTTAAACATAGACGTTGCACCCATCTGGTCGCATTTCAGTAGTTAGGAAGGTCATAAAAACAATACAGCAAGACTGGTTATAGTATATTAGGTTTGCTCTGTGTGTAACTGTGTGTTCGAACCCAGGGAACACGCATACCACTAAAAAACGTGTACCTTGTAATGTAAGTCGCTTTGGATAAAAGTGTCTGCCAAATGCATAAATCTGTAAATGTTATAACTATGCACATTTTACTCACCATGACGTAATGACGCTGCATTTCAGATTTCTCGCTGGCCAGTTTATCACATTCCAACTTTAGACTGACAAGAAACAGACAAAGAAATAAAATTGTTATACTGTTTCATATGACGTTTGTTTTACTGACGAGATATACTGACTCAAACATGATCAACCATGGGTTTTGATGTCATCACTTTTCAAATAAATAAATAATATACATACAGAGATGTCTATAACAGAATAAAATAAAATGCTAGACTACAAGTTTAATTGAGAAATTCATTGTCTGTCTTTTGCAATCATGTAAAATCTTTACATTCTTTGTTACAATTATGTATTTTTTCCCCATTTTTCTCATCTTGCATGCACGAGACGTTATTAAACTTTATTCATTTGTGATAGGTGTTGAACAGGCCTTTGGTGTTACATCAGGATTTTAACTGTAAACGAAAAAGATTTTATGCTGTTTGGCTGTTCATTTACGCACCAATGGCGTTTTGGGGGCTGTTTACACCGGTTATTAAGTTTTCGTCGACAAGTGGACAAGAGAGAGAGACACATTCATGTTTACACCTGGTATTTAAATCCATTTCTTTTGTCCACTTTTGTCCTGATTACTTCGTGGGGTGGTCTATGGGCGAGTCCCTGCCGTCATTTAAACGCGAGCGGGAGTAATGACTAGGGCTGGGTATGGATTCGGATGTTCCAGGTCGATTCGGTTTCGATTCACAAGCTATCAAATCGATTCGATTTCGAGATCCGGTTCAAATTCCGGTTCTCGGATCGATTTTTATACTCGATTTTCGAATCAACTCAATGAATAAAGATTTAATACAAATACTATATTAATAAAAAAGAACAGTGAACAGCAGTTTACAAGTGGGTAATTAATAAAAAGAAACTATCGTCGTCGTCTTGCTTGCGAAATCTAAGAGGCTGTTTACACTTGGCATTAACATGCGTTTTCGTCGATCGGATCACAAGTGGATCACACGTTAATGCCATGTGTAAATTGTGTTCAAAACGTTTTGAACGCGTCCACTTTCTACCACTTTCAACCACATCCAGAGGTAGTCGAAACCACTTTCGATCGGATCGCTTTGGAGCTGCGGAACGCAATGTGGTTGAATGTGTTCGAACAGCCACACGCGACCGCCTTCTCTCCGCCCATTTATCTAATCTGAGGTATTAAACACAAATTTTACGTCTTTTTTTTTACTTCTGGCGTGAACATACGGTGAGCAGCGCTATTTTTAGCCTTTCATTGATAAAACTACTGCGGGTTTCTCCGTAGTTACGTTTTGAAAGCGTGAAAGTTGCGCGATCCTATTTCATCAATTGCGCTGAAAATTCAGAGAAAGCTCTTACATACACACGTACAAAACTCTGTGCAGCATGTTTACTTGCTAAACAAGCAGTGGACTCCGACATAATATTAGTTTGCGTCCATATAAACTCATAATTACTCCCGTTTGCGTTTAAATGACAGCAGAGAGACTCGCCCCTTGCTCCTTGGTAACATCGCGCAAGGCAAAAAAGAAAGTGACATCTAGTGAAGAAGACTATTAAATAGATGAACGTTAATCTTATGTTCAATGTTTGCGGAAATAAATATGAAAAAAAAACAGATTCTGCTCTTTGAGAATCAATATTGAATCGACAACGTAAGAAAAAAAGATTAATCGAACAATCAATTTTTTTGCCCAGCCCTAGTAATGACGGGTTTAAATGGACGCGAACTAATATTATGTCGAAGTCTGCTACTTGTGTTGTCAGTAAACATGCTGCACAGTGTTTTGTACATGAATATGTAAGAGCTTTCTCTGATATTTCTTTCATATTTCAGATGAAAGAAGATTTTCACACGCTTGCAAAATGAAGCTAATGTAAGACGCAGAGAACAGCCACTTTGGTTTTATCAATGAAAGGCTAAAGATAGCGCTGTACACACTGCGTGTTGTTCACACTAGAAGTCAGAAAGGATGTTAAACTTTGTGCTCAGTACCTCTGATTAGATGAGTAGATAGATAGATAGTAGGCGGCTTCTCTTGTGGCCGTTCAAACACATCTGACCACATGTGTGTTTTAACCACAAAAGCAATGAGTTGACGACTACCTCTCAATGTGGTCGAAAGTGGATGAGCTCAAAATGTTTTGAACACCGTTGACACCTGTCTTTAGCATCGTTCACTAGGGTTGTCACCATGATTAAATAACCGTCTCATCAGGATTGTTTGACCTCATTGCAATGATCACCGCAATGATTGCATATCTCTCTAAAAACACAAGGGGGAACTGCAGCGCCTCTATAAATGAGACAGTATCTGATGGCGCTCCTTGACTGACAGTGTAACGCAATACATTGCAAAACCATTTAATACAGTAGAGAAACAGCATTTAAAAATGCTGCAAAACTTTGATAAGCATTAAGAATTGCCAGGCAAAACAAACATTTTCAGAACAGCAATTCCAAATTTAGGGAAGTGAAGGATGCTATTCTTACGGCGCATTCACACGGGGCGTAAGCGTTGACGCTTCCCATTAACTTTTAATGGGTGACATCAAGCGTTGGCGAACTGAATTGTGGATCCGTCGGCGCCGCGTCAGTGCCGTTGCTCGCGTCAGAAGCTGAACATTCCTCAACTTTTCAAGCGGCAACGCATGCGTCAGCCAATCATATCACCTTATGCAAATAACCTAGGCAGAGCCAGCCAATTACGTTTATGGAAGACCGGAGCTTGTGTTGCGGCCACAGTGATTGGCTGTTGGCCACGCTTCAGACAAGCCTTCCGTTAAGCGTTAACGCTTACGCCCCGTGTGAATGTACGGTTAAGGATCTGTAAGGAATTGATTTTTTTGCAGCCACTAGAGACATGTTTGGCTACTATTTAAGGCCTGTTCTGGTATAGTCAATATTTTGAATGCATTTTTATTTCCAGTTATTTTCAGACACTTTGTGTTTATTTATTTTTGAAAGATATATTCCCTACATAATTACTTTTAAATATGTGTATTAATATTTACTGCCAGGTAAACCTTTAATTTAAATAATCACAACAATGTATGACAATTATTTCATGAACAAACAAAAAATCTATGAGATTTAAACGTCAAAGCCCTAAAACAGGCAATTAATTGTCATAATCGTCACAATTTATTAGACCATTAACCATCAGCCAAATTTCATAATCGTAACAGCCCTATCATCCACTTGTGATCCGATCGACAAAAATGCATCTTGGGGCTGTTTACACTTGTTTACGATGGACAAGAGAGAGACACATAACGTTTACACCTGGTAGTTAAATCCGTCTCTTTTGTCCACTTTCGACCGCTTCTGTCCTGAATACTTTGGGGTCTGTGGGGGAGTCTCTCTGTTGTTATTTAAACATGAGCGGGAGTAATGACAAGTTTAAATGGACGCAAATTAATATTATGTCGGAGTCTGCTGCTTGTGTTGTAAGTAAACATGCTGCACAGTGTTTTGTACGTTTATATGTTAGAGCTTTCTCTACATTTTCAGCGCAATTGATGAAATATGATCGTACAACTTTCACACGCTTCCAAAATGAAACTGCGGAGATCAGCCGCTTTAGTTTTATCAATGAAAGGCTTAAATAGCGCTGTTCACCGCGTGTTCGTGCCAGAAGTCAAAAAAGACGTAAAACTTGTGTTTAGTACCTCAGATTAGATAAACAGTCGCGTGTGGCTGTTCAAACACATTCAACCACATGTGCGTTTACACTACAAAAGCAATCCGATCGAAAGGGGTTTCGACTACCTCTGAATGAGGTTGAAAGTGGACAGTCTCAAAACGTTTTGAACACCGTTTACACCTGGCATTAACGTCGTCCACTTGTGATCCGATCGACGAAAACGCATGTTAATGCCAAGTGTAAACAGCCTCTTAATAGCATGTGCCCCTTGGGATCCCGAAAATGCATCCTTTTGAAGACGACTTTCATAGTGCAAGCCTTTAAAAATGACGCCTTCTCGTCTCCGTGTAAACTGTGATAATGGTTGTGTCATGCTCATGTGTTAATTCAGTCTATAGGCATGTGCGGTATAACCAAAACAACAACAGCGGCCTACAGGATTGTGTTTGTGTCGAGTTTATTAACACTTCTCCAACAAAGTTTACAACATTTTGATGCTTTATACTACAGGGTCGTGTAAAAGCGGATCTATTTGACAGTATTGTGGCATGTTTGTGAAAGTTGTCAGTAACGCAAAGGAAAATATTTCCGTTGTTTACTACATCATCTTCCTGTAAACGTAGCCTGAACGCTACAATTTTTTTTTAATCGTTGGAGCGGTCTGCAGGCACATCTTAAACATCAACACATCAATCTGTTTCTTCTCAATTTCCTTCTTCCTTCCTCTGATGTGTGATGTCCTTTATTCGCTTACACAGTGGCTCTTATCTCTAGTGCTGACAGCTGATGACAGGAAGCAACGTTCACACCATCCTGGTGAGATATTCACACGGGCGGTGTCGATTTTCAGTGATGTTGAGTTCAAATGGGCAAGGAAGGTAAACAACTGAGTGTCGTGTGAGCTTTGATCGAAAGCGTTTATCCAAAAAAATGAAAAAAAAAAAAAAAACCTAACCTATCATCATCATTTACTTGCCTTCATGTTGTTCCTAACCTTTATGAGTTTCTTTATTCTGTTGAACACCAAAGAAGATATTTTGATAATTGATAGTCAATGGGAATCGTCGACTTAATATCATTTCTCATATCAATATCTTCTTTTGTGTTCAACAGAAGCAAAGAAACTCATACAGGTTTACAACAACACAGGGGTGAATAAATGACAATTTTATTTTTGGGTGAACTATCCTTTAAATCCATGTAATGCAATTCAATATGTGGATATGAATGTTTTGTCAGGTGTTGGGCAGGAGGCAGGACTGACATAAACACACTGTTGTTTGTTTGCATACCTGTGATATTGTGCCTGCAGGAACTGAAACTCATCCTTGATGCGATCACAAGAGTCCGACGTGGTGAATTTGAGCGGCTGTGTCGATTGAGACGAAGCCTGGAAAAGTGCCAAAGAAAAAAGAAATCAGATCTTGTGCTGACACATCTAAATGTCCCAGTGACCAATCAGTCACAATCACAGTACAGAACGTCACTAAAACACAGTTTTTCCAGTTATCCGGTTACTAACATGTTGCAACAATTCCACCAAACACTTACGTTTGAGGTTTGCTTAGAAAAAAAGCTTTGCCACAAACAGAAAAGCTTCTTTTCACCTTTGACCTGCTTAAACAGGGGTCACTGACCTACGACCCCAGTACAAGACAGAAAGACCATTACACCAGAGAGAGAGAGAGAGAGAGAGAGAGAGAAAGAGAAAGAGAAAGAGCGAGAGAGTAAAATGGGAAGTGCAGCTGTGTTCAGTGTGAAATCAGACACATTTATTTGAAGACATTGCTGTGTGTGTGTGTGTGTGTGTGTGTGTGTGTACTCAAACACAATAAGCTTGACCAGATAAATGTGGTGAAAACTACTGAATTCTTTGTTCTTTTGAAATATAATTCAATTCATTTTTTTTCTTTCGAATTTTTCACAGTACGCATACAATTGCATCTCTCCTCATGTGTGTCACTGTGTGTCTTTAGGGGGAGGTGAGAAATGTGTGTCTCTGTAATCCCTGTAATATTCATGCTATTAAAAATCAATTAGAGGAACAAAAACCAGCACCATCACCTGTAACCCATAAACATGAGAGACAGAGGGAAAGAGAGAGAGAGATGTAGAATGAGTCTGGATTTAAAAAGCAAACACCTAGCAAGTAGAAACTAGAGGTCGACTGATAACGGATTTTACCGATAACACAGGTTGGTCGTACTTGCAGATTAATCGACTGATAGTAAAATGCAGGATCTAGCAAATTAATTACTTTATAATGATATCAAGCAACCAACATATCTCTAAAGAACTATCAGCATGAATTTTTGCAATAGGCGATTATTCCATCAACTAATCGGTACCGATTAGCAACTAGGGTTGTGCCGATAGACGATACTATGGTCAGACATATGGCTGATAATGGGCCTTTATGACGATAGTTGGCATGTTTGCCCATCAGTTTAAATTTTTTATCATCATCATCATAGTTTCACTTTAAAATGGGCATTGCATGCTTTTCCTCGCATGAAAGGGTTTGGGCTACACAGGGCTACACTTTGCGATTTTTCTCCATGGGAAATGAGACCATGATTCACATCAGATTTTTCAAAAAAAAAATATATTGCACATGTAAAAAACGTGCTACACAGAATTTTCTGTTATAATAGTTTTTTTTATTGAATAATTGACAGTAATAATAATATTACAGCAGTGTAGCCAAATATAAATTGTATGAAAAATGAACAAAAATAACACAAAATTAAATAATTTAAAATGAAAATAAAGACATTGTTGCTGGGGGGGAAACAAAAAATTATATAAAAATATGAAAATAATTACATGCCTTTAGAATCTGAGAGGCTTTCTGATTTTTTGAGGGTAATATTAGATCAACATAGTGTACAATTTCTTCTTTAAATACTTTAAAGCACGGTTTTCGCCCAGAGAATTTACATTTATGTATGTGGAATTTCTCCATTAAGATAATGAAATTAATCACGTATGTGTGAATTTGCAGGGCTCCAGACTGCCCCCAAATGGTGGCATTTTGCCCCTAAAATTTGAGAGTGTGCCACTGAATTTTACATCCAGTCGCACATGTGCAACAAGTAAATTTGACCTTTTTTCCAAAAGTCCACAATTAAATGTGACACTGAATTTGAAACAGCACATTGTACTTTCTGCATCTATCATTAAAGTATTTATGTGAATATTTGGTTAGCATGTTGGTTTATGGTGTGTGCCCCTAAATTTTCTGGTTGCGGCCCTAAAATTTTCAGTTGGGGGCCACTGTGCTCCTAGTGAAAAAAGTTAGTCTGGAGCCCTGATTTGTTTGTCCTTCTGATTTACAAATAAACCTAATAAAACATGTTTCCAAAGTAAAGCAAAATTTTTGTCAATATTTTTAACAATAAAGTCAAGTATATGTTGCCAGAAAACTGCAACTACATTACAATACCAAAACAAATGAATGGCTGTCTCTTTAGAAGAAACGCAAAAGCTCTGTTATAATAAAGTGTCTTAAAAGTCACTTTCCTTATTTTAGACGCCTTGAGATTTGAGTAATTAAAAAATTATTAGATGTTAAACATAAACAATGTTAACATTAATCCGGAGGTCGCATTACGCATGACAAATTGTACTGTTGCTGCAACCTGAGCAGCCTCCTAGCTGCTACAAGCACACTCTGAAAGTGGCGGTGGAGGGTAGAGCACACAGCCCCGCCCCTCCCCCTGTCTGCAGAAGAGTGTCTGATACCAGGCACTGTTGCGCTTTTCAACCACATGGGGGAGCTGTAAGTCATTTTTACATGGAAACTACATAGTGTTGCTTTAACAACCGGATTATTCTTAGTTAATCAGAAATTGTTGTAATATGTTTATGACTTGCAAATGTAATGCTTAGTTAACTTAAACCAGGCTGGATGACGTATGCAGCCTGCATATGCGACTTTTGGAGTTTGCAGCCTTCGGATTGAGAAACGTCCAGAGGTTATTCCTTGCCTTGCGCTAATTTTTCCTCTCTTTTGTGTGAAAATTGTTGCTCCAAATCCATCAAGTAAACCGATTGTGTTTAGGTCTGCCGCCTTTACACGTCACACGAGTGAGCAAGTTTGACTGATATAGCATCTTGGATTGTAATGTAAATAAGTGAACACTTGAATGCAGCATCTGAACACAGGGAAACATATGCAAGTGAATCGCCGTCATTTAGAAATAAGATCACATTTATGTATGAATCGAGAGTGTGATTTGTGATTAATCTTGCAGCCCCAACTCTGACTCTTCCTTGCACCCGAGCTTGTAATACGCATGGCTCTGACATTTCCTTGCACTAGAGAGGTTGTTATGTGCACAGGGTTTTAAAACCATCAAGCGCGTTGTTCCCACTCCCTGGCATTCAGGAAATTTCAGAGCACCTGGGCTTTAATGATGTGCTCGGATTAATGGTATCAGTTCTAAGAAAGTTGCAGTCATGACAATGTTGCCATTAGAGTATATCAGCTTTATCAACTTTTATTGTTCGCCAATCAAGGGGCTTGTTATAAAGGAGTAAAAAAGTAACAAATAAATAAATGAGTAAATTATCTCAGTTGTTTCTGTTTTATTTGTCCTAAGCAATTTTAGAAGAAACATCCGAGACCAAGTTGATACCTCAATAAAACAACAACAACTGCGAACTCAGTTGCTGAGTAATAACATTTTCCAGTGACAAAGACAAAAGAGTCAGTGAGGGAGTAATGGGAGTCACGGGACAACAACAGAGACTTAAAACATCAACAGTTAAATTACTAGTATAAAACAAAAAAATATAATAAAATCTTATTGTTTGGGGTAAATGCCCTCCAATGTTGCCCCTTTTGTGATGCTAATGAAGGACTTTGGCCTCCCTGCCCTAGACATCTGCCACACACACACGCACGCACACACACACACGCACGCGCACACACACAATAACAGCTCTCCAGGGTCTTATCCGCATTTTTGTTTCCAAAATTGCGGCTGGTGTGTTATTGTAGCACAGGAACAGACAATGTAGCGCACTCAACTCCCTCTGAAACAGACAAAAAACATCTCGCAATTACACCCATTCTCTGTATGTGTGCATGTGTGTGTGTGCGTTCACACAATGACTGAGCTTCACAAACACATTAACAGCTGTAGCAATGTGTGTGCGTATGTGTCAGGGGGGTTTAACCTCTGTCTATTGGGGGTGTTGTAGTGAGAGGGGGGTCTTGTTAATTCAGTTGTCTTTAATAATGTCTCACAGACCCCTGTACACCCTCACAACACAATGCCAACATAATGAAGCCAGACCTCTGTGTGTGTGCGACGCTTGAGTGCTCAGCCTTCTACACACGTGTTAATAGGAAAAAGAGAGTGGTGTGTGGTTGCTAAGGTGTTCGGTGTTGGTTGCCAGGGCCTTGCTATGAAGACAATGAAGATATTTTGAGTGGCAACAGAAAGCGTGTGCTAAACGCTCACGACTATGGATTGCCTTTGTTATAAAGTTATAATGAAATGTGACAATTACACAGTTACAGCAGTTCAAAATGAGAGAAAATTTTTTGCATCAGGCTCATATATGATAGCACAATGATTCTATTGATCTATTAAACTTCTCAGAAGTTCAGTTTCTGAAAACTTCATTGTGGGTTGAAAAGAAAGACACACTTTCATGGGACTTCTTAACTAAAGCTAATTTAGGATAAAATTGAAAAACAAACTTTGAACGGAGTTTGGTGCATACAACTTGTACTGCACTATTTACATTGAGAAGTTGAATGATTCCTCAGATGTACATTTATGCATCTGAGCAACAGGGACGCAGCGCAATGCTCCGACCGAGCAACAGGGACTAGGGATGGGCATTCGATAAAATTTTTTTAGTCGATTGTCGGGAGAATTAACGATCTACTATTGATTAATCATTAATATTTTTATAATAAAAAATAATTAATTAACTTTTATAATTCAAAAATGTTGAATACAAAAATACAGCGTGTTTTCCTCCATGAGACCTTTTATTACAAGATCAACTTGTGGCAGACAGTTAAACTACATTTAGTTAGACAAACGGAACATATATGCGCATGAATATGCGGTGCTCTAAAGCAGCGGAACCTGCAGCTGCGAGCCGCATTCTTAAACAGAGACCTCATTTGTTCAAAAAATCATGACCTCTTCATGATTATTTTTTTGAAATCAAAACGGAAGGTCACAGATAACGGACTATGGTGTCAAATATTGCCCCCTGGTGGTAAAATGTTGAATTGCTGCCACACATTGAAATTCATTTAATTGCTTCAAGACACACGCTACGCTAGGCAACACAACCTGCATTAGATAAAAAAAGTATTCTATTAATCAATAACAAATGAATGTCATCGACTAAATTCTTAACGATCAATTATCGATCGTCGATTAATCATGCCCATCCCTAACAGGGAGGCAGCGCAACGCTCCGGCCGAGCAACAGGGAGGCAGCGCAACGCTCCGGCCGAGCAACAGGGAGGCCGAGCAACAGGGAGGCAGCGCAACGCTCCGGCCGAGCAACAGGGAGGCCGAGCAACAGGGAGGCAGCGCAACGCTCCGGCCGAGCAACAGGGAGGCAGCGCAACGCTCCGGCCGAGCAACAGGGAGGCAGCGCAACGCTCCGGCCGAGCAACAGGGAGGCAGCGCAACGCTCCGGCCGAGCAACAGGGAGGCAGCGCAACGCTCCGGCCGAGCAACAGGGAGGCAGCGCAACGCTCCGGCCGAGCAACAGGGAGGCAGCGCAACGCTCCGGCCGAGCAACAGGGAGGCAGCGCAACGCTCCGGCCGAGCAACAGGGAGGCAGCGCAACGCTCCGGCCGAGCAACAGGGAGGCAGCGCAACGCTCCGGCCGAGCAACAGGGAGGCAGCGCAACGCTCCGGCCGAGCAACAGGGAGGCAGCGCAACGCTCCGGCCGAGCAACAGGGAGGCAGCGCAACGCTCCGGCCGAGCAACAGGGAGGCAGCGCAACGCTCCGACCGAGCAACAGGGAGGCAGCGCAACGCTCCGACCGAGCAACAGGGCGCAGATCAACGAGCTGACCGTGCAACAGGGCGCAGATCAACGAGCTGACCGTGCAACAGGGCGCAGATCAACAAGCTGGCAACAGGGCGCAGCTCAAAGCGCTGGCCGAGCAACAGGGCGCAGCTCAACGCGCTGGCCGAGCAACAGGGCGCAGCTCAACGCGCTGGCCGAGCAACAGGGCGCAGCTCAAAGCGCTGGCCGAGCAACAGGGCGCAGCTCAAAGCGCTGGCCGAGCAACAGGGCGCAGCTCAAAGCGCTGGCCGAGCAACAGGGCGCAGCTCAAAGCGCTGGCCGAGCAACAGGGGGCAGATCAACGCGCTGGCCGAGCAACAGGGGGCAGATCAACGCGCTGGCCGAGCAACAGGGGCCCAACGCGCTGGCCGAGCAACAGGGACCCAACGCGCTGGCCGAGCAACAGGGACCCAACGCGCTGGCCGAGCAACAGGGACCCAACGCGCTGGCCGAGCAACAGGGACCCAACGCGCTGGCCGAGCAACAGGGACCCAACGCGCTGGCCGAGCAACAGGGACCCAACGCGCTGGCCGAGCAACAGGGACCCAACGCGCTGGCCGAGCAACAGGGACCCAACGCGCTGGCCGAGCAACAGGGACCCAACGCGCTGGCCGAGCAACAGGGACCCAACGCGCTGGCCGAGCAACAGGGACCCAACGCGCTGTCCGAGCAACAGGGACCCAACGCGCCGGCCGAGCAACAGCATTTTATGCATTCTGACTTAATACACTTTAAGAGTTGTATTCTTCATGCTAAACAAAGGTAAAGTGTCAAAAAAGCAGTTGAGTGTGACAGAGTAATTCTGGGCTGAACTCACGCCTCCTCTTTCCTACAAGTTTCAGAAAGTCTTTTGGTCATGGTTAACTGTTACGTATCATGAACCCCTTATTCCTCTTATGGGCACTTCCCTTGGAAAAGCACGCCCACACATCAATCACAGTGGGAGCGAGAACACTCATTATTAGAATTTTTTTTTAATAGAAGTCACAAGCATCACTGCACGCGACAACTTCGTTATAAATCAAGCATCAACAATGGGATGACGAAAGTAAGGAGAAGAAAACCTTATTCAGCTTTACTTTTTTTATTTCCAGACAGCAAGGTAATTGCACATGGGTTTATGTATGTTAACTGCATTTCAGAGACGACTGCTTTACAAACAATACCCCGATTTGCCAATTGTTTACAACTGATTGATGAAGCGGTTCCAACGATAAAATACCTCAGAATCACAGGCGGTAAGTAAATGAAAATTTTATCTCAAGTGTTTCGTTTGCAATTGCCGCATAAGTGCATTCATCGTTAACACGAACATACAGCTGTGCTGTACTCAAAACTCTTTATCTCCTCCCACCATACGCTTCAAGAGTTCAGACTTTTTCTTAGAAAAACCGGAAAGGCAGTTCTGTCTTTTATAAATCTGACAACATGAAAGACTCTTTGGACATGTAAAGGATGAAATACTACTCTATAGGTATCCAAGATTAACATGAGATTGAAAGAAACTCTGTGTGTTCTGTGATCTTTAATCAACCAAAAGGCTAAAAAACCTCTAAGACCAAAGACTAAATGGAAAAGTCAACAGTAACTTCTAATCCATGATTTGAGATCCTGCCATAAATCTTCTCCTGATGGCCATTTCTGCTGACATTTAAGAGGCTTAAAGCCCAGTTTTGGATAGTGTGCTTAAAGAATTCATCAGTAGCAAGAAGTCATCAAAATAACATTTAAACCAAGAGTTATATTAATCTGTTATTTAAAGACAGATTTAAAGAAAAGGGTCTCAAATAATCCTTAAAGGTGTCAAAGAATGCTTTGAAATAATCTGTTAAATGGTCTACATAGAAGGTTTGTGGCTTTATTAAGTGCAAAAATTATCTAGAGATGGTTTTTCATGCCCATTTACAACCCTAGAATTTACTCTAAGAATTAAATGGTCTATTATTACCTTATTTGAAAGAGTCATGAATAATAATGTTAAGCTCTGCTCTGATTGGCTGTTTCTCATAGCAGCTCCTTCAGTAGCTCTGTGTGTGTGTGTGTGTAAACAGATCTTATGTTTGAGTCTGTATCAGATAAAGATACAGAATTTGAGGAATAATCAATTGTTTGGAGATTGTTAATGAATGTTTCTGAGTGGTAAGTTTGTGTTTTTTTCCAGTATGGACCTGCAAAACGTAACCGTAACGTCAATAGTAGAACTTTAGCCTAAACGCTAGCATATAGCATTAACTAGCATAAAGTGCTAAATCAGCAGTCACAACTTTGATTTAGCATTGTAACAACATTGTACTTAATTTAATTACTTAATTTAAAGTTGGTGTTATGTTGAGATTGCATTTTTGGACAAGGGTTGATCTTTATGCAAAAACATTTTACACCTATTATGCAAAATCCACTTTAATAAAGTGTTTGGGCATAAATGTGTGTGAACACAACTACCTTACAATGAAAAAACACCCTGCCTTTTTTAATCCCCAATAAACCAAATCAGTCTTATTAGACATGCTGTTTTGATTTTCTTGTTAATGTGATGTCACACTGATTAAGCCCCACCCACAGCCACTGACTGACAGTCCTGCATAACCATTGTCTCAATAGTGAGATAGTGTTGTCTCAGATTGCATTTACAGTGATCAGATCTATTTTAACTAAATGCGCTTACTTTTGATAAAGGAGTGAGGAGCTGCGGCTCGGTTGCATTTAAAGAAAAGAAGCTTCCACATAAATAGGCACATTTTAGACATGCTTTAATAAACGATCTGTGGGGTATTTTGAGCTTAAACTTCACAGACACATTCTGGGCACACCTGAGACTTATATTACATCTTGTAAAATGGGCATAACAGGTGCCCTTTAAAGTAACAGTGGGACAGCTAGAAATATAGAACAATCTCATGGCATTGAAATTTCTTAAATTCAGATGTCAAACAATCCCATTCTTTTATTTTAATATTCTCAACTTTTATTCTCTGAAATAGCAAAAAGGCTTTATTTAAAGTAGGCCTCAAACATGTCCTCTCACGAGGAGGTTTTCATTAGCGTCTCTGTGTTTGTGTGCCCACATATGTCTGTGTGTGCATTCGGGGGAAAGGCAATTAGACTCGAGTGCAAACAAAATAATGACTGGGGACTCATTAACACAAGCTGCCCACTGTGTGCACAGGAACAATTCATGGAAACGACACAATTAAGCCTCTATAGGGAGGGAACCAGGCAACTGGTGTGCAAACAAGCATCTCAGACCCAGAGACCCGACCTAAACCAGAATACATTCACAGCCACTCTCATTTATACATGCTGCCTGAAACCTGACCACTGTATTTACATGCGTTTACATAAGACCGCAGAAATACAATGACATGAAGAAGCCACTCGTGTTGTTTTTAGTATTTATCAAAGCTTGAATGTGAAACCATTATTATTGTCTCTGTGGTGAACACTGATACATATTTAGAGTTAATCCTTTAAAGTGATCTATTCCACTAGATTTAATGATTATTCAATGCATCCCGGGACAGCAAAATTATTTTTATAATGCAGACAAAACAACGGGTTTGTAACAATTTCACATCATCGTAACATTAAATTTGTTTCTGCAGCTCAAATGGAAGAGCAATGCATTAGCAGATAAAATGTATACCTTTTACACTGCAAGTTGCTTTGGATAAAATGTAAAATATAAATTTGGATATAATATATAAATATAAAACAAAGTGTTTGCAAGTAAGAGCATGAAAATCACAAATCTAGATTAAGTTTGGAAAACGTACGGAAAGAGGATACAGAACAAACGCTGGTACTCAACAGCCATTGTATTACCATAATTGATCAAAACGATAATAATCGATTATAAAATTTATTGTATTTCATGCATTCTGACGCAAGGTGTTCAAAAAAGCAGGTGAGCTTGAAACAGAGTATTTCTCGGCCAAACTCACGCCTCCTATTTCTTAAAAGTTTCTGAAAGTTTTTTTTTTCCGAACATGGGTACCGCTTACGTACCATGGATAGACATTACGTATCACATTCCTTTTATGGGCACTTCCCCCCGAAAAGCACACCCACATGTCAATCAGTGTGAGCGAGAACGACGAGGACGCTAGAAGTCATCACTTCATAAATCAAAAAGATTATATTAGTAAAACTCTGTAGTAGTGTGAAGCTTTTGCACTTCTAAAAGTGGACTTCTTTATGTGAATACCCTGATTTTGTGCCTTATTTAGCTATAACAAGTTTCAACTTTTATTTGCTACAAATAAAGCTAGAGAAGCGGTTATACATGCCGTTAAATGCTTTTTCGACTGGCCGAATAAGAAATTTGAAATAAAAATAAATAAATACATTTTTATTTATATGACTTCGGCGCATCAATTCTGCACCCGGAATGTGCATAAAAAGTCTGGTCAAGCGCATAAAAAGTCCGGTCAAGCGCATAATTCCCAAAATAACCGCGGGCCGCCACAGAATCAACACTGGCCGCCACAAATAGATATTTCATGATTCCCATTAACATTTAAATGTTACTATTTAGAACGGCTTAATTCATTGCAGCGAGCGCTCAGTGCGCCTCCATCCTCCCTCTCTCGTTGTGTGCAGCGCCAACAGCGCGCGCCTCCGCCCCCCTCCCCTCTCTTTGCTACGCGCCTGCGCCTCTCTCAAATAACAGTGAAAAGTATTTAACTCCGTGTTCCTCCGTGTTCTTTCTCTTTTTCGCGTAAACGTCAACAATCACGGATGTTACGGCTGATCAAGTTCATCATGAGAGTAACTTAACAAAAGGTTAGCAGTAGTGTTTCCCACACATACCCGTTCTGATGTGAGTCTGTGTCCGAGCTCTCTCCCTACCGCGGCATGCCCATGCACGTGTTCTGTAGTAACAGCAACTGTGTATTCTCTCATATTTCTGAATTTGCAACAAATTGTTTGCGCTATACGCGATATACAATAAAACTACCACTCGTATTTCAAATAAAAAACGCTCATAACACAACAACACTGATGAGAAGAGCAATATCAGTTCAGCCTCAATGTAAACGTATGATGATTTTTCAGACAATGTCACGTTTTTAGCAGCAGTTAAAGAAAGAGCTGATTGGATTCAACAAAGAGTTACTGAGTCGTGGGTCGTTACTGGGTCCTGTTTAGTCACTATTTTATAGACAACAGAATAGAAACTATGTAAAAATAGCATTCAGTTGTGTTAAAATGCAATATAATGTGATGGATCAAAGAGTAAAACACGACGCAATGACGTCACATATATGCTAATCAGCGTGTGACGTCATCACCGCCACAGTATCTCAAAATCCTGTGGGAAACACTGGGTGCACCCCTAATCGTCATATGCTCAATAACCATAGAAAAACAACAAAACATCTAAAAACATGCCATTTTTATTATAAAATGTCCACAAAGCATGATAATTAGAGGTGCACCGATATATCGGCCGATAATGCATGCTATGCTTTTCAATGAATTACGGTGAAATGCCGCTACATCCAAAAGCCAGAGGGCGCTCTTGTGCAGAAACTCAATATGCGCTGCAGACAAAGAACCATACATGCGCAGCTCCAGGAAATTGCTTAAGGATATATTTATATTGCTATTCTTAAAACCTTTTCAGATATTTTCATGATAATAAAGAATATGTTATTATTAAAAAAGGAATATTGCTTTTCAAAAGCCGTAGTACACGAAAAAGTTGTGAATAATATCGTCTGTGCGATTCAGAATAGTTATCGGCCACGTATTATTAGTATATATATATATATATATATATATATATATATATATAGGCATTTATCGGTGCAAGCCTAATAATAATATACTTACCCAAAACCATACCACATGTCCAAAGAAACCATAGTATGCTTAAAAACCATAGTAAAACAACAGTACATCTAAAAATGTGTCAAACACAGTACTATGCATATCCATAACCACAGTACATGTCCAAAGAAACCATGGTATGCCCAAAGATCATAGTAAAACAATAGTACACCTGAAAAGATGCCATTTACTTTGTACCATGTCCACAAACATGATACTATCCTTATCCAAAACCATGGTACATGTCCAAAGAAATCATAATATGATCAATAACCACGGTATAACCAATGAACATCCAAAATATGGTATTAACATCGTATCATATCCACAAAACACGGTTCTATACCATTATACCAATGTTAAAGCACCATGGGTAATTTTTGGTACTGCATTGCAACCTGGCACGTGTACTTTCGTCAACATAAACGAAGGCATATGCTGGAAATCTGAATGGTATGAAAAAGCAACAACAATGTATGCAATGCATGCATTAGTAGGTGATTCATTGTATTACTGTAAGTGAATGAGACGCTTACCGAGTGCCTGGCTTGTGGAAACATCATATCAGACTGTTTAAATGCGCTTTATTCGCCTTTGTATATGAAGTGATGTGGCTGTAGATCCTCGTCCTCTTTGTTTCGTCGTACTTGATCAGTAATGCTTCAGTCTGATCTCTTGAATAGATTTCCTGGATCTGATCTCCAGTGTTACAAGATGATTTTTTTTCTTCACCACACTTGTTTAGCCTTTCGAATAGCAATTACACAACAGATTGCGTTTACTATGTGACATTGCGGTTGCACATAAGAAAAATGAGTCTTCGGTTGAGATAGGCCAACATGAACGATTAATCCACGGGCAGGCTGATCAAAGCTGAAGTCAATGTTCAGACGCAATAATAAAGTCGAGCTATGCGGCTAATGCTAACAGTTAGGTTTACTGTGAAGTAAATGCGCAAAATGCATAAAAACGAGTGTAAAAGCGTCGACGTGTTGTCTTATAAAACTGATTTTTCCGTCTGTCTGCCTCGTCGGAGTGAAAAAAGCAGATTGTGTTAAGAAATCATGCGTCTTCCGTCGCTTCTCCACACTCGTATGGACGAGCTCATGTGACGACGCCACACGCCACGTTTCGAATTCTACTATGGGAGCGTCGTTGCTTATGAATATTAATCACGTCACGCTCACGTTGCTTGGTAACCTTACTATTATCGTAAAAAATGTTTGAGGTTAATGCTTGTTGTAAAATTGTACTTTGATTTTTTTAATTATTTATAAATAATTTAATGTAATGTATTTTATGCTATTTTAGCTGATACTTTTATCAAAAATAAAACAGCATTTAACAGCAGGACATTTAGGGACATATTCATTTACATTACATTCACGGTTAGGCATTTAGCTGATGCTTTTGTCCAAAGCGACTTACAAAGATTAGGAAACAATAAAAGTAATGTGTTATAACAATAAAAGCGATGTTACTCTGACAGGGTTTATCCTAGTCCCATATAAAAAAATACTGTAAAATACTTTGTAAAAAAATACTTAAATGTCCTAATATAACGAAGGCCTAGTCCTGGATTAAACTTTGTCCGGGAAAAGAGTAGGATATAATAATTTTTATAACCATTATTATTATTATTATTATATATAAGAAATATATTTTTCCTTTTTAATAATATGTTTATATTTTACGTTTATTTTTCTATTTAAACTTCCTTCGTATGTTTTTTATTATTTTATTTTTTTACGTCATATTTATTTTATTTTTATTTCTCTTGTAAACCCTTTGTGCTACTACACTAAACATTGGTATTTGAGTCCATCCGCTTCTTAACCAGTCATGTACGTCTAAACGAGGACGTCTCGTTACGTCATTAATATTCATGACCCAAGCCTTTGCCATACTAGGATTCGTCCATTCGCATGCGGGATGCCCATTTTAAAACGTCAACTGGATGAAACGACAAAAAACTGGATAAAATGACAGAGGCCGGAAGTGTGTGTTTGTTCTTCCTCGGTCTGTAGACAGCGACTCCTACCTGCGATACTGGGAACTGCATCTATAGGAAAAGATGTTATGCTTTTTGTGTGTAATGTTCAACGAAAATGCAATAATAATAAAAAAACACACATACATACTCATTTGCTGTTTTCTACATAAAATCATTTTTCAAAATGTAAAGAACATTCTTTGAAACAGGGTTCCCACACCTTGGTTAACTTTAAATTCAAAGACCTTTCCAGGTCCAATACCCTAATATTCAATGACTTAATGTGGGGAAAAATGGACAGGGATTAGACTAGTCCTAGACTAAAATCAACGTAAGAGCTGATTGAAAACAACTTTTACTGACATATCTTAAAATACAACAAGGCCCTTTGTTTTCCTTTAAAATGCACACAAGTAATGTTTTTAGTAAGGCATGTTTGTTAAAACTAGTACATAATTAAAATGAGGCCTAGTCCTGGTTTAAGATAATCCCTGCCTGGGAAACCACCCACAGCAGTTTAGAAATTGTAGCCCTTAGCATTCTTGAAAAAGGCAAAAAAATGCCTAAAAAGGACACAAATTTTATTTTTAAAACGGTTTCGAATCAGAAGAATTTCAGCTTTCCAAAGATATGTGACGTGTTAACCTTTTTGTTTTTGATGTGTTGCTTTTGATGAAGTTTTCTGTAAAATAATACACAATACTGGAATTTTTAGGGGCTAAATGCCCAAAATGAATAAACAGTGCCAATAAACAGCTATTTAAATTGTATTCCGTGGAGGCTTGAACCTGGAAATGGTATTCCTAACGTCACAAGTTAAGATAAATGGAAAAATGTAATTTAAAGCAACATACAAAAAATCCCGTCATTCCATGACTTGGACAGAAAAATATAAAATTCTGTGACTTTCAATGTCCGGAAAAGACCTTTTAAAATTCCATGATATTTCCAGAAATTCCATGACCTGTGAACCCTGAAGGATGTTAAATATCAAAATAAATGTTTAGATTATGAGACTTTAGCCTGGATTTCACACACAGGTGACACTGTCTTGAAGAAAGAGGACATCCGGACATATTTTTCCTTTTTTTAACATTCACAACAAGGAAGGGGGAGAGTAAGTCACCCAATTAATCACCTTTAGATATTTAATTCCACTTAAATATGCATACGTGTGACATTTCTATTACAAATATTTTGTATAGCGTCTTCAAAAGCTCTTAAAATTATGCAAGAATCAATATAATTTTGAATGCTAATAACAATGCAGGTTCACAATGTAAGTTAAATGTCAAATTCCCTGACTTTTCCCAGACTAAAAAGCTGAAATTCCAGGACCTATGTCCGGGATACCGTGAGCCTGGATAATGTAGTATACACCGTGAGTTTATAAAATGTAGCTTAAATTCCCAAAATTGATACACAGTGCTAATAAACAGCTGTTTAAATTGTAGTCCGCGGAGGCTTGGACCTGGAAATGGTTTTCCTAACGTCACAAGTTAAGAAGTGGATTACATTTTGATAAATGGAAAAATTAAATTTAAAGCAACATATAAAAAATCCTGACATTCCATGACTTGGACAGAAAAATATACAATTCTGTGACTTTCAATGTGCGGAAAAGACCTTTTAAAATTCCATGATTTTCCAGAAATTCCATGACCTGTTGGAACCCTGAAGGATGTTAAATATCAAAATAAATATTTAGAATATGAGACTTTAGCCTGGATTTTACACACAGGTGACACTGTCTTGAAGAAAGAGGACATCCGGACATATTTTTCCTTTTTTAACATTCACAACAAGGAAGGGGGAGAGTAAGTCACCCAATTAATCACCTTTAGATATTTAATTCCACTTAAATATGCATACGTGTGACATTTCTATTACAAATATTTTGTATAGCGTCTTTAAAAGCTCATAAAATTATGCAAGAATTAATATAATTTTGAATGCTAATAACAATGCAGGGTTCACAATGTAAGTTAAATGTCAAATTCCCTGACTTTTCCCAGACTAAAAAGTTGAATTTCCATGACCTATGTCCGGGATACCGTGAGTCTGGATAATGTAGTCTACACTGTGAGTTTATAAACTGTAGCTTAAATTCCCAAAATTGATACACAGTGCCAATAAACAGCTGTTTAAATTGTAGTCCGCGGAGGCTTGGAACCGGAAATGGTATTCCTAACGTCACAAGTTAAGAAGTGAATTACATTTTGATAAATGGAAAAATTAAATTTAAAGCAACATACAAAAAATCCCGACACTCCATGACTTGGACAGAAAAATATACAATTCTGTGACTTTCAATGTCCGGAAAAGACCTTTTAAAATTCCATGATATTTCCAGAAATTCCATGACCTGTGAACCCTGAAGGATGTTAAATATCAAAATAAATGTTTAGATTATGAGACTTTAGCCTGGATTTCACACACAGGTGACACTGTCTTAAAGAAAGAGGACATCCGGACATATTTTTCCTTTTTTTAACATTCACAACAAGAAAGGGGGAGAGTAAGTCACCCAATTAATCACCTTTAGATATTTAATTCCACTTAAATATGCATACGTGTGACATTTTTTATTACAAATATTTTGAATAGCGTCTTTAAAAGCTCATAAAATGATGCAAGAATCAATACAATTTGGAAAAATTATTCTGAATTTCAAGAAGTTAAATCATTCACATGTTAATAAAAGAGTTTATGACTTTGACTTATGCTATTCATATTTTTTAGGTTACTGCTTAATGAATATTAAACATTTATTAAAGGTAAGCCAATTTGTCATGAATATGCACTTGCACAGCAAACAAAACACTCGGATTCAGAGGAAAAAGATGTAAATATTTTGAACACTTATGAGACACACAAGAATTCATGTTTTTCTAAAGGCTGAGGACATTTTGCAAACACTGTGCGCCCCCTTCTGGACAAAAACCTGAACATATGAGGCATTGAAAAAGAAATCAAGATCCAAGACTGTCAGCAAGTATAGGAACACATTTATTTCAATTTAAAACAGATACTTTATCATTTGTGTTTCTTAGAAGGCGGTTATGAAAATCATTTCCATGTTTGTATGAGGTTCAGGCAACAGTGGTTGAAATGAAACGAGTACAAATAAAAACATGGCGAGAATGCTGTAAATAAATTTCCTCATCCGGAGGATTTCAATGTAATCGTCTGAACCTAAACTCCCACCTGGACAAAAAGAGCACATGCTTTAATAATTACATTTCCTTAAAAAAAAGAGAGAGAAAACAGCAGTTTATCTTCTAACTTAAATACAAAGTAAAGCTGTTCACTCTTATATTTAGTGTTTTACTCATTTAATAAGAGGACCGTGTCTATTTTACGATCCCGCGCGTGATTTGGACAATTGGCACTTGGTATGAGTCCATCTCAGAGAAAGCGGATTGGCACGCACAATATCATACAACATTTACATCTGTTATTACAAAATAAAAGGGTCAAAGGAGAGGAGAAAACGTCCCAAATCATTGTGGTAAAGAAGTGGTTTTCAGATAAAGTATCATCATAAAAACAGGATTAAAAGCAAAGGCTTTCATTTGGGTCCGAATCTCAACCGTTCGCCACCAACATCAGCTCCATACCAGCACGCATGCAAAAAACTAATGTCGGCTGTAATCGAGCAACAGATTTGTATTAAAATCAACATGAGGAGCATTATTGGAGCCTGTCTTGCAATGCTGTGCTTGTGTTTCTACCAGTCATCCTAACCAGCTAGTTGGACAGCAGAAACAGCCTGACCACACACAGAAATGCAGAGAAATCCAATGATCAGGCTTAAATGGGTATATTTGACCTAGTGTATGATAAAACACAAAAGCACACGCTTGCTGTTGGCAAGATCTAAATAATAAATCTGTCCGGTTAAAGGAAAACACCACAGTTTTTCAATATTTTACTACGTTCTTACCTCAACTTGGACGAATTAATACACACCTATCTTTTTTCATACGTGCACTTAATCTTTGTACAGCGCGTTGTGAATGTGTTAGCATTTAGCCTAGCGCCATTCATTCCTTAGGATCCAAACAGGAATGAATTTAGAAGCCACCAAACACTTCCATGTTTTCCCTATTTAAAAAACGTTGTTACACGAGTAAGTACTAAGTTACACTTAGTTTGCAACACTTCGACCTAACTAAGTGCTCTTCCGCCATACAATATAGTTCTCATTATTAAAAATAGCCAATACTTGTGTATCTACTCATGTGACAGTCTTTAAATAGGGAAAACAAGGAAGTGTTTGGTGGTTTCTACATTCAACCCTGTTTGGATCCTAAGGAATGAATGGAGCTAGGCTAAATGCTAACACGTTCATGACACGCTGTACAAAGATTAAGTGCACGCATTAAAAAAGATAGGGATGTATTAATTTGTCTATGTTGAGGTAAGAACATAATAAAATATTGAAAAAAAGTGGTGTTTTCCTTTAAGGTTGGCCTTTAAACCTCAATCTACAGTGTCCTGTGCTTGTCATGTGACTACAATCCTGAAATGCCCCCCCAAAAAACATTTTGCTGTTAACAAAGGTAGAGGTTCTGGGAACGGCAATGCTTGGAACTGGCACGTTTAGGAAACACACTTCTTGTTGAAGACGTGACCGGATATGTGTAGCTCAAACCGTTTCCATTTCCTTCAAAGCCTTGGAAACGCATTTTCCTCATGGCACGAAGAAGCAAAAAGTGCGTAAAAAAATCTAACTGCGCTAAACAAGTGACGCATCATTTACCGATGGTTACAAATGAAGGAACCATTAACACGGTTTCATGTTATTACTGACTAAATACAAGAGCAAAGGGTCATTTTGATCCACAATCTCAACAGTCGCAGTACACTAAGCTTCATTCAGACGCTTCAGAGACATACAACATGTCAAATGAACAATATACAACCACAGCTAACACTATGGTGTCTAAGAGAAACATCTCCAATATCGTGTGTTTAAAGCTTATTTAGTGTTTAATGAGCACAAATGGATTTGTGTCACCAGTTAAATCTAAGTTAGCTAGCTACGAAATTACTGTCGGATTTACAAATACTGTGACATCTGACTGAAACACTGGGTTTAGCTTACAAAGAATACGGTTTAACTTGTGCTTCTTAAAATAAAAGTGGTTGATGACCGTGGCAATACGTGATGACTTCAATACAGTGAAAGAAATGATAAATACATGAGAATTTGGCATGGGTATAATCCTGGTTAAAATGATCACGTGCAAAAAAAAGAAAAAATTCTCAGACTTTGAACTTGAAGCTGTGATCAACTATTTTTCTGGTTTTTGACAATTTATCTTAGCCCTTGATGAAAATGAATGAACCATCACCTGTATAAAACAATGAAAGAACCAGGCCATGAGTTTATAAGTAAACCAAAAAAAGTAGTCACTACTTGCAAACGGATCTCCAATCACAATAAAAAGCGTCTATTTTCATATGGTACATTTCCTATGTTCCTTTAAAGCACTGCACCTACACATCATTTGGAAATTTGATTAAAAAAAACAAATCTTGGAAAGTGAAAAGTGTGGTTACAATATATTGCGTGGAAACTATTATGGTAGGAGAAAAACGAATAAAAATAATTGTATCAAACAGAAGTTTATACAGCAGTAGTCTCCTATTTCTGTCTCATAACTTGGGAGTGCTTTAAAAAAAATAAAAGAAAGAAAGAGGAAACAATTATCAACAACTGGTCCATAAATTATATAAATAAAATCTTATCTTTTGCTTATACCTATTTTTTTATCTCATATAACACTCACACTGTAGAGGGTGCCGTTTCTCATCTGGGAAAAATTGACATCTTTTCCCGTTTTCTCAAGACTATTGCTCGTAACCGTACGTGTCGTTTTTTTTAATCGCGTTTGTCCTCCACACGTTACTGCTATGTTACTGTATTCATAGTGACAAAAAAATAAAAAAATTAAACCAGAAGAATCACAGTATCAATAATATCGTAATTCATCTGAAAACCAACAAACCGTACACAATTACACAAAAGTGATTTTTTGCCAAAGATAGTGTACCACAGACGTTTTGTACATAAGCAATAATGTGTATACGTATTTACAAATATAAATATACACAATCAATTAACTTCAGCGCATAAATGATTACCTGACCCCCCATTCCTCGCACAAAACCACTGGAATTTGGGTTGCCGCGAAATACTTGAAATTCAGACCAAAACTTACTGTGGTGTATTGTTTTGCGTAAACGATGAATACTGTGCATTCGGGCGGCTGGACAATATACCTGCGAGTCTACGAGCCAGATATTCGAGCGAGACAAAATATGTACACTCTCAAAACGCAGCCAAACTATATACGTTTAAATCACATCTGCTGTACTGTAGTAAAGTAAAACGTTTAACCGGGAAAGTTGGAAGATAAAAAAAGATCCGCAGAACAAAACTTATCGTATGTGTATGTTTCGCACACATAAAAAAAAGAAATAAATCCTTAACTGTCACTTATCCATCGTTAATTCGACTGCTGTTATAATTTATTTTATATTTGAAGTAGCTATAGTTACTTATCATTAAAAAGGTTTTAAAATGATCATCTCAGCAATATACACAGATTTATTTCATTAGTTTCATTTCTCCTTCTCGTGCTTTGTATCGTTTTGCTTTTATATGCATTCTATTACACTATTTTTCGTTCATTATTTTTTTTTTTTTTTTTTTTTTTGCATTTGCAATGCTCTCACATAAAGTTTACATTCATCGATGCGAATTGAAGACTAGCCTCGTTGAGATATTCATCTCTGCGAAAGAAAAGTTCTCCACACCATCAGAGGAACCCGCTGGGTTCTGCCGGAATCCGATTGGGAATCCGATTAGGAATCTCCGACAACACAGCACTAGTCCTTGTGTCCATGTACAAGTATGTAAATATGTTGTGATTTTTTTTGCAGGGCCGTGAAAACCGCATTTTTCATTCATCCAGGCGAGAAACACTCGAAACAGATGACGTGATCGGAGCGAACGCTGCAGAAGAGGAAGGAAAAAGTCACTTCCAGTTTTCAGGCCGGCTTATCACAGATCGCTCCGTCCGCAAGCTCATCACAACTCTGCTAATCCAACGTTTGTTTGAAACGCATGAAATTCGGTATCTAACACTCTTTGTCAAATTCGAGACACTTTTGATGGTCAAATTTGATAAAAGGAGAAGAGGCCTTTGGCAAAAAAACAAGATGTCCAAAAATGGGAAGCTGAAAACGGAAAAAAATCGAAAGTGTGTTGCAGACAGTGTGTATGATTTGTGTGTGCGTGTCGTATGTGGACGTAGGTGTGCGCACGCTCTGCGGGTGCCTGTTCTGTGCTGACCGGTGTGAGGGGCGTTGGACCCGCTGGACGTCTCACACCAGGTTGTACTCCTTCAGGTTCAGCTGCAGGATGGTGTCCTTCACGGCCGCAAACACAAAGCGGATGTTCTCCGTGTCTGTCGCGCAGGTGAAGTGCGAGTAGATGATCTTGTCGCTGTCGGGGTTCAGATCCACAAACATCTTCAAGATGAACTCCCGTGCGGCTTGGGCGTCCCTTTGGGGCCCTGCGAAAAACACAAGTGTATGTTAACCAAACACGCCTTTAAAACTAGGGCTGCGTGTTAGCATCGACATCATCTGCGCAACTGCAATGGTCACATTGCAGAGTAAGACATTTTGGATCCCATTGCCAGTGTTACTCTATACCAGTGGTTCCCAAACTTTATCAGTGTGTGGCCCCCCTTGTATACAGTGCATTCCTTTGCGGCCCCCCAAAGAAAATTTGTGACAAAAAACTGTTCTAAAACTCAACATTTAATAAAAAAAACATTAAATTATATAAAAAAGTAGTGCTTTTGGTTAGTAGCCTTATTTTTTTAGGTTTAATTACACAGAATTCATGATAAATTAATGTATTTCATAAAATGTCATAAAACTGGGGCCCCCCTGGCACCATCTCGCGGACCCCCTGGGGGCCCCGGCCCCCAATTTGAAAACCCCTGCTCTATACTATAGTTTAAAGTTAACATTACTTAAAAACAAATTGGAATTATTTAACTGAATTTGTTAAGTTAAAGTAATCAAAAACTTTTTATTTATTTATTTTTTTAGAATTTATTTTACAGTGTAAAGGTCTTCATGGGTCCACTTCCAGATCCGAAAACCTGAGGTCCGACCCCAGGTTCAGGTATAAAAGTTTCACGTGTGCCTTGGACACTGGTCGCGAATAATATTACGGGCATCGTGACCCGAGACCCGAAATATCTTGCGTGTGTGTATCGAGTCCTTTTACAACCGTTCTCTGTTTGCGAAGAGCGCTTGCGATATTGTGTGGCTGGTGATAGGTTCATTTTCATTGAAACTGACCTGTCAATCAATTTTGAATGCACATTCTAGTTCATTTTCAGGGTTCCCACTCTAAGCCAAATGTCAAAATAGCTTAAATGCGTGAAATGAATAAACAATGCCAATTGGTTGTAGTTTCATTTAAAAATAGTGGAAGCTTGGACCCGGAGATGGCATTCCTTGTCACAACTTTACAAGCGAATTACATTTTGAACAAAAATTGAAAGAATCCCTGATGTTTCATGACTTGGTCAAAAAAATTCCCTTACTTTTAAGGTCTGTAATAGACTTTTTAAAATTCCATGATATTCCAGAAATTCCATGACCTGTGGAAACCCTGAATTGTATTATTTCTGACTGGTGCGTTTGGGGCTGCAGACTGCCCACACGTTCGTGCCGTTTACAGTCGGGTCCAGATGGGTAGGACTCGAGTCTAATTTTCTCAGGTTTGTGTCGGGTCTTTGGGTAACATTATTTGGGATATTTTGGGTTGGGTGCATTTCTTTGGACCCGAGAAGACCTCTAAACAAAACCTAACATGACCTCCTATTTCATTACCTTGAAATGAACCAACCAGCTCTGAGATGAAGACATTTACTTATCTAACCTTACCACAAATCTGTTCCTGTTTCCATAGTAACAGCAATGGATCTCTTTCAGTGTTTTATGGGAATTATGTATTAAAAATGCATTAGAAATGTTTTGATCTACAGAAGACATACAGTACAATTATTTAAAGGACAAGTTGGGTATTTTACACTTAAAGCCCTGTTTTCAGATTGTTTATGATTAGGGATGCACCGATACCACTTTTTTGGAATACGAGTACGAGTACGAGTACTTGCATTTCAGTACTTGCGGATACCGATACCGAGTACTTAACTCTTTCCCCGCCATTGACGAGATATCTCGTCAATTAAGAGAAAACGCTTCCCCGCCAATGACGAGATTTTCCGTCTTTCCGCAATACCGCTATTATCCCTTCCGCAACTTTTTAAAACCGGAAGTATTGCCCTATGGCAAGCTGCTGCATGTCCGTGTCTGTTTTAAAGATCGCTCTGGATGGGATCTCTATGAAAAGTCCGTCACAAAAATGGAATTATTTTTGCTTTTTACTCAAAATATGGTGTTTTTGCAAAAACCTACCCATATTCAAAAGCTGATTGCAAAAGGACCACTAAAGGTAGGATGAAACGTTTTTTTTTTTTTTTTGAAAGCAGAGGGTCTGTTCTTTCATTTGGTATATTGTATGTTTATTTATTTAAAGAAGAACATTTTCTGGAAGGCATTAAACTTTGGTGAAAATCATGAAAAACGCTGGCTGGCAACTTTTTTTTAAAACGCTGGCGGTGAAAGAGTTAATAAAAAACATGATTTAAATTTACAGGTAACAGCTTTAGTCTTATAATTTAACAAAAAAACAAGGGACTAGTTTTCCAGTTTGTTGTAAACTCTGCCTCTTTGGACAACACAAGAGGCATTAACCCCTTACACGCCACTGAAACATAGACATTTCTCAGACCGTGGTATCGATCCCTGGTATCGGGGGACTTTTAACGAGTACGAGTACTTTAGAAAATGTGGTATCGAGGCCGATACCCGATACCAGTATCGGTATCGGTGCATCCCTATTTATGATGAAATAGAAAGGTTTTTTACTGAAATTTCGACATATGATGCTGGCCTGAGAATTTTCGGGTGTTTGTTGTTTCACCTCCCACCTCTACAATGGCTAAATAGGTGCACTGGAACAGTCCTTCCTAAAATGCATTAAACTGTCGTTTACAAAGACGTGAAACTCACAGAGTGGTCAGGGGTGTTCACTGATATGCTCACACAAAAATCGCTGCAAAAGACGCATGGATGGGAAATGGTTTTGTTGGTTTAATTATGACATTAAATTATGGTGCCATTCGTATAAGTAGAGGTGCAACGATATCGGCCAATAATCATTATCGTTCCATAAAAGCAATTTTTACGTTATCGGCCAATAGTTTAAAAACAGTCGATAGTCATGGCCAAATATATCCTGTCAATCAAAAGAGAACAGGAAAATGCAATGAATTTGAGCTCTATGTGTAGAAAATGAATAACATCTGAAAAATTTAATCTTCAGAATTTAGTTAATATAACTACCAAACTACCGGTATCGGTAGATATCAGTCTGAATCATCGGCTATCGCTATCAGTGGAAAATTTCATATCAGTGCATCTGTACTTATAAGCTCATGTTGTATAAGATTACTCGTTGTTGTTGTGTAAGACACATCTACTGTTTTATACTACTCTACTTACCTATCTTACATATCAAAGAAATACACAAACATCAAAAAACAACTACAAATACACAAATAATTCAGCAAAAACATTATAAAATAAATGTGTTGTTACAGCTTGAATTAACCCAGATGAAAAATGTGATTGTATTACGGTAATTTAAGCAGATGACGTACCATCAAACTCAGGAAAGTAGTCGACCAGGTGTGAGTAAGAGATCTTCTCTTCCAGGAGGTCCTTCTTGTTGAGGAAGAGGATGACGGAGGAGTTTTGGAACCATGGATATGTGATTATCGTCCTGAACAGAGCCTTGCTCTCCTCCATACGATTCTAAAGAGAACCACGAGAGCATCCTTAGTGTATGATTTCATCTTTACTGTATGAATAAAGGCCTTTTTATATCAGACACTTATTTTACAATTATTTTATAAACAAAAAAAATGGACATTTCTGCTAATATTATCAGAACGTGAGAGTAAACTATTTAATTGAAATGGTTCACTAAAAATTATATTAGTGGCGCAACTGCCATCATAAATGGGGGGGGACGATTAATCACGATTAATCGCATACAAAATTAAAAGTGAGTTTTTGCATAATATATGAGGGTGTCCTGTGTGTAATTATTATGTATATATAAATACACACACATATTTAAGAAACATTTACATGTGTAGTAAATTATTTTTTTTTTATTATATATTATATAAACATTTACAAAATGTATATATAAATAAAACATTTCTGAAATGTATACATGTGTGTGTTTCTGATTAAATATACATAATAATTAGGGATGCACCGATCCGACTTTCTCAATCCCGATGCCTGGGCTTTGTATATCTGTCGATACCCGATACCGATCCGATACCATTGTTGAATTAACTCCATTGATGAGATATCTCGTCAATTAAGAGAAAACGCTTCCCCGCCAATGACGAGATTTTCCGTCTTTCCGCAATACCGCTATTATCCACCAGGTGCAACTTTTTAAACCCGGAAGTATTGCCCTATGGCAAGCGGCTGCATGTCGGTGTCTGTTTTAAAGATCGCTCTGAATGGGATCTCTATGAAAAGTCTGTCACAAAAATTGAATTATCTCTGCTTTTTGCTAAAAATGTGGTGTTTTTGAAGAAACCTACCCATATTCAAAAGCTGATTGCAAAAGAACCACTGAAGGTAGGATGAAACGTTTTTTTTTTTTTTTTTGAAAGCAGAGGGTCTGTTCTTTCATTTGGTATATTGTATGTTTATATATTTAAAGAAGAACATTTTCTGGAAGGCATTCAACTTTGGTTAAAATCATGAAAAACGCTGGCGCTGGCTGGCAACTTTTTTTTAAAACGCTGGCGGTGAAAGAGTTAATAATAAAATTGTTAAATGTGTAGTGTTTTCTGCTACATCTAGTATAATTTTACATTTAAAAACCAATAATTTAAAATGATTTACAAGTTACAAGAACATGAATTATTAATAAAATGGCAGTGTTTAGTAGAACATATAATAGGCACGTTTGATCAAATAAATATGCTAAATATATTTTCCTTAATTGCGCAAAACTGTCACAGTAAAAAAAAAATTGTGTGCAGATGGTTATTTTGGTAATTATGCGCTTGACCGTAACTTTTATGCACATTTGTTTCTTCACATGAAGTTATAGAGTGTATTAAGAATACTTTGAATATAGTGCATAAAAAGGTTTATGGTGCTTGCATTTATAATAATTACGGTAACGCATAGAATCGGAAATTGGATCGGTCCTGTTGGTCCAATATCCGATCCATCAAAAAAGGGCCCGCATCACCCCGATACCCGATATCGGATCGGTGCATCCCTAATAATAATTACACAAAACTTTTATTTTGTATGCGATTAATCATTGCCCACCATGATTCCTCTCTCAATGTAATAAGTGCTCAGATTTAATTCTGTATTTGCATCTTAATTAATATATATTTCAACCAAAATGTAGGCATGTGATTTTGGACCTGTATATCAGATCCATGTATATTTAAATAAGTTTTGCCATTGCAACCATGATGACACTTGTTTAGGCGTTGGTGTTACTCACCTCGTTGTCCGACTCCACCAGAACCTGATCATACTCGCTCAAAGCCACCAGAAACATGATGGACGTCACATTCTCAAAACAGTGTATCCACTTCCTGCGCTCTGACCTCTGACCCCCAACATCAACCATTCTGAGAGAGTAAGACAAAGACGATGTTTGCGTCATTTGTTTCATTACATAAATCATAAGGAAGTCATTAAATTATTTAAAGCAATAAAAATCTAACATGCAAATATAAGCACTTATATTTTCGACTGTGTCAAACTCATGGTACAAACTTAGCATTTGTAAGTCTCATAAAAAATGTATGTAATGTTTATTTGCAATGATGAAATGGTATTCCCAATCCTTTGCTGGTTATATTAAAAAAACCCTCTTAAAACAGTATTTAAAAAGCACAATCCTTTGTACAAAGGTCTTAAGCTACAATCAGCGCTGCATAGCAATTAATCGCGACTAATCGTTTGCAGAATAAAAGTTTTTTTTTTTACATCATATGTGTGTGTTGTGTATAATAATTATGTATATATAAATACACATGCATGTAGGAAATATTTACATGTGTATATACATTTTTATATTTATATATAATTTATATTATATATAAATACTTCTATTTTGCAAACGATTAGTCGCGATTAATTGTTATACAGCCCTAACTAGAAGTATAGTTCAGTTTTTACGCATACGCAAGGGTCCACGTACAGTGCACATGATGCAATTTCGTCATCAGAATAGTATGCGCAAGCATAAAAGTAGCATGCTATTCTGAACACAGCCATAGCCCTAGATTTTAGAAACATAGCAGCAGTGAAGAATGAACATGTGACAGTAATTTCGGGTTTGAGCGGCCACAGCGCCTCCTGGTGGCGTCAGAGCCCCGATCCAGCAGTTCACAGAGGGGCCTTTGATTAATGAAACCCTGTAGGATTGGCTGCTTAAAATAAAGTTCCTCCAGATAGAAACGTCCTCGTTTCCTTTGGCCAGAGGCTGGGTGACCTACTTCTGAACATACGCGCGCTTTTAATGTAGGACGAGCTTCCACATTCACTCTGTACTCATCAAACAACTTTGGCATGAGGACAGACAGAAGCGGAGGGTGCGAGACGTGCGAAAAGACAGCGGGAGAAAAGCGACTGTACCGCCATTCAAAAACTCTGGGAGGTACTCTTCCGGCAAGCTCTCCGTGAGGTTCATGAGGGTTTAAGAGATTAAAAACCACAGAGCTGATGGTAATCATTTATTGAGTCAATATGGCAGAGAGGACAAAATTAATCTCCTTTATGGTTTTATGAATTTTCATATCATCTGGCACGCAAAAGTGATCTCAGAAAGTGTATGTGAGGTCATATCATAATAATGGAAAACAATAAAGGTCTGCACACTGATTAATGCTTCAAGGAGGACCAATATAAAATTTTCCAACAATCCCAATAGCAGATTATTCAGACCTATATCTGCCAATACCGAAAGTTTGGTGGTTATATTAACTTGCATGAACTAAATCCGGAAGATAAAATTTTCGGAATGTTATTTATACATATAATAATTGAACATTAACTCTTTCCCCGGCATTGACGAGTTTTCGTTTCATTTCCATGAAAAAACCTGTTCCTGATAAATTTTTATGTTAATCTGCAAGATTAGCCACAAGATGGCGCACTTACTGTATTTATGAAAAAAAAACTGAAGCCAAAACGTCATTTACTAATTTTAAACTCTGTGTATGTTTTGATAATCGTTCTGAATCTGATCTCTAATGCTGCGTTTACACCATCCGCGGTAGAGGCGGCAAGCGCGGGTGATTTACATGTTAAATCAAATGCAAAGACGAGATTACATGCAGATTATTATCCTGTGGCGCGGTAGGCGCGTCGCGTTCAGTGCGTTTCGCGGGAAGTGAGTGTTGCTGCGGAAAACCGCGCGAGTTGAAAAATCGGAACTTCGGCGGATTTCCGCGCCACATTAACAAATCAGGACCTTGTTGTAGTAGTGATGTGATTACAGGAAGCGAGCGGGGTGGCGGAGTCTCCGCGGAGTTGCAGAAGCCCCTCCCATGAGGCGAATTTCCGTGTGAATTTCTCAAATTTCTAGAATTTCACACGCGGCTTTCACGTGGGAATGAAGTGCGTGAACTCAAATGTTCAAGCGTCCAACTACGCTTCCTTTAACAAAATTCCTTCACAAAAATGCAATTATTTCAGCTTTTTGCTCAAAATGTTTTATTTTTACAGAAATCTACCCATATTTAAAAGTTTTTAAGCAGAGAAAAAAATATAGATAGGATAAAACGTTTTCGTTTTTTGTTTGTTTGTTTATTGTTTGTTTGAAAGCAGAGAGTCTGTTCTTTCATTTGATATATTTTTATGTTTATATATTTTTTGAAGTAAATTTTCCTGGAAGGCATTTTGTGAAACTTTTGTGAAAATCACAAAAAAGCTGGTGAGCAACTTTTCAAAAATTGCTGGTGGGGAATAAGTTAAACTAATGATGTTTCTTTACATTTTCTATACACAGAGCTCAAATTCATTACATTTTTCTATTCTCATTTGATTGACAGGATATATCGGCCATGACTATTGGCTGTTTTTAAACTATCAGCTGTGAAAAATTGCTTTTATAGTCGGATACCGATTATTGGCTAATTTCTCGTTGCAATTTCAACTATAATACAGACCCTCAGATATATAAGCTAACCAATAACATTAATGCCAAGCTAGCATTACTCTTCCAATTCCAGATAAGATGAAATCTGTTTTATGAGTTTAGATGGCTCAATTACGACAACATATTAATGCAAGTGGGTGATTCTCACGAAATCCAGACTTTGAAAGTGTCCAGCATCAGATGTTTTTAAAAAAGCCCTTGAAGCCAATTTTTTGCACATATAAGATTAAGGTCTGAACTAACTATTATTAATTATAACCATTATTTTTAGAGTATTTAGATTATCATTATCAAAAATAATCATTACCGCAACATGATATTACATTAAATATGAGTAATGAGAACTAAAAAGTTGTCTAGGTACTATGAAAAACAAAATTTTAACTTTTATACGGAGAGAAAAAAATAAGAACTGCTTACCTAGTAGCCATCTTGAGTGTCACAGTCAATTATGGCCCTTCCGACAATTTTTTTTTTTTTTTTTTGAAAATGTTAGTTCATTGAGGGCTTAAACAATGATTGAAAATTGTTGCGGAGGATGAGAAAATTGGTCTTGGACACATTTATATTCCTTATTATTGTCTCTACATTTACCAATGATAAATACCACATGTTTCTTTACTGTGAATGTTTATAGTATAACATACACTGAAGCTTTTTATTTTTTAGATTTTTTAATTATAAATATTTCCATGTCAAAGAACCCAAATCCAGTCATGGACACATCGCAGTATTGAAAATGTTCACCTTAAATGTGGAAAAAACAACAATTGGTTTGTATGATGTCATTTGAAATCATGTGCAAAATACTACATGAAGAGATGTTTGTAACTGTATGCTTCTTATTTTGATGGCATTTACTTTTATTATCAAAATGTAACATGACACCTACAAAGTCTAATTTCACGAGAATCACCCAAGTGCAACAGAGACGTGCAATTCAATCCTTGTAGGTCACATACTTGCCAGGTCTCAAGAATAATTCAGGGAAAATATTAATATCTCACATGAATGTATTCTCAATTCTAACCTACATTGAAGAAAAAAGATGCTCTAGTTCAGCTCCCAAATTTCACACAAAAGATGACGAGTAATTGGTTAGTGTCCTCTACCTGAAAATGATACTTTGAAGGTCGAATGGGTATTCAATAATCCCTGTGGTTGGGATTCGAACCCTCAGAACATCCTGCTGGGTGGGAAGGTAGGAGGGTTCAGCGATACGATCCAGGTCAGATAGATAGCTACAGGAAAAGAGAGATGAAGAGAGTAAAACATGATTAACTCCTTCACATTACAAGCAGGTGGTTTGGTCCAGTTAACACTGTGGTTATACATAGAGAAGACTAGTGTACTTCTTTGCTGCATATTGTACAGTATACACTACACTGCCTAACATCTGTGTGTGAAAAATTATGGTTCATGCAAACATATGCATTTGAAACAGTAGTACAGTGTATCATAGCTACACTAGTACCCTTAATATGTGTACACTTATTTCTGCATCAGGTGTGAACGGGCCCATTGCTCTTACATCCAGTTTGCACCCACAAAATTATTCTGATTCACTTTTTTTTGTAGTTAAATATTTAGCAAAATACTGTCTTATTGCTGCAATTAGCTAAAAAGTCTAGTATGTATTATTATAACACTTCCAGTTTGAAAAGTTGATGTTATTGATGTGATGTGCAGTACAACATTAAACCAGCAGTGGGTGCCAATCCCATCCTCCTCCAACAGATTTTTAACCTATCCGAAGCCTCATGGATTTGAGTGTATTAATTGGGTGAAATTCACACAGGACTGCCTTCATATTTTATTAGGCCAGCAAAAGAAATAGGACGGGACTCACTGTCACCCAGCTGTTCTGTTAGATCTGGATTCAGAAATACAAGGCTGATGGACTCAAAACCCATTCAGAAATTGTACAGGGTCATGCAACATTAAATCTGATTACAATTTTTAGGCCAAATATATATCTCTTTATTGCACAAAACCTTTTTGTATTGCAACCATCCAAAGGCTTACCAAGCCTTTTAAATCGGTTAAATTGGTAATGTTTAAAAAACAGTTATTGTGTGTTTTATCTATTATAATAGTTCGTCCTTTACTGTACCACAGTATCAAATCAGGATCAGTCCTGTCAGTCCGATACCCAATCCAGCAAAAATACTCACTAAATTATGTTTATGTTTTTTCAATGTCAATAACATGCTGACAGAAGACAACAATGGCATGTGCTTAACATAAAATGAATTTCTTCTGTTTTTTCTTTCGGTATGAAGGAAATCACTAGTTTCAGGGTACACACACCTTAGTTAACTTTAAATTCAAGGACCTTTCAAGGACTTTCCAGATCCCAAACCCTCAAATTCAAGGATTAAATGTGGGGACACATTTGAAGTGAGAGCAAGGTTACATCGTGACACCTTTTAAGATACATTGTTACAGTTCACTTTCGAGGGAACTTGCGCTGCGTCACTGCGGTGACACTTTGGGGACGCCTCCAGGGGTAAGTGCGTCCGAATGTGTATATCAAATTCAACCAATGGTGAGGCTTAACGAAAAAGACAAGGTGACAGGGGAGCCAGGAAGTATATCACTATCTGAAATATTGCCAAAGACGGCTCTACAGGGATGCAGGAAGTATGACAAGGGAGACGCAGCGTCTCGTTCCCTTCTCAGGAACATACGTAACCAGAGACGTTTTCATGTGTCAAACACAACTATGCAAAAAAGCATTTTGGGATGAATCAACAATTTGAAAACTCACTATTTTGTGGAGTCTGACAGCTGGTACTCTCGGCGTCTGTCGTATGCCTCTTGAATGCCCGGATCTGACCACAGCATCTTTATGGCGTTGATGTAGGGATGGTCAAACGATGCCACCTTTTCAATGTCCACCTCCTTCACCAGCATGGCGTTCGCCTGCCATTCAAAGAAAACCAAGAGTTTGAGACAAAAGCAAGGGAGGATTATAAGGAGGGACATATTGGAAGTGACTTAAACTGAAATTCATCGACTGTCCACTAGAGGCCGACTTCAGATGAGAGTCAAAACCCATAGACCCCCCTATGTTAAAATGCCCAACTTTACAGCAGAAATAAAAAAATATACAGCCTGGTATAAAAAACTTGTTTTTGGTCTATATAGCTAATTTTTCCCTTCATGAAAACTGTGACGGGGTGAATTTTTCATCCGTTAAATTACATTAACTCTTTCACCGCCATTGACGAGATATCTAGTCAATTAAGAGAAAACGCTGCAATGACGAGATTTTCCGTCTTTCCGCAATACAGATATTATCCACCAGGTGGCACCCTTACACAACTTTTTAAAACCGGAAGTATTGCCCTATGGCAAGCTGCTGCATGTCCGTGTCTGTTTTAAAGATCGCTCTGAATGGGATCTCTATGAAAAGTCCGTCACAAAAATTGAATTATCTCTGCTTTTTGCTCAAAATGTGGTGTTTTTGCAGAAACCTACCCATATTCAAAAGCTGATTACAAAAGAACCACTGAAGGTAGGATGAAACGTTTTTTTTTTTGTTTGAAAGCAGAGGGTCTGTTCTTTCATTTGGTATATTGTATGTTTATATATTTAAAGAACAACATTTTCTAGAAGACATTAAACTTTGGTGAAAATCAAGAAAAACGCTGGCGCTGGCTGGCAACTTTTTTTAAAAACGCTGGCGGTGAAAGAGTTAAAGGGGGTCGTACACCAGACGCGCAGCTCAGCACCATGCAGCGCCGCATCGAGTCGCGTCTAAGACAACTCTGAGCACCGTTATTATTTTTGCGTGAGATGTGTGTATGGATGAGACCTTATAAAAAAAATTGTGCGTGAGATGTGCGTAAAGATGTTTTCACAAACAAATTGTGAAAAAAAAACTTTCGTATAAAAATTTCTTCTAAATGTACTCAAAAATTCAAGAAAACCACTTGTACGCAATAGTCACGTACGCTATAATCAAATAGAAGGCTATAATCTGCAAATTACCAACCTCATTCACGTAGCCGCTCATGTTGAACATTCCAAATTCAAAAATGTAAGAATAAGTACACAAACAAATTCATGCACGTACGCATGTGTTGTAAATTAGGTGAAAAATTTTTGTGAGAAGTTCAAGTGTGCGTATAAATACAAAAAACTTATGCAATTATTAGTGAATGAGACCCAGTGTCTCTTTAATGTCAGACTTTGTTGACTTGATTTTTTATAAAACAGATTTTAGCATTTCACTTAATTTATCCTATTAGCTATAACTATATTTTAGATTTTTCCCTTGTGACCCAGAGACAAACTAAATAGGTGGTCTCAAACTTCCGAGCATTTGCAACCCTCCCTTCCCCTCTCTGCGGCCTGCATCTGCCGTCGAACATATAACAAAATCCGGCCCGCAGAAAGATTTTTATTTACTTCGTTTTATATTCGTTTGATTATTGATGTAAACGTTTGGGGCCAATCACGTTACGTCTAAAAATGTATGTTAAACGCGCTTGTTACTTCTTTGTGTTCGAGACCCCTGAACTAAATGATTTGGAAAAACTTACGTAAAAGATGTGCGATAATTCCTACCACAATGACCGATTTTGCATGTTATGTGTCAGTGAGGAGATGAAATACCTGACAAAATGTATGTTAAAAAGCAGAGACATAGTAAACATCACAAGTTCGTTATTCTAATAGCTGCAATTTTCTTAATCATTAAAAAAAGTAAAAGATTCAACTGTGTGTATTTACAATGCAGCAAGCATTTTGATGAATATCTGTTGATGTTATGTGATGAGTGAAGAGCACTACTGAATAAATTTACAGTATGAGTGTCATTCACACAAATAACACAGAGAAATAATTACATATCAGCCTGTCGCTTCATTTCCTGGGAAAAATTTTAATCCATTGGCAGTCCTAGACAATATACAATTTCACTTATGACAATAAAGTGAAACGCTAACCCACGTGTGCATTCAGTCTTAATAATAAATAATAAAGGGCCATGACATATTTAACACACCAAACTCATTTGCTTAAATCACACCCAACGACCACAATATAAAGATTGAATCGTTCTTACCTTGTTCTGCTCGTACTTGAAGCCGATCTTCAGGGTCTCTGTGGCACGGATCATAGCCTGCATGGACGTGAAGATGTTCTGATACACCAGCTTGGTGAAGCCGCGTTTGTCCTCGTCCGTGTAACCGGTGCCATGGATGATGCGCATCTGTTTGATGAACGTGCTCTTGCCGCTTTCACCTGTGCCTGGGGAAAAAGGGCAAAGGTAAGGGCCACGTTCAAAAGGTCGCATGTACTTAACTGGATGATGACTGTGCATTTGATCATTCACGTATTGAATTTGCAGTCGTCTGATTGTAAATTCACAGTGTGAGGGCAGATCAAGACAAAACTTTTTAAGCTGCGTCTAGGGCTGTCACAATGATTAAATAATCGTCTCATCTGATCACGATGATTTCAGATCACCACAATGATTGCACATCTCTCTAAAAACACAAGGGGGAGCTGCAGCGCCTCTATAAACAAGACAGTATGAGATGGCGCTCCTTAACTGACAGTGCAACATGATACATTGCAAAGCCATTTAATACATGTGTACTAATATGACTCTGTCTGAAGCACCCACCGCTAGCCTAGCTTAGCACAAAGACTGGAAGTAAATGGCTCCAGCTAGCATACTGCTTTAGGGTGACCATATGTGCCATTCTTCCCGGACGCATCCTGGCCAGGATTTCTGTGCGTTCGGAAGTCGTATTTGTTGACTGCACACGCCATTTGGTTAAAACATAAGACATGCAATCGTAGTTTCATTCTTACCTAAAAATATAATGGTTGCTTTTCTGTAATAATAATAATCCTCTATGACGTATACGGTCGACAAATACGATTTTCGGAAGACGAACCCAAAATCCTATACTGCTTCCAATACAAAATAATACAAAATAACGCCAACATTTTCCTATTTATATGTTTTGATTTGTATAGTCACAGCATGTACAAATAACAAGGTCATCTTTTAACAGTATACATACTGGGAACTATATTCTCAGAAGGCGAAGCACTGCTACTTGGGTGTAGTAGTAGTACACACTGTGACTATACAAATCACAAGATATAAATAGAAAATGGCGTTATTTTGGAACAGTATGCTACCTGGAGCCATTTACTTCTAGTCTTTGTGCTAAGCTAAGCTAGCGATGTGTGCGACAGACAGAGTTACGGGACGCACTGAGATGAAAGGTATGTATGGACTTATCTAACTCTGGAGGATACAGTAAATAAGCTAAATTCCAAAAAAGTCAACGTGTTCCTTTAAGGAACTAATATCTACCTTTGAGGTACCAATAAGCACCCTTTAATTACAAAGATGCACTTTTAAAAATGGTACAGCATGAGTGACTGCTTTCATATATTTATTATGAGTGTACGCCGGAAAAAAGTCAAGTTACACATTCTTTAACAAGCCACAAAATCTTATGAAGAGTTCGGATGCAAAAGCCACTAAATGCAGCTTCCGTTAAAAAATAGATAATGATATTAACCACATGCTTTCGGCACATAATATACAATCATCAAATACTTTTGGTTCAAATCCACTTAATCCCATCCTCAGGCCATCAGAAATACAATTTTGTTTGCAGAATCCATTAAGAGCTCATTTGCAATAAAACACGTCAGACGCACTTAGAGGGTTTTGCATCTGAGGTCATCAATTATTTCTGTTATGTTATGGACCAGACTTCTTTACAGGATTAGGTGCTTAAAGTCCCACAACCTCATTACTGAATAAATAACACAAGTACTGTAATCCAAAGTATACGGTCTCAGCTTCAAAAGGGTTTCTGTGATTCGTCTCACATGTGAACTTATCCACACATCCGGACACACAAGCCCACCCTCATACTAACAAACCTTTCAATGGAACTTTCTGGTCTACAGATGAATCATCCATAATAAAATCAGGAATGTGGACAAAAAATTAAACCGGGTCAGATTTGCTTTCATGTCGACTTCCATTATCTACAGCGCGACAACTGTAGCCACAGCAAAGTGAGATGAAACCTTTGTGTATGTTGTGATGGGGAAATCACACTTTTTATCACCTCAGGAGAAAGAAACCCATCTAGAGACGCATCTATAAACAAGTCCTGTTTAGTTCCAATGAAAGAAAGACAGCTTTACAGGTTTTGGGAGTAAATAAAAACAAAACTGACATTTTTGGATGAGCTACTAGGCCCCTTAAACTACAAACCTCATTCACAAACAAAACTTCCCTTACTTTCATCCTTTATGCACAAATATAGCCTCTTTTTCTCTATACGGATGCACCAAATGTTTGGCAACCAAAACTAGATGAAAATGACTAAATAAAAACATCTTTGGTGATCAAACGAATAAGTGAAAAGACAACCTTAATTTTACCAAACAATAGCATTTTTGATAACACAAATGAAATAGCATCCAGCATAGAGGAGCAACATTTGTAAATGCAGCAAACATGCAGAGTAAATTTTCTACATTTTATTTTTAGTAATAGTTATTGTTATTTCCACATTCTTTATTAAAAATCTTCAAAATAATTGGCTTGAGTTAAATTCAGTCAGCACAAGTAAGATCATTTTCGTGTCTTATTGCAGTCAGGGCTCGCAAAACTTCAAAATCCCCGCTAGCCTTTTGGGCAGGCACTCCAGTTTTTAGGAGCCCGAAATTAGGGCTGCAGCTAACGATTTTTTTTTGTAATCGATTAATCTAGCACTGAATCGATCGATTAATCGAGTAATCGAATAAAATTTTTGTGTGTGTTTTTAAACAACCAAAACAAATAATGCATAACGAAAATGACGTGGTTGTAAAATGTTCAAGCATTTGGCTTTTATTTCTAAAAAAAACCCAATTGAACGTGAATACGTTTACTACTTAAAAACATCAAAGCTAAACATCATATCTAGTCAAACCGCATTGCGACATCGCTACAAATGCAGTATGGGATTAAAATCAGCGAAAGCTACGTTACGTTACCTTGTTTCATCGACGCTTGGTGAAACAGCAGTGGATGTTTTCGGTTCAGATGCTGATCGTAATGTAATGATAAGAATGTAATGATCCCAAACTTTAGACATCCTCTCTCTGCCGTTTATGGACATATTTACTCTCTGCCATCGTGCCAACTAAATTCAAAATGTATCACGCGCTATGATGTGCTTCTGAACATTGAACAACGGTCAGTGTGAATCAGATCTCGGTGCGTGTAGTGTGCTTCATAGGAATTTAACGAGGCTTCAAGGCAGAGTTTTTGCCTCTAGGAATTTTTTGAATCGAGTTAATCGAGTAACTCGATGAATCGTTTCAGCCCCACCCGAAATTAATGCCAATAGCCTAAATAAAAAATACATTTTGTAGAACATTGAGAAAGAACATCCATCAAAACATAAATAACACATAAAATAATCAAATTACAATCATCAATGCCAATATTATCTTCTAACTGAACTGAAATATCTATAAACTTCAGAATTTGAAATACTAACCGAAGTCTCAGAAAATGACTCCATGTTTTGGGCTTTTTGCTATTTACGGTCAAATAGTTTCTGTTGCCAAACACTCAGTGCATACCTATTTATCTCCTTCTGTCCCTTGTTACATACACTATACACTATAGTTTGTTGAGTATTTCAAAGACGTCCAATACAAAATGACAGAAGCCCTTCATCACCCCTGTGGAAGTCAACTAATCTGCAAACGGACACATGCATGTGTGTTTTTATATTGAACCAACAAACAAAATCGGTACATTTTTACAAATGATGATTGAATTTTTAGTCTCAGGTGAAACACCCACTAATGGGGGCAGAACTACAGCCATAAATAACTTCAACTACCATAAATAACTTTGACTATCAAACAAACCAACATTTTAAAATTCTTTGTTCTGCTAAACACAAATGAAGATTTTTTGAAGAATGTTTGATATATGAGAGCCTCAATGAGATATAAAAAATGCAAACAGACCCATTCATTAAAAACATCCAATTCATCCATTGTAGCTTTCAGTAAAGATAATTTATCCTTTAAAAGAAACATGTTCAAGTTCAATTGTCTTTCTGCATATGAAGCAAAACTTCAGCAATAATGTACGATCCTTGAAATGAAACTTTTGTTTCTCATAAGTTTGTAATGATGCAGATCACCTTTAAACATGCTGATGTGTACAGGCCCAAAATCAAAACACAATGACGCATTATAACAAAACAAATAGACAACACCAAGTGAACTTTTTCTGAGCATATCGAGAGCTGAACTGATTTTAATGGGTCCAATTACAAACTACTCTTTAATGCTTAAAGAGCAACTGTGGTCCGATTCATGATTTGACATTTCCTTTGGTGTGCAAGTATTTCGTTGCGTTGGCAGCCAGCCTAGTCTCGCATGACGTTAAAAAGCCTAGGTGTGTGTTTGGCATCGAGCATCGTTGTGATCATGGCTAGTTTAACTTTTGAGCGTTCGCTTCATTTTTTTCTTCAGCTGAATGTGTTTTGCGCAGGTGCCGTACTTTTGTACGTTTTTGTCGATTTCCCTACAAAAAAGTCAACGACGATGTGAGTTACTGTTTCCAACGTAAATCTCTTTTCTTGGACTACAACAAACAAATGGATTGTAGGCAAGAGTTTACTTCCTGGGCTTGTTCACGTGGACAAAACAGACATTATCATAATTACTCCGGCTTGGACTCAACCTGTAAGTTAACTCCTGTCAGCATTGCATTGTGAGCGAATCTTTTAAACATGGTAAGGAGCGTCACATCTCCGGCTGATGTCAGAAGTATTCAGACCAATCACAACGTACAGATTAGCTGGCCAATCAGGGACACATCGCTTTTCAGATCGAAGAGTTTTGTACAAAATGAATGTGTTTGAGGAAGGCAGGATATCAAAGGGATACAAAAATGTAAGGTATGTGAAAAATAATGTGTTTTTTGAACCATAAACAATGCAATTGCATTATAACAAATGCACAAAATAAAGTTGTTTTTAGCAATGAAATGGGTGCATTTTAACTCGCCGACGACACAAAACTTTAGCAGTAACACAAAACAGAAGTTTCATTGGTTTTGCAATCATAAATTATGAGTTCTGCTGAATGCCAACATGAAAAGGGGATTTTCCCCATCACAAAAACATCTTATCCAAACATAGGGATGCATTAAAACCCAAAGACTCCTGGCTTATTATAGGAAGTTCATCAAAACAAAATCCAAGCCTATTTTGGGAACTATTAAAAACAGATTTGACTCTAATGACCTTAGATTCACAGCAGGTAGCATGACATTTTCTAAACATTTCTCAAGTTTGAATAGCTTCTGTTGTAACTCCAAACAAATCCAATGAGTACATGACTCATTTCAACTCTGACGTTTTGTGTCTCGTAGCCTTTTTATATCTTGGTTGTTTCTAGAAGGCACAAATGAACTTTACAATGAACTAATTTATTTGTCCAGGATCAAATTATGCCATCCTTAATTTTTTTGCTTTATACTTTTATTTAAACAACTATTCGCAACTAATCGTTTGCCGAATAAAAGTTTTAGTTTATATTATATGTGTGTGTAATGTTTATAATAATTATGTATATAAATACACACACATTATAAATACATAATTATTATACACAACTCACACACATATATGATGTAAACAAAACCTTTATTCCGCAAACGATTAGTTGCAATTAGTTAATATGCAGCCCTAATGTTAACATTTACCTCATTTATTTTTGTTACATTACTGGGAATATTCTTTGCCTCAAATCAGTAAGATAGCAAATTAATTTCTTATAAAGGCAAAATGCGTATTTGCCATTGTTACACAAATCCGCCTGTTCTTTGGCTATGACCATGAAGTGCATCATAGAAAGAAAGAATGTCTGAAGGTAAATATTTGCAGGGTTTGGTATGAAAAACGTATATGCATTCAAGGTTTAAGGCCACAATAATATTGGTCTCTGTAGCAACAATGTCTCTCTCTCCTTTGTTTGTTTTATTAAGAGACCAATAAATATAAATGCAGTTTCCATTATACTGTACTCTAATGTAAGTACTGTGTTTCGCCAGGATGCTTTAAAAACAACTACACAATGCTCCAGTATAAGGTGAACTCGGAACAACTTTTACCTCAATATCTCCAATGATATTACGTTTAAATAAAGTCAATATCATCCTTTCGTTAGAAGACAGTCCCTGGCATGCAAATTACAATAGAACGTTGCTATGTAATATATGTAGGGATTCTCGGTAGCTGTGAATAGTTTATTGTGAATAAACTACAGCTTTTGACCAATCAGCACCAAGACTGTAGCTATCCTTTTGATAAACACACTCATTCATGAAGCAGAGATAATAGATCTTCCTGGAAACCCTTCTCGGACCAGCCGATTTAAAGGAACATCATCATTTAAAAGATGATTATAATTATAATTCCTATGACCCTGTCACAAGATCACAGCAGCCGTCCAACATTCACTCCACCCATTGTTATATCTCTCTTTAACTCTCTCTCTCTCTCTATTTAGTGTAAGTGAATAGACGTTCACTCTATCCTCTTAAATCACTCTTTGAGCTACAAATGCTCCTCCGAACAGCCGATCCTCCTTTATGTCCAGCATGAGGGACAATCAGAACTCAAAATTTTCTCTATTTAATTTTTTTAAATGACCTAGAAATAAGGAGGCAGCTATTACGGTCTCCATTTGGTACAGTGCAGGCCTGCGGTCAAACTTTAGATTCAGTTTTCTTATAAAAGTAAACATAGGAGGTGGTGACCGGACAGCAGGTTTGGTGGATGAGAACTACAAAGGAAGATGGTCTTAAGGGGAAAGAGAAGTATAGCAATTAAGGAGACAAAAGGATTTTAAATAAATGTAATAAAAATTTTACTTTATTAGTAGGCCCACACGGCATCTGTGCATTTTTCTTTAAAGCAACACCAAAGAGTTTTTTTTTACTTTAAAATAATGTTTATAAAAAAGTTTCAGTCGTTCATCCAATCGAAACAGGGAAAACGGCACTTTCACATTCGCTTTGCAGCCCTTTATCGGCCAAAACCGCACTAAAGAAGTTACCAACCGTCGGGTCGCGGTCCTGTAGTTCGAGTGAAAACTACAAAAACTTGCTTTACGGCAGACTTACAATCCAATCAGAGCCAGCTTTGCTGCAGTAGGCTAAATTATTTACGCCAGTGGTAATGGACAGTTACGCTTCCAACCTGTAGGGGGAGCAAAGAGCAAAAACTCTTTAGTGTTGCTTTGAATAACTATTTAAAGCTGTAATCTGTAACTTCTTTGCAATCCATAAAACAAAAGTTGTTGAACAAGTACATAAAAAGCAGTGTTCAAAGCTCTTAATTAACCCGACTGTATTTGGCAAGCTTAACGATGATCCGTAATTTGAGCTGTTGGGCACGGTTTTGCAGGTAATTGTAGAAATTTTTTTTAATGATCTCTCATTTCTAAGTTGCTTTATATAAAAACTTCTGCTTAATGAATAAATAAAAAAAATTTGTCAGTAAAAATAAGTATGTATAGTGGTATACAATTTCATGTTTCAAACAGAGATTAACAAAGAATTGCCAATGCTATCTCATAGCAATTCGTACATATTTTGGCTATTCGTTCGAGGTGGTTAATTCATATTAATTTGTACGACCACATGCGTACAGTGTTTGTACATTTTGCCTGTGGGTTAGCGACAGAGTTATTGTTTTTATTATAATAATCATAGGTTTTTTCATGATTAACTACATATAAAGTCATACGATTTAGCCAACTCATGAAATATGTACAAATTCTAATGAGATCAGGTATTGCGGCTTTAATTTCTTATAATTTTTGAGGCTGTTTACACTTGGCATTAACATGCGTTTTCGTCGATCGGATCACAAGTGGACGACGTTAATGCCAGGTGTAAACGGTGTTCAAAAAAGTTTTGAACGTGTCCACTTTCGACCACTTTCAACCACATCCAGAGGTAGTCGAAACCACTTTCGATCGGATCGCTTTGGAGTTGCGAAACGCATATGTGGTTGAATGTGTTCGAACAGCCACACGCGACCGCCTTCTCTCCGCCCATTTATCTAATCTGAGGTATTAAACACAAGTTTTACGTCTTTTTTTTACTTCTGGCGTGAACATATGGTGAACAGCGCCATTTATTATCCTTTCATTGATAAAACTACTGCGGGTGTTCTCCGTATTTTCGTTTTGAAAGCGTGAAAGTTGCATGATCCTATTTCATCAATTGCCCTGAAAATTCAGAGAAAGATCCAACATATAAACGTACAAAACACTGTGCAGCATGTATACTTGCTAAACAAGCAGCGGACTCCGACATAATATTAGTATGCGTCCATATAAACTCATAATTACTCCCGCTCGCGTTTGAATGACAGCAGAGAGACTCGCCTACAGTCTCACGGACCGTCCCCTCACAGTATTCAGGACAGAAGCGGTCGAAAGTAGACAAAAGAGACAGATTTAAATACCAGGTGTAAACGTAATGTGTCTCTCTCGTCCACTTGTGATCCGATCGATGAAAACAGATATTAATACCAAGTGTAAACTGCCCCTTTTATAAAGTATACCTATTTTATTTCTTAAAAACAACATTATTTTGTGTATAATTGCATTATTTGGTATAATACAATGTGTTCGCGTGGTTAATGGTTAAAAAAACACATTATTTTCACATACCGTGCATTTTTGTATCTCCAGATTTCACTCCCTTCCTTAAACTCACTGACTTTGTACAAAACTCATCGATTTGAAAAGCACCTGATTGGCCAGCTAATTTGTACATTGTGATTGGCCTGAATTCCTTTGACGTCAGCTGGAAATGTGACGTTCCTTACCATGTTTGAAAGATTCGCTCACAATGCAATGCTAACAGGAGTTAACTTACAGGATGACTCCGAAGCAGAAGGAATTATGATAATGACGGTCTTGTCTACATCAACAATCCTAGGAACAATGTTGGGAGTAACGCATTACAAAATATAATATATTACAGTAATATATTAGTTTTTGCTGTAACGCAGTAATATAACGCATTACTAATAAAATTTTGGTAATATTTTACTCGTTACAGTCTTAGTAACGAGTGCGTTACAACAATGCATTTAAAAAATAGACGTGTTATTTTATTTTTTTTATTTTTGAACAATGCGCGCGACCAGCATCCACACAGGAAAAAGCTGCGGGTAAAATAGTAATGGCTGCATCACAAACAGCTTACTTCCATACTATATAGTAGGCGAAAAGCACTACTTCTCGTACTCTTTGCCTACTATATAGAATGGAAGTAGGCGGTTTGGGACGCAGCGTGTGTCTGTTTCCAGGTGCTGTATGCAGCATGTTCATTTTTACTTTAATTTTGTATTTGACGCGTTTCTTAAAGAGCCGAATCTGGGAAGTCCGCGGCTGTATAAGCATTGACTAAAGTGGTCGCAATCAGGTCCGGTAGCGCCGCATACGCAAAAATCTGCGAATGAGAGCACTAAGTAAAAGCAACATAAAGTTTCTATCGGTCTCCTGTGCTGCTTGAACCTCAGAAGTAAAGAGACTTTTAGAAATCTTGCCAGTAAAATCCATTTCACCACACCAGCAATGACAAGGTAAGCTTAAGTTGCTATGGTTACAGTCCATATACATAATAGATTGCTAGGCTATCCCTATGCTATCTACAGTTTTATAACAAACAGCAACGTAAACTACAACATAACATTAATGTAGACTTAAACATGGTTATTTAAATAGTACATTTAAACATCACTGGTTAAAGTTTTTACCAGCCTTTGTATGGGAGCCTATATTCATTGTTTGGCAAAAAGCAGTGTTCCTCTGTTTGTCTGTGTTTTATTAAGCAATTGTGTCATGTTAACCTACATGTAATCCTTATATTGTACAGAAAAGAGCTATATTCCTTGAGGCCTGATCCTCCAATAGCACTTTTTGATAAGTTATGTCAACCCAGTGCATGCCAGGTTTGTGCTGTGAATCTGAATTAAAAGTGAATTAAAGAATAGAAATGAAAAGAGATTGCATTTGCCATGTTATTAGTCTATAGTTTGCATTATAGTGGGCTCTAGCTTTATTGTGTTTGGTATGTCTACCATCATTTACCAGACTTTTACCAGATTATTTTTCCATGTTTATGACTCTGACAGTCATTGTTACTGTTTTTTGCCATAAGTCTTCACTGTGCCTATTCAAAGCTCGAGGGCCAACACATAACTTCTAGATTTATAAGCATCAATAAACTACATTTTAACATTTTATAATGCCTAGTCATACTTCTGTTATTTTGATGAAAGTAACTCAAAAGTAACGCAAAAGTAGTGTAACTCATTACAGTTCAGAGTCAGTAATATTGTAATGTAACTAATTACTTTCAAATGACAGTAATTTGTAATATATAATGTATTACACTTTGGAAGTAACTTGCCCAACACTGCCTAGGAAGTAAACTGTTGCCTACAATCCGTGTGTTTGTTGTAGTCCAAGAAAAGAGATTAAAAATGGAGATGATAACTTGAAATGTAAAATCGTGAATTGGACAATAGGTGCCCTTTAAATATGAACTTTTTGCTTTTAATCGAACAGAAAAGTGATTAAGTACAGTAACAGTCAATTATTTCATTGCTTCACTTTCCAGCAAATATGTTGTTTGTTTTGACATCTATATTGCAGTGTGCACTGTGCGCATCTACAATAGTCACATCGCAAATAAAAGACAACTATTTTGTATGCCTTTGCCAATATTACACTTTTTGAAAAACTACAATGCAAACATAGTTTTTTTTTTTTTTTTAAGTCATTTGGTGAAGTCACCCAGTATTTCTTATATGGCAATAAATGTTGCAGAATAACAAAATATCATAATGCCTGTTCCCCCAAATACCTGCATCTCATAAGTATGACAATGATAATTCAGTCACAATTTTAGATCCAGTAAACCAGGGAAAAGCCTTTACTGGAACGTGGAAATGGGCTGACAAGATCCCAGGACGCTTGGCAGTCACTTGCCAATTTTCAGGCCCAATAATTATTCCAAGAACACTGGAAATAGGAGAGAGGTTTGAGATGTAGGGTAAGGCAGTACCTCGGGCTACAGGCCAGCACGAGTTGCCCGTATAACACTCGAGATGCAGGTAACAGTGCAAGAAAAGTTACTCTAATCTAGGCTACTCCTCCAGGAGTCTCATACAGAGATCGGCCCGAGACCATGTGGCTATGTACGGATGGGAAGGAGGACGGCACACAACCGGCTTACACCACATGGGCTATGAGAGTCGAGAAACTATGTTGTTGCCATGGTGACAAGTTCGCCCGCAAAACCCCATGTCTATCCCCAGCATACGTATAAAACAAGAGTGCTTGTGTCAAACTGAGTCAAACAGATTTTGCGAAGATAAGGAAAAAAAGGGGGGAAAAAACGGATGCAGGAAGAGAAGTTGCAGTACTGGGAGCACACAGGGGTCAACAAAACAAATTCAGCTTCGTTTTAATGAAGTATTTCCTGTGTTCAATAGAATCACAGCACCTGACAACATACACCCGCCCATTCCCACAAGTCTGTTTCCTCCTCCAGATGTTATAATATGGACCGAATCACTGCAGACTGTCTAGTTATGTGGCGAAGGGGAAGTGACAGGACTGATCCTCGAAAGCATGCAAATTTTACAGATAGTTTGTTTACAGGCAGCTGTAACCACAGTAAACTGTTTGAGGTCAGTGTATCAATACAGCAGTGCAACCGCTGAATTTGCATGTGTTGAAGAGATTACCTGCTGAGGTTTACGTGACTCACACAGGAAGTGCTCTGTTACGCTTCACTATGTTGACTGCAATATTTACCATTAAAGGTCACGTTCTCCCTGATCCCATTTTTCAAACTTTAGATAGTGTGTAATGTTGCTGTTGGAGTATAAGTAATACCTGCAAAATGATTAAGCTCAAAGTTCACTGCCAGGCAATATATTTTTTTCTTTAACAGAATACCCCTTTCAAAGCCTACAGCGAACGGCAGGTTTGAGCTCTCTACTTCCTGATTGAATGACGTCAATATTAGAGTTTTTGACTAAACTCCGCCCACAAGAATACGTCAGTCGCCAGCTTTGGCTCAAACATAGATATGTATAATAAAGGCTAGATGTCTTACGGCGGAGTCTCTAACGTCATCACCTGGCGGCCATCTTACCTCAGACAGCTCAAGACTTTTGAGCAATTTTCTACCGATTTTCAAACGGTTTGGTTTCTTACAAACGTTATTAACGTGGCTATAATTCTGGATGCTTTAACATGATTCATGAAAATTATTCATTAAGTATGCTGGGTCATAGGTACATCTGTGACGTTTATAAAATACCAAACTGTTTGAAAATCGGTAGAAAATTTAGCAAGTTATGGTCATTTAAAAGTACATGCTCCATTAAACGCAATGCTACAAGTAAGCGAGCGCCCTGTGGTAAGATGGCCACCAAATGCGGACGTTGTAAATGTTGCCCCGGAAGACCCAACATTTTACCAAATCATGTGACCACACGGGAAAATGTCATACCGCAATGCCACGAAATGTATAATACCGTTACATCCCTTAAAAACAGAAGTAAACAATGTTTTCACATTGTATAAACAAAAGATGCTCACCCGTGCTAGTCAACACTATGATGCTGGTCGGTTCTTTGTTGATGCTGATTTGTTTTAATCACACTACCACACTGCTGCTAAAAGAGCCAAATATTCTGGTCCCTAAAGTAGGTTTATGTAACCTCTGTAGATAATAGCAAAATATCATCTACATACTAGGTTTGTGCCGATAGACGATAGTATCGTGTTTTGACGATCGTCAGACATATGGCTGATAGTGGGCTTTCGTGACGATAGTTATTATAATCATAGTTTCACAATACATTCACGTTGCGTGCTTTTCCTCACATAAGAGGGTTTGTGGGCTTCACTTGTGCGAGATAAATTCTAACTTGTTACTTCTGCTTAGACGTTATACATTTCACAAAGGAGGATTTTCAGCACTATGTATGTGCAACCCACCCCGTCCACAATTTTTTTTTACTGAAACTGGTCCGCAGTGTAAACATGGCCTGCCTAAAGCATTAGTGCTTAGCCATGTTTCTTCATCACACTGTCAAGTACAATCCCATAAATCAATTCTAAAAACAAAGCACCCAGAAGGCCAAAAATTGCTGGTAAAACTTACGTAAAACTAACGTTACCCCCCTCATTTATTCAAGCACAGCTGTCAGCCGGACAACATGCTCGCACAAATATCTTCACCGCTCTTAAAAAGGTTGTTAAAGACTCTACTTCAGTGCTTCTATAAAGTTCTCTTTTTAAAGCCGTCTGTCATCTTTCAGAGCTTTGCAGTTCATCACACTGGTCGCCTTGTTTTGTAGTTAACGCTGCCGTCCGAAAGGAATGTAAAGCTAATGAATGGCAAGCCCAGCCTCATGTTCTTTTGGCACTGCCATTGAGTGAAGGAGGGAAATGTTGGGATGCTTCATGCCTCGGCATTACTACAGGAAAACAGGAAATGCTGCAGGGTTCGAGCCAATAACAATGAAGTTATTATTTTTAAGCCATGTTGCCATGTAAATAGCAACAAACCAACACTTATTTTGAAGTCCCCCTGTGGTTTATAATTGTATTCCTTCAAACTTATCTTTGATAAATAAAATGTTAATAAATATTTTGATGAATACATTTTTTGTGAATATAATATCCCCATGCTTAAAAATAGCTTATTAAACGACATGTTGGAATACTTGATTATGATTTGCCATTCGCAACATTTGCAGGTTTGTTATTCCCAGGTAACACACGGCAACCCGGATCCTGCAAATAATTTTGACAGGTATAGTTTAATATTACACAAACATTTAATATAAATATGTCTTTGAATAACATATTTCAAATCAATATTTAATGCTCCTTACCTTCCTTATGAGGTGAATAGCTATGTAATAAGCGGGATAATGTACAGGCGGCGATAACCCCTAGTTTTGGGCGATATGCCCTATTTTAAGATTGTCAGACTGAGATCGTCGATACACAATAGTATCAGGGGGCGGGGCAGTAGTTTACTCATTCATTTGTTTATTTTTGACTCATTTATGACAAGTCACTTGATTGGTGGACAAAAAAGAAACAAGGGCAACACTATCATGACCGCAACCTTCTTAAAACTGAGGCCATTAATCCGGGTGCGTCATAAAGCCCAGGCGCTCTATTTTTACACAAATAAATAATGTTTTAGGGTTGTGCTGATTGACGATAGTATAGACCTTTCTCACAGTAACCGGAAATACGTAATCGTCGTGTAAGCGGAGTTCCTGTCAAGCGTCAACACACTAGAAAAACATAAACCCGGGCAAGTTTAAAATGGATCAAAGAGTCTACAAAACTTCGTTAACGGATTTGCCAAATATTACATTTGCTGATGTGACACGACTAATGGAGGAAAACTTTTTCCATGAAGAATTTGTCCATAAATTTCTAGGTAAGTAGAGAGCGAGTCTAACTGTTACTGAACTGTTAACTAAAACGACACATTATAAGTCTCGCCGGATAGCCTGAATCCACGTCTGTATACCTTCACCATCAACAGGGAATTTATGGAACAGATACGGCTTTTTAGATTGCCTTGACTGCGGAGGAAGTAGATTTCCGCGACGATTGCGTAGTTCCGGTCATAAATACGGAAGTTGTGAGAAAGGTCTATTGATAGTATTGACGATCGTCACATGCAATACGTTCTTTTCCTTGCATGAGAGGGTTTGTGGGCTTCACTTTGTGCAAGGGAGCTTTCTTACACGCACGTGGACTAGGGATGTCAAATTATGCATTTTCCCATATTCGATGATCATTTAAATTAACGATCATCAATCGAATAATCGTTAACAGTAATAGTGCAATAAGCCATTACAGCAGTGGCATATAGCCAATGACATAAAAGTGTGCATAAAAACGCCAGCTTCCTCATGCGAATTAAAAGATTTAATTTTGTCTAAATAACATGCTAGTTGGATTGTTAAATGAGTCAATGTAGTTGGTGTTTTGATAAAAATCATCAATTTAATCTTGTAGTGAAATATAATGACTAATAGACACAGTAAACTCCGCCTCATAACGGGCACTCCGCACAGTCGCATGAAAGTCTATGCGTCCAAGACAAAATAAAAGTTTCATTATCATCAAGTGTTCTTTTTCTAGTTGTTCACCTCGCTTTTCGAGTCATTGATACACAGCTTGTTGTAATTATGTCCAAGAAGCACACAAAGGACACTTTTCCCGTCGTCACCTCAGCTTTAGACCTGCGGCGCACTTTCAGCAAAGATGCTTATATTATGAAGACTTCTACCTTCCATTAAAAAAACCCACAACAGTGGTTAGCGTGTAGCGCCTCAGCAAGTCATGATGATGATCAATGATATATGTTGCGGGCGTTCAGAGTGTAACTACAGTCAGTTACAGTTTACATTTAACAGTTTCTTGTCAGAATTTAAGTTTTACAATTTAATCTATTTATTAAAAACGGCTTCTGGTCTCCTTCCCTGTGTAATGCAGCGTTAGCAGCATTGCTATGCTAATCTTGCAGGCTTCCCTGAAGAGGGTCTTTGCTTTCAGTATCCTAACTGTGTTTCGATTTTCGGCATCGGACCCTCTCAGATCCACTGCGGATGCCATTTCGTTGCGTTAGCCGCCAGACTCGTCTCGAATGAGGTTAAAAAGTCCAAGTGTGTGCATGGCATCGAGCATCGTTGTGATCATGGCTAGTTTAACTTCTTAGCGCTTGGTTAGTTTTTTCACCAGCTGTGTATGTGCTTTGCGCAGGCGCCGGACACACGTGCTTGCTTTTTCGACAATCGTTAAGTTTTATCGATTTAATTCTTATCGACAATTAATCGAAGAGCGATTAATTATTAACATCCCTAACGTTGACTCAAGTGCGCGTCTTGGACTCTTGCCCGGACCTGAATGCGCGTGGCATAAACTCCTTCTAGCACCTGAACTTGTAATATGCGCGGCTCTGACATTACCTTGGACTGTTGTTTCTCGCCAAAGGGTTAAAACCAGCAAGTTTATTGTTCCCACTCCCTGGCACAGGAAATTTTAGAGCATCTGGACTTAATGGCGCGGATGGATTAATGGCATCTGTTTTAAGATGGTTGCGGTCATGACAGTGTTGCCTTTGCTTCTTTATCTCCACCAATCAAGTGACTTAAAAAAAGAATAATTAAATAAATGCGTTAACTACTGCCCTTCCCCTTGATACTATTGTGTATCTGCAATCTCACAGGCTGACGATCTCGAAATGGGGCATCTTAAAAGCAGCAGTCATAAAACAATAATAAACTTTAGTTTTCCCCACGTAGGAAAGGAGGTGACAGTATGAAGGTAGTCTTTATGTTTAAACAAGTATTGATGGCTCAGTATCTGCGCACTAACATCCAACGCTAGGGATCAGCATACAAAACACAGCAACAGATGGTAACCAAGTATTTTTTTTTAAGTTCGAAGAGCATTGAGCCAGTGTTTAATACAGAATTAAATTATATAAAGTTGAACCTTTGTTTAAAAAACGACTGGGATGAGCGTCTGTTAAGAGCATTGGGAGTAGGTGTTGGCGAGCTAGAAATTGAATGCTTGCTAACACAGAGATGGCAATACGCCCGCGGTCGCAGCTATCCACTAAAAGTGTGCACTAAAAGCCCTTTCTATCATCTGTTCCTCACTTTAACAGGCTGTTTTTTCTACGGCCTACTTTGTGAGGAAATTGATCTGTTAAATGTGTCAAGGATAAGAATCAGAAAAAGCAGAAAAGTGTTCGTGTGCAGCGCGGCCGACAAGGCCATTCGAGGTTTGAGGTGTATAATTAGACACACGGTTACCGCACTGAACGATTTTTTCGCCCACCCTACTTCTGTCCATCATGTACTGTGACTGAACCTGAACAGGAAAAAGTTATAACGTGTTCACGTAGCTAAGTTGGTTAAGCACCGCATTAGCATTAGCGATAAATGTATAGCTTGAACACTGGATAACATTGTGTAGATGTAAAAATAAGGGGATTAAGAATAGGGAGAAACCATTTCCAATCCCAATAATTTGCAGTGTGTAATTCATCCCTTACGTTGCAGAAGAATGGTGGCTGGGCTATAAATACTGTCATGAGAGGCAGGACAAAGTTATCCAACCACCTTGAAGAATTTCATTAAGGAAAGAGAGCACCATCACGGCACAAACCCAAACAGTTCACAAATTTTCCTCAAGCATCAAAGCAGCATGATGGCACACAGCCCACGTTGCTCGTCCTTCGCACCTTAAGCTCCTTTGAGACCACCTGGCCCGGTTTGGCTCTGGCCACTGTGTGGGGCAGCGCGTGCTATTCAAATAACAGCGCTCTCTACAGGCCAGTGGTAATATGGGTGTTGCTTATGTAAGAAGAATAGAATGAACACATGACCAAGTAAAATCCAGTCTCATTAAACATTAGATCACCGGCTGTTGATTTCACTGAAACACTGTTTTGCAAAATTCTGATCCTGGCCTTGGTCTCATATCTGTATGAAAACGAAAATGCAAGCAAAAACCACACAAGCGTGCAGTTGAGAACGCAACTGCAGCGTAAATGTTAATTATAAGAAATTAGTAGAGATTAGTTACAAAAAAATCAGCTCACTGACTGTCAGCATTGTCCAAAACATGATCCACTTCTCTCAAAGCAGAGCAGCGGCCAGTTTTGTGATAAAAGCTGTCTATCAGCTCTCCTAACATGGACAGAAGTGACAGGAAGGCACCCTCCAGCTCCAGACAGAGCTGTCACAACGGAGACATGGTCAAGTCTACATTGCCTTATTTGATCATGACGGATGTCTGAGGTTAACAGCGTGTTCATATCTCCATTATGCTCAGCATTTGCACAGAACCCCAGTGTTTCAGCCCAGAGACCTGATGTACATACGGTCTAAGAGTTTCGGCACCTGCTAGGTAGAGGTCCGAAGTTCAAATCCTCTTGTTTGCATTGCCTATGGAAACCACCGTAAAGCTTTGTGTGGGAAAAGAGCAGGAAAAGAGAATTATGGGACTGATCTGTGAACAGTCTTTCTGTTGCTCATAAAGTGGTAAGGTCATGATTGGGACTCATCAGAGTGCACCGCTAAAAAGATGCTTTCAGGAGATATTTGTGAAAAATTAAACACCACAATTGGAAGTTAAAAGTGTGTGTAGAAGCCAAGCCCTTCTTGAAGCATATGTGAACCAAAGTTTCATCTTACACATTAAAGCCAAGAACATAGCAATCCAAAATACAGCCAATGTTCACATATTGTAAACAATACACTCATATACTCATATCGCGAGACTGTTTTTCTTAAGCAGCTTAAATTAAATTTGCTTGTTTCAAGGTAACTGAACGTAAGACTGGCCATCACGTACATGTGCATTCATCGGCAGATTTTTGTAACCGTGTGTACTGTGTATGCGTAGGTTGCGTATGCGCAAAAAAGAAAAAACTGTAATATGTAGCCTAGGAGATGCATTGCATTTTGTCGCAATATGCATGTGTCGAACGTCTGTGTGCACGTATGAGTCAAATAAACTTTGCTTTCTAAGGCGATGCGTTCGACCATGCGCATACATTTACGTACATGTAAAATGATTATTAATCATGCGATTCTGCTTGCTACTATGCTTCTCAATCAATTACGGTGAAATGACGGCACATCCAAAAGCCAGAGGGCGCTCTCGTGCAGAAACTCAATATTGCGCGTTTCTGGAAAAAATATCGACCGATATATCGGAATTGAAAACCAACAAACATTTGTATCGGTAACGGCCTTAAAAATCCTTTATCGGTTGGGCTCTAATTTTATAATGACTATGTTTGAAGAGTGTTGCTTTTTCAAATGCTTGTTATAAACGACTCAAACTCAGCTATTTTAGATTGATAAGGACTTCCTACTGATCAAGAGCCATAATCCATGATGGAGCTGTACAAACATCGCCTTTGCGATTCAGAATAAATTTCAGACAGAAATGATCACAATGAAACATCCCAGCCCTAATGTATAGTAGGGCTGTCACTTTTGAGAAAAATCAAATTCGAACGGATTTCGAATATCATGCAATGTATCCGGATATATTCGAATATCTGCCCCCCCCCCCCCGGCGCGCATCAAAAACCCACCGTAATGGAGATTCAATCACAAAATTATTAACAGTGACAGTCATAAACTGGGCTGTCTGGATTACCTTTTTACTTAATGTTTGAAACAGCAGGTTATCAACTTATGAATACAAAACTTATATATGAAAAAACGGTTCAGAACAGTTACAGACAATAACGTGACAACTTAAACAGCAGCAGGAGTATATAGGAGCAGACCTGCCAACCTTGGAATTTTTTTTTGAGTACAGTAGCATCGGCCGAAAGGACAGAACACGGGTTTTTAACATATAATTTAACACATGCACATGCACGCACACACACCTTTTGGTAACTTTCAAGGTAACATGCTGCACATTGCACTCACTTTTTCCCCATCCTGCCATAATCTGCTTTAAAAATAATTATAAATGTAAATAAAATCATGTTTAACTAAATTTGCCTTACATGGTGATTAATAACATTATTAATGTTAAATACTGTATTCTCCAAAGTTTAGCATGTCTGCACAAACACTGTTAAAAGTGATATTACTGTTAAATAGTGGGAGATGGTTAACCCACAAATTACATTCTGTTATCATTTACTCAACCTCATATTGTGTCCAACCTTCATGATTTCTTTCTTGAGTGAAACACACACAACACAAATTGAGAAAAACATTGTTGTTTTTCCCTGACTAGCAAAAAATACAATGGAGTGGGCACCAGACACTGTGGTTATCAACACTCTTTAAAATAATTTGTGTATCACACAATAAAGAAACTCATAAATGTTTGGATGGTCTGTTCTGTTATGTAAACTATGACTGAATTACATGTTTTAAGTTAACTATACCTTTAAGTCAGTATTTTAGAGTTAACACTGCTTTAAATTCAACCATAACTGTGACAGTAGTGCTGTTAACTGTGTGTCTGTCTGTAATTTATTGTAGCTTTGTTTACAGTGCAGTACAGTACGGCATAGGCACCTTTCACGTGGGCGCTCGAGACACGAGATATTCTCCATTTATAAAACTTTATTTGATGTGGTTTGTATATGACGTTTTATTTTATTGACAATTATCAAGAGCGCGTTATTTCAGAACGCATTTAATCCGCTTCATTCGGATGTCAGGTGGATTCCCTTCACTGAGAGTGAACTTTACGTTTTTATTTGACTATAACTGGATGCTCTCCCCATGGTAAAATCATGGTACTTTTTCGTAAGCGCTCAATTATAAATGATGCTCATTTACAAATCAGAAGTAATGTTAGCGCATCTTGCGGTCAAGTGCACGTTATGAAACGGAGCCCGCGCGACAGTCGACTTCAAAGGATTAAGCTAATGCATTATTTCATTATTTGCACATCCACCCTGACCAGTTTACCTTAGCGGGTCAGACGTCTTGACTCTCCGTTGAAAAAGATGGTCAGAAACTGCGGGTGGAGGAAGGAGATCATCACGCTGGATTTTGTGATTCCATCGATAGCAGACTCTTGTTACTGATTGGCCATAAGACTTGTCAATCATCCCCACTTTCTATGTGGTGGATGAGCCCAGTGCTATGATTGGACATATTTTTCTTTTTTCTGTTGCTTCTTTTGAGTACTTCGCGCGGCAAAGGGCGTCATCAGGTTTTTGCGTAGTTTAGAGTGACAAATCGTACCACCGTACTTTGAGGTCAAAATGAGTACCTGCTACGCAAAATGCGTACAGGTTGGCAGGTCTGTAGGAGCCCAAACGGTATTCGCGCCCGCAGATTTCGGCAGAAAACTCCGCGGATTTCTGCAGATTTAATGCCCGTCATTTACAAGCTCACATATCCCGCGCTTGAGCGTGTTTGTGAGAAGTAATCATTGACAACAAGGACACATACATAGCCGTTTGTGAGCCGCGTTTGTGAGCCGTCAGTGGAGAGTACATTAACCCTGCGCGTGCTGTTTGCTCGCCCGTTTTCAATGATAGAGAGCACAAACCCTTTGATACTTGAGATGAAATCAAACTTACCGCTGAGTTAAGCAGATCTCACTTGACTCTGTCGTCTATGTGACGCGTGACAGTCAGCACATTATCATTTAAAATCCGTTTACAAGACAAATGCTGTTGTTGTTTAATATAAAGTTTACATTGCGTTGTAAAAATAATAAAATTATCTTCATTCATGCTAATTTCATAATGCGAACGTATTAACACAGCTTTTATTCTGCTATAATATTTAACACTATAAACATTAATATGTCATTTTATATACAAACTATAATTCTATCTTCACATGCACATTAGGTTCATGTTAGTCAAATTTGATTCCCTCTCTTGCGCACAGTTGCCGTCGTCGGTCTCACTCTCAGCCTCCTTCCTATTACGAGGTGTTACTGTAAAAAATGCATTACATATGGCATTTAAAAAACCGGATGGTTTATTTAAAGTTCGAATACGGATATTTCACGTCATGTTCGAATGCATATTCGAATATCGAATAAAAAGTGACAGCCCTAATGTATAGCATCGATACATACAGCCGCCTTTTACTGCATACCCAGCTAGCCCAAATAAAAGTTGTGCTCGACTTCGGTGTAAACAGACTGGTTTATGACATTACATTTCAAAGCATATTACGGCGCAATCTGCTCTTGAATCGATCTTGTATTACTTTAATGTCATACGCTAATCGGTCTGCACTGGCAAAAGAAAAAAAATCCAACTGTAAAAGCAACAGTTCTATTAATATAACTTACATAATATCTTAAATGGCTACTGCACTTTATTTGAACAATCCATTATAGCATTAAACAACACATATGCCAATGTATGCAACAACAAAAATTTAAAGCATCTCTGTGGACCCTGAATTTCAATTACCATGTCGCAAGGAGAACATCTCTTCATTGGGTAGCATTCATGAGATTAACATTTGTTAAAGATCCCCTCACCGGAATGAAAGACACAGCAAATTTAGTGAATAGTTCCTGATTACAACACCAGAAAAACTCTTTATAACATTTTATAAATGAGCAATCATGCTTGGAAGAGGTGTTACACTACTGTTGGGGCAATCAAAGGGGCAGTTAGTGTCCCAATAGTACATATATGTTAAGTTTTATTAACAGATAATTTATTATAACATGTTAAAATTGCCACTTTCTAGGTGTGAGCAAAAATGTGCCATTTTTGGGTGTGTCCTTTTAAATGCAAATGAGCTGATGAAATGGAAACACTGATCACCATAATGGAGGTTTGTTAAGGTTGCCAAAATATGCAAGAAAAGCACAGCTACCAAACATAGTGCTGACCAAAATTCACATCTCTGTAATTTTGGGATGGTTGTTGATGCGATAAATTCTACAAAGTGGAATATATTTTTACATGCAAGTGAAAGCCTTATGGGAGATGTCACAATCATCTTTATGAAAATAAAAATACATTTCAAAAGCAGGGGTTTCCTGAAAATAAACAGCTGTACAAAATGCAAAATGGTTGGAAATCTTACGTCTTCATATCTGGCAGAGCTTCTGTTGCAAAGCCTCTGACAAGCTTGGGAGGTGATTCATTTAATTTAAGAGTCGCATAATTGTTTACACAGGGTCACCAACATTTCAAAACTTAATATCTAATGTAGAAACTGATAATTGAAATTTAGTCAGATTCTATCACTATTTTGTTCATGTAAAACATCAAACTTTAAGTCAAGCGACACTTTGGTAAACTCTATCTGCCCCTTTGTCAGTTGCGTTTGCACACGCTCAGACAAGCATCTCATAGACTATGTTCACATTGTCCGTTTAAATCCAATTTTTCTAAATATCCGACTTAAAGGGTACAGAGAATGAAAAACCATTTTTACCTTGTCTTTGTTGAATAATGGTAGTCTACCAGCATTCACAAACATAAAAAAGTGCTAGACATGCTAAACATCTCAGTCTCATAGAAATTCCTCTTTTAGAAATGTCAGCCAGAAAACAGCCCAATCTGAAAAACTGATGCTTATGACATCACAGGCATCTAACTGCCCCTTCACTTTAAAATAATTGGCTACATTTTTAGAGTGGAAGCAAAGTCAGCCAATCAGTAATGAGATTGGAAGTTAAGCCAGTAGGGGGGGCCAAATAGGTGCAAAACCACTTGTTTAAAATCCCCCACCCTAATAGAGCTATCTGAGAGAGGTTTTTAGGAAGCTTTTAAGGCATTACAGACCCAAACAAAAAAAATTTTGTCTACATGTCACATCACAGAACAAGGATAAATACTCCGTTCAATCATTCTATGTCACCTTTAAATGACTGACTGTCCACACTGAGTATCACAACTGTTCAGATCCAATTTGTGTGTCCTGTGGTGCTTTTCCGTTTTCAGGAATAGCTGCATTGGTTTCTATAGCAATGATGTTGCATGGAGTTCTTTGAAATAAGTCTGCTCGAGTTCATGCAGTGCTGCGTATTTGCGGGCCGATATTTGCGAGTTTTATGTGTATCGGCATCGGCCGATACGTGGCTGCCTCTTAAAATAGGCTGTATCGTCCACCCCTACTTTGAAGAAATTTTTGCATTACACAGTAAAGTGATTAAACTGCAGAGAGGTGAACTTGAATTATCACAGTCAATTTTGAAAAAAAAAAATGGCTTATCGCGAATTTAACTCCTACTGATGTTATTTAAAATGTTATATAAATAATATGACACAGCAAGCACTTCTGATTTATTTCTGTCAAGTTTTAAACTATACAAACACACAATACTTCCACAGACTTTAAAGAGTAACTAAACCCCTGGTCAGAGCCTGACTCCACCCACTGCAATATTTGAAAAATGCAAGAAAAGTGGGCAGATCCCAACGGATATAGAGGGGACGAACTAAGTGTGTGGTGAGATCGTAACAAGGGCGTGGTGAGCTTGAACCTGCTTACGTCACGAGTCATTTCTTGGACCCAACATCCAATAGGAAAATTCAACTGCAGTAGCCACCGTTCAACCTGAAGAGGGCAGCACTCAGACGTTTTTACACCATATATTGTAGTATTGAAACACTTTATATCCAAATGTCAAAAAACTTACTAAAATCCATGAACAGCACTAATAAAGCATCATTCTTACAGATCACTAACTAAAAAAAGTTGGTTTAGGGTTTAGTTACTCTTTAAACTGCAAAAAGCAAATCCTTGTCTGAGGATTGGCCAGTAATGTTTTAAAGGAAAGGTTAAGGAAATATACATTTTATGCATTTTCAACACAATCTCGTGGTTAGGATTGCACAATTAATAAAAAACTAATCTGGATTACAAGTACGGGTGACACAATAACATAATCGCCAAAAGCCACAATTACAGCTGTCCATTTGTGGTCATTTCTGTGCATTTAGGCAGTATGTTTTTTAAATTGACAAGTTGACATTTTTCCTCAGATTTTTTCCTTAAATTCCTAATTATTTGTTATTTACATATACATATCAGTGTTTCCTCTAGGATTTTTTTCAGCTGTGGCGGCAGGGGGCGCCCATGATGATTATAAATGTAAAAAAAAATGTAATGTAGAATATAGGCTACAGTAAACTAACATGTATTTTTTTTATAATTTTCACGCTGTCATTTACTTTTCCTTATATTTATAGCATATTGCTTTTCTATGTTTGATCTAAACTGTATTTTCTTAAAAAAACGTTACACAGCTACGTACGTAGTTTGGATATTTCATTGTAGTTTTAATGTAGTGTGCATTGCAAGTTGGTCCTCGTGTTTAGCGTACAGAGCTGTTACAAAGTCATGCAGTCCTGTTTGATAATCCGCACCGCTGTGATTGACAGAACAACCGACCAGTTATCCGACATCAGCAGCAATTTTATTTCACACCCGTACCATTTGACATAAAGACTGTGACCCCGAGCCGGTCACACCGCAAATCGCGCAGTTAAATATAAACCATTACCGGTCTTCAGACAGATCTTAAACACAAATAAGCAAGGGACATTTAAAAACGAGTCGAATTTTGGTCTTGGATGTTAGACCCGCATTTTACTCTTGAGTCCACACCTGCATCTACAACACAAATGACACGCAAATAGCCTATTACACCCGTTAGATCAAATATTATGCGGTTCACCAGCGGGTACCCCGACCCTGCTGTTTCGTCTGAAAACAGATAAAACAGTCTCACCGTCTGCCTCAAGTTTCTATTACCAACGTTCTTCTTTTCCACGGGAATAATGTAAGTTTCCTTACAAACAGATTCGACTATTAATGTTTTGCAGTCGCATATAAGTAGTATTCAGTATTTAGCCTTTTGTTTTTGGACAAATATCTTATCATTTAATGTGAAACTTTGTGAGTGTCGATCTAAAGCACAGACGATTGACTGACAGCTGAGCGCTCAGCAGTGCGCTGCGCTTATAGCCTATACTGAATAACTAATGGCCCGATAAGTTGATAATATGAGTACAGTGATTCCAAATGAATGTCCAAAAAACTCGTAATATGTTAAATCAAAAGTTTAATAATGTCTTTTCTCGCAGCCCTGCGCTGTGTTGGTGTAGATATGCGCCGGTGAACGTCATATGCGTGATGACCTTGCAGCTTAAATTACCCTAAATTTATAGTCATAAAGATAAAAGTAAAACAACATTCGAAACTTCAAATGATGTATTTTTATTTGTGTAAACTCACAATAAGGAGAAAACCTTGTGCTTATTTATAATCATTAAAAACATGACGTGCTTTCTGTTGGTTTGGTTTTAGAGCGCGTCACAAAAAAAGAACAGAAACTCAAATACTTTTTTATTTGTTTTGTCAATTTAATAATTATTTAAGTGCAACATATTTCGTATAGGCTTATTTATTTTATTATTATTTCTCAAAACAGAAACGTAGCTTAATAATCCTCTGTTGATTTAAATCTATTTGTGCATGAAGCTAAACCCATGGAGGAAATTATGATATTTTAGGAGATTTATTTATAAATGAGTGAACAACGCAAATCCAGAAAGGAATTTATTTCTAGACAGCCAGTCTCGCAGAGCGGACATTTCGGTAGCTTTTTTGCGAGCTGACGCTGTGGGTTTTGTCTAGAAGGGATACAGCAAATGCCGAAAAGTTAAGGATTAGATTTGGAGGTAGGATTATTAGGATGAAAACAGCGGTTCTGGCTAAATTGGATACAAATACATCCTACAATCGTGTGAAATTTTGTGTTTAGAGTTGGGTTTGGTTAAAGGATTAGGATAAAACAGTGCTCATCCAACGAGATTTCGTTTGCTGTATCCCTTCTATCCACAACCGCAGGCGTGGCGGGGATGTTTTAGGAGTGGCGGGCCGCCGCGGTTGAATGTATATAGCGGAAACACTGCATATACATTATTTAGTTTTTGATGTTTAAAATTTACCATGCAGCTGCTTCGCAGAAAAGTATTAAACATTTCAAAACCTCAATGTAAAATCTTTTCACCGACAATCCTACCTGTAATTACAATTTCAGGTGAATAATCAGCAATTATGATTTTCGTCATAATCGTGCATACCTACTCATGGTAATTCGTAACTATGTTACAAGGTGGCTAATTAAGAATTCGTACAATCTCTTGTACTTTTTAGCACAATCTGCTTTCGCCCCAGTGACGTTAGGTTTAGGTTTGGGGCTTCATTCTTGCTTTTCCAAATAACATACAATTCGTAATATTTAAGGCAGTCTGGTTATGAACTTAATAATCCCTGTTGCTAAAACACCTGGAATAAACAGCTGCTTGAAAAGTTACATGAGTAATATTTAAATAGGGTGATTTCCTTTTGAAAACATCCCATATACATCACTTAAATATTCCATTATCCAACTTCCGTTGTAAATGTTTCACCAACCGGTCCATATTTCAGCACAAATGACTGAAACTCACACTTCTGTTCATCTCTCCCAATCTGTCCTTCCCATCAGCTCTGTGTTTCTACTTTATGATCCATTTTATAATGAGCAGTTCATTTTGTGGTTTCAGACGGAAAAACTGGCCTGACTAATAGGAAATGAATGAAGCTGTCAGTGTCAGATATCACTGCTCACCAACCCACTGAGTCACAGGCAAGAACGCATCTTGCACTTACAACAACCAAACTTCACATATTGATATGGCACCCAATTCCCTTTTCCTGACAGTTACCAGGGTCCAGTGTGCAGAGCTCTCATTCCCTCATAAAGCAATAGTTGTCCACAATTTTTGAGATAATTCAACACGGTAATAATGTTAAGTAAAACAAAAATGCAATGGTTACCAATATGTGGCACAAATGCATTTGGTAATACTGCCAAAATTGATGTTTTACACTTCAGCGTATAGTTGGGTGATAATTGATTTTTTCTCATTCATTTGAAAATTAGAAATATTGGGTCTCATTCATTAATAATTGCGTATGTTTTTCATATTTTTACACGCACTTGAACTTCTCATGAAAACTTTCTTCATACACGTGGGTGCGCACATGAATTTGTTCTTATAGTTGTTCTTACGTTAGTGAATTTGGAGGGTCCTTCGTGAGCAGATGTGTGCACAAGGTTGGCAATTTGCATAAAACATGCCCATATCAGCTCCATATAAGGGATTTCTGCAGAACAGCTGGTCCACAGTAAATTTTAAGTCAGTTTGTCACCGTAGCAAAAGAGCTAGAAAAGAAATTCATGAACATATTTATTATATTCTGTTTCGCTTTGCATTTTTGATTTGCGAGGTTTTGCTGTCTCAAGCCGGTGATTTGTGTCCAGTAACAAGAAGTATTGGATGCGATAACAAAGACCTGTATTAATAAGACATTTAATTAATATGACAGAGACGCCCATCTCTATCTAAAATAAAACGGATAGGAGATCAAGTGATTGACGTTTGGGTTTTGCATTACATTTACATAATGTTTACATTAGGCATTAAGCAGACACTTTCATATAGGAGCGGTATCCCTAGTATAATAGGCTATAATATGTATAATAACTAGTAAAAAATAATAATAAAATGTCTACAAGAATAACTTATACGGCATTTGGTCATTAAGAAGTCCTTATCAATCTAAAATCACTATGAGTCGGAGTCGTTTATAATGTGCGTTTAAAAAAGCAACACTCGTTAAATAAAAATCATTCAAAATATTCTTTATTATCATAAAAATACCTGAAACAATTTGAAGAACAGCGATATTAATATTCCTGTAGACATTTCCTGGAATAGCGTTTGTAATGCTACTTCTTCTGTGGCACAAAGGGAGTTTCTGCATGAGAGCACTAAATTCATTTAAATTCATTCAGTGAGAAAACGCGCATTTGCATGGTTAATCGTTAAACCCCCGCATAAATAATATAGAAAATATGATAATATTAAACACAATAATGTACATTTTATATATCAACATTATTATATACATTATATAACTATAGCCCATTATTTTATTATTACGTACATGTGATATTTGTTGTTTTTGAATTTTTTCGTACCTTTTGAAGAAATTTTGATACTAAAGTTTTTTTTAATCATGTTTGTTCGTGAAAACGTTTGTACGCATATCTCACACACAAATTTGTGCATACGCATGCTTACTGAATGAAAGTAGGTATTATAATAATACCGCCCTTTAATCCGCACTATCCAACCACAGCACTGCCATTTAGTGCAGAGAGAAAGAGAAAAAAATTATTGACAGCACACTTGAGTTTCAATTTCAACATACCACCATTATGGTGATCAGTGTTTGCTTTTCATTAGCTCATTTGCATTTAAAAGGACACACCCAAAACACACCTAGATTTTAACATGCTATTATAAATTATCTGTGGGGTATTTTGAGCTAAAACTTCACATACGTACTCTAGGGACACCAAAGATTTATTTGACATCTTAAAAAAATCTTGTGAAATGCCCCCTTTAAATTTTCATGCAAAGCATTAACTATTCAGCTGACATTTCCATAAAATTTGAATGCATGATAAAGCGAATTTTTGTCTTCTTCACCTCATAAGTTACACAAACCGCAACACAGTTTGGGGACATGACATCTGATTTGCATTTGTCACACCAAGTTACTATACATCCTTCCTAAAGCAACTTTAGTATCCAGTACAGATTTGACTGCACATCTGCATATTTATTCAATACGCTATGCAATAAAAACCACATCCTTGCAAAGATGCAATTCACACAGTGGTAGTCAACCACTCAAATTGACCCATAAGTGTGACTAACACAAACCTGACAGCTGCAAACACATTTTTACAAATAAACCACCAATTTATGAATGGACTTTATATTACGCAATACCCACGCGTTCGGTGCCATATACACATTTAAACACACACACAGAGAGAGAGAGAGAGAGAGAGAGAGAGAGAGAGAGAGAGAGAGAGAGAGAGAGAGAGAGAGAGAGAGAGAGAGAGAGAGAGAGAGAGAGAGAGAGAGAGAGAGAGAGAGAGAGAGAGCTGAGATTTATGTGGTGTTGCAAGCAAGGCCCTGTCCAGTTGTGGCCCTCACAGCTAAGCGCTAACGCCTTAGCACACTGCTAACGCATATCGCCTGTAAACTATGAGGTAAAATTAACAAAAAAATGCAATAAATATACGCCATTCACATAAAAAATAAAGGAAAGATCACGAATGCACAAAGACAAACCACCGCTACGCTAAAACTGAGCTGGTGTATTTAATACACATCAAAGTCCCCGTTAAAAGCAGACCTGTGGACTAGTTATATGTGAATGAGTGAGTTTAACGGCGGCGGAACTCATACCGAGAAGAAGCAGCTTTAGTTCCCGCCTCGCGTCGCGCTTATCCCGGCGAAGCTGCTTATCGATCTCCGCGTTGATTCGTTTCGACTCCTTGGCCTCTTCGCTCAGACAGCAGGCCATCATTGACTCCAAAGTCATCCCCGCTGCTTTTCTGAGCACAGCCCGGCCTCGTCGGGGGCTTCAAAAATCCCGAGAAAAATAATAGAATATCACTCGGTTCGTTGACAAAAAAGAGGGGTTACACGAAAAGATCCCCCTAATCCTCCTCCTCTGAGTAAAAATATTAAGGAGGACAAAAATGAGAGGAAGGTAAGGAGACGATCTGAGGGGGGCTCGAGTGGGGGAGGGGGCCGGGGGCCTCGCGGCGCGCTACTTTCGGTTGCGTCGCGGTGGGCGCGAGCCTCTACCCCGCGTACGGACCGCGACAAATCACGGAGCTGGGAGAAAAAGAAAAACAGAGGGGGGCGGACGAGGATGAGGAAGGGAGTATAGCGTCGGTGAGGAGGAGGTCCGGCAAATGATTGAAAAATCCAGGGCAAACTATCCTCGGGTGCGTGCGCGACACTCCCACAGCGGCACCGCGGCAGCTCACCACCAACACGGGTCCCGGTGAAAACGGGACAGGTCGCGCAGTCGCGACATCCACTTTTCCTCGTCTATCCGTTTCCAACAGAGACAGAATGATTCCTCCTCAGCGAAGGAGGAATCGCAGTCCGATCGGTGTCTCGCGATGAAACGTCACTGCTTTACGACGAATAACGCGTTGGAAAAATAGTTCATGTTCAAATATTTTCCCGTAGTTGATGACTGCCCCCAGTCACAAAAACGTAAAATAATTCTGAGGGGAGGAAAAGGGCCGTTGCCTTTAAAAATGGATCATAGCACTTTTGATAGCTTCTCCTCATACATCATCAGAGCTGCGTGAACGCACACAAACCTGATGTCAATAATTCCACACGGCTGGGATGATTGACAGGGAGAACGTGCTCGAGCGGGAAAGGAGAGGCGGGAACTGTGCGTGCACGCGCTCTGGAGGAGGATAACAGGAACTGTCAAGTTTGGTGGACTGCACGAGTCAGGCGTTCACAAAACCCTCACTGCCGGGGTGTGTCGCTTGTTTTCTGCAGGAAAACTGTGGACAGAAGTTGCATTTTTAATTTCAATTTTAAAGTGCCTTTTTGACATGGATGTGTGTAACTAAAATTTTTGGTAATGCATTATACATAAAATAAGAAACAATAACAGTATAAGAGGATAAAATGCATATAACATGGGAACATGGGTCTATAACGAGGGTGCTGAGGTCCGTGGTGGTATTGCCTGCATGGGGTCCTCCAAATATATATATTTGGGAAAAAAAAGAAATTAGGCATCCAACAAAAATGCATTATAGGCTAATAACAGAAATGATAAAAACTGAAATTAAGGTTCCCATATAAAATTATCTAAAACTTGATTAAAATTGTTAATCAGGGTTCCCATTTGAAATATATTCAGTAAATTTAAAATGATATGTAGTATGTTGAGTAAGTATGAAAAAATAATAAAAAAATGACATGTTTAAGTGCTATAATTGGGTCCCCAGTGCTTGTATTAACCTAGAAAATGAGATGAAAAACATACTAGTAACTCAGTTTTGGTAAACCATTCTTTACAAGCATGTGCAAATATAGGTAATTGAAATGTGGCTCCTATTGTGATGTCAAAAGGGGATCTTATTATAATAATACTGCCATTTAGTGCAGAGAGAGAGTGAGAGAGAGAGAGAGAGAGAGAGAGAGAGAGAGAGAGAGAGAGAGAGAGAGAAAATTATTATTTTAACATGCAATAATAAATTATCTATATAGTATATTGAGCTAAAACTTCACATATGTACTCTGGGGACGCCAAAGATTTATTTGACATGTTTAAAAAGTCTTGTGAAATGTCCCTTTTAATATTTTTATAACATAACTGTCTTAACAAAGTTTGTAAATTCATAATTTGATTTGATATATGTACTTGGAGACCCTGCTCCTCCTCTCTATCCATTAAGGGGTCCTTGGTCTGAAAATGGTCGAAGACATCTGACCTATAATATATAATAATATAACAAAATATAAAAACTTTTAAGATTTTAAACAAGTGCAGATGGAAAAAAACACTGTGGTGTTTGATGGATGCAGAAGTTTGTTTCTAAGGGTGCGATTGATCCGATCATGAAGAGCTGCAAAACTTTGGCATGAGGTTGGAGGTTTTGTCAGTTTCTCTTTCACCTTCTTATATTTATCACAGTGAAGGAGAAAGTTACATATACATTTATTATAACTAATATAAGTTTCTTATAATATACTGACAGATAAAAGTAAATGCATAACGATTAATCAATTAATCTATATCAGAATAAGATTTTTTTATTACATCATATATATGTGTGAAATGTGTATAAAACTTTGTATAGATAAATGCACACACATGCATGTATATATTTAGGAAATGTTGTGTATATACATTTATATATATATTCTTAAAATTATACATGCATGTGTGCATATTTTTATATACATTATTATTAGTTCACACACACACATATATGATGTAAACAAAAACTTTTATTCTGCTACACTGAAAAAAATTATTCATTCAATTTACTCAATTTTTGTAAGGTAAGTGCTTGCAATCAATTTATTTAAGCTACATTTAAACAAAAGTTTTTTTTTTTACTTTACTAATCTTTTTTGATTAAATGTAGCTTTAATAAATTGATTGCAACCACTACCTTAAAAAAATGGAGTAAATTGAATGAATATTTTTTTCAGTGTATTAATCGCGATTTATCGTTATGTATCCCTAGTAGGGGACCAATACCTGATCAAATGAATCTATTATTTATAATATTTATATATATATATATTTAAAAAATCTTTAAATAGAATTTGAAAATAATTGATATAACAGTTTAAATATAAACATAACTTCAGATTAGTGTGATTTTTATTTAACAAGTTATGGTCTGGTTATAACTGTACTGTAATTCATCAATCACAACTGTGAAACTCTGCCTACATCTAGTGGACAAATCGTGCACTACATGTTCCTCGTGTCTTGGCCTAATGTAACATACTTTTGTCAGCCAAACTCCCATTGTCCTAAATTATTTCCTACCCTGAGATTTAAAGTAGTATTTTACATAGTTATTGTTATTAGTGTATAGGTCCGTTTTTTTACCTCCATCTGGTAATTGACACATTAAAGGGATAGTTCACCCAAAAATGAAAATTCTGTCATCATTTACTCACTCTCATGTTGTTATAAACCTGTATTAATTTCGTTGTTCTGATGAACACAAAGGAAGATATTTTAAGAAATGTTTGTAACAATACCGTTCATGGACCCCATTTACTTCCATAGTATTCTTTTTCCTACTATGGAAGTGAATGGGGTCCACATATGATTTGGTTACAAACATTTCTCAAAATATCTTCCTTTGTGCTCATCAGAACAAAGAAAATTATATTATATTATTATGTTATTTTTGGGTGAACTATGCCTTTAAACATATCTGATTTATTGTAGTTTTGTTTAATTGGCATGCATATTAAATAAATATTATTTTTGTTCTTGTTTTTTTTAAATGATTTGTTTATTTTATGATCCAATTGTAATAAATTAGTTATTCATCATCTCACGAACCCCCTGCAGTTCCCTGATAAACCACCATATGAAGAGATCACATACAGTGCTGTATTGTAATCCAAATAAAATGCTTATGCTTAATTGATAGTTGTAACATGCCTAATTTATCATACAGATTATGAATAAACAGAGAACCAAATGTAACAACTTTATTAGTTCTTTGTATTCATTTATAAATAAAACACATATGTAGACATTAAAAACCACACAACTATTTTTAAAAGGCCATTATTGCTTTCTTAAGGTAAATGTACTTCTGGTAAACACATTTATACAAATGAAAAATGTAATTGAAAACAACAACAAAAAGTTGTGTAATCATTTTGTGTCTATTCTGACCAATTATATTGACCATGATAAGCATTTTAATATCAGGAAAGCATCTATATATTTAAAAGGTGAAATTTGCTGAGAAATAAACTTTGCAACTGTATGAACTGGAAGACTGAGATTCATTTGAAATGGATATGTTTAACATGATAATGAAGGTAAATGAGTCCGGCATACATGGGAAAAGGTCCTGATGACTTTTCTTAAATAAAATATGCAATATAGTCTGAATAAATAATAGTTGCTGTATGCAGAAAGTGAGGAACAATTAAATATTCAATAGGCAATCTTCATCTTAAATGAAGTTTAATAGTTTGGGTTAGAGATTGTGTGTTGTTTACATAATGCATGAGCAGCACTAAAGGAGATCATTGGCTTAGTTAACAACACTAATAATATTCAATGTTATACAAATCCATAATAGGAATAGTAGTTTGGAAACAGTTTACAAGAAGGTTGTGATTGTTAACAATTAGTTACTGCACTAGATAACATGAACTATCAACAAACATCTAGCTTTTATTTATCTTAGTTTGCTTATTTTGGCATTCACTATAAAATCAAGTGTTAACATTAGTTAATGCACCACAAACTAACATGAAGAACTGTATTGACATTATGTCAGGTTCATAGTCTGTTCCCCATTCTGTCATCCACATTACGTACTAAATTTCCCATAATCCTCCCTCACCAGAACTGTGTTTGTAGTTATCCTCACCTGTCATCATTACCATTCTCATCTTCATTTGTCTGTTTCATCCTTGGTTGTCTGTTTGCGTCATTATAATTTTAGATTTTGTAATTGTGCCGTCATTCCTGTCATTATATTATCAATTATACGTTAATGTTTCGTGATATTTCATATTATTAAAGTTTATTCATACTCAGTTCATTCTTCTCTTCCTCCAAACACATATCATGACACATTTACTAACATTATCAATAATTAAAAAACTACAGAATATTGTTTATTGATTGTTCATGTTAGTTAATGCATTTACTAATGTTTACTACTAGATCCTTATTGTAAAGTGTAAGCTGTATTTTAAAGGCAGTCTATTGTAAAGTGGAATAATATTGGATATTATCAGCACAGGCTTTAAACAGTAGAGGGCAGTGAAAGTTTGTTATGTGGTCAATATTGTTGTACTGAAGTTATACGTTTCTTCAAACAAAAGATGGCACTGCTTCACTACAAATGCTGTTTGTTGTCTCACGCTCTTAAAAATAAAGGTGCTTCACAATGACATATACATCTTTGTTTTTTTTTTTTTTTGCTGAAAGAACCTTTAACATCTGAACCTCTCTGTTTATACAGTTAATGAAAGACTCGAAAGTTTTCTCATAGGCCTATTTAAGTCTCAATAATTTAATATGTTACATACACATCTCACATTGTTGGATGCTTCTCCATTGTGCAACAGTAAACAATTTCTTAGTGAACTGAATGTAGCATCATATATGCTTGACACAATGGCTTCCATAATGCTACTCTTAAAAATAAAGTTGCTACAAAAGTCTATGCATACTAGAAACTTCCAGGCATGTGTGCTGAGGCAAGTTAGAGGTAAAATCTAGGTGTGTCCCAAATCACACATTTATGCACTGTCGTATGCCATTTTTTTGTTTAAATAGTGTAACACAAATAAAGTGTACTTTAAGTACCCAGATGATGCACTGATTCAACGAAAATGTGCAATGTTGGACACTTCATGCACTCAATGGTTGTGGCTTTGCTTTTTGTTACTGAAGAAAAGAGGGGCCATCAGATACCATGAGAGAAAAAAGTTTAACTGCGGAAACGATTACACCTGTTTACACTTGGCATTAACATGTGTTTTCGTCGATCGGATCACAAGTGGACGAGAGAGACACATTACGTTTACACCTGGTATTTAAATCCGTCTCTTTTGTCCACTTTCGACCGCATCTGTCCTGAATACTGTGAGGGGGTGGTCTGTGAGACGGTGGGCGAGTCTCTCTGCTGTCATTCAAACGCGAGCGGGAGTAATTATGAGTTTATATGGACGCAAACTATTATGTCGGAGCCCGCTGCTTGTTTAGCAAGTATACATGCTGCACAGTGTTTTTTACGTTTATTTGTTGGAGCTTTCTCTGAATTTTCAGCGCAATTGATGAAATAGGATCGCGCAACTTTCACGCTTTCAAAACGAAACTACGGAGAACACTCGCAGTAGTTTTATCAATGAAAGGCTAAAAATAGCGCTGTTCACCGTATGTTCACGGCAGAAGTAAAAAAAAGACGTAAAATTGGTGTTTAATACCTCAGATTAGATAAATGGGCGGAGAGAAGGCGGTCGCGTGTGGCTGTTCGAACACATTCAACCACATTGCGTTCCGCAGCTCCAAAGCGATCCGATCGAAAGTGGTTTCGACTACCTCTGAATGTGGTTGAAAGTGGTCGAAAGTGGACGCGTTCAAAACGTTTTGAACACCGTTTACACCTGGCATTAACGTCGTCCACTTGTGATCCGATCGACGAAAACGCATGTTAATGCCAAGTGAAAACAGCCTCTCAGTCTGGCGCTTACTAAAGTCACGTTGAACAAAAAAAATAAAAATGTGTTTGACTTCATTTGCCCTTGTCTGGGAGACTGCTTATAAAAACCATTAAAGGTGCTGTATAATGTAAAACTGTATCTATGCATAGATTAATAATAAGAGTTGTGTACATGGTAATAACATATTGTGAGCCTCAAACACGATTGTTTCCAATTTATTCATTTTATAAAGAAATAAATTTTAAAGCATTTATATTCACATCGCATTGGAAGAAAGACTTTGTATGTTACAAACCACATAACAGGTTTAACAATATTAAAATGAAATATATTTTAAAATTTTATATTATACACAATATACTTATACTTTATACATTTTATACAAACATTTATAATTTGAAAAAAAAGGAAAATATATATTTTTGCCGTATGGGTTGTAAAATTAGAAATGTATTTGTTGCCCTAAAAATACATTTTGAAATATGTTAATATATGAAGGTTAAAAATAAATATATTTTCAAATGAAAAAATATCTGTAATTTAGCTTGCTTTCTTCGGAGCCCCTAAGGGGACATGGACATTTTTTTTCATAAAGTTTAATTTTGCATGCGCACGTGAAACTATTGCATTTCGTTTTGCGTGCGTACGTGAAACTTTCCCGGGCACGTGAAACTTTCGCATAAGCACGTAAAACTATCACGTGCGCACGATACTAAAATGTAAAAAAAAATCTGCACATGGGCACGTGAAAGTTTCACTTGAGCACGCAAAAGTTTCACGTGAGCACGCAAAAGTTTCACGTGATTACATGAAACTAAACTTGACATTTTGTTTACTCCAATGTCACCATAGGGGCTTGGTAGCTTTCTACAAAATGAATTTAGCATATAAAAATATTTTGGCCAAAGAAATTAATATTATTAGCATATACCTTCTATGTAGATATGTAGAACAATTCATCATATTATTTCAATGCATTTTTTGGCAGCTTTAAGTTTTTCATTTGGGACGATAGCCTACTACTCTTCTAAAATTCATACACTAGATGGGTGAGTATACATACATGCATATAGTATATCATTTGTAGGACACCAGCCCTCCAAGACATCTATGGCATCACCTTTATTATTAAGACTTTGATTGGTTTATCTGTGCATCTTGCAGCAACACTGTCCTTTTTTGTACTCTCATTGCTTCAGATGTGGGCATGTCAATGACCGCAAACATGGAAAAAAATAAAAAGGCTGTGAATAACAAGTATGGGCTCCGACAGCACGACAAAAGAAACTGTTTCACGGTTGCAACCACCGGCAGCTCATTAGAAGACACATGGCAAAACTGTCCCTATGCAGTACTGTTCTGTGCAATGGCGAGACCTTAGAGACGTCCTTCTGACTCTGCTAGAAAGTTTTTGACTACCCATTCCTTTGATGGTCAGTCTGCAAAGCACTTAATGAGATTTGTAAATGTACTACTACTTATTAACTGGATATATAACAAAAACATCTCTTTCTTTGATAAAGCCTTAAAAGAATTCTACAGTTATTGACTGTTGCCTATTTCTTACTATGATCAGATATCACCAACTACATCCAAACTGAGAAAATCAGGTTGACAACTGGAAATGAAAGCAATACTGATTTTTGTTTTGATGTGGGCTCACCCTGGATTTATGTGCTTTAAACTGGATCTAAGCCGGGAGCGTGGAGATCACTTTATACCCAACAGAGCTTAGGCAAGCCTCTGTTTCCCATAGCAACCATATATGTGGAATTCTGCGCAGCATCCACAGGGAAAGCTGAAGTTTCATGTGGCATCTGACTGGCAAGCGGGTGGTTGGCGATCTTAGCAGTTTGCGACCAGCAGAAGAACGCACCGCATGCCAAGGATTAGCATCTCTCAAATGATACAGTCAATAACCAGAATTTTATCTCCTCTTTACTCCCATGTTGTTCCCAGCACATGATATTATATTTTGTCCTGCAGTATAAAGTCCGTTAAACTCTTAAAAATAAAGGTGCTGGAAAGGTTCTTCACATCAATACGCCTTTTTCAGTCTGCCGCCACTGATTTCAGACCGAGGCTAGAATAGACATGGCTATTGTTTTGCACCGGGATTCTTTAAATACATAACTTAACAAATTTCCACAGGACAAAGAACCCCAGAAATATTATATCCAAAGCGACTTAACCCAATAAAAAGTGAAAGTTGGATCTACTTAAAAAATTACAAAAAACACATACACTCATTAATGCATTTAGGGGTGTGGTCCTGGTCAAGACAATCTTCTGAACTCCAAACTGAATGTCAGAATGGGAAAGAAAAGTGATTTAAGCAATTTTGAGCGTGGCATGGTTGTTGGTGTCAGACGGGACGGTCTGAGTATTTCACAATCTGCTCAGTTACTGGGATTTTTACGCACAAACATTTCTAGGGTTTACAAAGAATGATGTGAAAAGGGAAAAACATCCAGTATGCGGCAGCCCTGTGGGCGAAAATGCCTTGTTGATGCTAGAGGTCAGAGGAGAATGGGCCGACCGATTCAAGCTGATAGAAGAGCAACTTTGACTGAAATAATCACTCGTTACAACCCAGGTATGCAGCAAAGCATTTGTGAAGCCACAACACGCACAACCTTGAGGCGGATGGGCTACAACAGCAGAAGACCCCACCGGGTACCACTCATCTCCACTACAAATAGGAAAAAGAGGCTAAAATTTGCACAAGCTTAACAAAATTGGACAGTTGAAGACTGGAAAAATGTTGCCTGGTCTGATGAGTCTCGATTTCTGTGGAGACATTCAGATGGTAGAGTCAGAATTTGGCGTAAACAGAATGAGAACATGGATCCATCATGCCTTGTTACCACTGTGCAGGCTGGTGGTGGTGCTGTAATTGGGTGGGTGGATGTTTTCTTGGCACACTTTAGACCCCTTAGTGCCAATTGTGCATCATTTAAATGCCACGGCCTACCTGAGCATTGTTTCTGATCATGTCCATCCCTTTATGACCACCATGTATCCATCCTCTGATGGCAACTTCCAGCAGGATAATGCATAATGTCACAAAGCTTGAATCATTTCAAATTGGTTTCTTGAACATGAGTTCACTGGACTAAAATTGCCCCACAGTCACCAGATCTCAACCCAAATGAGCATCTTTGGGATGATAAAAAACATACAATATGAGGTTGAGTAAATCAAGCTTTTTTTCTTTTTTCAGTTGCATAAAGTTAAGTATTTCCCATCTTTTTGATGCTGTCATTACCTGCTGTGCTCATTGTCAATCCCACAATTCCCTGTGCAACCCTGCCACTCAGCTCCACACTGTCACCTTCAATTAACTTTTTATCCTTTTTGTTTTGCAATAAAACAGTCTTAAGTACGAACCTGACAGCATGTTTTTTGACAAGTTCCCTACTAGCGGAGGGAAGCGGGTAGCCCAGGTCCTGTGGTGAATGTAAACAGTTGGATATCTCATGGTGTCTTGACTTTTTCAATCCCAAGTCATTAATTTAAACCTAATTTCCTTTAACATCTCAATCACAGATTGAAACTAACCAAGAGACCCTTTGCAATTAATGTGCACAGATCCAATTATGAGAGCAATTAATTGCCAAGGAGGAAAATTAAATAGAAAAGACACAGCGGTTGGTCTTAAAACAGGCCCACCAGCAGCGAGGATGAAAACACGTAAAAACTGAAATAACAACCACAGGAGCCTGAAAGATTACAGAGTGAATCTAAGCTATGAAGAACAAATGTGCAAAACTATATTGAGACAATAATGATTTTATTCTCCCGGTTGTCTTCTGAAGTCTTTTGAACTTGAAACTGTCTACTGAAACAGAAGTAATTGTAAGTTTATCCAACTTTTCACTTTTTACAGTGTATGGTATTCTGTTTTACTGACTTTTATCAAATGAACTTTTTCACCTAAAGTGACATTTAAAGTTTTTAGGTGCTACCAATTGAAGTAATTGTTTGAGTTGATCCAACTTTTGACTTTTACAGTTTAGTATACACTATTAAAGAGGTCATAAAATCTGGCTTTTTGCATGTTTCAGTGCATTATTGGGTCCCCAGTGCTTCTATCAACCTAGAAAACTTGAAAAAGAACAACCCAGTAACTTAATTTTGGTAAGCCATTTTTAGCAAGCATGTAAAAAATTTGGTCGTTCAGATTTCGCCTGTTTTGTGCGGTAGGCCAATTACAATAATACACTGTAAAAAAAAATCCGTAGAAATTGCAGCTGGGTTGCCGGTAATTTACCGTAGATTTACATTTATGTTATTTACTGGCAAGAGTTTGTTCAAAGTTAAATGAACATTAAACATTTACAAGTCTTTGTCTTTACAGAGTAAAACTAAAAAAACAGCATCAAGCAAAACATTCTGGGAAACAAAATCTGAAGCAAAAACAGAAAAAGGGTTGATGATGATTTCTGGTTCCCAGAATGCTTTGCATGAGGCTGATATGGTATAGTTTTATTCTGTAAAGATAGAGACTTGTTAATATTTAAAATGTATTTAACTTTGAACAAACACTTGCCAGTAAATAACAGAAATGTAAATCTACGGTAAATTACCGGCAACCCAGCTGCAATATCATTGTAATTTCTATGGATTTTTTTTACAGTGTACCACCCCCTTAATCTGCACTATCCAACCACAGCACTGCCATTTAGTGCAGAGAGAGAAAAATATTGACAGCATAATTGAGTTTCAATTGCAACAAACCACCATTATGGTGATCAGTGTTTGCATTTCATCCGCTCATTTGCATTTTAAAGGACACACCCCAAAACGGCACATTTTTGCTCTGACCTACAAAATGGGAATTTTAACATGCTATAATTAATTATCTATGGGGTAATTTGAGCTAAAACTTTACATATGCACTCTGGAGACACCAAAGATTTATTTTACAACTTAAAAAAAATCTCATAATATGACCCCTTTAAGGGTCCAAATTAAACATAGTGTTATAAAGAGAAACGTTTGAGTCAATCACAAAAGCTGCTTCCTTCCTACAGACTAACAATGGTTGGGAATCTTTTTTCCCATGCTGGGCAAATATTGGAAGAACACATGACCCACCGTTGGGTTGTTAAAATAACCTTTTGAGTTAAAACAACCCAGCACTGGGTCAATTTGAACCCAATGTTGCGTTCAGTCTAATATTTATTCAGCATGGGTTAAAAATAACCAAGCCATTTTTGTGTACCCATATTTACTTTTATGATTTCTCTTTTTATTAATTAATCTCAACAATATTTTAAATGTACTCTTTGTGATTAGTTTTTTTTAATTTTATTAAATTAATCTTAGTTCATCCTTTACAGATACATTTTTATAATGAAATGTAATGAAAATCTGCTAACATTAGCTAATGCACAGTGAACTAACATGAACAATTGTATTGACATTAACAAAGATTAATAAATGCTGCAGTATTGTTCGTAGTTCCTTTCAGCTAATGCATTTACTAATGTTAACAAATACAACCTTGTTGTAAAGTGTTACCACAATCTTAATCTGAACTCAAACATTTGTAATAAAATTATCCCAAAACCTGATCTAGTTTGATTTAGGATCATCATTAGGTCAATTGAATAAAATCTACCTTAGAATTAAATTATACCAACCAAGATGTGTCCTCAGGCATTAGTCTTAAGAACAAAGCTTAAAACACAATACCCAGAAAGACAGCGCAGACATCAGACTGCTTAGAAAACAATTACATAATGCATCAAAACATCTATATAACATAAACAAAATACAGTTTGTTCTGTTTATAACATCCCTACTGATGGACAAACCACCTTTACTTGTGTAGGTTGATAAATATTTACTGATATCTAATTATTTGGATAATAAAAATAAAAGCTTGTTTAGTTAAGATGAGCTTTTGTTATTGTAGCAAATTAAAACTGTACATGTGAGCATTGGCACATCTACTGAATAACAGTCATGGCTGCACATTTTATTGCTTCTGGCCTTTCTGCTACTGATCATGTAATGTTAGCGTCATCTGTTATTGTTTCAGCTTTCACTGTCAGAATTGTTTATCACCATGGAGTTGATTATCCACACAGATAAGTCATACCTGCAAATAGAAACACCAGAATTACACAGTCGCTATGGCACATATGACAGAAAAAAGACAAGTAAAATATAGCATGAAAAAGTCTACAATAGCATCTATCCATATAATGAAAGGAAATAACTTAAATGCACACCGGAAAACTCTCCTTTCAAAATAACATCATTATAGTTTTTTTCAAAGTTTTAGTATTTTTGTCTTGTTTTGTTCCAGTAAAAATATCTAAAAATAAATTTTAATTGAGATAGATATACTTGAGAAAGAACACGGCATGGCATGGATTATTTGTAACGACACAATAAAGTGGAGGAAGCAAGCGCAGGCGATCAACACAGATTTATTGTAAATGATGGTAAGAACAGAGAGACAACAGAACATGTGACAGAGTCCAGGATGTTGGCGATGGTGATCGAAGGTCTACGGTGGCTGAAGAGTGATGAAACGTGAAGTCGGTGATGAGTGTGAGAATGGCCAATGGACGAAACCAGAAACGGACCCAACACTCACACGGAGACGACAAACACGAACACTGATCCAATGCACACGAAGACGAGAGACGATATCCAAGTGGTACTGCTGGAACATGAAATGAGGATCTGACAACAGGAAGAGAACTGGGTGAGTATAAGTAGCAGATGGGTGATGAGGATCAGCTGGAGCGAGGCAATCATACACAGGTGACAACACTAAATCAAACGAGCACATGGCAGAGGTGAGTGAACAAACAAACACACACACACACACACACATGACACGGAGGAAACAGAGGATTTCCTACCGTGACAGTACCCCCTCCCCTAGGAACGCCCCTTGGCGTTCCCAGCCTGCTTTACCTGAAGATTGTAATCATCAATAAGGCGGTGATCCAGTATGTCCCGAGCAGGAACCCACCTTCTCTCCTCCGGACCGTAACCTTCCCAATCCACCAAGTACTGAAAACCGCGTCCCCTCCGTCTAGAGTCCAGAATACGATTAACCGAATATGTGGTCTCCCCATTAACGATACGAGGCGGGGGGGGACCGGGGCAGGCGGATTAAGACGGGAAAAAATCACCGGTTTAATTTTTGACACATGAAAGACGGGATGAACCCTCCTGTACGCCGGTGGAAGGCTAAGACGCACTGTTACCGGATTAATGATTTTGGTAACAGAAAACGGGCCAATAAATTTGGGAGCAAGCTTATTCGAAACGGAACGCATCGGAATGTTCTGGGTTGAAAGCCACACTCTTTGACCGACGATGTATCGGGGAGGCTTCGACCGGTGGCGATCGGCCTTAGCCTTGGTGCGCGACCTTGCCTGGAGCAGGGCTCTACGAGCTCTGGTCCAGGTGCGGTGACACCTCTGGACTAGTGCGTTGGCGGAGGGGACCGACACCTCGGATTCAGTACTGACAAAATTAGGTGGTTGGTACCCTAAACTACACTTAAATGGAGACATGCCCGTAGATGACACCGGCAGAGAATTGTGTGCGTACTCCACAATTGAGAGTTGTTGACACCAGGACGAAGGATTGTTGGAAACCAAACACCGCAATGCCCTTTCGACATCCTGGTTGGCTCGCTCGGTTTGACCATTGCTCTGGGGGTGGAACCCGGATGAAAGACTAACAGTCGCCCCTAACGATTTACAAAATTCTCGCCAAAATTTGGACACAAATTGGGGACCCCTGTCAGAAACCACGTCTGTCGGAAGGCCATGTATACGGAAGACGTGGTCAATGACAGTTACCGCTGTTTCCTTGGCTGATGGCAATTTGGGCAAGGGAATGAAATGAGCCGCCTTCGAGAACCGGTCCACTACGGTTAAAATCACCGTATTACCCTTAGAGGGTGGGAGGGCGGTAATGAAATCTAGCGAGATGTGGGACCAGGGTCTCGAAGGGACAGACAGCGGTAAGAGTAACCCATCTGGAGGTCGATTGGAAGTCTTACCAACAGCACAAACCGAGCAAGCCAAGACGAAATCGTGGACATCACGAGCCATACCAGGCCACCAAAATCGTTGCTTGACTAGAAATTTAGTTCTACTAACCCCTGGGTGACAAGCAACACTGGAACTATGACCCCACTGGAGAACGTCTGACCGTAACCCCTCCGGCACAAATAAACGGTTCGGTGGGCAACGAGCCGGGGGCGTTACCCCTTCTAAGGCAGTCAATACCTTCGATTCGACCTCCCATCTGAGCGCGGAGATAATGATGGTCTCCGGTAAAATGGGCTCGGGAGTAGCAGTACGATCGGAACGCTCAAAAAGACGGGATAAAGCATCGGGTTTGATGTTTTTGGAACCCGGCCGGTAAGAAAGTGTAAAATCGAAACGACCGAAAAACAATGCCCACCGAGCCTGCCTGGAGTTAAGTCTTTTAGCAGTTCTAATGTATTCGAGATTCTTATGGTCTGTCCATACAATGAAAGGTACACCCGACCCTTCAAGCCAGTGACGCCATTCTTCCAGTGCCAATTTGACGGCCAACAACTCCCGATTGCCAATGTCATAATTAACTTCCGCAGGAGATAAACGATGAGAATAATACGCGCAAGGATGAACCTTTCCGTCTGAGGATGCGCGCTGGGATAACACTGCTCCTACCCCCACCTCTGACGCGTCGACCTCCACTATGAATTGACGTGAGCGATCAGGGGTGACAAGAATAGGAGCTGAAACAAAGCAGCTTTTCAGTTTGGCAAACGCAGCCTCAGCTGCGTCTGACCACCTGAACGTCAAACTAGGGGAGGTCAAAGCGGTCAGAGGTGCGGCTAGTTGGCTGAAATTGCGAATGAAACGCCGATAAAAATTGGCGAACCCCAGAAATCTCTGCAGGGCCTTGCGAGACTCTGGGGATGGCCAATCTACCACAGCCTTAACCTTCTCAGGATCCATGCGAACACCCTCAGTCGAAATGATGTGTCCTAAAAAAGAAACAGACTGTGCATGAAAAACGCATTTCTCCGCCTTGACAAACAATCCATTCTCTAGCAACCGCAGAAGCACTCGTTGTACGTGTTGCACGTGTTCCTGGAGAGACGAAGAAAAAATCAATATGTCATCCAGGTAAACATATATGAACTGATCGACCATGTCTCGCAACACGTCATTAACGAGTGCTTGGAAGACTGCTGGCGAGTTAGATAGCCCGAAAGGCATCACGCAGTACTCAAAATGGCCACGAGGGGTGTTAAAAGCAGTCTTCCATTCGTCCCCCTCCCTAATGCGGACCAAATGATAAGCGTTACGTAAGTCCAATTTAGTGAAGAGAGACGCTCCCTGCAACCTCTCAAAGGCTGAAGACATAAGCGGCAAAGGATAAGTATTCTTTACCGTTATGTTGTTCAACCCTCGGTAGTCAATACAAGGTCGCAAGGATCCGTCCTTCTTACCCACAAAAAAGAACCCCGCCCCCGCTGGAGAAGAGGAAGGGCGAATGAACCCCGTTGCTAGAGAACTGGATATATATTTCTCCATGGCCGCCGTCTCTGGAATAGACAAGGAATATAACTTGCCCTTAGGCGGAGAGGTACCTGGCAATAACTCTATCGCACAGTCATAGGGACGATGAGGAGGAAGAGAATCAGCCCGCGACTTACTGAACACCTCCTTCAGGTCGTGGTACTCCGCGGGCACGTTAGTCAAATCCACTGCTTCCCCCTGAAACACAGACTCAGAAACATTAACACCAGCAGACAAAAGACAAGACAAATGACACTCCTCGCTCCAGCTAACCACAGATCCGAGACGCCAATCAATCCTGGGGTTGTGTCTATGGAGCCAAGTGTGACCGAGAACAATGGGAGTCTGAGGTGAGTCTGTGATGAGGAATGAAATCTTCTCCGTGTGATTACCAGATGTGATGAGTGAAACAGGAATGGTGGTCTGAGTGATGACTGGAAGCTTGTGTCCATCAAGTGCAAAAGGTGCAATGGGGTGTTTGAGGGAGGTGAGAGGAATCTTGATCTTACGTGCGAAGTTACAATCCATGAAGCTACCCTCGGCCCCCGAATCCACCAAAGCGTGCTGATCCAGTGTGTGGGTGGACCACCGTAGTCTCACCGGAAGGAGTGTCGATGTAGATGAGGTCTTCCTGGCAGAGATCCCACCCGATAGTAGCCTCAGATTTACTATCGGGCTTGATCTTTTACTGGGCAGCGCTGGATGCGATGTTCTGGGCTGCCACAGTATAAGCACAGTCCAAGGGATCTCCGCCTGATCCTCTCCTCCCGGGAGAGCCGAGCTCGCCCCACCTGCATGGGTTCCAGATCTTCAGGTGGGCTGACCGCAACCTCTGGTCGCCGATGCTGAACCTCTGGACTGGTAGTGCGAGTGTTCCTCCCCCTCCGTCGGGCTGCTTGGTCTAGCCGGTTGTCAATCCGGATAGTGAGGTCGATTAAACCATTGAGTGAAGGGGGAAGTTCCACGGCTCGAATCTCCTGTTGGATGCGGTCAGCCAACCCATGCAGGAAATGATCCCACTGCGCCTCTTCGTTCCACTTACACTCCGCCGCCAGGGTGCGGAACTCGATGGAATAATCAGATACGGACCTATCCTCCTGCCGTAGGTCCGCTAGCAGCCTGGCCGCCTCCCTCCCGGCGACGGAGCGATCGAAGACCCGTCTCATCTCCTCCGAAAGGGCGTGGAACGAAGCACAGCAGTGATCTTGATTCTCCCACACCGCCGTCCCCCAGAGGGCAGCCTTCCCCGTGAGAAGGGAGAGAACGAACGCCACCTTCATCTCCTCGGTGGTGAATGTACGGGGCTGCAAGGCGAAGTGCAGAGAACAATGAGAAAGAAAAGATCGGCAAAATTTTGGCTCACCCGCATATTTCTCAGGAATGGGGAGGCGTGGCTCGGACTGGGGAGAACCCCCAGTGGTGATCGGCGGTGTGGGGGGCGCAGTGGGCGGCGGTGGATGATGTTGTTGAGCCTGGAGAGCGAGCTCGGAAACCTTCGTCACCATCGCTTGGAAAGCTCGACCCATCTCATCTATCGCTTTCTCTTGACGATCCATACGACCCACAGTGCGTTGTAAAAATTCCTCCAGATGAGATGGGGAGCGATCGCCTGCTGCTTCCATGATGGTCAGATCCTACTGTAACGACACAATAAAGTGGAGGAAGCAAGCGCAGGCGATCAACACAGATTTATTGTAAATGATGGTAAGAACAGAGAGACAACAGAACATGTGACAGAGTCCAGGATGTTGGCGATGGTGATCGAAGGTCTACGGTGGCTGAAGAGTGATGAAACGTGAAGTCGGTGATGAGTGTGAGAATGGCCAATGGACGAAACCAGAAACGGACCCAACACTCACACGGAGACGACAAACACGAACACTGATCCAATGCACACGAAGACGAGAGACGATATCCAAGTGGTACTGCTGGAACATGAAATGAGGATCTGACAACAGGAAGAGAACTGGGTGAGTATAAGTAGCAGATGGGTGATGAGGATCAGCTGGAGCGAGGCAATCATACACAGGTGACAACACTAAATCAAACGAGCACATGGCAGAGGTGAGTGAACAAACAAACACACACACACACACATGACACGGAGGAAACAGAGGATTTCCTACCGTGACATTATTATGCTTAAAAGATGCAAAAATATCAGCCAGTGGGGTAAGGAAAACAAACTTAATTCAAGTTTAAACTTAATTCCTCTCCTACTGGCAAAGATTCTTTATAACCAATGGTCAAAACCTCTTGAAATATTGCCGAATGAGCCTAACTTAACATAACATAACATAAACCTAACTTTCATGGGTTTTAAACCATTGCTGTATCCCATTTAGCCAAAATTGCATACCAGCAAGCAAAAGCCGAGACATTGAACTGTAGACCCAATATAGTCTGGATACAAGTAACCCACTTCTACCCTAAATAACCTTGAATTTGGTTACATGCCATTTTTGCCAAAATAACTTGAAGATGTATGATATCCCAACATGTTAGCAAAGTCAACAGGTGTTCAAGGTGTTTGTTTTCATTTCTTTTAAACAACGTATCTTCTATTCTTGGGTACTCACTGAAAGCCCAAAATAAGCCTTGTTTTAGCCAAAATTGTTTGCTGGGATAGCACTTTAAGATAATGCCTTTATTCACAGGAATTTACTGTAAACTTCACCCATTCAAGCTATATGTGCTATGCGCTATTGAGTACAACATTGGCTTGGTTGCAAGCGGGATTGTCATTTTCCCATATTTGCAAGATGCCATTTGACCACATGGGTGTCAATAAAGACACATTACACCGGATGTTAGGGGAGGTGGTGATTAATTTAGTGATCATTTAACCTTACTGAAATATTAATTTAAAGTACCCATTATGGTGATCAGTGTTTTCTTGACTTCACTTGACTTGCATTATTTTAATTTTTTTTATCAATAGCAGCAATGTTTAGAATGCTACTGTGTTGAGAAACTAAAATTTATTCTGGCTTAAGTTGTAAATCAGCTTTATGATTTATTTAGTATGTAGTAAGTATGTTTGGCAATATGATTGACAGAAGCACTCTAAAAATACAGTAAACGACAAGGAACTCAGTTACAACTACCAGTGTTTTTATGTAACAAATTATTTTTCTGTAAATTATTCATATATGATTTATATATACAGTAATTTACTGCAAACACTTTGACCAGAGTTGTGTTGTAAATTAACAAGAATACAGTAATAAACTGCACATTTATTTGTAGTACTAGATTGTAATTCTAAATAGGAGTTGCTGACGTTGATGTTTTAAAATGGTGTTACTTTTTAGCTCTTTCCCCGCCATTGACGAGATATCTCGTCAATTAAGAGAAAAAGCTTTCCCGCCAATGACGAGATTTTCCGTCTTTCCGCAATACCGCTATTATCCACCAGGTTGCCTTCCGCAACTTTTTAAACCAGGAAGTATTGCCCTATGGCAAGCGGCTGCATGTCCGTGTCTGTTTTAAAGATCGCTCTGAATGGGATCTCTATGAAAAGTCCGTCACAAAAATGGAATTATCTCTGCTTTTTGCTCAAAATGTGGTGTTTTTGCAGAAACCTACCCATATTCAAAAGCTGATTGCAAAAGAACCAATCAAGGTAGGATGAAACGGTTTTTTTGTTTGAAAGCAGAGGGTCTGTTCTATTTCGTATATTGTATGTTTATATATTTAAAAAAGAACATTTTCTGGAAGGCATTAAACTTTGGTGAAAATCATGAAAAACGCTGGCGCTGGCTGGCAACTTTTTTTAAAAACGCTGGCGGTGAAAGAGTTAGGTAGCAAGACAGTGATTCAAATAATATAAGGTTGGATTTGGTACCTTACACACCCAACATAGAATTCGAAAAAAAAAACTTAAAGATAAAGAAATTTACTTCCATGCTTTCAAAACACTCTTTGTTCCATATCTTAACCAAAACACATCAAAACTTTTCACAAATTCACACGATTTCATCTTCTGACAGTAAGAGAAAAAGATCAAAAGCAAAGATTGCTCGGCCCTATAAATATGTAAAGTAGACATGTTACAATTAACCCCACATTAGTTTGTGCCCCGCTTACCCCTACTATATAATAGGTGAAAAGCAGTAGGCGAGGCAAGTAGTAGTCCGAATTGATAGTATTCGAAAAACAGTAGGTGAAAAGTACCCAGATGACCTACTACTGTACTTCTGGCAATATCGCAAAGTGTTCATTCGATGGACACTTAACGATACTGTGAGCCCCGGGAGAGGAGTTATCTAATGTAAAAAAAAAGGAGAGGCAGTGTTTTATTTTAAACTGCCCAAAAGCGGTAACACGGCTTTATTCAAATGCAAATACATATATTTAACAGCTGTCCCTTGTGTTTAAATTGCTTGTTTAACGGCATTCCAGTGACAAACTTTTACCTGTTGTTGTGACCACAAGTCACGTGATGTATCAACATGGTGGATGCAGTACGTCCGAATTCATTCATACTATCCACATTCATACTATATAGTACTTACTGTTTTATCGGTTGATGAGTATAGGTACTTCCTCTTATTTATTATACCTTCTGTCGATTTCAGATGCAAATTGTCAACCATTAAAGGGGACAGAGAATGAAAAACCATTTTTACCTTGTCTTTGTTGAATAATGGTAGTATACCCACATTCACAAACATACAAAAAGTGCTAGACATGCTAAACATCTCAGTCTCATAGAAATTCCTCTTTTAGAAATGTCAGCCAGAAAACGGCCCAATCTGAAAAACTGATGCTTATGACATCACAGGCATCTCACTGCCCCTCCACTTTAAAATAATTGGCTACATTTTTTGAGTCACAGCAAAGTCAGCCAATCAGTAATGAGATTGCAAGTTAAGCCAGTAGGGGGAGCCAAATAGGTGCAAAACCACTTGTTTAAAATCCCCCACCCTAATAGAGCTATCTGAGAGAGGTTTTTAGGAAGTTTCTAAGGCATTACAGACCCAAACAACAAAATTTTGTCTACATGTCACATCACAGAACAAGGATAAATACCCTGTTCAATCATTCTATGTCACCTTTAAAGAATGACATCCTCTGGGCGAGGGACTTGTGCGGTATGTGCAGTATCTAAAAAGCTAGCAAGACCTAACGGCATTGCAAACATGGTGAAACAGTGGCGCGACTTCCTCCAAAAGACATCTTAACTTAAGAGTTTATGCTGGAAATCAAGACGAAACAACCAGGACATTCAATTTTTGCAGTACATGTGAGATGTTCTTTCTATTAAGAGGTGCATTTTATTACTGAGAGGTTTATCTTTATCAGGGTAATACTTGGAAAAGGAAAGTTGCATGAGTTAATGCATTAGCTATGAATTAACAATTTACAGCATTTATTGATCTTTTAGTTAGTTAATGCACAACAAACTAACATGAACAAAGATTAATAAATGCTGCCCTGCTGGAAAAACCAGCATACCAGCAAGACCAGCATATGTTGTGTTTTGATGCTGATTTGCTAGTGAACACCAGCTAAACCAGCACCAAACCAGCACCAAACCAGCACCAAACTAGCACTAGCACCAGCATCCCATGCTGGTCATACCATCAAGACCAGCACATGTTGTGTTTTTTTTCATATTTCCCGTGCTGGTCTATGCTGGTTTGATGCTGTTTTTTTCAACAGGGTGAACAACAACTATATTGCTCATACAGTCTTGTTCAAAATAATAGCAGTACAATGTGACTTACCAGAATAATCAAGGTTTTTAAAATATTTTTTATTGCTACAAGGCAAACAAGTTACCAGTAGGTTCAGTAGATTCTCAGAAAACAAATGAGACCCAGCATTCATGATATGCACGCTCTTAAGGCTGTGCAATTGGGCAATTAGTTGAAAGGGGTGTGTTCAAAAAAATAGCAGTGTCTACCTTTGCTGTACAAACTCAAAACTATTTTGTACAAAAAATTTTTTTTCTGGGATTTAGCAATCCTGTGAATCACTAAACTAATATTTAGTTGTATGACCACAGTTTTTTAAAACTGCTTGACATCTGTGTGGCATGGAGTCAACCAACTTGTGGCACCTCTCAGCTGTTATTCCACTCCATGATTCTTTAACAACATTCCACAATTCATTCACATTTCTTGGTTTTGCTTCAGAAACAGCATTTTTGATATCACCCCACAAGTTCTCAATTGGATTAAGGTCTGGAGATTTGGCTGGCCACTCCATAACATTAATTTTGTTGGTTTGGAACCAAGACTTTGCCCGTTTACTAGTGTGTTTTGGGTCATTGTCTTGTTGAAACAACCATTTCAAGGGCATGCCCTCTTCAGCATAGGGCAACATGACCTCTTCAAGTATTTTAACATATGCAAACTGATCCATGATCCCTGGTATGCGTTTTCTTCCACGTCTCTCTGGTTTTGCTCTCCATTTTAAGGCATTGGAGATCATTTTAGCTAAACAGCCTATCATTTTTTGCACCTCTTTATAGATTTTCCCCTCTCCAATCAACTTTTTAATCAAAGTACACTGTTCTTCTGAACAATGTCTTGAACGACCCATTTTCCTCAGCTTTCAAATGCATGTTCAACAAGTGTTGGCTTCATGCTTAAATAGGGGCCACCTGATTCACACCTGTTTCTTCACAAAATTGATGACCTCAGTGATTGAATGCCACACTGCTATTTTTTTGAACACACCCCTTTCAACTAATTCAACTAATTGCCCAGTTGCACAGCCTTAAGAGCGTGCATATCATGAATGCTGGGTCTCATTTGTTTTCTGAGAATCTACTGAACCTACTGGTAACTTGTTTGCCACGTAGCAATAAAAATATACTAAAAACCTTGATTATTCTGGTTAGTCACATTGTACTGCTATTATTTTGAACAAGACTGTATATACAGAGGAGATTACTATAGTAGAGATAACATGTTTCCATCACCATGATTTTATGCACATTTTGAAGTATAGCATCAAAAACGAGTGATGGAAATGGTAAATTTTGAATAAAAATCCCTTAATTTGCAAACAAGTTTTTACGATCGTTTGAGGTGTTTTTTGACGTATGCGATAAAGAGTAAAGGCGAATATTGTGAGATAGCATTTGCCTAATAAATTCTGAAGTAGCAAACATTAAATCCACGTGACTGATCAACTAGTTGTATCAGCTTACATTGTCTTTATGTATGGGACTCGACGCCGTCTAAATGCCCTTGCTGCTGGTGCCTGCATCAAAAATACGACGAAAGATACTATTGAAAAATGCTGCATTCCTTTTTCTGTGCAAACAGCATTTAGTTCGACAATTACAAGCTGCACTGCTTATAAATGAATAACTTGCCCCATCGTGACTACATTCAGTCCTGTCTCCATTTTCCAAGCGTGCCTTGTTTTATTTACTGTTGGTTACCAATACCACCTTCATTTGCTGGACCAACTAAATGGAAATGCACCTAATCCACATTTGATTGTTTTTCTTTTATTACATTTTTAAAAAGATTCGCTTCACGTTTGGATGTAAACCCAGCTGAAGCAAGACATAAGTCTCCATTTGGGCTCTAAACAATATATTGAGATATCTGTGTTGACTAAAGTGTTGAAGAGATCTTCAAATTTGTTGAAGACCATGTCAATTAAAAATAAAGACATAAATGCTTGGGCGTTTAAAACTGCACCTCCTAAACATGTTATTGTTTTCTGTCTGCCTCTAGTTATGTTTTACAGGAACAAAATGTGACCACTGTGATTTGTAATAGCCTGTAAACGGTTCACTTTCTGGTGGCTGAGACTCGAAAGAAACGTTATAGTCGTTTCCCCTGGTAAATAACCATTACTGCAAATTACTCTGGTAGCAAATTGTACTCAGTTCCACAGCGGGAGGAGTTGGGATTTTGTAATGTGATATATATTTGGTTATTTTCCCTTCATTTCTGTCACACGAGAGCACACACTGTGAGCAGAGAAATTGAAAGTTGCCCCAGCAACTGATGTAAAGCCGACCCTGCTGGTGTTGACTCGTTTCTCTATCGCACATCTGTAAAAGGGAACGCGACAGCTGTGCTGCGTAGACTCCGTATGAATCATTCCCGACTAAAGTGGCATTTCCAAGCTGCTTTTGTCTTCGTAATTGACTTCGACGCTGGAGAGCACCGGCACCTGCCGACACTTGCTCTGGGTCAGTCTTATATTTTCAATGCAGCATTGACCAACCAGAACTTATCAAAGGAGAGGAAATATTGATCATGTGCTTTTGCTTCATAGAGCTAAGTTCATCGGTTTAACTAGTGCTTCTCCTTTGTGAGGTGGCATTTAGAAAGATTGATCCTTCTGCTGGTCGACCTTGCACATTATTAGGATGGTATTACGAGAAAATCTCAGGAGATTAAGAAATCCATCACAGAGGTTTTAATCACGTGCGACATGTGTGCTGACACCTGCCTAAAGATCCCATACCGATACCACATCCTCCAGCATCACCACTGAAGTAGCTTACAATAGCTTTGACTTTTGGACCAAAATGTATTCATTGCTAACATATAAGTGAATGCTAACAATGCTAATATGAACTAACAATAAACAATGCTAGTTCATGTTAATTTCAGCATTTACTCATGCATTTTTAAAATCAAAAGTTGTAACTGTTTACATTAGTGCAAAGATTATTAAATGCTAATAAATATGATTAGAATCCATATGGCTCACGTTAGCTAATGCATTTTTATGGCAACAACCTTAATAACCTTCACTGTAAAAAATCCAACTTTAAAATGTTCATTCAACAAAGAACATTAAGAAACTTGAACAAAGATTTCTTTGTTGAAGGGCGTCAGTTTATTATTTTGTGTACACTGAATGAAAAGAGCATAATCATTCAGCTAACAAATATTATTTTGTTGACTGGACTTAGATATAAAAGTTTTTGTCCAATTCGTTCACCCAACTTGCCAAACTGAGTAATCTGAACAAGCAATAAAAAAAAAAAACAATGGTCAGAATGGTTCCCAGCATGCATGGTTCCCACTGAGCTATATAGAAACACAAGAGATTGTGTGTTAACCAACTTGTGTCTGGTGTTTAGGGATAGATGCTGGAATGGTGTTTATACAGTTGTAATAGTTGAGAGGACTTAAGTCACTAGTTGAGTAAGCTTAGAAATTTGCTAATAGCCTAATCAGTTTAAGTTGGTTCAACTTTTTGGTGTACGTTGACATTACTCAGTAAATTGAGTTAGGTGAACTACATCATCCAAGAGTTGAGTAAACTCAAAAAGCTGTGCAGCAAGTTGCCTCGAAAATTTAAGTTAAGTCAACTTTTTATTTTTTACAGTGTTTATATAAGACAATATAAATAAAATATATATTTATTAGGCCCCAAATATGTCTTAAAGGTGCAGTGTGTAATTTTTAAAAGGGTCTCTTGACAGAAATGCAAAATAATATACAAAACTATATTGTCAGGGTTGTATAAAGACCTTTCATTTTGAACCGTTATGTTTTTATTACCTTAGAATGAGACGTTTTCATCTACATACACTGAGGGTCCCCTTACATGGAAGTCATCATTTTGTGCCGGCATGTTTCTACTGAAGCCCTTAACGGACAAACTTTTTTACTAAGTTGTCTCCGACAATGACATGTTTGTCCGGTGGCGGCAACTGTAGCTTCTCTATGCGTTTCAAAAGCGCAGTGAACTGAGCCATTGGTTGCAATTTGCATCCTTACCACTAGATGCCGCTAAAATGTACACACTGCACCTTTAAATATATGCTAAATACAAGCTTAATTAAATATATTTTTGAATTGTTAAAATATATTTATTTTTAACCTATTTATATATTAACACACATTTTAAAATGTATTTCAGGGGCAGCAAATACATTTACAGCAAAAATATATATTTTTAAATGGTAAAGTTTGTATAAAATGTATAAAGTATGAGTTAAAAATTTATATGTATGTATTAAATATAAGTCTCTTTTTGCAGTTGAAAATGTATTTAATATTAATATTTTCAAACCTGTTATGTCACTCTAAAAATGCTGTGTTATTTTCAAATCAAGCCAGGGCTGGACTGGGCTAAAATATTAAAAATATTATAATGCAAGCACTGTAAAATGCTTTGAAGGTTTTAAAAAAAATAAAAAAATTGTTTAAGCCCGAGTGCACAATGTGTAAACTAACCATTCTGACCACCTTATAATAACACTGAGACCTGAATGTTACCATGTAATCGCAGTCTTGCGGCAGAGCCACGGGTCTCATTACAAGGTGTGCAGAATTATTAGGTACGTCGAACAACTTTTACCAATTACAAACCATAGTAATCTTAATAATTACCATAATTTTTTTTATATAACTTTTCGTCTTATTTTTGTGACCCTGCTGCCCCAATCAGGATTTCCTGTCTGATGGTCACACCTCAATTCTGCAATTTCTATACCATGACGTCTTTCTCATGGAAATTTAATAATACATTTTCCAGTGTGTTCAACCTTGTTAGCCTATTTTACCTGTAAAAGAAAATGTGCCTAATAATTCTGCACACCTGAAGGTGTTTTTCCAGCCATTATTAACAATAATATATTACTTATAAATGCTTATTTACCAAATGAATGGTAGTTATTAGGATTAGTTTGGTTTGAAATTGGTAAAAGGTGTTTGAAAAAAAAACTGTGGTTCTAAAGTTCGATGTAGCAACTGTAAGGAGCCACCCAATGACCATTGGCGTGGGTGAAGGGATCTTGTGTTATTTTGTGTCTTAGCGCCATTATATGAATAATTCCATTGATTACGTTTCAAATTATCTCTTTGACCTCTGTGTTTAAATTATAATCTGAATAGGAATTTTAAGTACATAATACCAATTATCTGTTGATCATAATTTAGATGTTTGATTATTTATAAATTCTCATAATCTTAATTATTCTTTCAATAGAGACCCGATATCCCACAGAGTATACGTCGGCCGTTGCGAATATATCTCACGGACACAAAATTGTCAGTCTGATCTTAGTCAGAGGTTGCCGGGTAAACTAATATTTTTATGTCTGGCCGCCCCATGCTTCCTCCGATCATAAAAATAATTAATTTAGTCCCGATCATGCAACTTGCTAAGTCAGGTGATAGACATAAATCCGAGAGTTCTGGTGAATGTGTTCCATGCTGCATTCAAGATCAAAACACTAGTATGATCATATCCTGACACAATAATTTTGCGGTAATACCAGACTCCTTCTAATCTACTGGTAATAATAATTTCTGAAGAATTAAAATAAATCAATACAATTTCTGAAAATTTTTTATGAATCAAATGTAACAATTTATTATACCAGGCAGGATCCAGATTCTTGTTAAAGATTTCTTCCATTATGTTTGAATACACACACAAAGTGTGGGAGCCTTCTAGTAACAGAATGCCTCCCCAAAGTATTTTGCCGAGCCACCTTTTATACACAGCTTGAATCATAAAGTCCCAGATCAGGAATTGGTTGGTCAGGTGGTTCTCGTGACCTAGGACACCAAATGGGATTCTTAGCCATCAATAAACTACACTGTAAAAAACATATTGTGAAATTCACAGTAATTAACTGGCAGCAATTGACAAGTAACTTACTTTAGAAAAAGCACAGTAAGTTACTTGTCAATTGCTGCCAGTTAACTACTGTATTTTTTTCTATAGTAAGTTACTTGTCAATTGCTGCCAGTTAAATACTGTGATTTTGCCGTACTGTAAGTTACTTGTCAATGGTTGCCAGTTAACTACTGTGATTTTTTCGTACAGTAAGTTACTTGTCAATTGCTGCCAGTTAACTACTGTGATTTTTCCGTACAGTAAGTTACTTGTCAATGGCTGCCAGTTAACTACTGTGATTTCTTTTCTACAGTAAATTACTATTGTCAATGGCTGCCAGGTAACTACTGTGATTTTTTTCCACAGTAATTTACTGGCAGTCATTGACAAGTAACTAAGCAGAGATTATATGTTTTTAATATATAGTTCATTGTGGTTTTCCCTACAGCATTTGATTGGTTAGTTATTTTCTGTAAACATTCATCAATGTTAAAATAAAGTTGTAACGGCCAGCCTTAAAGGTTGAGTTACAATTATTTAAAAACTCAAGACTGTTAAAAGAAGGAAATACAAAAAACAAATCTAAAACAATATAAAAGTCCAAGCGTGTTAAAAGTCCAAATGTGCAAAGTTTCCACTGTGTATATAAAATCCAAGAAAGTGATATCCAAAGTCCATAAAACGTAACTGGACAGGTAAGCCCAAATACACAAACTCCACAACCCAGCAACCGCTTGTTTTAGCTATAGCGTCAGCTAACCATGTGCTCCTGCTCCTTCCTTTTATACAAAGTTCCATGTCATGTGACCCCTCACATGACAGGCAGACGAAGCAAAATAAAAGACATACACACATAAAATAGCAAAAGGATAAAATGGCTAAGAAAACACGTAAAACTAATTTAAACTCAAATATACATAAGTCACAATATAATGAGTGGTAAAACATGTATCTTGTGTGATCATGTCACAACGTTAATTATCTAATTAAAATATGCTAAATTACAAAACAATACAATAAGTTTTCTGATTTGAGGGAAAATGCTACTATTTCACAGATATGTACTAAATTAAAAAAATTTTTTTTAGTCAAATACATTCAATAAATGCATGCTAACATTTGTAAAATAACATTTTAATTTGGATGAAAAAGTATGAATTCCCAAGAAATGTATCTTAAAACATCTTAAACTTTTGTTACAATCTCAAAATAACTAAATATAATTCAGTACAATCTGTAAATAAAACAAAATCATTAATTATAAATCAAAAGTACACTTCAAGTAAACTGTTAAAGTTTCCTCCAATTTTTATTAAACACAATATTACTGTGAAGTATAATAACTGAAATGCAAAACAAATTTATGTCTACAATATTTTCACTCCAAAATAAATAGTTCTAGTGCACAACACAACCATTGATTCTAAAAATGATTCTAAATTCAGAATCCTAATTTTACAGTGTATAAGTAACATTAAAATATGCCCAAAAAGGTCAGTGATCCTACAGTATGAATAAACATATTTACAAGATTTACTAAAAGTTAGAATGTATGTTTAATTCTATTCAACATGCTTAAACACATTATTGTTTAATTTACATTAAACGTGCCTGTATTGACATTTAAGTTCGAAATAATATCAGCTTTGAGTGGACTAGTTATCAGATGTTTAAGTGAATCACCAAAACATGATTCCAAACAATGGACCTTTTCCAATAGATTATGTATCATATATGTGAACAAAGTTATTTATTAAGTTATTTATACACACTTCACTTTGATGAAACTGTGCAATTTTATTTCCTGTGTGCAGGTTTAGCCACTGGTAAAACTCTAATGGGACTGCTCTCCATTCAGATGGCTTATGTGTTTTCATGTCTCACCAGCATATGGCCAAGATGATTTCAGTGTAATACTGTTTAAAGTATCTATTAGCCTACCATGTGAATTTTCTCTAAAATTAAATATTTTAGCAGCAAAAGAAGTCACAGAAGAAGAAGCTAAGCAAGTTACCCCACAAACGAAGAAGAAACAGCAACTTGTTGTGTATAATTTGAGAAGACCAGTAATGATGGAAGTAAATAAACATCGACTTTTGATGCAGTTTGAGTTAAATCACTCCTCAACTTGGCTCATTTTTGTTTTCACCGTCACAAACGGAAATACCTATGACACAGTTTTTTTACCTGACGGGAGGGGTTCTGGTGGACCAATCTGACGCGCTGTAGATAGACGCGCGTCAGTAGATCTGATGCGCTGTTAAAAATTTTGTGAGGTGCGCATCAGGCTACGCAGAGCTATGCACAGGCTACGGACCTATGCACGACTATAAATCGCCCTTTAAACTGACATACTGGGTGCATCCCAATTCAGGGGCTGTGGCCTTCCAAGGCCGTATCTGAAGGGAAATGACATCAGGCTGTCACAATTCGAAGGCTCATTCATATAAAAGCCTCTTACTGTGGCCTTTTCCCCACTGATTCCGAGTTAGGGCTGTAACGCTATAGCTTGTCCCATTATAAAGACCTGCCTGATTATGCATCAAAAATCATAATCATTCAAAATAAAACAAAATCATTCAAAATCATTCAAAATATTCTTTATTATCATGAAAATACCTGAAACTATTTGAAGAACAGCAATATAAATATTCTTGTAGACATTTCCTGGAACAGCGTTTGCAATGCTAGCCTACTTCTTCTGTGGCACAAAGTTAGTTTCTGCACGAGAGCGCCCCCTGGCTTTTGGATGTGGCGGCATTTCACCGTAATTCATGCAAATTCATATTGAGAAAACGCGCATTTGCACGATAAATCGTTACAGCCCTACCGAGGATCCATAGATGTATCCTTCACAGCCTTGGCTATCCCAAAATTCAATATGAAGTCTGGGTATTTTGAAATAAACATTCAAAACTGTAGTTAAATAAAATTGTATATTTTGCTAATTAAAGGTCCTTGTGTCTGTTTTACTATTATAAATGATGTTTTAGTGATGTAAATTAATATTATTGCTGCAATGTTGTGTGTTGCATTTTGCTTTTTTATATTTCTAAGGTTGGTGAATTTTACATACTGTTGGATAGTTTAATCTGCATCAATGTGTTATATTTTCTAAAGTATACAAAGAACAATTCCCGCACACTATTTGCTTGCTGAAAAAATGTATTTAATGAAAGTTGCGTTGCAACGTTTCGATCAACTGATCTTCATCAGGCAACTGATGAAGATCATGTTGCTCTTCATGTTGCCTGATGAAGATCAGTAGATCGAAACGTTGCAACGCAACTTTCATTAAATACATTTTTTCAGCAAGCAGATAGTGTGCGGGAATTGTTCTTTGTATATTTTGAGACTTTTTGTCGTCTTATCCTACGCACCCATCTATTGACTTCAGGTGTGCGACGCTAATTTGTTTGAATATTTTCTAAAGTAAAATAAAAAAATCTGCCACCATATTTATTTTTAAAAGTCTGATAGGTCTCAGCTTTTGTGTGCCAGTGACAAGCGTAGTGGGCGGGAAAAGCAAGTGATGCCCCCGTAGGCTAGACTGTCTCATTTCATTTCACTCCGTGGCGTTTAGAGGCTGCTGCCTTCAAATATTGAGCCTTGCCTTCAAAGTCCGCGGCCTTAAAAGGATCCAGACCCTGAATTGGGATGCACCCTTAGTTTGTTCAAACTAAACCAGTGCTCACACAGCAGTCATTGGCCAGTTTACTGAATGACAGTCATATTAACCAATTATACTCAAAGCAACATGACGAGTCAGCCAATACAATTTGGTAACACTTTTTTTCGATAGTCCACTTTAGACATTTTACTAATTATAAGTAACTTTGCAACTATTTATCCTACCAATCTTTACCGTATTAGTAGACTGTCTGCTTAATATCTATTCACACTTTATTGTGATGATATTGTGATAAGTATCTTTGCAGGTGCATGTCAACTTATTCCACTAACCCTAACCTCTTCCCTAACCCTAACAGTCTACTAATACTCTAAGGACAGTTAGACAGTTAGTTGAGATATAGTTGCAAATTAGTGAAAGTTGGTTCACATAGTTGAAAACTTATTTATAGTTGTATAAGTATTAAGTGTAACCTACAATTTATTTCAGTGTGGTAGCATATTTAATGGAAAGTTGTGTGTACCATATTGTAGACAAAACAATAATCATAGTGACTTTCTCCTTTAAAGAAATAGAAAATAAATCTAATTTGTCATTACTAGCATAATACTCAAATATAATATAATAAATATACTTTAAAAAGGAATTCCCAACAAAGATTATTGAAGAAATAATTTTCTTCAGTTTATTTTGAGTATCCTGAATAAGATTAGACATCAGCATGTTGCTAACAAAAATTGTTGTTGACTGGACTTAAATACATTTACAGAATGTAAAATGTGCTGTAACACATCATGAAGTTTGATTCCTCAGTTTTTAAAAATAAATCTCAATCGGGTATAAATGTCAGGAGTTCCTGTCGGGATGAAAGTAACACTTGTTACTCTTCTCCTACTGCCAATACTGTTGCATTATGTTGAAAATGTATATTTTTTTATTTGATTTAATTTTATTGTGTTCAAACTGTTAAAAATGTTTTTTTTTCAACAATTCAAGTTTGTACTGTCAGGTTGCTTTAGAAACATTTGATGAAACCAAAATTTAACCAAAAATACATATAAACAAGATCATAGTCATGTTTATTTACTAAAAACAAGTGTAACACAAAAATCTATCTTGTTCTGTTCTGCTTTTGAGCCACCTATGTGTTACTTTCGTCCCTGCTGACAGAGTCTAAGGCCATTTTGTTTCCAAAATTTCACCTGGAATTCATAGTCCACACTTGAGTTACTGATCACAGCAAAAATATATCTGTCTAAAACTTTATCTTTTAAAATTAAGTTTTTCTGAAAAATTGTACTTTCGCCCCTGCTCACCCCTACTGTGAGTCTCTACAGTACAATGTTGGTTACTGTGAGTCTCTACAGTACAATGTTGGTTACTGTGAGTATCTACAGTACATTGCTGGTTACTGTGAATCTTTGCAGGATTTTTTATTTACTGTGATTTTCTACAGCACATACCTTTTTACTGTGATTTTTACAGTTTAAAAACACTACTGTGATTTCACACTGAATGCACTGTAATCCACTGTGAACTTTATTACAGTTATTTGCTGTGCATGAACACAGTTAATTACTGTAGATTTCACAAGCATTTTTTACAGTGTAGATCTCCTTAGGAAGACACACCTCTCGCAGAACTGTAGATTATGCTCAAAGTTCTTAACTTTGATACACTTTATCTTAGAATAACAAGAAATTTGACCTATTTTCCTATCGTACCATGACCTTTAAAGGGACAATAAGTAGGATTTTCCCTCATCTAGTGGTGAAATTGTATTTTGCATTCAAACGAACAGTGCTCTCTAGCGCCTCGCTTTTCCAAATGCGTGTTGCAACTACGGTAGCCATTATGTAGTCACTGATCTCCTTGTATGTTTCAGCTGGTTCACATGTTCTGAATGAAAACATGTTGTGGAAACGCATTTGTAGGCTAGTGCTTTTTGTCCCTCTCTGCTATTTACATGGAAGCCTCCTTGTTTAATGTAAGTAAAGAGAAGAAATTCTAAGCTTACAAAGAAAAGTCAGATCACTGGCAGAGGTCATTTGACACCAACAAGGACATATTTATGAATAAAGACATTGATTTTGATTAATAAAACACTTAAAATCCTACTTACAGTCCATTTAAAAAGAAACCACACATGAATATAAAATTGCAATCTCAGAACAACATACATAATATCATATATATTCAGCAGATACCCAATGATGTGAGCCTGAAGGCTAAGTTGAAGGTCTGTAACAGCTCCATCTGTGGGGCAAATTTTCGTTGCCAGCATCACCTGAGGTTTTATTGTTTTACAGTGTCTCTCTCTTCATAGATAAACTTAAAGTTTATTATACCAGCTGTCCTACACTACCTAATAATTCTGCCCACACTATATTTTATTGCAGTGTTATCACCATCATTTTGCAAACAGCCATTGATCTATCACATGTGTTGTTGACTAAGTTTTATCAGGAGGATATCTAACGACAGTGTTTTAAAAGCAGTTTTTCTTGCCGCGGGTCCACTTGCTTCTCCCTCGTCTCTTTTTGACACTTACGCTGCATGCTCCCTAAAAAAAAAAGCCTGAAAAGTTTTTTTTAAGATGTGTTTGGGCTAGTCCAATGTCAAATAAAAATGAACCAATGGGCTGCTGATAAGATGTTTCATGGGCTGGTCAGTTACGCTTACTTTTTGAAAAAATGCATTATACTGCCAATGTTCCTTGCAGAGCATTCAATGAATTAAGCAAAACAGAAAGAAAGAAATGGCCAGCGATGCACGATGTACGAGTGTTATGGGCTGGTCAGACAAAAATAGTATGAGATTTATCGGCCAAAAAAGACCGTCGGCCCACTGGTCTCCCAGATGGCCAGTCTGCCCCTGAACCCAGCACTGGGTCAAAAAGGGACAAGCCAAGCAGCTGGAAAAGAAATTTTTTATATTCGACCCAACAAAGGGTTAAAACACCCCAGCATGGGTTAATTTACAACCCAGCATGCAGGTCTCATCCCTTTTTGACCCAATGCTGTGTTGAAAATGACCCAGAGTGGTAACATACAAAGTTTTTCTTTCAGTGCGACATGAATATAAATGGCCAATAAATATATTGGTGAATGTACATTTTTGTAAACATATTTCAAAATAGATTTCATTTTTTTTTTTGCTGTATGGGGTGTTATCTACCAAATTCTGATATATTGAACATGAAAGTAGAAAATTACATGGATTGAAATGTCATGAGGGTATAAATGAGAACAAAATGTATATTTTTGTGTGAACTATGCCGAATGAATCCTTTGATCATGAAAAGCACATAGCTTGGAGAGAGCAGTGGGAGGAAAGGTAATGAGAGACGGTGACTCAACTGGACTTTGAATTAAATTGCTTTAAAGACCTTTCACACATCCCCCAAATGTTCTCTTGTTAAACATTCTTGTTAGAGCCAAAAAAATTGAGATTTCTTGGCTGTATAGAGCCATTGAAATCTATGTCGAGATGCACAAAAAGTCTCGCAAATGAATCATTTGGTTGCTTCACTGTGCAAAACAGGCAGAAGAAAAAAAAGTATTACAAAATATACTGTAAATATAGATTTGCTTTAAAAAAGATTTTTTTCAATCCAGCGTTGGGTCAAAAAGGGACAAACCCAACCTGATGGGTAATAATTTAACCTATGATGGGTTGTTTAAACTACAATTGTTGGGTCAAAAAACATTTTCTGGGTTAATTTAAGTCAACAGGTTGAGTTTGGGCCTTTTGACCCAACGCTGGGTTAAAAAACCCCCAGCATTTTTAGACTTTATCTATAGTATGCCTATCTAGATGAATATATTGTCATCATAACCTATGGTTGTGTAAAACCCTGACAAACCTTAGGGGCCCTATTTAAACAATCTAAGCGCATTGTCTAAACAGGCGTGTCCAATTCCACTTTTGCTAATTTAACGACGGGAAAAATAGTTTATGCGCCAAGGGCATGGCCTAAATGGGTTGTTTCTATTCTCGTAATGAGTGATGGGTGTGTTTTGGGCGTAACGTGTAATAAACCAATGAGAGTCTCAGCTCTCATCCCCTTTAAAAGCAAGTTGCACTTGGCGCCATGCCTAATCCCTATTTAGGTAGCGGAATTTGTAAACTGAAAAACTAAGCGGACGAAGAAGACCAACAGTTTAAGATTGATTTTAAAAAATTGCGTTGCTTTCATTTGTATTGTTCTTTTTTGGTATTAAAACATTTTAAAGTCGTTTTCGTTCAGTCATGGAAGTAAAATTAGCAGGCTTTTAATTCCTGTAAATGAATGGTTAGCCTACATGACCTGGTTATCTCAAAAAATAATTTACAAATATGCAAAAAAGGTTTGTACCCTAAAAATACTTTATTTTTTAACAAACAGGAGATAAAGAATTTACAAACATGCGGAGATCCGAAACGTTTCAGCACTCGGACAGCGGCCTGAATGCTTTGAAAAGCATTACTTAAAAACGGTTCTCATCTCCATCATATCCACAGGTACAAAGTCATCATATACAATAAATCTGTGGGTGGCATTAAAAAAACATTTAAAAATAAATGCAATATTTGCATTTGTTTAAAGCAAAACATTTATGTACTTACCAGGCTACAGGTGAAGCAGCTCTTTACACCTTCTAACGTCTCATAATCAAACCTCATTTATGTCCAAGACACTCGATAATAATTTTTTAAATTTTAATCCTTTGATTTTTCATATTTAAAAATGTTTATGTGCTGCTGTGCATCCATGTGTGTGATAAGCAAACGTGCGTTGTCGTCCCATTTATAGGCGCATATTACTAACGCGCTCAATAAATAACAAAAACAATATTGCGCAATATAGTCTATTTTAGTTGCCTCAAAAAAGCAACGCACCAACAATGCACTCTCATTTTCAGACCAGATCGCCCATGGGCGCAAAATTGGATGCAAATGCATTTGCGATTTAAACAACGTGGTGCAAAACAACCCAGCATTTTAGATTGAAACAACCCAGCATAGGTTAAAATATACAACCAAATGGGCTGGGCTCTTCTCTTTTATACCCAATGCTGCAACCCAGCGTAGGTTAATTTAAACCCAAAGCCTGCATTTGTATGTAACTCAAGCATGAGTTGAGAACAACCCTGCAGTTTTAGAGTAAGAGCATTTTGTCAAATAAAACAAACTCCTACAACTATTGCCTGCTGAGTGTGTAGGATGCAGTAAACACTGCGTGGAGACCGTGTGAATCAGATTACAGCTATTACTTATTGCAGTTGAATTTGGTTGTGCCCGTGGCCCAAGAATTACACACTTCACCTTTAGATCGACACAGACGAGGGTGCAATACTGATTTCTAAAGGGAAATTAATGTGTTTCAACACTTACTAATCATGGAAAATAATGTGTCAAATATCTACTCACCTATATGTTTTCTAGGGTTTTCTTCCTGAAAGAAAGAGTATGTGATCAAATGAGTGTTACGTGTCTGATGATGACATCATACAGTATGCTTCAGAAGTGTTTGCTACTACTGTATATCTGTTCATCCAGGTTAGATAAACACAGCTGCTGATGCAGTTAAATGGCATCATCCGATCGATCAGCGTCAAATAAAACCAATCGGAAGTGCCAGTTGATCCCAAGACAGGAAAACAACTCCAGCTCCCTGCTTCCTTACTCATTTAACATTTTAGTAGCATGATCATGGATCAATCGGGGGGGGGGTGGTGATGGCGCAGTGGATAAGACACTCGCCTTTAGTGTGAGAGACCCGGGTTCGATTCCACTGTGACACACCATTGTGTCCCTGAGCAAGACACTTAACCCCTAGTTGCTCCAGAGGCATGTGACCTGTGACGTATATAGCAATTGTAAGTCGCAGATAAAAGATTTAACTTATTTAAACTATAGTCAAACTGAACTCATGTTAAAGTTCAAACTTACCTCATGAAATCAGCCTCATGTTACTCTGACAGCTACTGTACAAGTCTTAGCTTGTTTTTAAGTCCCACTGAGGAGAAAATCAGGTTTATTGGTGTTTTTAAAATGTTTTAAGACAAGCCATTGGCAAATTCATAATTTAAGGTCATTGCTGAGTATTTTCTTCATAAATTTGGAGACAGTCTCACTCCGTCAGTCTCATACAGGGAGACTTTAAAATTACCATACCATTTTAAACGTGTCCAGTTTTTTTAACCTTTTAAGAACGTTTCTTGGTTATCTCAATGTTAGAGGAATGTTAGATTCTACCATTTTCAAACATTATGACAATGTCATGTTTTAATGCTCATACAATGTTTATAGATAAAACTGTTTTCTATATTTACTTTTTTTGCCGGTTATGTAAATAATAGAGGAACATTGCACTTTATTATTTTAAAACTGTTATTAAACATTATTCCTAAATGTTTGGTAAAATATTTCTGTAGAAAACCCAATTCACTTATTAAGTGTAGATGTTGATGTTTTGTTTAATTTAAAGTAACCATTATTGTGATCAGTGTTTGTTTTAGTTGGACTCTTGACCCAAGAGATTTTGTTTGCTAGTTTTTCCCTGGTTGCATTAACTTTGTGTGAATAAAGCACATTTGTTATGGTAATGTAAAGTCAATAGTTCCATTCTCTGGTGGTTGGTACATTATATTAAAGATAATTGCCTAATTAATTGATTTACTCAATTATCATTTTTTTTTTTGTCAAAATGAGATCCAGCACAGCAGTTTGTCATTAAGGATTTTTAGGAACTATGATCAAAAATTAACTGGTTTGCTTTTGGGACGCACAAACATCAAGAATGACTCAACAATGGTTACAATTAAATGAAGATCTTCATGTTGCAATGAATGTTGGGTTTTTTCCGCCAATTGATTTTGATGACAAAACACAAGATTAATATTAATTGAGCAATTCCATTTAAATTTATGAATGTATTTGAGCACAAATAATGGTAAGTCATTAAAATAAACGTGACAGTTTGAAGTAGAAAGACAAAATAGTATTTGTTTGTAAAACACACTTAGATAATGCTAACTTTACAAATTCAAAAAAATCTTTTTTACAGTGTATTATTAAACACAATGGGCAAAAGTAAACTCTTTTCAGCATACAAATTTCCTGGTTGTATGGTTATAAACAGACTCAGTTATATTGCTCAAATAATTATATACTATTGCAAAAACAACAAATCACCAGCGATGGGGAGGAAAGAGGAAAAATAGAATCGGAAATGGACAACGAGCTCGGAATTGAACTTGGGTCACTCGAAATGCTGAAGCATTGTTAACAACCACAGTACTGTTTAATTAGTTAAGAATTTACATTAAAATGATAAAGATAATAATGATGGAGAGGGAACATAAACATTTACAGTCATGTCCAGTTCTATTTGAGTCTTTACAATGAATGCATTGTACATCCCAACTCAGAAGTCTTTATGTATTTAAATTGTTTTGGAAGACAGCAGTATAGAAATAAATGAAAGTCTTAGGTCTCCTGCTTCTCAGATATCCCAGTAATTTCATCTCTCCTGTTGGAGTTATAGGGGTTGTCAGTTTAATATCCCTGTAAAGTCATTTCAGAAATTTGTTTTTAAACACATTATAAATGTTTGAAATGTATTGCTGAAACTCGTTACAAAGACTGTGAACTATGTAGTACTGAATTTTGGAGTTACACCGTTAAAAAGTTTTTCTGGGTTCAGGATTATTTGGGCAGAGCTAAAACAGTGGCCCGATGACGGACTGGAGCCACCGAGCATGGCCCCGCCCCTAACATAATCGCAAGCAACCCTTCAGGTTTTAGCGGTATTTGAAAGTTGAGATCGGTTTTACGAAATTGTTGGTTTCTGAGATATTGGGTTTCATGGGCGGAGTTTACTTGAATATTCATAAACTTCCACAATCTATTGGATGTGCTGAGACTAAAGGGTATTCGTTTTAATGCGCATGCTTGGGAAGTTTATAAATGCTCACGTAAGCTCCGCCCAGTGAAATTGAATATCTCAGAAACTAAAAATCTCGTAACACTGTCAGCTGTCCCGTGAGTGGGCGTGGTTTCAGCACAGACAACGGACACGCCCCAGCGTTTGAGAACAGAGAATTCTCAGTTTGCAAATAAACATCAATGATCTCACTATATTTTTATAGCATACATCATGTGTCCCAATAACCCAATTATATTGAGTCTATATTTACTGTATTTCTCCTCAGTATACTTAGCAGAAAATGAGCCGAAGCCGATACCTAATAATACACAACCAACAATGAAAAACAATAACAATAATAACTAAATTAAACAAGAGCAACCTCTGATCAGTGACATTTCATCATACAAACAAGAATGTTCCCTCTAATAAAGTGTACCAGTTCACTGATGTTTATCTCTGTTTATTTCTAAATGATCTAAAGATTGTAGCACAGAAATGCTGAGAATATTACATGCAAACTGTGGCCAATTAGAGAGAAATGGATTAGAGCGATGAGCATCCTACTGAGGTCAGTCTAGCATGCATATAAAGTAGCACACAGCGCTAAAGGAACATGAGCAATGGATCTGAAGCTCAGAGATGCATTAAAGGGATTAGCTTCTTTTATAGCTTCAGAGGTTTTGTTTTATGATGCCTCTGAACATGTTGGACTAAAAAGCTGCCCATATTGCACTGTGACTGTGACTCGTGTTCACAAGTCAAGCCATATACACAATAAAGGTGATAAAATGATGGCATATAGATAGGTTTCATCGCAGTAACGTGCCTAAACTGAAGTGAACTTCGGTCTGGTTAGTCACTAAATTAATCTCTGAAACAAATATCTTATCGGAAATTAAATGTTTTGGTTTGCTGAAGACGAGGATCAAAACTGTGTGGAGAGGTTCGCCAACAAGGCAAGAATTTAAGGACCTGTAGCTAACAGAGATGGCAATGACTTCTTTTTTGGGGGCGCATTATTCGCAGCTCGTCAAAACATGTATTTAGCCCATCATGTGTCTGGCTCATGTCAAAATATGTGTTCGGCGTGAACATATGTGCATCACGTGTCATGTCAAAATACGTGCCTGTACAGTTAGTGTCTTGCGAGTATTTTGTAAATGTAAACGTGGTGTGAAAGATTCGGTCACAATGCAATGCTAACAGGAGTTAACTTACAGGCTGTGATTCCAAGCAGGATGAGTTATGATAATATCGGTCTTTACTACATCACCAATCCCAGGAAGTAAACTTTTGCATACAATCCGTGTGTTTGTTGTAGTCCAAGAAAAGAAATTTATGTTGCGTCATCATTTACTTTGGGGTTTGTACCTTTTGCAGATCGTTAACATGAACTAATACACACTTACACACCAAAGAAAATGTTAAAATGTGAATCGGACAATTAGGCCTGGGATTTTTCGATTAATCGTTTTTTAAAACTTGGTCGATTCAGAATCGATTCTCAAAGAGCAGAATCGATTTTTTTTTCATTATATTTTTCTGCAAACATTGGCCCTCATTTATCATTCTTGCGTAGAAACGGGCGTATATGTTGGCGTAAGATTATGCTTACACTCCTCTCACCGCCTGATTTATGAAACTGTGCGTACCGATGATATTCAGGTGTAAGCAATATCTGCCCTTCATAAATGCCGCGGCTGAAAACGATGGTCATTAGAATAACACGCCCATATAAATTCAAGTCTCCGCCTCCCCCACGCCCTCATTTTACGACATTGACACATGGAAGACGGCAAAGAAGACAAACCGGGGAAGTGGAAAGAAACAAAATTATTTTATTTGGGAGTTTAAAGAGCGGGATTAAAGACATTAATAATTGCATGACATTTTGTAATATTTGTATTATTATTTTTATTATTAATGACGCTTAAATGATATTTAGAAGAATAATTATTTATTATTATTATTATTATCATTATTATTTACTGTTGCCTACATCTAAATTATATGTCTGCTTAATGGTTCTGTTAAGTTTTTTAAAAATAATATTTTAAAATTATGTAGTAACTTTTGTAGTGTGTTTTTCTGTATTTACATACAGTTGTTTGTTAGCTAAGATCCAGTTTCATACGGAGCTCCGGATATAATTCAAATTAACAATTTGTTGCCACGACTTCCACATGTTTTACTAGGCTAATTCATAAGTTGAAGTAATAATAGGCCTACTTGTAATAGTAATTACGAAATATTATAATAATTAATTCCAAGGAACAAACTATTGAATATTGGGAACGAATTTTATATTTATGGCCATACTTTAGACTAAATAAGAAAAGGAAGTGTTCATAATGTAGCATAAAAGATAATTCGTGGCCATGATTTTGTCCGCATGTTATTATTTGATCGGATTTATGGCTCCATTCAACACAAGCATTTTACCTTTCCTATTCATGTGTAGCTATTTATTTATCATCGAATAGTATGTAACTAGCTTACCTTTTGATGCATTATTACCATGTTTTCGTAGCAGATCCTTGTGCTTTCTTGCAATGTGCCGCTTCAGATTCCAGGATTGCTAAACTTTTAAAGTCTCTCCGCAGTCCCTTTCAATGTTTTCTTCCTGTCCAATCTTAACTTTGAATTTTACTTTACATTTATGTATAAGGCTTGAATTCCATAACTTATTGCTAGTTTTACAGATTCTCGAACAAATTATCAAAGGGCGTTCTGGGTTAAACGAGCGGTCCTGAGCGAACGGAATTTTCGGAAAAAGGCGCTCTGATGGTATTACCGCACCGCTCAACGCTCCGATCCGCTCACGTGCTCTGCCCTGAAACGGCTCGCAACTTAAGGAATACATATGCATACAAATCAAATGCTTTGGTTAAGTCTCTCAAATTAAACATTGAAGTCCATGTTGCATAAAAATAAACACTGAAGTTTGTAAGTATTATGTTTTTTTTTTTTTTTTTACAGTGGGTCATAATATATCATATATTTTAGTTTGTCAGTGCGATTTGTGGTGTTAGGAAGTGTTTGCGCATTTCTGCACTAACTCAAAATGTGCGTACACCACCTCCTGAGCAGGCGTAGGATTTGAGCGTGCCGTACGCCAACGTCCATATTGATAAATCTCAAAGTCACCGTGGTTTTGGGTGTACGCAAGGTGTACGCTGGAATTTTGGTGTACGCACTTTTGATAAATGAGGGCCATTGAACGTAAGATTAACGTTAATCAAATCACTAGTCTTCTTCATTAGATGTCACCCTCTTTTTTGCCTTGCGCGATGTTACCAATGAGCCTGTCATTCTTTCATTCAGTGCTTAAAATGGCGGTTTTAGGTGCTTCATCGACGTTGATGCCACTTTCACATAAAAAGTCAGAGGTATGGAAGCATTTTAGATTTCGCAAGCAAGACGACAATGATAGTGTTGTGGCTTTTAATTTCTTTTTATTAATTACCCACTTGCAAACTTATGTTCACTGTTGTTTTTTATTAATACATTATTTGTCTTTAAACTATATTCATTAAGTTGAACTGACCAAAGAACCGGAATCGAAAATTGAATCGAGAATCGAAATCGAATCGATTTGATAGCTTGTGAATCGAAATTGAATCGATCTGGAACATCTGAATCGATACCCAGCCCTACGGACAATAGGTGCTCTTTAATCAAATAAAGACAATGGCCCTCATTTATCAAAAGTGCGTACACCAAATATCCAGCGTACACCTGGCGTACACCCAAAACCACGGTGACTTTGAGATTTATCAATATGGACGTTGGCGTACGGCACGCTCAAATCCTACGCCAGCTCAGGAGGTGGTGTACGCACATTTTGAGTTAGTGCAGAAATGCGCAAACAATTCCTAACACCACAAAACGCACTGACAAACTAAAATATATGATATAATATGACCCACTGTAAAAATAAAAAAAAACATAGTAATTATAAACTTGATTTTTAATTTAGTTTATTTGAATGCAACATGTACTTCAATGTTTAATTTGTGAGACTTTACCAAAGCATTTGATTTGTAGGCATATGTATTCCTTTAGTTGAGAGCCTGGGTGCTTTACCTGACGTTTCAGGGCAAAGCATGTGAGCGGAGCCTTGAGCGGTGCGGTAATATTACCATCAAAGCGCCTCTCTAAAAACTCAGCTCGCTCAGCACCGCTCGTTGAATCCAGAACGCCTTTTGATAATTTTCTAGTTCGAGAATCTGTAAAAACGTCTAGCAATAAGTTATGGAATTCAAGCCTTATACATAATGTAAAGTAGAAATCAAAGTTAAGATTGGACAGGAAGAAAACATTGAAAGGAAGTGCGGAGGGACTGTAAAAGTCAGCAAATATTCATCCTGGAATCTGAAGCGGCACATTGCAAGAAAGCACAAGGATGTGCTACGAAAACATGGTAAATAATGCATCAAAAGGTAAGCTAGTTACATACCATTCGATGATAAATAAATAGCTACACATGAATAGGTAAGGTAAAATGCTTGTGTTGAATGGAGCCATAAATCCGATCATGATGACATGCTGACAAAATCATGGCCACGAATTATCTTTTATGCTACATTATGGACACTTATTTTTCTTATGTAGTCTAAAGTATGGCCATAAATATAAAATTCGTTCCCAATATTCAACAGTATGTTCCTTGGAATTAATTATTATAATATTTCGTAATTACTATTACAATTATTATTACTTCAAATTATGAATTAGCCTAGTAAAACATGTGGATGTCGTGGAAACAATTTGTTAATTTGAATTATATCCGGAGCTCCGTATCAAACTGGATCTTAGCTAACAAACAACTGTATGTAAATACAAAAAACACACTACAAAAGTTACTACATCATTTTAAAATATTATTTAAAAAAAACTTAACCGAACCATTAAGCAGAAATATAATTTAGATGTAGGCAACAGTAAATAATAATAATAATAATAATTATAATAAATAATTATTGTTCTAAATATCAATTAAGCGTCATTAATAATAAAAATAATAATACAAATATTATAAAACGTCATGCAATTATTAATGTGTCTTTAATCCCGCTCTTTAAACTCCCAAATAAAACAATTTTGTTTCTTTCCACTTCCCCGGTTTCTTTTCTTTGCCGTATTCCGTGTGTCAATGGCGTAAAATGAGGGCGTTGGGGAGGCGGAGACTTGAATTTATATGGGCGTGTTATTCTAATGACGATCGTTTTCAGCCGCGGCATTTATAAAGGGCATGTATTGCGTACACCCGAATTTCAGAGGTACGCACAGCTTCATAAATCAGGCGGTGAGAGGAGTGTAAGCATAATCGTACGCCAACATATACGCCCGTTTCTACGCAAGAATGATAAATAAGGGCCAGTGAGTGCTGCAAGCGTTTTAAACGCATTTGGTGTGATCGTCCGCTAAGGATGGCCTTTTGTTAGGGAAGTGTAGTAACTATGGTTACCATGATAATTTTGTATAACCATGGTTTATTCTTAACCACAATATCACATCATTCTGAGAAGGTATAATGGAGTCGTGAAAGAAAGAGCCGCAATTTACTCTTTTTTAAAGACTTGCATTGGTGATATTATAATAGCACTGTCTAGAGTTATACTGTGTGATTACTTCACGAAGCAACACTTTTCAGCAGACACTTTGCGGTTGAGGATAGTTTCAAATTTAACCCTGAAACCAATGACCAGAACCTACAATTAGCCTTTAGGAAAACATTCATTTCATTGAGGAGAAGCGTATGGATGCCAAGTAATCATCACAGTGGGTCTTTCTGCTGTTAACAGGCAACATCCGCTCCCTGTTTCACCTCCACATCACAGCTGGGTGTCTTGTTTCAAACATGTCTAAGCAATTAAAACACACAAACACTCAACTACTTTTTATATAAATATGGACGTCATAGACATCCTCTTTTTTTTGCAGGATAGTGAGATCTAATGTCATATTTTGCAAATCTATCTTGAATTTGCTAATAATGTTGGGTTTGCTAATAAATCCAGGTTAACAGTTCTCAAATCACCTACTTATACTATGCCCTAAAATGATGCACATGTTTTGTTATAAGAAAGTACACATTTTAGTCCATAGCAATGAGAATGCAAGTATTGGTACATATTAATTGGGTGTACACACCAAATGCAAAGCATATATTTGCATCACGTTTCTTGCTCAAAGGATTTAACGTTGGGTCAGGCAAATGTTTTGCTCGAGTTGAATTTTTTTGCGCCCCCCAATTTGCTTCATTCACACCGCCCCACGTGAATTCACTTCTATTTGCATTTGCATTGACTTTGGTTGTAATCTACGCATGCAAATTGTTGAATTCGCGTTTAGTGTGTATGCCCCATTACCAGTGTTAATTTCGTTAACGAAGACGATGACGAAAAATATTCGTCAACGAACCTTTTTTCACAGACGAAAACTAAATAAAAACTAAATAAAAGTCAGATATGATGACGAAGACTGTAACGAAATATAACTGACACTTTAGTCAACAAATAAAAATAAGACGAAAATGTTAGGGAGGGACGAATGGACAAGAGATCCAATCAGAGCTACTCATTTTGTGGGACAAGTTGGGAAGAAATCCAATCAGAGCGAATCTGTGAGGATAGGTTGATGCAGGCAGCAGTCGGCAGAGCAATTTTAAAAACCCGCGGCAAAGTTCGTTTTCACAACAGGTTGTTTACATTATATTTAGTTGTAGCTACAGTCTTACCCAGCTTTGGGTGATTTTAGTTGACTTCGCTCGTTAGCAACACGCTAACGTTTTGCGGTGCACCCGGTCCGAAGACATGTCTCAATAACAACAAAAATGTCAGAGCTAGCGTCTAATCTGGTCACACTACAAATATGACAAGACGACAGCCTGTAAAGACGACTCATCCAGAAATACATGCGAAGGTAAGCCTACACGCTATCAGATAAACCACCGTGTTTTCGCTAAACTTGGAATAACATAGAAACGAAAGGAATACACCTCTGAACTGTATTGATTGTATGGGTTTGTCTGAATTAATACTGAGTATAAATATTCAGTGTCCTCAAATTGAATGAAATGTGTAACGTTATTATAGTAGATGTTGTGGTTTTACATGACTGGACAAACTGCGTGCGTGTGTGTGTGTGTCTCTGTCTGTGTGTCTGTGCGCGCGTGTGTCTGTGTGTGCATGTCATTTAGGGAGAATGCATATCTTTTTCAGGGACCATGTATATTTTTTAGGTAGAGCGGGCCTTATGCTTGTTTTATGTGATATTATCTTTTGTGAAAAAGGCACGGTCAGTTTTTTGGCATTAAGAATAAAATAATAATACGTGTTTTCTATAACAACCATTAAATCTGTTTCTGTATTGCATATTCAAACCTTAATACCATTCCATAACAGACTAAAAAATGTAAGACTGGACTAAGACTAAAACTCTTATGATATTTCGTCGACTAAAACTAGACTAAGACTAAAAGATTTCAGATTACTAAAATAAGACTAAAACTAAATGGTGTGTTATTCAAAAGACTAAGACTAAGACTAAATCAGAATTTGCTGCCAAAATTAACACTGCCCATTACACATATTGGAAGTAACCCTTGTTGCCCAGATGCACATTGAGATTTATGGTATTAATTCCTGTTTTTTTTAAATATAATTTTAAATATATTTCAAAATAAAAAAAAATATTTTGAAATATGTTTACAAAAATGTATTTTTCACAAATATATTTTTTGCCCATTTTTGTATATTTTGAAATATATTTAAAAAATAAATATATTTAAAAGTATTTATATTCATTTTGCACTGCAAGAAAGACACCTTTATTCAAACCTGGTTTGAAAAGATTAAAATGAAATATATTTACAACCACTTAAAAATACAGAGGCGTCATGCCCATTCAAACTGAGGGGGCACGTGCCCCATTGGTTTTTGAGCTAAATGGATTTTGCATGCAACCTCAAAGTCAAACAAGCATCCTTCAATCTGTTACTTGTCTTTTAATCTGTTTAATATGCACAATATTATCAATTCTGTGCTGCATCTTTTCAGTGATTTTTGCCGTTTTGATAGTGTTTTGATCGTGTTACATTACTTTCTGGCAGCAAGCTTGCAGCGCAGTCGCAGATGTCAGCGTCTGAGCGCACTCACAAGCTTTCATGTTGCGGCTGCTGCATTTGGCTATCTGAGGAATTAAAACGTGTAAGAAACGCTCACAACATTTTCAAACCCCAGTACGGTAATGTGCAGTTAACCTTCTCTGTGAAGAAAATGTATGGTTTAAAATGTGACCGTCTCGACGTTATATCAGTAGAGATTTCTAGATTCCTCTTTTTGGCACAACGCCAAAGTTCGCCAGAGTTCACGCGGGCACGGAATCATGCTCACATATGAGGTAAAATTTAATGCAAAAATCCTATCCTCTAATAATTTTATCTAAACATATTTTTTTAAATCATTATTGAACATTAAAATCAATCACGCGGCTATAGCTTATGTCATTTTCGTTGTTTATATACTTTATGGATGTAAAATTACATTAATTTTATAGGATAATGCAGTCGTTGTGCAAAATGCAGTAATGACACAATTAAACAAGTCATTAAACAAAACGTAAATAAACAAAACATGCCATTTCAGATGTAAATATGATACTAATATGTCATTATTCCGATTGAATAGTATTTTATATGAAAGTTCGTCAACACTTTTATTTTGGATATTTTTTGCATGAAGGCAGGGGCGCTCAGATTGTTAGAAATCTAAGTGCCATGGAAAAGACTGAAAGCTCTATAATATTTCGTTTGTGTATGCACAAATTTCTGTGAACTGTGCACACTGTGCCCCCTTAAAAAAATTGTTTTTTTTATGAAAAACTTATATTTTTATGCATACTTTTATATTTTTGCCAGGAAAATATTTTTTTGCCATATGGGTTGTAAAATTAGAAATGTATTTGTTGTCCCTAAAATATATATTGAAATATGTTTTAATATATAAATGCATAATTAAATTTTTTTTTATTTGAAAATATATTTAGTTCAAGCTAAATACTTTCTGTATTTAGCATATATTTAAACATATTTTTTGTCCAAAGAAATTTATTTTTTGCCGTATGGAATTCATATGACCACATTCTTACATTTTTGACATGGGGTTAAAGGTTCTCTAAGCGAATTCACGCGTTTTAGACCATAAAACATTTTTTGTTACATACAGCACACATCTCCTTACTATCTGCTTGCTACCTGACCGCTGATCAAACTGTAAAAAAAACGCGATCTCTGTAGACAGCCCAGGCTATACAAACTTTAATATACACACAATGGCCAAACCTGCACCACGAAACAAAACAAAGTTTTACAGCCAATAAACGCCAAGAAGGATTTGGGGGTGGGGGTTGGTCGCGTTCACGAAAGCACGGAAGGGAGGGGGAGGGGGAGGAGTTAGCTACGCTCCGTTTGTTTGAAAACAGTTTAAATATCAACAACAAGTGACGTCGAACATATTCGCTTAGAGAGCCTTTAAGTGTGGAGTTTCATTATTGTTTTTTCTAATAATTAGGGCTGGGTATCGATTCAGATGAGATCAATTCAATTTTGATCCACAAGCTATCAAATCGATTCAATTTCGATTCATTTTGATTCACGATTCCGATTCTCGAATCGATTTTTATCCTTGTTTCTCGATTCAACTCAATGAATATAGATTTTATACAAATGCACTGAAAAAAATTATTCATTCAATTTACTCATTTTTTAAGGTAAGTGGTTGCAATCTATTTATATAAGCTACATTTAAACAAAAGTTTTTTTTATTGCATTTTAATTTACTATTTTTTTTTTGTTTAAATTGAGTAAATTGAATGAATCATTTTTTTTTCAGTGTACTATATTTATAACAAAGAACAGTGAACATAAAATTACAAGTGGGTAATTAATATAAAGAAATTAATAGCAACAAACCTGTATATTAAACTCTTTATTTTAAGTACACTTGGGTACATTAAAACCGAACACATCTCTAATTTTCAAATGTATACAATTATGTTAAATACAATACACTTTTGATGCAAGATAAAAAAATGTATGCTCAAAAAGTCAGAACAGTTGCATTCCTTGATCAAACAGAATTAGGTTATTTCATAAAAATTTTTTTGCCCAGCCCTATCGTATGTTTTCTATGATTCACTTCGTACGAAATCATACGAATTAGTCAAATCATAAAATACATATGAAATCCTGTGAGATAAGGTAAGGTAAACAGATAATTTTAAACACTGATTGTTTATGTATCTGATCAATAAGTGATTTCTGTTTATCTTTAACCAAAAACAAGTTACAGATTGTAAAGGGAAAAGAAGACATTAAACAAAACAGCAGAAATATTTTTGCGACTCTTTTTTTACACTAGTAACAATAACTAAAGTAACTATGTTACTTTGACAGAAACAATGGTTACCGTGGTAACGCTGCCGTACCATTAAAGAGTGACAAAGACAGTTACAGTAATAAAAGAACATAAACAGAAAGAGGGAGAGGCATAGAAGAGATAAATATCAACATGTGATGCACGTGGGCGAGCACGAATCATCATCCATATCTTAATGCCTACAGGATCTATTTTTTCACACTGATGACAGCAAATGTGTTTGAGAGGCGTGTCTGACAAACCCCATCTGTCTTTATCATAACAAGGCAACAATAAGCACAACCGATAATCAACAAGGGCTTTTTTTCATTACGTCCGGTCATACACTCTTAGTTTACACTGTTAATTGAACACAATTAGCGATATTGATTTATGTTAACTCTCATTATCAATTTAATAAACAAATTATGATTTTTTTTATATTTTTACTAAAAACAGATCCAAGGAAATATGCAGAATAAACAAAAACAGTATTTAATAATAAAATGTAATGCCTAAATCATGCTGTGGTATGTGCTTTAGCTTAATTGTATTAAAGTGTAAGCATAAATGTAAAATATTAACATTTAGTGCGGCCCAGCTCATTGCATCTACAATTACGGAGGTTGGCTTTAGATTAAATGGCACATGGACATTTATATTGGTTGATTGGTTCCTGTATTGATTTTTTATCTACTGTATGTGAAAAACAAGATAACAGAGCTCAAAGCTCTCGCAAGCTAAAGTGTTCAGCTTTCACGCTGTCACCTAAATGACAAGAGGAACTAATCCCAGAAGGGTGATTAGGAGATCATCTCTTTCTCACCGAGATTCTCCTCTTCAGTGGGCAGTCAGTCATTTGTGGAGTGTGAGTTGGGGGGTGTAATAAGATAATAGGACTCTTTTTCACACTTATAGCAGTGATTATCTCTCTTTTCTCTCTTCTGCAAACACGGCTGAATTTATAGTGTTTTTGGATGGACGCCAACCAGTTGCTAAGACATTCTGTGTGTTGTTCAGAAAGTTGCTTTGATAGATTAAACGTCCCGGTCAGTTGCTATGGAGTTATGGGTGGTTTTGCTAAACCGTCAAAAAAAAAAGGTTTAAAGCTGTCACTGGGGTGGTACCCTTTCATAAAAGATCCCTTTATTTGTTCCTCAAAGGTACATATTGGTACCAAATGTATACACATCACTACCTTAATGGATTTTTGACAATTTTTTCAGACAGTGTATAGGGTGTTCCCAAGTCAACAGGATGTAATTCAAGTGAAAGATTGACATATGTTCCCCCAAAAAAAACCTTTGTTGGGCTGTTCCTTTAAAGGTTTACTCCAGTTTCATTAAAACAATTCTGATAATTTACTCACCCCCATGTCTTCCAAAATGTTTATGTCTGTTTGTGTTCAGTCGAGAAGAAATTAAATTTTTTTTAGGAAAACATTCCAGGATTTTTCTCCATTTTCCTGAATATCAGTCATGTGACCTTTTACGTCATTCCAGTTGCCTGCCGCCATCTTGAGTACCTACTGAGTAGCAGTAGGTCACTGACAAGCATTGGCTAGCTTGCTACGATTTATGGATTTCTTATTTTTTACTGCCTATGATTCTTACGGATACGGGAAATGGCTACGAAAGACAACATTTCGGCCATCGACTGTCATGAAAAGAAACGCTACTTTAAAAAAATATCTTGATTAGAGTGTGATCCCTACTCGATCCCTGATGCCCTCTTCCCAAGCATGCCGCACAAGCCCTGAAAAGTGAAGCCAAAACATCTCGATCGCCCCTCCAGTGACTGGTCCCAGTATAGGTAATAAACCCCGCCTACCCATGTTATGACTTGAGACCAACTAAACTATTTAATTACACTTCAATTTTTTCCGTAGCTGATTTCTGTCATTTACAGTAATTTTTATCACACTGATGTTTGTTTTTAAAATAAATTTGTTTTTAGTTAGTTATTTATTGCTATAAAAACGGTGGTGTCACATCATGATTGACAGCTGTTATATGGGCATTGTGCGAGAGTGAGGGCGGGGCCTTGATTTCGCATCTTCCTGCTCACTACTCCACAGGACTGGTCCCAAAATCGCTACTGCCCAGACTCAAGATGTCAGCACCATATTGGGACACTGGCGGCTTCACTTTTCACCAATCGATGAGATCGAACGGGCGTCGTCCATCATTTTTCAAAGTCTATGGTTCTTCCAGCCGCTGTCCTCTGCTACCGAACTACCACTATTTTTACAACACTAAAGCCCAATTTATAGTCGTGCGTAGGTTCTACGGCGTAGGCTATCTGTAGCCTGTGCGTAGCTCTGCGTAGCCTGACGCGCACCTCGCAAAAATGTTAACAGCGCGTCAGATCTACACGGACCGCAAGCGCTGTGATTGGTCCACCAGAACCCCTCCCATCAGGTAAAAAACTGCGTCATAGGTATTTCTGTTTGTAACGGTGAAAACAAAGATGAGCCAAATTGAGGAGTGATTTATCTCAAACTGCAACAAAAGTCACTGTTTATTTACTTCCATCATTGCTGTTCTTCTCAAAACATACACAACAAGTTGCTGTTTCTTCTTCGTTTGTGGGTTAACTTGCTAAGCTTTCTCTTCTCTGACAGTCGCGCTGCTACTGTGGTTACACGCGTGGATACTGCCCACCAGCGGTTTCCGCGTGTGCTTGCACGTCGACGCGGAGGACGACGCAAAAGTATAAATGAAAACCGATGCGGAACCTAAGCCGTCGCGGCTACGCCGTAGGACCTACGCACGACTATAACTAGCCCTTAAGAAGGCGCGACACAACATGAAACTTTGATCGAAGTATCACCTGCATCTCTACACATCTCAAACAGAGTTTACTAAAAAGAAAGGTTTTGAACAACTGACTTTGGCTGTTATGGTGTCCGCTTGTCATCTTTTCCAGACATGAAGAATCCATTTCCGACTGAAGGAATCTCATATGAGGCTCCCTTTTCAACTAGAAGGTCAATATTGTTTTTCACTTGCGACAAAACAACTAATTATCCGTGCATTTATATGGAACTATGCTTTAGGAGCTATCCATCTTTACTCTTCTCCCTCCTTACTTCGCATACGGAGATCGATACATCTTGACTGGCAAGATGGCGGCGAGCGGACACCTTCTTTTAAGTAAACTCTGTGTACACAAACAATGTTCACCATGCTTCAGTTCACGTGTAAAGACACAGGTGATACTTCGAGCAAAGTATCATGTTGTGTCGAGCCATCTTAGTGTTGTAAAAATAGTGATTTTGATGCTCACAACATATTGAAGGCATAGCTTCTAGTTCTTTTGCGACCACTTCAGATACTCAAAATGTGGTGTTAAAAAGTTTGAGATGTGAATGACGTCAGCTGATGTTCATGAATAGTGGACTTTAGTGGACCTCAACAGTTTACAGTTTCAATGCAGCTTCAAAGGACTCTAAACGATCCCAACCAAGACATAAGGGTCTTTTCATTTGCGAAAAAAAAATATATATATATATATCATTAAACTTGATACCATTTTTATCACTGAATCAGTTCTGGAAGTAACCAGTGCAGTGCCTTGCAATGCATCCAAAATAAATTTGGATTAGACATTATTTACTAATATGCAAATTGCACTCAAATGTAAAAGAAAATCTATGCACAATGAAGTATGCTCTGTATATCTGTAAACATCTTTATGGAAATCATGCTACAAAATCAACTAGCCATCATTTAATTGGATGACAAACATGGTCAAATGATCGCAGCAGGAGCCCACTGTTCTGCCTTTTTACAGTCAAACTCAGTATTATAAGATGGGGAATCGGAAAGGGGGGTGATACAAAAAGGTATCAATGATAGACATTTTCTCCAATTATTTTACAGAGAAAAGAGAAAAGAAGAGGATGTGTGGAAGGGTCTGCGATTCTTTCCAGAGCTTCTGCATTAATCGCTGACTTCTGTGTGTGACACGAGCCAATGGTGACACTCTGGTAATGGCCGGTTTGACCGAAATTACCACACCAAAGCTGGGGACATTCATCTGCATTAACCGCATCTGATATCAGCCCTCCTCTGATGTTCCACCTGGCCTTTCCGTGCAGCTCGTCTGATGTGCAGATGTTTCTTGGATTTCTTTCACCACGGAGACTTGCTGAGGTCTGTCAAGATCGAACAGTAATTGACAGTTGTCTCCTTGTTCAGAATTCAATTAGGAGAACAGGGCTGATCCTATGCAGCTGTCACATGGATGAATTTGCTTAAAGGCATCACACCAAAAGATAATTGGGGGGCAATCCTAGAAAAAGTCCAGATTGTCTTGTGGTTGAACCGAATGTCTTATCAAAATGAATGTCTGCAATTGTATACATTCAGCCAAACTCAATAACTATGTGTTATTGTATGCAATAAAAATGCTGGGTTGTTTCAACCCATGGTTGGCACAAATATATACATTTTCTTTATAAATTTAAACCAACACATGGGTCCATATTTGTCCATATTTTACCCAACCATAGGTTAAAATAACCCAGATTTTATGGCGCTTCTCCATTGCATAGTACCCCACGTGTCGGGTTGCAAGCTCACTTTACTTAGCTTTTCATTGAGGATAATAGGCGTGTCATTATATTTGCGCTGCCTACTCATAGAAAACGTGGGAACGAGCTTCGTTGGAATGCAATGTTTCTCATACAAGTGCTTATTTGTCATTTCCGACACAAAATTCAAATTGACCATCACAAATAGATGTTTGCACAACCCGTTTATCTCTACCTCTGTCTCACATGACAATTTCTGTACAAACAGCCGTGGCGTCAGTCAACGAGCTCCGCTAGACCTCATTTAAGTTGCAAAAATGCTGTGCATACATGCGGACGCGTGCATCGCAGATGTGCCGGCACAAACTACAAGTCTGGAAATTAGTGAACTACAACAGTGGATCTCAAACTGGAGGTCGTGGCGAGATGGTACCGGGAGACCCAGTTTAATGACATTTTGCTTGGGATGAAAAAGAAATCTGACCAAATGCAAAGACACTTTAATCTCACATGAGTTTTCTTAACAAATTATGGTCCATTTTAAAACTTTGCCATGTGAAAGTGAACCGAAGCAAGAAAAGATGCAACACTATAACAATTTTATCCCCTGTTTCGAAATAAAGAAAACTTTCAACAGGTCTGAAAAACCCTCGGGTGAGCTAAAAAAAATCACAGAAACTGCAAAATTTTGATGACAGTCTGTCTCTTTACTTTATTAAAGCCCTGTGGTCTGGAGTGACTTGTACATTTTTGTTGAGGGAGAATGAAATTACACTCTTCAAAACTACCACCTTAGAAAGCACCACCAAAAGCTGGCAAGGGATTACTAAAAATGCTGGCTTTTCATAAGCTTCCAAGCACTAAGACACTTTACAATCTCATCTCTATCACTGAATGAAAATATTTACCAAGACGTCTGAATCCATTGAGATGGTGCCACAACACACTGCCAGAACGAGCAGACAGAATTGGTGCACAGCCAGCGAATAAAATATAAAATGGTCCACTGAAAGAATGCCTTTACTGACAAAAGAGCAGAATTTCATTGAGAAAATCGATGTTAAGAGATATCACATGGTCAAAGAAGATCTAGTCAAGACTCAAGACTGTAGTGTTTCACAAGAAAGTAAGGTAACACTTTACTTGAAAGGGTTTGCATAAGACACCTTCATAATCATGAAGTAATCACGTGTCACGAACATGAAGGAGATTTTATGCACGTTTATGACAACTGTCATTAAGTGTCATTCGCTCAATTATGTCATATTTAATTCAAAGACGACATTGTTTGAGATGTCTTTGTTATGACAACTTGACATTACCAAGACAACATAACCTGACATAGCATTAACATTACATTAAACTGTCATGGGGTTGGTTTTTGTCAGGAATTTCAGAGACACTTTATTAAATATATGACAAGAAAACATAACCCACGATGGGGCAAATAACAAACAATAAACTGAACAAAAGACAGGATTTACACAGGATTATACTAACTAGACTAAACTACAAAAACAATAACAAAATTTTTCTGAACACTTTTTTACCAGTGGTCCAAATTTTACTTGTCATTAAAATGTCATTAAGTATTAATGCTCTGTCAAATAGTTTCGCAAGTTTTGCGCTAATCACTCCGCCCAAGGAGGATTATTGGGAACATCTGTTCAATTTCTCATTAATGCAATTATCTTATCAACCCATCACATGGTAGTTGCTTCAATGCATTTAGGGGTGTGGTCCTGGTCAAGACAATCTCCTGAACTCCAAACTGAATGTCAGAATGGGAAAGAAAGATGATTTAAGCAATTTTGAGCGTGGCATGGTTGTTGGTGCCAGACCAACATTTCACAATTTGCTAAGTTACTGGGATTTTCACGCAAAACCATTTCTAGGGTTTACAAAGAATGGCGTGAAAAGGGAAAAACATCCAGTATGCAGCAGACCTGTGTGCGAAAATGCCTTGTTGATGCTAGAGGTCAGAGGAGAATGGGCCGACTGATTCAAGCTGATAGAAGAACAACTTTGACTGAAATAACCACTCGTTACAACCGAGGTATGCAGCAAAGCCACAACATGCATAACCTTGAGGCGGATGGGCTGCGACAGGAAAAGACCGCACCAGGTACCACTCATCTCCACTACAAATAGGAAAAAGAGGCTACAATTTGCACGAGCTCACCAAAATTGGACAGTTGAAGACTGGAAAAATGTTGCCTGGTCTGATGAGTCTCGATTTCTGTGGAGACATTCAGATGGTAGAGTCAGAATTTGGCGTAAACAGAATGAGAACATGGATCCATCATGCCTTGTTACAACTGTGCAGGCTGGTGGTGTAATGGTGTGGGGGATGTTTTCTTGGCACACTTTAGGCCCCTTTGTGCCAATGGGGCATCGTTTAAATGCCACTGCCTAGCTGAGCATTGTTTCTGAACCATGTCCATGCCTTTATGACCACCATGTACCCATCCTCTGATGGCTACTTCCAGCTGGATAATGCACCATGTCACAAAGCTCAAATCATTTTAAATTGGTTTCTTGAACATGACAATGAGTTCACTGTACTAAAATGGCCCCCACAAATCTCAACCCAATAGATCATCTTTGGGATGTGGTGGAACGGGAGCTTTGTGCCCTGGATGTGCATCCCACAAATCTCCATCAACTGCAAGATGTTATCCTATCAATATGGGCCAACATTTCTAAACAATGCTTTCAGCACCTTGTTGAATCAATGCCACGTAAAATTAAGGCAGTTCTGAAAGTGAAAGCGGGTCAAACACAGTGTTAGTATGGTGTTATTAATAATCCTTTAGGTGAGTGTTAAGTGTTTCTGGTTGCAACTTTTTATTAAACGGTCTAATTCACTTTATTCACGATAAAAAAAAGAAAACACAGCGCACACGTCACTACGGCAAGCAGCAGGTGTCCGACTTCAAGGCGCCGTCTTCAGCTCCTCCCGCGACTGCAAGCGGCAAACCTAGCCAATCGGTCTGTGCAGCGCTGCATGAACTCGAACACACCTAATGGCTGCGATCTTTTCCCTGACCCCCCCACCTGCCATAACATATGACCAGAAGTAAAGAGAGATTGTTTCGAGGAGTCTTTCAGATATACCGTTTTGTTGGCTGAATCCATTAGAAGTCTCATAAAAAAATGCTAATTTACACGAAAACATCTCAGACGCACTTGAAGATGGTTTTCTTAGTCGTTACTGCTAATACTTGTATTTTGTAATAATACCATATACTATACAAGTCTCTTTAATGTCTACTCTGTATTTATTGTAAAGCTGTTTTGCTAGAATCCAAAATAGCTAAAATTACTTAAGAAATAAATCAGATAAATTTAAATCTCATCTTACCAATTTAAAGCTTCAAATAAGAAAGTAACAGAATTCTTAAATGGATAAAAAAAAAACAATTTGTTTCTATTTGTTGCACTGCTGGTATGCTAATGTACTTTTAATGTTTTGGCTATTTCCGTACAGCCGGGAATATTGTTTTTATTGGCCTTCATCCCAATGCTACGTTTCCCTCGTGGCGACACATCTCGACTCGACTCATTAGGTTTGGAGCCACAGGTAAATGCATTCTCATTAGCCTTTTCCATCTCACAGACAAATTCAGCGAACCCCGTCTGTACAAGACCATTTGTTAGTGTCACCGGCCGGTTATTTTCACACACCGGGTGTACTGTCATTGCTGTTTATGAACAATTCTGTTGTTCATAAATATGGCATGCACATAGACACTTCATTATATTGAACACTGTTGGGTACTTGGAGATCCAAGAAAACTGTTGCAAAGCAAAGCTCCAGTATAATCTGTAAACACAAAAGATGAGATATACAAATAAAAACAAACATTTTGGTTCAGCAACATTGATTAATCGTTGAACAAACAATTATAGTAAATGATTTTTGATGTGCAAGATTGTTCCACAGAGGAAATACAGCAATATGTAATAATATCTAAAGTTTGTTTCTGTCACGTTGACTGATATTGGCAATTTACTCAGACAAGCTCAAACTGTTCTTTGGAGAGTAAATAAACTGCTTGTTGGCAGAATCCTATAAAGGAATATTTCACTTTTATAAAAAATCCTGATACTTTACTCACCCCCATATCATCCAATATGTTGATGTCTTTCTTTGTTCAGTCGAGAAGAATTTTTTTTTTTAAATAACATTCCAGGATTTTTCTCCATATAGTGGACCTCAACAGTTTACAGTTTCAATGCTGCTTCAAAGTCTCTAAACGATCCCAACCGAGGCATAAGGGTCTTATCTAGCAAAACCATTATCATTTTCACTCAAAAATAAATATTTTTTAACCACAACTTCTCGTCTTGCATTAGCCTTGAGATGCGCCAGAGTGACCATACGTATTACATAATCACGCCAAAAGGTCATAAAAATAAAACGTATCACAAAAATGAACAATTGAACATATATCAGCGTGATAACAGCTACCTTAAAGGACCAAAACCATCTTTCGGAAAATTGTGAACAGTGTAATCGCCCAGAACATACATGAAACCCATAAACAACTATCACAAAATATAAAAATGTCATTGATTGTCCAGGTAACATTGTGCATTTTTCTGTTTGCAAACGTTTTGTAAACATTTCTTATGCGAAATAACTTGTTCAGCGGAGGACGAAAATATAAGTTCATACATTTTCCAGATTCTGCAAGGTGCATGTAAACTTATGACCTCAACTTTTAACTTCTTACACCCTGAAGCTATTTTGGGGATTTTCGCCTGGATTTGGCCTACCCAATTTCAAAAGCATCCCATACCCACATGCAGAGGTTTACATACAAAAGTTTGGTATCATTTTACAGGTAACCCTTTGAAATTACATAAAACACTGTTAAAAGTGCTCAACATGGTTGTATGTGATATCAGTCCTCTAATAAACACAAAAATAAATAGGCGCTTTTTGATGTTTTTTTTTAAAGTTTTTATTTGAAAGTATATAACTCTGGCCCTGGGTATCTCAGGTCCCTGCAGACAGTTTTGTTTGATTCCAGCAATTGTCAGCTTACAGAGGAAAAAGGAATTTTTTCTCTATCATAATCTATGCAAAAGTTATTTTACTCCAACTGAAGGGAGGAATAATACCCTTTTTGTATACAATTTCTGCCTAAGAACATTTGAAGTGCTACCATAACCACATACAGTGGAATAAATGCAATTTCTTTATATCATTTTAAAGAAAACCCTTTGAAGTTACATAAAAAGCTGCTGTTTGTGACAAATATTGTTATTTATGTGGTTTTTCATAGGATAAAACACCAAATTTTCTTTTTTTATGTTGTAAATACTGCCTCTGATAGTGTATAACTCTGGTTCTGTGTGCTCTAGCAGACTGCAGACAGTTCTGGTTGTTACCAGCAGCAGACAGTAAACACCCAAAAAAATAATGAACTCTTTAGCATGTCGCATTCAAAAGTTATTCTCATTTTACTAAAGGGTGTGAAAATACATTTTTCATATAAATATAATTTTTTTATTTTGCACATATAATAAAAAGCTAAGGATCAATTATGCAAACAACCAAAGAAAATGCTGTGAATGGACTCATTGTTTAGAGTAGGACCTAAGATAAAAGATGATGTATCATTTGTGGCTATCTGTGCTATCTGAGGCAGTCCACACTCAAGTTTCACATATGTTTACAAAAGACCATTTTTTACCTTATTATTCATTCAGCGATTGTTGGATATGTGCTGATATTAGAACAAAAATAACGCTGTAGCCTTATTCCTGAGAGTGAGAGCTTTCATTTGATATAAGACTTGCCCATGTTTGTCATTTTTGAAAAATATGAAATATGTAAATATTAAATGATATAATAAAATATTGGGGGGGTGATAGTGTAAATTAAGTGTAAATAACTTTCTTACAGTAAAAGATGTATCAAAGTGATGCATATCTGCAGAAAGTAGAGACTCTAAGCTTTCAAACAGTATCTCATATGTGTTACTGGGGTCCATGACGGAGCATCAAAGATTAAAAGAATATTTTATATTAAGTCAAAATACGAAATTCTGGACCCGGGACAGGGTCCTCAGGGTTGAAGAGGTTAATAAAGTTGCTTGCTCGCAAAATATCCCAACAACAACCTACAGCAGCAATGACCTGGCAAACATCCAGATCACCACAGCGAAGACCTTTGCAAAGTACTGTAGTGTAAACTTTTCAAAGGGCACAAAATCACTCTCCCATTGATTCACCTTCACGGTTTCTCACCGAATGATCTTCCGATCAGTAGCATTCCTTATAGTTTTACAAAAAAGAGCTCAAAACTCTTCTGCGTGAACAAACCCTTATAAATAAAGTTCCTTAAAGCTCCTTAAATCTCATGTTAATCTTGAGTACCTATAGAGTAGTTTTAAATCCTTCATATATCTTTAGTTTTATCAGATTTATAAAACAGATCAGCTGTATCGTAAATTAACTCTGTAAATTAAACCGAGCTCCTGGGGCCGTACCGTGGGCGAAGCGAGTCATGAGCAAGCAACACACACAAAGCATTATCTCACTATCTCTGGATAACCTATGATTCACTACTTGTTCGTGTATGTTCATGTTTATGAAGTTTTACTTACTGCCTACGACTCATGACCCAGTTGGAACCACCCTATTTCAATGACATCTGCACACACACACAACTCCACTGCTACCCCGAATAGACAACCTATATCCATCGTTTCCATAATGCTGTTTTTTTTTTTTGAGAAGCTGAACAAGCTTAAATTTCCCTCACAAACAACAACACACTTCTTTGGTGATGTTGATTTCGTGCCAGCTCTTGGTTGGTGTGTGTGTGTGCGCGCTTTTCTGCTTAAAGTGCCCATATAAGGACTTCCACTGTACTTCTAGCACTGAAATTGCCCATAAAAGAAATAAAGCAAGATCGTTACTTTCATGTTCGAAAAAACTTTCTAAAACTTGTATTCAGCGAAGTGCATTCAGCACAGAAATATTCTGTGACACGTCCAACTGCTTTTTAATAATAATAATCATAATAATAACATTTAACACTTTGCCTATGTTTAGCATGAAAAATGTAATTGTTAAAATATGTTAATATGTCAGAATGCATGAATTAGCATAAAAAGGGATGAAATAACTGATTCTTCTAGGAACCTTTAACTGATGGTCCTTTAAGGAACCAAAAATGGTTCTTCCATGGCAAAGCTGAGAAGAACCTTTCAAGCTACTTTATTTTTCAAGTGCACTTGATGGGAATATGCTTATTACTTGTTGTATAATATGTTTTAAACCCTTTACTTTTCTTTTTTTCCTTCTAGCAGGAAACAAATGTTAAAACGTTGCATTGGTGCACTTTTCATAATATTGCCTCTTTAGGATGAATCGCTTCATTGTTTTCATCACTATAAGTCTCTGAATTAAAGCTTATGCTTTTAAATGTAATTAAAATGTAAATGCATGCACCACTCACCATCCGATGCTCAAAGTATTATGTTCCCCATTTACCCAATTTATATGGAAGGTTCTGTTACACTTTATTGCAAGCCATTTAACATCAGCCAAACCAGTTAATGTGAAAAAGTTTTTGGTATTTTCTCTAAAGGGAGGTATCTTTGGGAATATCACTAAGGACAGGTTTTCCCTAAAGACATGACACCAACCTGCCAAGTGACAGATCGTGAGACAGATGCTGTTTGAAAGGTGTTAGCATGCAGGTCTTGATAGCAGGAAAGTTCGGCATGGGTTTGGGTCTCTGTGTGTAACAACAAAGGAATTATAGCTGCATGCAATTATTGGGATTAAAACAATCTTAATACTTAAAAAATACTAGAATAAACCAAAAAAATGTCAATGGTAATCAGTATGCCAAGCAACCATGGTTACTGCAAAAAAAAAAAAAAAAAAACATAATTTTGTAATGGGATGGTTACACTGTACATATGTTTAAAATAATGTATTATAAATAGGGCCGATAAACGATTAATTGCAATTATTTACGTGTGTGTAAATATTATGTATATAAGCAATTTTTAAATGAAGGTTTTTATTCTGAATGGAAAACCAAAAACTGTGCAAAAGTTGGTTTGAATTTGTTTTTCTTTCATAATAAAAACCTTCATTTAAAAACTCCATGTTGTGTTTACTTGTGTTATCTTTGGTTAATATTTAAATTTGTTTCATGATCTGAAATGTTAAAGTGTGATAAACATGCAAAAAATTATATATATCAGGAAGGGGCCAACATTTTATTACACCACTGTATAGATGAATGTTTGTGTATTTATGTATACATAATAATTACACAAAGCACACACATATATTGCACGAACACAAACTTTTATTTTGTATATTAATTGTTTGATAGCCCTAGTAATAATTGAATCAATCTGAGTACATTAAGCTACAACTATGGATTTTTAGATTATAATGTAACCCTGGGTTGGAACCACAAAAAATAAAAAAACCATTGTAGAAAAAAATAAAAAGCAGTCAAAAAAACAAAGAATAGGAACGTCATAAAATGGCACTTTTATCTGTTGGATGTTCCTTGTTATTATGAAGAATGGAGGACAGAAGTGGTCTAAATTGGCAGGCAGTTCCGCTCGTCTCTATTCATCTGCCGTGATAAAACCCCTGTAGATTTTTCTTGATGGATAACTATAAATACCGGAGCTTGTCCATAAACACCCTTCAGCACCGCGGCTCTCCGCTGACTCACAGGCATCTTTTTATAGCCACGTGGCACGATGGTGAGAGCTATTTAGCTGAAGGAGGCTCTGGAAACGCTTGTTTGATTAGCCACTTGACCTGGGACCGTTTTTGACTCCGACTGCGGTAATGCCGGTCATTCTGAAGTAAAAGTGCCACTGAGTGATGTTTTAGATAAGGTAGTGGCTGTGTGTGTGTGTGTTGGTTTTACTTGAATTATTCATGACTATTATCTTGCACTGTCAAAACAAAAAAACTAGCCGAAACCACCCTGCTAAAGAAAAGAACAGAAGGCATCTATGAAATTCTAATCGAGCAAATTGTTTAAATGTGAATTGTATTGGGTTTTTAATGGGAATTGACTAGCTAGTTAGTCGTTAGTCAACTATGGTCATTGTTCAACGATTCGTGTGTTTCCCGAAATCATTGTTTCTTTTAGAGTTGATTTTAAGATTCTATTGTTTTTGTTTTCAAAGCTCTCAATGGCCTTAACCACCTTATATAACTGTGATGCTGACTCTGCGTCAGCCAAACAGGGTTCTTGGGTCAACAAATCCACTTTTGCTGGAAGTCCCAAGGTCACGGTACAATCACTGGGGTGAGCGGGCTTGTTCTGAAGCTGGGCCCAGAATATAGAACAAGCTTCCGGCTGATATGGGTACAATCACTGAACTGGGCCTTTTAAAAGTTAAGCTTAAACTTAATTATTGAGACTGGCTTTTAAGATTTAGCTGTTGTTGTGACATTTTAGTGTATTTTATATATTTCTTGTTGTAGGCTTTTATTTATTATTGTTTTGTATTTTTTCAGAAAGCACTTTGGTTCACCTTGAGTGTTGTAAAGAGCTGTATAAAAAAATGTCGACTTACATACACTGAGAAAAAAAATGGAGTAGGATTTACTTGAAAAAAGAAACAAAAAAAATATATCATTTAAAAGAATTGTGAAGTAAAGGCTAAACACAATTATCAGCTTTATTTTATAACTAGAATTATATTTATAACTAGTAATGTTTACATGGGAGTTTTAAGTTATATATCTGCGATGCAAACATCAAAAATCAAAGTATTTATCTCAACAATTTGTGACAAAGAAATTTATTTATCCATGCTGCAGTGCATGCTGGGAGTCCTGGATGATGCATTGTAGCATGAAATTCTTCGTTTTGATTGTCACTATTGTTGAGATTTATACTCTGACTCTTCACGTTTGAGCATCCCAACTGCACATTGGTACATTTTTGTCCATAGTTCCTAAAAATCTTAATGACAAACTGCTGTGAGAGTGCTGGATCTCATTTTGACAAAAAAGAACACTTTTGATGAGTGAATTGATCAATTAATTAGATGATTATCTTTACAATTATGTACCAACCATCACAAAATTGCATTCTCGCTTTGTTTTTCAAACAAAGTTAATGCATCCAGGGAAAAACAAGCAATAAAAACTTAAGGGTCAAGAGTCCAACTAAAACAAACACTGATTACCATAATGGTGATTTTAAATGAAACAAAACATCAACATCTACACTTATTTTACAACAATATTTTTCCCGAACATTCAGAAATAATGTTTTATAAAAGTTTTAAAATAGTAAAATATAATATTTCTCTATTATTTACATAAAAAGCAAAAAAGTAAATATAGAAAACAGTTGTTTTAAACATTGTGTGAACATAAGAACATGGCAGTGTCATGATGTTTAAAAACGGTAGAAAGTAAACAACCCAGAAACATTCTTAAAACATTTTAAAAAACTGGACACTTTCTATATTGGAATGTTTTTGAGTACATTGGGAACCTTCAAGGAACGTTCTTAGATCTTTTCTCTGTTACCTGGGTATGTGCATCTATTTTCTGGGTTAGTAATCTTTTACTTGCATTTGTCATTTTTTCCCATTTCAAAATAGAAAGTTAAAGGTTCTCTAAGCGAATCTGCGAGACGTTAGTTATTGTTGACTTTCGAAACTGTTTTCAAACAGACGGAGCGTAGCTAACTCCTCCCCCGCCCCCCCCCCTCCCTTCCGTGCTTTCATGAACGCGCCCAACCCCCACCCCCAAATCCTTTTTGTCGTTTATTGGCTGGAATACTTTGTTTTGATTTGTGATGCTAGGTTTGGCCATTTGTTGATATTGCCGTTTGTGAAGCCTGGGCTGTCTACAAAGATCGCGTTTTTTTACAGTTTGATCAGCGGACAGGCAGCAAGCAGATAGTGAGGAGATGTTTCCGGTATGTAACAAAAAATGTTTTATGGTCTAAAACGCTTCAATTCGCTTAGAGCACCTTTAATAATACTTGAGCAATTCCATTTAAATTTACTAATGTGTTTGAGCACAAATAATAAAAAGAAACTTCAAGTAAGTCATTGAAATTTTAAAGTAGAAAGAAAAAATAATTTTTTTATGTATTACAAAACGGGGGCTGTTGAATGTTTTATTTAGATTACACACACCTAACATGTGAAATGTCTTAAAAGAATCCACCACAGCAATGTCTTACCAATGCTTCAGTCGTGCCGCATTACCACTTGGGTGTGCATTATTTTTAAACAATTCAATGGCGTGTGGTCAATTATTCCTTACTTATCTGACATTTACACAATAACCAATTAGAAAAAGTTGAAGCACTATAAATCAACGCTGATAGACAAAATTAGTGCACATTCTGTTGCATAATAACATATTATTAGACATTATTTTGACAAAATAGGTTGAGTGCTTTTTTATAGTGATTGACAATGTTAGATTATTAGTATGTGAATAAGGTCTTTGAAGCCAAAAGTCAGAATCCAAAGGTATTGTGTTCAATACATTAAAGTAGCTTGGTAGTTCATTATTGAATGGAGCTTTGGTTGCTACATGTCATGTGTCATGATCTATAACTCAACAATAGCACACAACAGCTAATTAGCGAGTTACCTGACATGAAAAATAATATGGCTTTTAGCCTGTCGCCATAGCAACAAAGAACATTACAGTTTAGCTGGAACTATGATGTATTTTTTCTCTATTATGCATCTTAACCACGATTTACAAAAGCCACACCATGCTAACCTTTGATCAAATATCACCAAGCGTGTTTCCTGTAGCTTAATGGTTAGAGCGCTGCGTTAGTTGCACAAAAGTTCACAGGTTCAATATTAAAGAACACACATAGTGATAAAATGTATAGCTTGTAATGCACTGCAAGTCACTTTGAATAAAAGCATCAATGCATAAATGTAGGATTAGTTATTATCCTGTCCCATTATTTTCAGTAGTTTGTTGAAAATATTTATACCCACAATTATTATATTGAACCCAATGTCTTTTAATTATAAAGTGTGATTATTTTTAGTGGTGGAGCACATAATCGTGGGGTCACGATCTTTGTTTGACGCGGCGCGCTGTTAGCGAGTCAATAACTCTCTTGATGCCGGCTGTAATTACTACACTACATTGAACCTGGAAAACACATTGAATATCTCTCTGGAGACAACAGTCTGGGCTTTAACACACAAAACTGAGACACAGAGACTCACTTTACACATTCATGTAAAAATGTTAACAGATGCTGACACACATTGTGCATTTATGTGATTGTACACCGTACAAAATGATGTTAATTAGCATATATTGTAACTTAACAAATAAACTCTTTCCTTTCCTTTAAAAAAAGTTGCCAGCCAGAACCAGCATTTTTTACGATTTTCACAAAAGTTTAATGCCTTTCAGAAAATGTTCCTTTTTAAATATACATACAAATGAAAGAACAGACCATCTGCTTTAAAAAAAAACTGTTTTATCCTACATTCATTTGTTCTCTTTTTATCACCTCTCAAATATGGATAGGTTACTTCATAAATACCAAAATTTGAGCAAAAAGCTGGGTTAAATTGCATTTTTTTAAAGGACTCTTGAGAGCGATGATCAAAACATAAACATAGTTTGAACTGTTTGTCCTAAGGGGATACTTCCAGGTTTTATAAGTTGGGTAAGAGCGCCACCTGGTGAATAATAGTGGAAATACCGATTGCTGGAAAAACTCGTCATTGGCAAGGAAGTGTTTTCTCGTAATTAAGAGAAAAAGAGTTAAGTTTAACAATTTTAACTTGTTTTTAAAAGTTATGTCAACTTATCACAAAACACAAAATATAGCAGATTGAATTAACCAAAAACTATTTTTTTGAACTTCATGCTCTATTTTTTTTACAATATATGTGCTTTACCCTCATATGACATGAGAATAAAGTTTCACATATGTAAACATGACCTTTGGATGTGATTATGTAATACATCCAACGCTATTTCATGAAACTTTGTACATATTTTAAGAATTGGCTAATTTGTATTAATTCATACGACCACATTCGTAAGTTTTGGTATGATTTGCATTGACCCCTGTGACGTTGGGGTTAGGTGCAGGGTTAAGTTTTGTTGTTGTTTTTCATGAGAATCGTATGTTTTTGCACGATTAACTTCGTATGAATTGATACGAATTAGCCACCCTGTAAAATATGCATGATTTCATGAGAGATCCAACACATTCTCATCCCATAGCGTCAATATTTGACGCCACTTGACAATGCGTCAATATGTTACGCGGAGGGTATACCTTTCGCGTCATTTTTTGACGAACTGGGGACTTCAATACTATTACGTCCGTTGCATTCTCTTTCCTATTTTCTTACCATTTTCACGTCGGTTTAGGGTTAGATTACACAAAATTAAACAGTGTACGCGAAATTAAACAGTTGTCACCTGACGTTGGGGTTAGAGTTAGGTACGACAGTTGTCACCTGGCGTTGGGGTTAGAGTTAGGTTTGGGTAGGGATGTCATTATGTAAATCTTACCCTAAACCGACGCGAAAATGGTAAGAAAATAGGAAAGAGAATGCAACGGACGTAATAGTATTGAAGTCCCCAGTTCGTCAAAAAAATGACGCGAAAGGTATACCCTCCGCGTAACATATTGACGCATGGTCAAGTGGCGTCAAATATTGACGCCATGGGGTGAGAATGGGTTGGGAGATCAGGCAGAATACATCACACGTCTAGTGCAAGAACAGAATTTGTGGTTTAAAAGTACATATTTTTGGGGGTGAAAATGATGATGGTTTCGCTAAATAAGACCCTTATGCCTCGGTTGGGATGGTTTAAAGCCTTTGAAGCTGCATTGAAACTGCAATTTTAAACTACATTGAAACTGCAAACTGTTGAGGTGACCCCACTATATGGAGAAAAATCCTGGATTTTTTCCCCCCAAAAAACTTAATTTCTTCTTGACTGAAGAAAGACAGATATAGACCTCTTGGATGACATGGGGGTGATTAAATGTTAAAGTTGAGTAATCCTTAAATATAAAATCATTTGTTTGTGTTTAACTGAAGAAAGGGAGTCACATCTATGACGTGAAGGTGAGTATGAGAGAATTTTCATATTTGGGTAAACATTACCATTAAAGCAAACCACAAGGGCTTGATTTAGTCCCGTATGCTTCGGGTTTTCACTGTTGTCTTGATATATGAAGAAAGAAACATTATTTGTTTGTATTTTCATGACAATCAGACATTCTGTCACGTTCCCCTTGTATTGTTATTAAATCACATTGAGAGAGGCTGCCAGAAGAGAGACATAAAAGCAACATTATGATTCTGACAAACAAACTGCAATGTTCTCAACACTGTGGCATCACACAGCCGACGCGAGAGGCTTCAAAGGAAATGTCATCGCAAGAGCGCGAGCGACTGACAGCGGTTTACAGAACACAGATCTGTCAGTCTGATTCATCAGTGACATGAGGAGAAAGAAACGTTTGTCGACTCAAATGGACTTATTCCACTTTTCTTGTTGTATCGATATGAAAGTAGGGAAGGTCTTGCTGAGAAAGTGACTGGATTGAACTTTTAACTAAAGATTCAGTTCAATATTAATGTACAGTGCTTTGATATCCGGGCTAAGGTATAAAGAAGAAGAAAAACTCACTGCTTTGTAACAAAGATTAATCCAATTTCTTTTACATACCCTAAATGTGTGTTAAAGGTATAGCAAAAGATTTTCTTTTTCCGGGTGGATCATCAAGACTATTGGTCATCCCAGTTGTCAATCATTCTGATGATATGTTTACGTAAGGCCGTCGTAGGTGGTCGTCCCTAGGTTCGCTTTCAGCGCATGCGCACTTTCAGTATATGTGTGGTGGTCTACGGTTTCAACCATTCAGTGAAGCTTGCGTTCTCACTGTATTTTTTCAAAATGTCTGAGGGTAACAAGAGAAAAAGTGTTTACGAATTGTATGACAAGAAGAGAAAGGCCTCTGAAGAAACAAACAAGACCAGAGTGTTTTTGGGAGAATATTTCACACAGATTGGGCTTCCCACTGATTCTTTGATCTTTTCAAAAATTGGGGGAAATCTTCCGCTATACCTTTAAGTTTAAGGTGTATCGTAAAGTTTAAACTTCCTGAACAACTTTAAAGAAAGTTACTGCAGTTACCATGAGATCTATTGTTTCATTAACAGACAGTAAATCAGATTTGAGAAATAAAAAAGTTTACACCAGCCGTGGTAGAGGCGGCAAGCACGGGTGATTTTCATGTAAAGTCAATGCAAAGACGCGATTACACGCAGATTATTATCCTGCGGCGCAGTACACGCGGCAAGCGCGGCGCGAATGAAACACACGAGTTGAAAAATCTGAACTTCGGCAGATTTCCGAACAGGACCTTTTTGTAGTAACGTGATTACAGGAAGCTAGCGTAGTGGCGGAGTCTCAACGGAGTCACAGAAGCCCCTTCCATGATGCAAATTTCCGCGTGAATTTCTCCAATGACTAGAATTTCACGCGCAGCTTTGAAGCGAGTGAACTCAAATGTTCAAGCGTCCAACTACGCGTGAATAGCGCGTTTTTGCCGCCTCTACCGCGGCTGGTGTAAACGCAGCATTACAGTGCCAGTAATGCATGCATTCAGTGCAATATCCCATAGGAATTTTTATCTAATGTGGGGTAATATGAAGTACTCAGCAGTCATGAGATTCATTCATGCTTTTTTGATACTGCTGCACATTGTTTTCTTTCATGGACTATGGATGCCGTTAAGTAGCCTTGGTCACCCCCTGCCCACCCCATTTAATTCTAGCTCTGCCACCATTCGTATAAAGACCTAACTTTACACTGTATTCAATTTTTTTTTTTTTATTATCCTAGAATCACCCCTAGATAATGTATAGGCAACAGGTTGTTATTGCAGAAATAAGCCCTGACAGTGTGATCAGTTGTATGATCTTTTATCACACTGAAGGGGCTAATAAAAAAATATTATTACTGCCAGGAAAGGTTTATCTCGAGATGACTTTTAAATGACTCTTCATGCCTTATGGAATTTCATATCCTGCTTTCATTACTTACTTAAACAGCAACAATCCAAATGCAAACTTTTCATATCCGCTTGAAACTTGGAAGATAATTCTTAATTTATCCTCATGATGAAATCAACTTTAGCTTGGAAATAAAGCACTGGTAGATATAAAAGTCAGACTGTTGATTAAAAAGAGATTGAAAGACTTGGATATGTATGGCAATGAAAACATCAAAAAGCATCTCTTTTGTTGGTTATTGAGACATTTCATGTAGTTTAAAAACAAAAGGTCAAGATCCTCTTTTATTAAAGCAACAGGTTCTTTCAACAACCTTAAACCAAGAGCACCGAAACACGTACAATACAAGTTTTGATTATTTCTGTTAGCGTGAGTTGTCAATATGAAATTGTCTAGTTATATTTTGTCTAGTTAATTTTGTGAAAAAATGGTTGTCTTGTGCATAACACGTTTTTAGCTCTCTTCTATACAAAACACATCTATACTTAACAGTTGCAGGTTTGTATATGAAATAAGAGCCTATAAAGGGTTCAACATAAGGGACTCCCCGCAGTGATGGTCCTAGATGCTGGGGGGCCCTAAGCAAACCCTTTTTGAGGGGCCTCCTTTCAGTGCATTCATAAAACCCATTCATTGTTTCTGCTTAACCTAGTTAGTTAGTTAGTAACTTACCACATATCTTGTATGATCTTACAGCTGTATATTATTGCCATATGGACATTACTTTGACACCTCTGATTGATAAATGAATAGCTACTGCTGATTTAAACATGAAACATGCATTTGCTGTAAAACTGTTTTGATTCAATTGTGGAAAAATAAACCTGATTTAAATTTTAATGAATTTAATGATTCAAATTAAATATAAATACATATTGCAAATACCAAACAACAATCACTCTCCTGCGTCATGTCATGCACTGCATGTTGTCTGAGTACATATCAGTAATTAATGAAATCATTAAGTATTTTTTTAAAATCTGTATGTTTGCAAATTATTAAAAGTATGGTGTCTTGTTTAGATTAAACATAACAATCATTTATATTTGGTATAATGGTATGTTATTTTGAGATCAAGGGGGCCCCTAGTGGTGTGGGGGCCCTATGCAACTTGCGTAATTTACGTATAGGATGAACCGAAACGTATAGGATAAACCAAATGTCCCGGGGCCAGCGTAAGAGACACGTGGGCTAGTAAAAAGTGTTGTCACAGCCCGATTAAAGCGTTGTGAACGTTAACTTCTCAGCAATTTTAGGAGGATTCTCCTACTTTATTGGTTGTTGTGGACACTGTTGCGTGTGTTGCGTGTTACATCAGCTGGTAGAGCAAAGAGACACTAAAGATGGCGCCTGCGCCCTCTGATTATTAATAATTATTTGAAATCTTGAAAGTAGACATTAACTCGAGTAAAACATGATGAAAGAAAAAATTTGATGTTTTGCCAGTTTGCCGTCAGTTTCCAGGTTAAGCAGATAAGTCAGGAGCCTTTTTCGTTGGAACAAGCGACTACTGTAAACAAAACCTCCAAGATCTAAGTATTCTAAGAAAAGCCGACAGCACATAGCTTGCATGGTACCTAAAAGGGTTGCTGATAACCCTTCATCTGGTCAACGAGACGTATGAATGAAGAGAATTTTAAGCGCATCGAGAGACATATCAACACAGCAGATTAATAACACTGTTTTATTCATATTGGTTTGTTATCTTCCTTACAGCAAGATTCCTTTGATGTATAAAGATAATATCCTTTGAGTTTTCCATTTCTGTGCACATGTTATCCTGATATACCTGAAACTATTGACCCTGATGAGAGTATTACGAAATGTCAGAATTAAAGTTTACATTTAAAAATGCCAATTGTCTTAAAAAATGATCAACAAAATGTATATATATACAATTATATTTGACTTCTGATTTATTTTTTTAAAATATGTGACACTGAAATCTTTTTGGGGGCCAGTGAAAAAAAAACTTGAACCACTGGTGTAAAAAAATATTTGCATGTTGAGCCCTGCTATAAAGTACACTGTCAGAAACATTGGTCAAAAAATGGTCCTTAGCTGTCACTGAAGTGGTGTCCATTTAAAGAGGTCACATTAGTACCTCAAAGGGACATAATGGTATTAAATGTATAAATATCTCTTCTAAAATGGTACATATTAGGACCTTTTTTAAAGGGTAGGGGTGCACACAATTTAAATAATGAAATTAATAAAGAAATGAATGGCTAAAATCAGACTTTGATTTTCATTATCTCAAAATTTGATTTTGAGACTTTAGGTTATTATACAGACTGGGTCACATATAAAAACATTTTTATTTTGTCATAATTGTGCTGCTTTTTCTCACATATTTAGACATTTGTATTCATTTATAATTGAACTATTGTTAGATGAGGAATGAATACAGTGTGGATAGTTGTCTATTATAGACAGATATATAAACAATATCCACTTTAAGTATATAGACAAAATAGTATTGAAATATTTGCCTGCAAACTTGATTTTAAGCAAGTGTTACAACTATCCCCCTGCCAGTTACAATTAACCCCACCCATGTGGTAAGTTGTAACGTTTGCACTTCTGTCATGTTTGGTGTAATTGTCCAAGAATGGTAAGTAATAGAAACAAACTTCAAATGTTCATTTGTAGCAGAGATGTGTGTTGCTTGTGTAAAAATATAATTAATCAAACTCAAATATTTTTTGAATGATTGAGCCAAAACCATAAAGCGTTAGGTTGTGCCTCGCTCTCCCCTACTGCCCAGACGTGCACATATAACAATACGTAAGCAATACAAACGCTGAAATATTCTAATCCAGGTTGTTTAAAGTGCTTTTTAAAGGCTGTAATTTTTAACTAGTGCAGCTCCAGCAACATATATACTGTATACTAAAACAAAATAATATCAACACAAACCATTTGACCATTTATAGTGATGTGACAGTCTCTCCACAGCCAAATGTTGTCATGACAACCGCCAATATACAGACTTTTAAACGCTGTGATAGACGCACATGAGTTAACCATCTAATGCAGACTAAAACATTAAATAAAATTCTCAGTAAACAGGGCTGAATGGATAAAACAGGTCTTACCTTTGTCGCCATGCAGTTTTACTTCCAGCTGCACTGCAAGAACGACATGCGGATGAAATCAGCTCTCGCTGTACTTTGATGTCATCTGCCTGTCGGTTCTTATACACCTCATTTTTGGTGTAAATGTGGGCGCCGCCATCTTTGAGCTCATCCTAACAATAACTTACAGTGTGTTGAATGAGTTGCTGCTGACTGTCAGATCGTGTGCAGCTTGATGTGTCAGCATAAAAACTTAAAGAAGTCAATTAAAAATTGCTGTTTAAAAAAAACTCACACCAGAGGGACAGTTGTGACATTTAAACCATCACCTGAAAAGGTTAAAAACACCAAGTCTCGGTCTATTCCATGTACAAACACTCAACTGGCTTTCCCATTGTAAAGATACTGGTACTGTGCTTTTATATTTGCGCATCGAAGACGCGTCATCCCCAAATAACAATATGAAATTATTGAATATATCTTCATATGATATATCAGGCCACTTTCATCCTCCCACTGGGTCATACATGGCAGGTGTAGTAAATATTTACCATAACTTTTTAAACCATGTGTTATGCCTGCTCCCACTACGTCTCGCACAAAAAGGGAACTACATCACATCTCATACTTCCAAAATAAGGTGCATCTCTTCCTTTCACATTCTGTTAGGAATCAGGATGAGGAAGAACCCAAACACAGACGTGAAATACAACACAGGACTTTAATCACAAAAACAGGGTAAAAACAGGAAAACAAAGCCCACGAGGAGCAAAACAAAACAGGATATACACTAAATACACAAAACGTCACGATGATCAGACATAAACATAAACTGGACTAGATCTTCTATGTAACAAAATACTCACAGAATAGGACAAAACGAACCCGTACAAAACACCAAACACAAGGACTTTAAATAGGGAAAACTAAATGATACACACCTGAAAAGAATCACAAGTAAGGGATCGGGGAAAAAGTGACGAGACCCGGGAAATGCGTGGTCAGAATAAACCAATACTAAAACCACGCATCTCCCACATAGGGTGGCCATTCGTGCCAGTTCCGCCGGACACGTCCCGAACATGTTTTTGGGTTTGTTCTCCGGAAGTTGCGTTGGTCGACCGCACACGTCATCAAGGTTTAATATTTCGGGTTTAATTTCAGAAAAGCAACCGTTACATTTCAAGGTAAGAATGAAACTACAATGATTGTAAGTCTTAAAAGAAATAAATCTTAATTTTCTAATGTATTTTAACTGAAATGTGAGAACCTCGATGACGTATACGGGCGTCTTCCGGAGAACAAACCCGAAAACATGTTCGGGACATGTCTGGTGGAACTGGCACGAATGGCCACCCTACTCCCACATGAAATATTGTACTGTCAGAACCCTGCCATGCTGAACTAGATCAAAATACAAACAAGGATCTGGCAGGATCCTGACACATTCGACAATAAGGTGGATACTGGTTACTTTTCAGCATTGGCAGTTTGTAACGTGAACCCAAGGGGAGCATAGAGAACTCTGGGTACAACGTATGGTCACTGTCCAAAACCACTATGACTCTGCCATAGGCAAACCTCACCACTGCTACTGCACCAGTGACAGCTTGGGACCATTTTTTTTTTGACGGTGTAGCTTTGTGTGAATCTACTTGGTTAAACTCAAAGCCCATCCTAAACTAATTCTTGTTAAACATGATGCATTAGAAGTGATGGGTTGTGGGCAGTATTTTATGGTACAGTAATCTTTAAAAAAAATACTAAGAGTCAACAGGTTGTTAATTAAACATCAGGGCTTACGCTGAAAAACTAGAGATGGGAATGCAACTGAAACTCAGACTGCTAATGGAAAATATACATGGTTTAAAACTGATCTGGTTCTTGATTTACAACCCTAGCTGTAAGGCATGTTTGTGAAAACCTTAATGATTGGTACATTGCTCTATAAAAACAACTGTATTCACAAAGACATAAAACCCTGTTGTTTTTCTAATGCAGTCTATTACAAAGCTTTATTGAGAGGGTGACAGCCAGTCAGCACAAATGCAGAGTTAAATTAATAGAGGTAGAGAGGTCTAGTTTACAAAACTTATCTGATGATGGAAAGAAATAAACACAAATAACTTCTATACCCATGTCTTAATAGGACATCATGCTACTGAATCCAAAACATGCAGATGGACATATGAATGCAGTTATGATTATGGTACGTTCTTGCATTATTGTGATGGTAACAAAAAACAAGTCCAGTTTAATCGCACCACAATACTATCACCTTGTTTCAACCCATGGTTGGGTAACATCAACCTAGAATAGGTTGATTTATAACCCAACATTTGTCTAATATTTCAATATTCATTTTTAAGAGTGTAGCTATAAACGCATGTAAATTAACAGGACAGTTGACTGTAGAATCAGACACTTTTTCCTTTGCATACTATTTTTACATTAAACATCACTGACAAGATGTTTGCAAAAGAAAACCGTCAAATGTCACCCCAACAACAACTGTGAGTCACTTTCTTCACATGTGCGTTCACACCAGGCGCGGAACAGGCAGCAAAAACACGCTATTTTACACGCAGCTGGACGATTGAACATTTTGAGTTTACTCGTTTCATTCGTGTGTGAAAGCCGCGTATGAAATTGTAGTCAGTCAAGACATTCACACAAAAATTCGCGTCAGAGGAGGGGCTTCTGTGACTTCACTCGCTTCCTGTAATCATGTCACTACTACAGCAAGCTCATGATTGGTTAACGCGGCGGAAATCCGGCAAACTTCAGATTTTTCCACTTGCGCAGATCACGCGGCAATTCTCAATTTGTGCGGAACGCGCCATTCGCGCTTACCGCCCCACAGAATGCCTATTCGCGTCTGCATTGACTTAACACGTAAATCACTCGCGCTTGACGTCTCTTCCGCGTCTGGTGTGAACGGATCATTAAGGGGACAAAACCTACCCATTGGATTGCACAGTAATTTAACACAACCACCCTATGATGAAAGAAATCCACCCGCTCCTTGTTTTTTAATCCCCATTAAACCAAAGCAGTCTCATTAGGCATGCCGTTTTGATTCTTTTATCAATGTGAGATCACATTGATAAAGCCCCGCCCATTTACGGTACATTCACACGGGGTAAAAGCGTTAACGTTTGAAGGAAGGCTTGTCTGAAGCGTGGCCAAAAGCCAATCAAAGTGGCCGGAACATGTGCTCCGGTCTTCCATAAATTTTATTGGCTGGGTCTGCCTAGGTTATTTGCATAAGGCGATCTGATTGGCCGACACATGCATTGCCGCTTGAAAAGTTGAGAAATGTTCAACTTCTGCCGCGACCAACGGCAGTGATGCGGCGCCGACGGATCCACAATTCAGTTCGGCAACGCATGACGTCACCCATTAAAAGTTAATGGGAAGCGTTAACGCTTACGCCCCTTGTAAAAAAAAAATGCAATGTTGCAAAATTCCACGTGAATGTCTCGAATGACTAGAATTTCACGCACAGCTTTCATGCAAGAATGAAGTGAGTAAACTCAAAATGTTCAAGCGTCCAACTACACATTTATAGCGCGTCATCAGACATTGACCCTGAAATTTGCGTCATGGGAGGGGGTTCTGCGACTCTGCTCACTTCCTGTAATCACGTCACTACTAGATCAAGCTCCTGATTGGTTAACGCTTTTTTCCGCTAAAGTTAACATTTTTCAACTCGCGGCAACGCTCAATTTGCGCCATTTGCGCGAACCAGACGCACGAATTAGGCGGAATTGTGTGTACCGCAGCGCGGTATTTTAACGATCTGAAACGCAAGTGCGAAGCGCAAAGCCCAAGTGACTTTGTGGGCGGATCTTTTGGCGCTGTTGCTATTTTCCCGGCGGGAGAAATAACTCTTGCGCCAGGCGCAAATCAATAAGGGGTTGGTCTGAAGTAGGTTCATTATTCATAGGTGTGGTTTGGGCATAACGTCAAATAAACCAATCAGAACGCTATCCAACATTCCCTTTAAACGCAAGTGTGCAAGTTCCATGGCGGGTTGCTATTATTATGACGGATTTCCCAGGTGCATGCCAGGAGCGGTTCACAGCCGAGGAGACCCACGTTCTTGTAAGAGCAGTCAAAGAAAGAGTAGAGAAGTTGTTTTGTATGGGGATAGGAGAAATCCGCCCAAATCAGCGTAGGTTAAACAATTGTCTCATCAGCTGGCATCCCCATCGTTGCGCCAAGCGCTACAATGATGTCAGGAGACGGGGGAGTCTCAAGCTTGCCAGCATAAATCGGCCACGCCGTGTAACGGGAGGTGGATCTGCCTCTACACAGGACCTGACGCTAGCAAAGGACATTGCTGTGTCCACCCTCACCGCTGAAAGGGTTTGGGGGCTTTGAAATCGGACCCAAGAAATGCAAGCAAGGTCCAACCCAAAGTACACTTACAAATCAAGTTCATACACATTAAGGTTTCTTATGAAAACATTTTAATTATTATTTACATAAAATAAACGTAATACAGCCACACAACAAACTTATGAAAATATTTTAATATTTTTTATTGCAAAAATAACTGTTGCATCTGTGTAGATTAGATAAGCAAAGTGTGTGCGCGTTGCATGCGCCCTTAAAATAGCATAATGAACAACGTGCAACGCGCCACTGACTTTAGACTAGTTTTTTTTGGTCAGTGGCGCAATTGTTTTTTGAAGCTGGAAAACAGCATCAGGGATGGTTTATGCCGGAACACGCCTCCTTTTTTGCGCTGAACCGCCCAGGGACCGCAAGTTCATTCCCTAGTTTGCCGACGTGTGTCTGTGGAGGGAAAAACCCGCTGTGCGCCGGTGCAAAATACGAATGATACATGTGTCACTGACAAAGTCAATTGCGCTGGGTGCAAGATAGGGCCCATAAAGTGCGTATGACATGTCTTCTTGTAAATTAGCATTTTTTTTAGATTCTGCCAACAAAGCAGTATTTCTGAATGACCCGGGGAGAATAAGCAGATTTAATAATAATTAATAACTTTAATATATATAGCGCCTTTCAAAAACCCAAGGACGCTTGAAAAAGCGAAAGATTTAAAGCGAAAGTATTCAATGAACGTATAATATGTGCTGAGAGCATTCGGTTAAGATCATTATCTCATTTTTGAGGTGGCGTTTTGCATTGTCTGCAACAAAAGTCCACTCATAAGATACTTATGTAGTTATGCAATGCCAAAAAAACTTAATACATTATTATTTGTACTTAGAATATTATAAACTACATGGTGTTAATCTTTTGTTAAAAAATAGGTAAGTATGTATTAGCATTACTAATAGCAAGCAATATTGGTAGATGAATCATGTTTTGTAAATTAGTATAATATAATATAATCAGCTTGCCTGCTGGATCTTTGAATAATAGTCAGTCGATTCCAGATATTGAAGCAGTCTAGGTGAATTATTCACCGTCATTTCCGTCTATGGGAACTATAGACCTGAAATAGTCTGGCTATGAGTAACCCACTTGCTTTTTTAATAATCCATTTTTTGTATGATTTCCTTTCTTATAAATTCATATGAATTAGCCACCTCCTCGAAATCATGCTGGAACTTATGAATATGCGGAAACTTAGCTGAATATATGTTTATAAATCACAGTCTGTTCATTAGTTACTATGTGTGTCTATAAACTACTAGCCATAATGTGGCTTCATCTAAAAATATATCACTTTATGTCAGTCTGTAATGTCTATGAATTTGCCATACAGTACCAGCACAAGTATGAAGCGAACATTAAGTTCTGTATACCAGCGTACATCATCAATTCCTCTGTTGTGTCCTTCTGTGGTATTTTTGTTTTTCTCTCAGCAGTTTGTGTTGCTTTCTATTCCTCATCTGAACACTTAAAGCTTTATTATTCATAATATCAGTCCATCTCGGGAAGAAAACATTTCCAAGTCAGATGGTGTTCGGGTTTACTGGCACCGATGTTGCACACTCATTAAAAAGCCAAGTAGGGTTGTGGCAGTACCACTAAATTGGCTGTGTGTCTTTAATACGAGCATGTAAACACAGTCACACGTCTCATAATAAGGAGACAAAACATCCCTTAACTCAGTGGTTTTCAAACTGGGGGCCGGGGCCCAGCGGGGGGCCGTGAGATGGTGCCAGGGGGGCCCCAGTTTTATATTTTATGAAATACATTAATTTATTATGAATTCTGTGTAATTAAACCTAAAAAAAAACAAGGCTACTAACCAAAAGCACTACTTTTTGTATAATTTAATGTTTTTTTTTTATTAAAATTTTGAGTTTTAGAACAGTTTTTTGTCACAAATTTTCTTTGGGGGGCCGCGAAGGAATGCACTGTACACAAGGGGGGCCACACGCTGAAAAAGTTTGGGAACCACTGCCTTAACTGACCATTTGAAACATTGTAAGGTGTCAGTAGGTAAGTAAGGTGCTGATTGTTTTTTGGAAAAGTACAGAGATGCTGTTAAATTTTTACAGACGTTAACCAATAGGCTTCAATCATGGAGTAAACAGGAGTTTCCCCATAGTGTCAGCTACTGATGCAATGAGAAGTGAACCGTATTGAAAGGAAACTGTATTTACATCATTGTTTTTTTTTTAAAGAGTATTCATGAGAAACAAGTAACATTATTCATGAGAAAGGATTCATCTGATCCAATCACTGCGCAATGATTTGCATGAGATATTGCAGCATTTATGAATGCTAAGGATCACTAATAACATGACTCATGCAATTCTTTTAGGGAAAGAGTATGATCAGTTTGATGTTTAAGTTCATATTGACATCCTGATTTTAATTGCATACTTTGATATCTTGACAAACCTAAGCACAATGTGAGACACAGTATGTGAGATGACTCAAGACATTTTTTTTTTTTTTAAAGTTTCTTAAAAGCAAAAGTTAATCTTCAAGAGATTTGTCCAAGAGACAGTTAACTACATTTGTCATCTAACAACTGAAAGGACAGATGTGACATAAGCAGATGTCTAAAGCAAGTTGTCATAATGATTCGGATGGACATGTGCTTGTTTGAGTCTGATTTATCAGTCTGTCTAAGTGAATCAGTGGCATTCAGCACAGCATGCTCATTAGGAGATGCTTTTGCACTGAAGCCGGAAAAAAAGGTATTTTTTTCTCTGTTACTATCAAAACCTCCAGAACAACAAACTCTAATTTCTAACCGAGAGCAGCAGAGAAATGGATGTATGTGTAATGATGGAAGACAGGACAGCGGATCCAAACGCAGTTAAAATTTAATGAAAGAAAACACAAGAACCAAAACAAGACATAATTGAAACCAAACACAAAATAAACACCGTAACTCTACAGAATAACCAACAAAAAGGCTGCAAATTTTTATGACCTTCCTTCGCAAACTTCCCTGAGTCTTGTTGACTCGGATGTGCGTCATTGCACTACTAAAGGGACACTTGAAATGGGTTTATATGGAACGCACTAACCCCTTGATCATTTGGGGTAAAATAAGTGCAAATACCACAGGTGTGGTTCTGTCCATATAAGCTTCCCTCATCAATTTCAGAATGTGGAAATCATTTCAACATGGTGGCCGGGATTCCCCAGAGAGGTAGGGCTTAGGGAAGTTTGTGATTGTGTTCCTATAAGTTAAGTGGCACGCACCCTAATGCCGAGTTCAGACTGCACGATTTTAGCCCTGATTTTGACTCGCCGACAGGTTTTGAGAAATCGCCGACAAATGGACGAAATCTATGCTCGTGCACGCGAGTGACAATCACATAGTATGAATTATAAAAGACGCGTTCTGAGAGAATCGGCGACGAGTTGCCGACACCCGTGAGATATTTGGCATGCTAAATATCTGGATCTTGCGATTCAAAATCATTCCGTGTGAAATGTGTTTTGACTGACAATAACATCGGCGATGACCTACATCCAATGAGAGAGCAACATGCAGGGAAGCTGGAACTTCGGGGAGGAGTCTCTCCAAACATTTCCTCATTCATAATTTTTATTTCTTCTTCTTTCTGCTGCAAATGAGCGCACATGCAATTTGTATGGTAAACTTCTTGCGGGTGACCATTTTTAATAATAATCCCAGTCTCACGTGAGAACTCCGGTCTTGCACGCGTGACCTCGCGCTGTTTCCTTCGCGTCACTTCTCGCGTGCATTTGGTTGTGAGACGTAGTTTGCAGACCGGGAAAAAGTTATCAGCGATTCTTCTTACGGTAAAGTCATGCAGTATGAAAACCCCTGTCGCCAATCCATCATGCAGTCTGAAACAGCAGCGACTGAACCCTTCCCCAGATAATAACGCAGTTTGAAACCACAGGTGACCCGACTAGTTTGAAAATCATACAGTCTGAACTCGGCATTAGGCTATATTTACATGAAGTCCAACAAGCTTACAAGACACACCTGGGAAGACACTCAACAGGAAACCAGACAGAAAACAGGAACTCAAAATACAAATTAAAAGTCCACAGAACATGTATCACAGCAGTAATCGTGATAAGGGAGCTTTTTAAAAGCTGTTTGATCTTAGAGTTTGCTCCATTCAGTTGGTATTAAAGAGATTCCATAAATTGGGTTAGGGTCACCTTAAAAATGTATCTAAAATTGTTATCTGTGTCACGATCCCAGTCTGTCTACCTGCCTGTTTTCCTTTTGTTTTCCCCGTAATCTCCCTCCGACTCCCAGAATTCCTTGCTCTCCCACACCTGCTCCTCGTCCTAAATCATCCTCACCTGCCAGCCATTGCCCTCATCAGCTTCACTAAGCTCTCCTGGGCTGCGTCCGAAAGCTTAGGCTACGTTTACACGTACATGGTTATTTTGACGGAGACATTTACCTTCATTTGCACGTAAACGTAGATTTCGCCTCTGAAACCGATTCTTTCAAAAAACTCCGGCCAAAGTGGATATTTTGAAAACCTTCGTTTGCACGCTTGCATGTAAACTGAGACAAACGGATGTTTAGGCTGCCAACATCACAGTATGCGCCAGAGCTCGCACCGACGTCAAAAGAGCGACCTATGTTTACATATAACTGCTACTCTGAATGCTTCCATGATCACATTTATGTTCATGCAAACTCATTTCGTATGTTTGTATTTGCAAATACAGCTGCTCCATTATGTCGAGGGGCGGAGATGAGTGCTCGGAGGTCAGCAATTTTACGCATGTTTGACTTCATGCGCCGCTGCAAGAACTGACAGGAGGATGATGTCAACGTACCACAAAAGCGAGTTGAGAAATCACACGTAGAGATCTAATTTTGAATCGTTCTCGCGGTACTTTGACATCATCGGACACCTACTGCAACAACTCCTCCCTCCAACATGAAGAACCAGTCCGCGTCACCACCAGCGCCACCGGTGATTGGCTAACGTGGGCTCTTGACGGCAGATAAACACGTGTACGTGTAAATGAACACTTTTCTGAAAACTGAGATGTGTGCGTGATATTATTTTTAAAACCGGAGAGGTTGAAATGTCCGTTTATGAAAATAGCCGCCCACATGTAAACGTAGCCTTAGGCAGCAGACTTGTTGCCCACTCTTGTTGACTCATGAGGCACTGACTTCGGGGGCATGAAGGAAGCTCCGGGAAACACATTCGGACAGACTTCATAGGCAGCTAAATGGAATTCTTTTTGAAATATAAACAGAGAGCTCCTTTGGCTGACTTTCAGTTTTTTGAACTTGACCAGACTCGACCAATCAAAATCATAGACTGTAAAAATGATGGACGATGTGACGTTGCCTCCTTCCATTGTAATGAATTGAAGCAAAAAAATTTTAGATAATGGTCACAGCCATGTTACGTAAAAACGTCAGTTTGGAGCCAAGGCATGCACAGAAGGAATCGTCTGTGGAGCCAGAGGCGGAGCCGCGGTATCAAACTTCCTCCCAAGTGCTCACGCGCCCAATTCAACCACCCCAATCATAATGACACGCCCCATTTCTATAGCATTAAATTATGAGCTTAAATGAAACTTATTTGAACTTATATTAACTTATGAACAATTGAACATATATCAGCGTGAACAACTACCTTAAAGGACCAAAACCATCTTTGGAAAATTTTATTGGAAGTTTAAATATTTTTTTCTTATTTAGATCAGAGTCCCATTTGTAGGCATTGAGAGGGCGGGGTTTATGAGATGGGTTGCTACCAAAATGCTCTACATATTCTACAGTAACAGTATGCTCATTATGAAATGTAATCTCTGTCGTATTTTGCCCGCCCGATGACGTGGACACACGCTGTTACTTCCATCAAGAACAGTACATCTGTACAGAAACCCATAATCAGTAGATGATAGTCTAATTGAGACTTTGCTTGAGAAAAGTTTTGATAGAAATATTGAGCATAATTTCCTCTCCCGCTGCTGAAAGCGTTGGGCGGCGAACTAATTCAATGTGATTTGATAGATGGCTTGTGTTAATTGGTGGCACGAAGAAACACAAGCGTATTGTTGTCTAAGCGCACTTGTTCTGTCTCTAATGAAAGCATTTCCTGATGGAGGGGGGCGTCTAATTCACAGGTGTTCACTTCCGTAGGTTGTCATGGCAACGGAGTGGAATCCCATTTCAGTCTATGCATTTTAAGATTGGTTTTATCATTTGGGAAACATTTGGTTGTATATTTTTAACACTTCCCCTTATTTCGACAAAAAAAAAAAACATTGCATATTTCTCTCAAATGCATTATCCATAAGATGAAAGAAATTACTGACTGCAACTTTTCAGCTTTTAGTGTAAAAAAAAGAAAGTGTGCATCCATAAGCACAACGCACAGGTATTTTTTCAATCTCTGTCAACAAAATTCTGCTGTAAATGTTCTCAGTGTGGAAGAATGGGGATTATTAGACCCATGCAGAGATGTGACCAGTTGGTGAGATTTTCATTTGAGGAAAATGACAACTTTCAAAGGTCAAAATAAAAATAAGAAAAGCTTAAAAGCTTAAAGTTGTTTTTGTTGCCGACGGCCTGCATTCGGCTTAGGTATAAGTCTTCGGATGCTGTTGCACAGTTTGGTACATACCAGAGTTTTTGTCATTACTATGAAACTAATATTTTTGTTTTAAAAGAAAAGTCATTTAAATCTTAAAAACTAAAACATAATAATAAAGTTATAAGTCTAACTTCAGTTACTCTTCTTTGAAATGCTTTAGATAGAGTGTCACAGGGATGACGTATTTTTATAGGCTAACCCTGGATGTTAGCAGGACACGCCATAAAGCCCATTCATATTTCCCATAGACTTTTGGATTACTGCAAAAATAAGCTCTGTGTTAAACAAATGTTTATGACACACATTTTGTCCAAAAACATAATCTTTATATATGACTCTTTTATGAATTTTGAAGTGTAAATGCGTTTATTAAAAATAAAAAACAAACAAATTTAGACTTCAAAATTCATAAAAGTGGTGTTCTTCTGTGAAGATGATCTTGTTGGACAAAACGTGTACTGTAAGTAGGTGTGGGCAATATGACCAGAATCTTATACAGTTTCATGAAATTAGGGGTGTCCTCGACTAAGGATTTACATATTCGAATCAGAATTTTCGAATCTTTCCATAGTCGACCGATAGTCGAATCATCTATGTTTGTGTGCATGGGTTGGGAGGGGGCCAGACCAGGTACAAATTGGTAACTTTTATTTTCTTTCACAAGCAGCACACATAAACAACTGTCTGATAAAGTGACCAAAACTGTCTTTCAAGTAATAAACGAAGACAAAACTGACGATGCATTTATATATATATATATTAAGGTAAAATTTAAGGCAACATTTGTTTAATTAATCCTCATAACATTTTAAAGCCACGATCTACAGAACATCACACAAAAATACATTTTGATAACTAAACCTAAAAAAATAACAAAGGTGATCCTCCCTTGGAAACCCCGGCTACAATTAAGTGTTTTTATTTAATTTGGAAATAGCGCGTCAAAGCAGTCATGACCAAAAAAACCCGACAAATGAGAAATGATTTGTGATTGTGACTGTAAATGATAAAAACTAATCTTTATATACAATTCATTAAACTTTAATTTATAACAAGAAAAACACTGAAATTAATGATTTTATAGACACTACGCGTTATTATTTAGCACAGAAATACCTGCTTGCTTGCTTTGACTTTGATCATCTGTGTATTAAATTTAGATACAGAAAGACCGGATGATATTATTTATTTCAGGAATCTCTTTGCTATCATTTGAAAGTGAACACCGACTGACCATAATATTAAATCACAAGAAAGACATTCGTTTCAGGCAGAAATAGGTTCGGTGCAGATTTCCGTTTCATCACCGAATTAAAAAAAAACGGCTTACCTGTTTTGTAGTTTAACTTTAAGATAGACAATATAACCACTCTGTTTTAAATACATTTTAAAAACTTATACTCGTCGAAAAAACGTTTTTTAATGTTTAGTTTGATGAACTCCTAAATATGAGACGCAGAGCACCTAGCCCGTTCGGCTAAATTGCATGCGCAAGCATGGCCAGCACGCAATAGCGCAACATCGATACAACGAAAAGCTATCCAAAATTTACATACTTAAATTAGATCGGAATTTACGTTTATAATAAATACAATTTTTTAATAAAATAAGGTCAGAAGTAGCAAAGTGCAGAACAAATATGCAAAATGCCTCAAGTGCACGGAAACAAAACACAAGCCAAACAGTTAAATCAGATAACCCAAAGTGATTTATAAATAAAATAAAATATAGAAATTATTAAAAGAACGAAAGGCATAATATCATTTGCCAGCTTTGTCTTTTAAATGTCGAAACAAAGAGGCAATGGTTTATTAACATAGAAACCTCTTATGAACGTGAAGCCCGGTCACAGGGTTGTTGGATTTATTAACGCATTTTTAAAATATTTATTGAAAGCTGCTATTTCACATATTATTTGCAGCATTATCATAATATGCAGTATATTAATATATTGTGAGAAAGCTGTTATATGTGAAATCAGATAATGTGTGCACCCATATACGGCCAAAATTGAATGATCCTCAACACATCTGTGACGATTCGACTATGAGATTGGTAGTTGAATCAGGCTTCTCCTATCGATGTATCGAATCTTCGACTATTCGGGGTCACCCCTACATGAAATTAGATATTTTATTTATTTTTTATTATTTTAAATTAAATTATATTTGAGTTATTTGTCTTTTTCTTTTAATAAGGTGATTTTCTTTCACTGCTCTCTGATTAACTCCTGAGTGACAGACAAGAGCAATATTAGGCAACTTCCCCTTTAAGACCAAAGGATCCAATATCATCACCTAAATTACTGTGTTTATGTGTATTTAAGACCAACAAAGCAGCAAAAATGCTTACAAGCTCAATAAGCAGCAGATGCATGCCTAACACTTTCCTCTCACACAGAAACAGCAAGACCATATACTGTAGAAAAAACTGCAGTGGTTAAATACAAGTGCAAATGTTACATTTTCATGACCACACACAGTGCAACGTGGCGTGGGCACGTAACCTAATGTGGGCTACTGTAGAAACATTACGGGGACTTCCATGTAATGGGACCCACTGTGTATGTAGATCAGTGATGTCAAGCTTACAGCCCACAGAGGTGTCCAATCCAGTATGACGATTTATACAGTTTATTAAATATTATATTCATATTTTAAATCCCTTTCAGGCAAGACGCGCCAGTCCCAGGTGTCTAGTTCATTTTCAATAGTACAGTGGCAAAACACTGTCGGTTTCACAGGCGGAGCGTAGAATGCATGGGTGCTCGTGCATCCAAATTCCTGCAGTTTCTGCATGCATGGATCTTTGAGGCAGGTGGCAAGAAAAGTGACACCGCAGGCCGATTCTGCTGCTTGTCACGTACATAAGGAATAATTGATGAGTGCCCCGTTAAATTATTCGAAAATAATGCACACCCATTACACAGTCTATAAATGTGTGCATTATTTTCAAATCATTCAAAGGACCGAAGGAGTCAATTATTCCGCTTATACTACGGTTTAAGACATTTGACAGGTTAGGTGTGTGTGTGTTTTACGTAAGGGATAATGTAGAGGCAGCCGGTAGTTATCGGGAAATAAGCCCCGACAGTGTGATCAGGACCCGACGCGAAGCGGTCTTGTATCACACTGAAGGGGCTTATTTTCCGATAACTACTGGCTGCCTCTACATTATCCCGCTTATTACACGGCTACTTGTCACATAAGAAAAAAACCGGACATGAATATGAATTTGAAACATTTTATTGGCATATTTCTTTTAAATTAACATGGTTATCCTTCCGCGAAACTTTGCACAGATGCATAAAATTATCGTAATACCTTATTAAGATCCTCTGCTTCATACTTGTCTGTCTCCATTTTTTCTCTTTTAACCAGTCTTTGAGAAGTTTTAATGCCCATTCTGTATTTTTTTGTGTGTTGGCTTCGTAGCTGTCATGCACTATTTTGTCAAGTTCAGTCTCAGTAGCTGTCTGTGTCTTGTCGTGGTTGTCCAGTGTTTGTCACAAGATGGCGCCAAACAGTAATCTTTATTGATCTTTATTGGCGCGGAGCGATTTTAATCGTACAAGTAGTACCGGCTATGCGTTATTACTTTGGAGCGGTTATTATTTGAAAAGAACGAACCTGCAAATGTCTCAACTGACCAATCAGAATCAAGCATTCCAGAGAGCCGTGTAATAAAGAAAAATAATCAACACCCCTGTAACATTTCTCAACCAATCAGAATAAAGCATTTAACAACCCCATGGTATAAGGTGTATAATGCCTGTGTTTTATTACTTCAAATGACGTACTGTAAGGTTTTACAAATGCAATCTATCGTTATCTTTTCTAAATGAAATAAAATATATGAAAAGTTAAATATAAAAAAAAAAATCCAAATAAAGGGTCCTGATTTCTGATTATTTGGCAATACAGAGAGGATAAGGTATAAGCATAGGGCATAATTCTGTTTAACTGTTTAACCAGTGTGTTTTTACAGATGTAAATTTGTGTATATGTTGTATTTTTGTGTACATTTTTATATAACTTTAAGTAACCGTGTTTTACTAGTTTTCTTGCTAAATAATTTGTAGTTGGTTAAGTTAATATTAACACATTATAAGCAGCACGTTAAGGTTTTAAAAAATTATCTGGCACGTTATTTACCATTCTGCCCTCAACCTAAAATGAGTTTGACACCCTTGATGTAGATAAAAACGGCTCATTCGGTTACTCATTAATATTTTGTTTGTTCATTTAAATATAAAGAGTATGAAATATGCTGGTTAACAAAAATAAAACATCAAACAGTTTCTGCTGAACAGAGCCTTGTGGGCACATACTAGATTTTTTTAGCCGGTTGAAGGAATCAATATCACAGTCAAACACTTATGAATTATAAGTGCTGTGTTTAGCTGCCAAATACCTCTTCATAACAAAGGTCTGCAAATAAATGCACCCTCTTAATATTTCAATGACTGTTACTCAAATTATATGACATGACTGTAAGCTCTATTTAAAAAGGCAAAAGTAAAAATATATATTTCACTATTTACTCACCCTTGCCTTGTGTAGTTCACAAAAGAAAACAAAGAAACACAAACAAGACAAAAGTTAAGCAGAATCATCCGATTTTCTAATCAATTAAAGTAAATAGGACAGAAGTAATAATGCAACTTTATGCAAACATTACTTATACATCTCATATTAATGCAAAAATTGTGCACAAAAGTGTGCTCGTCGCTTAATAATAGTATTACTGAACTATTGATCTACATGGACCATTTTGGCAATGTCTTAAAGCCCCCTTTTCATAAAAAATATCTAAAAATGTGATTTGAAGACAATCAGAGGGGTTGGTGGTTTAGAACGACACAGGGTTAAGTGATTTATGATAAAATTTTAATTTTGGGGTGAACTAACCCTTTAATTGACCATCTTTTGCCAACTGCACACAAAACCCATAATTTCTTTCAACATTTTTACAAATAAAACCTTAGTCATTATCACACCAAAGACACAATAAAATTTGTGAAAAATAAGACAATCGCATTGTGACTTTAATATTTTATACATAATAAATAACCAAACTGTATGCCTTCAACAGACATGATTTGGAAATAAAATGACCAAACTACTTTATACCACACGTTGCCATGCTACAACATATTTATTCTGTTCACTTGCATTCTGATTAATTGCTTGTGGATGTAAATAATCAGCGTGGTCCACAATGTGTGCACCTCTGTATTAATATACATCTATGTGCCACAGTAGGTCATAAGCACCTGGCACAATTCAAACAAATCTGATCATAAAGGGTCTCTCTGGGCACGAATTTAAATTGCCATCAAATAAACAACGGGGCACGGGTCTTTGACCGAAATATCCCTGAGCGCAAGCATCATTTGATCTTTTATAAATAGCAGTTGAATGAGCAGTATTGTGCCTCATGAACACATAGAACGCGCCTGATGTTGATTAGTCTCTGATTGGTGCATGGCAGTGTTTGGCTTCAACATTGCATGCAAAAATCAAAACTCACCTCGCCTGCTTTCATCTGCACACTCAAAGGCGCCTGGGGGGAGGACACCGGCCAATCATACGCAACACCCAGCATCACCACAGGATGATGAACTAAGACATTTTCCTTAGTAGAAAATAAACAAATTATTGCTATTCTCTAGCTTCATACAGTTTATACGTTCTTAAAAAGGTTATTTTCGGGCCTGTTTTTACTGGTAAAGGTGAAAATGTCCATGGATTCACTATAACTAAATCACTAGTTGATTTAGAAAATAAATGATGTCATCATTTACATATTCTGTGTCTTTACTGTAAATCTAAACCTGTTTGGTGTCATTTTATGAAATAAAGAATAATAATAATAATTATGCAGTTATGCAAATACTATTTATGCAGTTAATGTCCTTACACTTTGTTGTGCACTTTGTTTGTCGAAAATTGACAAAAGGCTTTTTGCACTAATAATGCACTAATATGTCCATATATATTTGATTGTAGAGCTGTCTAGGGTCAAGGCTTGCAGTGTGAAGCGCGTCCACACTATTCTCCTAGATGCACTTGACGGCCTTTTGTGCAGCGAATTATTTTTTTTGGACGACCTTGTTAAGGTGGTAGGGTATCCCATCTTAGGTGGGCCACCCGAACTGAAAAGTGCTGCGGGAATTATTATGCATTCAATGAATTCCAGCAGTATTTGTTACAGCTTTATTTGTCCTTGAATAGAAGCAAGCCAGGTTAGACACCATTTTTTAATCCATTCATCCGATCTCCGGGTCTGGCGGTACCAATTTTAGCATAGCTTAGCATAATCTATTGAATCAGATTAGACCATTAGCATTGAGCTCCAAAACAACTAAAGAGTTTCAATATTTTTCCTATTTAAAACTTGACTCTTCTGTAGTTACATCGTGTACTAAGACCGACGAAAAATTAAAAGTTGTGATTTTCTAAGCTGATTTGTCTAGGAAATACTCTCATTCTGGCGTAATATTCAAGGACTTTGCTGCCGTAACATGGCTGCAGCAGGCGCAATGATATTACGCAGTGCTCGAAAATAGTTGCGCCTTCTGCAGCCAAGTTATGGCAGCAAAGTCCTTGATGATTACGGTTATTTTTTATGCTAATGGTCTAATAAGATTCAATGGATTATGCTAAGCTATGCTAAAAGTGTAAATAATTTGCATATTTATATGTATAGTCAAAGCTGTGCCATGGAGTGGAGGAGGGGACTAATTTTTGCATATAAATAAATCCACATACAGTAATATTCTAAATGAGAAAGGGGTGTAGAACCGTAGTCACCAACCCTGTTCCTAGAGATCTAAATTTTCTGCAAAGTTCACCTCTAACCCCAATCAAACCTAGGGCTGTTCGATTTTACCGATTTTGTTATTGATTCGAATTTACGTTTTGACTTGATTTAAATTTTATTTAAATCTGGGAATCCAGATTTGAAAGTTCATTACAGTCAAAGTGAAACTTTCCTGCATTGAAAATACATCTATATGTAATTTTAAATCAAACTTTTATGGAATTGTTGTTAAATTGTATTCAATTGACCCTTCACTAATTCACGCTTGAAAACCGTCACAGGCCAATCATAGTTTAGCAACCGTAACTAGGCGCGGCGGTCTGTCAAGCTTTCGAGTGAGGGAAACATGCCGAAGCATTGTGCGTCTGGATTGTGTAAATCTGATACCCGGTATCCTAAAACCCAAGGAGAGAAATTATTTTTGATTACTTAAATTAAATTTAAATTTAATAAAAAACATTAAACTATTAACGATTAAAATGAAAAAATCCAGAAAAATACAAATGGAAAACACGGAATTTGAGAAAAAAAATTAAACAGATTTCATAGGACACGGAGAATGTTATTGGAAATTGAATGTTATGCAGTATTGTTGTAGTTATGTTTTAAGTTGACAATTAACTCTTTCACCGCTATTGACGAGATATCTCATCAATTAAGAGAAAACGCTTCCCCGCCAATGACGAGATTTTCCGTCTTTCCGCAATACCGCTACTTATACAACCCGGAAGTAGCGCGTCACGTGAAAGAGATAAAGAACTCCGTGTATGTTTTAAAGATCGCTCTGCATCTTATCTCAGCTTGGAATTATCTCAGCTTTTTGCTCAAAATTGGGTGTTTTTGAAGAAACCTACCCATGTTTGAGAGGTGATTACAAGAGAACTAATGAAGGTAGGATAAAACGTTTTTTTTTTTTTTGAAAGCAGAGGGTCTGTTCTTTCATCGGATATATTGTTTGTTTATATATTTAAAGAACAACATTTTCTGGAAGGCATTAAACTTTTGTGAAAATCATGAAAAATGCTGGCACTGGCTGGCAACTTTTTTTAAAAAATGCTGGCGGGGAAAGAGTTAAAAAAAATCAAATTGTAAATCATTCAAGTTTTTGATGATTTTTTTTGCCAAATTGCCCAGCCCTACCTGAACCGAGGAGGGTAGATCTCCAGGAACAGGGTAGGTGACCACTGGTTTAGAGTTTACATTCAAGCTGTTTTAAAGCATGAAGAAATTACTGTCATGCAGGAATGCTTTTACATATCCTATTTTGATGCTCAAAGATGAGTTTTAACTGATAAAATTACCGACTACAGGGGGACTTTAACTGTTAAGTCATCAGTCATACGATTTATAAGTAAAAAACAGTGCTAGGGGAAAACATTAATAGTACTGTGCATGTAAATTCTTCTCATAATAAAACTATAAATGACTTTACAGTACTCTTTAGTTTATGCCGATAGCAGGAATCAGCTTCACATAAACTTCTAACACACACGATTGGCTATTCGAATCTGTTTGTGGTTTGTTTCTTAAAAACTGTGCCTGGTTTATCATCAGACTGCATGAAGTAAATCCATTTAATCTGCTTTGATACCTCTTTTGGTTTGACTCAGAAGGCAACTGAGACTACACGGGCTCAGGCTGTCAGGAATAACCACAGCAGACAGTGTTTACAGTGAATGCTGTCAGGAGCGAAAGATCACAGCAGCTGCTTTATTACCATAACAAGCCTTGGAGGAAACATTTCCCAAACTTCTTTGACTGACTCTGAACTTTTATTGCCCATGTGATCTGATGAAATATGGACACTCGCAGGACTAAACATTTACCCTAAGCATCAAGAGACAATGGTCCTTTTGTTGCCATAGCAACATTTTCTACTTGCTGGAGGAGTGCTTTTTGTGTCTTAACATTGTACAGCTGGTACCTATGCTTCTAACATCACCTCGTAAGACAGATAAGCTGATGTTCTGGCAGTTTGTATTTAATATTAATGGTGCTATGGACATAAATGTTGCTTATGTCGTTTCTTTTGGGAAAGTATTATTATTATTGTTTTGCCTAGTTTCTTTAAAAACAAAAATGCATGGCTGTTTTGTAATGTAGATTGTTATTATAGGATAACATAAGACGGGTTATTTACTAAAAAGATGCAAAATAAATAACACAGGTGCAAAATAAATAGCACAGGTGCAAAAGCTGATTTCCATAATTAGTTCAGGGTCGCAAATAAGCAGAGCTGATGCTCCGCAGGTGCGTGTGATCTACTAACGCCTTGAGTTCAGCCCCACGGACATCTCAGCTCAAAATTCGGAGTGTGAAATCCCAGCTAACGAAGCCATAGTACACTGAAAAGAACTGGAGGAGGAAAAAGGTTTACAAGAAGTTTTGAAAAACTGGGTTTTGTGTGACTTCTCCCTGACCCCGCTTTAATTCCCTTCAAGAAAATAAAAAATAACATGGCCTAGCAAACAATATTTTGAATAATACGCATATGCAATAAGGTCAGTGAAACACTAAATAGACCACACCTTTTCATGGCTATCCACTGTGCATCTTTGGTAAATCCCGCCAGTCGTTATGTTACGCCAAAATGATAGTTTGCGCTGGTACAAAATGTTTGTAAATCTGGCACTGAATTTCACGTCAATTCCCAGAGGAGAAAGTCATTAAGAAACCAGGGCTGTGTCCAAAAACTCTAAATTGCTGCCTTCAGAGGCAGCATTCCAAGGAATGAAGGCATCAAGGCATGTCCGGATCCAATGTTAGGTTTACTTCCTGACTCCTGAGATACCTCCATCATCCTTTCCCACAATTCTATGCATGTATGTGCACATGGGGAACGTGATTGGTCGAGCCTGGTCGAGTTCGAAAAAATTAAATGGTGGACAAGAAAGCGGCTGGAGCACAAATTTAGTGCAAATAAAGAACCCAGTCTCACGGAGTAGCATATAAATAGCACTTGTGAAAATCGTGCAGTACATACGCCAAATTCCTATTTGGCGTTCATATGATATGCCAGTCCTTTCCATTAACTTAAACGGCGCATCTTTTTGTTGTTTTAAATATTGGTTTCTCTATTTTTTTTACCATTTTCGCTTGGGTTTAGGGTTAGAACTACTTTTTGTTATATTAAAATGACATCCTAACCCAAAGCCCAATTCTAACCCCAACTCCAAGTGACCTTGGCTAAATATAGAAAAAACATGGAGAAACCTGTATGTTAAATAACCTCCTTAAGCAAATCTAAAATCTAACCCTAAACCCAAGCGAAAATGGTTTAAAAAACAGAAAAGTTTTTGGGAAACCAATAAATAAAACAACAACAAAAGATGCGCCGTTTAAATGAATGGGAAGGACTTGTGTATCAAATGCACGTCAAATTGGAATTTGGCGTATGTATTGCACGATTTTCACACTTGGTGCTATTTATACGCACATGAGACTGGGTAGAAATAAATATTTTCACGCGTGATTCCATTGGCTGAAAAAACTCCTCATGGGTAGTTTTCTCAGCGCCTTATTACAATTCCTACAAAATCGCGTTATGATTTATGTAGTTAGAACGTTGTTAAAATTCTACACATTGCTTGTGTCATTTTATTATTTAGATATTATATACTGTACCCTTTCCACTTTTTTACTGTGTAAAGTATATAAATTACTTATACAAAACATGATTACTACATAGCTGAATCACACATTACAATTATAATTTATAAGCCATGATAACTACACTTTTACTATAAAAAAATACATTTAGTAAAGTATATTAATAATTTACAAAAATAAAAGTATTGTTTTTGTAAAGCAGATGATGACACAAAAGTACTGACGTGTCTGCAACATGAATATTAGTTTATTGTATAATTGTTTTGTTAACCTTTGTTTACATTTATTTTTATTTTTTGTATAACGTAATTAGCTTGCTAGACCGCTAAGGCAAACGAGATATCCCAATGACAAATTTTTGACCAGGCATTAGTGCTATGTACCAATCTCGTGGTGCATCTTTTTTGTTGTTTTATATATTGGTTTCACAATTAATTTTTGTACCATTTCCCTTGGGTTTAGGGTTAGAACTACTTTTTGTTATATCAAAATGACATCCTAACCCAAACCCCAATTCTAACCCCAACTCCAAGTGACCTTGGCTAAAAATAGAAAAAACATGGAGAAACCTGTATATTAAATAACCTCCGTAAGCAAATCTCAAATCTAACCCTAAACCCAAGTGAAAATGGTTTAAAAAACAGAAAAATTTAGAGAAACCAATAAATAAAACAACAAAAAAAGATGCGCCATTTAAGTGAATGGGAAGGACTGGTGGACAAATTTTTGACCAGGCATTAGTGCTATGTACCAATCGGGGTCCTAGGGGGACCAAATTGCCAAGGGGTACCGAATTGCTCATGACACCGGGCCTGCCCTAACCACAATATCACATCGATTGGAAACAGATTCATAGTACAAATTCATAAGAATAAGCCAACTCATATAACAGGTACATATTGACATAAGATTGTGTTGTTATGAGACGTATGATGGAGACATGAACATTTATGGCATAACGCAAGTGATCCAAAAATAATCATCAGTTTAAACCTAGTAGCAACCACCTCAAATATTTAAGTAACTGCATAGCAACACACAATCTGGCAACCACTGTGGCATCAGGTTTTCCATGAGCAAGCCCACAAGCCCAATATGTAAAAATATCATTATTTCAAAAGAAATATAAAAACATGCAGTCAGATATAAAAATAAATTGTTAAGCTAATTAGAGTCCCCTCGTCAATAACACAGTAATGTCATATTGAAGGGAAAGGAGAAAATTGCAAATGTATTTCCAAAACGTTTTTTTTTCCAGGAAATGCAAACTAACCTACAGATAGAGTTTCTTATGAACTTAGTTTAGATCAAATTTAGACCCAATGCACATCCATGTTGACGCTTGCACATCTAATATGCCAGTTTTGAACCTTCTGTGAAATCTCGAAGCAGATGCATGGCAGATGCCTGGAGCATACTGCTCACGCAGATCCCACCAACTGGATTCCAAACTGGGCTGTAAATGTTCTGCACGGTTACCATAGAAACCCTCAGCCAAACCCACGATCCATAACACAATGTGGATAATATGCTTACTTTTCTCACTTGGCTGTTATTTGGCAGAAACGGCACTTGAAAGGTTGACAAACGATTCGGCAATGAGGCACAATCACTCGCTCATGCATAAAAGCTCTAATTAGCATAAATATAACTTATGCCTGTGAGCATCCATAAGGCGAAATGATGCTGTAACTTTGAGAGCTATAGTCATTTCAGAGCATTGCATAGAAAGTATGTCATTTTTTGGTCTGTGCAATATTTTCACGATATGCCTTGAATTGACTGAAATGAACCAATTCTTTTGTACATTTTCATACTCTGAAGAACCTTTTTCAACTACAAACAACAAAGGTAAATTGTAATTTATGGTAACCTATAATACAGTCAAAAATGGTTATTCTATTAAATCGTCTAGCACCTTTATTTAAAAGACTGATGGTGTCCATATTTTTCCAAACTCTTGACAAAAACCCAGCATTTTTTTAAGTGTAACATTATGGGGTGGTTTCCCAGACAGGTCTTAGATTAATCCAGGACATTTATTTTAGGACATTTAAGTAGTTTTTACAAACAAACCTTACAAAAAACAATGCTGGTGTGCATCTTGAGACAAAACAATGATATATGTTAAGATATGCTAATACAAGGTGTTTTGAAATAAGCTCAAAATGCATTTTACTGGGTACACACCAAAAGATTTTTTACATCTTATAAGATTTAAAAAATGTGATAGACCATAAACATGAGGATAAAAAAATCCTAGATTTAACCGTTTTGCGATTTTCAACAAGAGTCTCGACTGTGAACCCAGGAAATGTCGCAAAATCTCATGAGACTTCAGAAGCATAGCGGATGAAATGAAGGAAGAAATTTCAATGATAGTGTGTGGAATGATTTCACAGAAGATTCACGGAAAAAAGAAAATGGTTTGGGAAAAAATAAAAAGTCGTGGAGACAGTGGGAACACGGTCTGTTGACTCTAAGGGCCCTATCATACACCCGGCGCAGTTCAGCCCAGTGCAGTTATCATTTTCACATCCAGCGCCATGTTGTTAAAATAGCAAATGCATTTGCGACCATTTGCATTTTACTTCTATTACGGAAAAAAGCTTTGATTACAAAAAAACAATTTCAATACATAAAAAACTACGCTATTTTGGTGTTTTTTATCCTCAGCTTACAAATTCTGTAATGTAAATGGGAATCTGCCATGGCATGAGCACAACTGTGTTTTAAAGGGGCTGGGAGAAGAGACTCTTATTGGGTTATTACGCACAAAACACCCATTGCTCATTACGAGAATAGAAACAACCCTTTAAGACCATGAGTCAACCATTTTTTCCATCATCAAACTAGCAAAAGTGTATTCGATCAGGCCTTAAGTGCACTTTAGATCAGAACATTAGATCATTAAAATTGGGCCCTAAATGAAAAATAAAGTCATGTACACTAAGGATGCCATTATGGTGAGTAAATTGTGGAGTAATTTTCATTTTTCGGTAAACTATTCCTTAAATGTAGGGAGAGCTTCCAAAATTTCATCTAAAAACTTTATGTTTACAAATAAAGACTTATTCATCAGACATGCCTCTAAAACGGCTGTCTTGAGTTTCATTACTGTCTGGATTTCTTTATCCTTCCCAAATACATTGGGGTCTCCTAAAGGCACTGCACTAATGAAACATCTGTTCTGTGACTAAGTCCATTTTGTGTCTTGTATCTCATGCGGCTGTATTTGGCTTACGGGAGTAGTTTATCCACATGTTGTTTCTTTTGAAGAATGCTTTCACTTTCCTTCAAATATCTTTTCCATCAATTTAAGTCTAAGATAAGAAAGAAACCAATATTATTAATAAGGTTTAAATATATGAGATCTTTGCAACTGCATATTTTACAAACGTGACTGATAAAGAAGTAAATGCACAATGTAAAGTACAGTATGCATTGAAATAAAAAAACAAAATTTGTTGAAACATTTGACTAGCTATAGAAAACCCTGAATCATTTCATAAATGACAAAGACATTGTGTAATGTTCAGTGAAATTGGAATACAAGACATTTTAAAGTGCGGTATGCACTCCTTGCGTCATCCTAACTAATGTGTTTAATATGATGCCTTAAGAAACCACTTTCACTTTGACCCCAGACAACTTACAGTATCAGATCAATTTGTAGTATCAACGTTTAATTTCACACAGATTTCAATATTTGACATGTTTTCAATCAATGTTCTTTACATTATGTAAAGTCGATCTATGCAGCCTTTTTAAGGAATTTGCGTCACTGGGCAACCATGTTTGCAACGCCTACAGGTCTTTCTAAAGCTAAGAATTTAATTCTTTAAGGGAATTTTAAAAATCTTGATAATTTAATTGCTCCATGTCATCAAAGATGTTTGTCTTTCTTTGTTCAGTTGAGAAGAAATTAAGATTTTTGAGGAAAACATTTTCTTATTTCTTATTTTTTTTTATTTTGAAAAACTCTGAGAAGTCAAACTTCAGGATGTGTTAGAGCACTAAATAACCTGTAGTAGATTGATCAATAGGGGAGAACCGTGGCGAAAGTAACGCGGGACGAAAGTAACAAAGCGATTTTCTCCGAGCCCTGGGGCATGTTCAAGCTCACACCGGTGTGCAACGTTTTGCTACGGTTTCCGGGTTGAACAACATGTTTCCTGGAAACAGTGGCAGGTTTTAGATGCTTTTTCTCAGAAATGTCGGCTCAATCAGCGGCAAGATGTATAAAACCACGCGATAGTAAAGAGACAGCTCTCTCAATTGGTTCAAGTTGGAATGTTGTCTTTCATTCTGGACGGCAAGGTCAGTGACTGTAACATCAAGGGTATTTTACAGTATTAAACACACATTTATAACGATTTCATCAGGCTTTAGAAACATTTAAAAAAGAACACAAAGCATGGCCTCTCAGCTACCGTAGTTGCAACTCTTGCGTCATCACAACAGGGTGTTCAACGCATCACTGTTTCTGTTTAATAAACGTTTTGTCGGGGCTGAACGCAGCGCTGATAACTTTTGCATCCCACAGAGCTGACAAATATCACGTTATTTACTCACCGTTTTCCGCGTGTAGATCCAGAAAGGCGTTTTCAACCATGATAAGTAAATTCCTACAGCACTCATTTTTTCTTATAACGCGTTGTGTTTCTGGTTTAATGTGTTACAATACTGATCAATCTACAGGTTATTTAGTGCTCCAACACATCCTGAAATTTGACTTCACTGAGTTTTTCAAAATAAAAGTAAATCGGGTTTAAATGTCAGGAGATACTGTCAATGTTGAAAATTTCTAGTATTCTAATTTGATTTGATTTCATTTTAATAGTGTTCAAACTGTTGAAAAAATATTTTAGTTTGTACTGTTGATTGCTTTTGAAAAATTTGATAAAACTGAAATTTAAAATGAAAATGTATTTTCATTATTTTTAACAAAGATAAATTACAAACTATATATAACTAATATATATATATATATATTCTTTTTTTTTCTATTTGTTTTCTCTTTGTGTACCTTTGTATTAATATCTTCATAAATTGTCTTATGCAACTGTATGTTTATTTTGAATGTACCAATTTTGCTTATTGCGTAATTATGTATAAAGGGTAGGCAAAATAAGCATAAGCTTCAGCCTGCACCTTTTTCGGTTAATATGTATATATACATTTTGTTTGTTTTGGAAATTATGTGTGAGGACCGAAATAAATTTTGTTGATTGATTGATTTGTTGATTGAACAAGTGTAACACAAAAATCTATCTTGTTTTGTTAAAAATCTATCCTGTGTGTTACTTTCGTCCCTGCTGACAGGGTCAAAGTTAACAATGCGCTCCCTATGTTCAAAGTGAAATTATACTGAAGTCGTTTTACATTTGTTTAAAATTCCACCTGCTATTGATAGTCCACACTTGTGAGTTATTGACCACAGCAAAAATATATCTCTGTCTCAAACATTATCTTTTAAAATTAAGTTTTCCTGAAAAATGGTACTTTCGCTCAAGCTCTCCCCTACTGTTATATTGCATTTACACCAGCCGCGGTAACGGCGGCAAAAACGCACTATTCGCGTGTAGTTGGACAGTTGAACATTTGTAATTCTAGTCATTCGAGAAATTCACGCCGGAATTTGTGTCACGGGAGGGGCTTCTGTGACTCCGCGGAGTCTCCGCCACTCCGCTCGCTTCCTGTAATCACGTCACTACTACAGCAAGGTCCTGATTGGTTAATGCTGTGCAGAAATCCGCGGAAGTTCAGATTTTTCAACTCGCGCGTTTCCTGCGGCAACGCTCAATGCGTACCAAGCGCGGGTGATTTACATGTTAAGTCAATGCAAATCCGCGTGTAATTGCGTCTTTGCATTGACTTAACACGTAAATCACCCGCGCTTGCTGCCTCTACTGCGGCTGGTGTAAACGCAGCATTGAAAACAGCTTTCCAAACATAAACGTGCAAAACAGTGACAAAATAATGCAATATTTGTCAGCTCTGTCAAGGGTTGTGTGCTAAAGAAGCTGTTTGGAATGCAAATGTAATCAGGGGCCTCATTTATAAAATTCTGTGTAAAAACCATCCTACATTTGATCTTACGATCATTTTTTTTAAATGCGTACGTGTGATTCATAAACCGAACGTACGCACAGAAAATGCACGTACCCCTAATTTCTTTCAGATGTGAAATTTATAAATCGCAAATGATCTTGAAGCAGCTGGCCAGTTTCGTATCTCCGCCTTTAAATGATGCCTAATTATGTCATAGACATATAAAAGAGCGCTTGTCAATGTTTAAACCCAATTTGAGCAGCAAGAATGGTTTATATTTCCAAAAACCTGCAGCAATCAGACAAGCAAAAGTGCATACGTCTACTCAGACTCTGACGTGGCGCTAAGTGCTTTTCCGAGTCAAAGACAGATTTATAAATATGAACTTTGCCGTGGATTTTTGCGTACGCACACTTTACGATCAAATCTATGTGTACGCACGCTTTATAAATGAGGCCCCTGGGCTCAGAGAAAATCTTCCCGGTTCATCCCTACGTTTTTTGGAAAAATAATGGGTGTTTTGCTAGATTTGCCTCGGTTGAGATGGTTTAGAACCCTTTGAAGTTGCAATGAAACTGAAAACCGTTGAGTAACGTCAACTATATGGAGAAAAATTCTCTATAAATTTCTTCTCGACTGAACAAAGAAAGACATCAACATCTTGGATGACATGGAGGTGAGTTAATTATCAATTTTTATCAACGGTTGACTTTTTTAAACTGGGAGGCGTGAACTGGAGTGGCCATACTGACCATTGCAATCTCCCCCATTCATATCAATACCAGAGACATATTTTGTTAAAATTAAGTATCTTTGGTCTACTGACAGTAAATGATGATAAAGTTTCATTATTGGGTGAACAATTCTTTCAAGTGGGTTGCCATTTTTAACAGCACTTTTTGAATGTACCCTGCTATTTCCTTATAAATTGAGGGAGCTTGGGAGACTGTTAGGGTGGGAGCTCATGCAGCTAAACCAGTTTAACCATCAAAGACCATCAAGTCACCTCACGCTGGTCTAAATGCCATGTTCCCAGAAATCAAAACTGGGGACAGAGAAACAACTATAGCACACCATTTAAACAACCTTTATTGAAGAGGTAAGAAAATAGACGAAGCAAAAGCACGATCCAGTTAGAAAATCAGCCCGTAAGGAGGGAAAATACAGAGAAAGAAACATCATGATCACAGTGCATCTATAATTATAATCACATTTGTCCTCAGAATATTAAAAACATCAAAGTACACTATTCAGGTACAGAAAATTTGCGGCTTTGAAATGGCACATCACAGGTGAGGCGTGCATATGTACACATGCATAGCAATGCTGTGGCTGGTGTTGGGAAAGGGAATCAAGTACATTGGATAGGCACTTAATTTTCCACAACTTACATAATCTCACATACAGAGAGAAAGACGGCTATGGAAAGGAGTCAAATTTCTCATATTGAATCTTCGCCAGAATCCATTTCTTGTCTTTTAATTTAAAATCTCCGCCAATCAAAAAACCTCACGCCAGCGGGAGCGAAACATTGTTCTCCGTGTGGCACTGATGAGAAATCTAATACACCTGCAATCTGGACGTTTTAAAAGGACACTGAAAATCGAAATGGAAATAAATTAACAAATGAATCAATGTACTCTGAAAATATACAGTAAATGAGCGGTGTGAACAGCATCCGGAGTGATTCGTGTCCCGAGTGTAATTACCGACCGTATGCTTTTATTCCTAACACTCTCAGATTGGTCAAAGTGACATGACGACATTTTCAATGCAGCAAAAAAGAGAGAGAAACAGAGCAGGTAAGGCGGTATAAAGAAACTATATAAAGGAGATTAAATCATTGCATTTAAAGGGAAAGACTGTTTAAACATATGCAGCAGGCTATATCATGAAAAGTGAGAAACATTTGTGCTACATTTGTGGGCACCAAAGCGTTGAACGCTAAATGCCAACTGTGGGCGCTTGCCTGCGTTTCTTCAGTTAGGCACTTTTGTTGTTATGATCATTTTGTTTTGTTTATTAATCATGATAGGATGCAAAGTCTTTTTAAGGAAGTCTCGTCATTGCACGTCCATGTTTGCAATGCTAGAGCAAGATCTGTCAGATACTGCAATTGCCAAATCCCTCCCCCAGAGGATGTTTAACGGTTGATGATTGGCTCTTTTTACAGAAAGGTGGGACAAGGGCGGACAATATTTACCGTTGCGATCTCTCCAAATTCATAACAATAGCAGTGACGCATTTTGTCAATATTAAAGGATTACTCCACTTAAAAAAAAAAAAATCTGATAGTTTACCACAACCTGATCTCACAAATTTCCGTGGCATAGTCACGGAATTTTTTGCACATTTTTCCGTGGCATTTTCACGGATCTCCGCATATTTTCGTGGCCCTGCCATGGACTTTCTTTTCCGTGGCATTCTCACGGATTGGTTACTCAACTGTTTTGTCCTATTTTCTTAGGGTTAGATTTACATGAAATGACATCCCTACCCACACCCAACTCTAACCCCAACGCCAGGCGACAATTGATTAAAGTTTGGAAATATAAAAAAATACATCAAAAAAATTAGTATAAACAAATACTTAAAGTGACATACTAACGCAAACACCAAATCTAACCCTGAACCGAAGCGACAATGGTTTGAAAATAGGAAAAAGCAGTTAAGTAACCAATCCGTGAGAATGCCACGGAAAAGAAAGTCCGTGGCGATCCGTGAGAATGCCACGGAAAAATTAGCAAAAAATTCCATGACTATCCCACGGAACTTTGTGAGATCATGTTGTTTACCAAGATGTCATCCAAAATGTTTTTTTTTTTCAGTTGAGAAGAAATAAAAATTTTTTAAAGGAAAACATTCCAGGATTTTTCTCCATTTAGTGGACTTTAGTGGACCTCAACGGTTTACAGTTTCAATGCCGTTTCAAAGGGCTCAAAGCAATCCCACCCGAGGCATAAGGGTCTTCTAGGGAAACGATCATAATTTTCGTAAAAAAATAAATAAAAAATAAGTACTTTTAAACCACAACTTCTCATCTTGCAAAAGCCGCGTGATGCGCCAGCGCAACTTTATGTATTACGTAATCACATAATGACCTTTCCACGTGATTACCTAATACGCAAGTTCGCACTGGCGAGTCACACAGCTAGTGCAAGACAAGAAGTTATGGTGTAAAAGTACTTTATTTGGCAAAAGTGATAAGAACCTTTTGGGATCGGTTGGAATCGTTTAGAGCCCTTTGAAGCTGCATTGAAACTGTAAAACGTTGAGGTTCACTAAAGTGCACTATATGGAGAAAAATATTCCTCAAAAAACTTAATTTCTTCTCGACTGAACAAAGAAAGACATAAACATGGTGCATGACATGGGGGTGAGTAAATTATCTGGATTATTTATGAAAGTGGAGTAATCCTTTAATGACAACTAAACCATTAGCAGTCTGACTTTGCAAACACTACGGCTCTGTGGTCTGTGCTTTTAAAACATTACTCTGGTTCAGCCGTTTTTAACGTCTAACCCCAATGGCATTCATTTGAGGGTGTTTGGGAAACCACTTTGGAAAAAAATTAAACTTTTACAATTATGTGGTTCGATAGACACTTTTATCCAAAGCGACTTTTATCAGTGTGTTCCCTGGGAATCAAATCCAAAGACTAAACCAATTAAGCTACAGGAGCACCATAATGATGTTGTTTGAAAAGGTGAGCATCACTGTAACTATTGTTCCTGCTTAATGTCGAAACCTTTACCTACTTAAATTCAGATGTGTGGCTCAAGGGGAGGAGCTCTTTAACTGGAAACCACTAGCAACTAGGCTTCACTGCTAAAAGCATTAAGAACTGCATAGCAATGCACTACCAGCACCTTAGCAACCGCATATCAATGCCCTCGAGATCACTCACACAAGCGTGCTACGGTGGCAGCTAATTTTGTCAGAACAAAGGTACAAAAGCTGTGTCTGGGATGGTACCCTTTGAAAAGGTCCTTATATGTACCATTTAGGTGATATTTGACATACAAATATGCAGACTTAAAGGGGTCATATTATGAGATTGTTTTTAAGATGTAAAAAAGCCTTTGGTGTCCCCAGAGTGCGTATGTGAAATATTAGCTCAAAAATATAGATAATCTATAAAAAATGGGCCGTTTTGGGGTGTGTCTTTTAAAATGCAAATGAGCTGATTAAATACATACACTGATCACCATAATAGTGGTTTGTTGTATTTGAAACCCAATTCTGCTGTCAATTATTTTCTCTCTCTTTCTCTCTCTTTGCTGCACTAAATGGCAGTGCTGTGGTTGGATAGATTAAGGGGCGGTATTATTATAATTGGCCTGGCTACCTACATCACAAAACAGGCGAAATCTGAATAACCAAATTTTTTCACGTGCTTCAGAGAACGGTTTACCAAAACTAAGTTACTGGGTTGATCATTTTCTAGGTTGATAGAAACACTGGGGACCCAATTATAGCACTTGATAAAACAGATTTTACACTATGACCCCTTTAAGGTACAAAGGTGTACTCTTTGAATGGGTACCGCCCCAGTGACAGCTTCAGAAAATCTAAGATCTAATAATTGCGTAATGCCATGTGGTGCCGCAAATGGCACAGAAATTACACGCTTCACCTTTAAAGATATGCAAATGATTTGTGAAATCAAATGACTTTGGATGTGATGCTCTGTTGCCTTGATCTGAAGCCCCGTAATAAGAAATCTATGAATGTTGAAGGTTTTTATGGAACAAGCATTCGGCCAAAAATGATTCATCATGAAGCACCTTCGCTTTTTAAGAGCAAAGGGTGTCGCTATCTGATTTAAATGGGCAATCTCTACAGGGCAAGAGAGATACAGAAATGCAGCCATTATAATAGATAATATGAGTGGGTTAAAATTAATCTGGATTTTAATCATTTGTAGGGACGTTCACTTTACATTAATTGTACAAAACAGTGATGTCGACATCGATTCAGTACGGGAGAAGCAAATACCTCACACGTTCACCATTTGACTCAATAATATAAGGAATTGTACATTTTGCCATGCATCAGCTCCCACTGCCAAACATCTTTGCGCAATTGACTATGAACATGCCAAAACGTAACAGAAGAACGATCCTCCAAACACCTTTTTGTTGTAAACCCATATGTAAACTCTTTTAAATGTACTCACGATGCAAAACAACAATGTACTCTAATAAGGTGCACAGGTTCAACCACTGACCCCGGATTTCCACCAACTGTGGAGCGGCTGCAGATCGGCTTCGCTGCGTTACGCCTCCGCACTCCGCCAATACCCACTAGTTCCGTATTTGTAGCGGCTGCGTGCTGAAGTGACGAGGACCCGTGAGGTCTCGTAAATTCACGTGATGATCGCGTGATATCTAGTTCTGTCACCGCCCATTATGACGTTAAATTATGACGTTTTGCTGGACCAGCCCAGATCACATCACAAGATCTCGCGAATTCAGGAATGATCACGCAAAATAGTCATGGCTCCGCCCTGCGGAGCTGTCCGTCATCCGGAAAAAATAGAAGCTCTGCTTATTTGTTCTGGAGGGCTGCGGATGGCCGGAGCTGTGACAGATTCGGAACGCAGTCAGTGGAAATACACACATTGACTTTGAATGGAAACCGATTGACTCCGCCACCGTTCCGCAGCGGATCCGCAGTCGATGGAAATTCAAAGTTAATTTACAAACAAACACGAGTATTTATGTACCATGGTATTTACACAATACTCCAAAGTACTTCCAAAGATACCAAAGTAACATCGCGATATTTGCCATATTTACATTCACACACTATACTTAAAAAAATACCTTCATTTTGGTTCTTTTTTCTTAGTGTTACGATACAATATAATTAAACAAGACATCTAATTCTGGATTTCTCGTCAAATGCACACTCAAATAAACTTTACATTGAAACAAGTAAATAACTTCAATCAAATGTAGCATACTGTTAACATAATTCATTTATACAGTCATACGTTGTGTCCGATCATCAATCCCACCCTTGCTAAAACTCTGAAGTGCTTGCCAGATGATAAGGCTGAATGGTGTTCGACGACGGAAACTGCACCGATCAACATTTTAAAACGAAAAGACTTCAAAAGTGAGATGTTGGCCACATTTACACTGCTGTTTGAAATGACTCAATTCCGATTTTCCTCCTCAAGTGGCACAGATCGGATATGACCCACGGATATGTAAAGTGTCATTTATAGTCATGGGTAGGTTATGCGTAGGCTGTGCATAGCCTGACGCACACCTCGGCAAAATTTTAACAACGCGTCCGTTCTACGTGTAACATAAGCGCTGTGGTTGGTCCACTAGAACCCCTCCCTTCAGGTAAAGCAAATCTGCCTTGCATTTCTTCATAGGCATTTCCGCTTGCAATGGTAAGAACAAAGATGGACCAAGTTAAGGAGTGATTTACTTCAAACTGCAACAAAAGTTGCTGTCTGTTTACCTCCATCACTGCTTGTCTTCTCAAATCATACACAAAAAGCTGCTGGTTCTTCTTTGTTTGTGGGTTTACTGGCCAAGCTGCTTCTTCTTTGGCTGTTGCACTGCTACTGTGGGTTACACACGTGGATACTGCCTACTAGTGGTCTGCATGTGTAATTGCACAGCGACGTGGATGACGACACAGAAAACCGAAGAGTAGCCCTTGAGCAGGCAAAGGGCATAGATTCCCACATTCTCCTATCGGTTTCAGGCCTCATTCTTATGTGAAAATAAATTGCATATGAAATGTATACATGCATTTGCGTCCACAATGTAAGATTGGATATTCCCATGCATCACTGAAAATGTGACGCTGCCAAATGACATGACTGGAGTCAGCAGTACACCACCCACGATCATTACTCTTCTGAACAGCACAATGGAGGACTACAGGTCTACTTAGTGGATGTTTTATGTCTTGTTACAGAAATAAAGCTCTATAATCTTTTTGTCTGTATAATCATTTTGTCTGTGGTCATTGCATATCACAAAATTTTACTTCCCCTGTGCTTTAAGCTGTTCTGGGTCAGTATGTCTACCTTGAATTGTTTTGCCAAGTGTTTAGTGTAAATGATGATATCGGATTAAAAGATGATGTAAACAGGTCATCAATAATCGGATATAGTCACAAATCGGAATTGGGCATCAAGATCTGCAGTGTAAATCCAGCCTTAGAGAAATATCAGTCTTGTACTTAGTGTGGAAATATAGAGACATAATCTCAAACACGATTATAGAGCTGTGCGAAAAAATAATCACTTTTGGAAACTGATAGGCTCATACATCAGATCAGTTGCACCTGGTGACTGGCCTTGGGTGACTTCAAAGCTTCGGTCTGTAATTTATATATTTATGGATATTCTGCTGCTTTCAGTACATGCTTTGTGGAAAGGCAGCTGTTTTTTAAATCTATTTGCATCATCAAATGTAAGACCCAGCAGAGTCAACAGAAGCATTCATCTCAGAGAAAAAACAAACCCTAGGAACGCACACACATACTATCAGAGGATGCCCGTACGCTCATACGCTCTATTTACAAAGGACCTTACACCATCACTCATGCATTCTGCACAAAAGCAATTGAAAACAACTTAATTTTACTCTGCTGTGTTAGATGCATCTTTTTGTCCCATGCTGGCAAAAGCAATCAGGTTCTAGATTCCAGACAGCAGCTCTTTCAAAGGGACCTCCCGCTCTCCGAGCAAGGTGTCTCTCTTCAGACTGGTGCCTTTGTTAACCACCTTCATCTTGATGGCCAGGTTTTTGACCTGTGCTACTGGAAGGGAGTCAAAGTAGAAGTCCTCGTTAAAGACTGGGTTACGGCTGTTTTTGATGATCGTGCTCCGCTGTTTCTGGAGCTTCCCTGGGTTCAGATATAGAGCCACGCAGCAATTGATGCTCTTTATGTCAAACTGCTTATCGTAAAGGTCCTCTGCGGCCAGAACGCGGATGTGAAGCCTGGCCGCGTCCATGTCGTAGTCCGTGCAGAGGCGCAGGGTTCCTCCTTTGTGGAGGTTGACGGTGTGCTGCGTGAAGCGATCCATGTTGCCTCCGGATTTTCGTCCGCGGAACGCCGGGGACGGAGGGCAACGGAAACGCCGCTGAATGTTCGGGCTGGTCTCCACGGAGCTGCATTCGTCCGTGGAAAGAGAACTGTGCCGGGCGAAGGAACGTTTGGCACGAGACACTTTGGCTTGGGTCTCGTGGGTGAACATCTTCAGGAGGGACGCTGAGCGGGACAGTAGCGGGGAATTGAAAGGGGAGGACTCGGCTGAGGAACACGTGTCGCTCTCCCCACCGCTGAAGTACCTGTAGGGGTTGGAATGGGAAGCGTTACAGTTGCTGGGGTTCAAGTGGTTCCCCTGGGATTTGCGCTGAGTGTTGGGCGAGGTGAGTGGACTCGTGGGGTCGCTGTGAAACAAGGACTCTTTACGGCGCGTGTGAGGACTCTCCATCAACGTCGCAAAACCATAGGAGGTTTGAGCTTTTGGAACATAGGGCAGTGACATGGCCGTCTGGGACTGCGGGTCAGCATTCGTGTCGAGGTCACCACCTTCCCCGACCACCAGATCATCTGCACTCTCAATCTGGATAATGTGCCGGTTTGCAGCTTTCAGCAAGTTCTTTGTGTCCCCGGCGAGCTTGTTAATGAGTCGCGGGCTCCGCTGACCGGCCTGCGGCGTTTTGCAACATATGGTCTGTTCGGACCTAGATGAGTGGAGCCCGTTTTTGGGCTTCATCTCCGGTGTCTCTGCCTCTGGGGGGCAGCACACCAGTTTGGGTGGAATAAAAAAGTCTGGAATTTTGTCTGGAGTGAGTACGTTGCAGTAGGTGGGGGCTTTGATCTGTTTGTCCGAGTCTCCGCCCATACGGGAAACGTTCCCCTCCACTGAACCACGGATCTTTTCCAACAGCCACATCTCTTGGCGAGGTCTGGAAGAGATGTGCAATCGCACCCTGTTTTCACAAAACACAAGAACCATCAGCAACACTACATTACATTACATACTTTATAAAACCAACATGCTGGCAGTTGAATTCCTCATTTTGCAGATTCTTGCGAGACACTAACACTATCTCCTTATTTGTTAACAGTCAAAAGCAATTTAGGACCTCAGATGCAAACCTCTAAGTGCGTCTGACATGTTTTCTTGTAAATTAGCATTATTATCAGACCCTTAATGGATTCTGACAAACAAACCAGTATTTCTAAATGACCTGAGGCTGGGATTAAGCAAATTTAAAGCGAAAGTAATTAATGAACGTATAATACGTGCTAAAAGTGTTTAGTCAATATCATTATCTCCTTTTTTGACAGAGGTGGCGTTTTAGGCTTTTGCATCTGAGCTCCTCATTAGTTAAGTGTTAGCTGTCCTCTCTCCTAAGTGCAGAGTAGACTGTCACCTGGTGGAGATTTGATGTTTTGAAAATGCAGATGATTAAAATCCAGCAACAATGTAGAAATATTGAAGATACCTGTTGCTGGGAGTCTCAGCTAAAACCTTTCAAGCTTATTAAACACATTTACATAAACAAAACATGATAATGCATAGTTTTACAAACAACATTAGCGCAATAAGCAAATGTTTTTTTTAATTTACTGTAAGTGAACGTATGTTTTAAAAGTTAAAATGTTTTGGAGAGGATTGCGGAGCTATTTCTACATAGTCTAGTCTTATAAAGCTGATATAACCTGATGTTAACACGTTTTTTCTCTCACATTAATTTGATTTCGAAACCAGATAGACAATATTTAGGTTATCTACATTATACAAATGATTCTGGTGATAAAAATGGTTCTACAGACTTAAAAAAGTAATAAAGAAAAGGTCCTTTGGAGAGCCAGAAATTGTTTATTGTGTACACATCAGCTACTCTCTTTTTATTATTTAATTATAATGAGACTCATCAAACTCATTTATAATGAGCAATTCTCTATAAAAAATACCGCCTTCGCACTAAATTTAGGAGTGACGTCTGTTTGAAATGTGTGGAGACGCAGCAGATGTAATATGAAATAGGATTGCGCAGAATTTGCTCTCTGACTGCAGAAGCGCGGCGGATTGTTTAATAGATTAAAGATATAGACTTGGCACGCAGAAGTATCATCCCTCCAAATATTTATCATATAAACTTCATAAAAGTCATAATAGACATAATCCATTCATATGGATCACGGCTAATATCGTAAGACGCTTTTCAAATCGTTGCTTTTTTATTATTTTGATGTTATTGTTTATATCATCTTTTAAATAAATTAACAATGTTGTAGTACATAGTAGTAACTGTAGTAAATATGACAATGCACTGCATTTCCTGCTTTACATACCTTTATATAGCCTACTGTATACACACAAATATATATGCGTGTGTATAATAACATAAAATATTACCTTAGACTGTCAAACAGCTATAATGCGAGAAAACAAACGTGATATATCTACATTCCATAATATTTAACACATGGTCAGTACTTTTCAGCTTAGAAATATGTCCTAAATTTACGTATGATTTAATAAAATACTGCGCAATAAACGTGCGTTTAAACTTTCCTAAAGCTGTCCCTGTATCAAACACCTGTTGAACATCTCAGCAGAACTTACGTGAAGTGTTTCTGGTTTGGCAATGGTCTCTCCGTCACTCCATCTGCTTTTGTTCGTCTAACCCGGTTTCTGATCTCCAGTAATCCAGGACTGAACTGTACTGTTGGCACAGCGAGTCTATTCGGTTCTTTTAATAGCGCACCGACCCCCCCGTGCGCGCGCCTATAAGCAAATAAAGAGTGCGCGCACAATAACGCGCGCTACTTGCGCACTATTGCGCACTGTAGCTTTATATTGCTTTTTCTTAAACATTTGTAAAAGAACGCACATTGTTTCTTTCAAAGGATCAAATAAAAAGCAACAGAATGCCGTCGTCACACGACTTCACAAATTGCTAAATAAATTCAGCAAGTGGTTCTTATGTAAGAAATGTAAACTCCACGTTTCCCATTTTTACTCAAGTTTGTAAAATGTCATATACTATTATTATTCCTAGTTTTTAACTGCATGGCACGTGATTTAAGCATGCAACCAGATCACCTGAGACAACAATGTAGTATACAACTTAATACATTCATCATTAAATAATGCATTAAATGCATACATAAAAGAAACAGTAGAGAGTTTACAGTGTGCAATATTCCATTTTGAATGTTTCAGATCAGAAAATTAACATAGTGCTAACATACTAGAAATAATAGTAACATGATGCATGCTATATTACACATGCTGTATAGTTTAAAACCAGTCGTGTGCCATTTCACAGCATTTGTATAAAATATACCTGGAAAATTGTGGGGTATTGAGAACCACGAGCGTGCGTCATGTGCACAGGTTTTACTAATGGCTCATCAATTAAAGCCTTTGTGGTCATTATTCACCTCTGCGAGCTGCTGTAATATTAAAGCTGCCCAGTGTTAAATAAAATAGTGCTCTAGGATGATGTATAATTGTGTTTGATTTGCTGTTCTCTGATCTGCCCGTCTGTTTCCCTGGAAACTTGGAGAATGGGCTATGGAAACGCATGCTATTGTTGTGCTTTCAAGAGCAAAAAACTTTTCCAGAAGTCATTTAAAGAAACGCATTTAAAGTTATAGAAGATGTGAAGCCTTTTTTCAGTACATGGGCAAATGTGGTAAGTTATTATCCTTGGTGTGTGCGCTGTAAAAATGATGTCAAATTAGCATATATTTTTAGGTTACTTTAACTTAAAAAAATAAGTTTAAACAATTTCAACTGTTTTTATAAGTTATATTAACTTAAATTAGTGATATTAAACTTAAATTAGTAGGTTGAATTCAATTGACTAGCAAAACTAAGTTCGGTATTTTACACTTAAAGCCCTGTTTTCAGATTGTTTATGATGAAATAGAACAGATTTGACTGAAATTTGCAGATATGATGCTGGCCCGAGAATTTTCGGGTGTTTGTTGTGTCACCTCTACAATGGCTGCATAGGTGCACTGGAACAATCCTTCCTTAAATGCATTAAACTTTCGTTTACAAAGATGTGAAACTCACCGAGTGATCAGGGGTGTTCACTGATATGCTCACACAAAAATCGCTGCAAAACTAAGTGCGTCCAAACAAAGTGCGTCCATCCTTCACAAAATAAATCCAAATGGCTCCAGGATGATAAACAAAGGTCTTCTGAGGGAAATCCGCGCGGTGTTGTTGTAGAAATATCCATATTTAAAGTTTTATTAACGTAATTAACTACCTTCCGGTAGCGCCGGCATCTTAGTCGCGTCCGCATTCAGGATGAGAGCTTACGCAGCCTACGGAGGTTACTCTGCTGCTGCTCTGTGCCCCCGCCCTCCGAATTTGTCATACGTCACTAAGAAAAGTGCGTACACTACGCTAATACTCTCTACTGAATACAGAGGAGTCTAAGATGGCGGCGCTACCGGAAGGTATTTATTTACGTTAATAAAGTTTTAAATATGGATATTTCTACAACAACACCATGCGGATTACCCTCAGAAGACCTTTGTTTATCATCCTGGAGCCGTTTGGATTTATTTTGTGAAAGATGGACGCACTTTTATGGACTTGAAGGTCGTGGACCCTGTAACATTACATTTAATCAACTGAAAGATCTAAAACATTTTCTAAAATATCCGAAAATGTGTTTGTCTGAAAAACGATGGACATATGCAACTCGGACAGCTTGGGGGTGAGTAAATCATGGGTTTAATATCATTTTTGGCCGAACTATCCCTTTAAAAGAATCGCATAATATGACCCCTTTAACACTTTTGTGGGTCAAAGAAACTCCTGGCCAAGTTTTCAAAATTTAACTCTTGAAAGTGTTCATTTAACTCTGATAAGTGTGGAGCTATATAAACTCTGAAAAAGCGTTGAAATCAACTCTTTAAGAGTAAATTTAACACTGGACTTTTTGCTGTGATATGGTGAATTAATTGAATAACCATTGAACTTGTATTTTTGCAGTAAAAATACAGTAAAAGCAATTTCACGAGTGCTCAGACATTTGGATCCCACTATATACATACACTTAAACCTTAAATCTTACCTATATAACAAACCTGCACAACTGACAAGAGTAGTTAACATTTCCTCAAATAACATGATAGATACATATTTACAGAAAGAAGCGTGCCTGTTTCACCTGCAAAACACAACATGCTTGTGTTAAACACTGCATCCCAGGGTACCCCAGTTTTAATAGACTCTCTCTCTCTCTCTCTCTCTTTCTCTGCTTTAGGAGCTTAACATTAAAATGCAATTTACTAATTGCCAGGAGAGGTGTGGTGCATTATGAAGATATGAAAAGATCCGATAATCACATTCTTGCTAATTTCCCATGCTGCATTACAGTCTGAGCAGCAGACACATTCATATTTGTGACACAAATAAATATTTGTGCAAAAGTAGGCTTTACATACTGTATAGAAATACAGATCATAATTAAACTTTATTAATTGATCTGATCAAAGTATTAGGCACATTTGAGTTAATCCATGTAGAACCAAGGCCTGTGCCCAACTGATGCCCATTCAGCATTGATCAGTGTACAGGTTTCATGCCACCTAAGGCATTTAAAGACTATTATGGTTATCAAAAAAAACCTTTAGCTATTAAATATGTGATGAGGCCTTAGAAAGAATGTTGGTTTAATCATGTTAAAAAAAATGAAACACACCTAGATGCACTGTCAGAAATAAAACGCTATCACAGAGACAGTACCCTTTAAAAAGGTCATAATATTTACCATTTAGGTACAGAAGTGTACCTTTGAGGTACCAATATTTACTCTTTAAGTGTAAAGATGTACTTTTTAAAAGGGTACTGCCCCAGTGACAGCACTTGTACCTTATTGTCTGAGCGTGAAAACAAACTTTCTCACTGTAAGGTCGCTTGGGATACAATTGTGACTATCTATGACTATGACATCACTAAAATGGTTAAATGTACATTTAAATGTAAAGGGCTATTGCCAATTAATCAGAATTTGGCACAATTGTGACCTTAGACTGGGTTTCCCCATGCTGCCTTGCGTGCAAATTTATTCACGCTGCAAGTCTAGCATGGAAACTATGGACCTATTTTGCACCTGAAATAGGGAACCAATCACAGAACGGGGAGGGGGCAGCAAGACGATGATGACGTCTGTGCGACACACCGATTGGCTATGAGCTACGCACAGACGCATTTGATAGACATTCGTAGCACCCAATAAACGGCGCAGGGAACCAATCACAGAACGGGGAGGGGGCAGCAAGACGATGACGACGTCTATGCGACAAACCAATTGGCTATGAGCTACGTACAGACGCATTTGATAGACATTTGCAGCGCCCAAAAAACGGCTCTGGGCATTTGTAAACCATGCCTCAAATACGAGAAAATGAACATGTGGTTCCCAGACCACGTCTCATTCTCTATCTACTAATCAATATGTGTTACTTAAGATTTTCTCAATATTTTGATTTTTTGCACCCTCAGATTCAAGATTTTCAAATATTTGTGTCTTAGACAAATATTGTACTATCCTAACAAACCATACATCAATGGAAAAGTTATGTATTCAACATTCAGATGAAATCTTAAAGGGATAGTTCACTCAAAAATAAAAATTCTATCATCATTTACAGTACTCAAACGGTTCATGAGCCCTATTAACTTCCAGTAGGAAAAAAGCAGGGCTTTGAACCAGAATTTTCCCCCAGTTGGTTCGTTTTGAACCAAAAACAGTATTTTAACGTTTCCAGTTTTCGGTTCAACCCTGAAATTGGTGTACCTGAACCGATAAGAACAAAAAAATAATGTTCCCAAACCGGTTAATAACGTTCCATGTCAGCTGTGGGACATACAAATAAGTAGGCTGATCATTAGGAAATTAAACTTAAATTATTAGTTTACATAATTTTGTTATCAAAAATTAAAAAAGGCTGCATTATGTAACTGCATAACTGGCATAACTGTAATTCTGACATGCCTACATTTGTTTCAGCATTAGGCTATACATGAATTAAGACACCCGACATGCAAACACATGTCCCGTGTCCCGCACACCCGACCCGTGGCGTCAGTCGACGGCGCTCCGCTGAGCCTCATTCAGTTGCATTTAAGCATATATAATGCGGACGTGCACGTCGCGAATGTGCCGCCACAAACTGCAAGTCTGGAAAAAACTGTTATGGTGTCCTGGATTCTCAACCTGCGGATGTTTTTCATCGCTAAAAGGGTGTTTGGAAACTTATAGCAGAACACAGATAACAACATGTTTGCTTGAGACAGCGCAAGCTAGCAGTAAGCTAAAGCTAATATTTACATTTCAGCGATGACGTGACGATTCTCTCATACCAATCAGTGATCTACAGTGTTTTCGCGTCACGTTTGGTATCAGCTCGGGTCGCTTGGAACCCCAACCGAGGTGGTACGAAAAAAAGTATCGAGTACTACGTACTGCACCCAATGGAAAAGCTCCCAAAAGTAAGCTGACCCGACCCAAACTAAACTAAACCGTGGGGTACTATGCAATGGAAAAGCGCCATTAGTTGCCTCAAAATAGCAACGCTCCAACAATGCGCCTGAACACACCTCGTTTTCAGACCAGAACGCCCATGGGCGCAAAAGGGGGCGCAAATGCATTTGATATTTAAACAACGTGGCGCTAAACGTGAAAATTATAATTGCGCAGGGTGGAAACTAGCAAAAGACATTTGCGTCGCGCATTGCGCTGCATTGCGCCGCATTGCGCCGGGTGTAAGATAGAGCCCTAAATGTTTTGATAAATGCTAAAGATGCTATTGTATTCAACCCAAAGTACTTCATAAAACCTCCAAATACATATTACTTTAAAAGTAAAAATCTCAACATACTATTAATGTTCCTGTAGCTCAACTGGTGGAGTATTGTGTTAGCAATGCAAGGGTCAAGGGTTTGATCCCAGGAAACACACATACTTACTTAAAACGTGTAGCTTAAATGCACCGCAAGTCACTTTGGATAAAAGCGTCAACATAATTGTAAAACCAAATCAAGTGTCATGTGTGATATTTTAACAAGCAGTGCAAACCATCGGTCTAATGTAAATTCTGAGGCTCGTGGTTGCACATCTCTCACATACTCTACTCTGTGTAAAACTGGATTTATAATATGAGTCACAAAGACAGGAAATGATGTAAAAAACATCAATTTGTGTCAACCAGCAGGACAAACAATCAAACTCATTCGCTGAGCCCAGACTAACAACTTTCAGGCCTTTTAAAATAACTTTCCTTATTTAGCCACGTCCAAAGCAGGAATGACAACAGCGTACAAGACTCCCATCATCTTCCAGAAACCAATCCTGCCTTCCCAGTCTGAAACCACTGTTGTTGTCTTTTCCCAACTGGTTCCCATGGTGACGCAGGCTACACGATTTTCTGACATTTGGCCACAAGTTATTTCATTCCATTCTCTTCTCTTAAATCGCCCACTTGTTTCCTCGGTGAGAAAGTCCAGGCATGCGGTGGGCGGCCGCACGTGGATCTGTTAAACGCGTGGAAAATACGTAATATACCCCAACGTTAACCTGTCACAAACACCCATGATCCACAGACACCTACCATCAGAGAGGTCACCCGGGTACCACGATGTCTTACCTGAGATGAGAGTGGGGTCAGGGAGAGAGTTGCGAACTTTAAAAAGTAATCTACGCAGAACAAAAAGCCTTTATCTTCCCTTCCAGGTGCAATAGAAATCAAGAGTGCTTGTATTGAAAGGGAACAAAGTTTTACTAAAGGTTACTAATGAAAGCAATATTCGTAACCTACATAACGACCAATGTCTATTGTTCTCAATGTTGTGATGGAGTTGTGCTTGACACGGGGATGACCTGGTCTTACAAAGCTTATTGAAATAAATAAAGCAAATCCCTTGTACATCACTGCTGGCAAACACAAAACCAAAACTCAAACTTTAAATCATGGAGTAAACTAGGCACACATTTTTGTCCTTTTGTTTTTGCTCGTCCTCAAGAAAAATAAAGGCTGCATTTAAATTGCATGTTTGAAGTGACTCGATTCTGATTTTTTTATCTCATGTGGCACAGATCGTATATGACTCATGAACGTGTAAGCAGGTTAAAAGCACATAGATTTGGAAATTTCAGGCCTCATTCAATAAATCGGATACATGCATTCGCGTCCGCAATGTAAGAAGACAGATCGGATATTCCAATGTCAAAATTTTCCCATGGAAAATGACGTCAACTCCACCTGTGATCACATGACTCCTCTCAGCAAGACGGCTATAAAGTTTTATGTGTTTTTTAAACAATAAACCATCTGAACACAAATGTGCAATAAACAAACATTTAGGAACGTCTTTAAAAAGCTAAAAACTACTTTGAACACTATGCCAATTACACAAAATCCCACCATACATATTGTGAGTCTGCAACACAATATCTGCCTAGGAAAAATCATTGTTACCAAGCAGCTGAGCAGCAAGGGAAGATAGTTGGTGTGGCTTAGTTTAATCTTCCTTTCAAGATACCGTGAAGAATGAACCCGTGAATGAGGCTCAGACCAGCGAAGTGCCAAGAGGGAAGATCAGACAATTTATCCCATTGAAGGCTGCAGACATCCATCAGAATGAAGACGTACGATGTGAGGGCAGCTCCTGCCAGTCAAAGGCGGGACTGGATGACAGGTACCTGATCAAGGATGCGGTTGAAGATGGAGTTCAGATTTTTCCAAGCGGATAGAAACACCTACTACTTATTCAAGTCTTGTTTATAAAATTAAGTCTCACACAACATCATTTTAGTAATAATATTAGTTTCACTCAAAAGCATACTGTTCCTTAAAGGAAAACACCACAGTTTTTTAATATTTTACTATGTTCTTACCTTAACTTAGACAAATCAATACACACATATATTTTTTCAATGCATGCACCTAATCTTTGTACAGCACGTCGTGAATGTGTTAGCATTTAGCCTAGCCCCATTCATTCCTTAGGATCCAAACAGGAATGAATTTAGAAGCCACCAAACACTTCCACGTTTTACCTATTTAAAGAGTAAGTATGGTGGGACAAAATAAAATGTGGCGATTTTTTTAAGTGGATAAAAATGAGAACTATATTGTATGGCGGAAAAACACTTAGTTTGTGGCACTTCGACCTTGGCGTGCAGTAATATTGAAAGAAGTTTGGGCGAGAGGGGGAGGAGTCAGGAGTGATAATGTTACTGTGCGCTGAGGTCAAAGTGATGCAAACTAACGGCGCATTCACACGGGGCGTAAGCGTTGACGCTTCCCATTCACTTTAAATGGGTGATGTCAAGCGTTGGCGAACTGAATTGTGGATCCGTCGGCGCCGCGTCAGTGCCGTTGCTCGCGGCAGAAGTTGAACATTTCTCAACTTTTCAAGCGGCAACGCGTGCGTCAGCCAATCATATCGCCTTATGCAAATAACCTAGGCAGAGCCAGCCAATTACGTTTATGGAAGACTGGAGCTTGTGTTGCGGCCACAGTGATTGGCTGTTGGCCACGCTTCAGACAAGCCTTCCGTTAAGCGTTAACGGAATGTACCGTAAGAGCTCTTCCCCCATACAATATAGTTCTTAATTTTATTTGCTTAAAAAATCACCACATTTTATTTTGTGCCATCATACTTACTCGTGTAACTACTCATGTAACAGTCTTTAAATCAGGAAAACCTGGAAGTGTTTGGTGGCTTACAAATTCATCCCTGTTTGGATCCTAAAGAATGAATGGGGCTAGGCTAAATGCTAACACATTCACGACACGCTGTACAAAGATTAAGTGCACGCATTGAAAAAAGATAGGTATGTATTCATTCATCTAAGTTGAGGTAGAGCATAGTAAAATATTGAAAAACGGAAAAGTGTTTCTAGCAAGCATGGTCTAAAGTCCAAATATCACTTTATTTTACAGTACGTGTACTTACCTTGTACATATATGGTAAATATGTTGTACTTACAGACAAATGTGTGGTACCTACGTTTCAGTATCTACATGGTAATTAAAGGGTATCATTAATGTACTTACCAGTGGTACATACTTGATAGTTATTATGTAAGTGTAGGTAAGTACTGGGTAATGCCATATACATATTTATAATGTATTTATGGTGTAACTAATAAGACAACTGTACTTACAAATGAATGTACAATATAAGTATTTTGTACTTACAGGCAACTGTGGGTTAATGACAAGTACTTATAGTGTACATAATATGATAACAAATAACAAACACTACTGTACTTACAAACTGTATGTACATGGTAGGTTTATAGTACATACAGTCCAGTTAATGTTAAGACCAGCATATAAAGTGTATGAATACTGTAACTAACGAGAAACACTACTGTACTTATAAATTGTATATATTGTACATGGTATGTATATGATAACTAATAACAAACATTACTGATGTGCCATTTTTGTACTCTGTATCTTTGTCCTTTACTGTACCCTTTAAAACCAAGCATTGAATACCGTACACATTAACTACTGGGTACATTCACTAGTACGTCCATCGTAACTGCATGGAAACAGGACTGGAAAAAAAAGTGTTGCGTTTTACACGGTTATTACACAGGACCTACCACCTAAGATAAAGCATAGTATACATATGCCACTGTGAGTTATGTTAACTAGTCAGACCATAAAATAAGATGCATTGTTGGGTTTAACCGGTATAACGAAGGACAAAGATACTGAGTGCAAAATGGCACATCATTAATGTTTGTTATTAGGTATCATATACGTACACTATAAGTACCTGCCATTAATTACACTGGCCTGTAAGTACAAAATACTTCGTACATTCATTTGTAAGTACAGTAGGGTTTCTTGTTAGTTACAGTAGACCTACACTATAATTATGTATCTGGTATTACCCAGAACTTACCTAGAGTTACATAATAACTATCAAGTATGTACCACTGGTAAGTACACTAATGATAGCCTTTAATTACCATGTGGATACTCAAAAAGTAAGTACCACACATTTGTCTGTAAGTACAACATATTTACCATATATGTACAAGGTAAGTACACGTACTGTAAAATAAAGTGCACATCTCTGAAACAGATATTTCTGAACAGCTGAAGATACAGTAACTAGAAAGTTGGACCTAAAGTAAACTTAAGGATAAAACTGTAAAAAACTCACCTGCTTCCACACATGCACCTAATTGGCCCTATGGGGTTTATAAATCTCTTCTGTAGTGTATACACTGTATATGACCTCTGCTGGACATCTGTGATTCTCTAAAACAATCACATACCTTTTTCCCATTTCTATAGGGTCACTCTGGATGACCTAAAAGACTTAGGAAAAGAGCATTTATGAGCAAATACTAATGCACACATAATCTATTAATGACATCTGAAACACAATGTGCTTCATACAAAAACATCACATCAGACCAGATTAAGTTACTAACTTACAAATAATACGATTACTCAAAGAATTAGCAAAATATTTAATGGAAAATGTTTATCAGAGGTCACAGGTTAATGTACATCACATGATCTTCTTCAGGTACAGGATACATTATAATACATTTTACAATGTACACACAATGAACAAGTTTAACCAGATTTTCTGCTTATCATTCTGTAATGGTCATCAAGTTCATACTGTATACAACATTTCTCAGGAAAACAGAACTGCATTAGGATCAGTATATGATGCCTGTTTTAGGACTACTCCACTTTCATAAAAAGATGTTTATGTATTTCTTTAGTCGAGAAGAAATTGAAACTGTAAACCGTTAAGGTCCACTAAAGTCTATTAAATTGAGATAAATCCTGGAATATTTTCTTCAAAAAACTTAATTTCTTCTTGACTGAACAAAGAAAGAAATCAACATTTTGGATGACATTGGGGTGTTTAAATAATTTGAATTTTTTTACAGGGTTCCCACACCTTAGTTAACTTCAAATTCAAGGACCTTTCAAGGACTTTCCAGGTCCAATCCCCTTAAATTCAAGGACAAAATGTGGGGACACATTTCAAGTGAGAGCAAGGTTACATCGTGTTACCTTTTAAGATACATTGTTACAGTTCCCTTTCGAGGGAACTTGCGCTGCGTCACTGTGGTGACACTTTGGGGACGCCTCCAGGGGTAAGTGCGTCTGAATGTGTATATCAAATTCAACCAATGGTGAGGCTTAACGACAAAGACAGGGTGACGCGGGAGCCAGGAAGTATATCGCTATCTGAAATATTGCCAAAGACGGCGTTACAGGGATGCAGGAAGTATGGCAAGGGAGACGCAGCGTCTCGTTCCCTTCTCAGGGAACAACAGTTACATACGTAACCAGAGACGTTTTCATGTGTCAAACACAACTATGCAAAAAAGCATTTTGGTATGAATCAACAGAAAATATAAGCATTTAAAGGGAATATTTTAGCACGTGTGCTTAAAAAGTCTAGAATTTTTATGATATTATCCTACACTACACAGGGAATAATATAGATTTTTTCCCAGAAAACTTCTAGCATAAAATAGATTAAGCACTTTCAATAACATGTATCTATGCATGTATATTTTCAAAAACTTCCCAGGGCCTTGAATTTTTCCCCCAGATTCACAAACTTTCAAGGACCCGTGGGAACCCTTTTGTTTAGGAAAGTGGAGTAATCCTTAAAGGAAGTTTTATATGGTAGCTTCACTGTAAACAAATCTCATTTAATTTTGTTTTCTGATAGTTTAAGGCGCTATAATAAATGTACTTTCTTTTATGATATACTTATGTTACAAGTTGACTGTGATGTTATTATTTATAACAGACAATGTCGTAAAAAATGTCCCAAGCTCTTTGAAAAGCTTCTAATACTGTATGTACAATCTAGGCACAGTTATGTCTACATTTGGTACCTTTGAGTTGCTAATATGCCCTGTTTTGGTGCAAATGTGTGTACCAGTGCCAGTTAGAGGATATTTCTTAGCAATTTTTTAACAATGTATGAGGTGAAAAAAAAACTATAATTATAATTATTAATGGACTTTAGTATTATATTTATGCTTCCAACATGTTGATGCTTGAATGTGCTAATTTAGGGAAAGTTGTTTTGTTTTAAATGTTACATTCAATACTTATGCATGACAGAAACACTTCAACCTTGTCTTCCTAATTAAAAGATAAGCTAAAACCCAAAGATACTGGGGCAGGATTTCACAGACAAAGCCAGCCTTAGTTAAATTAGCACATTATAGAAGTTTTATAAATGTGGCTTTGAAAAAAAAAAACATGGCAAGTGATATATTTTAAGACATGTCAGGGCAAGTTGTTTTCAGACAGATCAAACATTAGTCTGAGAGTAGCCTCGAGCTTTTTCAACAGTAAACTCTGCCCTCTGGTGGCTAAATAATAATTTCTCACTTCATGAGCTTATAAAGGATAGTTCACCCAAAAATGACAATTATGTCATCATTTACTCACCCGTACAAACCTGTATACATTTCTTTGATCAGCTAAACACAAATGAAGATATTTGTAATCAAGAAGAAAGCAGCAGCACCAGCATTTACACCCATAGTAGAAAAAAATTATACTATGGAAGTCAATGGCACTCATAACGGTTCGGTTACAAACATTGCTCAAAATATCTTCCTTTGTATTCAGAAGACATGTATACAGGCTTGTAACAACTTGAGGGTGAGTAAACGATGACACACATTTTAATTTCGGGTGAACTGTCCCTGATAAAATTTCATATCAACATAAATATTGAACTACATTTATGGGGCGTACACACCAAACGCAAAGCATCCCATTCATAAACGTAGGATTTAACTTTGTGACATCCTAATTTTTCACTTGAGTTAAATATTTTCAAGTTGCACAAAAAAGATGAATTTAAGGCAAATAACGCTTGTTTCCGCGACAATCACGCCGCCCAATTCGAGTCATTCGCATCATTCAGTGAGTTCATGACTTTTCGCTTCTTTGCTTTGTATGTAATCTCGTGCAAATTGCTTTCAACACATTGGAAGTATTTTTAGTTGATCGGATAAAGCCAAACTAACTTTCTCGTAACTTTGCTGTAGAGTTTAACACTAGCAACTCCAAGGTTATGGGTTCGATTGCCTGGAAATTGCACGTACTCATTAAATGTATAGGTTAATTGCACCGTAAGTTACTTTGAATAAAAGTGTCTGGAAAATGCCTAAATGTAAACGACTAAAAAAAATTATTTTAAAAACAATGTAGAAAAATACCACACATTGGTATAAAGGCACTTGGTCTTTTAAAGGGTTAATTACTAGTCTATAGAAATACAATGTTACAATACTATATGTATTAAACACTTGGTATGAAACTAACGCATTAAGACATCTTTATGCACCCAAATCGCTTTCATAAATAAACCTATATTAAAACACTGGTTTACGTATATTTAGGCCACATTTACTAGAATCCCCTAGGATTATTTTTAACCTAACACTCATGTGCTGGATTAAGATCATAGTACTGACTCATCCCTCAGTGTCTTATAAATGAAAAGAAAGCATATTTATAATAATACACTCGCAAGGCACTATGATGAGCACAGCTGTTGTTAATAGGATGCGTGTTTGTAGTGTGACCAGGCTTGAGAGGTGTCTAACAGCAGCGTTTGCTGGAGGGAGGAGCTTGCCGCGTCAATTTGAAAGATTCGTTGCTGTCAGCATCTGTGTTTTCCAAAGGAGGAATCTGTCGACCTGCAGAAGATCAGGAAGTTGAGAAAAACAAATAACACAAGTAAAAAATGATGCAATAGCCCCTGTTACCATAAATTTGCAAAAAATATTTGTTGGTTCAAATTAAAAAGTACGTTTTCTGGTTGCCTTTAGAAATTGAGTTGTTTTGACTTAAAAAATATTAGTTGACTTAAAAAAGTTAGGGTTTGGGTCATAAACAAAATATTGTGTATGTTTCAGTAACTTTCACCGTCCCACATGTGGGACGTTTGGCATTATATAGAACTCAGATTTAGGTTTTCAAAGTTCACCATCACCATTTTGCAACAAAAGTGACATCGTAAGAGTAATTTTCTAAAATATCACGGGCCAACAGATGGGTCCAAGGTGTTGTTACATATGTTAATGATAGAAATTGTATAGTATATCATTTTGTTAAATGTCACTGAACCCGAAGAATACATATTAATTATTATATATTCATAATTCTAATATACTATAAATCTTCAAAAATCTTGATAACCTATATAACATTTCAAATCTCTAAAAATTTAGTTTTCATGTTTCAAAACCTTTTTGCATTAATAATAATACAGTGACAGTAATTTATTAATTTGTGAGTATGCAGCAAACCGTTGACACCTAGTGGACATTGTTGGTAAAACCACTAAAAGTGTAACGCAAACCTCTTTTTTTATTGAAATTTGGATCAGACTTAGTCAACACTTGAGGCTTTACTTTTGTAAAACATTTCTACAACTAAAACATTCTAATTTTATGTTTTTAAAAATAAAATACATACTTTATTGCTTTATTTTTTTATAAATTTAAATTGCTATAACTTTGTTTAATATTCACAACTCCAAACACTTCAGTACCGAGCCCCTAGGGTGACAATGGAGTAAAAAAAAATCAAAAGTTTAGTTTTATGTGCTCACGCGAAACCTTTATGTGCAGAATTTTTTTTAAGTTTAGTTTTGCGTGCTCACGTGAAACTTTCGCGCGCGCACGTGACAACAAAAGTTTCACGTGCGCACGCGATAGTTTCACGTGAGCATGCAAAACTAAACTTTATTTAACTTTGCTCCATGTCCCCTTAGGGGCTTTGCACTTCAGTGAAAAAAAATGAAATGATAGAAATAAAAATATAAATAATGCCTGTGTTATATTTATCTGAAGGTGCACATCACCTTTTTACTTCAATACTCAAAAAGGGGTAGGCAGTTGGGTTAAGAAATGTACAAAAATTATCAGTGCTTGGATATAAAAAATAATATTATTTTATCTTATATGCAGCATGTAAGATTCAGTTCCTTCCATGAGTCTGAGACCACACAAACATAGATTTTTTGTAAATATGTTCAAGACAATGCTACCATAGACACAAAGATGGATTACAAGAGTGAGCTGGGCTGTGCTGAGTGTGATAAATTAAAAAGTCCTTACTGATTTTTTGGAACAGTTCCTCTATGTTTACAGCATTTCTGGCGCTGGTCTCCATAAAAATGGCAGCAATCGACTCCGCAAAATCTTTCGCCTCTTTAGTCGGAACTTCCCTAAAATAGAAATTGACAGACAGGTTATTAAAAAAATAGTGCAGGATTAGATTGTTTTTCTTTGGGAATCATAAAAAGTGACCAATTAGTGAGTTTGCAGTGGATTGTAGGGAATTTACATTTACACATTTGGCAGACCCTTGGGACCCCCACATATGATGAACCTTTAGCGAGGGTCTCCTTTCCTTAAATGTACATCCAAAGAAACATTTAAACTGTAATTGTAAATATAGTTATTGTGATATTATAAAGACAGCAAAACTTGTTTACAAACTTAAAAAATTGGCTACACGTAGACAAGATTTTTGCTTTGTCTTTTTTTCGCTTAAAATTTTCTGGGGACCCCTTGGAATCTTGTGGGGGACACCTGGGAGTACCCGGACCCCATTAAAAAAAAACCCTGGTGTAGATAACATCAGAATAGGAGAGAGGTACAGTACAAAATTATTATTTTCTGTGAAATAATATGTACACTCTAAAAAATATTTTGCTGCCTTCAAATTTTTTGTTGAATCAACTCAGATTTACAAGTCATTTCAACTTACTATTATTTAGCTTGACCCCAGATGAGTTGTTATAACTACAGGTGAGTTGTTATAACTTATACAATTAAGTTGACTTTACTCAACTGCTTTGGACAAAAGCGTCTGCTAAATGACTAAATGTTCTCAACTATATTTTATAAGTTGTGAAAACTCATCTCTGTTGACATGACTTGTAAATCTGAGTTGATTTAACAAAACATTTTAAGGCAGCAAAGTATTTTTTACAGTGTACTATATCCTGCACAACAAGTATTTTAATTTGTAGTAATACAGCAAACTTGGTCAATTATGATTTAAATTTGACTTTTTTTTAATTTGAAGTGTTAAATTTGGATTACCCTCAGAAGGCCTTTATTTTAGATTAGATTACTTCTGTTAAGGATGGATGCATTTTTTTTCGCTTAAAAGTCAGTTTTCAAACGTTATAAAGCTTGGAAGATCCAGGAAATTTTCGAAAATAACCCAAATTGTGTTCGTCTGTAATATGATGGACATATGCATCTCGGATGGCTTGAGGTTGAGTAAATCATTGTGTCATTTAAATTTTTTGCCAACTATCCTTTTAGATGCATGAGTGTCTGGAAATAAACCTGAAGAATATTATTGTTTCTATAATATAGAGTTTTATTAACCTGATGTCACCCAGGTCGTTCTTATTTCCTGCTATAGCGACAACTATGTCCTCTGGTCCATGTTCTTTCAGTTCCTTTACCCATTTCTTTAATGTTTGAAAAGAGTCCTGCAAACAAGCACATGAGAAACAACAAAGATAAACCTTAAGAGGACTTTTATGTAGTGTCGCCTCACAATTAGTCGCGACTAATCATTTGCAGAATAAAAGTTTTTGTTTACATAATATATGTGGGTGTACTGTAATAATTATGTATAAATACACATAAATACACGCATGTATATAATTAAGAAACATTTGCATGTGTATATACATGTTTATATTTATATATAATCTATATTATATATACATATAAATATTTATTATATTTTTTCTTAAAATGATACATTTATGTGTGTGTATTTATATAATCATAATTATTATACACAGTACACACACATATATTATGTAAACAAAAACTTTTATTCTGCAAACGATTAGTCGCGACTTATCATGAGGCAGCACTACTTTTATGATCTAATGTTGAGTATTAACGGACATCTCAGTTGTTTCATTCAAGATTTAACTTTCATTTAAGAATAAACAAATGTGTCTCCAAAAATTCCTTTGGAGAAATACAGTCAGAACACGAGTATTTTTCATGACTTTGGGTATCTTGGAATATCGGAGTACAGTTTGAAACATTGTTAAGGATCTTGTATGAAACTCTTGCGGAGATGCACATGAAATTTGTGACATCCTGAAAACTGTTGATTTAAGAAAAAAATCTCAATTTAATGCATTATCTAGAAAAAAAAACAATTGATATGATTGTTTCTTATGGAAAATTACTGTACTGAAGTTTATGAAGTGGACAAACACAGTGTAGCAGAACCTACCAGTTTAGTGATGTCATACACAATCACGGCTGCCGCGGAGCCTCGGTAATACATGGGAGCCAATGAATGAAACTGTGGAAAAGTAACATTTACTCTATTATTACCTAAAAAATTATAGCTATGTAAAGATTAATGAAGTCCATATTTGACCCTTGAGCACAAAACCGATCATAAGAGCATTTAAAAAAAGGATTTATATATTATCTGTTGAATAAATAAGCTTTCCTTTAATTAATAGTTTGATATGATAGGACAATATTTGGCCAAGATACAACTAATGCATTTGAAAATCTGGATTTGAAGGTGCAAAAAAAAAAATGCCTTTAAAACTGTCAAAATAAAGTCCTTAGCAACACATATTACTAATAATATATATGAAGAGTTTGGTTACAAAACGCAATAAACGCCATTTTTGAAAAAAATGAGTTACTGCCAGAATCAGAATTATATCAGGTCAGAATTTAAAAGTAAATTCTTAATTTTACACAAAATCCAATATCCGCCGTGTTATTCTGTCATCTTTTCTCCCTTTTTCCCCAAAACGCAATAAACGCCACTCCACAGAATGCAATAAATCCGCTCCACAAATTACAGCGCACCATTCCACACAATGTAAACAAACAATGGCGATGCGTTGAGTAATTGGAATCTTAGTTTTCCTCATCTACTTTGTACTTTGTGTTCAACAAACAAACAAAACCAAAATAATACTTTAATAGCATTGATAAACCTGTGATCGTTTTCTGTAACTGGAAAGAAACGTAAGCCATCAACATCTAATAATTTACGCAAGAGGCCCCTCGGAGATGGGTGCTTGTTCTCCCGACAGCATCAAGCTCTGTCATGCTAACATATTGACCCCTGGGCATCTTATGAAAACTTTCCATAATTTTACTCAAAGTCAACGAAAATCGAGCAGGACCAAAACATTTTACAGCTGATCGCTGTGAAAAATGTTAAGAGACAACATCAAGTATAAGCGCAGCAATGACAGTGTTCTTAATATGACAAAGTAAGTGTTTTGATGAATGCCATTAATGTTAATGTTAAGTGTATAACACTAGTCAACTAAATGAATATAAAATGGCCAAGATGAATGCACATTTATATAGGCTATTGATTCAATAGATTTATAGCATTTTGAAGAAAAAAAACATGTCATGGATTTATAGCATTTTGTGGAAAAAATAATCTGTTTTTATAATAAATCTTTGAAAATCAAGTTATGGATTTGAATTTTTTATGTTTTTATAACCTAAAGATGCATGTGAAAGTTTGTAACAGAAAATAGTGGTTTTCATCTTGTCACTTTCTTGGTATAGAAAACATGTTTTACCGAAATTTGTCAAAATGGAACCAAACTCTTCATATTTTTTTAAATATTTACCATACGATATTAAGGAAAGATCATGTTCCAGATTAAGATATTTGGTAAATTTCCGAATGATTTTTGGGAATAAAAAAAATAATAATTTCGACCAAAACAAATTTACTGTTGGCAACTACTACAAATATTTGCATGCGACTTATGACTGGTTTTGTGCTCCAGGGTCATATTTAGGTATCAGACACATAGAAATCAAAGGAAAGCGAAACTATTTAAAACAGATTTGTGACTTTCATCATAAAGATTTGTTGTCTGCTACGGCTAGCATAACATTACATGTTGCATACTGTTACACTTGGACAAGGAGAAAAATCCTTGTGAAGCATGCACACCAAAGCGTTTACTTCAGCGTATGTTTTCAATGAAAGTGCAGCACCGGCACTAAGCGTTGTTTCCACGTTCAGCATTGAGCGCTGAGAGTAATTTATTTTTTCATTTGGGTGAAACGCTGAATATCATTTCTTACTCGGCCATCCAATCACAGTGGAGGAGGGCGGGACAAATATCACAACAACCAATCGGTGCATCGTTCAACGACTGATACACAAAGTAGAAGTATCATAGCAACCAAAGTGCGCCGCTGAAAAAGTGCTGGCAAGCGCCTAAGTCGGCGTCCGCCTGCCGTTTTCAGATGCGTTTTAACGCCATGGGTGTGCACGCCCCCGAAAGACGCATTCAGACAGCCAGCGATGTCATCGCTGTGTGTCGCCCATCTCTTTCAATTCTGTGTTTCTAAATCTGCTTGCCATAAATAAACAAATGAGTACCATCCACGCCAGTAACTGACGAGAGAAGGATGACGTGAACTCCACTGCTCCGTTCTCATTGGTAGTCGCTCCTGAAATCCGCTCGACATTTGCATAAAGTGAAACTTTTCTTAACTTTCTCGCGTCGCTGGACACGCCCATACGGTCGCCAACAATCACTTTCACTCGTGCCGCCGGAACTCGCCCGGTTTCCATTGAAATGAATGAGATCGCGTCGCTCTGCTACTGCTGGTCGCTGGCTGTCTGAATGGGGTGTTGAGTCCCGACATAACATTAATGATTTCTTGATACATTATGGGGCGGTTACCCAGACAGGGTTTAGCCTAGTCCCAGACTAAAATGCACGTTTAAGCTGCCTTAATTTAAAAACACCTTGCACATATTAACATCTATCAGTGCTATTGTTTGTCTTAAGATGCACACCAGCTTCATTTTTTGTAAAACTACTTAAATGTCCTAATATAAAGCCTAGTCCTGGAGTAATCTAAACCCTGTACGAGAAACTGCCCCAATATGATCATTTGTGATGATTCGAACAGATGCAGGAAATTTGTTGTTATGCAGGAAATTGTTGATTGTAAAATTAAACCCATATTTTCCAAGCAATAGTCTATCACTTTCCGAACTCACAGACATGTTTCCACCACACCCAATGACTCACAACTACAGTGACCTCTGATCTGTGTGTTGGAAATAAAATATTAACTGATGTTAAAATGTAACACAGAAATGCTAAAGCAGAAACAGCAATCTGTACTTGGTAACATGATACATTGTGAGTACAATTTCTATTCGGACTTTATTTAATCTTATTGCTGTCTTGCAGAATCAAAATATATTAGAATCAAAACCTTCACATTGTCCAAAAACAAAAAAGAAGGCATTCTGCACAACGTCCTTTCTTTTTTGAAAAGAAATAACCATAAACCACACGTTTTAAAAGAAATTCCCAACTGAGCTAAATAGGTTTAGTGCACTGCCAGAAGTTCAAACACATTATGCTTATGTGCTTATAAAGCAGTATGGTAAGGACTGATGGGAATGAGTGGGAAATACCCAACTCATATTTTGTGTTTGTATGGCGGGCACCAAATTCAGCTATAGCAAAAACAAATATCAACAGAACATAAAAACATGCAGCATTTTGACAGAGAAAAGGCCAAAGTGTCCTCTGTGATATAATAGAAAAACAGAAGTAAGACATAATTTTATACTGGGAGTTGACTGGATTGTGAAAAATGCAGGTAGCTGGAGCGGAGAGCCCGAAAAACAAGAGGGCTTGGTGATAACATGCAAAGAACTTTTGCTAGTTATTATTTTTGATATTTTTGGGGGGCATTATTATGTAAGGCAACACTACTGTATGAAAGAAGAGAACAGAAAGTGGACAGAAAGGAACAGAATCAGCAACTCGAGGTGGGAATCAAACTCGGATCATTTCTATCCTTGGACGATTTATGCACAGTAAGACAAAAATTGTGTTTTCACAAAGTAAAAAGAAGCAAAATTCTCACCCGCTCCTGTCCTGCTGTGTCCCAGATCAGAAACTTGTGAAGTTCATTCCCAGAGGGGACGGTCTTGGTTAAAAATGAAGCACTGAGGACAGAAAAATATACTTTAGTTACAATTAGGGATGTGCAATTAATTGTTTTTTAATTTCAATTTTTGATTCATACTATTACAAAAACGAGGTAAAACAGTTATTGTGCAATTAAAACATAAATCGCATGCCACTGGATGTGTTTGTAAGGCACTTCTAAAAGGTACAGCTGCTTAGACATACAGTATGTAGCTAATTGTGACACTTACTTAAAAAAAAGGTTAAATAAATCCATGTTTTCAAAGTCACCGAGTTATCGTGTTAAATAATCATCATGATTTATTAAACAGCGCGAGCTTTGTCAGATAGCGTCTACTTCAAAATGCAAAATATACGTTAGCAGCCAATGTTAATTGTTAATGATTTGGGACAAATATCATGTTATTTAATGTTAAACTATGTGAGTGGCGCCACAGGGATTTGAGCAACTTCCTGAGTCACAGCTGGGCGGCGCCGGTGTGCGTATACCCATAGAAAACAATGTGTTCGATTTTTTTAGAGCGGCGCGGCGCTGCGCGGCCGGTGTGCGATCCGCTTTAGAATCACTGAATCATTTAGGATGATTCCTCTGTGTTCTGACTTGAATACAATTCCATTAAAGCAATACGGCAGCAAAATATCAAAATTATCGCATCATTTACTACAGGATCAGGAAACAATCAATGTGATTTTGTAAGAAAAATCTAAATATTTTAAACTTTAGAAACTATAATAACTAGCTTCCGATAACGTCGTCATCTTGGACTCACGCGATTCACAAAAGCCACTGGGCAATGCACCCAAGGCAACCAAAGCTCACTAAGCTAAAACTCTCTTTTGAATCGCGGGAGTCTAAGATGTCACCACGGGAAACTAGTTATTATAGTTTATAAAGTTTGAAATATCGATATTTTTATTAAATCGCATTGATTACCCGCAAAAACCTTTATTAACCCCTTGGAGTCATGTGGATTACCTCTGTAAGGATGAATGCACTTTTTTGGGATACTTTGGGAAGTCAGAACTTGTTCCCTGATTCATGTTTTCTACCATTATAAAGTTTGAAACAGCAAGGACATTTACTAAAATAGCTCCAAATGTATTCATCTGAAAGATGATGGTCATATGTATCTCGGATTGGTTGAGGGTAAGTAAATCTTGGGGGAATTTTGAAATTTGGCTGGAGTATCCCTTTAATATTCCCTTCTTAAATTCTTACATATGCTTTACTACTTGTTATATTAGTTAAAATGTGATATATTCATTAAATTTATGCAATGTTATTAGGTCCTCTTTAAGGGAGCAAACCCAGAACATAAAATATGTATAACGCGCAATGTTATGAAAATGTTTTGCAAGAGATTTGATTAAATTGCAACATAGAAAAACTAAAAATATGTTTCCATCCAACAGAATGACTAACAGCAGAAAGAGAAAAAGGACAAACAGAACATGATGCGCTGATGTAAACACAACTGAGAAGTAAAAAAAAAAGATACAGCTGCTTAAATAAAACTGCAAGTCAAGTTTGGAATGGGGGTTTTGACTCATACAGGAGCCATTACACATTCTTAGACACATTCTTCCACTGAAGCAGAGAGTTGGGTCACATACTTCATATAAATCAAAGTCTAAACGGCAGCATTCAATGATCCCAATTACATGGAAATAATATATTATATAAAAATATACTTTTAACATATGGTCAATTCCACGCAAATGTTAACCTAACATGAAAAGTAAAGTTTTTACCCAAAGTTTTAACCATACTGAAATCTCAGATGTCAATATTTGGTGGTTTAATACTCCTGCAAAGTCTCTGTTAAAGTTTTTCAAGCTTTTTTTGTATTATGTTTCCATAATTTTTACTGTTTCTTCCCATTAAATGTGCATGCAAAAAATTTAAATAAATATTATTTGTTCTTTGAAGAGCCATACTTTCTTCATTTGTTGGTATTATTGCTTCTGGTTTGTGCATTTTAATTCACAGAATTCCTACATAGTATAATGTCCCCCAAAAACCTGTCACATCCATTACGCATAAATGTTTCCCTCATCTTAAATAGAAAACATGAGTATAGACTGATATTATTCTGATGTCTGGACTTAATCATCCGGGGTTTAAGAAAATATAAGCAGATGGTTCAATACAATATATAACAAATGCATTAATTGTAAACTTTCATTTCAAGTTGCAAATGTCACATCCATAATGCTAGATCATTTGTGAACAGATACTGGATACCTACCCTATAGTTGGACTGATGTTGTGGTCAAAGTGATCTTGAACGAACCGACATACAATACTTGATTTCCCAACGCCTGTATCCTGTAAATATTAGAAAAGATAGAAGCGAAACAAAAAATTACCTACTGTAAATCAATTACAAAACATGCTTCACTTTTAAAGAGCACCTATTACTTTGCTAAAATTAATGTTATTTTATTAATTTTTACAATGTTTGCGTAGTTTGTGGCTAAAAAAACAAATGTGATTTTTTCACATCCCTGAAACGCGTTGATTTTGTATAAAGCTAATTGTTGGAATACCTTTGACGTCAGCTGGAAATGTGACGCTCCTTACTACGTTTTAAAGATTAGCTCACAATGCAATACTGACAGGAGTTAATATCGTCTTTACTACCTTAACAATAACCGTCGAATCTGATCCAGAAAATGCAGATGACCAAACTGATCGATCAACTTTGCCAGCGCGGCTTGAGCAGAACGTAACAGATTGGTAATGTAAGATTACTAAAACATTAAAACCACGTCTACATTTGTGATCGTAGAAACGGCAAACAACAAGCGCTACTTTGCACTGCACAAAACTCATGTTTGAATCATGGTTTAATCATTAGTAAATTCTTTAAATATGAAAACATATACAGGCTGCGAGTCAAAAGCTGACGAAATTATGATAACGACCGTCGTGTCAACGTCAATAGGCTCAGGAAGTAAACTGTTGCCGACAATCTGTGGCTGCGTCGAAAATCGCTATTAGATGAAGTACTCATTGACCGTTAAAACAGTCGGACTCGGTACTATATAGTATGAATATGGATAGTATTCGGACATACTACATCCGCCATATATTGATAAATCACATGGCATCGTCATAACAAGTTATTCTTTAACTGGAATGAAATTAAACTAGCGCAATTTAACCACGACAGCTGTTTAATATATGTTTTTGCATTTGAATAGAGCCGCATTACCCGTTTTGGACATTTTTGAATAAAACAATGCATCTCCTTCTTCTTCTTCGTTGAATAACTTCTCTCCTGGGAGATCACGGGATAGTATAGGGTCTATCGAATGAACACTTCGGGATCTTGGTGGAAGTAGTAGTTCATCCGGGTACTTTTCGCCTACTGTTTTTGGAATACTATGAATGCGGACATAATTTTCGCTAGGGCTGCACAATGTGAGGAAAAGTTGAGATGTGCAATGACATTTTTTAATGTTGCGATGACGATGTGAGTTGCGATAAATATTTTATATTTTTTAATGTTTTAGGGGCCATGCACATGTCGTGCCTAAAAATGCGTGGAAAACGCAAGAGACGTAGGTTATTGTCACATGACCTGCACGCTGCGCTTGTGTCATTCTGAAAAGTTCAAATGTTTTTGAAATACCTGAAAACCACGTGCGAGTCGCGACTACGTTGCTTCCAGAGCGCACATACATTTGAAATAATGAACTTGAGCGCGCATTAGACGCAATATGTAAATCACCGCTTCCACAGTACCTGTGGCATCATCTCTCCTAAATCCAAAATAATTCCAGCTGAAGTGCTGTTCCTTTTCACAACAAGGTCTTCGTCTGACAACACATTTTCCTCACTCTTCTCTCCTTCCTCGCCATCATTTTTGCTAACAGGCACAGCGTCGCAACTGACACCTCACAAATCAATCTGAGCGTAGCTGACTTGGGGGTTCCCCTGACTGGCCTAATAGCATGAACGCGCAAACCATCCGTGCGTCCCAAACTGCCTACTTCCATACTATATAGTATGCAAAGAGTACGAGAAGTAGTGCTTTTCGCCTACTATATAGTATGGAAGTATGCGGTTTGGGACGCAGGGCATGTCTTCAGGACTTAACCTGATGGGTCAAACGTTCATTACATGCGCTTACCGTTTTCCCTTCATTCATCGCGTCAAGGCTGTCTGTTGCGATGTGTTTATCGCGTGAGTTCATAGTGCGATGACGATGAAAATTCGATGTATCGTTCAGCCCTACTTTTCGCCTCGCCTATTACTATATAGTAAGTAAGGAGGTTTTGGATGCAGCTTGTGTGTTTGTTGTAGTCTAAGAAAAGAGATTTAAGTTAGAGACAATATAACTCGCGTCATTGTTTACTTTGGGATTTGTACCTTTGCATATAGTGAACATGTACTAACACACACTTAGACACCAAAGGAAATGTAAAATCATGAATAGGATAATAGGTGCTCTTTAAGTTGTTACAAAAATTGGATGGTGCAAAAAGTAATCATGTGTTATTTAAATCATTACCTGATCAGTCTAAAGTAGCCACAATTTTGTCTAAATTGAATGAATAAAATGCATACTGCTTAATAACTATATAAAAATATACTGTAGTAAGTTACTGCTTTAAAAGTTTATAATAGCAAATGCGCAGTTTACGCAGCATTTAAATTGCAATCAATAACTTAGATTTGTATTAATTTTTTTTACAAAACAGTTACTAAATCCCGCTTCAAAACAGTTCAACCCTGTACACTACGCAGTACGCCAAAACAGCATAGCGAACACGGCCAGAATCCAGCCGGCGATGACGCCATAGCCGCAAACATTCCTAACGAATGAATTTACGCAACAGCATTTCCATCTTTAGCTCACTCGTAAAATATCTGCTCACAAAAACAAAAACCTTGGCTTATTTGTTAAACAAAGCACGGCGTCTCACTTCGCTAAAAGAGGAACTTGGTTGTTGACAAGAAGAGCAGAATAACACTCACCCCTAGAAGACAAACTTTTAATTCCCTTATGGCCATTTTAGAGGTTTGCAAGGCAGGTTAAATGATTTTAATAGTGTCCGGTCCTCTCCTGTCGATTCGTATCCATCATGGTTCAGTTAGGGCGCTTCATCTATATAACACAAACACTGAAAAAATCTCTTTCCCAAATCTAACGGAAACTGACTGGAGAGAAACTGGGCTGAGCTGTCACTCACATCACGTGACGACCAAAGCCACGCCTTAAAGGGAAAGTAGCTACTCTTTTTTTAACTCTTTGATGTTGTTATCCTTTTGGGCATGAATTGAAACCTCAAATACAAGGCTAGTGTAGAAACGCGTTAATTTCTTAGTTGCTTAAAATGTATATTATTTATTGTCTGTGTTATTATTTTATTTTGCATTGATATCACTGCAAAAAAATGACATTCTTAGTTACCCAAAAAATAAATAAATCTAGAAATATACATTTAAGTAAGTGCTTAAAACAAGCAAAAATATTTGCCAATGGTGTGTAAGAAAATATTTATTTAATTAAATGTTTAAGAAAAAAGTAAACTTATTTCAAGATTTTTTTTCTTAACCAATTAGATGATATTTTTGCTTGTTTTAAGCACAAAATTACCTAAATTGTATATTTTTTGTCTAAAACTAGACTTTTTTTCTTAGGTCATTTTGCTCATCAAAAAAAAAAAAAAAAAATTCTACAGAAAACAAGATAAAAATACTAACCAAGAAAGTATTTTTTTTTTGCAGTGTGCACTGCTAAAAAATGATTTTCAAGAAAAAAAATTCTTATTTTAGTCTTGTTTTCAGTAAAAAATCTAAAAATTCTTAAATTAAGATGCTTTTTCTTAACGAGCAAAACGACCCAAGAAAATAAGTCTATTTCTAAGACCAAAAATATATAATTTAAGTGATTTTGTGCAACAAAAAAATAATCTGCCAATGGGGTAATTTTTGGGCAGATTTTTTGCTTGTTTTATGCACAAAATCACTTAAATTTGATATTTTTGGTCTAAAAACTAGACTTATTTTCTTGGGTCGTTTTGCTCATCAAGAAAAAGCTTCTTAATTTAAGAATTTTTAGATATTTTTACTGAAAACTAGACAAAAATACTAAGAACATTTTTCTTGAAAATTTTTTTTTGTAATGTACCTACGGTTATGATTTTTAAAATAAATTGTATTACTTGATTAGTCCATTTGTGTATTTATTAAATGTTGACTAAGTGTGATGAAATAAAACTATTGCACTATTTTCACACAGCTAAGATGTTAGAGAAATAATAGTGTTAGTAGCTGACATTGTGCTTTGGCAAGCTTATAATTAGTGACCCAGAATGCTTTGCATGAGACTGTTATTTTATAGTTTTATTCTGTAATGATGGAGACATGTTAATGTTTAATGTTAATTTAACTTTCAACAAACTGTTGCCAAATAACATTAATTTAAATCTACAGGAAGTTACTGCAAAACAGCTGTCAGTAATACTGTCATTTCTACAGAAATTTTTAACAGTGCAGTTAAAGTCTGTTTTCTACATGAAATCTTCATACACAATGTCAAGAACATTGTGTGATAATTTATATAACCTTGACATTTTCAATATTGACGAAGTAACATCATGTCAAAGATTGAAATCAAACTTTGATAAAGATTACGAGACTTTGGATTTCCCAGACAAGTTTACATTTGTGCTTTTAACTGTTTGGACAAAAGATCTCGCCATCTGCTGTATCTTTTGCCACTTAGGCCAGATAAAACCTGCAGGTAAGAGGAAAGCCCTAGAAGTCTTAAACGGGACATGTCATGAAAATCTGACTTTTCCATGTTTAAATGCTATAATTGGGTCCCCAGTGCTTCTATCAACCTAGAAAATGTGAAGAGCCAGTAACTTAATTTTGGTAAACCATTCTCTGCAAGCACAAATAAAAATAGGTTGTCATTAAAATTTGGCTCCCCTTGTGATGTCATAAGGGGATCTTATAATAATAATACCGCCCCTTAATCTGCAATACCCAACCCCGGGACTGCCATTTAGTGCAGAGAAAAAGAAACAAAATAATTGACAGCACAATTGAGTTTCAATTTCAACAAACCACCGTTATGGTGATCAGTGTTTGCTTATCATCAGCTCATTTACATTTAAAAGACAAACCCAAAAAGGCACATTTTTGCTCACACATACAAAGTGGCAATTTTAACATGCTATAATAAATTATTGGTGCTGTATTTTGAGCTTAAACTTTATGTTTTAACTTTAAACTTCACCTTGTGTTTTTTGTGATCACGTACCTCTTATAACCACCAATGTTGTAAAAGCACCAACCACATCGGCCATTGAGGTCTTCCAGCAGCATCACTGTGGCCCCTTTATCACACAGGAGCGGCAGGTTGATCCTGCTTTACGGCATGCATGAGAAAACCGTTTGACCAGACTATCATTTTATTTTACACCGCAGCAATCTGTTCACAATGAACTTGAGTTACAAAAAGCTTCGTCTATTATATGATAACTCACAATTTTCAAAGCAGTCGAGCAAGAACGTATCTCTTTGAGATATGTTCTAGCAAAAGACAGTAAGAAAAACAAGCTTGCTTGATGGCATGACAAGAAAGATCAAGAAAAACATATAAATGAATCCATATAAAGTTGTACACTAGCATTTAGGATTCATTCTGCACAAACAATCATGAACATGACAGAATATCTGCATTAATAAAAGAGAAAAAATGAAGAATTGGTAACAATCTAGTGCAAGTTTCCAAAGTGATCAATTTCCATCAATAAACATAAATCGTGTGCCATAGCATCTGTAACAACTGTCCCAAAATGTCAGGAATGACTGTGTGATCTCCCAAAAACATAAAATAGGTTACATAAAAATATATATTTTGCATAAAGAAAATAAAGTCTGTTTTAAATGTGCCCAAACATTCCTTACTGGATAATAATAGGCTTCATTGAAAATTTGGTAACACTTAAGACTGTATTTGTTAACATTAGTTAATGCATTAGATAACACGAACTAGCAATTGTTTCCATTATATTCTGTGCACAATGAACTAATATGAACAATTATAATGCTGATAAACTATATCGCTCATGTTAGCTAATGCATTTACTAATGTTAACAATTAATACAACCTTATTTTAAAGTGTTACCAAAATGTGCTCTATTGTCATGAAAATGACATAAAAAAAAAATAATAATAATAATAAACCTAAAACAGGCTTTATTTTCTGTATTCAAAATACAAGTGATTTTTATTTATTATTTTGCAGTAATATGACATTTCCTAGTGAGATTTGCACAGTAAAATATCAACAACTGACCTAAATGTATCACAACATCCCATTCCCCCTCAAACGTTATCATCAAAAATGTGATTCATGTGCTTCACCATATGCGTTGAAGTTGAAAAGAAAATTTGCATGAAAACGAACAAAAACGTTACCAAATTCACAACCAATGGCGATCAACTATTTATTGTTCTATAAGTGCACATCTGCACGTTTCAGTGCAGTTACAGTATAGATGTATATATTTTTATATATATTTATTGAATATTAAATAGTGAAATTTATGCTCAAACCTGATTCCTTTAAATATCCTCAGGTAAAAATACAATCTAGATGTATTACAATGTCCCAGAGCATTTTCAGATAAATTCTTCTGTGCGGTTGCACACAGTCACCTATGGCACAATGGTTTCAGAACCCAAACTTCATTTTGCAGGACTGAGTCCAGTTTGATCTTAATGTCTTTGAACTATAAGAGGAGAACGAGCTGATGAAGTGTGAAATGATTGCAATGTTTGTCTCTGAATGTCACTTTTCTGATTTACTGACCGATCCTTTTACCTGTTGAAATGCTTTAGTCACATTTAACCCCTACCGTATATTAAGTGAAATAATTAAGGTTTTGCATAAGGAAAATGAAGATACTAAATAATGCACAATTAAAATAACATTTACATTTTTAATAAAGTAATTTAAATGATTTATTAATTGTTTATTTTGCTTTATGGTAAATAAAAAAGCAAGTGGAATTTTTTTTTAAAAAGGCAATATGTAAATCTAGACTTCATTTTCTTTATGCAAAATACAATTTCTCATTTTTTGGATTAATATGTGACCTAGACAGACTGAAAATTACCCAGGTTTTAAACAAAAATTCATAATACTATAAAAAAATGAGAACTACTCTCAAGACCTAAAGCATTCAAACACAGATCTGATTGTGCCGACATTCATTTCAGCTTAAACTTCATATACAGAAGACAGATGTGTAAATGTAATGCATTAAATTCCAGTCCGACTAGAAATGGGTTTCAAACGGGCCTCCTTTCTGACATTAACATGTCACAATACCTCCTTTCGTATCCAGTCTAAAAACCTCACTTCACCTTCTGAAATGGTGGCAGCCCCCGAGTGCTGCCTTTATGCTGACCTTTAACCCATGACGAAGAAAAGCACGGATACGAATGCAGGTGAACTGATGAAGGGGTACGAAGAAGATGAGATGCTTTACAGGTTGGCCTCCCTCTTGTCTTTGCTTGGTGACGGTTTCATAGCATCTTTTCCAGGCTTCCCATTGGCTGGAGCAGCAGCGGCCGCAGCGGTGGAATCTACGGGGACGGCAGCGGCACGTTTGATTGGCTCGTCCGCTCTGGATCGTTCTTCTGGGCTAGGCTCCGCCTGCTCGGCTGTGGGTGGGGCTGTGAGCTCCTGCTGCAGTTTGTGGCTCTGAAGTAGGCGGAGCTGAACGCGCAGTTCCAATATGGCCTCTTGTTCCTCGTGGATGGCCTGATTCAGATGAGTGTTTTTATTCTGGAGAAAGAAACGAAACACACGCGTCTCTCAGAACGGGTTGCATTGATGTAATAACAGTAAAGGGTTGTTGGTCGCAGTGGAGGCTAATGACTTCTTTTTCGAGGGCGCACGATGCAAAGCTCGTCACAACATGCATTAAGCTCATGCGTGTGGTTCATCATGTCAAAATATGTGTTTGGCGCATCATGTTAACCATGTGCATTATGCGTTTTGTCAAAATAAGTGTCTGCTGAACATGCGTCTAAAGGGTTTATGATAAAAGTGAAGCTTGCGTTTGCCACATACTCGGCTAATCTCATGTCATCAAAGTTTAGTGTTAAAGGGGTCATATTATGAGATTTTTTTAAGATGTAAAATAAATATGTGGTTTCCCCAGAGTGCGTATGTGAATTTTTAGCTCACAAAACCCCACAGATCATTTATTATAGCATGTTAAAATTGCCACTTTGTAGGCCTGAGCAAAAATGTGCCGTTTTTGGGTGTGTCATTTAAAATGGAAATAAGCGGATAAATGCAAACACTGATCACCATAATGGTGGTTTGTTGTAATTGAAACTCAATTGTGCTGTCAATTATTTTTTCTCTGTTGGTTGGATAGTGCAGATTAAGGGGCGGGATTTGTTGTAATTCGCCTTGCTACTTACCTCACAAAACAGGGGAAATCTGAACGACCTAATTTTTCACATGCTTGCAGAAAATGGCTTTCCCAAACATTTGTTATTTTTCACGTCTTCTAGGTTGATAGAAGCACTGGGGACCAATAATAACACTTAAACATGGAAAAAGTCTGATTTTCACGCTATGACCCCTTTAAGTTAGCGTCTTGCGAGTATTTTGTAAACGTGAGGGTCTCTTTTATCATAAACCGTTTCGACGCGTGTGCAGCAGGCACTTATTTTGACAAAACGCGTGATGCACATAGGCTCACATGACGCAACGAACACATATTTTGGAATGACAAGCAACACACGACACGCCAAACACATCTCGGAAGAGAAGTCACCGGCCGCCACTGGTTTTTAGTAGGGCTGGGTGAAAAATATTATTTCTCTGATTTTAAACGATTTTTAATTTAACTAGACAATATTGATTCGGGAAATCCCTAAATTAATTCGTGCTTTACTTCAGAAGCAGGGCTCGAAAATGAAGAGCGCCAGAATGGCCCGGGGCATAATTTTCTGGTCAGTATGGCACTGTAACAAAAGTTTTTAATCTGCCCATTTTTATTATTATTTTATAATAATAAAAACAACAACGCATAACAGATCTTAATGTTTGAGAAGTTTTGTGTGTGCACACATCCGTAGCGCGTGCCGGGACTGCTATAGCATCCTGGATTGTAATGTAAATACCATAGACATTAAAAGAAAGGTAAATACGTAAACACGTGAATGCAGCATCTGAATACAGGGAACTATATGCAAGATAATCGCCGTCATTTATAAAGAAGATCGCATGTATGAATCAAAATTCACGTTAAAAAAAAAGTGTGGAGGAAGTGACGTATGCCGTAAAGCAGTCGAATTTTTGCAGTTTTTTTTTGTGCTCTGGTTACTACCCGAAACCCTAAGTTTTAAAGTACGAGTAAAAGCGATACAGACCCCGTCAGGCTATGGTAGACATGTCATTCAACCTATTTAAAGTCGATGTACTATCACAAGGGTCTTGAAAATTTATTATGAAGGTTGAAAAATTACATGGTGTCGCTTTAAAAGGCCAAAATTGCCAAATTGGTCGCAATACCCAGCCATAGTTATAAGACATAAAAGTTTTGGATGTGGCCTGTCACGGCATTGTCAAGACCTTTCTGATGTCTACTTAAGGTACAAAAAAAGATAATAATAATACATTTAAATCTGCAGTTGATCCAGATATTTAACAATAGCTTGATTTATTTCAATTTATTTTCTTTGTTTACCTTCAGCAGAACAAACACTAGGAGGATAATAATTGTAAAGAAAGAGACAAGACCATCTTTAATCTCATTCTCTCACCTCCAGTTCTTCATTTTGTTTCTGCAGATCTTCTAGAATCATCTGCAGTTCTTCTTCATCTTCACTCTCGCTCTCACTGTCTGATGAATATTCCTCTGTCTCACTGCGTCCCTGCTGACGGCTGAGAGAAAGAAACACAGAAATGACATTTGCATGAGATTCAGTCTGTGGAATTGTTCTGTCTGCGTAACCCACCTTCTATACATTATTTCTTTAAAGAAATAATCGCTTTTTATCTTTAAAAAAAATCCTAAAAGATGCCATCTGGGATTTCAATAACTGGGATCACATTTATTCAGTAGTTTTACAGCATAACATGTGTATTATATAGCTTGCTGTTGGCTTAAAGAGCACCCATTTCAAAATAACAATGTTATTTTGTGTATTTGATATAATACAATGTGTTTGCTTGGTTCATGGTTAAAACACATTATTTTCCACATGGCGTAATTTTTTTCGCTCCTGATATTCCTGTCTTCCTGAAATGCACTGATTTTGTACAAAGCTCATTGATCTGAAAAGCGCTGTCCCTGATTGGCCAGCTAATCTGTACATTGTGATTAGCCTGAATCCCTCCAACGTCAGCCGGAAATGTGACGCTCCTTACCATGTTTGAAAGATTCATGCACAATGCAATGCTAACAGGAGTTAACTTACAGGCTGTGAATCTGAAGCGGGATGAATTATGATAATGTCGAACTTGTCTACATCACCAATCCCAGAAGGTAAACTGTTGCCTACAATGTGTGTGTTTTTTGTAGTCCAAGAAAAGTGATTTACGTTGGAGACGATTACTCACGTCATCGTTTACTTTGGGGTTTGTACCTTTTGCTTATCTTTAGCATGTGCTTATAGGAACATGTAAAATTATGAATCGGAAGATAAGGTATCTTATGGAGCGCTTGGACACGGAGGTTGTGACATGTGACGTGACACTTAACAAGGGGATTTCGATGAAAGTGAAAAACCTAATAAAAAATGAAAAATACAAAACGTGTTTATGAGGATGTGCACTTTGTTTTCCACCCACCACGAAATCCGATCATAGACTTTAAAAAATATGGATGTAGTGTTTGTGACGTCCCCCCAGGTTTGTGCCATCACAATATAATATAATATAATATAATTCAAATGGATGAGTTACAAAAAAACAACCCCCACAGTTGCCATGAAGGGCAAAATTGGAGACAGTCTATAGCGGCCAGTCGATGAATTGCAGTCACTTCCATGCTGACTTTACAACACAAAAAATAAATAATTTATGAATGCAATAAAATGTGTATTTCTTATACTGTGGCATTGGTAACAAAGGCTTTTATATTACATGTTTTAGTGGTATTCATCAATGTATTTAATTTTACACATTTATTCGTACACTTTTAAATATAATTTGGCACTGACATTTTGATCATAATCTCACAACCCCCATGCTTTTCTATCATACATCTAAACCAAACCCTTTAATAAACCACAATCATAATTATCTAGATATTTGATTATTTTTCTTTGTGTGAATCTGACCTCTGTATATCAGCGATTTCCGCACGCAGTCGTTCAATCTCCTCTTTCTCTGTGGCGATCTGCCGGCGTAGCACCTGCTCCAAAGAAATCAACTCCTCCTGCTCTGTTAGAATCTCATTCTCCTGCAGGGGGCGCCAGAGAAAGACCATTTAATACAAAGAGATTCAAATTGGACTTTTTTAAGATGAAAAAGAAATCTTTGGTGTCCCCAGAGTACGTACGTGAAGTTTTAGCCCAACATACCCCACAAATAATTTATTATAGCATGTTAAAATTGCCACTTTGTAGGTGTGAGCAATTTTTTGGTGTGTCCTTTAAAATGCAATTACCTATTTTTTCACATGCGGTGAATGGTTCACCAAAACTTTGATACTGGGTTGATCTTTTTTTATATTTTCTAGGTTGATAGAAGCACTGGGGACCCAATTATGGCACTTAAAATGGAAAAAATCAGATTTTCATGATATGGCCCCTTTAAGGCAGTGGTTCTTAAAATTTTTGGTGCGTGTCCCCCCTTGTGTAGGGTGAATCAATAGCAGGTTTGGCCTCGCATTGATCCACATAAAAAAATCAAAAAGTGAACCCTCAGTGAGGGTCCCTCACAAGCTTTTCTATAACAAAAGGTAGTGGGTACACAGATGCACTACTGTTAAAATTGTATGCAAATGGATACCCAGCCTTTCTTAACATTCACCAGGATGATTTGTTTATCTCTCATCTAGCTGTTCCAGTTCTGCCACCACAACAAAACAGCATTGAAATATGATGATGATGTTAGGCAGAGCATCACCTGCGCCAGGAGAAGATTAATAACCTCCTCTTCATTCTCACACATCTCCTCTTTTGACACGTCCTCTTTGGACAGGCTGGCAATCTCCTGTGCGATTTTAGTCTCACACTCCTGAAGATTGTGAAAGACAGAGAGGACAGAATAGCAAAATAAAAATGAAGTGTTTATGTAACATTATACATTTTACCAAACCTGTTAACACACACTGCTTGTGATAAACCTGAACAATTTTAATGGTCCATTTGTACGCGAGGGTCCACGCACAGTGCATGCGACTCAATTTTCATCATCAGAAGATAATTAAAACCCTGTGTACATTTTACGCGTAGGTCACGCATGGGCGTACAGGAGATGCATTGCATTTTGTCGCAAAGTGCATGTGTTGCATGTGTACATGCACGGGTCATATAAACTATACTTTGCAAGACTATGCGTTCGACCATGCAGGTAGGTATGTTCAAGAACTCTGCCTTTATTTTAACTTTTGAATAAAACACAGCTCAAAATGCTATAATAAACAAGCATATTCCAGCTCTAGCTTAAATTTTATATGTGAATGAAAACAAAGTACCTGATATGTATGATTATTGCATTTATAACTGTATAGACCAATTTCGTGATTGCAAACAGAGATGACGTTTTTTGTGGGCGGAGCCAAACTGGTTGCAGAAAGTGACTGCTCCGCAGTAGGGTTGTGAAGTGTTTTAGCATTAAACCATGATTTTTATGGATCCGGTGTTCTGTCGAAGTCTGATTCCTTTATTTTTCCCTTTAGTGCAATGTTTCTTATAGCGTTTTAATCACATTACGTTTATTTTTTTAGATAGATCAAAAGTTTAAATGGCTTGGCTACTGATATGCATGTATGTAATGTATATGTATTGTTCTTTTTTGCTAAATCAAATATTTTTACAGTCTGAATCGCTAAAGTACATGTAAAAGCAATACTATCATGTGTTATATATAATAGCGTTTATTAAATATTTCATCATTTTCCTGTTTTCTATTATTTCTTCCTTAATAAATTATAATTGTAACATGATAAAAACGCTATAAGAAACACATGGAGGGAACAGACTTCGACAGAACACCGGACATCTTCTCTACTTATTTTCTATTCTAATTATTAAAAGATTTCCAGATGATTTCCTCGCTCCATTCTGTCCGTTTAAGGGCTTATTGTAATCATAAACACCTATGTTTATCTTCAAATGATGTCTTTGACGATGGTATTCTATAAAAATTAAATCCATCTTTTTTGGCATTCTTATTCTGACACTTAACAGCACAACCGGACATTTTCCAGTGAGTTATCTTGCTCTTTTCACTCGTGTCTAATTCATTTCCACTGTTTTTCTGCAACCGCATTGCGCGCGCAGCTTGCAGTGACGTAACTGTGACGTCTACTCTAAATTGGTCTATAAATCTTTATCTTATTTTCTTTTTTTTTCTTTGCACACACTGGCATTTACTTTTCCCCCGCCATGAGTTGTCTTGTCAATAAAGAGAAAACGCGTCCCTGCCAATAGCTGCGTCTTCATTACAGATTTGCGCAAAACGTTAACGTTATATTCTAAATGTTGACAAAAAACGAATACGAAAAGACGGCGTTCCCATTAATAAATTATATGTGTCTGAAATGTAGGAATGTTATCCAAACATTATTGGCAAGGAAAGTCTGTTATACTTTGGAGCAGACACGTATTGAACTTTTTCTGGGAGGTTTTAGTACATAACGCTTCATCTTCATATAATTATTATGTGACTTACTTACAAATTGTTTGCATTGCAGTTTTGTGAAAAACACCTCTTTCGAATTGCCTCATGTGGGCTCAAAAACTTTTTTGCGATATATGGAAGTCTTATATATGAAAATTGATGTGTTTTCATTGGCCGTATTTTCAATTCGCAATGTCAATTTGCGCAATTTAAAGGGTAATGCAAACGCAGCTAATGACGAGTTTTTACGGCAATCCATAATTCCGCTATGTCGGCGGGGTAAGAGAGTAAAGGGCTCGTTATAGTTGTGCGTAGGTCCTACAGCGTAACCGCGACAGTGTAGGTTACGCATCGGTTTTCAAAAATACTTCTGTGTCGTTGTCCGCGTCGACGTGCAAACACACATGCAGACCGCTGGTAGGCAGCATCCACGCTTTTAACCACAGTAGCATCGCGACTATCAATGCAGAAACAGCTTTGCCAGTTTTAAGGGATAGTTTGGCCAAAAATGATATTAAACCCACAATTTACTCACCCCCAAGCTGTCCGAGATGCATATGTCCATCGCTTTTCAGACAAACACATTTTCAGTTATTTTAGAAAATGTTTTAGATCTTTCAGTTAATCAAATGTAAAGTTATGGGGTCCACGTCCTTCAAGTCAAAAAATTGTCAAGTCCATCCTTCACAAAATAATTCCAAATGGTTCCACGATGATAAAAATAGGTCTTCTGAGGGTAATCTGCGCCGTTTTGTTGTAGAAATATCCATATTTAAAACTTTATAAATGAATATAACCTGCTTCCGGTAACACCGCCATCTTGGACCCCTCTGTACATATGCATCTTAGACAGCTTGGGGGTGAGTTAATAGTTAGTTTAATATCATTTTTGGCCGGACTATGTTTTGAGATGACCAGTGATGGAAGTAAATAAAAAGTGACTTATGTTGCAGTTTGAGTTAAATCACTCCTCAACTTCACCCATCTTTGTTCTCACGGAAATACCCATGATGCAGTTTTTTTACCTGACGGGAGGGATTCTAGTGGACCAATCATAGCGGTCCACGTAGAACTGACGTACTGTTAAAAATTTGGCAAGGTGCACGTCAGGCTACGCAGAGCTACGCTCAGGGCTACGCATATTCTACGTTGTAGACCTTATGCACGACCATAGATATAAACACTAGATGTCGCCTTGGGGTTCTAAGCATGCGTCAAAACTGCCACCATCTTAGAACAGGGGTCTTGTCATAGGAAGTAGCTAGGTAAAGCTGCTATCTCCGCCTGTACTTCGAATTCATGGATGATGCCAGACTTTTGTGCTGCGTATGGATGTTAGGGTTACTAGCACTATGCATTATAGTTAGAAAAAGTAAATTTTCATAAAATCAAAACTTTAAGTATTTTCTGGACTCAATGCTAAATACACGTCTGCATGTTGAAACGAACCAAAAGAAAACCAAGAAAATCGTGTTCATGACGATTTATGGTGATTTTATTTCTGATATACCATTGCCTACAATGACGCTGATGCGGGGTTCCCCTGTTTCAAGATGGCGGCTCTATTTGACGCATTCGGTGCAATGAACTGCCGTAGCCAAGGTGACATCTAGTGTATATATCTATGACGCACGACTATAACATGGGCTTTAAAACCCCATTAAACTCTGCCTAGCTCCTTCTCTCTATATGAAAAATAATGTATCAATGCCCTGCATCTCTTGCCTGTCTTTTGGCCTCGCGGAGTTTGCGTTTCAAAGCCGTGACAATGCGTTGCACTTCCCAGAGTCTCTCTTCCTTAGACAGATCCTTTACACCTGCCTGCAGATCTCTGTGTAGACGGTTCAACAAGAACTCCTGCAAGAAAGAAAGATCAATCACTAATTATATTTTTCAACTGTTTCTCCAACACAGAAATTACATAAAATTCAGAACAAATTGATCAATGTTTCTTATTTCTTGTGTCGACATTTCTCCTGATTGATATATTAGTGATTTGGTAACACACATTAGCAGTATATGTATTATATACATATAATACAAAATATTGAAATTAAACAAATTGTAAAAAAAAAAAATTAGGGGTTTGAAATAAGAAACCTCTTAGTCAACACTGAAATTTTCCTCTAAAGTGAAAGCAGCTACAGTATAGACTCAAACTGTCATAATGAAACCACTCTCAACCCAACATAATAAAGACTGGATTCATCTCCTAATTTAAATATCACACTTGTTTCCCTGTTATGAGGTCAGATTTGCCTTTGGCACAACGGTCGAACCATCTTATGTAAAACTTAAACAAATAAAGCCGTGGTAAATACAGGTTTGAGATGCAGTCTACAGATTAAATTTTGAATCATTATCAGAGCCTGACCAGTTGCAAACCTTATTAAAGTAAAGTAATGACAAATTGGCACACTTTTTGACACAAGAGGTGTGAATGAAAACCTATACCTGCAAAAGGTCTACCTGTATTAACTTTCAAGCAAATAAATGACAATGCAAAACATTTTAATAAGATAAAATATGGGCAGCACGCATTCCAAAAAGTTTTGTGAAGTTCCCCCATTTCTTGAAGTTAAAGTGCTTGTTTTTGTGTATTGCATGTGTACAGCAAATTTTGTAACCCACCTGTCTGCGGATCTCCTCCTTGATGCTTTCTTGTGTGTCGGGTAGGGTGGGCATGGTAGCCATGTTGGACCAGCGCAGAGGATGGACAACCGGCTTAAGAACCACATCACCGAACAGCTCACGGACGTGAGTGAAAAACACATACAGCACACGGTTCCCGATCTAAATCAGAGAGACACAAGAGCATAATTTTTGTTATGATGGAGTGTGAAGAGAGTTGTCACAGTGTTATTAATAATCTAGTTAAAGGTGCAGCGTGTAAATTTTAGCGGCATCAAGTGGTGAGGTTGAGAATTGCAGCAAATGGCTCAGTTCACTGCTCACCACTCGCTTTTGAAATTAATAAATCAGTTTATTATAAAATGTCTTTATACTCCACTGATAATATAGTTTTGTATATTATTTAGCATTTCTGTCCAGAGATCCTTCTAAAAATGACACACTGCACCTTTAAATTATATTTATGGAGATTAAAGGCTAAAAACAATTTGACTATTGCATTATGACATATGCTATGTTGTAGATGGTACAAGCAAGGTTGAATTGAGCTTGTGTTAAAGCGAAATGTAAAATGATCAAAGGCCGAACGGTAGATTACGAGTTCACCTGTACGGTAGGATTGAGAACAATGGAGATATTCTGGATATTCATCTTGGTATCGATCTCACGGGCGATGACGTGGTCCATGTGAGTGATGAGCCAGGCCAGCAGAAGTCTGTTCCCAGCAGGCACCTCTCCCAGAAGCCTCTGAAACTCCTGCAGTTTTTCTGCTTCGCTGGGCCGCCCGCAGGCATCCTCGAAACGTGGGGCCAGATCTTTACCCAGCAGGTTATCGGGAAGCTCTCGAAGATACTGCTTCAGCAGGCTGGCCACCGTGTGAGGATCGTACTCCTCCAGACAGGGACACTCCTCACGGTCATACGATGCCTTCAGCTCATCCACCTTAGACTTCATACCTGCGGAGAAAACAGTAGATGATATTTATAAATGGTAGTTTTTTCATACATGTAGTAATATTCCAGCTTCATTAAAAAATTCTGATAATTTACTCACTCCCATGCATGTTATCCAAGATGTTTGTTTTTCTTTGTTCAGTCGAAAAGTAGTTACGCTTTTTGAGAACCTTAAAAGTTTACAAAAAAAATCGAACACATTGTTTTCTATGAGTATACGCACACCGGCGCCAACAGGTGGCGCTTGTCCGCGGTGCCTAGCTTTGACTCAGGAAGTTTCTCAAATTCCTTTCGCGCAACAGAGCGCCACTCACATCGTTTAACATTAAATAACATCATATTTGTCCCAAATCATTAACGATTAACATTGGCTGCTAGCGTATATTTTGCATTTTGAAGTAGACACTATCTGACTAAGCTCGCACTATTTAATGTGCACTTCCGGTTTACGATACCTCCGAGTTGTCCTACACGCGACTCAGCGCGGCGCTGAGCTGCGCGTCCGGTGTGTGACCTTCTAAAGGGACTTATCTAGAAAAAAGATTGCCATTTTTGCAAAAAAAGGCCTTTTAAACCAACACAACTTCTCATCTTGCACTAACCGTGTGACGTGTCGGCGCAACCTTACGTATTACATGATCACGCCGAACGGTAACGCGTTAAATATGTAAACAGCACAATTGTGGAGCATTTTAAACAATAAACTGACACAAAAACATTAAGTAGTATCATTTCACATACAAGAACGTCTGAAAGCTCCTCTTTAATCCATACTTGTAAACACTGATGCGGTAGTTTCGTAAGGTCACGCTGGTGCATCGCATGGCTAGTGCAAGAAATTGTGGTATAAAAGTACATATTTTTTATGTTTTTGGCGAAAATGAAGATCGTCTTGCGGTTGGGATCGTTTGAGCTCCACTAAAGTCCTGAAATGTTTTCATCAAAACGTCATTTATTCTCGACTGATAAGAAAAACATAAACATCTTGGATGACATGGGGGTGAGTAAATTACCTGAATTTTTTTGAAAGTGCAATATTCCTTTAACTGCACAGCAATGTTTTTTCAACATTATAGTTCTGTATTCAACAAACTATCCGTAATTGTTTTAAAGAAAAAAATGAACATTGGATAAAAGTGGTAGGTATGTCATGTTGCAACATTGTAAAAAAGTTCTACTTTTTAAAAATCCACCACAGCATTTATGTCAAGTATCGCATATTCAAAAGTACAAAAAAGTAGAACAGCTGCATACCGGAGACACGATAGATGCCTTCACATTTCATGCCATAGCTCTCGATGTAGTCCAGACACTCTCTGAAAATAGCTGGAAGCTGTATCCCATCATACAGCGCTGTTCTCCTCACCGCTTCTCCTAAAGGTGCTCCAAAAATCGGCCGGAGCGTCATAGCCACCGGTTCTGTAGTAACAGGTTCGGGTTCGGTGGTGGGCTTCTTCTTCTTTTTCTTTTCTTTCCACTGTTTCACGACGTCCGCTGCCGTCAGGTCTTTAGACTTCTTGTCCTTGGCCTTTTCCTCCTTCGGACCTTTCTCCTTCACTTTGAAATCCTTCTCTTTCTTTTTGGAGAAACTGGGTTTCTTGAAGACGTGGATGCCTTTGGAACGCTTCATCTTGGACGGACTCTCTGCCTCATCGGCAGAACTGTCCTCCTGAAAAGCAGCGTATCCCTCAGCTGAGATGAGAAAAGAGCAGAGAGAAAAAAGTATTATTTACATCCTTCTTCTAAGACCTTGTGCTACCAAAAAAAAACATGCAATTATTAGCTTTGCAAAATCCACCCTCTGCTCCTCTCTTTTTCAAGGTTAGGCGAGAACGAAACGAGAATCCAGCGTGAAATGAGAGCAAGACACCGAAAACTGCTATAAAGAGGTCAGCGCACGATTTAGTGGTGTTCCCTTGTGCCTGCTTCTTTTTTTAGTGATCCAGTTCTGCGTCCTGACACCTGCTTCACCCTGAGCTGCTTCAGAACTCAAAACACTAATCAGCAGTTAACTAATCCGGTTCTGACTGTGTCTACCAGTATTCATAACCAGCTCATCCACACACCTATCAGGGGACGGGCAGGGAGTGTCCTGAAAATGTCCATCACTTCCTGCTTGCTTGCAATAGGCTGCTGCAGGTGGGCTAAATATAGGGGTAGGAAAATACAACACTCGCCCTTGTCTGCACATATGCAAAAACAACCAAAACAAATGACCACTGACTGTGGGGAGACCATCACACTACAAACTAGGCCTGTAAGAAACTGGGGCGAAACTGACATTTTTGTTTTTCTGCAATGTAAGTTGCGATTTGAGAAAGCCATGAAAAGTTTCTCTTACTGCGTTTCTCTTTTTTCTTGAACTTGTTCTTCTTCTTGTTGTGCTCCTTGTCGTCATCGGACGCTGCATCTGGCGGCTCATGGTGGTGTCCGTCGTGGGGGGGTGAGGGGTCGCCCGTACGATACAAACCCGGGAACTTAATGGGGCTGATTTCTTCGGAGCTCGGGGTACGAGCCACTCCGCCAGGGTGATCGGCCCTCCTTTGCTCCGCAGGGCTACTGGTTGGTGGGAGGAAACACTCCGTCATCTCTGCGGTGCCCTGCTATTGGCTGCTTTCAGCACGTTGCCCAGGGATTGGCTGTTTGGACTTTAACAAGTCGGTTTACCATTTCACTAAAAGGGAGAAAATAAAAAGAGTTGTATATTTATTCAACTTAGGGAATTCATATTTTGGCATACAATAAATATGCCAGTAAATTCTACAAAGTGTAATTCAAAGCCTCATGTGAGATATCACGATCACCTTTACTGAAACACCTTATAATGACAAAAAAAATTGTAAGATAGGGCATTCCTCTTTGTTTAAAAATATACAGGTGCAGTGCACAACTTAAAAGCTGGGGTGTTTTAGAGAAGCTTCTGTTTAAAATAAGGGTCATATCAGGTCATATCTATATAGAGGATATAAATGTCTCGTACACCAAAAACTCAATATACTGTGCCCAGCCCTAATTCAGCAGTCCCTCATGCTGACAGTGTGTTGTGGAAACACACATGTTCCTACATCAGATAAAGACTTAACCTTGAAATAAAGGAACAGGGGTCACATATATTATGCATGCGTATATGCACATATTTGAGCAAAAAATGTATGGCAGCGTTCATAAAAAAACAGCCTTTGACGTGGAAATGTCCTTAACGTCACGTTAGGGTCTGAGCAGACGTTCACACTTTTGCTTGTCAGGTTTTTGGAAATATAAGCCATTCTTGCTGCTCAAGAATGTTTTAAACATTGACATGTGCTTTGTTATATGTCAATGACATAAATGACCCTTTAAAAAGACAATTCACTTTAATATATTGGGCCAAATCATTAAAACAATAAAAATGGTTGATAAATGTGTCTCGGCTTGACAAAGCTTTTTTCAGGATACACAAGGGAAAGTCAGGGTTTCCCGCAGCACTTTGCTGTTCGGGTGGCCCACCTAAATGGCGATTTATAGTCGTGCGTAGGTGCTACGCCGTAGCTACGGCGTAGGCTATCCGTAGCCTGTGCGTAGCTCTGCGTAGCCTGACGCGCACCTCACAAAATTCCTAACAGCGCGTCGGCTCTACGCGGACCGCAAGCTCTGTGATTGGTCCACCAGAACCCCTCCCGTCAGGTAAAAAAACTGCGTCATAGGTATTTCCGGTTGAGACGGTGAAAACAAAGATGAGCCAAGTTGAGGAGTGATTTAACTCAAACTGCAACATAAGTCGCTGTTTATTTACTTCCATTGCTGGTCTTCTCAAATTATACACAACAAGTTGCTATTTCTTCTTCGTTTGTGGGTTAACTTGCTTAGCTTCTTCTTCTCTGACGACTTCTGCTGCTACTGTGGTTACACGCGTGATTACTGCCAACCAGCGGTTTCGCGTGTGTTTGCATGTGGACGCGGACGGCGACGCACAAGTATAAATGAAAACCGACGCGGAACCTACGCTGTAGCTGCTACGCCGTAGGACCTACGCACGACTATAAATCGCCCTTAAGCTGGGAAATCCTACCACCTTAACTAGGTCGTCCAAAAAAAAAACGAAACAAAAACTTCGCTGCATAAAAGGCCGTCAAGTGCAACTCGGAGAATAGCGCAGACACGCTTCACACCGCAAGCAGGCACATAATCTAGTATGTGTTCATTTTCTGTCATAGTTCCTTCAAAATTACGTTTTATTTGAGTGTTTTAATACAAATATTTTAATTTTCATCATGACGCGTACACCCTGCCCCTTTGATTGCCACGCACCCCGGCCCCGCCCACTCACCCAACCCTACCACCTTAACTAACAACTGTTCTGCGGGAAACCCTGAAAGTTCTGAATAATAACACTGTAGAATCACATCCAAACCAACCAATGTGTCCTCAAAATTAACCTGATTTTGACATATTTACAAAACCCTTGTAACAGTTCAGATCACTACTTTTCACTAGTAGTGGACAACAACATAACTGGGTTTTTAAACATGTCATCGTCTGAGACAACATAGTGACAAATAGGGGTGTGCCATATCATACCGTTCACGATAATACCGGTTTAATTTTTTACATGATAAAAAACATCATATCATGATATCAATGATATAGCGACGTGATGACGTTTGGTGCATAATTATGCGATCTGATGAGTTTAAAGCTCCGTTTTACCCTGTTAGTTTCCTCAGTGAGTGCCGCGAGGCGTGTGCGCACCGTCCACTCCTGGGTCCTAAAGTACACCTGATTTCTCACAACAGCCAGACGCCTTGCTGATTTCTTCTGTGTTTATATGAAAATCTGATTTATTCACATGATTTTTATCTGAACTACCTGAGCATTTATCTCACAAACTAATGTGCCATGATTAATGTTAATGTTATTTATTTGATGTTTATGCGAACAAAAGTGCACGTACATGTAAAATAATTTTGAAATCAAAATTTTAAATAGTTAGCTAATGACTTAAGTAACTGGGATCTGTGAAGATTACTGAAAATCTGTGGTAGTGTCATAGTGATGTAAAATTTTCATACCATTTCATCTCTAGTTTGTACTTTGTTTAAATTCAACTCATGCTGTGTGATTGCGTCACTACTTTTGCACTTTAATGCTATTTCTGACAATAGATTTACACTGTGAATTAGGTAGTCTGTCATCAATGACATCTCATTGGATGGAAATTGCCCTTCCTTTTCCATAATTTTTTATACCGTCATAAATATCATTACCGCAAAAATTCTTAAAATATAATTTTGAGTCTATTGACCACCCCTAGTGACAAAGGCGCTCTGTAGAGCAGCTTGTCTGTTTAGAGCTACTGTAGAAAAAATAATGTTGCAAAATGGTGGCTTCCATGTAAGGGTACCCGGGCTGTATGTAGATAAAAATCGCTCATTATAAGGTATTAAAAACAATTTATACCACTGGTCTGTTAAATGCTGTATTCTGATTGGCTGAGAAATGTTCCGTGGGTATGCATTAATTTCTGATAACCGCACACCTAACTTGTCAAATGTCTTAAAAATAGGCACCAAAGCAATGTTTGTGGTAACCGTGGTATACGAGGAATAATTTAATTATTTGAAATTAATGCACATCCGCGGTGTAACGGCACTCCGCGATTGCACCTTGGGTGTACATTATCTTCTTATAATTCAATGGCCCGTCGTCAATTATTCCTTACATAGTTCATTCTGTAAGGTCTTTATACATCACTGAAAACATAGTTATTAAAATTATATTGCATTGCTGTCAAAAGATCCATCTAAAGATTACACTCTGCACCTTTAAAGTATAAAGCAAAAATTGCAGCGGTGTCAAACCCAAGCCCTCATTTTATGTGGTGGATGCGATGAGCAATGAGCAATGAAGGAATCACAGAGAGATCTGAGCATGTGCTCACATGCATGTGTTTTTGTTACTACATTTTTTATATTCTGTACACTCAAATAAACTTTAAATACTCATTATTTGCCCTGGGCTTCTAAACTTTTAAAGCTAGGTATTAATTGAGTTGATATATTCATATACAGATGCAACGGGCCCTTTGAGAGCAGACATAATACTAAAGTGGCCCGCGATGAAACTGAATTTCACCCCTGCTCTAAAGAATTGGTCACACTTCAGCCTACAGGTTGTATTTTAATAATTGCATTGGCTAACATAAACAAACAATGAACAATATAGTTTCTCAGCATTAGCAAATATTAGCAAGAATTAATAAATGTCAATACAGTTATTCATTTTGGTTCATGGTGTATTAACTAACTAAGATTAATAAATCTTGCAGTGTGTCAAACTATGTGACCCTGTTTTCTACATATAATCAACCTACATAATGTAAACAAATTATATCTTTAATACCTACATTAATGAAGATGGTGTGGTTTCCCAGACAGGGATTATCTTAAAACAGGATTAGGCCTCAGTTTAATTAGGAAATATATAACTAGTTTTAACAAACATACCTAAAACATTAGTTGGGTGCATTTTGAGGCAAAACAAAGGGGACAGATCAATTTTAAGTTATGTCAGTACAAAGTTGTTTTAAGTTTGAACAGCTCTTACATTTATTTTAGTCTAGGACTAGTCTAATCCCTGTCCGGGAAACCGCCCCATAGTGTCATGACAAAGGGATTTATCTATTGATTAATCTTATTTAATATTTTCAGTTAAAATGGCAGGCTGACAAACAGCCACTCATACTATCCATGATAGAAAAATGCACATATATACATCGACACAGTATTGTGATTAAGTCTAGCATGTTACACTGCAAATAAATGTCATGTCAACTAAGTTACCCACATACAAATATACATTACACAACTATTTGGGAACTGTTAAATTTAATACAGTACCCTTTCTACAATATATAAGGTTCAAACATATTCTTAGCAAAAACAGACACAATCCTAAAGATTTTATGACTTCAATAAAAAAACAAATACATTTCTACTGACAGCAGCTGTCTCGCTGACTGGACAAACACACCCGAGACGAAATTACGGACTCTTAAAACACAATATATCAAAACGCAATATCCAGATCAACAGCATCCTGATAAAATGTTTAAGCCACAAGCCATCAAATAAAAATTACATTAATAATAACAATTAAAATATAATAATTCCGATGGAATGGATGGATAGCCTAGCATGCTAGCTAACGAAAGTCTATTATTTTTAAGTAAAACTATCGTTTTAACAAATCAATAAGAATATATTGTATAATCAATAAAACACTAAATATGCAATCTAATAGAAAAAACGAGCAGAAATATTAATAAAACAATCACTGCACAAACCTGATGAGATGAATGTAATAGCTGTACTTCCTGTTGCTTGTTTACGTGCCGAATGACACGCGCGCATGCGCACACGCATTCTTTTGGAATCATGGGACTTGATGTTCTTTAAAATCTCTCCGCTAACAACTTACGTAAGATTTATATTATTTGCGAAATGTGGGTACGTGGGCTCAGTTTTACAGATTTAATTTAGATGAATGACAAAAAGAGTAAAATGTTAGATTAGTTGTATACACGATTATTTTCGATATTATTGTCAGTATTTTCTACGTGCATATGTGGGCAGCAGGTGTAGCTAGTGAGCAGAAAACAGTGCATTCCTAAATCTGAATGAGTGATGTTTAGATTCATTCATGCCAAAATTGGGAATAAAAACACTGTTACCTTAGTAAAAAAAAAAAAAAAAAAACATACAGCACCCTATTTTACTTTCTTGGTTATTTTGCCATGAAATCACACAAATGATTCAGACATTATTGCTTTGTTAAACATTTAACATTATTGCTCTCGTCAACATGTTTTATCTAAAATGAGTCTGATAAGAGTTTGAACATATTTTACTGCATGCATTATAAAAAGAGGTAATAACTGATAAATTCAACTCAGTAATTACAGTTTGTTACAGATCCAACATCTGTTTATTATAAGAAGTGACGGTAACACTTTATTTTACGACCCGCAAAGTACCGCGTAATTAAACCGAATTTACAGCGTACCTATTTGTAACAACAGGGTAGGTAACCTGTAGGTATAAGGGAATAATATTTTAAGTTTGGGGTAATAAGGGGGTAAGAATATGAAGAATTATAAATTATTTATACTCTAAGTATTTTATAACAACAGGGTACCTATTGTAATATTACGTGGTATGTATGACTTAGTCAAGTCTATGGGGAAATTATGTTTTATTTATTTTTTATTGTGAATTTTTCATATTGACTACTGAATGTTGTATACAGTCAATGTCTACGAGCCACATCAGCAAATAAATATAACAGCATATCACTTTTATTTTAGTAGCCTATTGCTTTTAATAACAAAAGTCCAGCTGATTTAATGTGGTTATCTTTTTTTTAAGGTAAGTACAATACAAATAGCAACTTATTTACCAGGAAACTCCTACATTTGCGGACATATTTGAAGTGGTGCTTTGCAATTTATTTGCTGTAAACACAAGTATTTTAGCCAAATATAATTTATGAAATGGCAAACCAGAATGAAACAACAGCAGATATCAGCTTCCGCTAAAGCAAAAGACGACTACATGCGTAGGTTACTGCGCAGGTGTAGAGCGCGCGGCCATCTGCAGGAGGTTTGCTGGAACGCGATCCTGAGGTGAAATTTCTTTAAGAGGTTTTAAAAACGTTTCACACTGTGGAGTACGACTACGAGTGATGTTAGCAGGATCCGCATGCTGGATAAGGTGACTGGTTTTGTACATGACTCACGCATTTCAAACAATGTTTTTCAAGAAAGTTGCTAGCTAACGGTAGCAGGTTAGCTAGCACATAAGTAAGCCTAAAATGTATAAACGTTTCTGTCAAGGCACAGTGAAGAAACATTTACTGAAGGCTTTCATTTATGTTTTTTATATGTAATGCAGAACAGCATTTGTGAGACGACATCAACTCATCATCCGAGTGGACATGAACACCAACAGAGGAAGCCAAGCCGCAAAAACAATGAAAAATTGTCATGACTTTTTATTTTAAATAAAAGTTATGTGATAATAAACATTAAGTGTTGGCTTAATTATAGTGTTTTAAAGATGTTTTGAAATAAGTTGTTTTAAAATAAAAATAACAATATTCAGTATGTTTATGGTATTTACCCTATAACAAGAGGTGAACAAAGCACCACTTTAGTTTACAGCCCGCAAATATGTGAGTTACCTGGTACATACACAGAACAATCGGGGAATAAGCCCCACTTTAGTTTACAGCCCGCAAATATGTGAGTTACCTGGTACATACACCGAACAATCGGGGAATAAGCCCCACTTTAGTTTACAGCCCGCAAATTTGAGAGTTACCTGGTACATACACATAACAATCGGGGAATAAGCCCCACTTCAATTTACAGCCCGCAAATATAAGAGTTACCTGGTAAATACACAGAACATAAGGGGAATAAGCCCCACTTTAGTTTACAGCCCGCAAATATAAGAGTTACCTGGTAACTCCTGTATACATATACAGATCAAAGAGGTACAAGTTGCTATTATTTTTATTGTGTGTTATATTTTATTTGCCGACGTGGCTTGTAGACATCAACTGTAGGCTATACAAAACACTTCATCAGGTAAGTAGCAAATATGAAAAAAAAACATATTACACATAGACCATATTACCCATAGACGTAAGTCATACATACCACGTAATATTACAATAGGTACCCTGTAGTTATGAAATACTTAGAGAATAATTTTCCATATATTCTTACCCCCTTATTACCCCAAACTTAAAATATTATTCCCTTATAACTACAAGTACGTACTGTAGAGGTACTCTGTTGTTACAAATAGGTACGCTGTAAATTCGGTTTAATTACGCGGTACTTTGCGGGTCGTAAAATAAAGTGTTACCATTAGAAAATATATATAAAAAAATTACATCAACAAGAAAAACTTTTTTGTATTTGCCAAAAACAAATTTTCTTATAAGCCATATCATCTCACAATTAATTGAATATAGCCATGCTGAAACAGTTGCTGGTACAACTGGTTGTTTTTTATTTTATTTTTCTAACTTATCATTATTGAATTGTGATGTGTTTTATGTTACTGTGTTGTGTGGATGTTGCAGCAGTTCGCAAAAAAAAATCTCCCAAGGGAGAAAAAAAATACTACATTGACCTTGACCTTGATTATGTGGCTAATACTTTATACTAATGTCCCATTGAACTGAAAATATTTATGAGATGTAAAGGAAAATATGATTCATTTTTACACCTTTATTTGAATTTGAAAAAAAAATTGGGTTATTTTATGGACAAACCCAACAAGATGGGTTGGAATTTTATCTGGGTTCTTTAACTCAAAATGCTGGGTTGTTTTAGCCCATTGTTGGGTCAGATATAAACATCACCGCCTGGGTTTGTCCTTTTTGACAAAAAAAAATAACTCTATTTATAAGAGCGTAAAAACTGGCTTCCTTAACACACACAGTACAGTAAGTCAGAGTAGTAATCATGGTTATTTGGTATATTGATTACCATTTGTAAACCCATGGGTTTACCACAAAACCTATGGTGTGTGTACCTGCTATTTATCACGTTGTGGGGACCAAATGTCCCACAAAGATGTGTGTGTGAGAGAGAGAGAGAGAGAGAGAGAGAGAGTGAATAATAGAGAAAGTAAAATATTATCCATGTATTTTCATCATTCTAAAGTGTGGCCAATAGCAACACATTCAATGTGTGTGGACCAGATGGACACAGTATATTTGTGTAAAATGCAAGAAATGCATACATAACATAGCTACACATTAAAAATTTGCTTCTTATGTGTTGTGTTGGCTGGCATGAACAGGTTATGTGTTTAGTGTGGATGATGTCTTATGATACTGCATCTGTTCAGTTTGGGGCCTGTGCTGTATAGACTGACACAAATGTGTACAATTTCAAAAAGTTCAAATAATTAAACATCAACAGTGATGAAAAACTTTGTTTCATTTATACTTATTTAAGATAAATATGATTTTCCCCACAATATCTGGATAAGAATAGAATTTCCTTCTTTTATTTCATATTACCACAAAAACGAATGGCACTTTAGTTTATAAATAGTCCTCTACCAGTGGTAAATGACCAATATTAACCATAAATTCTGTCTATATTACTTGCAATAAGGCTAAAGTTAACATCTGTAAACAATATTACAAAAATTTGTATGAATGCATTGGTTTAAGATACTAATAATGCTCTGGGTCCACCAGACCCACAAACATCGTCTAAGTAACAAAAATACGAACACCACACAAGGGTTAACAATGTGGTAAGCACAACAGAAATTGTTTTACACAACCTCCCCTGACCTTCAAACATCCTCACTTCTTGATAGCAGCACACAATTTAATGCTCCAATAGCATTAGGTGATAATGTTCAGTGATACACTGCTATCTGCTTTTTAAAATTAATGGCACAGAGACAAGGACATATCATACACTGTGCAAAAGTCTTAGGCCACCACCACCAGCTTTGTTGTTTTAGCAAAGTTTTAATGGCCATCCATATTTATTTTTCATTCTTGAGCCCCTAAGGGGACATGGAGAAAAAATTTAATAAAGTTTACTATCGCGTTTAGTTTCGCGTGCCCACATGAAACTATTGTGTGCGCACGTAAAAGCGAAAGTTTAATGTGCGCAAGCGAAAGTTCCACATGCGCACACAAAAGTTTCATGTGCGCACGCAATATTTTCATGTGAGCACATGAAACGAAACTTTTGAGTTTTTATACTCCAATGACACCTTAGGGGCTCTATAATATGCAAACAGAAAATACAGGAAGTATGTACACAAAATTGAAAACAAAACAATTTTCAGAACTAAATGTCTTCTAAAGGCATCATCAGTATTTAAAGGCACTCTAAGAGAATCTGTGCGACGTCACTTCTTGTTGATGTTTGAACTGTTTTCAAACAAATGGAGCGTAGCTAACTCCTCCCCCTCCCTTCCATGCTTTCATGAACGCGGAAGGGGGGTTTGCCTAAATACTTGAGACTTCAGCTTATACTTTTACACAGTTTTTAGTACTACACACACATTTCATGTATTTTCTGGTTGTATTCTAATAAAGAGACTGATAAATAATTATATACGATCAAAATTGTAAAAACAACTAATGGTAGCATGGTGGCCTAAGAATTTTGCACATTTAAAACAAATTCTTATTCACAGTTCTGTTTCAATACCTAAATATTTTGTTTTCAAATCTGGCTTCTTAAACTGAAATGTAAACAAACACACAAATTGACACATTTACACACCTGATCTATACAAACACAATGCTCACAGACATGGCCTACATTTAAATTTATGCATTTGGCTGACAAAAAGCGACTTAAATTTAATTCAAGTTTACATTTTATCAGTGTTTTTTGGGATTGAACCTGTGACCCTTTGCACTGCTAACACAATGCTCAACCAGTTATAGCTATAGGAAATACAAATAACATTACAATTCGTCTTTCTCCACTGCATCTTTTTTAACATCCAAGATTGGTTATTCTACGATTGTTTTTGTTTTGGACTCTACTGTACTTTCTCTGCATCGAGGAAGTCAATAATATCAATGGCTTTAATGTCATTTAATAAAAGGCAAAATCCCACAGTGTTTGGTCAAATCAATATGACCTTTGATCTTGAGGGTTTCGGACCCCATTGTCTGGTCTATCAGAGATATTTGCTGGCACGTGTAAACTAAATGAAAACATTTATAACTACAGTGCTATTAAATAAATATTAAACTAATGTGTTGACTTATTCTTGTCATACTGTTGTCTTTGACTTACGGTATTCAAAATAAAAAATCTTTTTTTATGTCTTCATATATCATTTAGGATTAGAAAGACTTTGGAACAAATTCTCAAAATTAGTCAGTCAGGCTTATCATGTAAGATACAGTACAAACTTTTATTGGATACTTGCATTTAATCTCATTAATGTCAGCGAGAAATACTTATTTAGATATTAATGGGATCTCATTTGTCTTTTGTTTCTTATTGGAAAACACTACAAATAAAATTTGAAATGAAATGGACCTTTTATTCTTCAATACAATACATTTGGTATATAAATAACTCCATTTGAGCTATAAGAATTGGTATAAGAAACTTTGAGATAAAACATTTTTACATTAAGAAGGTGATGTCATTTTTTTGACTTTGTTTTGATGAGATCAGAATAAACTCCTACGTGATAAACACAACCTTACAAGCATTACTTAACCTCAGTCAGTCAATGCCCTATGAGCAATGCCAATCCAATCGAATCATAGGCTCATTATCTGGACTTTATCTAGAGTTTCAACTTTGTCCCAGAACATAGAGTTGTGTTAAAGAAACGCACATACATACAGTGCATGAGGGAATAACCCAGAAGACAACACAGTAGCCTCTGATTTCTTTCTGGATTTAACATTTTGATATTTTCTACCCGGATCATAATGGCACTTCTCTCAGACATGGTAGAGTATTTCATTTTATTTGGTTTTAATTTGTATTTTTGTTATTGTCTGTGTCATGAGGTTGTATTTAGGAAATGCTGTATTCATGGTTAGTGTTTATTATTATTTTACATTATTACAAACTGTTTTAATAATTCTTAAAGGATATGGTCTGTCTCAAGTTTAAGTATCGGAGCCATATCAACCATTTATATTTAATATAATTAAAATGGATAGTTTACCCAAAAATGCCATTTACTCACTCTCATGTTGTTATAAACCGGTATAAACTTTTTTGTTCTGATAAAGATATTAAGATATTTTAAAGAACCCGATCAGATGACTTCAATAGGAACAAAGAATACTATGGAAGTAATGGGGCTTCTGATTGGTTTGGTTCTGATCAATCAAAGGTTCTTAGAAGTTTCTTTCATACCTTTTTTATAATCTAAAGCACATTTTTCACTACAAAGAAACTTTATTGAAACTCTTGGAAAATCTAAGCATAGTTTGTGATAATATTCAGATCACTTCCTTATCTCCATTTGTGTTCAAATGTACATGAATGCGTTTGGCAAACGCTTCTATCTAAACCACTCACTACATATCTATAGTCACGTAATTTGGTAAGTCTTTTTCATGACACTGACACGTTTTTCCGCCTTTTTCCGTGAACATGTCACACATTTCTGTTTACGTGTCACTGTCACGTATTTGTTATTAAACTGTTTTGTCCTATTTTTTTACCATTGTCGCTTTGGTTTTGGGTTAGATTTACATAAAATGACATCCTTACCCAAACCCAACATTTACCCTAATGCCAGGGGACAATGGTTTAAAAATCATAAAATATAAAAAATAATTAATGAAAAAAAAGTATAAACAAATACTTAAAGTGACATGCAAACACAAAATCTAACCCTACACCGAAGCGTCAACGGTTTGAAAATAGGAAAAAACAGTTGAGTAACAAATACGTGACCATGACACGTAAACAGAAATGCGTGACATGTTCACACAAAAAGGCGGAAAAACGTGTCAGTGTCACGGAAAAGACTCACAAAATTACGTGACTATAGGTACATAATTTCGTGATACAGGGTTGGCATTTAAGCTACATTTAAACCTTTTGCCCTGGTAATGCAATGCTAAGCTACAGGAACATTTAATCTCACTGCTGTCCCATATGCTCATTAAGACTCATCTTATTTATTTATTTTTTTGCTGAAAGTTTGTGGATATGCAGTAATTTGAGCAATGATAATGATCTTTTGTACACGTAAACAAGATTTAACAACCCAAAGGTCTTCAGCGAGTTTTTCCATTAGGAAAGGATAAAGCAGAGATCTTCAGCAAATAATCTTCCACCATTAACCTGAAATGTGGTAATTACCCACCGCTGCTCATGCATTAGAAATGTTTGTCATGGCAATAAATTACTTTGCTATCTATAATCTTGATTTACTAGAGCAATCTGTTTATTCAAAGCTATAATGAAACTTTCAGAGTTGTAAGATTGCTCTGAGTATTTCAAGTGTGTGGGAGTTATTTAGACCTTGAATTGGTTTGGAGTTAAACTGCAATTAAAGATTGGCTTTTAAGAAATAACCTGAAAACTTAAATGCTATGTCTTTGTTTTTTGCCATGGTGGTGCTTTATGTGTTTTGCTTTTGGGCAATAGCACAAACCATATAAAACTGTTCAGATGTGATAAGCTTATCTAACTTTTAGGGAAACGAATCAAGCTATGTCTTTTTAGTGTTGGCAGGCAGACAATATAGATTTTTAGATATCTTGTATCTGAAAATCCAAGATAAAAAGAGCATGGAAGTGCCAGTTGGGTTTAAGAAAATGTTACTGTAACATTTCAGTTATCCTACAATGTTTATTAAAAAACACATACATGAGGAAACATATATGGACAGAAAGCACATGAATTTGTGATTCAAAGTCAATCACTTCTGACTTGACAGTCCAGAGTGTCTACGTGCTATGCTAATTCAACAGTCTGATGCTTGGCACGCTAAATATTTTCAAATAGAATTTTTCACATTTTTTTTTTTATATAAAAAAAATGGTCAAACAAATATATGTGATGAAATATATAAAGAGTTTGGTGCCAAAACAAGATAACTCAGTTTTTGTCAAAACATGTTTATTATTATGTTATCATGTTTTTATTGTGTTTTATTGCTACTTAACTGTATTTTAGTTATAAAGCCTTAAATCGAAAAAAGCAACTGGAGTTTCATTGATATTAATTGGAATCAGAATTTTAACAAATTTAAAAACGGATTCTGTAAATTCACAGAAATTTAAAATGTTTTTTTTTCCGCCAATTTGGCCATTTTTGTATGTTTTGAAATATATTTTAATAAAAATATATTTTAAAACATTTCAAATTCCTGTGAATTTACAGAAAAAAATGTACAAACTTGTAAACATAAGGTTTGAAAAGGTTTGAAATATATTTTAAACTGCAAAAATATACCTATATATTTTTATTTTATACATACGTATACGTATATTTCATAATTTATACATTTTATACAAACTTCTTTGGCCAGGAGAATATTATTTTTTATATTATATTTTTGTCATATTCAGTTGTAAAATAAGAAATGTATTTGTTGCACCTTAAATACATTTTGAAATAATATATGAAGGTCAAAACGAAATATATTTTTAAATTAAAAAAATATATTAAATTTAGCTTTACTTTCTACAAAATGTATTAAGCATATATTTAAAACATATTTTGGGCCAGAAAATTTTTTTTTTTCTTTACGAATCAGACAGAATATTAACTGGCTTTCAAATGAACTACATCAAGAGGTTTTTCAGAACTTAATATTATTTTTAAGTTATGACTTAAAAAGTTAAGTTATAAATTCAAGTTGAAATTTTTTAAGCGAATATTTTTAAGTTAATTAATTTAAAGTTACATACAATATGTGTTGATTTGACAACAATGCTCAGTATTTATCTCTTTTTTCTTTAATTATCTCTTAACATATTCTTTGATAAATTTTGCTTGCATTATAGCCACAGCAGTGGTCATGAGATATTTCTGTCAGCTGGGTCACAAACACCCACACTAAAAAAAAATAATACTGTTGCTGTCTTATTTTTTTGTTCAACTAAATATTTTACATTTTGGCTTGATGAGTTGCTATAATGTAAAAGTTGAAGTTGCTTCTTCGAGGAAAACCTGTTTACTTTCTATTTTAAGATAAGACAAGTTGTTCAAATGTCACAAACACACTATTTGGTTAAATTATTAATTATAAATTATAATAAGTATAATGTCATATATGTTATTAAAATAAATATTTATATTTCATTTTTGTGTAATATTAAACTGTACCAGACCAGTCAAAATGATTGTGTAGCTTCTTATAAACTGAGAAAATGTCTGGGGCTAACAATCACAAATTAAATCTCTTTAATATCTCAAATATTACTCCCAGGAGACACCCAGATAAAATCTGCGACTAAAGTTTATTGCCTCTAAGATTTTATTCCTGAGATACCCCAGTAATCCAGCGTCTGCAATTAAAGATTTTATTATATTATTAATATTCCTAAAGAGATTTGCTATCTGCATACTCTAATTATATGTATGATTATATAATTGCAAGTTAATTAGTGTCCAAAGTCTTTTTTTATTGCTTTTCTTAAATTGTTATATTTTTTATTATTCAATAATTTGGTACTCATAATATAATATTTAATCATTTTTTCTTTAAGAAGTGTCTTAGTTTTTGCTAACTAAGACTTTCAGCTCCCCAGCTCCCAAGGTCATGAATATGGTGTACACAGGTTCGGGCACTGGTTAGGACTCTAGGTCACTTCATATTGGGACACTGATCACTTATTTTCCTGTAACGTGACTGGCTAAGCATGTTGTGATCATTCCCAGCTGTTATTCATTAACAACCAGAAAAACTTGTTCTCTCTGACTTAATTTTTTAAACATTGTTAACTATATTATGAAAACACTTCCATTATTCTCTTACATATCCGTGCATAAATTTGGAGGAATATTACATTTAAATATTAAGTAGATTGTGGTCCCATTCTGGCAATCACTTGTGTGTTTATATTAAAACTTTTGTCTTTTCAAAAGTTCTATCATTTTTCATGAAGTTTATCGAGTTGGCACCAAAGGTGGGCACACATGATTTCGGTTGGAGAGCTTTAAAAAATATCAAGCGATTTTCGGCGAGGGAACCTATAGGGACCATTGATGCTAACTGGTTTGTGCAGTGCATTATGGAAAGTTTTAGGGAACGCTTCAGTGCACTGAACTGAAAAAAAAAATCATTAATTTAATTTAGGCTACTAAATTTTTTAAGGTAAGTGGCCGCAATCAATTTATTTAAGCTACATTAAAAAAAACTTTGTTTAAATGTAGCTTAAATAAATTGATTGCAACCACCTACCTTAAAAAAATTTAGTAAATTGAATGAATAATTTTTTCAGTGTGGATGGATTTTGTGATTGAGACAGCCCTTAAAGCAACACTATGTAGTTTCCATGTAAAAATGACTTACAGCTCCCCCATGTGGTTGAAAGCGCAACAGTGCCTGGTATCAGACACTCTTCTGCAGGCAGGGGGAGGGGCGGGGCTGTGTTACCTACCCTCCACCGGCACTTTCAGAGTGTGCTTGTAGCAGCTAGGAGGCTGCTTAGGTTGCAGCAACAGTACAATTTGTCCAGTTAAAAGTTTTTCTATCACTGAAATAATTTTAGAGACATTATATAAAGGTAAAAAAACTACATAGTGTTACTTTAAAATAGCTGACTCCCTTATCAGTGCCCTGACTACTGAAATTTTTATTTTTTATATTAGAAAAATATATCTTGGGTCATTTTGTTTAAATGCATCTCGAACCAATTTAAAGGGCACATATTATGAAAAATCCACTTTTACAAGGTGTTTGGACATATTGGGCCCTATCTTGCACCCAGCGCAATTGACTTTGTCAGTGACGCATGTATCATTCGTATTTTGCCCTGGCGCACAGCGGGTTTTTCCCGTCACAGGAGCACGTCGGCAAACTAGGGAATGAACTTGCGCTCCCTGGGTGGTTCAGCGTAAAAAAAGAGGCGTGTTCCGGCGCAAACCATCCCTGATGCTATTTTGCAGTTTCAAAAAACAACTGCGCCACTGACCAGAAAAAAAAGTTTAAAGTCAGTGGCGCGTTGTTCATTATGCTATTTTAAGGGCGCATGCTTGACCATAATGTATAGCGTGCACAACGCGCATACACTTTGCTTATCTAATCTACACAGATGCAACAGTTATTTTTGCAAATCATAAATTGTTACACTTAAAAATATTAATACACGAGATAAGGGGAATCATAGTGGTGAGCATTGTGGTGATAGTTTTTATTTATTCTCATGCAAATAACGATTAAAATATTTTCATAACTTTGTTGTGTGGCTGTATTACGTTTATTTTATGTAAATAATAATTAAAATGTTTTCATAAGAAACCTTATGAACTTGATTTGTAAGAGTACTTTGGGGTTGTACCTTGCTTGCGTTTCTTGGGTCCGATTTCAAAGCCCCCAAACCCTTTCAGCGGTGAGGGTGGACGCAGCGATGTCCTCTGCTGGCGTCTGTGTAGAGGCAGATCCACCTCCCGTTACACGGCGTGCCCGATTTATGCTGGCGCAACGATGGGGATTCCAGCTGATGAGACAATTGTGGCTATTTCCTCTCACGCCTGTTTAACCTAAGCTAGCTGATTTGGGCGGGTTTCTCCTATCCCCATACAAAACAACTTCTCTGTCTTTGACGTGGGTCTCCTCGGCTGTGAACCGCTCCTGGCATGCGCCTGGTAAATCCGTCATAATAATAGCAACCCGCCATGGAATGTTGGATAGCGTTCTGATTGGTTTATTTGACGTTACGCCCAAACCACACCTATGAATAATGAACCTACTTCAGACCAACCTCTTATTGATTTGCGCCCGGCGCAAGAGTTATTTCTCACGCCGGGAAAATAGCAACAGCGCCCAAGATCCGCCCACAAACTCACTTGCGCGTTGCGCTTCGCACTTGCGTTTCAGATCGTTAAAATAGGGCCCATTGTGTGTGAACACATCCTCTCTACAATGGAAAAAATCCACCTGCTCTTTGTTTTTTAATCCCCATTAGACCAAAGCAGTCTCATTAGACATGCCGTTTGATTCTCTTACCAATGTGAGGTCACATTGATAAAGCCCCGCCCACTTACAGTCCTACATTACCATCGTTTTCACCCTCAGCGAGTTGTATTAACCAGATTTATTTTAACTAAAAGTGCTCTTAGGGAGAGGAGCTGTAGCTCATTTGCATTTAAAGGTACACACACAAAACAGCGCTTTTGTGCTCCCACCCAAATAGCGGCATTTTGGTGATGATATAATAAATGATCTGTGGGGGTCTTTTCAGCTGAAACTTCACTTTACATCTTGTAAAAAGACCATAATAGGTCCCCTTTAATATTTTTTGAATATTTATGCTGGAAATCAAAACCAGAAAACTAAGACATTTACTTTTTTGCTATGACATTATGACATTTCTCCAAAGAAATGTTAGGAGAAACATCTGACATATAAGTTAATGCTTAGATGAAACCTTCATTACCTCCATGACCTTCAATACTGTTCATGGCCTGTATCTCTCTCATCTTCACTCAGGGTTGCTCAGGACTTGAACTGCTGGATCTTCTGCTTGAACAGCCCCATAACATCTCTCATGTGGAGAGCAATGGTGACCATGGCAACCCTGTTTGGTCAATTGCAGAGCAAAATGTGAGTGCAATGCTGTTTGATAATGTGACCTGAGCTCATTTGATGTGTACTCAGATCCTTTTCAAAGTGACATTGTGTTGATGAGAGACAGTCGGCATGACCCAGATGTGCCTGTCAACCTCACAGCCATTTTAGATGTGTTCATGATATAAGAAAACCCTATTCTTACGAGGACTTGTTGAAACCTTTTCAATGTTTGATAAATATATTTTTAAATAATGCTTGATACAGTTATGGTTCTGTGAACTTTAATATAAAAGTGTTGTTTTAAGAATAAAATACAGTATGAAACATCATGTTGACACTGGGACAACATTTCAATCAACCAATCGGATTTCAGAAATAAGTTTACATCTATTGTTTTACTTCTCATTTCCCTCATGGGTTGGTCCAGATTTAGGTTTTATAAAAAAAAATGTTGTCCTTGGATCAACACAATATGCTGCCCTGAGGATTTCTCTCACTTGCCAAAATCAGGTTGAGCGACAGCTATGTGATGCTATGATGTCTGTGTGTTCCTGCAGATTCTGTCTCATGATGAGGGCGTTGTCGATAACTTCCTGGACTCCCTGTTGCAAGCGTCAGATGGTGTGTTGAACCCTTGCTCACCTCTGTGGGTCTCCTCCCCGTGTGACAGCGGAATCAGTGACGACACCCCGTCAGATCACCTGGACAGCCCGCTGCCGCCCGACTCTATCGTCCTTCCTCACCAACCTTATCTTCATCCTCATCATCTTCACCAGCACGGAGAAGAGGAGAGAACACCCGGCACAAACCACAAGTCTGATATCTCCATTGATCTGGGTCAGAAATCCATCAAATAACTCAAAGCTTTCATTTCAAAGCAGCAGTAGATGTAGTAATTACAACAGAATTACAACAGCTCTCCACAAGGGAACCCTTTGATCTCCCCAAAGTAATAGATAGTAATGACAAACACAAGCTTTACCGTAGTGTTTCATTTGGTATACAGACTTGAGGTCACCAAAAAGCCAGTAAATTGGGTAATTGCTATGTCTGTTCTTGCTGCTTGTAAACATGATCCTCTTCATGTGTACAAGATACTGCACTTATTTTGCAAGCTTCAACTCTGCTGTTGTAATAAAAACAATTCACTGTGTAAGTCCCGCTTGCTTCAACCTTAACCAATTGTTTAATCTATTTCACTCTTCAATCACAACACAGAGTCCTTGCCCTAAAATTTATGAAATGCACCTTACTTTCCTTTTTTGGTTGGGATATACACTCACCTAAAGGATTATTAGGAACACCATACAAATACTGTGTTTGACCCCCTTTGGCGTTCAGAACTGCCTTAATTCTACGTGGCATTAATTCAAAAAGGTGCTGAAAGCATTCTTTAGAAATGTTGGCCCATATTGATAGGATAGCATCTTGCAGTTGATGGAGGGATTTGTGGGATGCACATCCAGGGCACGAAGCTCCCGTTCCACCACATCCCAAAGATGCTCTATTGGGTTGAGATCTGGTGACTGTGGGGGCCATTTTAGTACAGTGAACTCATTGTCATGTTCAAGAAACCAATTTAAAATGATTCGAGCTTTGTGACATGCTGCATTATCGTGCTGGAAGTAGCCCTCAGAGGATTGGTACATGGTGGTCATAAAGGCATGGACATGGTCAGAAACAATGCTCAGGTAGGCCGTGGCTTTAAACGATGCACAATTGGCACTAAAGGGCCTAAAGTGTGCCAAGAAAACATCCCCCACACCATTACACCAACACCAGCAGCCTGCACAGTGGTAACTAGGCATGATGGATCCATGTTCTCATTCTGTTTACACCAAAGTCTGACTCTACCATCTGAATGTCTCAACAGAAATCGAGACTCATCAGACCAGGCAACGTTTTGTCAGTCTTCAACTGTCCAATTTTGGTGAGCTTGTGCAAATTGTAGCCTCTTTTTCCTATTTGTATTGGAGATGAGTGGTACCCGGTGGGGTCTTTTGCTGTTGTAGCCCATCCGCCTCAAGGTTGTGTGTTGTGGCTGGCTTCACAAATGCTTTGCTGCATACCTCAGTTGTAACGAGTGGTTATTTCAATCAAAGTTGCTCTTTTATCAGCTTGAATCAGTCGGCCCATTCTCCTCTGACCTCTAGCATCAACTAGACCTTTAAATGCAAGTCATTTTCACCCACAGGACTGCCGCATACTGGATGTTTTTCCCTTGTCACAACATGCTTTGTAAACCCTAGAAATGATTGTGCATGAAAATCACAGTAACTGAGCAGATGAAATACTCAGACCGGCCCGTCTGACACCAACAACCATGCCACGCTCAAAATTGCTTAAATCACCTTTCTTTCCCATTCTGACATTCAGTTTGGAGTTCAGGAGATTGTTTTGACCAGGACCACACCCCTAAATGCATTGAAGCAACTGCCATGTGATTGGTTGATTAGATAATTGCATTCATGAGAAATTGAAAAGGTGTTCCTAATAATCCTTTAGGTGAGTGTATACAAATTCATATGTACTCCTACAGGGTCAGTGACAATTTACACAATGACTGTCATTATACAATTTCTATCATCAAATGGCCCTGAATGAAGACTATTTATAGAGCTTTCCAACAATATATAATCTGTGGGAAAGTTAGTGAAAAATTCCAAGTTAAAGGGAAACCAGGCAAGTCTGCGTAATATTTCTCTACGAGCTCCCCCTAAGTCCATCCAAAAATGAAAATTATGTCATCATTTTCTCACCATTTTCTGTCATCATTTGCTTACTATCATTTATGCTTACTATCATTTATGCTTACTATCATTTCTTTTGTGTAGTAATTCATACAGGTTTAGAACAACATGAGGATGAGAAAATGATGACAGAATTGCATTTTAAATGACAACTTTGATGCATTTTTAAATGACATGATTCTGTGTTTGTGTTTATTATATGTGCAGCGGATTGGGAGGTCTGTTTATTCTCTGATGGTCAGACAAACTCACAATGTGCATCAACAGCACAACGAATTCAACCAACACCAGGTTACCAGCTCACCGTAAAAGACCTGCTGCTCTCTAGCATTGGAGAAACAGTGAGTAATGAGCATGAATGTGTGGGTGTGAAAGTAGAAACAGAGAGGAAGAGATGTGTAAAATATATATAGAAATAAAGTTTTAATTATGAGTCTCATCTGTCTTACTCTGACATTCTGAGATGGGTGTGATATCCACAGTGATGTTAATGTCAGCCGGCTGGAGGAGCCGTGGAAAGGTCAGATATTGGACAATAGGACAAGCTGAGATATTAAGAGATAAATTGACAGCAAAGAAAATGAGAGAAATAAAGAGGATTGAGAACTAACTGAACCTTCTGCATTACCCACCTAAATGGCATTTTAAGCATCACACTGTAGATTCATTTTAATGTTTTGACCTTAATGTAAAGCAGAATAGCATAATGCTTTCTAGAGAAGACAATCCCAGAATGCATTGCGACAGGTGAAAAAAAATTGACTAATGAGAAATGTTATGTAAGGAATAATTGACGACGGACCGTTGAATTATAAGAAAAAAACCAAGGTGGTAATGTGCGTGTGTGTGTGACGGATGTCAGCGTCAACGCTCCCGGTACTTCCCATTCACCCGAGTTCTGACTACATTCCCCATCATGCACTGTGACCCGCTGATTACACATCAGCTGTAGCGTATCAGCGGGTCTATTTAACCTGGGACTCTGCCACCTGAACTTTGCGAAGTCTTGTTTGCCCTGCAGCATTTCTGAGCGTTTTTCCTTGTGTATACCCGTGTTTGATTTCCTGGTGTTATTTTGGACTGTCTCTTGGTTTATTGATTATTGCCGCCTGCCCCGATCTTGGACTGGATTACTATTACGACTGCTTTCTGCCTGCCCCGATCTTGGACTGGATTACTATTACGACTGCTTTCTGCCTGCCCCGATCTTGGACTGAATTACGTTTACGAGTGATAGCCGCCTGCCCCGAACCTGGTCTGTTATATGTTTATGCTTACTTGGATGTGCCCTCTGTTTACTACTGTTTGCTGTTTTATACATCAATAAAGAGTTGCAAATGGAACCTAACCTGTCAGTCTCGTCACAGAAGACTTCGCCACCACAGGCTCCAGCAATCGTGGCACAGATTTCAGGCGAGCTGTCCACACAAGCAAACATCCTGGCGGCTCATCAACATCAGTTAGTTCGGCTAACATCTCTCACAGAGGAATTAGTTCGCTCTGTGCAGAGCTTAGCAACATCAGCTAACACTGCCGCTACACCAGTTCCCACGCCACCTCCTCCTCGACCTCTAGCCACGCCCCCGGCTTCAGTGACACCCCGTCTGGCATTCCCTGAGAAATTTGATGGCACCCCTGACCGATGTAAAGGCTTCCTCATGCAGTGTGAGCTTTTCATCGCTCAGCAACCCAATGTATACAACTCGGAGGTTAGTAAGATCTCATTGATGTGTTCATTGCTTACTGGGAGAGCATTGGAGTGGGCTACGGCATTATGGGCAGCTGGAACCTTTAACCAATATACCTTTGAGTTTAAGAGCACCATGAGAGCTGTGTTTGAACACCCAGCAGGAGGTCGAGACCCAGGTGAACAATTACTTACCCTTAGACAAGGGCGCCGCTCAGCGGTTGAATACGCCCTAACCTTCCGCACTCTGGCCGCACAGACCAATTGGGTGGAGGATACGTTGAAGACATTGTTTCGCCAAGGTCTAAGTCAAGAGTTACAGTCCGAGTTAGCCTGCCGAGACGAAGGGAAGAGTTTTGATGAATTCGTCAAGCTTTCCATTCGAGTGGATAATCTAGTACGCAGTCGCAGACCAGTCCGAGTATTTGAGACTCACTCAACTCCCTCAATGCCCGCACCCGATTCGAGTGAACCCATGCAAGTGGGTAGAACACGCCTTACGGCGGATGAGAGAGAACGCCGCTTTCGTCAACGTTTGTGTTTGTATTGTGGTGAAGCTGGTCATGTTCTCGCTGTCTGTCCCTCACGACCAGCCCAAACACGCCTTGGACGGGTGAGTGCATCTATACCATCAGCTACATTTGAATGTATGGAGGTTTCTGTTACGTTGTCATGGCAACAATCTAATCTCAATACCAAAGCTTTACTTGATTCCGGGGCTGCGGGAAACTTTATTGATGCGGGTTTAGTGAAGTCTCATGGCATCTCAGTAACCCCTTGTGTACCCCCTCTTTCCATCGCAGCGTTAGACGGACGACCATTGGGCACTGGTCACGTCACGCATATCACTCAAAGCATCACACTTGTCACCGAACACGACCATACGGAAGAGATCGTCTTCTACGTCATTTCATCTCCTCACAACCCTGTCATTTTGGGCTTTCCCTGGCTGCATTTACATAATCCGCTCGTTTCTTGGAAAGAGAAGAGCATCCTGAGTTGGAGTGATGACTGTGTTAAATCTTGTTTAAGTAAGTCACCTGAATTATCTGTGTGTACATCACAAATTAACCCCGTACCCAGTTTACCTGACAATGTTCCCCACGAGTATTCCGATCTAGCCATCGCATTCAGCAAGACCAAAGCTATCCAGTTACCCCCTCATCGATCCAGTGACTGTGCTATTGAGCTATTACCTGACGCAGTACCACCTAGGGGACGCATTTTCCCCCTATCTGAACCAGAACAACAAGCCATGAAGAAGTACATTGCAGAGGAGCTTGAGAAGGGCTTCATACGCCATTCAACTTCACCAGCATCCGCAGGGTTTTTCTTTGTGGGCAAGAAGGACGGCAGTCTACGACCCTGCATTGATTATCGAGGTCTGAACGACATCACTGTGAAATTCCGCTATCCATTACCCCTAGTACCAGCTGCTCTGGAACAACTACGTAGCGCCAAGATCTACAGCAAGCTGGACCTCCGTAGCGCTTACAATTTGATTCGAATTCGTGAAGGGGATGAATGGAAGACAGCGTTCTCCACCAGTGATGGTCACTACGAATATTTGGTGATGCCCTTCGGTCTATCTGTCAGTCCATCAGTGTTCCAGTCCTTTATTAATGATGTGTTCCGGGACATGCTCAACCGGTTTGTAATAGTGTACATTGATGACATCTTAATTTACTCTGATTCTCCAGAACAACACGTTGCCCATGTCAGAACAGTCCTCCAACGCCTCATTGAACACCAGCTCTATGTGAAAGCAGAGAAATGTGAATTCCATCAGACATCTACGTCCTTCCTGGGGTATATCATAAGTCCAGACGGGGTGGCTATGGATGAGAAGAAGGTGGAGTCAGTTCTGCAGTGGCCCAGACCAACTACGGTAAAGGAACTTCAAAGGTTTCTGGGGTTTGCGAACTTTTACAGAAGATTTATCAAGAATTTCAGTATGATTGCAGCACCTTTAACTTCACTTGTGCACAAGTCTAACCACAAGCTCTCATTGAACTCGGAAGCCAAAGCTGCATTTAGTGATCTCAAGACTCGCTTTACCTCAGCCCCCATCCTGCATCATCCAGATCCAGAGGTACCCTTCATAGTCGAGGTGGATGCCTCGAACTCCGGTGTGGGCGCTGTATTATCACAGAGGCAAGGTAACCCAAGCAAAGTTTATCCCTGTGCTTTCTATTCCAGAAAGCTGAATTCTGCTGAACGAAATTATGACGTTGGCAATCGAGAGCTCTTGGCCATGAAGGCGGCTTTGGAGGAATGGCGGCATTGGCTTGAGGGCGCCAAACACCCCTTTCTGATGCTCACAGACCATCGCAACCTGGAGTACTTACAATCTGCTAAACGTCTCAATACCCGGCAGGCAAGGTGGGCTCTGTTTTTTACTAGATTTCAGTTCACCATCACATACCGACCTGGGTCCAAGAACACCAAATGACGAATTTTTGACTCGTCACCCCAACCTGTCTGTTCTGAGCCCATCATCCCACCCTCCCTCATTGTAGCTACTGTTCAGTGGAATGTGATGCAAGAGATAAACCAGCTCAATAATGCTAACCCACCACCAGCGGAATGCCCTGCAGACCGTACTTACGTTCCTCCATCTCACAGGAAGCAGGTCATCCAATGGGTACATACATCTCTCTCTTCTGGACACCCGGGCATTAACTCGACACTGGTGATGCTGAAGAACAAGTTTTGGTGGCAGTCCATGTTACCTGATGTCAGCGCGGTGGTGAATGCTTGTACGGTTTGCGCAGCCAGTAAGACCCCACATCAGAACCCAGCTGGTCTTCTCCAACCCCTTGTAATTCCACAGAGACCATGGTCCCACATAGCGGTGGATTTTGTAACAGATCTGCCTAGGTCTGATGGTAACACAGTGGTACTTTCTGTCATAGATTGTTTTTCTAAAGCATGTCGTTTTATTCCTCTACCCAAGCTACCATCCGCCATGGAAACCGCTGAACAGTTACTGCACTGTGTGTTCCGGTATTACGGTCTGCCTGAGGACATCGTATCTGACCGGGGTCTGCAATTCACGTCCAAGGTATGGAAAGCATTCTTCAAAGCTCTAAACATCAACATCAGTCTCACTTCCGGGTATCATCCACAATCCAATGGGCAAGTTGAACGTCTTAATCAAGAATTAACCAAGTTTCTCAGAATTTACTGTCATAAGAATCAGCATGACTGGTGTCACTTCCTACCTTGGGCGGAATATGCACAGAATGCCTTGAAGAAGACCTCCACGGGTCTCACTCCTTTCCAATGTGTCCTTGGATACCAACCGCCCATCTTTCCCTGGGATGAGGAACTCGCAGACATCCCGGCCATTGACGCTTGGTTTACCCGAAGTCAGGAAACTTGGCAACAAGCTCACGTTCATCTGTCTCGAGCCATTAAAAAGGTCAAAGAAAAGGCGGATCGCCATAGAACCTCAGAACCCCACTACGAACCGGGTCAGCTGGTTTGGCTCTCGTCCAGAGACCTGAAACTTCGTCTCCCCTGCAAAAAGTTGAGTCCCAGGTATGTTGGTCCATTTAAAATTGTCAAGCAAGTTAATCCTGTGTCCTATCGTCTTGATCTCCCCCCTAATTACCGTATCTCTCCCACTTTCCATGTTTCCCTGCTCAAACCCGCTGAGGACCCGAGAGCGGCTGTAGACTCCGGAGGATCTGGGCCCCCTCCCATTATGGTGGACGGCGAGGAGGCCTATCTGGTCAGCGAGCTGCTGGACTCCAGACGACAGGGCTCCAATCTACAGTACCTCGTCAACTGGGAGGGGTATGGTCCCGAGGAGAGGTCATGGGAAAACGCAAACAACATCTTGGATCCCAACCTCATTCATGAGTTTCATAGACTACACCCAGACAAACCTGCCCCTCGTCCCCGAGGTCGTCCTCGAAAGAACACTTCCCGCGTCTGGAGCCGCTCGCAGGGGGTGGGGGCTCTGTGACGGATGTCAGCGTCAACGCTACCGGTACTTCCCATTCACCCGAGTTCTGACTACATTCCCCATCATGCACTGTGACCCGCTGATTACACATCAGCTGTAGCGTATCAGCGGGTCTATTTAACCTGGGACTCTGCCACCTGAACTTTGCGAAGTCTTGTTTGCCCTGCAGCATTTCTGAGCGTTTTTCCTTGTGTATACCCGTGTTTGATTTCCTGGTGTTATTTTGGACTGTCTCTTGGTTTATTGATTATTGCCGCCTGCCCCGATCTTGGACTGGATTACTATTACGACTGCTTTCTGCCTGCCCCGATCTTGGACTGGATTACTATTACGACTGCTTTCTGCCTGCCCCGATCTTGGACTGAATTACGTTTACGAGTGATAGCCGCCTGCCCCGAACCTGGTCTGTTATATGTTTGTGCTTACTTGGATGTGCCCTCTGTTTAATACTGTTTGCTGTTTTATACATCAATAAAGAGTTGCAAATGGAACCTAACCTGTCAGTCTCGTCACAGTGTGTGCATTATTTTCGAATAATTCAAAGGACCGGAGTCAATTATTCCGCTTATACCACGTTTACCAAAGACATTGCACTGGTGCCTATTTTTAAGACATTTAACAAGGTGTATGGTTTACAAAAAAATAATAAACATCCAAGGAACATTCTCAACCAATCAGAAAAAAGTATTCAACAGACCCGTGGTATAAAATAAAAATAATATCTACTCTACATGGACTTTGTTGATATGCGAGAGTCTACCGAAAGTTAAGTTTGGGCCACAAAAGCTGTTTTGTTTATGTTGTTGCTGTCGAACCATGTTAAGGTAGTGTGCACACCAAAGCGTTTAAGCCGGTGTCTGGCGTATTTGTTCAATTTTGTCCGCGCTGAGCACCAAAGTTAAAAAGTTTTCATTTGACAATGTCACTTTTCACTCAGTCGTCCAATCATAGTGGAGGAGGGGCTGGACAAATATCACAACAACCATCCCAAACATCTGTCAATGACTGATAAACAAAGCAGAAGTATCAAAGCGCTCAGCTGAAAAAAGCTGGCAAGAGCCTACAGTCCCCGTTTAAACGCCTTGGCGTGCACGCCCCCTGAATTCAGACTTTACTGTACCAAAATGTATTTGTGCAGCCATCGTAATGTTTATTTGTCTGTGTTTCCAGTCCAAACCATCTGACCAGCAATCTCAACAAGAGCTGATTCTCAACGAGGACGAGAGGAAACTTTTAGCCAAAGAAGGAGTCTCTCTTTCCAGTCAACTGCCTCTTAACAAGGTAAAAACACACACTACAGACCACTACAGATTTTAATGATCTAAGCGCATGGTCTAAAGTGCATGGTGCAGTTGTATTTAGGGCGTGTCCGAATCCACTTTTGCTAGTTAAGCAACGGGAAAAATGGTTGTACATATTCTCTTAATGAGTCATGGGTGTGTTTTGGGCGTAATGTGTAATAAACCAAGAATCTCATCTCCCATTCCTTTTAAAGCCAGTTGCAAAGACTTAACATATCTGCATTCAAATAGGCGTGTGTGTAATAAGCAGATATGCGTGATGTGGTGCATATTACTAAAGGGGACATTTCACAAGACTTATTTAAAGCAACACTATGTAGTTTTTTTACCTTTAAATAATGTCTCTAAAATTATTTCAGTGATAGAACAACTTTTAACTGGACAAATTGTACTGTTGCTTAAACCTGAGCAGCCTCCTAGCTGCTACAAGCACACTCTGAAAGTGGCGGTGGAGGGTAGGAAACACAGCCCTGCCCCTCCCCCTGCCTGCAGAAGAGTGTCTGATACCAGGCACTGTTGCGCTTTTCAACCACATGGGGGAGCTGTAAGTCATTTTTACATGGAAACTACGTAGTGTTGCTTTAAGATGTGAGCAAAAATGTGCCGTTTTGGATGTGTCCTTTAAAATGCAAATGAGCTGATCTCTGCACTAAATCATTGCCGTGGTTGGATAGTGCATTAAGGGGAGGTATTTTCCCCTTCTGACATCACAAGGGGAGCCAAATTTCAATGACCCTTTTTTTCACATGCAGAGAATTGTTTACCCAAACTAAGTTACTGGGTTGAACTTTTTCAGATTTTCTAAGTTGCTAAAAGCACTGGGGAGCCAATTATAGCACTTAAACATAAAAGTCTGATTTTCATGATATGTTCTCTTTAAATAAATAACAAAATATTGATGTCTGATTTAGCCTCTGGCAATAAACATGGAGGTTATGAAGAGGTGGCGTCTCAATCTTGAGGGAGCAAATTACAACATTTGCATCTTTTATAGCTCAGTATTAGGTTTCAACATTGTCACAAATGTTCCTTTTAAACTCATTAGGCCCTTTCATCGCAAGTGTTTTGGTTTTAGCCTGATGCAATTATCATTTTCACGTCCATGGCCATGTTGTTTAAATAGCAAATGCACCCATCTGTTCGCCGGGGGAGAGGCTGTTGAGGAGAATGATTAAAGGAAGTTTTTGTCAAAGCAACATCTCCCCTTATCTTAAAAACATGGATTTTTTGCTTTCTTCACATGTCAAAGATAACATCCGTAATCAAGTGGATTTTATTTAAATTCCCATCGCATCTGCTTCAGACCTTCGACAAGATTTGGTTATAAAATAGATGAAATTCAACCTTGGGATTTTAACTTGCTCTTCTGTCATGCTTTGACCAGTATGAAGAAAAGATTCTTAAGAAGATTCGGAGGAAAATCAGGAACAAGCAGTCGGCACAGGAAAGTCGGAAGAAGAAAAAGGAATATGTTGATGGACTTGAGGAAAGGTGAGTAAAACTGTGTGGTCCAATTGTATATCGCTCTCTTAATAAAAATATTTAGTGTTGATTGCTGAACCAGGGTCTTTCTGCAGCCCAATTCTTAGACATTGCCCAAAGGTTTCAGTTCCCAGGGAACACACATACTAATGTATAGCTCGAATGCTATGATACTTCAAATCAAGCCACTTCCATTTTGATTGAAATGGAAAAGTTTATGGGTTCAAATCCTAGGGAACACACACAATGATAATATGTTTACAGTTCCATGAATGCACTGTAAGTTTTTTTTAATAAAAACATTAACCAAATGCATAAATGTAATGTTCTAGCAACCACTTACAAAAGCAATGTAGTACTCTATGGCAGTGGTTTTCAAACTGGGGGCAGGACCCCCAGGGGGGCCGCGAGATGGTGCCAGGGGGGCCCCAGTTTTATGACATTTTATGAAATACATTAATTTATCATGAATTCTGTGTAATTAAACCTAAAAAATAAAGGCTACTAACCAAAAGCACTACTTTTTTGTATAATTTAATTTTTTTATTTATTAAAATGTTGAGTTTTAGAACAGTTTTTTGTAACAAATTTTCTTTGGGGGGCCACGAAGGAATGCACCGTACACAAGAAAAAGTTTGGAAACCACTGCTCTATGGGTTAATACCAGTGTTTAAAATGGTTATGGGGGTCCTCTAGCTAAGCCCCCCCACTGCACGTGTGTCCGATGAAACCGTCTATAGCAATAGATGCTGGAATGGTGTGAAGAATAAATAAAAAAAGAAAAATTTACAAATTCTTACAAAGTATGTTGTCTCCCAAAAATATGTGTCCTTTTATTTGTTACATCCATAACTTATGCAAGTTTCCTTTTTCTTAAATAGAAAACATGAGTATGGCTGATATAATTTTTATTTCTTTACTCTTTACTATTGTTAGGGTTTGGGAAAATATAAACAGATGGTTCAATATATTTGTGCATTTTCTGAGAAATGATATTTCAAGTTTTCACTGCAAATGTCACATCTATAATGCACTAACCTCACATACCCTGTTACTGGCACAAATAAAGAGAGGTAGAGTCTGACTGAATGAATATTACATCAAAGTAAAACACATTATTAGGAGTAAATCTGGAGAAGTTGAAATTGAGGTCGAAAGTCATTAAAAAATCCAGGCTTGGACTAATCTTAGCCTGTGATCAAAGCAATAAAATATCCCTTGATTTAGAACACACTAACACACAAAATTCAGGCTTGAAATTGGCTTTTAGAAAAAAAAAAACGCTGTGTCTATCTGTCAGAAGGACAAATTCATTTCACAGAGAGAAGTTCATACATCATCCAATCAGTGAAAGTGCCACAGTCATTTGCTGTATTTTGTTCATACGGTTCTGATAGGTCACATGGACGTACACATAGTGTGTAACACTAACAGACATCAGCAGGAACAAACCATTACAAAAAACAAAAAATGTCACACATTTACGTCTTCTTATGCATCTCTAGAGAAATTACATGCAAGCATCTCTTTCTTTTTTATCAGTTGACCAAAACGTGCAGCTGAACATGATTTAACGGCTAAGCTGATAAATTATTTTTTACTTGTTTAATTTAGTGTTTACTAGTGACTTGTGTTTGTAGGTTAAATTGATAATTGTGATTAATTATGCAGTTTTATCTCGTCTAGGATGTCTGCATGCAGCCAACAGAATCTGGATCTACACAAAAAAGTCCTACAGCTGGAAAAGACAAACATGTACGTCTAGTTTACAGTATACTATCAGATACAACCTGCTCAGACATGGCTTTACTGTATATATATACCTATGTTCAGTTTAATTCAGCACACTATTTTTATAATCAAATTACTAAAGCTGAAAAGTGACTCGCATTACTTTAAAAAAGTAACTAAAATATTAATGCATACATTTATAAAATAATGCATTACTTTACTCGTTACTTTAGAAAAGTAATATTACTAAGCATGTTACTTGTAATGCGTTACCCAGTTAGACACAAGGAGGAGGACCAAATTAAAACTTAAAACCACACAAAACGATGCAATGACCACATGTATTGAGTACCAATCTCTCTCTCTCTCAGGTCTCTGATGGAGCAGTTACGTCGACTGCAAGCTCTAGTGATGAACAACTACAGTAAACCGGCTCAAACTGGCACCTGCATCCTGGTTAGTTGACAATACAGAGCTTTGATCTAACAAAGACAGACAGACATACAGACAGACAGAGCTGTGAATGAGTCAAACATATCAAAGAAAATATTCAAAGCGAAGAGCTGGACAAAACAGAAAAGAGTTGCATGTACAAAATGAAATAAATGAAATCTGTAGTGACACATCAACTGGGGAAAATAGATTATTCAGTGGTGTCATCAGAATGGATAAAAACCTCAATTCATCATTTCCTTTTATTACATCATTATATCTACATATATATGAAGAGTTTGGTTCCAAAACGCAATAAATCCATTTGGATTAATTTGGGTAAAAATGTGTTTTCTGTACCCAGAAAGTGACAATGTTAAAGTTCAACACTATTGGATCTGCCCAGAGTCACTCAGGATCTGCCAGCCGATCGCTAACGTGTGGTCGTGACGTATATCATGCGCCGACCACACGTTAGCGATTGGCTATAGCAGATTATCGTTCTCAGCCACTCCCTCTGTTCAAGATTTCTTGAAACGCTAGAATAGATCGAAATCCCATACGTAGCACTGAAGGAAAATTAAATTGAGCGCAAGTGCGTAGGAGGGCGCCGCCAGGCTAGGAGTTTATTGCGGTTTGGAAAAAAGAGAAAAGATGACAGAATAACACGTGTACCTTTGAAGTATGCACCCTATAAGTACAAAGATGTACCTTTTTAAATGTTACCACCCCAGTGACCGCTTCTCTGTACCTTTATTTCTGAAAGGATATACAACCCCAAATCAAAAAAGTTGGGACACTGTAGAAATTGTGAGTAATAAAAAAGGAAAGGAATAATTTACAAATCTCATGAACTTATATTTTATTCACAATAGAATATAGATAACATATCAAATGTTGAAAGCGAGACATTTTGAAATGTCATGCCAAATATTGGCTCAATTTGGATTTTATGAGAGCTACACATTCCCAAAAAGTTGGGACATTAAATGTACATATAAGGAACAGCTGGAGGAGGACCAATGTTTATGAATAGGAATGTTGTCCCATTCTTGTCTAATACAGGCTTATAGTTGCTCAACTGTCTTAGGTCTTCTTTGTCGCATCTTCCTCTTTATGATGCATCAAATGTTTTCTATGGGTTAAAGATCTGGACTGGCGGCTGGCCATTTCAGTACCCGGATCCTTCTTCTACGCAGTCTTGACATTGTAATTGATGCAGTATGTGTCCTGGCATTGTCATGTTGGAAAATGCAAGGTCTTCCCTGAAAGAGACAACGTCTGAATGGGATCATATGTTGCTCTGAAACTTGGATAAACCTTTCAGCATTGATGGCGCCTTTCCAGATGTGTAAGCTGCCAATGCCACATGCACTCATGCAACCCCAAACCATCAGGGATGCAGATTTCTGAAATGAGCGCTAATAACAACTTGGGATGTCCTTGTCCTCTTTAGTCCGCATGAAATGGCGTCCCAGTTTTCCAAAGAGATCTTCAAATTTTGATTTGTCTGACCACAGAACAGTTTTCCACTTTGCCAAAGTCCATTTTAAAGAGCCTTGGCCCAAAGAAAACGCTTTTTGGTGAATTGGTGATTCTCTGCCCATCTTGACTTCTGACAGACACTCCCACCCTGACAGGCTTTTTTATAACCAATCATGTTGAACTGACCTAATAAGTTGCAAATTGGTCCTCCAGCATTTCTTATATGTACATTTAAATTTTCTGGCCTCTTATTGCTACCTGTCCCAACTTTTTGGAATGTGAAGCTCTCATGAAATCCAAAATGAGCCAATATTTGGCATGACATTTCAAAATGTCTCACTTTCTACATTTGATATGTTTTTTATATTCTATTGTGAATAAAATATAAGTTTATGAGATTAGTAAATTATTCCATTCCTTTTTTCTACAGTGAAAGTTCTACAGTGTCCCAACTTTTTCTGATTTGGGGTTGTACATTGATTTTTTCTACATCTACATGAAACACTTTTGTGAGTCTGAGCTGTAGAGATAAAACAGAACAGAAAGAGGACAAGACTGATATGTTGTAATGAAAGTACTGATTGAAGTAAGCTGACCTATATATTCAGAGAGCTTTTTATTGTGTTTCAGGTACTGGTTCTCTCTTTCTCTCTCATTGTGATGCCAAACCTTCATCCTGGTTTTCACAGGAGGAGCACGAACCACAGGGACTTCAGCACTGCCAAAGGTTAATGCACCATTCAGCTGAATGAGCTCTCAAAATCAATATAATATACTGTTTGAAAAAAAAATAGTTAAAAATGGTCTCCAATTGCACTGGGGCAGTGCCATTTCAAAAAGTACAGCTTTTCACATTAAGAGTTCATATTAGCATCTCAAAGGCACACACTGATACCAAATATATAAACCTTGGGACCATTTTTATCATAATAACAGATTTTATACACATATCTGACTTTTCTGTGCATTTGATATTCCATTAATTTCATGTTTTTTTGTCTTTGTAAATGTCATGCACACTTTTTACAATACAATTAATTTCTGATGGATAACATGATCTCTGTTGACGTACAAGCCGCTGCAATTTATTAAATGAGACTTACAATACAGACTTATACACAGTAAGGTCTTACAAAGGCCTGACCTGATTTACTTTAGGTTTTGTTGACCAGTGTAAAGTGTTAAAGACTGTGGCACTGAAGTGAACAGATTTATGGCGTGTTCTCAAACTCTTGTGTACTTGAGCAATGACAATAATCAGGAAGCAGTAGGGTCACAGATGTCAGTCATTATAGACTAAACGCTCTTCACAAACCTGCGCACCCCTGCCTGCATTCATTTTTCATGAATGAGCCTTTTTCAATGGTCTTTGGTTTAATAGCTGACAATGTTCGGATCATTTTGTGCTATATGTGTCATATCACAAGATGACGCACAACAGACACTATTCAAAAAGTAAATTTGGCTCGTCTTTTCAGAGCATTTTTAAAAATAGAAAACTCAATTTTAATTAAAACTAATGGAAGCTCTTAGAAACGTCTTAAAAACATCTAAATTGTAAAAAGTAAAAGTCGGATCAACTTAAAAATATATTATTAATTGGTAACGTCTAAAATCTCAAGTTTCACTTAAGTCTTTCCCCGTCATTGATGAGTAATCAATTAAGAAAAAAACATTTGCATAAAAAACATGTTTCTGAAGATTTTTTATGTTAACCTGCAATACCGTGATTATCTACTTATCCAATTTATGAAAAACTGAAGCCAAAATGTTATGTACTCATTTTAAACTCTGTGTATGTTTTTGATAATCATTTTTAATCTGATATCTAACAAAATTCCTTCACAAAAATGCAATTATTTTAGCTTTTTGCTAAAAAATATTTTTAAAGAAAAATAACCAATTTTAAGAGTTTATAAGCAGAAAAAAAAATATATATAGATAGAATGAAACGGTTTCCCCCGTTTTGTTTGTTTTTATTGTTTGTTTGAAAGCAGAGGGTCTGTTCTTTCATTTGATATATTTGTATATTAATATATTTTGAGAAGATATTTTACTGGAAGGCATTTTGTAAAACTTTAGTAAAAATCACAAAAAATGCTGTCGGGCAACTTTTTAAAAATGGTTGGTGGGGAATGAGTTAGGTGAAAATTTAAGGTGAAAAACAAAAAATTATTATTAATTTAACATTTAAAATCTCAAGTTTCATTTAAGTCTTTCTCTGTCATTGACAAGTTATCTCTTTAATTAAGAAAAAAACATTCGCATAAAAAAATTAGTTTTTGAAGTATTTTTATGTTAATCTGCAATACCGCGATTATCCACATACCCAATTGAAAAACTGAAGCAAAAAGTTATTTACTAATTTTAAACTCTGTGTATGTTTTGATAATCGTTCTGAATCTGATCTCTAACAAAATTCTTCACAAAAATGCAATTATTTCAGCTTTTTGCTAAAAAAATATTTTTTAAAGAAAAAATACCCATATTTAAGAGTTTATAAGCAGAGAAAAAAATATAGATAGCATGAAACCGTTTTCTCCCACTTTTTGTTTGTTTGAAAGCAGAGGGTCTGTTATTTTATTTGATATATTTGTATGTTTATATATTTTTAGAAGAAGGCATTTTGTGAAATTTTTAAAAATCACAAAAAATGGCTGGCGGGGAATGAGTTAAGTGAAAATTTAAGGTAAAAAACAGATAAAAAAACAGTTGGTAACACCTTAAATATTTCAACATTTTTAAATGGAATTTTTTAATTAAGTGAGAAAAAAATTCCAGACTTTTACTTTTTATAGTGTACAGTACATCTCTCTTATAAAACTACTGTATCTACTGTAAGTGTTAAAGTTTGGAACAACGTAGCAAACCATTTATATAAATCAATCATCTTTAAGAAAGTAAAAGTTGGATCAACTTAAAAAATTACTTCAATTGGTAATGCCTTAAAATAATAGTAATACATTTTTTATTTATCTCTGCTGCAGACACGTCGAAGGGGTTTAGGATAAAAGAGACGCTCGTGTTTCCCAGATACTCACATAATCTCATGTGTAATCAGAGTTTATTGTCGAGTTATTGTCTTGCGTGTATTTTGTGAACGTTTCTTTTATCATGAACCCTTTCGACGCGTGTGCAGCAGGCACTTATTTTGACATGACGCATGATGCACATGGTTTACATGATGCAACCAACACATTTTTTGAATTTGCGTCCCTCGGAAGAGAAGTCACCGGCTGCTACCGTTGCCAAGTGTAGTCATTTAAAAAAAAATCACCTTGAAATGTTCACTTAAAAAGAGAAAATGTTAGTTTATAAAACCTAATTTTGTTTAGGTGTTACCAATTGAAGTAAGTTTGTTCAAATAAGAGCAGCTTTCAATTTTTACAGTGAAGGGGTGCAGCAATATTGTAGCCTGTAATCGATATCGTAGATATAAAAATGTTGTACATCAGCCAATTGTTTGATCAGGGCAGATTGTATCCTGCTTATCAAATTCATTTTCACATTCACAGGATGGTTTTATGTAAAAAACTGTAAATCACACAAAAAATTACCTAGATGTCACAGACATGGTGAGCTATTTCTTAAAAATAAACAAACTCTCCAGTATACCCAAAACAATTTGTATTGGCACAGTATGGTCCTGTATTTATGCACAAGAGCTGATGTAAGCAGTGTTCAAATCTAGAAGGATCTGGGGTGATCTCGGACCACTTATAAGCATTGAAGGACCCCCTTTAAAGCACAAAAGTTAGCTAGGGGACCCCAGATATTGCTAACCAACAGCACTACATTGTATCATTCATATATTTTGTTTAATTCAAATTCTATATTGAGATTGTTCAATGTCATGAATTTTCTTTGGGGGGAGCTTGAAAGGATGCACCCTACACATGGTGCATGCCGAAAAGTTTGAAAACCACCGATATAACTGCAAATAAAAGCATTTATTCTGACATTGCTTTTCCTCAGCTGAATCTGACAGAGATTAAACACGCCGAATATGCAACAGAGAGTCAGACTATGAATGACTGTTTTTACCTCCCTCTTCCCTGCAGTTCAGTCCAGGTCACTTCGCTCTGTAATGGAGGTCTACAGCATGCAGCCTGGCTTTGCGGTCAGCGGCGACGTCGTGATGTCGGCGTCTCCACACACCAACCTTCGACTCAGACCCGAGTATGCTGACATGGAGCCGTTACCTCACAACCACAGCTACGAGGACCACGAGCATCATCATGGCGACCCCATAACCGGTCACGCTGCTACATTGAGCTGGCTATCTCATCCTGAAAAAGACAGGAAGTGATGTCATTGATTAGGCTGTTATTATGATCATCACTGTAGTTTATTCTGCCCAACACCTGCCCTTAGATGGGAGGAGATGGTGTGACTGACATGTTAAGCGACCAATCACAGTCTGCTTCGAGCCATTAAGGGTCAGTTTTATGTTATGCACAATAGGTGTTGTAGTATCTGTGACTGGTCGCAAAGGGGAAAAAGATAAATAAGCTGTGTGCAAATTGGAGTTCAGCCTGTTTAAAAGTAACAAGTACTTATTATTCTGCTACTACAGTAAGTTTCTTTTCGATTGGAAGTTTTTCAGCTCGTTACATTAAGCAACTGCGTATAGGTTTTTGTGATACAATACAAACGCACACTTCGCAAGGTTGCTCCAAATCAAAGCAGTACAATTTTGGCATGTTTGAAACCTTGCACTGCGCATCACAATAAGAGTAAACGCTCCTGCCAAGCATTACTTGTGATAAATTCAAATTGATGCACACACAGCGCCCCTCATTTGTGCAGAATCAAGCTGAACGCAATGTACCGGTGTACAGCAACCCTTAAGACGCCGCCGTACCAGCGTTCGATAATGTGAATCCCAATTTTAAATCCTCAATGTCAGCAAATTCAACCGCTTAACAAACTGGAGGTCTAAACATGATTTGCTTTGCTTTGAATACAAACCGTTGGCATTCACTGATAAAAATCTCAATCTAAGAGTTTGTTTCGATCGCTTGTGCAGAGTATTATGTCTCATACGGTCAAACACGGCTCATGAATTGTAAGTGATGCCTTACAAAATCAGTTTTACTTTTTTTACAACAAACAGCAGTAAATTATGAAATGGTTTTTAGGAAAAAGGCCGTAGTTTGGGCATGCAGGCCTATACCCCTGATTCCTTTGGTACTTGCTCTTTATTCGTAGCCCACCTTTGTGAACCCACAGCTGTTTCCTGACAATTGAATTTAATGCATAATTGGACCCGTTGAGTATGACGCACCTGGTGAAATCAACTACGCAACTGACGCAGGGAAGGGCAAGCGTAGGCGTAGTTGCCTCTCGCTTCAACTGTGTGATGTCTCCTGTCATGTAAAGGGAGTAGATATAGGAATATTAATGGGTCCTGTTTCTGTCAGCTCATGAGGTCAGGTGTTTGCATGAACACATCACCGTACACAAGCAATGCTCATATATAAAGCCCTACAAAATACAGTATAACCATGGACAAAAAGGAGGAGGTTTGTTTTCAATTTTTGTTCAATGCAAATGCTTTTTTTAAAAGAACTTATTGACCTGCTCAGAGGTTTGTAGTTTAAGGTTTGTCTCTTTGCATAAACAGGATAAGTCTTTTAAGTCTGTTATTACTGTAAGTTTTAGTAAAACCGAATTGATTTACAGTTTCAAGGGGACAACTAATTTTTTTCTAGTTTTACAAGCTAACAGAAATTGAATTAATTGTATTTATTTTCATTTAATATGGTTAGGAACAAACTTGATGATGAATTGTTAATTGTGTTCATTTCAGTTAATAAATTATTAAATCTACTTTTGTCTGGCCTTGATGTGAATGTTTCAATACAGTTGTGGGAGATGAAAATTATATCTGTGGTTAATGCTCAATGAGATCAAATTTACAATGTTCAGCACATTGATTTTTTTATAATTAAAGAGCTCTGATGCAAAACCCTCTAAATTTGTCTGGCATGTTTACTTGGAAATGAGTATTTCTGAATGACCTGAGACCAGGATTAAAGGTGCCATAAAATGAACTGTATTTATCTCTGCATAGATGAATAATACGAGCTCTGTGCATGGTAATGACATGTCGTGATCCTCAAACACAATTGTTTCCTCCTCATATAAACCCATAGACTGTAATCGCTCTCTTCTATTGATGAAAAGTGAAGCCGCCAGTGTCCCGATAGGACGCTGACATCTTGGGCCTTGAGTCTGCACAGTAGCGATTTCGGACCAGTCATGCGCAGTAGCGAGTAGGAAGTAAATCTGCGAAATCAAGACCCCGCCCTCGCTCTCGCAGAATGCGCATATCAAACGATATCCCAGCTGTCAATCATGACGTGACACCACCGTTTCTATATCATTAAATAACTAACTAAACACAAACTTATTTTAAAAACAAATATTTGAATTCACATCAGTGTGATAAAAACTACAGTAAATGACAGAAACCAGCTTTGGAAAAAAGATAATTGAAGTGTAATTAATTTTTTTAGTTGGTCTCAAGTCCCATTGAATAACATGGGGAGGCGGGGTTTATGACCTATACTGGGACCAGTCACTGGGGGGCGATCGAGACGTTTTGGCTTCACTTTTCAGGGCTTGTGCGGCACGCTTGTATAAACCTTGTGCATGCGAAATACCGCTGGAAAACAGACCAATCTCAACATAACACCAACTGTGATGTTACAGTCTAGATGTACACCCCAACATTAAATTACACATTAAATTAAGTATAACAATGTTAAAAACAAAGCTGTGATCCTATATGCTAGTTAATGCTTTATGCTAGCGCTTAGGCTGATGTATTAATATTGATGTCACAGTTACGTTTTGCAGATCCATAATGAAAAAAAAAACACAAACTTTCACTCAGAAACGTCCATTAACAATCTCTGAACAATTGATTATTTCTTACAATCTGTATCTTCATCTGATAGAGACTCAAACATAAGATCTGTTTACACACACACAGAGCTACTGAAGGAGCTGCTCTGAGAAACAGCCAATCAGAGCAGAGCTCAACATTATTATTCATGACCCTTCCAAATAAGGTAATAATAGACCATTTCATTCTAAAGGCAAATCCTAGGGTTGTAATGGACATGTAAAACTGTCTCTGGATTATTTTTGCACTTGATTAAGCCTATAAACATTCTGTGTAGATATCAGAGGACTATTTAACAGATTATTTTAATGCATTCTTTGGCACCTTTAAGCGAATTTAAAGTGAAAGTATTTGATGAACGTATAATATGAAAGAAATCGTTTAATTTCATCATAACTTATAACTTATATATCATATCATATAACTATCCTTGCTTTTTCGTTTGCATACCAATAAGTATTCAGATCTGGCAATCCTGACCAAGTTTAAAATGTTAATGTCCACAGCCTTCCAAACTTTTTCTTTTCTGTGGTGTGTTTTTGCAAGAGAGCGGCATATGATAACCATTTATAGTACAACCCCAAATCAGGAAAAGTTGGGACACTGTATAAATTGTGAGTAAAAAAGCAATGGAATAATTTACATGGCCTCTAATTGCTACTTGTCCCAATTCCAAAATGAGCCAATATTTGGCATAAACCTATATTGAATATTCTTAACATTTTTCAGGAAAAAGACACATGCATGGATTAAAATGTGACATAGTGTTCCAGATGCGTTTTATTAGAATAATACATAAAATGAGAATAAAGGAGGACACCATGAGAAGTATGTAGTTTTTTTCCTTTAAATAAACAATTTACAGTAGGGCAGTTTAGAAATGTGAACCCTTCGCGCGATTTGACTGCCAAACGAAACACTTAGGTCCTTCAAATATGGTCAAATAACAAATATGGTCCTTCCCCATGTGACAACACCCCCAGTCTCCCCTATATAAGCTGCGTGAGCGCTCCACGAGCTCACTATGCGCAGCGCAAGAGTAAAAGAGGAGCAGCATCTGGTGACAGTCATTGTTGAGTGGACGTTTTACGCACAGGGGATCTTTAATAGCATGATGCACCAGTTTGAAGGATGCTAAAAATTATATCGCACATGACATCTTGTAGAAATAAGCACTGGTAACGCTGTCGCATCATCAAATTAGTGCGCGTAAAGCCGTGCCATGCATGGAAACGGGAGCTCGTTGGTACCCGGTCAGGCTCCATGCGGACCGGCTCTAGATGAAGGTGGTCTCCTGTCGAACCGGACCGCGGGGGCTCTCCAAAACCTCTCCCTCCGCTGCTGGCTTCAGCTGCTCTCCAAAGAGTCCGCGCCGGAGCTTTACGGCGACAATTCCAACATGGCAATGCGCGTCGTAATCGCGCTCGTCTACCTGATTGTGTGCGCGCTGGGACTCGTCGGAAACCTTTTGGCACTTTACCTGCTGCAGTCCCGCCACAAACTTAAGCAGTCATCCATCAACTGCTTCGTCATGAGTCTGGCCGTGACCGATCTCCAGTTCGTCCTGACGCTGCCTTTCTGGGCCGTGGACACTGCTTTGGATTTCCGATGGCCTTTTGGAAAGGTGATGTGCAAAATCATCAGCTCGGTGACCACCATGAACATGTACGCAAGTGTTTTTTTCTTGACCGCAATGAGCGTTGCGCGCTACTGTTCACTGTCCTCTTCCCTACGGATGCAGAGTCCCAAGACGGCTTCGGTGGAGGTGAAATGGGCCAGTTTGGGCATCTGGGTGGTATCCGTGGTGGCCACCATACCCCATGCGGTGTACTCCACCACAGCGCAGCTATCAGACGACGAACTGTGCCTGGTGCGCTTCTCGGACTCTGGAGGCTGGGACCCGCAGCTGCTGTTGGGTCTTTATCAGACCCAAAAGGTTCTTTTGGGATTCGTTATTCCTCTTATTATCATCTGCGTTTGTTATCTCCTCCTGTTGCGCTTTGTCCTGCGGCGGCGCGTCAGCGGCATTCCCGGGTCAGACAGCGAAAGGGGGCGTCACAAGCGCCGCTCCAAAGTCACCAAATCCGTCACCATTGTGGTACTGTCGTTTTTTCTGTGTTGGCTGCCCAACCAGGCTCTGACCCTTTGGGGGGTGCTTATAAAATTTGATCTGGTACCCTTCAGTAACGCATTCTATAATGCGCAAGCATACGCGTTCCCGATAACCGTGTGCCTTGCGCATACGAACAGCTGCCTGAACCCGGTGCTGTACTGCTTGATCAGACAAGAGTACCGAACCGGCCTTAAGAAATTGCTATTTAGGGCAACTCCATCCATTCGAAACCTGGCCAAACTGGTGTACAGGGGCAAGAAGGTGGCTGAAGCGCCACCTGGAGTGGCTGTGGTACCAATAGAAATTGGGATGTGACTGATAACAGTATGAAGAACATTGAGAACATTTGAAATTTCAAATCAATGCCTATTCTAGCTCTCTTGCAACGTGGATTTGCAAACAGTTTAAACTTACGACATATAGGCTAAACGTCAAATGTTGGAACACACTTTATGGTGACTTTGAGTCTTTGGATGAACATGTTTCCAAAACTGGCATTTTTAGACTATTTGTTTGTTTGTTTAACTGCATGAGCTGGAGTGGATAGCGAGGAAGCCAACTGACGTTTTTATCTAAACAAGAGATAAAATATAATTGTATGATTTTCATACATTACTACATGTTCCTTAAAGTCTATTGACAGTCTGCATGAAGAACCTTTAATATGCTGTGTTGCACAGAAGGTTCTTTGTACAAAAAAACTATAAACACAGACAATAAAGATAAAGAACATAATGATAAAATGTATAGACTGAATGCACTGTAAGTTGCTTTGTATAAAGGTGTCTGCCAAATGCATAAATGTTATTTAAATGTATTTGTAAAGAAAATATCTTTATAATAATAACTTTATTTTTATGAGTGTATGCTTCTCTCTTATCATTAAAAAACACACCACATGGACTATTTATAAAACCATACAAATGCACCTGTAAAAGTAAACGAGTGTTCAAAGCTTGAATCTAGACATTTCAAAATAATCTAACATGTATTTATTTTTTATTCTTCATGCATTATTATTATGGAACATAGTAAAATTCTAATAAAAATACTATGTGTTTCTGGACTGTTGGCAGTGTAAAATTAGGACATGAATAATTGATTAAATATTGCATGGCTATTGAGACCATTCTTAAAACCCTATCATCTTCGCAGTTTTTCCAAATCAGTTTCAGTAAAATGAAAAAGGACACAAATTCAGACCAGATTCATTCGTTCCTTGCACTTTGTGGACCTTAAAGGGACAAAGACAGAATATAAAACATGTTTGCTCATGTGAGGAGGGGGTGTTTTTTTCAAACTGTCCTTGGGTGTTCACTTGACACAAACACAGATGTACAGTATGCATTCAGAGCACAATCTGTACATTACACTGTCTGCTCTCGTGGAGTTTCCATGTGTCAATTTTGAAGACAAAAAATGTTTTTCTATCACTTGTAAATCTTTATTTTAACTGCAGTGCTTGACTTTACTCAGCTGTATTTGGCTCTGTGTAAATAAAAATCTTTCTAAGCAAATCATCCTTTCATCTTTCTTCTATTTTACAATGAGAATATTTTAAAGAAAATGTGTTTGTTCATGAAGTTTCAGGCCCTTTTACTATAAAAAACCTTTTGATAGAAAGGTTCTATTAAAGTTAAGGGTTCTTTATGGAACCATTCTGCAAGATCAAAAACCTTTCAGAAACCTTCATTTTAAAAAGTATAGTTCTATTTAGTTTTACAAATGGCTTTTGGTACACTCTCAGAACAAAAATGTTCATGAAGTTGTCACTGAGGCGGTACCTTTTCAAAAAGTACACTTAAAAGGCAGTGGTTCTCAAACTTTTCAGCATGTGCCCCCCCCCCCCCCCCCCTGTGTACGATGCATGCCTTCCAGTATGTACCATTTAGGTACAGATATGTCTTTGGTACCAATATTTATCTCTGATGTACTAATATAGAAGGATATTTAGGATGGCGTTGAGTATGCAACAACACATTTTTCTTCAAGTCACACTTGAAGAAAGACTACACGTTGTGATATTCATGCTGAAGTGTTGAGACCAAACACACATTACTCAAATCCACACTTTGTTTTAATGTGTATATCAGAGAAGGTGAGTAAATGATATTGTGACAGGAATAGTGTTGTGTGGTATCTCTGGCACTTGATTATAGGTACTGTACAGGCATTCATGCACACGGCATAACAATGTACTGAAACTATTCTGCTTAACCTTCATGATTTCAATACAAATGCATAACCTCTCGTCCTGCGTTTATCACGCTGTACTGTCAGTCTTTGTTAAATTTCATCTCTCGCTCAATGCTCACTGTACAGACAGAGGTCTTGAAGGGCTCTATATTAATTATATTTGTCATCAGTTCTCATTACTGCATCAACTTTGTTTAATCAGTTTCAGATTTTCAACCAGTGAATGAAATGGTGAGAAATATAAAGTACAGCTATCATCTGTGACCTTGTTCGACAATGGTCCTCCAACATACAAAATTTTACAATTATTTAAAGATTATGGGCCCTATTTTAACAATCTAAGCGCATGGTCTAAAGGGCATGGAGCATAGTCTAAATCTATTTCGAAGCATTGATGCACAACACAAGGATGGTTAGATGAAGATGGATGAATGTGTGGATATCTATCTCTAATAGACAGTTATATAAACAATATCCACATTTAGTATATAGACAGATTTTGATTGAATTATTTGTTTTTAACCCTTGTGTGGTGTTCGGGTCTGTGGGACCCGTTTTTAATGTTTACTAACAGAAAAATTATGCAATGAATCATAGTTTCAACCTCAGATTCATTGGCCTTGGCTCATTTTCTATAAAGAACATAGAAATAAACAGCTTTATAATGACTGTACACTGTACACCCCCCCTACACATTTATATTACATATGTGGTGTTCGGGTCCACTGGACCCGGGGTTAATAAGAGAGTAAAAATTGAATGTGCTATGTAACTTCACTCTGTTTTTCTTCTATCTGGGACTGATGTGAGTGCATGAGTGTGTTTGTATATATGTTTGTACATATGTGATGGATCCATGTCAGAGTTTTGTCCTTCTGCACATGCTGTAACAGCGCAAGGATACAACATGTTATATATCAAGCATGAACACTTGTCTGCCCCCACTGTCCCAAACACTTTACCTTCTGTCTAACAGGAACCAATCTACATTTAACCATAATATCCCTTACAAAAAATAACCATGGTTGTATTATAGTAAAAGTGTAGTAATCATGGTAAATGGTGTCTTGATAACCATTTGTAAAACCATGAGTTTACCACAAAACCTATGGTGTGTGCGCGCACGTGTGTGTGTGTGTGTGTGTGTGTGTGTGTGTGTGTGTGTGTGTGTGTGTGTGTGTGTGTGTGTGTGTGTGTGTGTGTGTGTGTGTGTGCGTGAGATAAAGAAAGTAAATAGAGAAGTAGAAATAGAGAAAGTAAAAATTATATCCAAGAATTTTTATCATTTTAGGTTGTAGCCAATAGCAACACATTGTACTGCAGTGTGTGTGGACATAAGATGGACAGGAAGACACAGTATACGTCTATAAAATGCAAGAAATGCATATGCAACACAGCTACATGGTAAAAAAAATTGCTTCTTATGTGTTGTGTAGGCTGGCATGAACAGGTTATGTGTTCAATGTGGATGATATGTTATGATATGGCATCTTTCCAGATGGGGCTTGTGCTATGTAAACTGACACAAATGTGTACAATTTCAAACTTAGTTCAAAGAATTAAACATCAAAGTGATGAAAAACGTATTTGAGATGAAAAAGTGATTAATACTTATTTAAGATAAACATGTTTTTCCCCAATATCTGGGGGAGAATAGAATTTTCTTCTCTTATTTCATATTATCACAAAAACGAATAGCACTTTAATCTATAAATAGTCCTCTACTAGTGGTAAATGACAAATATTAACCATATATTCTGTTTATTTTACTTGCAATAAGGCTAAAGTAAACATCTGTAAACAGTTATACATAAATTTGTATGACTGCATTGTTTTAGGATACGAATAATGCCGTGGGTCCACTAGACCCACAAACATTGTCTAAGTAACAAAAATATGAACACCACACGAGGGTTAAACCAAAATTTTAGCAGGTGTTACAACAAACTCTCTGTTTGTTACAATAAACCCCACCTATGGGTAACGTTTGCACTCCTGTCACTTTTGGCGTAATTGTACAATAATGGTAGGACCCACAAAAAAAAAAAACGCGACTAAGATGGCGGCGCTACCGGAAGGTATTTATTTTCGTTAATAAAGTTTTAAATATGGATATTTCTACAACAACACTGCGCGGATTACCCTCAGAAGACCTTTGTTTATCATCCTGGAGCCGTTTGGATTTATTTTGTGAAGGATGGACACACTTTTTTTTGGATTTGAAGGTCGTGGACCCCGTAACATTACATTTAATCAACTGAAAGATCTAAAACATTTTATAAAATATCCGAAAATGTGTTTGTCTGAAAAACGATGGACATATGCAACTCGGACAGCTTGGGGGTGAGTAAATCATGGGTTAAATATCATTTTTGGCCGAACTATCCCTTAAGTGTTCATTTGTATTAGAGATGAATGTTTTGATGTATAAAAAATGATTAATCTTACTTAAATATAATTGAATGATAGAGCATTCATTCAAACATAACAGAAAACAATTCAGGTTAAAAGTGCATGAATTAGGTTTTTTGGAGAGCTCGCAGAGGAAATGAAAACTGAAGTGACTCATATTTGTGAATGGTTGAAGGCACTTGGCATGAAGGCACTTGGTTTAAATTTGTTGTGAGACTTGGACCGTGTCATTTAGTGTTACTGATCAGAGATGCTCGGCTTTGCAGGTCTGGGGCGGATTTGCCACCTTAATGGAGGTTTGTGAAGTATGTACCAACTGTTTTATTTAATAAGCTTGTTTTTCTTTTATGTAGTTTGTTTATTCAGACACTCAGTGTGAACTACTTATCAGGAAAAGAGGATTTATAGCTATAATTACTTGCACCTGAAATATTAACCTGTGGAGGCCTGTCATAAATGTGCAAAGTGGCTAAATACATTTGCAAAATTTAAAGCCAATCTTTATTACCCATACGCCGTAAAATAAACACTGTGAAATAACAATACCCATTAAATACTTTCATGCTGCCAAGCATCCTGGGAACTCACAAAACCAGTAATTGTTCAATATAGATGTTTTTCGGACACCTCAATTAAAGGAATATCATGCAAAAATGACAATGCTGTCATTACTTATGCCAAAGAGGCAAAAAACAATAACAATATCATATATGCCTTGATGTCCTTCTAAAGCCATGACACAAAGGCAAAATTCACAAACCAATCCTAACAGAAACAGAAACGCTTCCCTTCACAATAATGTGCAACTGAGAATTATCTCAATGTATCAAACATATCATGAAAATCTGACTTTTTCTGTTTTTTTTGTGCTGTAATTGAGTCCACAGTGCTCCTATCAACCTAGAAAATGTGAAAAGATCAACCCAGTAACTTAGTTTTGCTAAACCATTCTCTGCAAGCAAGTGAAAAAAAGGTAATTTGGCTCCCTTCGTGATGTCAGAAGGGGATCTTATTATAATAATACCACCCCTTAATCTGCACTATCCAACCACAGCACTGCCATTTAGTGCAGAGAGAAAGCGAAAAAAATAATAATTGACAGCACAATTGAGTTTCAATTTCAACAAACCACCATTATGGAGATCAGTGTTTGTTTGAATTTCATCAGCTCACTTTCATTTAAAAGGGCACACCCAAAACAGCACATGTTTGCTCAGACCTACAAAGTGGCACAAAATATTTTATATCTTATAAAAGTCCTGTGAAATGTTTCCTTTAAATTACAGTATTAAGTATAAACCTTTCTTGGTTAATTTAACCCAACAGCTCAATTTGTCCCTCTTTGACATATGTGAAACTAATTTATTGCATAACATTCAAAGAAATGAATGTTACACAAATCTGAACAATGACCAAAATCTTTCTTTGACTTGTGTGAAACTTGATTGAATTGCAATTCAGTAAATTCCTCTTTAAATTAATTGTACAGTCAATATTTACAATAAAAAGATTAAATGTGACCAATGGGGTTTAATTAGATGCAAAAAACCTCCGTCAAAAATGAGAAAAGATATTAACTAAATGTTCTCGACACATATCCGTACCCATCATAAATCATAAAAAATGCTAATTTCAAATAAGTCAGATGGGTTTTGCATCTGAGCTCATTCAATTCAATTTTTATTTATATAGCGCTTTTCACAAAAGTCAATTGTTTCAAAGCAGCTTTACATAAATAGAAGCAGTGAAAAGCACAGAAAACGACAGATAGCACAACAAAATACATGATAGCATGAGCAGTTAAATTTGCTGCGGCTATGACTCAATATTATAATTGCACGTATTACTAAAGCAACGTATAGAAGAGGAAGCTAGGTAAAGCCCAAAAAGGCTGCCTCCCCGGGGTGAAAAACCACCTAGGAGAAAAAAAACCCCGGGCTTTTATCCGAGGAAAAATAAGTCCTAGGAGGGAAAAACCCTTGGGAGAACGGAAATGGAGATTTAGCGGAGATTAAGCGGTTCTGCCGGTGATCGTTGGTCAGGTATCAGCTGGGCATAACGTTGAAGGACAGCCAGTAGATCAGAGGTGTGCCAACTTTCACATCTACCGGGACTGGGTCTGTTTGTCTCGTCCTCGGGTCGAGGACGAGACAGGGAGAGAAAAACAAAATCGTATTAGCGTAGCGGCCGTTCATATGTATTGAAGTGTCACACAGTGATGTGGTTTAACTCAGCTTAGTTCCAGACAGACTAAATATTGCGGCATAATAATGTTATCCACAGTTGAGGATTTAGCAAATTGGGGGCCCAATGCGAGGGTATATATGGTAAATAAGGGTCACCTTCCGATCTTTAAGAGAAAATGTATGGAGGCATGCCACAAGAGATTCTGTCCAGTGACGCCTTTAATGCAGCTAATATATGCATCAGTGGCGGCCGGTGACTTCTTTTTCGAGGGCGTACGATGCGAAGCTCGTCACAACATGTATTTAGCCTGTATATTGTGTATTTAGTATGTATATCACAATTATGGTGATCAGTGTTTGTTTTAGTTTGACGCTTGATCGTTAACATTTTGCTTGCTAGTTTTTTTCTGGTTGTATTAACTTTGTATTTATAAACAGAGCGAGAGCAAGAGCGCGAGAGAGAGAGAGAGAGAGAGAGAGAGAGCGAGAGAGAGCAAGAGAGCGAGAGAGCGAGCGAGGGAGAGAAAGTAGACAATATCTTCAAACAATGAATCCAAAACTCTGACAAACATCCCTGGGCATTAAGGTCTGTTCCTGTTTGACCAGGTAATATTGTACATTCACCACTGAACATACCTCAGTTGAACTCCATACAGATAAGCTTTTATGAGGCTGCAGTGACACTTTTCTGTCTCAGCTGTCTTTGATCTGTGTCTCTGAGGACTACAGCTAAGTCTTCTGGAGGTGTACTGCAGTAATTGGTGGCAGCAATGCTGTAAATCTGTGCTAAGAACTTAGGAGCCCACATTAAAGATCTTTTTGCAGAGATGAGCAATGATCAAAGCATTTTCGTGACACAACAGAGAATTAATCTTTGGCTTGTTTGACACTATACGTAAGCACTTCGTAAGCGGCGTATATTTCCTTGTTATCGCCTTGTGCATTGGATAAGTTATCAGAGCATTAGTAGCGCGTGCCCATTGTGTTTATATAAGAACTAAAATAATTCTAAAATCTTCTCTCTCCCCAAACATTCACACTTTATAAGCTGAAAGTAACTTCTTGCTTCATTGCAAGCGTTATTAAACATTAAAATGTTGCACATGTCAAGCACAGCAGTGGAGTCACACAACATTAGATCACACTGGATCACGTTCCTGTAGTCACGGCTCAACGGTACATTTGCGTCCGCATGCCTCTGCATCTCTTAACACAGGAGAACACGAATAATTACATTTGAAAGATTATCATAATTGCTTCAAATGCTCTTTCAAACAAGTCAGGCCATGACCTTTCCATGCGGCTGATAGTTATCTGTTCAGAGCAGGTGGTAACCCAGCCTTCAAATACCGCTGGATGTGGTTATCGTGACAAGACTGTCGGATGATATCACCACACCTCTGGCCACGAGAAACAGAAAGAAGCCTGTGGTCTGCTGAAAAAACACAATGGATGATCTATTGTTTATTTTTTTTTAAAGCGAATCAGGAAAGGGACGGTGTGATTGTGAGAATCCCGTCACAGATAACGGTGAATAGGATCTTTCAAGGCTATATGAAGGTTATTGTTCACTTGATGTCCATTCAGCTGGTCAGAGAGCAGCCGAGATGGATCATAGAGTCTGCTGTTTTGCTCCTTATATCATGATACAAGAGCTATTTTGTCTCATGGGTTATGTAAGGCATCAAAGTCCTTTTTTTACAGTTTTCCTATGGTAGTTTCACACGATTACAGCATGCCTATCAACTCTCCTCTTTTTCTTGGGAATCTCCCATATTTTACCATTCTGTCCTGTCCTGGCATTCTGACCAATGACTCAAAACACAGGTGCAAGTCCACAGCAGAATGGCTTCAGAAAAACGAAATCCGCCTTTTGGAGTGGCCAAGTCCAAGTTGTTTCAACCCACTGTTGGGTCAAATATAAATTTCAAGCTCCCCTTTTGACCCAATGCTGGGTTGAAAATAACCCAGCATTTTTTAGAGTGTAGCATTTGAAAGATATGTTATACAGTCCTACCCCTAAACCTACTCAAAACAGTTTATTAAAATCATGTAGACTACTGTTAAAAATAAAAAGCATAACAGACAGACATCACAAAAACTTTATAATTAAATAACTAATTAATTTATTGCGAAATTTTAATAGCAGTAAGTGACAATGTGCTCTCTGGAGAATAAGAAGTACAAAAAGTATTAAAAGTTATTAATCCACAATTATGTTAATCCGGCTTTTCTCTGTCAAGGCGCACATTTCAAATTTTAAAAGTACATCGACTGAAAGATGGCAATGCCGCAAATCTGTGTGGGGGCATGCAAGAGCCAATGACCTTTTGATATCATTGCCGTAAAGCAATGTATCATAAAGTGCAATATTTTACATTTTGATCAAGACCGCTGAAGAGCTGAATTTGGATCTGTTTCTCACAATCGTATGAATTTTAAAAATGTGGATTACAGCGGATGACTAAAATAAGAGAAGACTGCATAAAAGAAAACATTTTTTGTGTGTCATGGGAAACAAATTAAATATTGCAAAATAATTAAATTATTACAGAAATGTTATTTTTAAGGTTTTAAATTGTAGTCTTGTTTTTTGTGTAATTCTCTGAAAGTCATGAAGATTTCCTTAGATAAATGATTAAACTGTCTTAAATAAGTCAGAGATATTACTGAAAGCATGTCAGTAATATGAATAATAATCATACGTTATTTTAATATTCATAAATAGGAATACTTACAAACTTGTACGTTTGTAAAGCTGTTAATACATAAATAAATAATTAACTTATTAGTCTTGTCAGCATGTCAATATTATACGTTTCAGTGTATATGAAAACATAAATAAATGTAGATGTGGTACAAACACTTAAACTATAAAAATCGGCTAAAAGAAATTCCAATTGCATTTCCATATTTAAAGCAAATACACATATGCCACTTCTAAAAGTGATTGGATATGGCATTTGGCAAGCAATTCAGAAAAAAATTTATTAACCTAATGCACTTAAATACAGCTACAATCTTAATTGGGAGGAGATTATTTCCTCCAGGTGCATGAAAACAATTTACTCAGAATCACACTGGCATACTGAGTGGCATACCTAGATAAAGGTTATATCTATTTAAATGAAATAATTGAATTTTAATTCCCAAATGTAACAGCGTTTATTTATCACTTGACTTATGATACCTATAAGGCAGAGATATATAATATTATAATGAACTACAAGTCACTTTAGATTCTACCAAATGCATAAATGTAAATAGTTAACCTGACTTTCTGAAGAGAAAATGAGCCCCATCACCTGTGTGCTACACAATCAAGTCTTATTTAGGTTTAAAAAATAAAATGGGATGATGGGATGTGTCAGTACATCATGTTGCTTTTGCTCTTTTAAGATCAGCTAAAGACTTTGAATTCTAGTGAGATCAAATAAAAGTTTCTTAAAAGCCAATGACAATCAAAAATTGACCCTCTTTATGACATTATTGCATGTTTCTTGTTCTATTGCTCAGTTCAACGATGCCTGGTAAGGAGGACAAGAAGTGTGCCTTTGCATTAAGTGTGCCTTTGCAATGACTTTTCTATGACATTTTCTATACTCATCCAACCAAAATCACATCCACAGCTTTCCCTCTGACACATCCAGACACTTCCGGTAATTCTCAAATAGTTAATTTGGTACCTCTGCTCTTGCTTATCTCCAGTTAATGTTAGTAATAATTACACTGCCTCGCTCATGACACAGTTTCCAGACAGGGTTCGCCTCATGAAAGTTTTTTAGAGACCTTACCATTTAGTTGTCTGACCTTTACAGCTATTCTCTGAAAGAAACTGAAAAGACTCAGAATAGATTTTGTGTGTCAGGGTAATTCTGTTCATTATGTTTCCTTTGAACGGCTTTGCTGAATTAAATGAATGATGTGGGTAAGATGGTTCACAACATGGACACTAAATATAAAGCATAATAACACAAGCTTGATAATGTATTGCTATATAGACGCTTTCAACATAAACAGCTTTTGTGGACTAAATGCAACTTCCGGTAGACTTCCACATAGAATCAATAACAACAGAGTCATTTTACAGTAGTTTATTTCTGATAATAAGGGGAAAAAATGACCTTCATTCATATATCATATCTAACGCTTTCAACTTTAACACTGAGCTAATGTATTGTGTAAAATGAATGTATACAATGTTAGCTAGAGGTACTTTAATTCTTGCCTGGCTGCCAAACCGCTGCACACAGTTTTGATGCATGCTCATCATCTCCCCTCGTCTTTAGCAAACCAAAACATTTTATTTTTAACAAGGTATTTGTTTCAGAAATCAGTTTAGCCACTAGCAAGACCGTTAAATCAATTCAGACTGGAAGTTCACTTCGGTTCAGGGGAATAACTAACACAACGCGTGTGCATCAAATGAAACTGTAATGCATTCTAAAAATGGTGGGTTGGGTCAAATATGGACATTTTCTAGGTTAATTTAAACCAGCAGTTAAGTTTAAACCAAACTGGGTGATAATGCACATTTTTCAGGGTATACTAAATTCAACTTATACACGCTGGAGCCATCAAGCCAAATATTGAATTCAAGAAATCAGAACATTTAAGTATACAAGTTGAGTCATAATAAATAAAGTGAAATGGCACAGGGAATAAGTATTGAACAAACTTTATTTAATAGTTTGTAGAAAAGCCTTTGTTTGGTACATTTCTCCATCCATCCTGCCTTCAATAATATGAAGTCTGCTAGTACCCCTTGCTGAAAAGCAGCCCCAAACCATGATGCTTCCACCCCCAAACTTAACTGTTGGTATTGTATTCTTGGGGTGTTTTTTTCCCAAACATGGTGTGTAGAATGACTAGCAAAAATTAAAATTTTGCTTTCATCTGACCATACCATAGTCTCCCGATAATCCACAGGTTTCTCCAAATGCTCTTTTGCAAACTTTAACCGAGCCTCAACATGCTTTTTGTTCAGCAATGGAGTCTTGCTTGGTGAGCATGCATGGATGCCTTGGCAGTTCAGTGCATTGCTTATAGTTTTCTTTAAAACAACAATACCTGCTCTTCCTTAAGTTCTGCCCGAGTGGTTCTTGCCCCTCCTGATTATTCTTTGGACTCCTCAAACTGGGATCTTACGTGGAGCACCTGATCTTGGCCAGTTTATGGCGAAGTGATGTTCTTTCCATTTCCGGATAATAGCCCCCACAGTGCTTACAGGAACATTAAGCATTATGGAAATGCGCCGATAAGATTACGAAGATCTTGAGAGAGTTCTTATCTTTTACTCATCATGAAGTATTTCCTGTGTGCCTCCTGGGTAATGAGAAGCCTTTATAGGCCATCAATTAGGACTAAAGCAGCTGATTTCAATTAGTACTGATGGGGGCAGGGATTATCTCTCAATACTGACAGATTTCAGGGCATCTCCTGGCTTTCTGTGCCATTTTGCTCCTTGTTCTCTTCATGTGTGCAATACTTATTCCCTGTGTTTCACTTTACTTATTACGACTCAACTTGTATACTTAAATGTTCTGATTTCTTTGTATGAATTCAATATTTGGCTTAATGGCTACATCTGGTGAACATTTTCTGTCAATAGCCCACTTAGAAATCCCTTTACTGATAAAAATGCTGATGTGTCAAATACTTATTTTCCCCGCTTTATATAAGTATATGTCTATGTTTAATTTATATATATATATATACATAAGTTCATAAACTTCTAAAATAACTACGCTCTGTTCCTTTAGTACATGTACTTGTCTAAGAACATTATGGTTCAACACATGCTTTTCAAACAAAGAAGAACAACGTTTCAACCTGACTTATGTGTGTTGTCAGTCTCACGAAATTTCGTTATATAGTCACGTATTTTTTTTTATTCTTTTTTCGTGCTATTATCACGAAATTTCGTGTTTTTTCGTGATCGTATAACGAATTCCTGTTTTCGTGTGATTATCACGTATTGGTTACTCAACTGTTTTGTCCTATTTTCTTACCATTGTCGCTTCGGTTTAGGGTTAGATTTACATAAAATGACATCCCTAACCAAACCCAACTCTAACCCCAACGCCAGGCGACATATAAAAAAATAAATCAGAAAAAATAGTATAAACCAATATATAAAGTGACATTCTAATGCAAGCACCAAATCTAACCCTAAACCGAAGCGACAATGGTTTAAAAATAGGAAAAAGCAGTTGAGTAACCAATACGTGATAATCACACGAAAACAGGAATTCGTTATACGATCACGAAAAAACACGAAATTTCGTGATAATAGCACGAAAAAAGAATCAAAAAAATACGTGACTATATCACGAAACTTTGTGAGACTGGGTAGGTTGTCAGCATGAGACTCAGACTGCAGAAATAATGGATCAAACTGATACTACACAGTCTCTGCTTTTCATGTTTGAAAAATTAATGCATCAGGATACAATTCATCACTTAACACTTGTCAGACCATTTTCTCAATTTGTTTACATTAGATAAGAGTTATACAAATACAAATGTGTTGTTCCATTGAGTTGGTAAATGGGATGCATGTCCTAGCAAATCATATATATTCAGACCTCTGTGTTTATGAAATTCTGCGTACGGCCATGGTTACAGGCTGTTTGTGTGGTTCTAGCGAGATCAATCCATCAGTGAGTAACAGTGAGATCTGAAGGTTCGAAAAGTGATTTTGATCTGTGAAAGCTAATGTCTGAATAGAAACTTTCAAAAATGCTCAAAATTTCCTCATATGAGAGATGAGAAAACAAAATTACAGACCTGTGAGTTTCAGACCGTGTCTTTTCTTAGGGCCACTTGTTGTCGTCTGTCACTGTTATCAATTTGCCGGTATCCTCACAGCAGTAGTTGTTATTTTGTCATACGATAAACACTTGAAGCCCCCAGCTGTCAGGAAGATTAAAGTTCATTGATCATGGTAGAAAAATATGGACACACTTTTATCACAGCCAGACACCATGCTCTTTTAGGTGTAAAATGACAAACAAGATGTAAACAAAAGCTATTCAAAGCTTCTTTGAGCGTTAGGAGGAAAAATATTCCTCCTAACACTCAACTTGCTAGAATACCAAGGAGGATTAAGGCCAAGCTAAAATAAAAATAAAAAGATTACAAGATTAAAGTTCACGAGTTCGCATTAACATGTAATCAATAGGAAATGAGATAAAGCATTTTTGGCGTGCTGTCCGAGGAGAGGGCTCCGAGCTCGGAATTTTAGCCCGAACCCAGAGTACTCCCCCCTCTTTAACTGTGATAAATTAATCTAGATGAGAGTGAGGTGATGGGGTGGAGGAGGGATGCTGCAAAAAATCTGTCACGGGATAGAGGAGGTGAGGGACTGCCATTTATAGTCAACCTCTTGGCACTGATTGGTTGGATCACATGACCATGCTCCTCCCGAACTTAGTTAAATAAACTTCATTTCACGAGTTCGCATTAACATGTAATCGAAAGGGAATGAGATAAAGCATATTTGGCGTGCTGTCCGAGGAGAGGGCTCCGAGCTCGGAATTTAGCCCGAACCCAGAGTACTCCCCAACAATGCCACGTTAATGACGGACAGCAGCCAGGAAAAACGTCCCTAAAAAGTGTAAGCGTAAAGACCCATGGAAAGCGGTGGGAAAACTAGTGGTTTGACTGGGACGGCTCTCGCGGCATCCGACGGAAAAAGGCCCCGCTATGGGGGTAATTTTAGGCCAATATTATTGAAAATGGACAGAGTAAAATTCACAAATAGATATTACAACTTGTAAACACAAAACGCAATCTACAAATAGATTAAAAATCCACAAACACAGTCCTTGTGATCCGCAAATGTAAAACAAGATCTACGAATCGTCTTTGTGATCCACAAATATAAAGCATGATTTACAAAAAGAAATCAGTGACTTGTACTTGAAAACCAGAATTTGAATGAATGTAAAGTGACTTCTTTGCAGATGAATATCATTTTCTATTTGTAGATTGTGTCACATTTGTTTTCAGAATTCTGACACTATTGTTTCGCTTTGGTGACAAAATAATGCCATAATCGTTGAAAATGAAGAGACTACAATTTGTAAACACGAAACAAATCTGCAAATAGGTTCCAAATCTGCAAACAAACTCCTCATGATCCGCAAATGTAAAACGAGATCTACAAATATATAAAAATCCACGAACAGACTCTTCATGACATACAAATATAAAATGCGATTTACAAATAGATTTAAAATCCGCAAACCAACTCTTTATGATTCACAAATAGAAATCATCGACTTGTACTTGACAAACAGAATTTAAATGAATGCAAAGTGATTTGTCTGCGCATGAGGGTCATTATTTGTTTGTAGATTGTGTTGCATTTGTTTTCAGAATTTTGGCACAACTGTTTCGCTGTTTTCCATTAAAAAAAATCTACAAATGCCCTCCTCACAATTTGCAAACAAACACAGTCTAACTTGTATTTTCCAACCATTGTAAAAAGACATTCTTACACATTCTGTGCAAAGTTCAGCATGCAAGTGTTGAATCTGTGTTTGCAGATCACAGGGCATTCACGAATCCTTCTGCACAAGTCTACAGATCTTTTTGGCACTATCTTTCCGCAGAGTTTGTCACTACGATCCACGCGTGTAGTCAGCCAATCAGGGGTATTGCTTCAAAGTAATGCCACGCCCCCTCAATAAGCTCTTTTCAAAATAAAAGCTGGGCTCACTGCCATTTACCGTTGCCGGTGTTACAGCGCTGAAAGGCGGCCAGACCGCGTTATCGATATTATATTAATGATATTAAAGCATTTATGTATAGCATGGCAAATATGTAGCATTAACGTGAACTAGAACAACCCCTCGTTTAAGTTATTATCAGTGCCTGACAATTCAGCCGAGGTCATTAAATCGTTAAAAACACTGCATGAAGCGGTTTTATCCTTAAAACATCAGTGTCTCTTCAACGAACATTTGCCGAGCGTCAGCGAGCCAGCTGGATGGAGTGGAGCTGCTAAGGTGACGCAGCTAAAATAAAGCAAGCGGGTGCAACGATAATATTGGATGTAACTTGCCGTAATTAACAAAAACATGAGCCTTATTTGACAGCAGCACTAATTGAACTATTTGACCATATGCATTTGATATACATACCGTGACCGGAATGCACTTACAAATCGCGCTGTTATTAGAAACATTTAACTGTTTCCAGACTGAGCATGGAGACAAACAAGCGCAAGCCGTTTATAGAAGCAGCTGCCTGTCAGCGTGTACGGAATGAAGTCAAAACGGTCTCGGTTTTTAGACCGGCAGTCTGCCTGAGCCATTCCACCCTAATCCGGACTGCAAATTACATGTTAATATTATATCCACCATTTACAATCCTTCCTTTAAGGTCTGTTCTGCTTTTAACAGCTCAAAGCTATTACTCTCTGTAGCGTTGTAGGCTACAGGTAAATTTTGCAGTTGTTTTAGTTAACTTTGCAGAGCATTTTATTGTCGGAAATGGTCCTGGGCTGGGTTTTCCTATAACGATTGAACTTAGCACTCAAGAGCGCTTTCTACAAGGTAAAACGATCGCTCGCAGCTGGGTTTTAAGTGCTACTAACGAGTCGCTATCCCTTTGTCAAGTGCTGAAATGTCACTTACTGAATGACTCGTAATTGTAGCAGAAGCTTGTTTAGGCTAATGATCTTCAGCCGATGTGCACTAATATTTTTTAAAATATTATTAATTATTTTTCAATGACTTATTAAATGTTTTAATAATTTGTGCATCATGAAATATTCTTTTTTCATATTTAGTTAGGACTCGTCCCACTGCGCAATGCCTTCTGCATCTTATAATATAGTTTAGATTTTTCTTTTTATTTGTTGTTTATTATCTATGTTTATTTATTATTAAGGATTATTGCATTACCCAGTTGCGAGCGATCGTTATACGTGCATCTTTGGGAAACGCACGTAAATGAACAACGAATGTTCGTTAAGTAGCTCGTAGAAAGCGCTCTTAAGTGCTAAGTTTAATCGTTATCGGGAAACCCAGCCCTGTTCGTTTGGAATGTGACTGGCACACAGCTCTAGTCAGGACTGATTAGGCTATCCATTTATCAAGTATTGATTAATTATTTTCACTTAATCCCTTTTGCATTTTACAAAAAGTAGAATAGGCATGCATATTCTGAATTTAATCAAAATTATGACTGTGGCGTTGAAGGAACCTTCCTTTAGTGATAAATAAATAAGTTATTTTGCTATTATTATCTAGCAAATATGACAGTTTTAAACAAACTAAGAAGCCTATTTATTTATTTATTTATTGGCAAATGCAGAACAACAAGGAACATGTAGAACATAGGCGAGACGCCTCTTCCTTGCGATGAGAAGATTAATCATGGGGAACATAAGCTAAATGTAATTTTAAAATGTATTTAATTTAAAAACAAATTTAAACCGAAAGCGGATTGTTTATGCTTGTCAAATTTATGCTGGCTCGGTCAAAAAATTTCGTCAGGCAGTATTTGATATATGTATTTGTGTTCATGGAAAACAATATAGGCTATAGAAATTCGTGCTGAGTGACAGGAAAAAGACAACCGTGCTATTGGCACAAGAAAAAAAAGGGTCAATGAATACGAACAAATAAATCGGAAAAAAATTAAGATATTGTTGATTCTGCATTTATCCAGCCCAGCATAAATTTGACAAGCATGTGCTTTCGTTTTAAAAATGACAGTTAAGCCTTTAATCATATAAGGGAGAAAGGCGTGTAGCCTACCTTTGCTTTCTCCTCATTGTTCTGCATTTGCCAATGAATAAGTCAGTCATATTTGTTATAAAAAAAAATCAATGTATGCTACATAATAATAGAACTTGTTAATTTTTTACCAAAATAAGAAAAAGAAAGTCGGTAAAAATGTGCACCCAGCTAGACACTCAAAATGAGGGCCGGAGTGGGACTCGCTGACTATTAAAATAATATAATTAAATCCTCAGTAGCCATATCTGCTATAATGTTCTCTGCAGCCTTGAAAATTCATTGTATTTTTCTAATATATCATTTCCAATTCAGTGCAAATACAGTAGCCTAAACAATTATGATTTTGCCATAATTGTGCAACCCTATATTTTAATATTATTTAAGTAAACTTGTTAAAAAACTACTAAAAGGGAACACATGTGTTTTCCCCTATATTTCTATAAAAAAATGTAGGTCTTGTAAATACGTATGGGGTTGCAATAGTTTGGAACCTACTGATATACAAAACTGGCTAATATGTCCTGACTGGAGCTGTGCGCGTCTGCGAAAAAAAAAAACGAAATAGGCGTCAGCTCATTTAATGTCATTGTGCTTTCAGTTAACCTGTTTAGAACTAGAAGTGTTCGCCCTGCCCTCGACTTTAGGCGGTGCGTTCAAGTTCATATACAGCGTGCAGACAGCGTGCCCGAGCGCGAGGGGGAAAAGTCCGCGGGAGAAACTCAACAGCTTTAATGTACAAAAACCTTACGACAATCGAGAAACGTTCTAACGGAAGCCTTCAGTCAAGCAGGATTAAAAAGAGGATGAGAAACGTGCAAAATATACAATGTACAGTATATGCAGTTATGTCATTAATAACTACTGCTTTTAAAAGGACTTTTAAGTTATTGTTTTTGTTTCATTTTCAAAGTTTGATACATTGTGCATAATGACATACTTGGAAAAAGGGATAATTCTACAATAATTTATAATTGTATATCTTTTATTAATTTTATGAAATACATCAACTATATTTCAATGCACATTTAGGCCCTGAACAAAAAACAACTCGCGAGGGGAGGACTAGGGATTAACCCTTAATTAACTTTAAGGAATTAACTTTAGTGTTTAGAATTCAGTTAAAAACCAAAAAAAGAATTCTGTGTGCTTTTTGTTTAAAGTGCTTGTTTTTATTTAATGTATTTATTTATTCACTGGTGGTAGGGTTGGGGGACAATGAAGGGGAGGGGGGGAATAATTTGATGTAACGGGTGGAATAATTTTAACATGTCACCTGCAGTCCGGGTGAGGGTGGATTGCAGACTGCGGGTCTAAAAGCCAAGACTGTTTTGACTCGATTTGAGTGCCTAGCTCGATTTGAGTGTCTAGGTATGCGGTTTTATCTACTTCGTTTTTCTTATTTTACACTGTAAAAAATGTTTTGTGGCTTAGTAAATTTAACTAAATAAAATTAGTCAATTATATAAAAAATAGGTTAAAAGAAAAACTATTTTTGAGTAGAAAATAATGCAAAAATGTGAGTAATTCTAGATTAACACATCATTTAGTTAATTCCTAAATTTTATCATGTAAAATTTGTGAGAAGGAAATTAAATAATTATAAAAAAATAATAGGCTGTATTAACTTAAAAATATAGTGCATCATTTTTGCATCCACTTTTTAAAGTAAATTTTACATGGAATTTTTAGTAGGCCTAATTGCTTCTCCATGTAAAACTTACTTAAACATTGCAATTGCTTAAATTGCAAAGGCTTAAATTCAATGTAAAACTTACTTTTAAAAAGTGTATGTAAAAATGATGCACTGTATTTTTTTTTTAGTAAATCCAGCGTATAATTTTTTTCATATTATTTTTATCAGTGTACTTAGTTTGTTTAAAACGGTCATATTTGTTATTAAAAATCATCAATATATGCTACGTAATAATAGCAAAAGAACTTATTTATTTTTCACTAAAATAGGAAAGTTTCTTCATTCCACAGTCATAATTTTGGATAAATGCAGAATATGCGTGCCTATTCTACTTTTTGTAAAAAGCAAAAAGGATTAAGTGAAAATAATGATTCGATACTTGATAAATGGGTGACTTGTTCATTATTGTAGTATCAAGAAATGCATTACATTTTTTAAAAACAAAGCCCGCCTTTTAATCTTTCTGACTAGAGCTGTGCGCCAGGCAAATTCCAAACGAGCAGGGCTGGGTTTCCCAAAAGCATCGCTAAGTAGATCGTAAAAACAATCTTAAAATTCATCTTAGAATTATGGGCCGTTTCCCAAAAGCTTTGTAGCTTAAGTAGCACTCGAAAATCATCGTATATCTACGAGTGCTCTGGAGTAATCGTTAATTTATAAGTGCATCGTAAGACAGCAGTGTTACAAGGTCACCTGCAGGACAACCAGCAAATTGCACTCCTGCAATTACGATAATGTAATGTTTTAAATGTAGGCTATATTTATTTATTGGGGTTTTTTTCTTTGTTTATTTGTTTAAATTACTTTAATATAATATATTTAAAATTCAAACGAGAAATGAAATTTAAATGACTAAACATAAATTAATTAAGAAGGAAAACGTATTTGGTACAATTTTGGTAAAAGTTGGTACTAGCAAATTGATAAATGGTTCCTACCAATTGCTGCTATAATTCATCTAGGCTACAGTAAAAAAATATTTTTGAAGGGTATGGCATCTGATTAAAGAAACCAAATAAATATTTACGGTACAATGCAATAATCCTTAATAATAAATAAACATAGATAATAAACAACAAATAAAAATAAAAATCTAAACTATATTATAAAATGCAGAAGGCATTGCGCAGTGGGACGAGTCCTAACTAAATATGAAAAAAGAATATTTCATGATGCACAAATTATTAAAACATTTAATAAGTCATTGAAAAATAATTAATAATATTTTAAAAAATATTAGTGCACATCGGCTGAAGATCATTAGCCTAAACAAGCTTCTGCTACAATTACGAGTCATTCAGTAAGTGACATTTCAGCACTTGACAAAGGGATAGCGACTCGTTAGTAGCACTTAAAACCCAGCTGCGAGCGATCGTTTTACCTTGTAGAAAGCGCTCTTGAGTGCTAAGTTCAATCGTTATAGGAAAACCCAGCCCAGGACCATTTCCGACAATAAAATGCTCTGCAAAGTTAACTAAAACAACTGCAAAATTTACCTGTAGCCTACAACGCTACAGAGAGTAATAGCTTTGAGCTGTTAAAAGCAGAACAGACCTTAAAGGAAGGATTGTAAATGGTGGATATAATATTAACATGTAATTTGCAGTCCGGATTAGGGTGGAATGGCTCAGGCAGACTGCCGGTCTAAAAACCGAGACCGTTTTGACTTCATTCCGTACATGCTGACAGGCAGCTGCTTCTATAAACGGCTTGCGCTTGTTTGTCTCCATGCTCAGTCTGGAAACAGTTAAATGTTTCTAATAACAGCGCGATTTGTAAGTGCATTCCGGTCACGGTATGTATATCAAATGCATATGGTCAAATAGTTCAATTAGTGCTGCTGTCAAATAAGGCTCATGTTTTTGTTAATTACGGCAAGTTACATCCAATATTATCGTTGCACCCGCTTGCTTTATTTTAGCTGCGTCACCTTAGCAGCTCCACTCCATCCAGCTGGCTCGCTGACGCTCGGCAAATGTTCGTTGAAGAGACACTGATGTTTTAAGGATAAAACCGCTTCATGCAGTGTTTTTAACGATTTAATGACCTCGGCTGAATTGTCAGGCACTGATAATAACTTAAACGAGGGGTTGTTCTAGTTCACGTTAATGCTACATATTTGCCATGCTATACATAAATGCTTTAATATCATTAATATAATATCGATAACGCGGTCTGGCCGCCTTTCAGCGCTGTAACACCGGCAACGGTAAATGGCAGTGAGCCCAGCTTTTATTTTGAAAAGAGCTTATTGAGGGGGCGTGGCATTACTTTGAAGCAATACCCCTGATTGGCTGACTACACGCGTGGATCGTAGTGACAAACTCTGCGGAAAGATAGTGCCAAAAAGATCTGTAGACTTGTGCAGAAGGATTCGTGAATGCCCTGTGATCTGCAAACACAGATTCAACACTTGCATGCTGAACTTTGCACAGAATGTGTAAGAATGTCTTTTTACAATGGTTGGAAAATACAAGTTAGACTGTGTTTGTTTGCAAATTGTGAGGAGGGCATTTGTAGATTTTTTTTAATGGAAAACAGCGAAACAGTTGTGCCAAAATTCTGAAAACAAATGCAACACAATCTACAAACAAATAATGACCCTCATGCGCAGACAAATCACTTTGCATTCATTTAAATTCTGTTTGTCAAGTACAAGTCGATGATTTCTATTTGTGAATCATAAAGAGTTGGTTTGCGGATTTTAAATCTATTTGTAAATCGCATTTTATATTTGTATGTCATGAAGAGTCTGTTCGTGGATTTTTATATATTTGTAGATCTCGTTTTACATTTGCGGATCATGAGGAGTTTGTTTGCAGATTTGGAACCTATTTGCAGATTTGTTTCGTGTTTACAAATTGTAGTCTCTTCATTTTCAACGATTATGGCATTATTTTGTCACCAAAGCGAAACAATAGTGTCAGAATTCTGAAAACAAATGTGACACAATCTACAAATAGAAAATGATATTCATCTGCAAAGAAGTCACTTTACATTCATTCAAATTCTGGTTTTCAAGTACAAGTCACTGATTTCTTTTTGTAAATCATGCTTTATATTTGTGGATCACAAAGACGATTCGTAGATCTTGTTTTACATTTGCGGATCACAAGGACTGTGTTTGTGGATTTTTAATCTATTTGTAGATTGCGTTTTGTGTTTACAAGTTGTAATATCTATTTGTGAATTTTACTCTGTCCATTTTCAATAATATTGGCCTAAAATTACCCCCATACGGATCGCGACGCTGGTGGATATAACAGAAATATTTGGCGAAATTGGAAGCAGGAGCCTGTTAGGCGGGCGAGGGAACTGGTTGAAACCGGCGCTGTAGGACGCGGCCCGGACCTGCCGAGCGCCTGCCACTGGTGGCGAGAGGCATTAGGAAAAACCGGTAGAGACATTTAGTTATAAGCGTTAAACCTGCGTGAAAGTTGTAGTTTAATAGTGATCGTTTCAAAGCTTTTATCAGTCCCTGTTTAATGATTCGGCTCGTTTGGGCCAGATAGTAGGAACCTAGATGAAAAATGGCGGATGTCTCGCCGGTAGGGGCGAGAGTAGGATTCGGCGTCCTGGCGTTTAGTGGAAAGTGTCGGTTAATATCCCCGAAGTCTTAGGTAACATAGAGAGAAATTACTCCTTGCTGGGGAAGTACTAGTGGCGGGCCAGAGAAGCTTGTCATCGGACGACGCTCGTAACCGGACGTGATGACACATGGCCGGGGCCAAATTCTGCGGGCAGAGGTGAGGGACTGCCATTTATAGGCACCTCTTTGCACTGATTGGTTGGATCACATGAACATGCTCCTCCCGAACTTAGTTAAATAAACTTTATTTATTATAATGGGATATTTAACTAGTAGTTTTTAAAAAACAGTAAAAATAAGATGTAGAATTTTTGAGAATAAAATCATTATTTAACTAGAATAAAGTCATAACATTTCGAGAATAAATCCAATATATAACAAAAATAAAGTCGTAAAATTTTGAGGATAAAGTAAAAAAAAATTAGAGAATAAAGTCAATATATAACGAGAATAAAGTCGTAAAATTTTGAGAATAAAATCATTATATAACTAGAATAAAGTCGTAAAAGTTTGTGAATAAAATAATTATATAATGAGAATAAAGTCATACAATTTTGAGAACAAAGCCAATTTATAACAAAAATAAAGTGGTAAAATTTTGAGAATAAAGTTTTAAAATTTTGAGAATAAAGTCATTATGTAACAAGAATAAAGTCATAACATTTCGAGAATAAAGTCAATATATAACGACAATAAAGTCGTAACATTTCGAGAATAAAGCCAATATATAACGACAATAAAGTCATAAAATTTCAAGAATAAAGTCAATATATAACAAAATTAAAGTCGTAAAATTTAGAGAATAAAGTAAAAAATTTAGAGAATAAAGTCAATATATAATGAGAATAAAGTCGTAAAATTTCATGAATAAAGTAAAAAAAAAATCGAGAATAAAGCCAGTATATAACGAAAATAAAGTCATACAATTTTGAGAATAAAGTCATAAAATTTTGAGAATAAAATCATTATATGACGAGAATAAAGTCATACAATTTTGAGAATAAAATCATTATATAACTAGAACAAATTCATAAAATTTTGAGAACAAAGCCAATATATAACAAAAATAAAGTGGTAAAATTTCGAGAATAAAGTTTTAAAATTTTGAGAATAAAGTCAACATATAATGAAAATGAAATCGTACATTTTTGTGAATAAATTCAATATATATTTTGATAATAATGTCATATTTTTACATTAGCGTATTTGGAGTGATTACAGTGATCATGGACAATACTTTACCAACTTATTTTACTTAATACTCCATGAATTAAATAATGACTTTTAAAGAGAACCAAAGTCTTAATTACACAAATTAGCATGATAATGAATAAAACGCAATTTTGGACTGATGGTCTTTCTGCTTAAAAATGTAATTTTTTGACAGTGTATACCACTAAATTATTTGGGGGTGTAAAAATCCTATTTACTGTAATGCACTTACAACAGATGTCTAGCTGGCGAGTGACACATTGTTATAAAAGTAAACCAGAAATCAGTTTACCATGTTTACCCTGCTTATGGAATCTAAAAAATAAATTTTCTAATTTCAGAGTAACATGAACATACATTTTTGACACTGAAAGATTTCAAAACAATGCTTCTACATACTGTATCTTCATCCATCTGCTCCTAAACAAGTGTTGAATCTGAACATGTTTACCAGTTCTTCTATGCTACACAGTCTTCTTCAAACTGCACTGGGCCTTTACAAAAAAGTTTTTCGTTTAAAATTGATGTCATAATTGATTGATGTAGATAGATTTCTATAACCTTGTAAAATTCAAAGCAATCTGCATTCATCTGTATTAATGTGACAAACATGCCTCCTCTCTGAACAGTAGACACAGTAGTTTATTTTGAAAGTATCTAGAGTATTTGCATATTGACTGTATTTAAAATATATTTCTTTTTATTCCTTATGCATGCGTTATACTGCAAGGACATCACAGCAACATGTATAAATATGTACCTTTTAGGTATTACAGTTTTTCTGAATTGCTTAAACACATTTTTGAAACCATCACTCATTTTTCCTAAACCTTAAACACAAATCCAAATTGTCAAACTAAATACACAGAACATCTAACTCTTCAAATTAATTCCTCAAAACCATTTTCAAATCATACACACATAAGTCTATAATATAAAACACTACAGAGAATCCATTAGACACTACCTTTAAAAAATTAAACACTACATCCAGGACATCTGCTTACAGAAAAATGCGTGTTTATTGTATATAACAACATATTTGACAAATGTTAAAATTATTTTTGTACTGTAATCACAAGGTTAGTTCAGTGAATGTTATGAATATTTTACTGTAATTACTGCAAGTAATAGTAAGTTTTCAATATTACTACAAACAGCAAATGCACAATTGGTAAAAAATACCATCAGAAAAAAGTGTGTACAATTTTGAGAGAGAGAGAGAGAGAGAGAGAGAGAGAGAGAGAGAGAGAGAGAGAGAGAGAGAGAGAGTGAGAGAGAGAGAGACTATACTTGGATGAGCAAAGCTTCAAATCCAAGAGGATGTCAGTATGAATGAGTAGCCCACCTTATAAAGATCCTTCACGTTGTGACAGTGTCACTGAAAACAAAGAAACAGTGGATGAACAACAGCCAAGATGACAAAATCTAATGAGCAATACCTGGAAAGACAGAACGGGTGATCATATGAGCCAACGGAAAATGAGACAAATGACAGACAAATTATCTCAGCTGTGAAATGTTTGGCCAGGTTGTTTCTCTACAATTATAGATACATTACTGTTCAAAGATTTGAAATACTTGGCAGAAATGTTGAATTTTGAAAGATGTAGTCATTGAATGCATTTTGTGACAATGCAAAGATAATTGATCCTCAGTTTAGCCCACATAAACTTCTGTTGTGCTCACTGTGTGAAGAGTTTTGCAAAAGTGAACTAAGTATTGAAAAATGTGTCCTAGCGTCTGTAAAAACCTGTAAGTGTATTAAAAAAAAGAAACACTGAAATAAAGAGTTTAGCACTTTAATATGTGAATAACTAAAATCAGTGAAATTCAAATCTGATATATGATTTTATTTTGAATGCTTTGAAAACTGAATTAATTTTTAAAAACTTTTCTCACAGTCTAATGGAGACACATATACAGTACACTATTACAAATCAAAACGCTTTCAGTGGTGGCGTTTCACAGAAACCTACGGCTTAATTTCCTTTGGCCATCCAGCAAGGACACTTAAATAACAAATCAATAAAATCACATTGTATAAAACATGTGTGCACACAAACATGTACAAAATCCACTCTAAAAGAATGCAAGGACATGCACAGACAATATAAATAATATGTGACCCTGCCTGTGAAAACCCACACTGTAAAAAGTGAAAGTTGGATCTACAGGTAGCTTACTTAAAAATTACTTCAGTTTGTGGGCATTCTGCAACTGATGTGGCAAATGAGAGGCAGAATTTTGTATAAATGCTCGGTTTATTTTTATTTTTTTTACCAAAAAAACAATAACAGCACAGACAATTTAGCACAAATCCAGACTTTTCTAAAATGGAGGCTGCAATCATGATGCTTTCAAGTTCAGGTAACCATTTCTGGCTGAATGGCTTGATAAAAAACATTAATATCTGAGAAAATACAGAAGAGAAACATTTGAGAAGGAGGTATTGGTACAGTGCTCCTGTAGCTTAGATGGTCGAGCCGTGCAAAAGGTTGCAGGTTTGATTCTCATGTTAACATGCTTATAAATTATCTTGAAGTCAATGTAAGCTGCTTTGGAATATAACATACTAAAAAGCATAAATGTCTCACCTTTCTATTTTATGTCATTCCTGTCTAGAATAAACAACAGAGACTAAATTGGAGATGAGACATGCCGATCTGACATGTGACATTTCAGTCAGAGTCTCAAGCTGAGTGCAAATGAGGTAAAGATGAAGGATTCATGAAGGCGAGCAGTGAACAATTCTCCAAACTTGATGCACAGCGCTCCTTGGTGCGAGTGTTTCATTGCTCAAGGCGGATGTGGAACAGCAGGAATACTGCAGATCACAGTGGAGGAAAACCAGGAACAGTAGGAATATAATAACTGAAAGCAGAGGAAAGTGTAGACTCTCCAGATGAATTGCAATTGCTTTTTCAACCCAGTATAGGTTCAAAAAGGGACATGAATAAGAAAATGATAAGAAATTAACAAAACGGTCTAAGTTTAAAAAAGGATGTTCATCAATAAAGATGCAGTGAGGACATCCTCAAACCCCTTATGTGTTTCTCCAAATGTTTACTTATCCAATCTTTAAATAAATGTCAAAACCCAAATATGGCAGCAGGTCTATGTTCATACAGGAGAATGTGAATGTTTTATTTTCGAGCAGAGAGTGACTCATTCAAAGAGCCCAAATACTGACGTGGCCAAAAATACCTGCTGGATCCATGCAAAACAGATCTATTTCAACTAAAGCCAGGGATTCATTGCACGATTTTAAGATCATTTTAAAACTTACACTCTAAATATGTCACGACTGGGATGCAGGAGTGAGGAAGTTAGGACGCAAATGCAGGGTTCACCATGAAATAAATAACATTTATTAACAGAACTAGAAACAAAACACGAGAATAAAACAACGGGCAGGTAACACAGGAACATCCAACAGAAGAAACAGGAACAGACATGAACGTAATGACAATGATCCGGCGACAGGTGAGAAACAGACAGCAGTATAAATACACAACACTTAACAGGGAACAGGTGTGATGAATCAGTCCGTGAATTGTCCAGGTGACGTAATCGCAGACACAAACAAAACATGACATGGATCACCGTGACAAAATATGCTGGGTTATTTTCAACCCAGCATTGGGTCAAAAAGTACAAGCCCAGCAGCTGGGTTGAAAATAACCCAGAAATTTTTTACATCCTAGCACTTTGGGTTAAAACAAACCAGCATGAGTTAAATTAAAACCCAGTGGGCTGGGCTCGTCCTTTTTTGACCCAACGCTGGGTCGCAGATAACCCAGCTTTTTTAAGGGTGTACCCAAAAGCCTATACATTTTAATTTTCGAGACAAATCAAAATCTGAAGTACTAATTACTTTTTTTCTACAATGCAAGCATTTATCAAAAGTGCTTTGAACCCCTTTGAAAATGAAACTCTACTATCAATCTTTCTTTAAATGACAAAAATAATTACAGCTTTGTCAAACAAATAACACTAATTCCTCATTACACCTACACTTTATCAGTCAGAAAGGCATCGGGGGAAATCAATTTTACTTTGTGAGCTATAATTAACGAACATGGACTCAGAGAACGTGTGATCATCAGACATTACAGACGTGTCGGGTGGACTTTATTCAGGAGATCACTAGAATATGATATTACCTTCATATACAGATAAATCAAAAAAAAGTTTTGACTCTTAGCCAGATAGACTTGTTAGTTTCCCTCTACCCATCTCATCTAAAGGCAATTTCTGTATGCATTTAAATTCATGCTGACATCTCAAGGTTATCCAATATGAAAGCTGAAAGTCAGCATTTGTCAGATGCAGACCTGCGTTGCTAGCATTATATTAATTTTAAATCCAAATACTTCTGTGAAGACACATCCTATGCGTCACCCTTAAAAACCTTTGCTCAACAGAACATCTTGAATATGACAGCCTGATCTTACAGGAATCTGTGACTATTATGAGTTTTTAGGTGGCTAATTTGTATAAATGGTATAAAATGGATGCTTATGCAAATTACCAACTCGTAAAATAGCTGCAAACTGCCATGATTAGATTGTGTTGAAAAGGATCAGATTTTGCTTTAAGAAGTGTAGACAAAAATAAATGATATAACAAGATAAAGCACTGCTAGGGAAGTCCCACCTTACAGTTAAAGAACCAATCATCAATCGATAAAGATGAATGATACTCTGGGGGAAGATTCTTTTGGGCCGCTGAATCCCAGCAAGCAATTTTGCATTTAAAAGACGTCTTATAGAGGGGTGCACTGATATATCGGCCATTGATGCTTGCTTTGCTTCTCAGTGAATTACGGTGAAATGCTGCTACATCCAAAAACCAGAGGGCGCTCTCGTGCAAAAACTCAATATAAGCTGTAGACGAAGAACCATACACACGCAGCTATGACCATAGATATGTATAATAAAGGCTAGATGTGTTACGGCGGAGTCTCTAACGTCATCACCTGGGCGCCATCCTATCACAGGCAGCTCGCGCACTCGTCAACTGTTCTCTCTCGCTCTTATTGCTCATGTGCCAATGATCACCCAACTGTGTGCTAGCAAATGTGCTCAAGGTTGTAAACTCCCTAAAAGTTTTGCTTATAGTTTTATCAGAGTTTATGTTAATAGGTTTTACTAATAGCCCAAGTAAGAAGAGTAAACCGCCTGTAAATATCAAGAGCCTAAGGGACGCCTTCAGGCTAGAGTTCCTGGAACACAGTGTTCTTTCTACAGCAGTCCAGCTTTAAATATGTCAGGAGGACCACTGTCCACGTCTAGGCTATCAGCTGTTGGTTTGTTGTTTCGTGACAGCGAGTTGAGTTTTCTGTCTCAGAGGTAGACTCGGCACTTCCAGTCTATAATGGGAGCAGGGCTGTCACTGAGATGATCGGAGATCTTTTCGTACTTATCTTACCTCGTACTTTCTGGCAGCTGACATGAAACGGACTAAAAGACTTAAGACAGAACGAGTCTGTGCGCCTAAAAACTCTCATTTATTCACTACAAAGAACGTTTATGAAACAGAAATGTTTGTCGGATATTAAAGGTTCTTAATGGAACCATTCAGCCAAAAATGGTTCTTATACGCAATTGTTTCTCAAATCCAGACCCCTCCTCACACAGTTTTAGACGTCTCCCTATGTAAAACCATTTATCAGCTTGTGGATTTATAAGTCTGGTATTACTGTTAATACGTTGTATTAATACGCAACTTTTCAAAACACAAAACTTATTTTTTGGTACAATTAAATAGATGCTGAAGCGTACAATGTAGACATATTTGCAACTTTTATTGATAGCATTATTACGTTTTTGCAGCTACAAAAGGTAAAACAGCTACAAATCTTTCATACCATTAAGATTGCTGTATAAATACCCTTTAACAATTTTATTGATAATGTTACCACCCTAACACTATAACTTACCCCAAACCTTACCCTAAACCCAAACGCTTTTATACCAAAAAATGATGTGTTCTTTTTATATTATGCAATGTAGGACTTTTTTGTAACAATAGTAACAATATAGCATTTAAAATATATTTCCTACCCCTAAACCTACCCAAAACAGTTGATTAAAATCATCTACTGTTAGATAAAAGCATAACAGACAAACAAGTGTAAAAGCAATAATTTATTTATTGCAAATTTTTTAAAAGCAGCACCAAAAGTAGTTAAAATGTGAAATGTGAAATGATGTGGTTCTCTCTGGAGTTTATGAAGTACAGAGAAATACTAAAGTTATCAATACATGAGAGCGTTAATCCAGCTTCTCTCAGTCAAGGCACGCATTTCGAATTTCAAAAGTACATCGACTGAAAGACGGAAGTGTTGCAAATCTGTGAGCACGCAAGAGCCAATGAGCATTTAATTTCACTGCCGTAAAGCTTCTTGAGGCACAATATTTGCATTAAAATTCATATCGAACGAGAGATTTGACGTTTACGGTCGCTGCTGAAAACTGGAATCAAGATCGCTGGATAAAGGGCTGAATTTGGATCTGTTCCTCACAATCGTATGAATTTTAAAGATACGGATTACAGCGAATGAATAAAATCAACATTTTTAATGGTTTCATTAAGAACCTTTAAGAAACTTTTGTTTCAAAAAAGTTCTTTGTACTGAAAATGGTTCTTCTGTGGCCTCGCTGTGAAGAACCTTTAAGCACCTATTTGTTTAAATTGACCTTAAAGCACACCCCATAAAGCAACCCATGACACAGTGTTACATCTGAGTAGAGATCGGAGAACAACAAAGCTGCTGCGTGACACACTCACCAGAATATTATTTTTCCTGGTAAAGGAATAAAGCTAAATTAACCTTTTAATGCAGAAATCAAAAATGAATACATCAAACAAATATCCCCCTGTTGTGTATGAATCAACATCGCTGCAGAAAGGATCACAGAATCTGAATGAGAAACTTCTTAAAAATAAAGGTGCTTTACAACCCAGTGTTGGGTCAAAAAGAGACAAGCCCAGCCTGCTGGGTTGTAATTTAACCCATGCTGAGTTGTTTCAACCCAAAATGGTGGGTTGTGTGAACCTTATGTTTGGTCAAATATAAACAATTACTGGGTTAATTTCAACCCAGCTGCTAAAAAGAACAAATGTTTTAGGCATGTACACCTGCGAACAATCATTCATCAAACAAAACCATTTATATTATACCACAAAAACAATAAAAATACATATTAACTATGTTTGGCACCTAAGCCACATCTTCAAACCCTGTTTAAAACTGCCTATGCTTTTGACTGTCTTGAGTGTACCAGGTAACCTGTTCCAAAGGGTAGTTCCAATATAAAGAAAAGACTGTTTCCCAGATTAGTCTTAACTCTTGGTTGTATAAAATCTGTTGCACTACCCCTTGTGGAGTACCTGTGAAATTCATTTACTCTATTAAAATATATATATTTTATATATATTTGGGAACATCCCCATAAATAATTTTATGTATCATACCAGCTGCAACTGATGTCAGTGTTTCCCATACATAGGCTCTACTTGGGCGCTGCGCCCAGGTAAATTGCGACGCGCCCAGGTAAAAAAAATCACTTTACGAATTTCCGTATTTTCTTAACTCGACTGGATGACCCGTGTTTTGGAGAGAGAGAGCGCGCGAGAGAGAGCGCGCGAGAGAGAGGTGGGGGTCGGGTGACCGTGAAGATGATGCACGCGTCATAAACTCATCATCCAGCGCGGCAAACTGGATCAACTGCAGCAGCACATACGGAGCAGCCAGGGAACACACTGCGACCAAAATGGTCGCATATGCTTATGTGCATATGTGTTTATAGCATCTAAGTTGGCTTCATTTTGCGTGCAAGCACGTTGTGTCTCTCCGGTTGAGTGTCCGTTCACGTGCTCTCTGTTTCTCAATGAATTGGGCGCGACGCGAAGCAACCTCAGAGTCACATTGTATCCTTTCATGTTTCTGAACTTGAGCAGAGTTTTACCATTAGAGGTCTTTCTTCACTGGGGACGCGGGACCCGTACGGTTCCGGGTTTATATTTTAAATGGTCAGATGGGTCCGGGTCGGTCCTAGTTCATTACTTCGGGTCCCAAGTCTGATTAATATTGTGTGTAAAACCCGAATCGATCGGAGAACGGCCGTGAGCGCTACCGCGCTAAAGCTCGAGTGCTGTTTTAGCGTGCCTCCGGTTTCTATGGCGATAGCAACTGGCTCTTGTCACGACCACGCGCCGCTTCATTTTCTTTATCATATTTTTTAATCTTACTATTAATAGACAATATCTTTACTAAAATCTAAACAGTTTGCACAGAGATTGTAGCAAAAAGCAGTGCTAATACTGAATGAGCAAAGCTCTAGCTGACTCAGGATATAAAAAACGCAAAGCTGTAATGTAAAGTCTGTCATCGGGACAGCACAGCAAGTAGACTTTTAAATCTGAAATAATTAGTGGATTAAGCTTTTTTTAATCGGCAAAAGAGAAATAGAAAGCAGAAGCAGTAAAAGTGCCTATCTAATATAAATTATTACCATTATAACATCAGTCACATTTATAATCTATAGACCTGCACTGTCTATATAGGCTATAGTATACATGGTATTGTATATAATTGAGTTTGATAAAAGGGGTCATCAAATTGCTTCATATCAGTGCAAAAACATAAAGTGTTTTCGTGGTGCTTTGACAAACAGTGTCAGCTTTGTTTATGGCAAAAAAAGTTTGGGGTGGTTAGATTAATGAACTATAATGTGAAATTAATATGAATGTTTTATAAATCAAAGTATTGTGTTGTGTCACACATTATTAGTTCTTTGTAACATGTATAGTAGACTATTTTTTATCGGTGGATAATAATGATCGCCCTTTTCACCAGCTACCACCACAAGTAAATTTCAGATCTGTGGGAAACACTGGATGTACTACACTTTCAAAGTGGCATGACTCTCAAATAGGGAAATTCTAAAATAAGCCTTATTAATTTATTTTGAGACATCTGTAACCAATGTATTAGGTTCCCTGTGACACCATTATACCATGAGCCACATGCATAATAAAAAAGGCTGTATTAAAGATCCTGTAAGAATTTTCTTAGTTTTTTCGCCCCAAAATCGTTGATATTCTGGCCATAAAGCGGCCTCTCTGATTTACCTTGTTGATAACCTTTAGGGCCTGACCTACTCCAGGCATGTGGCAATCTCACATACATCCAAGGTAACTGATTAATTCCTTGGCATTAGTCACTGTATCTCCAGCTCGAACCTCAAAACTTAAGGCTTTCTTTAACTTTATCTTTGTTCCAAACAATATAGATTCAGTTTTCCCTAAATGAAGTGATAATCTGTTATCAGCCATCCACATGCTAACATTTAAAAGTTCTGCACTAAGTATGCTTTCAATCATGTTTTTATCTTTATTAGAGACAACTAGTGCAGAATGATCTGCATACAAAAAAAGGTTGAATGAACAAACAGACTTTAGGTCTTTTATATATAGCAGAAAGAAAAGTGGACCCAAAACACTCCCCTGAGGTACCCCACAGGTCATTCGTTTTGGTTGAGACATTTTCCCCCCAATATCCACTACTTGCATTCTATTCTCCAAATAAGAGCCCACCCATTTAAATGCTAGAAACCCATGGCTTTCAATTTATACATTAAGACACCATGGTCAACTGTATCAAAGGCTTTTTGAAGATCTAGCATAACCATGCCAGAGAAATTTTCATTATCTATCTCCGTTTTTATATAATCAGTTAGAAACCTGCTTATTATAGAAACCTGTTTTCATGCGTTTACATGCAAATCAATAAACTGGCTATGCAGAAACCTGTGTTTACATGGGATTTGTCAAGTTTCTCGCATGCAGTGACGTCGCCGCCTATAGTCGTTCAAAAGCCGATGGGAAATATGGTTCAAGATAGTGTTGTATCTCTTCTCATGTCTGAAGAATCTGTAAATGTAACATAAGCTTCTATTTTCACAGTTTCTCTGCCAACTGCTTTAGTCAAGCGGAGACTTTTATGCATTACTTTATGCATTGCGTTTATCTTTCAATTGCGGAGACATGCGCACATGAACAAAACTGTGAGAAAGCCGGTTAAGGTGTTTACATGCAACGCAAAATAAGAGGAATGAGCAAAAAACTACCTGTGCCAATCAGTTTTTGCTTACGCCGTTTATGGGCTTTCCCCATAAAAGAAAAAATGTTATGTGCTTACATAACCCCATACATAATCAGTTTATTAAGCATAATCGGAAAAAGACTGTGCATGTAAACGCACTAATTGTCACATATCACTCGCAGTCAAATCACAGTAGAGGAGGGGCGGGACAAATATCACATCAACCAACCTGCGCATCATACAACGACTGATAAACAAAACAGAAGTATAATAATAACCAAAGCGATAAGCTGAAAAAACACTGCCAAGTGCCCACAGCTGGGGTCTGCCTGGCATTTTTAGCTGCATGTAAAGGTTTTGGTGTACTTGACCCTTAAAGGTTCTTTACAGCGATGCCATAGAAGAACCATTTTATAATCAGTAAAACCTTTTTTTACCACAAATAACCTTTTATGAAACAGAAAGGTCCCTCAGATGTTAAAGTTCTTTAGGAAAACACTTAAGACAAAAAAAGGTTCTTCTATGGCATCGTAAAGCACTTTTATTTTTAGGAGTGATCAGAACACAGTGTCTTTCTGCCCAGCCTGCAATCTTGCCAGAATTGCACTGTCAGCATTTTGTGCAGGCAAAGAGATCTGAATCTCTAAATGAGCCCTTCTGCTGAAAAGAACATTCATTTAAAAAACCAGTAAGGCCATGATCATTTTTAACAATTGCTTTTCATTCCAACCATTCAAATTCCATTTCAACTTGCCGTAGGGTGAATGCCAAATATCAGAGGACTCCTGGCAGAGCAACAGAAGGTTGTTTCACTGTGAGATATTGCAAGGCTTACAGATGACAACGTGGTTGCCAAATTGATCTAATGTCTTGTATATTACTGAGGGCGATTGGCTGTGGATGCATTAGGGAAAGTGATGCAGGGATTATGGGATATGCCATTTAGGTCTGATGCTGTCTGCAGATTGCTGGGCGTATTTCAGAAATATATTTTAATACTTATTTTGGATGATGACAGAACAACTCGTTTTTAGCATGTTTCTAATAAACTGTAAAAGGTTATTTGTTGCCTTAAATATTTAAGTATGATCAAATTGGCTTTACAAGTCATGTCAATTTTTTCTATCTTGACTCAATTTGAGCTGCTGTACACTGTAAACATTCATTGCTGTGCTTAAATTTTTAAGTTTAATTAAATTGAAATTTCAATTAATTTCAACTATTTTCAGTGAGGAGTTGATATAAATTATAAAATAATGTTGAAATAACTTAAGCTAATTCAACTTTAATTGTATACTTTATATTTAAGTTAAAATGGTTTGTAAATTTAAGTTGATTAAAGTTAAAAATTAAGTGCAAACAGTGTAACTTATAAAATATAGCTGAAAAAACTCATTACTCTAGTCAAGATAAAAAATAGTATGTTGATTATACTTAAAAATTTAAGGAAGAAAATAATTTAGAATAAAATTATAAAAAATGGTTTGTTTTTAGTGTAAAAAACATTTACTAAAAATGACAGAAAAAATGAAACAAAATAACATAAAATACTGTAACAACATTTTATGCATTATGTCAAAATGTTTAATATTTTACATTAAGTAAAGTTTTAAATGTTTAAAATATTTTAAGCACATATTATGTCATGATATACACAACAAAATAATTGCTTAGACCAGTGGTTCTCAATCTGGGGTCCGGGGCCCCCAGGGGGGCCGCGAGATGGTGCCAGGGGGGCCCCAGTTTTATGACATTTTATAAAATACATTAATTTATCATGAATTCTGTTAAAATAGTCCCAATTAAATAAGTCAGCACTACTTTTTATAATTTAATGTTTTGTTTAATTAAAATGTGAAGTTTTAGAACTGTTTGTCATAAATTTTCTTTGGGGGGGCTGCGAAGGAATGCACCGTACACAAAGGGGGCCGCACACTGAAAAGTTTGATAACCACTGGCTTAGACTGATATACAGGGCAATTTTGTCTTAATTGTCCCAATACTTTTGGAGGGCACTGTACATGACTGTTAATTTTAAGTTTGCTTTGTGGCATTTAAAATAAAGTTTAGAGATTTTGAGTTTCAGTCATGAGATCACATACCTCTAGGACTGAAAATATTGGACCATATAATTGTATATACCAAAATACAAGTTTGTTAAGAACTACAATCTAATAGGAAATTACAATATATTAAATACTTACAGGCACACAAACTTTGAAAAAAGAACAAAAGAAACGCTTTGGGAATAATTTGGGAACTGTCACCATTGACATGTAATGCAACAAGGATTGCTGAAGCCAACAGATTTGACCAATATACCCAACAATCTCAGTAAAAACAAAATAATGATGCTGAAGTCTTTTTAAAGTCACTTTCACCTCCTGTAATCTCAGGTAAAACCTCCACCCTCTACAAAAATTGATTATTATTAAATATTCATCCACTACATTTAGTGGGTGGGATAATTTTGTTTCATTTATGAATTAATGTATTATTTCTTTCTTTCACCAATCAAACATGCGGGCACACACACAAACACAGATCTTTACACTTCAAGACAAAATTAACATCTGTTCAACTCTAAGACAGCAGGACTGACCGGGGCTTTGAAGAGTAATCTGCTGGCCATGAGAGCTCTTAAGAAGGTTTTTTGGGAAGCTGTTAGCATTCTGTAGAGGAAGCAGGACAATTGAACGGCCTGAAGGGGGTTCAGAGATGTCCATGCTGAGACGGGCTGGATGCTGAGAATGATGGGAAAATGATCCAAGCTGTTTGAGTTTTCAACAGCAGGCTGTCTGTGTTTGCAACTTGGCAATTGAAGTATCTGCCAACAGAGACGCGCTGCTTTTCATTCTACCAATTTCTTCTGCATCATTTTATTCAACCCAGACACTTCAAAACAGATGGTTGATCAAAAAAATTAGAGGTAGGTAAGTGAATTGATTTTATTTTATTTAATCTTACGTGAGTTTTCTCATAGGGCCTTGAACAAAACACATAAAAACTGTTTTGCATGAAGATCTCAAGATTTTATCTGGGGACACCAAAGACTTATTTTACATCTTAAAAAATCTTATAATCTCGCAATAGGCATCATTCCACCATCTAGGTCAGGGGTAGGCAATGTTGGTCCTGGAGTGCCGATGTCCTGCAGATTTTAGCTCCAACCCTGATAAAACCTTGCCTACCTGTAGTTTTCAGGGGACTCTTAAGACCAGTGGTTCTCAATTTTTTTGGCATGTGGCCCCTCTGTGTAGGGTTCATCCCTTTGTGGCCCCCCAAAGAAAATTTATGACATAAACATTCCAAAACGTAAAATTTGAATTAAACAAAACGTATTAAATGATACGATATAGCGGTGTTGGTTAGTAGTCATATTTTTTGAGCTTTAATTACACACAATTTATTATAATGTTCTTTTTTTATAAAATATCATTAAATTGGGCCCCCGTGGCATCATCTCAGGACCCCCATGATTGGCTATTTCAGGTGTGCTTGATTAGAGCTGGAGCTAAACTTGTCAGGACTTCGGCACTCCAGGATCATTGCCTACCCTTGTTCAATTCATTGCTTAATCAATAGTAAAGAAATTTCATACAAACTAAATTGCACAGTCAACTTTCAAAGCAAGCTACTGATGAAGATCAACTTACTACTTCCATGATTCTTCTCACAGTTTGCTGCATGACCAGGGCTGATGAAATTTGTTTTCCGTCAACTGATTAGTCTTGCCTGCTGGTTGCCTCACTGGGTTCTCCCAGTGTTGGTCAAAAACACGATGGTTATGGCTCATGGCTCGTTTCTTTTTAACCAGTTTCCTCCTCATTACCAGCTCTGTGCCATAACCTCCACTCACACTCCTCTGGGAAAACGCTCTAGAAACATATTTATTATTCTTGTCTTGCATGAACTCTGGAAGGGTTTTCCGGGAAGGGATAGCAAAAAAAAAACAAGAGTAATTTTCTTTAGTACAAGAAAGCTTCTTTTCTCAAATCTCTGCACAGTCACTATGTAGTTTGCTGTGAAAAAGATGTTCAAGGATGATGTTTGTGATTTACTGTGAAGGGTTTTTCTAAGATAGTATGCACGCCACTTTTTCGCTTTTGTCAGACCTGTTGTTTTGTCCTTCTCAAGAGTTCTTGGAGAAGAACTTTCGGAGAGTTCAAAAACAAACAACGTAAAGGGATTTTACACAAGTGGCTTAACCATAGCGGACGGCAGCATTGAGTCGTGCATTGCACCTCTACAGACTGTTTCAGCAGTAACAACATAAACAAGCTGCTTTTGAATAAATAACAACAAAGTCCTTTTAAAGTAGTTTATTTATATAACAAGCAAATAAACATTATGTAGATTACCTAGGAAACCAAAACGTGTCGTTTTGACGAGGTATTTGTTCAAGAGTACTTTAGCCATCACGTGCATCCGATGAAACCGTCTAGCAGGGCTTATTCTTGTTATCTCATGAGAATTCTTTCATATTTTAAAAGTTGGCTAAATCAAATGAATTTGTATGAAGTTAGTCGTACAAAAATGTACAATTATCATAAAAAACAATAAACTACTAACAAATTTTGGCTTGTGAAAATTGGACATTGATAAGGTTGAAGTTAAGTTGTTTAACTTTAACATAAAAATATATGTTGATTTGACAAAAATGCTGCATATTTGTTTACAGTGTATGCATATAATAAAATATTGCAAGAAATACATTTACAGTTAATATTTTTCTCACCTTCTTAGATTAGACCTTTTCATTAAAGGGATACTACAGCAATATCATGATTACTCCATTATTTACTCTTATAAAACATTTTAAATATGGATATTTTCTTACAAAATCACATCAAATACCCTCAGAAGTGCCTTATTAACCGACTGGAGCTGTGTGAATTACTTCTGTGAAGGATGGATGCACTTTTATGGGCTTAAAACTTAGAAGTTGTTCCCTAGTCCCCTATGAGTACCATCATAAAGCTTGGAAGAGCAAATATAACTTTGATTATGTTCCTCTAAAAGATGACCATCATATGAAGAGTTTGGGTCCAAAACGCAATAAATCCATTTTGACAAATTTTGGTAAAAACGTGTTTTCTATACCAAGAAAGTGACAAGATGAAAACCACTATTTTCTGTTACAAACTTTCACATGGCATATTTAGGTTATAATTACATTTTTATTATAAAAAATGATGATTTTTTTCACAAAATGCAATAAATCCATGACAAGTTTTTTTTCAAAATTTTATAAATCTATTCTATCAATGTATAAATGTGCATTCATCTTTGCCTTTTAATATTCATTTAGTTGAACAGTTGTACACATTGATAAAAAAATAAACATTAATGGCATTAATCAAAACACTTACTTTGTCAGTAGTTGTAACGGGGCACCATTCGTCAAACTTTTATGACCCCCTCCCCCACCCCGTTGACAGGTCGTATTTTATGACCCTTTGACAGGGGGGCGGGACCATCAATCAAAATCTGGACAAGTTGTCAACTTTAGACAGAAAGTATTTAATGGTTTTATTGCCGGTCATTTAGAGTGATTGTTTTTCCTGAGTGTGTTTTATGTCAAGCGTATGGTGTCATGTTTAATGACGGCTCGTGTTTGTGACATTTGCTATCTATCACCCCTCCCTTTTCGACCCGTGCGCTTCTCACCACTGCGTGTCACACAGTGATGTGTGTGTTGTTGAATCTAAAGTTTTGCAACATCAAAAGTTTATTTAAAGGCAATCACTAATTATATATATATATATATATATATATATATATATATATATATGTATGTATTAGATGTAGCTGGTTAAACTTAAAGGCCGATATTTTCTATCGAACTAGTCTATTTTCTGTTCAGACACAAAGTTTTCTGATGCTGATATTATGTCAGTGTGTGTTTGTGTGGGGGTCGTGTGCTGTAATCTTTGAAAGTTTATGACCGAACCTTTATTGGGGAGCGACAAGAGATCTCCCGGACTCAGTTTGGATGGAGCAGAGCTGTTATACTCAAGTCTATTGGTATGTATGTGTTTCGCTGTGTTCGTTCCAGTATTTTGTCTGATTTATTTAAAAACTAAAAATTCGATCTCTGGTTGTAATGACTTGTAAAAGACGGAAGCAAACGCAGGTGAACAATATAACAATGTTTATTAAATGTAAACAAAGAGAGAGTATTCAGAGGTAATGCGGAAGTAATCCAGTCCGGTGTTGTTGAAGGCAATGGCGACGATGACTACGGTGGAAGTTGGTGCTTTGAGTGCGGCGTTGGTGGAGTAGTGAACAGTGGTGAAATCCAGGCTGACACGGAACATCCACACGAAGACGACGACGACAATAAACATCCAACAGTAACACGTAATCCAGAGAGCACGAAACAACCAAGCAACACGGAGACTGAGCAAACAATAGAATCTGGCAGGGAACAGAAAGTCAGGTGAGTATATATGGAGATGATGTAATGATGAACAGCTGGAGCGAGACAATCAACACACAGGTGAAAGGGATTGCTCTAACGAGCACATGGCAGGGGTAAGTGAACAACACACACACACACAAACATGACACGGAGGAAAACACTGGATTTTCCTACCGTGACAGTACCCCCTCCCCTAGGAACGCCCCTCGGCGTTCCCAGCCTGCTTTACCTGTTGATTGAATTCATCAATAAGGCGGTGATCCAGTATGTCCCGAGCAGGAACCCACCTTCTCTCCTCCGGACCGTAACCTTCCCAATCCACCAAGTACTGAAATCCGCGTCCCCTCCGTCTGGAGTCCAGAATACGGTTAACCGAATATGTGGTCTCCCCATTAACGATACGAGGCGGAGGGGGAACCGGGGCAGGCGGATTAAGACGGGAAAAAATAACCGGTTTAATTTTGGAAACGTGGAAGACGGGGTGAACCCTCCTGTACGCAGGAGGAAGACTAAGACGCACTGTTACCGGATTAATGATTTTGGTAACAGAAAACGGGCCAATAAATTTGGGAGCAAGTTTATTCGAGACGGAACGCATCGGAATATTCTGGGTTGAAAGCCACACTCTTTGACCGACGACGTATCGGGGAGGCTTCGACCGGTGGCGATCGGCCTTGGCCTTGGTGCGTGACCTTGCCTGGAGCAGAGCTCTGCGAGCTCTGGTCCAGGTGCGGTGGCACCTCTGGACTAGTGCGTTTGCGGAGGGAACCGACACCTCGGATTCAGTACTGACAAAATTAGGTGGTTGGTACCCTAAACTACACTTAAATGGAGACATGCCCGTAGATGACACCGGCAGTGAATTGTGTGCGTACTCCACAATTGAGAGTTGCTGACACCAGGACGAAGGATTCTTGGAAACCAGACATCGCAACACCCTTTCGACGTCCTGATTGGCTCGCTCGGTTTGACCGTTGCTCTGGGGATGAAACCCGGACGAAAGACTAACAGTCGCCCCTAGCAATTTGCAGAACTCTCGCCAAAATTTGGACACAAACTGGGGACCCCTGTCAGAGACCACGTCTGTCGGGAGGCCATGTATTCGGAAGACGTGGTCAATGACAGCTACCGCTGTTTCCTTGGCTGATGGTAATTTGGGCAAGGGAACGAAATGAGTCGCCTTCGAGAACCGGTCCACTACGGTCAAAATCACCGTATTCCCCTTAGAGGGTGGGAGGGCGGTAATAAAAACTAGCGAAATGTGGGACCAGGGTCTCGAAGGGACAGACAGCGGTAAAAGTAACCCATCCGGAGGACGATTGGAAGTCTTACCAACGGCACAAACCGAACAAGCCAAGACGAAGTCGTGGACGTCACGAGCCATACCAGGCCACCAAAATCGTTGCTTGACTAGAAACCTAGTTCTACTAACCCCTGGGTGACAAGCAACACTGGAACCATGACCCCACTGGAGGACGTCTGACCGTAACCCTTCCGGCACAAATAAACGGTTCGGTGGGCAGCGAGCCGGGGGCGTTACCCCTTCTAAGGCTGTCAAAACCTTCGATTCGACCTCCCATCTGAGCGCGGAGATAATGATTCTCTCCGGTAAAATGGGCTCGGGAGTAGCAGTACGATCGGAACGCTCAAAAAGACGGGATAAAGCATCGGGTTTGATGTTTTTGGAACCCGGCCGGTAAGAAAGTGTAAAATCGAAACGACCGAAAAACAACGCCCACCGAGCCTGCCTGGAATTAAGTCTTTTGGCAGTTCTAATGTATTCGAGATTCTTATGGTCCGTCCACACAATGAACGGTACACCCGACCCTTCAAGCCAGTGACGCCATTCTTCCAGTGCTAGCTTGACCGCCAACAACTCTCGATTGCCAATGTCATAGTTAACCTCCGCAGGAGATAAACGATGGGAATAATACGCGCAAGGATGAACCTTTCCATCTGAGGATGCGCGCTGGGACAACACTGCTCCTACCCCCACCTCTGACGCGTCGACCTCCACTATGAATTGACGTGAACGATCAGGGGTAACGAGAATGGGAGCTGAAACAAAGCAGCTTTTCAGTTTGGCAAACGCAGCCTCAGCTGCGTCTGACCACCTGAACGTCAAACCAGGGGAGGTCAAAGCGGTCAGAGGTGCGGCTAGTTGGCTGAAATTGCGAATAAAACGCCGGTAAAAATTGGCGAACCCCAGAAATCTCTGCAGGGCCTTGCGAGACTCTGGGGATGGCCAATCTACCACAGCCTTAACTTTCTCAGGATCCATGCGAACACCCTCAGTCGAAATGATGTGTCCTAAAAAAGAAACCGACTGTGCATGAAAAACGCATTTCTCCGCCTTGACAAAAAGCCCATTCTCTAGCAACCGCAGAAGCACTCGTCGTACGTGTTGCAAATGTTCCTGGAGAGACGAAGAAAAAATCAATATGTCATCCAGGTAAACATATATGAACTGATCTACCATGTCTCGCAACACGTCATTAACGAGTGCTTGGAAGACTGCCGGCGAGTTCGTTAGCCCGAAAGGCATCACGCAGTACTCAAAATGGCCACGAGGGGTGTTAAACGCAGTCTTCCATTCATCCCCCTTCCTGATGCGAACCAAATGATATGCGTTACGTAAGTCCAATTTAGTGAAGACGGACGCTCCCTGCAACCTCTCGAAGGCTGAAGACATCAACGGCAAAGGATAGGTATTCTTTACCGTGATGTTGTTCAACCCTCGGTAGTCAATACAAGGCCGCAAGGATCCGTCCTTCTTACCCACAAAAAAGAACCCCGCCCCCGCTGGAGATGAGGAAGGGCGAATGAACCCCGTTACCAGAGAATCAGAAATATATTTCTCCATGGCCTCCATCTCCGGAACGGACAGAGAGTATAACTTGCCCTTAGGCGGAAACGTACCTGGCAATAAGTCTATCGCACAGTCATAGGGACGATGAGGAGGAAGAGAATCAGCCCGCGACTTACTGAACACCTCCTTCAGGTCGTGGTACTCCGCGGGCACGGTAGATAAATCCACCGCCTTCCCCTGAAACACAGACTCAGAAACAGAAACACAAGCAGAGACAAGACAGGACTTATGACACTCCTCGCTCCAGCTGGTAACAGAACCCAGTTTCCAGTCAATTCTTGGGTTATGGGAATGAAGCCAAGGATGTCCAAGAACTATGGGGGAGAGAGCAGTGTCAGTAATAAAAAATGAAATAGTCTCTGTGTGGTTGCCGGAAGTGATGAGTGTGATAGGTGCTGTGGTGTACTTGATAGTGGGTAACTGATGTCCATTGAGGGCGAAGGGCGCAATCTGGTGGGTGAGTGAAGTGAAGGGTAACTTGAGCTTACGTGCTAGTGAGCTGTCGATGAAGTTGCCCTCCGCCCCCGAATCCAGCAGTGCGTGCCCTGAGTGTGACATAGTGGACCACCGTAGTCTCACCGGAAGGAGAGTAGATGTAGTAGAGGTCTTCTGTGCGGAGATCCTGCCCGATAGTAGCCCCTGTTTTACTATCGGGCTTGGTCTTTTACCGGGCACCTCTGGCATTGGTGACCCGACTCGCCACAGTACATGCAAAGACCCAAGGATCTCCGCCGCTTCCTCTCCTCCCGGGGTAACCGAGCTCGACCCACCTGCATGGGTTCCGGATCTGAGAGACCACCGGCGGAAACTTCGATGGGCTGATCCATGGACTCTGCCTGACGTAGGGACGGACCTCGAGTCTTCCTTCTGGCAGCGGTGGAGAGGCGTGCGTCAACCCGGATCGCCAAGTCCACCAACCCGTTGAGCGACTTAGGTAATTCCACCGTGATGATCTCTCGATGGATCCAATCCGCCAACCCATGCAGGAAATGATCCCACTGCGCTTCCTCGTTCCACCTGCACTCCGCCGCCAGGGTACGGAACTCGATGGCATAGTCCGAGACCGACCGCTCCCCCTGCTGGAGATCCGTGAGGAGACGGGCGGCCTCCCTCCCGGCGACGGAGCGGTCGAAAACCCTCTTCATCTCCTCTGCAAGCGAGGTGAACGAGGAACAACAGCTGTCCTTGTTTTCCCATACCGCCGTCCCCCAGAGGGCAGCCTTGCCGGAGAGAAGCGAGAGCGTAAACGCCACCTTAGTCTCCTCGAGGAAGAATGTCCGGGGCTGTTGGGCGAAATGTAGAGAACAATGAGAGAGAAAAGTACGGCAATAGTTGGGCTCACCGGCATATTTCTCCGGGATAGGTAGTCTCGGTTCCTGGATGAAACTACCCCCTGGAGGTGAAGATGGTGCGGGCGGCATGGGTGGCGCAGTGGGAGGCGTGATGTCCGGAGATCGCTGAGAGAGCTCGGAAACCTTCGCCACCATTACCTGGACGGCCTTCCGCATATCTTCGATGGCTTGATCCTGATGATCCATACGAGCCAGCGATCGTTGGAGAAACTCCTCCAACGTGGAGATTGGTTGACCACCTGCTGCTTCCATGTTGGCCAGATTCTTCTGTAATGACTTGTAAAAGACGGAAGCAAACGCAGGTGAACAATATAACAATGTTTATTAAATGTAAACAAAGAGAGAGTATTCAGAGGTAATGCGGAAGTAATCCAGTCCGGTGTTGTTGAAGGCAATGGCGACGATGACTACGGTGGAAGTTGGTGCTTTGAGTGCGGCGTTGGTGGAGTAGTGAACAGTGGTGAAATCCAGGCTGACACGGAACATCCACACGAAGACGACGACGACAATAAACATCCAACAGTAACACGTAATCCAGAGAGCACGAAACAACCAAGCAACACGGAGACTGAGCAAACAATAGAATCTGGCAGGGAACAGAAAGTCAGGTGAGTATATATGGAGATGATGTAATGATGAACAGCTGGAGCGAGACAATCAACACACAGGTGAAAGGGATTGCTCTAACGAGCACATGGCAGGGGTAAGTGAACAACACACACACACACAAACATGACACGGAGGAAAACACTGGATTTTCCTACCGTGACACTGGTATTGCAGCGAAATTGTCTAAACTGGTATTAACTATTCCTGGTAAATCGCGGACAAGAGTGGCCTGAACAAAAAAGTCAGCCCGAGACTAGAACCTCCCGCAGCGTAACAAGGAAATCTTGGAGCAAAGAGACGCCGAGTGGCTCGTGTTGTGCGGTGTGTATTTATTTAATCCTGTTACAATAGATTTAAACAAACTGGTTTGTTTTAATATTTTCTAATAACATGTGTTATCTGTTTTAAAGGTTTGGATATCTGCTGCAAAGCGAACGTTGTGTGTACTATTGCAAAATAGCGGATCTCCCCGGTACGTTTATGGTGCATAAGAAAAAGTTTGCTTTATTTAGATATTTGTCCTAATAACTTGTTTTTATCTGTTTACAGGTTAGGATACAGACCACAACGCTTTGGACGTATCTTTAAAAAAGAGAAAAATCAGAGACTTTTTGGATTTGTCTGGGGACATTTTAAACATTTTGTGTCAAATTGGATTTAAAACATTTCGGATACTGGATACCTAGTTTGATTTGTCCACAGATCTTGTTTAAGACGTTTTCACCTCATTTTAGGGTTTATTTTTAATTAAAGGCTTCTTAAAACATGTATGAAAATGTGTATATTATACAATGAGTCTTATATTGTCTGCTCTGACAAAAATAAATTATTATTTTAGATCTTAGGTCAAATGACTGCGTGTGTTTTATGTCAAGCGTATGCTGTTATGTTTAATGATCGCTCGTGTGTGACAGCTCGTGTTTTGGCATTCGATGTCAGCTCTCACCCTACCTCCCTACTGTCTCACAAGCCATGCATTCATTCACAGGGGTGCGTGTTGTAAAGCGAGTAAAGATTTCTAAAACCCAACGTGGGTAAAATAATTCCCCATTACGGGGGTCAAAAAAGTAAATGTTTATTTTAGATTTAGACAAATCATGAACAATGTTATAATTAAAACTTTTGTTTGTAACATCACAAGTTATTTAATTAAATATTCCGTATACGTGTATAGTTTAAGCAATGACCTGAGCCATATCCTTCGGCGCCGTCAATACTACAATATTTAGACGATAGTCTAAACTAAATAAAATTTTTAAACGGTTTCAGGAACTCCGTGAATCTTTTCATAACCTGCTCTATAGTTTCACGCGTATTAAAGAGCCGGCGGTGCCTGACAAAGCGTCGGGTGATTGTTATCTGTCATTTAAAATAAAGTTAATAAATGTAATTCTGTCCACTATGGCAAAATAGGAGTTTATTTTAGATTTAGGGGAATCTTTAACCAAGGCTTTGATTAAGACATATGTATACGTGCACCGATGGTGACAGAGAAACTTATAGCTGACGTTAATAAACTTTTTAAATGTTTTTAAGACGTCTACAACTCATTTTAGGGGTTTATTTTTAATTAAACGCTTCTTAAAACATGTGTGAATAGGTGTATATTATACAAAGAGTATTATATTGTCTGCTCTGACAAAAATAAATTATTATTTTAGATTTTAGGACAAATGACTGTGTCTATCTTATAAATACAACTTGATATATACGTTTGTTTTGTCAAGAGACTTTTTTAAAGTCACGCAAGAATAAAATCTTTTAGTTGTAATTGGTTAACATTAAATGTACTATTATCTATTTAACTATAAGCTATATTTTTCTGATCAGATATTTTTCTGTTTCTGATGATGGTCTTATAACAGTGTGTGTGGGATGATGATGGCTGTTCACAGCAGGTGGCGGGTTGTAAACTAGGGTCTTTTTAAAACTGTAGTGGTAAAAAATGTAATAGCACATTGACAAAAATAAAGCATTTGGTTGTAACAAATTATTTAATGAAATATTCAGTATGTGTATAGCGATGAACGATGTCAAAACCCCAGTAGGTCGACATTTCTTTAGACTAAATCCTATTTATTTTAAACTATATAAAAGCTGATTCGCTTCACGAGATCTGTGAATCATTTCAAGCAGGGGGTTCTGTTCAAGCCATTAAAGATCGGGGGCTCCGGCGTTTACAATAGAACATACACGGATGCGGGGACATGGGCCATTAAGAAACTTTTAAACGATTAAAAACATATTCATATCATCTTCTGGGTTTTGTTTTAAATTAATGACATCTTAAAACCAACTGGGAATATGTGTTTATTACACAATAAAATTTAATTCTGTCCGCTCCGGTATAATAGGGGGTTTATTTTAGATTTGGGACTTTTTTTAACCAAGTCTCTGATTAAAACACGTGAATGCGTGTACCAACGTTGCCAGAGAACGTGCGCTGAGGTGCTCTTATGGCGTTAAGAACCTTTTTATTGTTTAAGACATTTTGACCCCATTTCCTGGTTTTGTGTCCGCTGTGGATCCCAACCTCTATGTGTTTATTATACAACAAATGCAATTCTGTCAGCATTTCTAGTTTAGAACGCCTCTGATTTAAACATGCGGGTTTTAAAATGAAACGGCCATGTGACTTTTATGACAAAAGCTATTCGATCTTAATTTTTTTGTTTTAACATCCAAAAGTTTTTATACACATTCCATAATTAAACATCTAGGGGTGTATGAGTAAGTTTATATCTAATGTCACACGAGCAGCACCAAATCGCGCTTGTGTCTCTGTGTGTGCATCCAGGCTGTTTATGTGGGGGCGTGTTTATGAGCCCGTGTCTTTGCAAGGTGTGTGTGCGTGTGTGTGTGTGTGTGTGTGTGTGTGTGTGTGTGTGTGTGTGTGTGTGTGTGTGTGTTTGCATGGTGGTCTATGATGTCTCTGTTTGTTACTAAAGTTTTGATATTAAGTCTGTGTCCTCATTGACAATAAGTATGGGTTTTTAGATGTAGGCTTCATTACACAGATACTGATTAAATCATGTTATCCATTATTTGCGATTTAAAGAAACTTAAAAGGTTTAAGACATTTTATCTCACATTGTGGTGTTGTTTTTTAATTAATGTAACCTTAAACCCCTCTGTTATCCATTTAGGGAACAATAAAATGTTAGCAAATATTATTTATCAAAGTTGACGATGTTATAAGCCAGGATGTCACTAACGTGACAACAAACATTTATTTAAAGACAAAACATTTTAACAAAATTGCCATGGCTTACAGAGACACACTAGACTTAATAATAAAAATAAAAATATACTATTCGAACATCCTAACCTGATATTAGGTTAGATTAGGTTTAAGGTCAATCAGAGTCTTTAGCTTTACAACTTACAGCACAAAACCCCCCCCCCAATGACAGGATTTTTATGAAGTGGAGCAGACCCTTGGTATGCCTGTGGGGTTAGGTTCAACTAAGGTCAACATCTATCAGTGCATAATAAGCAAACATGAAATTATATTTTACCTATGGTTTGTTAATGATGTTGCTAGGTTCGCGTATTTTTGCTGAAACAAATTTTTCTTTTCAAACTTAGTTAGGATACACATGTTTGTCGCCTCAAACACCTGATCAAAGTTTTTTCTTAGCTAGCGACAACTAATGTCTGAGATTTTGTAAATTCAACAGATGTTTCTTACTTGTGTATTTTCTTAAACAAACTTTTCTTTACAATCTTAGACAGTCTTCATACGTTTGTCTTTCGATAAGTTGTTCATAGTTTTTCTTCGATAGTGTCAACTCATGTCTGAGATTTGTAAATTTCATCAGATGTTCTTACATGTGTATTTTCTAAAACAAATTTATGCTTTTCAAACTTAGGTAGTCATCATACTTTTGTCTTTCGATAAGTTGTTCATAGTTTTTTATGTGGTAGTGTCAACTTATGTCTGAGATTTTGTAAATTCATCAGATGTTTCTTACGTGTATATTTTCTCAAACAAACATTTTTTTTGTTTTCCAAACATAGTTAGGATACACACTTTTGTCGCCTCAAACACTTGATCAAAGTTTTTCTTCGTTAGCGACAACTAATGTCTGAGATTTTGTAAATTCATCAGATGTTTCTTACTTGTGTATTTTCTTAAACAAACTATTCTTTTCAATCTTAGACAGTCTTCATAAGCTTGTCTTTCGATAAGTTGTTCATAGTTTTTCTTCGCTAGTGTCAACTCATGTCTGAGATTTGTAAATTTCATCAGATGTTCTTACATGTGTATTTTCTAAAACAAATTTATGCTTTTCAAACTTAGGTAGTCATCATACTTTTGTCTTTCGATAAGTTGTTCATAGTTTTTTATGTGGTAGTGTCAACTTATGACTGAGATTTTGTAAATTCATCAGATGTTTCTTACGTGTATATTTTCTCAAACAAACATTTTTTGTTTTTCAAACATAGTTAGGATACACACTTTTGTCGCCTCAAACACTTGATCAAAGTTTTTTCTTCGTTAGTGTCAACTAATGTCTGAGATTTTGTAAATTCATCAGATGTTTCTTACTTGTGTATTTTCTTAAACAAACTTTTCTTTACAATCTTAGACAGTCTTCATACGTTTGTCTTTCGATAAGTTGTTCATAGTTTTTCTTCGATAGTGTCAACTCATGTCTGAGATTTGTAAATTTCATCATATGTTCTTACATGTGTATTTTCTGAAACAAATTTATGCTTTTCAAACTTAGGTAGTCATCATACCTTTGTCTCTACATACATTTGTTCAAAGTTTCTTGTAGCTAGTGTCAACTGATGTCTGAGATTTTGTAAATTCAACAGATGGTCTTACGTGTGTATTTCTTAAACAAACATGTTGCTGTTCAAACTTAGGCAGAGGTCATACGTTTGTCTTTTCATAAGTTGTTAATAGTTTTTATTTGTTAGTGTCAACTAATGACAGAGATTTTGTAAACTCATCAGATTCAAACAAAACTCATTCATTTCTGTAGTTTATGTAACACCTTGTCAAACTCTTAAAGGTAGTACTAACTGTTTAAAACAACAATGCAAAGTATTTTAGATTTACTTGATAAATCTTTTACATCAAAACAAACTAGGATAGCAATATGTCTGAAACTGTAACAGGTGATACCACCAATAGCGTGTTGTACATAACAAAGTCTGCAAAATAATAAAGATTGATTAGGTTTTTATTTAGTAAACCTTTTAACATAAAGTGTAGAGTCTTTTGTATGTAACAACAAAGATGCGATGAAACAACGCAAAACAAGAGAGGATGCGTTTGTTAAAACACATATAAATTAAGATGCATACATCTACAAATGGGGCAATGTCTTTAATCTATTGGTCCCGAATTTAGATGCTATACGGGCAAACTATTTCAAACATTGCCCCATTTGTAGATGTATGCATCTTAATTTATATGTGTTTTAACAAACGCATCCTCTCTTGTTTTGCGTTGTTTCATCGCATCTTTGTTGTTACATACAAAAGACTCTACACTTTATGTTAAAAGGTTTACTAAATAAAAACCTAATCAATCTTTATTATTTTGCAGACTTTGTTATGTACAACACGCTATTGGTGGTATCACCTGTTACAGTTTCAGACATATTGCTATCCTAGTTTGTTTTGATGTAAAAGATTTATCAAGTAAATCTAAAATACTTTGCATTGTTGTTTTAAACAGTTAGTACTACCTTTAAGAGTTTGACAAGGTGTTACATAAACTACAGAAATGAATGAGTTTTGTTTGAATCTGATGAGTTTACAAAATCTCTGTCATTAGTTGACACTAACAAATAAAAACTATTAACAACTTATGAAAAGACAAACGTATGACCTCTGCCTAAGTTTGAACAGCAACATGTTTGTTTAAGAAATACACACGTAAGACCATCTGTTGAATTTACAAAATCTCAGACATCAGTTGACACTAGCTACAAGAAACTTTGAACAAATGTATGTAGAGACAAAGGTATGATGACTACCTAAGTTTGAAAAGCATAAATTTGTTTCAGAAAATACACATGTAAGAACATATGATGAAATTTACAAATCTCAGACATGAGTTGACACTATCGAAGAAAAACTATGAACAACTTATCGAAAGACAAACGTATGAAGACTGTCTAAGATTGTAAAGAAAAGTTTGTTTAAGAAAATACACAAGTAAGAAACATCTGATGAATTTACAAAATCTCAGACATTAGTTGACACTAACGAAGAAAAAACTTTGATCAAGTGTTTGAGGCGACAAAAGTGTGTATCCTAACTATGTTTGAAAAACAAAAAATGTTTGTTTGAGAAAATATACACGTAAGAAACATCTGATGAATTTACAAAATCTCAGTCATAAGTTGACACTACCACATAAAAAACTATGAACAACTTATCGAAAGACAAAAGTATGATGACTACCTAAGTTTGAAAAGCATAAATTTGTTTTAGAAAATACACATGTAAGAACATCTGATGAAATTTACAAATCTCAGACATGAGTTGACACTAGCGAAGAAAAACTATGAACAACTTATCGAAAGACAAGCTTATGAAGACTGTCTAAGATTGAAAAGAATAGTTTGTTTAAGAAAATACACAAGTAAGAAACATCTGATGAATTTACAAAATCTCAGACATTAGTTGTCGCTAACGAAGAAAAACTTTGATCAAGTGTTTGAGGCGACAAAAGTGTGTATCCTAACTATGTTTGGAAAACAAAAAAAATGTTTGTTTGAGAAAATATACACGTAAGAAACATCTGATGAATTTACAAAATCTCAGACATAAGTTGACACTACCACATAAAAAACTATGAACAACTTATCGAAAGACAAAAGTATGATGACTACCTAAGTTTGAAAAGCATAAATTTGTTTTAGAAAATACACATGTAAGAACATCTGATGAAATTTACAAATCTCAGACATGAGTTGACACTATCGAAGAAAAACTATGAACAACTTATCGAAAGACAAACGTATGAAGACTGTCTAAGATTGTAAAGAAAAGTTTGTTTAAGAAAATACACAAGTAAGAAACATCTGTTGAATTTACAAAATCTCAGACATTAGTTGTCGCTAGCTAAGAAAAAACTTTGATCAGGTGTTTGAGGCGACAAACATGTGTATCCTAACTAAGTTTGAAAAGAAAAATTTGTTTCAGCAAAAATACGCGAACCTAGCAACATCATTAACAAACCATAGGTAAAATATAATTTCATGTTTGCTTATTATGCACTGATAGATGTTGACCTTAGTTGAACCTAACCCCACAGGCATACCAAGGGTCTGCTCCACTTCATAAAAATCCTGTCATTGGGGGGGGGTTTTGTGCTGTAAGTTGTAAAGCTAAAGACTCTGATTGACCTTAAACCTAATCTAACCTAATATCAGGTTAGGATGTTCGAATAGTATATTTTTATTTTTATTATTAAGTCTAGTGTGTCTCTGTAAGCCATGGCAATTTTGTTAAAATGTTTTGTCTTTAAATAAATGTTTGTTGTCACGTTAGTGACATCCTGGCTTATAACATCGTCAACTTTGATAAATAATATTTGCTAACATTTTATTGTTCCCTAAATGGATAACAGAGGGGTTTAAGGTTACATTAATTAAAAAACAACACCACAATGTGAGATAAAATGTCTTAAACCTTTTAAGTTTCTTTAAATCGCAAATAATGGATAACATGATTTAATCAGTATCTGTGTAATGAAGCCTACATCTAAAAACCCATACTTATTGTCAATGAGGACACAGACTTAATATCAAAACTTTAGTAACAAACAGAGACATCATAGACCACCATGCAAACACACACACACACACACACACACACACACACACACACACACACACGCACACACACCTTGCAAAGACACGGGCTCATAAACACGCCCCCACATAAACAGCCTGGATGCACACACAGAGACACAAGCGCGATTTGGTGCTGCTCGTGTGACATTAGATATAAACTTACTCATACACCCCTAGATGTTTAATTATGGAATGTGTATAAAAACTTTTGGATGTTAAAACAAAAAAATTAAGATCGAATAGCTTTTGTCATAAAAGTCACATGGCCGTTTCATTTTAAAACCCGCATGTTTAAATCAGAGGCGTTCTAAACTAGAAATGCTGACAGAATTGCATTTGTTGTATAATAAACACATAGAGGTTGGGATCCACAGCGGACACAAAACCAGGAAATGGGGTCAAAATGTCTTAAACAATAAAAAGGTTCTTAACGCCATAAGAGCACCTCAGCGCACGTTCTCTGGCAACGTTGGTACACGCATTCACGTGTTTTAATCAGAGACTTGGTTAAAAAAAGTCCCAAATCTAAAATAAACCCCCTATTATACCGGAGCGGACAGAATTAAATTTTATTGTGTAATAAACACATATTCCCAGTTGGTTTTAAGATGTCATTAATTTAAAACAAAACCCAGAAGATGATATGAATATGTTTTTAATCGTTTAAAAGTTTCTTAATGGCCCATGTCCCCGCATCCGTGTATGTTCTATTGTAAACGCCGGAGCCCCCGATCTTTAATGGCTTGAACAGAACCCCCTGCTTGAAATGATTCACAGATCTCGTGAAGCGAATCAGCTTTTATATAGTTTAAAATAAATAGGATTTAGTCTAAAGAAATGTCGACCTACTGGGGTTTTGACATCGTTCATCGCTATACACATACTGAATATTTCATTAAATAATTTGTTACAACCAAATGCTTTATTTTTGTCAATGTGCTATTACATTTTTTACCACTACAGTTTTAAAAAGACCCTAGTTTACAACCCGCCACCTGCTGTGAACAGCCATCATCATCCCACACACACTGTTATAAGACCATCATCAGAAACAGAAAAATATCTGATCAGAAAAATATAGCTTATAGTTAAATAGATAATAGTACATTTAATGTTAACCAATTACAACTAAAAGATTTTATTCTTGCGTGACTTTAAAAAAGTCTCTTGACAAAACAAACGTATATATCAAGTTGTATTTATAAGATAGACACAGTCATTTGTCCTAAAATCTAAAATAATAATTTATTTTTGTCAGAGCAGACAATATAATACTCTTTGTATAATATACACCTATTCACACATGTTTTAAGAAGCGTTTAATTAAAAATAAACCCCTAAAATGAGTTGTAGACGTCTTAAAAACATTTAAAAAGTTTATTAACGTCAGCTATAAGTTTCTCTGTCACCATCGGTGCACGTATACATATGTCTTAATCAAAGCCTTGGTTAAAGATTCCCCTAAATCTAAAATAAACTCCTATTTTGCCATAGTGGACAGAATTACATTTATTAACTTTATTTTAAATGACAGATAACAATCACCCGACGCTTTGTCAGGCACCGCCGGCTCTTTAATACGCGTGAAACTATAGAGCAGGTTATGAAAAGATTCACGGAGTTCCTGAAACCGTTTAAAAATTTTATTTAGTTTAGACTATCGTCTAAATATTGTAGTATTGACGGCGCCGAAGGATATGGCTCAGGTCATTGCTTAAACTATACACGTATACGGAATATTTAATTAAATAACTTGTGATGTTACAAACAAAAGTTTTAATTATAACATTGTTCATGATTTGTCTAAATCTAAAATAAACATTTACTTTTTTGACCCCCGTAATGGGGAATTATTTTACCCACGTTGGGTTTTAGAAATCTTTACTCGCTTTACAACACGCACCCCTGTGAATGAATGCATGGCTTGTGAGACAGTAGGGAGGTAGGGTGAGAGCTGACATCGAATGCCAAAACACGAGCTGTCACACACGAGCGATCATTAAACATAACAGCATACGCTTGACATAAAACACACGCAGTCATTTGACCTAAGATCTAAAATAATAATTTATTTTTGTCAGAGCAGACAATATAAGACTCATTGTATAATATACACATTTTCATACATGTTTTAAGAAGCCTTTAATTAAAAATAAACCCTAAAATGAGGTGAAAACGTCTTAAACAAGATCTGTGGACAAATCAAACTAGGTATCCAGTATCCGAAATGTTTTAAATCCAATTTGACACAAAATGTTTAAAATGTCCCCAGACAAATCCAAAAAGTCTCTGATTTTTCTCTTTTTTAAAGATACGTCCAAAGCGTTGTGGTCTGTATCCTAACCTGTAAACAGATAAAAACAAGTTATTAGGACAAATATCTAAATAAAGCAAACTTTTTCTTATGCACCATAAACGTACCGGGGAGATCCGCTATTTTGCAATAGTACACACAACGTTCGCTTTGCAGCAGATATCCAAACCTTTAAAACAGATAACACATGTTATTAGAAAATATTAAAACAAACCAGTTTGTTTAAATCTATTGTAACAGGATTAAATAAATACACACCGCACAACACGAGCCACTCGGCGTCTCTTTGCTCCAAGATTTCCTTGTTACGCTGCGGGAGGTTCTAGTCTCGGGCTGACTTTTTTGTTCAGGCCACTCTTGTCCGCGATTTACCAGGAATAGTTAATACCAGTTTAGACAATTTCGCTGCAATACCAGAGATCGAATTTTTAGTTTTTAAATAAATCAGACAAAATACTGGAACGAACACAGCGAAACACATACATACCAATAGACTTGAGTATAACAGCTCTGCTCCATCCAAACTGAGTCCGGGAGATCTCTTGTCGCTCCCCAATAAAGGTTCGGTCATAAACTTTCAAAGATTACAGCACACGACCCCCACACAAACACACACTGACATAATATCAGCATCAGAAAACTTTGTGTCTGAACAGAAAATAGACTAGTTCGATAGAAAATATCGGCCTTTAAGTTTAACCAGCTACATCTAATACATACATATATATATATATATATATATATATATATATATATATATATATATAATTAGTGATTGCCTTTAAATAAACTTTTGATGTTGCAAAACTTTAGATTCAACAACACACACATCACTGTGTGACACGCAGTGGTGAGAAGCGCACGGGTCGAAAAGGGAGGGGTGATAGATAGCAAATGTCACAAACACGAGCCGTCATTAAACATGACACCATACGCTTGACATAAAACACACTCAGGAAAAACAATCACTCTAAATGACCGGCAATAAAACCATTAAATACTTTCTGTCTAAAGTTGACAACTTGTCCAGATTTTGATTGATGGTCCCGCCCCCCTGTCAAAGGGTCATAAAATACGACCTGTCAACGGGGTGGGGGAGGGGGTCATAAAAGTTTGACGAATGGTGCCCCGTTACAACTACTTTTGTCATATAATGTTAGTCATTGCTGCGGTTATAATTGGGACGTCGTCGCTTAACATTTTTCACAGCGATCAGCTGTAAAATGTTTTGGTCCTGCTCGATTCTCGTTGACTTTTAGTAAAAGTATGTAAAGTTTTTCATAAGATCCCCTGGGGTCAATGTGTTAGCAGTGCTTGATGCTGTCGATCGTCTCCCGAGTACCTCCCGCGTTAATTATTAGATGTTGATGGCTTACGTTTCTTCCCCGTCACAGAAAACCACAGGTTTATCAATACTATTTTTTTTTTATTTTATTTTTTTTTTTTTATTATAAGTGCAGACATACAACAGATAGTTAAGTAGTAAACAACGAAAACATAACAGACAACAAAAACAACAATTGTGACAATGATTTGTTCTGCTCAATGATATAGTAAATAAATGGATAATAAATTAAACGGAAATATAGATGATAATATTGTTATGAAGCAATGATAATAAGCAAAATAATAATAATGATAATAAGACAAAAAAATTGTAATAATAATTTAAACAGATAATAATACATATTTGGGTAGTATTAATAATAATAATAATAAATATAATATCATGTATATTATGTCATAATAGTATTTACAATAATAATGGTAATACCAATGATAATTCTAGGGATTGTTATGGTTTTAGGATAGTTTTTTTTTTCCTAATCCCATTATAATAACTTAATAATAATAAATAATAAACAATGATTATTATTAATGATTATTATTAATAGTAATGATCATTATTAAAAGCAATAACAGTAACAATACTGAAAACAATCAATATAATATTATATAAAATTATGGTGATGATATTAACATTTTGTAAAAAACAGCGATAGTATTAGTATTATCACTAATAATAATAATAATAATAATAATAATAATACCAACAACTACATTAACAACATCAATAGCACACATACCCAACACATAACACACCAATCCAAACTTCTGTATCAGTGTTTGTATTTACAATACTATTAAAGTATTATTTTGTTTTTGTTTGTTTGTTGATCACGAAGTACAAAGTAGATGAGGAAAACTAGGACTATGTGTACTCAACGCGCCGCCATTGCTTGTTTACATTGCGTGGAATGGTGCGCTGTAATTTGTGGAGCGGATTTATTTCATTCTGTAGAAAAAGAGGAGTGGCGTTTATCGCATTTTGGGAAAAAGGGATAAAAGATCACAGAATAATACGGGGAATGTTGGATTTTGTGTAAAATAAAAAAATTACTTTTAAAAACTGACCTGATATAATACTGATTTTGGCAGTAACTCATTTGTTTCAAAAATGGCATTTATTGCGTTTTGGAACCAAACTCTTCATATACATCTCAGATGGCTTGAGGGCGAGTAAATCATGGGGTAATTTTGATATTTGGCTGGAGTATAGCTTTGAGGCTGTTTACAGTATATGTTATATTAAGATGCATTTTGGTCGATCGGATCACAAGTGGATGAGAGCGACATATTCACGTCTACATGGTATTTTAATCGGTCTCATTTCTATCCTGATTACTTTGAGGGGATGGTATGTGTGCCTTCGTTTAAATGCCAACGGGAGAAATTACAGATTTAAATTGATACTAACTAACAGTAAGTAAGAGTCGCGGCTCGTGTTGTTAGTAAAGATGTTGCACAAAGTTTTGTACATGCATATGTAAGAGTTTTCTCTGATATTTCAGCGCAATTGATGAAATAAGTTTGCGCAACTTTCATACGATTGCAAAATTAAACAAAAATGAAAGATGCAGTAAGCTCCCTGCTGAAAAAACAGCATCAAACCAGCATGGGACTTATGCTGGTCTATGCTGGTTTAGCTGGTGGTCACCAGCTTACCAGCACCAAAACACAACATATGCTGGTCTTGCTGGTATGCTGTTTTTTCAGCAGGGCAGCCGCTTTAGTTTTATTAAAGTCTTAAGATAGTGCTTTACACTGTGGGTTCACGCTAGAAGTCAGGATTTAAACATTGTGCTCAGTGCATTACGTTAGATCAATAGGCGGACAATAGGCTGCTGGAACACATTCGACCACATGAGCGTCTACACCACAAAATGCAATATGGTTGAATGCGTTTTCGACTACCTCGGAATATGGTCGAAGTGGACGAGCTCAAAAAGTTTTATACCTTGCTCAGACCGGTCTTTAGGGTTGTCCACTTGTGATCAGATCAACGAAAAAGCATTTTAATACCAGGTGTAAACAGCCTTTTAAAATGAGATTCTTGAATTGCCCGTGTATATAACAGTTTATGAAGGAAGCTACCATCTGAACAGGCTTTTAATCATAAGCGCTCGAAACCAACATGATCTCAGGGAAAGTCATGTTATAGTCACGCAAAATTGTATTAATTTATTCGTGTCCATGGCGCGAAATTCATCTTTTTTCGTGGCTGGAGTGCGAATGTCTTTTTCGTTACACTCGAATTAAGAATTTCTATAGTTTCTCGTGTCCATGGCACAACTTACCGTGTCATTTTACGTTTTGTTTTCTCCTTTTTTTTCTATTTTTAAATTATTGTCACTTGGGGTTAGAGTTGGGGTTTGGGTTCGGATGTCTAAAAAATGTAACAAAGTAAATCTAACCCCAACCACAAGCAACAATGTTAAGAAAATAGGAAAGAACTATAAGAAAACAATACATAAAATGAAACGAAAAAGAAAGTCACAAGAAAGCAACGCACAATTCGTGCGAGTGTCACGAAAAAGGAATTTGTGGTCAAGACACGAAAAAAGCTGAAATTTCGTGCCATGGACATGAATAAATTAACCAAATAGTTTGTGACTATAACACAACTTTTTGTGAGATCAGTCTGGCTCGAACACAAAATTAAGACTTTTAAATTTCAGAAAAAGAAATGTACTTGTGCTTTCAATTATATTTTGTGGTATTTATGTGGTATTTATAGACTACTCATTACGTTTTGGAACACAGCTTAAGTCTTAAAATAAATTGACACAGGAAACAGGCAACAATTTCATCGCCTTGTTTATATACAACAAGTTCTTCATAAAAAAGGTAGAAAAACATGAAAGTGATGTTATAGCTGAAAATATAAAAAAGCAACAGTTTTACACGATAAAGACAAACAGTTTAAGCAACGCTCACAATCTCTCCAAACACAGAAATGCGTTTAAATATCTAACAACCAAATCACTTTATTCTCAGTGTTTGTAATCGTTTCCTTTTATACATATCTTCATATTATAACCCCCCCAAAAAGATTTTGCAATGCTAATTTTTAGGACTTTTAAATCATAGCTTTGCATTTTGTATTTCCTCTAAAACTCTCCTAATAATATCCTATACTACGTATACTTGCTTCTTAATATTCGTAAGCTAGACATAAATAAAATTTCACTGCAAAATGTCAATGGAAACAAATATTTGTTTTTAATACAGGGTAAAATATGACTTGGGTATATTCTTGACTTTAAACTTTTAACAAATTGGATTTCACCAACGGGTGCATCCTGCAAAACTGCACATGTTGCATAAGATCATCCAAGCACATGTAAATCACTACTCATCAACATTGTCCACTGGCTAGCAGTAATAAAACACAACCGTTGTCCTTTGACATCACTTCCTTAATCCATAGAAGTCTATATCCCTATGGGCATGTAGCATCTTACATACCTTCAGTCCTTAGACGTAGATAAATCAGGAACTAAACAGAACCTTGATTAGCCAGTACAGGCATGTTTTGTTTTGGTTAAAGTTACATTATTTAGGACATTAGCCCTCTGGGAGCAAGCCTGAACATCACTGGTGTACATTATACATAAGACTGTGGTGTTTGATGGATTTTATATGAGCCTGAGTTTTGTGGGATTGTTATAGGAATCCATCTGCGTTCTTATTATCAACGGTGCTATTCGCTGCAGAAGAACATGAAGAAATGTGGGAGGAGTCATTTAAAGGATGCACCTTACAAGGTGAGTTCTGTGTTTTGATTGGTTGAGAGTCACTCAAGGAACCATCTTTAATTTTGCATTCTAATGTGGGTTCCTTGTCCATCTTTTTTTCCATCTTGATGTTTTTCTTGACTTTTGTCTCACTGCCCCCCTCTTTCTTCTTTCTTTTCTTCGTTACAGCATGTTTGTTTTCCTCTATCTTCACTTCAATCTTCACCTCCTTTTTCCAGGCTCCGAGAGGAAGGACGTCCAGGTCACCACCAGAGGTTTCGCACAGAGTTGGCCCCGTCCACTCTGGAATCTCCAATCCCAGCAGCTTCATCACCTGTCCCATGACCTCATCTACATAACCATTGATACGGAGGTGGGCATGCTTGTCCTACAAAAAAAAAAAAACAATTTCAATGTGTTTCATAAAAAATAGAACCAAGAATGTAACAGTAAAAATATAGACAGTCTTTGTAAAAGTAAAATAAAAATGAAAAAAAAACAAAAATTATTGATCAAATAATATCCAATACTTTGACTTAAGTTAAAAAAGTAAAACAACCTGTTATTGGGTACAGTAGGGTTCTAAAGAAAGCGGATTATTTGAAATTCAGTCTAAATGCAAAATATTAGAGATGTTTTTTCTTGCCCCCCTCTCGGGTGTGGTGGCCGGTGATTTCTCTTCCAAGGGGTGCAAATTCAAAATATGTGTTCGGAGTGTCGTGTGTCGCTCATCATGTCAAAATGTGTGTTTGTTGTGTCATGTGAACCATGTGCATCATGCGTCATGTCAAAATACGTGCCTTCTGCACACGTGTCGAAAGGTGTTATGATAAAAAGATGCTCAAGTTCACAAAATACTCGCAAGACATTAACTTAACACTAAACACATGAGATTAAGCGAGTATCTGGCAAACGCAAGCATCTCTTTTATCATAAACCTCTTCAAAGCGTCTGCAGCAGACACGTATTTTGAAATGTTGTGTTATGCACATAGGTTCACATGACGCACCAAACACATATTTTGACACGACGAGCTACACACATGACAGGCTACCGTATTTTCCGGACTATACGTTTCTCTTGAGCATAAGTCGCATCAATCAAAAATGCGTCATGAAGACGAAAAAACATAAGTCGGAATGGACAACACGTAGCATTTTATTTAGAAAATTATTTCACAAAATCCAAGCCGAAGAACAGACATTTAATCCGGAAAGGCAAGTTCAATTAAACAATAGCACACAGGCTGAATAGGTGTCCGTACGTTAATGTAATATTATCAGTGATTTAGAAGATACACAATAGCATACAGTACATACGTGAAAGGCTGAATAACTGGGACTGGGAGCACAACTGACAATGGAAAGCACAACTTTATCCACTAATTTTTACGTTTGCAATGCTTTTGTTGCTTAAATTTCAATGCAGAGGGCACATTTCAAAAACATAATAAATGGCAACGGCATTGTTTTTCAGAGAAACATACGTGAACTTCCTAAATATCTACGAATAATTTATAGTTTGTTTTTTTTTATTAAAAAATAACCTCCATAAAGCTCATTTACGAGGATATATCCAGAAATGTTATGCACAAAAAACGTTAATTTAGTTTCACCAAATCTGTGTTTGTCTCATTAACTGTAATAAAAGTTGTATTGATCAATCATCCACATAAATATCTGCATTCGTCATAAAAAAATTGGTTGACCACTAATAAAAATAAAAGCACATGGTCTTGTAATATTGGTTAATAAATAATACAGGGTTTCCCGCAGCACTTTTCAGTTCGGGCGGCCCACCTAAGCTGGGATACCCTACCACCTTAACAAGGTCGTCCCCCCCAAAAAAATTAGCTGCACAAAAGGCCATCAAGTGCATCTCAGAGAATAGTGTGGACGCGCTTCACACTGCGAGCGGGCTCGTGCCACATGGCCGAAATGAGAGAAAGACATGGTCCGTCAATGTCTGGAGGATAACTAGCCTGTTGATAAAACATTTCATTCATTAATAATCTAGTATGTGTTCATTTTCTGTCATAGTTTCTTCAAAATTGAGTTTTATTTGATTGTTTTAAATAAAAATATTTTCGTTAAATGACGCGTGTACCCCGCCCCTTTTGATTGCCACGCCCCCGGCCCGCCCACCTGCACAACCCTTCCACCTTAACTAACACATTTTCTGCGGGAAACCCTATAATACAAGAGAAAATTATCCTCTTTAAGAATATTCTTTAAAGGAAAAATCTACTTTCTACTAACTGAAAATAAAACAAACTCGGTAGGCTTTCTGCATGCTTGACTTAAAGTAAATTTGCAGCACAGTCAGACCACCAACTTGCCTCACAAACTGCACAAGATATAAAATTCTCTTTCAAAACATGTTACGCAGCTGTAATGTAATTTAACCAAACACGAATACTGACACGTGGAATAACTCATACAGCATGAGAGTCAGTCTGTAAATATCAAAAGAGATTTATAGAAATAATCCAATTTGGCAATGTTGAGATGATGCGATGAAGCGGCAGGAATGAGGTCTAATGGCAAGAGTGTCTTTAAATAAAGCATGACTTAAACACGGTCTGATAGCGATGTGCTTTAAAATGAACAGGATTAATGCTTTCAAAACATTCCAGTGATATGATGAATATAGAGAGAAACCGGCACAGAAACAAGCTTAAAAGCAAAATCCAGCCCGACTCTGAAGAATTTGGCTGTAAAGCCTCTAAAAAATTTGTTTTAATAATGAGATAAACCACTAGAGTTTAGTTCAGAAGAGTTTTTGAAGGACACTAATCTAAATGAGTATGTATATGTGTGTGTTTGTGCAAGTTGCCTTCTAAGGGAGCATCATAAACTGATCTGGAATGATCTGCATAAGCATACAAACTAGGGCTGCACGATTCTGGAAAAATTAGAATCACAACCTTTTTCGTTTCAAATGAAGATTACGATTCTTCCACGACTGGAATGCCAACAAAACAAAATAATAGGGATGCACCGATAGGATTTTTTTTGGCCGATACCGATTTAAACAGACAACTTCTGGCCGATACCGATGTCGATACCGATATTAAACACTTGTATACAATACTATACAGTTGGTCTATTAGCTAGTTTATTTCTGCATCAAATTATTTTTACTGAACATGGATTGGATCTAATTAACATTCAACTGACCAACATAATAAGAGAGACACAAATTAAGCTAAAACAAATATAAAACGACAGCATGACAACCTTAAAAGGTGGTTTTTGCTATTCAGTATTTATTTTATTAACAACATTAACTCATTTTTTTTTAATATATACAATGGATTTCTTTATGCAGTTAATTAATAAACAATCGGTATCGGCCTGTCTCTTGCTATTGCCGATATGCCGATGGTTTCAAATTCATAAAAAAATCGGCCGATAGATATCGGCGGCCGATACATCGGTGCATCACTACAAAATAACATAATTTACTAGAAGTTATGACCAAAAAAGTATTGCAGCAATCTCTTTTAATTTTTTTTAAAGTAGTTTTAATAATTTTTTATCAATGTTTGTATATCCGTGAAAGCAAAGCACAATGAAGACGCCGATGCTAGCGAAAGCAAAGCACAATGAATGCGTCAACACGAGCTTCATCTGTGCTGCTTGTGCATTTGTGAAAGCCTAGCCTTATCCACCACTTGCGCATCTGTGAAAACAAAGGACAATGAACGCGTTGACGCAAACTTCATCTGCGCCACTTGCGTATCCGTGAAAGCAAAGCACAATAATTGCGTCAATGCGAACTTTATCCACGATGCTTGCGCATTTGTAAATGCAAAGCACAATGATCTGTGAAATGTGTATCTGTGAAAGCAAAGCACAAATAAACGCGTCCAACGTGAGCTTCATCTGCTCCACTTGTGCAACCGTGAAAGCAAAGCACAATGAATGAGTCAACGCAAGCTTCATCCTTGCTTTGAACATGCCACTGCGCATCTGGGAAAGCAATGAACGTGAGCTTCATCCACACTTTCAAGTTTCATGAACTTTGACTTGCAAATTCGTATCACGTGTAGGCGCACAACCAATAGATAATCGATACATCAAACCTTTTCAGGTAGATGAAAAACTGAAAATAATAGTATTGCACAGGAGTCCTATGTTGTACAATAATAATAAAAGCAACCATAATGGAGCAAGTGTTGATAAAAGTGTTAATAAAACATCACTTTAGTGCGTGACATCATATCATAGACTTACATGTTTGGTGGTCTGAAGGTTGACTATAACCAACTTTCCTCCTGTGCGTTTGGTTAGCAGAGGCAGATCTCCACTGGGTTTAATTTGCAGAGAAGTACCCAACGTCAAGGCCAGGTCTGCCCGTCTGTCAGAGGAAAGACGTGTACACAATTGTTAGGAATGTTCATTATGGACAAAAAAATGCAAACAAGCTGCAGACTTACAACATCCTTTGGTTCTGTGAATGTCTCAAAAGAGTGACTAACTTCCATTCCTATTAATGTCAGATGCTGGTCGGTACGACAAAAAGCATGCACGAGTTTGTTCAAAACAGCGATAATATGATATGATTGGCTTGCACAGGACATGTTTTTACTGGTGTGCTGGGGTACAAACTTAACTGGGTGCTACAATGAGCATTTTTCAGGCAAAACCAGTCCGTGTATGTGAAAGAATGTAATGAAGTTTTCAGAAATTACAAAAATGGATTCTTGGTTTTTCAACATTAAACATGAAGGGGTTCTCTATGTAAACTGCAAAGAACATTTGTGTCTTTCTCCATCTCACCATCTCTCTCTGTAATTTTCAGGATATTAATATTTCATACCTGGACGCTTCATCTGCTCTGTTCAGGTCTCGGTCTGGCAACGAATCCTCCCAGTCCAATATTGTGCTGATCAGCTTACCTCTGCAGAAACAACATACACACCTATAACTAACAGTTACAGTAATCTGAGAGGACATACAAACGCTAGTTTTACATTTTTAACTCATGTACATCCCGTGTTTTAAACCTTGCTTTGCCTTCATTCCTGCACCACCAACGTTGGATTACAGCTGGGAAATAAGTATTTGACACATCAGCATTGTTATCAGTAAGGGGATTTTTAAGTGGGCTATTGACACAAAATTTCCACCACATGTAGCCAAATATTGAATTCATACAAAGAAATAAGAACATTTAAGTATACAAGTTGAGTCATAATAAAGTGAATTGAAACAGGGAATAAGTATTGAACACTTGAAGAGAACAAGGTGTAAAATGACATAGAAAGCCACGAGATTACCTGAAATCTGTATTGAGAGAGAAACCCTGCCCCCTATCAGTACTAATTCATATCAGCTGCTTTAGTCCTAATTGATGGCCTATTGGTGGCACACAGGGAACACTACATGATGGGTAAAAGCAAAGAATTCTCTCAAGATCTTCGTAATCTTATCATTGAAAAGCATTTTAATGGGAATGGTTATAGGCGCATTTCCAGAATGCTGAATGTTCCTGTGAGCACTGTGGGGGCCATTATGCGGAAATGGAAAGAGCATCACTTCACCATAAGTAGGCCACGATCAGGTGCTCCAAGTAAGATCCCTGTCCGAGGAATCCAAAGAATAATCAGGAGAGTTCTCCAAAAGCCAAGAACCACTCAGGCAGAACTTCAAGAAGACCTTGCATCAGCAGGTACTGTTGTTTCACAACTATAAGCAGTGCACTGAACCACTACTGAGCAATGCAGACGACTGGTCTCTCCATACAAGAGGCGTCTAGAAGCTGTAATCACCAACAAAGGCTTTTCTACAAAGTATTACATAAAGTGTGTTCAATACTTATTTCACTTTATTTATTATGACTCAACTTGTATACTTAAATTTCTGATTTCTTTGCATGAATTCAGTAGGGATGCACCGATACCAATACTGTTATCGGCCTTGATACCACATTTTCTAAAGTACTCGTACTCGTTAAAAGTCCTCCGATACCAGGGATCGATACCACAGTCGTAGAAATGTCTATGTTTGAGCGGCGTGTAAGGGGTTAATGCCTCTCGTGTTGTCCAAAGAGGCAGAGTTTACAACCAACTGGAAAACTAGTCCCTTGTTTTTTTATTAAATTATATGACTAAAGCTGTAAATTTAAATCATGTTTTTTATTAAGTACTCGGTATCGGTAAGTACTGATATGCAAGTACTCGTATTCCAAAAAAGTCGTATCGGTGCATCCCTAGAATTCAGTATTTGACTTGATGGCTACATCTGGTGAAATTTTGTGTCAATAGCCCCCTTAGAAATCCCCTTACTGATAAAAATGCTGATGTGTCAAATACTTATTTTACCCGCTGTATGTGATAAAACAAACAGTTAAACACTGCTTAACATAAAAAAGTTTAGTTTATTTAGTCACATGAAAACTACAGATAGGCAATGTTTTATCAAAATTGGAGTTAAAATCTGCATGACGTCGGCACTCCAGGACCGACATTGCCAACCCCTCATCCGGAGCATAGTAATTGCTAGATGCTAGAAAAAAAAAAAAAAAAAAAAAAAATACTAACATACCCTTGGCTATGTATACTGTGTTGGACTTGATGAGACTATTTCCAGTGCACTTATGTATTGCTGTGCTTATGTTGCCATAATTGCTTCTATTGTTTACCTCACTTGTACGTCGCTTTGGACAAAAGGGTCTGCTAAAAAAAAAATGACTAAATGTACTTATTTTTATGAAAACCTCAATTTGATATTTTTCACTTCTTTTGTCTGTAGTTTAAAGTTAGTCGGTGTGCATTCCAACTCATAGGTTACCACTACTTTGTACACTAAAGCCTGGAATAAAAGTCTGTTTTTTACATGTGTGCGCAAATGTTTGATGCATGCGGATAAATTGCAATGCATCTCCTGGGCTACATACTAGGGATGCACCGAATCCAGATTTTTTGGGTTCAGCCGAATACCAAATCCACTGTTTAAAATCCGAAAGCGAATACTGAATCCTATTCGCATCCTTATTCCATTAACACAGTAAAACACATTAATGAATAAACAACGTCCACAGCAGTGTATTTTTCATTTTATTTAATTTTAACTGTAAAAAAAAGGATAGGTAACATTATTCCAGGATGACAAGTGGGAAAAACTATTTTGACAATTACCATAAGCCTATGCATAATGAAAGCGATGCGGTGCGACACGCTCGCGTCCGCGAAATTTGAACCGCCCCTAAGGCTCACTGAAAGAAAAAGCTTATCTCCACGTCAGCACCCGATGTGTGTAATCAACTGGCATGTGAAGTCGACCAGCGTAGTGCAAGCCTAGGTTTCGGTTCGGTGGAAAAAAAATCTAGGATTCAGCCAAACCCCATCAAAAAGCCCAGTATTCGGCCGAATCCGAATCCTGGATTCGGTGCATCCCTACTACATACTACATTTTCATCTAGATACATGCGCGACCAACGCGTACAATATATGCAGGGTTTTAAGTCTGGTTATTTTCTCTCTTCTGATAAAGAAAATGGTGTCATGTGCACAGGTTGCAAACCCTCGTATACACATAAATATGGACCGTATTTTGGTCTTAACTCTTTTCTTGCCATTGACGAGTTATATCGTCAATTAGGAGAAATACTTCCATGAAAAATTGTGCCACTGACGTGTTTTCACAGCAATCCATATTTCCGCTATCATCCACTAGGTGGCGCTCTTACACAGTTTATTAAACACACTTATACACTGATCCAAAAACAGTAAAAACTCTGTGTATGTTTTGATCATCGCTCTGAATCTGATCTCTAACAAAAGTCTTTTGCAAAATGCCAAATATGCAATCTGGTATATTTTAAGAAACCTACCCATATTCGAGAGGTGATAAAAAGAGGTCAAATGAAGATAGGATGAAACTTTTTTTGTTGTTGTTGTTGTGGTCTGTACTTTCATTTGTTCAAATAATAGCTCAAACTTTGTTAGGTTTTTATTACCCTTGATTTTATTTCATAACAATTTACTATCAGAGAATAAATGTGTGTTTAAAACTAATCACCTGCAGGTTCGGAGTCCTCTGGAACGTGTGACCTCGCAGAAGCGTCCGGTTGGCTTCAGTCCCATCACTCCAATTACCGTGTCCCGGACGTATTGCCTATAACAGTCCAGGGCAAAACTGCTTATCGCTATGGGGATAACAAAACCCTCACAAGACCCATTTCCACCTTCGATAAAGATTTTGATGCACGATCAATAGGGTACTATTCTCTAAAGGATCATCTGTCAGGGTCAGGGTTATGATACTCAATCAATACTGCATCTAAATCAATGACAAACATACAACCCATACTAAACAATACAAACTCAAATCAATATGTAGTTTGTTTTTGGATATTTTGGGGAATAGACTCAGTTTTCATTAAACATTATTTTATTTATTTATATTTCAGTTTGTTTAGATTCAGTGGTGGCCAAAATTATAAGAACACCCGACAGATCTGAAAATATTGATCTTTTTTGCCTCATGATTTCATTTCATAATGATGGTTGCTCTGAGTACAAATATCAGAAGTGCGTTGTATGGACATACTTGCCGCATTTCTCACATTCTTCAACAAACATGTTCCCATGAAGTTCTGACAGTCGATCCCTAAAAGAGAAAACAGGAGAGAAATAAACCAACATAATAAAAAAAGGAACGAAATATGAACGTTTTTATAAAGTTCAGGAAGCTGGTGAGAGCAAAAAAGTGTTTCCTATAATGAGGATCCAAACCATCCTGAGAGGCTGTATTAATGGATTTAAAGATTATTGCTGTTAATGTTTACTTTTTTAATACATCCAGCAGAAAAGAATATGCTGATTAAATTCACTGAAATTCACATCACACAAAGCATGGAGGTCAATGTACCATTAATCAAATGTTTACATGCGTTTAATGTCAAGGATACAAGAGCCTTTATAACGCTCGACATGACTTGAAATTGACTGAAAATGTATCACTTGGGTTGGGGTTACACTTTGGACTGATTTTTTTTCCACTTAAGCATTGTCAGCCAATCAAATCTGTGATTGTGAGGAGGCTAATATAGTTATAGTTAACGTTAAAGTGTGAATTACCTTAAGGGGATAGTTTACCCAAGAATAAATATTCTGTCTTATATTCTCACTCATGTTGTTACAAACATGTATATTTTTTGTTATGCTTAACACTAAGGAAGATATTTGTAATGAAGCAGGAAACAGAAGCACCATTGACTTCAATAGTAGGTTTAGTTACTAAAGGCAGGGTTCCCACACCTTAGTTAACTTCAAATTCAAGGACCTTTTAAGAACTTTTCAGGTCCAATACCCTCAAATTCAAGTAAACATTTCAAGTGAGAGCAAGGTTACATCATGTTACCTTTTAAGATACATTGTTACAGTTCCCTTTCGAGGGAACTCGTGCTGCATCACTGCAGTGACACTTTGGGGACGCCTCCAGGGGTAAGTGCGTCTGAATGTGTATATCAAATTCAACCAATGGTGAGGCTTAACAACAAAGACAGGGTGACGCGGGAGCCAGGAAGTATATCGATATCTGAAATATTGCCAAAGACGGCTCTACAGGGATGCAGGAAGTATGGCAAGGGAGACGCAGCGTCTCATTCCTTTCTCAGGGAACAACAGTTACATACGTGACCCGAGACGTTTTCATGTGTCAAACACAACTATGCAAAAAAGCATTTTGGTATGAATCAACATTCGCGTACAGAAGATATAAGCATTTAAAGTGAACAGTTTAAGACGTGTACTTAAAAAGTCTAGAATTTTATGATATTATCCTACACTACACAAGGAATAATATGGATTTTTCCCAGAAAACTTCTTGCATAAAATAGATTCAAGCACTTTCAATGACCTTTATCTATGTATGTATGTTTTCAAAAACTTTCCAGGGCATTGAATTTTTTCCCCCAGATTCACAAACTTTCAAGGATTTCAAGGATCCATGGGAACCCTGAAAACAGTTTGGTTACAAACATTGCTCAAAATATTAAAAATATCAGTAAATTAATACAGGGTTGTAACAACATGAGGATGAGTAAATGAAGACAGAACATTTATTTTTGGGTTAACTATCCCTAAGGGCAATGTACCCTGCAGTATGACGTAGAAAATAAAGATGATATAAAGCTAAAATAGTAAAGATGACGATATTAACTCCTTTCACTATTGCTTTCGGAGCTTATCTTCCAAACATGGTAAGGAACGTCACATTTCCGTTTAAGCAACTGAGGTATTCGGCCAATTACAATGCACTTGATAACTGTCCAATTGGATCACCCCTGCACTTTCTCAGTGTGATGAGCCGAATGCAGAACAATTTTCTATTTTTCATTTTCCTAATTATTTTGCCAATTTTCTCAAAAGTTACATTTTCAGAATGTCATTTTACTATATTTATTGTACATTATTTTACAATAAAATTGTTTTCCAGTAGGGATGCATAACGATTAATCGCGATTAATCACGATTAATCTATAGCAGAATAAAAGTTTTTGTTTACATCATATAACTGTGTATAAAACTTTGTATAGACAATGCACACACATGCATGTATATATTTAAAAAAATAATAATTATATACAAGCGGTTTAAGCAAAAGCTTTTTGTTAATATTTTTTGTTCGGTAAAATTTATTATTTTTTTCACTTGTTTGGCCAAACATCGAAATGAGTTTTTGCTATTTTCAACTGAATAATTTATTGCCGAACATTCAGTACATTCCTAAAAAATATTAAATATAATAAAAAAAATTTAACCATAAACTATGCAAAAACACATTGCATTAAGGGGCGTTCACATTATAACGATAACTATAACGTTAAAAAAGATAGTTTTGAAAATCGTTTTTTATTAACTCTTTCACCGCCAGCGTTTAAAAAAAAAGTTGTCAACCAGCGCCAGCGTTTTCATGATTTTCACAAAAGTTTAATGTCTTCCAGAAAATGTTCTTCTTCAAATATATAAGCATACAATATACCAAATGAAAGAACGTTCTGGTCTGCTTTCAAAAAAAATAAAAAATGTAATCCTACCTTCAGTGGTTCTTTTGTAATCAGCTTTTGAATATGGGTAGGTTTCTGCAAAAACACCACATTTTGAGCAAAAAGCTGAGATAATTCAATTTTTGTGACGGACTTTTCATAGAGATCCCATTCAGAGCGATCTTTAAAACAGACATGGTCATGCAGCAGCTTGCCATAGGGCAATACTTCCGGGTTTAAAAAGTTGCGGAAGGGCGGTATAATAGCGGTATTGCGGAAAGACGGAAAAACTCGTCATTGGCGGGGAAGCGTTTTCTCTTGATTGACGAAATATCTCGTCAATGGCGGGGAAAGAGTTAAAGAGAATAGTGGAGTTCACACCACAACTATAACCATAAACAACTGCAAAAGTTTTTATTAAAACAAATATACATTATTAGTTAATGTTATTAAAGGCAAGTTCTTTGTGTGAGTGCCATGCGCGTGAGCGAATTAGCATAAAGTTATTGTTATGATGTGGACACTAACATTTATCGTTATAGTTTTTGGGTCCTATTTTAACAATCTGAAACGCAAGTGCGAAGCGCAAAACGCAAGTGACTTTGTGGGCGGATCTTGGGCGCTGTTGCTATTTTCCCGGCGGGAGAAATAACTCTTGCACCAGGCGCAAATCAATAAGGGGTTGGTCTGAAGTAGGTTCATTATTCATAGGTGTGGTTTGGGCGTAACGTCAAATAAACCAATCAGAAAGCTATCCAACTTTCCCTTTAAACGCAAGGGCGCAAGTTCCATGGCGGGTTGCTATTATTATGACGGATTTACCAGGCGCACGCCAGGAGCGGTTCACAGCCGAGGAGACCGACGTTCTTGTAAGAGCAGTCAAAGAAAGAGAAGTTGTTTTGTTTGGGGATGGGAGAAACCCGCCCAAATCAGCGTCGGCTAAACAGACGTGAGAGGAAATACCCACAATTGTCTCATCAGCTGGCATCCCCATCGTTGCGCCAAGCGCTACAATGATGTCAGGAGACGGGGGAATCCCAAGCTTGCCAGCATAAATCGGGCACGCCGTGTAACGGGAGGTGGATCTGCCTCTACACATGACCTGACGCCAGCAGAGGACATCGCTGCGTCCACCCTCACCGCTGAAAGGTTTGGAGGCTTTGAAATCGGACCCAAGAAACGCAAGCAAGGTCCAACCCCAAAGTACTCTTACAAATCAAGTTCAAATACATTAAGGTTTCTTATGAAAACATTTTAATTATTATTTACATAAAATAAACGTAATACAGCCACATAACAAACTTATGAAAATATTTTAATTGTTATTTGCATGAGAATTTTTTAACGCAGCCACACAATAAATAAAAACTATCACCACAATGCTCACCACTATGATTCCCCTTATCTCGTGTGTTAATATTTTTTATTGTAACAATTTATGATTTGAAAAATAACTGTTGGATCTGTGTAGATTAGATAAGCAAAGAGTGTGCGTGTTGTGCACGCTATACATTATGGTCAAGCATGCGCCCTTAAAATAGCATAATGAACCACGCGCAACGTGCCACTGACTTTAAAGTAGTTTTTTTTGGTCAGTGGCGCAATTGTTTTTTGAAACTGCAAAATAGCATCAGGGATGGTTTGCGCCGCAACACGCCTCCTTTTTTGCGCTGAACCGCCCAGGGAGCGCAAGTTCATTCCCTAGTTTGCCGACGTGCGTCTGTGGAGGGAAAAACCCGCTGTGCGCCGGTGCAAAATATGAATGATACATGCGTCACTCACAAAGTCAATTGCCTAAGGTTCAAGATAGGGCCCATAATGTGAATGGCCCTTTTCACTAAATAATAGTTTTTAGCAATTAAACATTGGCTCTTTAAAACATCCCAAAAAATTTAAGTATGTTTTTATATATATATATATATATATACAATTGACACCAAAACTGTATAAAAAAACTTCAAATAAGTTTTGAGTTATTTGCAACAAAGTTCATTTCAATACTAGATTTCAATCTTTTCTGAAGACATAAGTAGTATTATATGAGATAACTCAGAGCAACAAACAATTCTGCTTGTAAATACCCAGCTTGTCATGAAAGAAAGTGTCACCAAACCTTTGTAGTCACTTGACTGATTAAATCCTGTGCACCCTGACTCCAGTACATTGCACAAAGCCAGCCGATCAAAGCTTAGTAAGATTGGAGCTTGAGAAAGCCTACTACTCAATTAATTCATGATCACGTGATGTCTGAGTGATTACCTGGGGAAGCCGGAGCGCACGTGAAGGCCATCCACATTCTGACTGATGAGATATTTGAGATGTCCTGCTCTCTGGAGCTGCAGCAGGGCCAGGTGAGTCAGACTTGGACGTGCGTCCTCAAACGTGGTGTTGAAGTGAGGCGTTTCTCCTCTCTCCTCCATTGTCCACACTCCGTTAGGACCTCTGACAAACACAAATAGCACAAACACATCTCAGCCTGTTTTCTTTTCATTAAAGGAGTCTATAAAAATTCAAATGTCTTTTGATCATTTTCTGAAATTTAAAGTACAATAAAAGCATACTGGAAATTACAGAATTAAAATTAATCCTGTCCTTCTGAGGTTAATGACCATTTCAGGTTGATTTAAACCAAGAGTCTTATGTAAACAAATGCGTGAGAGCCCACATTCACTCCCATTGCATATCCTTCCCTAATTTGTGATTCGCCAAGCCCATATGTGACCATTACACTACCGATAGATGACAACGCCAGTGGCGGTTCTACACGGATGCCAAGGGTGGCCTGTGCCTCTGTAGACATGTCCCTGGCCACCCCTGTGGCCACCCCGTGCTGACCAAATAAAAAAGTATAAATTCATTTTGATTTTACATGCGAGCGCCAAAAGCGGAACTAATGCGACGCAACGTTCTACACAGGCAAATTAGAGCGGCGCACCCAACCACTGTAGCCGCCCTGCGGGTGATGCTCGGCGAGTGTCTCAATTCGTTCCCAACCTCCCGATGTTGTGAATGTGTATGCAGGTTTGGGCACTGGTAAGGACTCTAGCTCACTTCACATTGGGACACTGTTCACTTGTTCTCCTGTGACGTGGCTGCTTAAGCACGTTGTGATCATTCACAGCTGTTACTCATCAACAACCGGCAAAACTAACATCTCGCTAACTTTTTAAATAGTACATTGTAAAAAGCGCTGTTATTATGCTCTTACATATTAAAAAAACATTTTTTTTTAAGAAAAATACCTCTATTTAAGAGTTTGTAATCACTTTTGTTTGTTTGTTTGTTTATTGTTTGTTTGAAAGCAGAGGGTCTGTTCTTTCTGTTTATATATTTGTGTGTTTATATATTTTTAGAAGAAAATTTATCGGCAACCCTTATATGGCGCTTTTCCATTGCATAGAACCCCATGGTTTAGTTTAGTTTGGGTCGGGTCAGCTCACCTCACTTTGGCGTGGTTAGCTTTTCCATCAGGTTTAGTATCACTTCGTAGTGGGAGGGATTATAGGCGTGTCATTATACTGTATTTGCGGTGCCTACTGCTGTGACATCATACAAGTTAAAGTGTCGTTGTACATTCCCATACATTTATTTATTTCTCAGTCCACAAATTTTTTTTAAATTTTCCACCACAAATAGATGTTTGCACATCGCGTTTATCACTACCTCTGTCTCACATAACAATTTCTGTTCAGACACCCGTGGCGTCAATCTGCGACGCTCCGCTGAGCTTCATTCAAGTTGCATTTAAGCATATATAATGCTGACATGCTCGTCGCGAATGTTCCACCACAAACTGCAAGTCTGGAAAAACTGTTATGTTGTCCCTGATTCTCAACCTGTGGATGTTTTTCATCGCTACAAGGGAGGTTGGGAACTTACAGCAGAGCACAGATGACAACATGTTAGACAGTGCGAGCTAGCACTGAGGTAAAGCTAATCTTTTACATTATAGCGATGACGCTGGTAATGACGATTCTCTCAGACCAATCAGTGATCTATAGTGTTTTCGTGTCACTTTTGGTATCAGCTCGGGTCGCTTGGAAACCCAACCGAGGTGGTCCAAAAAAATAAAATTTGGGTCATCGTACTGCACCCAGTGGAAAAGCTCCCAAAAGTAAGCTGACCTGACCCAAACTAAACCAAAGGGTACTATGCAGTGGAAAAGCGCCATTTGACACCATGCACACTATGTGCTGTCGGCATTTCTCGTAAGCTTCGAGATTTTGTTTCAGTAGTTGCTTGTTCCAAAAAATAGGTTCCAGACTTGTCTGTTTTCTCTGGAAACTAACTGCAAACTTTGCAAACACTGCATCGTTTATTTGTCCTGTTTTATCCACGTTTGGCTTATAATTAGAGGGCGCCAATGCCACCGCCATCTTAACGTCTCTTTGCTCTACCGGTTGACGTAACATGCAACAGTGTCGACAACAACCAATAAGGTAGGAGAAATCTCATGACATTGGTGAGAAGTTAATGTTAAAATGTGTCTTGATGGTAACACTCCATAAGAATACATACGGCCATTTTTAAAATTCTCTACTGTAAAAAAAATTGCTGCAATTATGCAGCTGGTTGCCAGTAACTTACTGTAGAAGATAACGACTGAAAATGTTTCATGTTCTTTTAACTTTGAAAAAAAAAGTAAAATCGACAGTAAGTTACTGGCAGCTAGTTGCCAGTAATACCCATTAATACTGTAATTTCTACAGAATAATTTTTTTACAGTGTAGTGTAAACAAGGCCTAAACTTTTGTAGCTAGAAGTCTTATCTTTCATGAAAGATGTTTCAGGGCAGAATCAGTAACAAACACGTAAAACTTAATTTAGATTGCGTTTGGAGCAAAAACCCTTAAATAACCTTATAAGTGGACCTCTGGGAAAATAACCAAATTATTTTTTCAGTCCCACTATCAAACTTCTCCTGTGTTTCCCAACAAGCGCTCAAAGACTGAGCTGATCTGAATCTTGAACTACAGAGATAAGGTTTTGCTCATCTTAGTGAACAGCAGGAGGGCAGCACGCTTTTTAGTAAATCAGTCGACTTAAAAAGATTCATTATAATAGAGCGATTTACTTGGCAGTATGTTTGGGCACCAAATACGAGATGCATCAAAGATTTTAAAATTGATAAGTTGACATGTCCTTTAGCCATTTGTTTTTTACTAACAACATAACTCCCATAATTTTTTGTTATTTATATTATCTTATTTAGTTTTGGATATTAAGAATTTGCTGCTTCACATAAACTTTTAAAACATTTAAAAACTTTAGTGTACAGTCTATCAATGGACAATAATAACCGCAATAACAATAACAATGTGAATAACTGACAATTATTTTTGTCATAATCGTGCAGCCCTAATAACATGTATACACTCGGGGTGTGAGGAGACACTTATGAGAACAAGACGAGACACGAGATTGGGTTTACGAGAACTAGATGAGAATTTTTGCACTTTTTAAGAAATCCTCAAATGATAAAATTAATATCTGAATGGAAAATAGAATTCTAAACTTTATTAAACTGAAATCACATAAATTTGATAACGAAGTTATTTTTTTAAATTTGTTTGGTAATAAAAACACACATAAGTGAGCAATAACCTTTAAAATGATATATAATAATGATGAGGCAATAACTATTGGTTCAAATAAAGTATCAAAACCAAGTAAACACAGTTTTATTTAATAAAAACATTAAAATATATGTAATAAAAACCAAAATTAGGAATTTTAACAAATCTCTTTGGACAAGACCTTGTCACTCATAATATATACACATGCCACATGCAAAGTTATTCTTAAATCATATTTAGCTTTGTATTTTCTCGGTAACACTGGCACAGTGGTTATACCTGCCTCACATTTCTTTTAGGGATGCTTAACGATTAATCGCGATTAATCGATAGCAGAATAAAAGTTTTTGTTTACATCATATATTTCTGTGAACTGTGTATAATAATTTTGTATATATAAATATGCACACATGCATGTATTATTATAAGAAAATATTTATATATTAGGTATTTATATTTATATATAATATAAATTATAAATAAATATACAAATGTATATACACATGTTAACATTTCTTAAATATATACATGCATGTGTGTGCATTTATTTATACAAAGTTATTATATACAGTTCACACATATATATGATGTAAACAAAAACTTTTATTCTGCTATCGATTAATCGCGATTAATCATTAAGCATCCCTAATTTCTTTTATTGCTAAATCTCTTACAACCCATAAACGTATGTATTATACAATACTGTGCAGTTTCAGTTTTGACTAACCAGTTTACCAACTGCACAAAGCCTGAACCGCTTTGCTGCTTATCCTAATCCATAATCATCTACTGAAAAGACCATCTGACATGCTAAGAGTCCATCCATAGTGTGCTGTGTTTTACGATACATTCAGATCTGGGTAAATCTGAAAACAAATTAAATGAATCCTTCTACACCGGCACTCAAAGATTTCCTGTTTACATGCTACTAAGTGTCAATACAAAACTTTAAAATGAAACTCTTGAATAAGATTCGCAAACTGTGGCCCAGGGACTAGTTTGTCAAACTAAAGTGAGCTGATGAAAACCAGCGCTCCTTGACTCTCAGAAACTGCACAAAACCGGCCAAACAGATTGAATTTTTTCATTTTAGAAAGTTTGCAATTTGACTTTCTGTGTGCAATATGCATCAGGCGGTCAGCGATCAGTCTGCAGGCAGGAGGCCAGCCGAGAACAAAGACTTACACATCCTGGATGAGATGGGGGTGAGCAAATGATCAGAATTTTTTTATGAAAGTGTAATATTTCTTTAAAATAATGTCCACTTTGTGCAAGAGCAGTGTCAGTGTCCATTTCTGTGCCCCGCCGTCTGCTACTGAATGACATGACAGGTGTCTATTTACACCTATAAAAGCAGCACTCTGAAAACGAGTCTGTCAATCATAAAGTGGTAGACAGGCTTTCCTATTAAATTTTCATTTAAAGAACACAAGAGAAAAATGTGCAGGTGCCCTCAGAGTCAAATACTTCACCTTTAATAACACAACACATAAGTCAACGCAATGACATAGAGGCGAACATCCCAAAACAATCAAAGACCAGAAGGAAGAAAAATGAAAAACATAAATATATAATGGCTTCAGATGTCAACATCACCCAAAACAGCATGCAGAGTGAGAATCTAGAAACATACTTTTTTCTAGCTTAATTCCAATAAACGGCAACAAACACTGACAAACAGCAACATTCAAAGTGGTCTATTGGATTTCAAATGAAGAAGTGTGTTGGTTTTGTCTAGTGTGCAATTTTTTTTTTTAATTAATCCCCTGTTGAGGGCCGTTGACACTTTAACAATAATCATATTAGATATAAATATCTCTCTACAGTGTCAAATACAAGAGCACTTTAAACTTGTTCATGACTTGGAAAAAACACTTCGAACATGATCTCAACAGTGTAAACACTTGCTATAAAACATGCTAAATTATCATAAATAATTGTCTATGTCTAATAAAAGCAAATAGCTATTTATAACCATTCATGTTAATGTGTCGCACTGCTCACGCAAATCATTTTATTTTTTATGGCACTTACTAATGTTGATTTCCTTTAATAAAAAACGTTTGCAACTGTTTGCGTCATTGCTAGTAATAGGCCAGCATATTGCAAAAACCAATATATTGGCCGATATCTGGATTTTTTTCAGCACTGGCTGAAAAAATCTTTTTATTTAAATTTGTTGTTTGTAATGAAAAGACACTTGGTGTCACTCGATGTAAAGCCAAAGTCTGACAGACGGTAAAATGGCCAATAATTATTCACTTTTTAACATGACATTATGTTGTATCATACTCAAACTCTTAAAACAGTATCGTGAGATGTCAGATCCACATTAATTATATTTTATTATGTAAATTAAAAATAATGTAAATATGTATGTTAAAAAGTTATATTAATACATTTTATGCATAACAAATGTTTATGTAGTTTCACCAATTTTCTATGTGTCTCTTATTTCCTGTGATTACATTTGTGTTTTATCGGCCAAAGAGCTTTCTTTGTATCGGAATCAACCATTAAAAATCCCACATCGGTCTATCACCTTATCTATTGGTGTAGTCAATGTAGTAGCATATAAACAAGTAGTCAATTTCACTGGAACTATACCAGCGCTGGATACCTCAGATCATTTTATGTCGTTTGCCATTTTAAATACGAGAGCACTTTAAAAATCGAATAGATTTGATTGGCTGTTAATGATTTATCATTCATTAGTTGGAAAAAAACCTTTGAAAATTATCCCAACAATATCGTTACTTGTATCTTTATTGTTATAGTTGTGATGTGAACACTGGACAGTTACGATAACTAAAAACAATAGCACTGAAAACAGCCCTTTAAAGCTAATAAACTTGCTTTAAAAAAAATTTAAATTGTCATGTTAGACTTAAAAAGTAAAAAAATATATATGATATATATGCTTAGTGCAAATATTTGCTAATATGATTTACATTTATGCATTTGGCAGATGCTTTCATCCAAAGCAACTTACAGCAAAAGCTATACACTTTTTGAATCTGTATGCGTGTTTTCCCAGGGGTTTGAGCTTCTGATCTATTTGTGTGGTTTGCACAAGCATGAGCACAAATTTGCAAAAATATAAATAATGCATTGAAACGTGGCAACCTGATCATCAAAAAATCAGCTTGAATTCAGATGCGCCTACTCATGACGTGATTAAAAACATGAAAAATGCATAAAAGCAAATACTTGGGGACTTGAGACTACACCAACAGCCTGAAGGCATGATTAATTTTCACACAATTCAGAACCAATCAATAAATGCGCTGTGAAGCTGAGATTCAACAGTAGGTTTATTCAACCAAAATTTGCAGTATGCCACAATGTAATGTGCTTCATCTGACCTCTCATTTTCAGTTGCATAAATTACCAGGATGTAGCCTAAAATCAACAATAATTTTAAACACAATACATAATAAAGGCAAGTATAGGAAATAAAAACTCACAAAACTTAACATGCAATATGGTGAGGTCATGTGAGAAATGCTACTGTTATACTTTATTCTGAATTGCCAAGCAGAAGTGTCCTTTTTTTGCTATAAAAACTCCAATCCTCCCTCTAGTGACAGCTCTCTGCAGTTTACAGTCCAGACTTTAAAGGGGTCATAGAGTGAAAATTAGATTTTTTTCATGTTTAAGTGCTATAATTGGGTCCCCAGTGCTTCTATCAACCTAGAGAATGTGCTAAAGATCAACCCAGTAACTTAATTTGAGTAAGCTTTTTTCTGCAAGCATGTAAAAAATTAGTTCGTTCAGAGTTTGCCTGTTTTGTGAGGTAGGTAGCAAGGCGAATTACAATAATACCACCCCATTTATCTGCACTAAACAACCACGGCACTGCAATTTAGTGCAGAGAAAAAGATGAAAAAAAAGAAGGACTTCACAGCACAATTGAGTTTCAATTACAACAAACCACCATCATTGTGATCAGTGCTTGCATTTTATCAGCTCATTTGCATTTTAAAGGACACACCCAAAACATCACACTTTTGCTCAGGCCTACAAATTTGCAATTTTAACATGCTATAATAAATTATCTATATGGTATTTTGAGCTAAAACTTTACATACACACTCTAGAGACAGCAAAGATTTATTTTATATCTTAAAAATATCTTATAATATGACCCCTTTAAGGCATCCATTAAGGAAAATGTCGAAAATCTCCATATGATGGATCTATTCTATGGTTTGAAGATACAGTGGTGGGCATCAAAAAGAGATTTAGAAATTGTATTTTCCTTACTGGCCAGTATGTATTTAAAAGGTATGTATAATTTCTAGAATCTAGATTATCTAGAGCACATTTACAAATAGATGTATAATATTTATCCAAATTTAGGAATATTATATTCATACACCTTTTTTTGCAAACAGCAACATGATAACTACGAAAGTAGCATTAGCCAGCTGATTAGTTATAGGCTCATGTAAATCACCAGCACTCACATTTTGCTAATCAACCAGCACAGTGTTTGCATTCTCTAGGGTATTAATAATCCCAAATAAATAAGGGTTTTTTTTAAAGCAAGAGCTTATTGCCCTTCTGTAGTCAGACCGATTTATATTTTAAGAAATAATGCCCTCTACCATACTATAGATGAACTGTAGCTGTAAATTTATTACAATTCCTATAAAGATTGAAGTGTGCAGTAAAGATTTTACCAATATTACCATTAAAACTAAATTAATGCTGCCCATACTTTGTCTCCACATATTTTATTTAAAAGACAAAATGAGTTAAGAGAGACCCTAAATTTAAAACAGTTCAAATAAGGAATTAATTAATCATATCGTTGTGAAGTACCTGAAGTCTGGGATCCCTGCTGAAGTGCTGATTCCAGCTCCCGAATGCACAACCATATACTGAGACTCCCTGATCCACTGGGCCAGAGTCTCGGCTTTAGTCTTCAAATCCTCTGGGCTGTCAAACGTCTGCAAATATAAAAACACACAGCACTGCTGATAAAAACAATAAAAATTCTAATGGCATCCATTACATATAACATTATGCACCAAAAGGTGAAGTGATCGCAGACTCACAGAGACTATTATACTTTTCATTAAATACAATATAATGTCCATTAAATTTTATTAGTTTCTATTGTTTTTCAGCAGGGACTTTCGTATGTAAGACACAGATGTCATATTCACAGACCATGTGTGTATTTGGCTTCATGTTGCACTGCGGAAACTAAGCAGCATGTGAGAAAAAAAGGTCATTGAAACTTGGCTCCCCTTGTGATGTCAGAAGGGGATCTTATTATAATAATACCACCCTTAATCTGCACTATCCAACCACGGCACTGCCATTTAGTGGAGACAGAGAGAACAAAATTGACAGCACAATTGAGTTCCAATTTCAACAAACCACCACGCGCGTTGAATTTTTGGGGTGATCCATTTGTTTCAACCTGCTTATTACTTTAAAATGTGTGTCATGCAATATCCATTTCTCGCATGCATTTAATAATGTGTATTTGTGTTGCCTAGCTGTCCTAAGGGTGCTAACAGAAGCTCGGTTTTGAGAAACATTTTAGGACTTTTGGAAAAAATAAGTGCAAAGCTCACTAGTCAAGACCCAAATAATGACTACTTTGTGTAGTCAAAAACAAGATAGGACCAACAAAATACTAATAGATGATAAAATGTAGTTCATGTTCTAGTGAGCTTTTTTGTTTTAATAAAACCCAGATTTCCTGATACACTGACTGTAGTACCTTATGTCCTTGAGCCACATAATTTTGTCGAATAACTACTTGAACCAAGTTTAGTGTTTTCCATTTGTACAATTCCCATCATATGTTAATGGTTTATTTTAACACGAGGGGGAATCAAAAGCAAATACTGTACAAATATCACTTTTGGCGAAGCTGGCTCTACATTATCCCTTGCATATTGCTTAGCAACCAGAAATCACCTGCTGCAGTTCAACTAAATTAACTAACTTGGCGGGACTGTTAATTGTGATATTTGAATCAAACTAATGTTTTCCCTTAACCATGGTAAGTTAAAACCAAAACAGTACACGACCTCTCGTAATGTAATTAGTATTAATCTATATTAGTAACTGGTGATGAATCGTCTCTTTTTAGCATTATTCGTTTGCATATCCGTGTATGCACAAACTAAAACAGCCGTCTTTTCTATATAGTGATGCAAAGCTACTTTTTAACAGAATACGAGTAGCGTTAAAACCAATAAGGATTGAAGTGTGTTTCAATGAAGCTAATGTTCATTAAATGGAGCTAGCTATCCTGCTAACGATAATAAACGTCAACATTACCTCAGGGAGACCACAGACGCCTTTGTCCGCATAGGGGGAGAGACCGGCGGCATAATTCACCGACATGATCAACTTTCAAAATAAACGGTAAACTGAAATTGTCGGTAAAAGCAATTTCCCCCGTTCACTGGTGTTGTGTTGTGTTTGTGTGTTGGTCTGCGCGGCGACGTCATCTAGAGTGTGCGTACTGCGTGGAGCTCTGTTGCGTACGTGCGAGGTGACGTCACTGAGAGCGGTGAGTAAAGCTTGTAGATGAGAAAAGAAATGTTTCAGCAACTCGTTTTACCTTGTTTATGCAAAAATTACATCACACTTTTTTTTTTAAATGATTATGAAGTGTGTATTTTTGTTCAATTTGGCTGCTCGACTGTTTATTGAGACGAATTGGTAGACTTGATGGAAATCCATATATGATGGAAATCGAGGCATTGAAAAAGGTCAGTCTAATGCTGCGTTCCAGGCAACCCGTAACCCGTAACTCACGAGTTCAAAACCACGCCTCACGACTCTGAACTGGGAGTACATCGATCTAGTACGAGTTCACGGGTGGGAAGTCACGGGTTTGACTGCCGTTCCAGTGCACTTTCACCGGTAGAAGGTTGTAAAAACACGAGTTACGGGCTGCCTGGAACGCATAAGGTCGTGAGTCGTGGTTTTGAAGTCGTAACTCACGGGTTTAAAAACCTGCCTGGAACGCACCATAAATATTGCTCTGATCTGACTGTCAAGCTTAAGATCAGAGTCTACTTTAACCCTTAATTAGTGATTTGGTGAATTAGTTGGTTGGTTTGATTCCCACTAGCAATTTTGAAACACTTTGAGGTTGGGCCTTCTACCACACCCAATTATTTTGGGGGGCCCAAATAGTGCATGGGCCTTACAACTGTCTTACCTTTTGCCCCCTTAGTGATGCCCCCTGGTAGACATAAAATGTCTTTAATAAAAAAATATTTGTAATGGATTGGCCTAACAATCAACAAAAATCAGGCAAAAAGCCACAATACCTAGAAACTCCTTCAAAGCTGTTTAAAAAGCATTTCAGGTTCTGATTCTGATTTTTCTTTTTTAAATCGCAACACAATTCCAGTTACATTTGTTTAGTTCTTTATTTCTGATTTTACTGTGTTTCTGAGTTTACAATTTCCTATAAACGTGATCGAAAAATGAGTAAGTGACCTTAAACTTGTTATGTTGTAGCACGCACTATCTCCATCCTTTAATTACAAATCGTCGGCAGGTGTCGCTACGAGCTTGCGCACGCGAGTCGTGACCGAGCTCCTCTCATCTCCTCCTCCCGTCAGGCGCGAGCGTGACATGTGTCGAATAGAAAGCGAGCGTCGCGTTTCCAGCTGAGCGCGTACTCTCTCCCAGCGCGTGTGCGTGCGTGTGTATGTTGTTATTATTGTGGCGCTCTCCGCCGCGCGCAGAATGGCTAGATTCACCCAGACTGAAGCGAGAAGGCATCAGCATCCCCAGCAGCATCCTCAGCCTGCCCACGCCAGCCTGCTCTTCACTGGACCGGGGGCGGTACCGAGCCAGGCAGCGGCACCACTGCTCCTGATCCCGCACCAGCCCCAGTACGCGCACATCACCTTCCCCAAGCCCATGAACGGCTCCGAGTCCATCTCCATCCACTCCGACAACGGCACCATGAAAGACCAGGATGCCATCAAGCTCTTTATAGGACAGATCCCGCGCAACCTGGAGGAGAAAGACCTCAAACCTCTTTTTGAACAGTTTGGGAAGATCCACGAGCTGACTGTCCTCAAGGACCGCTATACTGGGATGCACAAAGGTACCAATGCTTTATAATGGGTTTTATGGATGCATGCCACCTGGGTAACCTTTCTGGTCATGCACTATTAAATATGACAGAGAGAAACAGTTGCCTCATTGCTGTGTAGTCTTGTTTACCTTAAACATCAAACGTGTTCTGTTGCACATATAGGCTGTTTATTTATTTTATTTTTTTAGGCTCGGTGTGTATTTTTGCCATATTTTTCACCCATTGTGCTCACTTACAAAATATTGAACTGCAGTCAGTGTGATTGCATCTGATTTTCATCATTGCATGCTGTCAGATGATTCAAACCTCTCTTTGTAGAGTTGCATGGTCTGTTTCTCCTCCAATACACCGATGCATTGTGTGTTTTGCAGTTAACATTATGCATGATATTGATATAGAAAAACATATATTTGGCATGTTTACCTAAATTGTATAAGCAACAAACATTGTTTTGTAGTGTATATATATTTATTCTTCATACACTGAATTGAATCACATGATTGCACTTGATTTTCATCAGACCAGGCTGTCAAATGTCATTCAGAATGAGTAGCATGAGTTTATGTCTAATCCATTGTGTTTTTGCAGTCGTGTTCACCCTGTGAACAGTTTCAGGACAATGAAAAGGATGTTGGATGTGTTGTGGTCACTCCCACTTGTGTATCATCTCATATTTTTGTGCGCGCTCACAGAAGTAGGGCAGCTCCGCTCAGCATGCCGATGATGCATACTAAAAGCCCCCTGTGTGTGACATGTGCACCTCTTCACTAAATGGAACGAAACGCGGAAACATCTGAGCACTCAGAGCAGAATTAACCTCGCGTTGCTCATTTTATTTATGAATAAGAAATTAAATCACAAAATCTTAATGAAATGAACAAAAAAGGTTCCATTCAGTTTATACCCAAAACAAGTCTCATATTTGTAGTATGCATTAGATTTAGATCATATAGTGGTGTGCCATGAATGCACCCAATGGTGCTTTCAACTAAAATGTATGTGGAAACCTACACACTTAAAAATAAAGGTGCTACACGATGCCACTGAAGAACCTTTTTGGCTGTATGGTACATTATGTACCTTTAACAAATAGTTCTCTTTAGAGGAAAATGTTTTTATAAAAATGTGAAATAAATTCTTCATTTAAGTACATTTGATTGAACGGTTATTTGGGCAACCAAAAATGGTTTCTATACATGGGATCACTGTAAATAACTATTTTGTAGCACCTTGTATTGTTGTTATATCATTAATTAATAGGCATAGTTCACCCAAAAATTTGTGTTCATTAGAAAAAAGAAATTCATACAGGTTTAGAACAACATGAGGATGATTGGGTGAACTATCTTTTTAAAACCGACAGATAGTTGAAAGAAAACATGAATTCATTAAAAACGTCATGTTAAATGAACTTGAAAACCCATTTAAAGAAACATGCTCCTCTGTGAGTATCTGCGAGCGTCCTCTTTCCTTTTGCTTGAAATATTTCCTATCTGTCATGCTTAAAGACACACACACCGCACACATGAATAATAGTTTATACCCATAGGAGAGTAAGAGAGGGAGGATGATTCAGCGCTGAGGTCTTGTCGTACACACAAATGCTCACACATAAACGCTGTGGTGACGGCTGTCTCTACATTCCTCTTAGATTATCATTTACATTTCTGTGTGAAAATCCTTCTGCTATTGGGTAAAAATAAAATCAATAAAATACTATCACATTTCAATGGCACTGCTGAAAACAAGATACCAAAACCAGGCCCTGCTTGCTTGTTTAATTGGTCTCACAGAATGGTTAAGCTGTTGTTGAACTAGGTTTAGGTAGTAGAAAGCATCTCAGTGGAGTTCAGAACAGCGCAGATGTGTGTGTGTGTGTATCACTTAGATAAACAGCCAGACCAGTAAATATTAAGGAATGGAAGGAGTGTTTCCATGCATCTCTTTGACCAGCGCGCACACACAAACACGTTTAATCGGGGATGTCAATAATGCCCTGCGTACTGTAGCACCAGCAGGGTAGGTGCGCAAAAACTTGTTACTCAAACTAACATTTGCAATGAACAACAGCTTTAAGACAAATGAGGTGTAACGTTTAGATAATTTCTGTTGAGCGTGGCATTGTCGAGGAAAGAAATGTGATATAAGGAATATTGGTTTTGTTGGAGAAGGGAATTGTGGGTAATGAACCTGGCTGCTGTAGACCTTCAGGCCAACTTATACATTATGATTTACAGCATCTTTGTCAACTCTCTCTCTCTCTCCTTGCATAAATTGTAAAGATGATAAATTAAATAAATTATGGAAATTAATTAAAGGTGCAATGTGTAACTTTTGACAGAAATGCAGTATTATATAAAGGGATGCTCCGATCAGGATTTTTGCAGCCGATACAGAGTAGGCTACCGTTTTCTTGTTATCATGATCAGCCGATACCAACGCCCGATACTGATTCTTTAAGTTGATATGCAAGCTCTTTGATGACTGTTAACCTTTTTCTAGATAATGTAATACCACAAATGTTGCCTTTGTTATATTGTTTGCAGTATTATTGTTTTAATAGAGAATCAAATAATTTGTTGATATCATGATTGTATATGATCTCGTATTTGAATATGCCTTTAAAAATGCTTATGCCTGTTAAACGTAATAAAACACTTCACAGTCTTCACTGTTTGAATTAAATACACACTGATTCCAGGGTTTCCCACAGCACTTTGCAGTTTGGGCGGCCCGCCTAAGCTGGGAAATCCTACCGCCTTAACTAGGTTGTCCAAAAAATAATAATTGCTGCACAAAAGGCCGTGCATCTCGGAGAATAGCGCGGACATGCATCACACCGCGAGCGGGCACGCGCGCCACATGGCAAAATGAGAGAAAGACGTGGTCCGTCTTCTGGAGGATAACTAGCCAGTTGATAAAACATCTCGAAGAATAGAGCGGACACGAGCGTGAGCGTGTACACATGCCACACAGCCGAAATGGTTCGTCAACTGTCTGGAAGATAGCCAGTTGATAAAACACGTGTCCGTGAGAACTGTAAGTGGACTTTTGTTTTGTGTTTGTTTATTTAAGCCTGTTATTGTATTAGTCTATAGTTCTTGCAAATTTAAAGTAAGTTAGCTGGTGATTTTTGTTGTTTGAGCAACCTGCTAGTTAGGTTGCACGCGCATGTTGATTCGATATAATTGTTGAGCGCGTTCACCACGTTATTTATGTGCATTATGTACATACTACAGTAGTTACACTTCTTTAAGATAATGTTATTAATAGTGGGGAATCATCAGTTTTTACAATCTTCGCGCTATCTATCATCGTTCGCCAGACATTCTACAACATCTGCTTTAGTTTGTATTTATTAACCCTTTAGTTTCACTTCTTCACGCAGCTATTCCGATTAGAGGTATCTGTTAAAAACATTTAATTTATTAAAAAATCTAGTATGTTTTCATTTTCTGTCGTAGTCTTTTTAAAATGAAGCTTTATTTGAGCAAATTTAGCGAGTGCCGATCGAGGCATTTAATTAAATGATCGACCGATACCGATCTACAGCCGATCGATCGGAGCATCCATAATAATATGCATAACTATATTACAGTTCACCCTGCATAATCAGCTGTATTGTTTTTTTTTTTAGTACCTTAGAACGAGTTTTTATCTACATACGTTGCGGGTCTCCGTACATAGAAGTCACTGTGTTATGTTTCTACAGCAGCCCTAAATGGACAAACTGTTCTAAAGACTGTGTTTTGTTCCTACGTTGTCTCAGACAATGAAATGTGTGTCCTGTGGCAGCTACTGTTGCTTCTCATTGCGTTTCGAAATAGAGGTTAGTTGCAATTCGCAACCTCACCAATAGGTGTCACTATAACACATTACACTTTAAAAATAAAAATAATAATACATGCACATATAAATAATTTATAAAAAACACTACAAGATTTCTCCATTTTCTCCAAAGTCTATGTTATAGTATATTGCTTGTTGCTGCTCCAACAGACACATTGCATTTCCATTTTGTGCTGCTTGTTTCACAGAAACAATCCGCGGCACCTTTGATCAAACCTTGCACGATGAGTTCCCCGGGTCTTTATTAAGGCTTGCTTATAAAAACTAGATCAGACTTGAGAAAAGCAGTTCATAAATGTATAAACATCACCCATCTAAAGCCACATAATGTATACATTATGACCCTTTGGCTCAAGGAAATGATATCACAATTACTTTATTGGACACAAGTGCTGTATATAATGTAAAGCTATATAACTTAATAGCTGCATAATGTAAATGAAATGGATCGACTCCAGGGACTTTGGGTAGCCAAGCGTAAGAGGTTGTTATTTCCTTTTCAATCACATAGAGATAAAAAACCTTCAACGGGACTTTTTTGTTTCAGCGTTTTTTTAGCACTATAAGCTTTTTATGAACGTCTTAATTCAGTCTCTCATCACAAATTAGCTTTTGGACCGTTAGCAACCACTTTCAAGACACACTGAGCATCATATCAGAAATGTTTTATATGGGCAAGCACCTTTACAAATCTAGTTTTATATCAAGCAATTTTTTTCTCTAACATATTATTTAGAAAGACACATCGTAATTTATTCCAATCCTAAAGCTTATTTTAGTTTAAAGCCGTTAACATAATAAAGTCAGAGACGTGGATTTAAAACACACATGAGTAATTGAGTCATTTAATTCAAAAATAATCTCTTTGGCCATATTTTAGCGCGTCCTAAAACTCTTGGCTGCCAGTGCTTTGTGTTTAGATTTATTTTCAGCGAGAAAATGAAATTACTACAATAGAGAGATTTTAATATAATTTATAGTCCGTAATCCACTGCGGCATGTTTTTGAAGCATTTGGTTGGGAAAAGAGGAGATAAAGTTGTTTTCACGCGGCTATGAAAATCATTTTATCCGTGCAATCTCTCAAGCACAAGCTCCATCTCCCTATCATTTAGTTTTCTCTCTATCCCTCTCTCCACCCCCCCATACTGTGATGAAATGTGTTATTAAAAGAGAGTTTTAATGGAAAATGATAAGGAGATAGCTATCGGTTTTTGCTCCCAGTATTCTGTATTGATCCAAGCCTGATACAACACAGATAGTAGATGCATTGAATAGCACTCGCCGAATCCAATTTTCTGTCTCTATCTTAAAATGAGTCTACTTGTAACCCCGTGGTGTATAGGCCAAACACCGTGTGTTCATACAGCGTGCGTCACATACTGTCCACATACCGGATCACAACTTTGATTTCGTCTTGTTTGCTTTGCTTGAAGCCAATAACAGGATTTGGTTTGTCAACAGTACAAGCCCTCGAGTGGGGTTTTGTTGGGTATTGAGATTTTGTGCATTTATACTGTAATACAATGTTTGTCATTCATATGCTGCCATGTTCGTGTTTGGGTAGCAGAAGACTCATGTAGATTGGAGACTGGTGTACAGGTGTACATTATACAGTATAGAAGAGAATTGCATTAAAGGAGAACATCAAAAATGGATATACCTCCAAATGCAAGATGCATTATATGTACTTTTGGTCCGTTTTCATACACTTTTTCATACTAAAATAGTACAAAAGCTTTCAGTGGGTGCTGCAGTACCATTTAAAACAGGAGTGCCCAAGCTCGGTCCTTGAGGGCCGGTGTCGTGCAGAGTTAGGTCCAACCCTAATTGATCAAACACACCTGAAGCAGCTAATTATGGTCTTACTAAAGCCCAGAGTATAGTTTTTTTTTACGTGTATGCAAATGTAATTACAGTGTAGTTCAACGTAGACATTCAACCCATGCACATTGCAACAAAATGCAATGCATCACGTCGGCTACATAATACAGTCACCTGCAGGCGCATGTGCATACACGTACAATGTACGCAGGGTTTGAAAAATCCGAAAATCCGAAGGTGCGTGTAACGTACGCATGCACTCTTTTGATGACGAAAATTGCATTACGCACTGTTCGGGGACCCTCCCATATCCATAATTTTTTTTTATGTGTACACGAACATACGCCTTGCAAAGTATAGTTTATTTGACTTCGACAAACGTTCGACGCATGTGCATTGTAACGAAATGCTATGCATCTCCTGGGATAAATACTACATTCTCCTGTTTGCGCAACCTACACATGCAATGTCACGCGCATTGTACGCGGACCCTTGCATATGTGTAAAAACTGGACTATACTTCAGCCTTAAGCACATTTTTTTACGTTTACGCACGTGCACATTCGAACCCACAGCCTTGCAAAGTATTGTTTATTTGACTCGTACATGCACACAAACGTTTGATGCGTGCACATCGTGACAAAATGCAATGCATCTCCTGGGCTACACTACTGTACATTCTCCTGTATGCGCAACCTACACATGCAATGTCACGCGCACTGTACGTGGACCCTCGCGTATGCGTAAAAACTGGACTATACTTCAACCTTAAGCCATTTTTTTTTTACTTGTACGCACATGCACAGTCGAACGCACAGTCTCTGAAAGTATTTGACTTGTACATGCACACAAACATTTGCCGCATGAGCATTTTGACAAAATGCAATGCATCTCCTGGGCTACATACCTCATACTCCTGTATGTGCAACCTACACATGCAATGTGACGCGCATTGTACGCGGACCCTCGCATGTGTGTAAAAACTGGACTATACTTCAGCCTTAAGCCCATTTTTTTAGGTTTATGCACATGCACAGTCGAACCCACAACCCTGCAAAGTATTGTTTATTTGACTCGTACATGCACACAAACATTTGCCGCATGAGCATTTTGACAAAATGCAATGCATCTCCTGGGCTACATACCTCATTCTCCTGTATGTGCAACCTACACATGCAATGTGACGCGCATTGTACGCGGACCCTCGCATGTGTGTAAAAACTGGACTATACTTCAGCCTTAAGCCCATTTTTTTACGTTTATGCACATGCACAGTCGAACCCACAACCCTGCAAAGTATTGTTTATTTGACTCGTACATGCACACAAACGTTTGACTCATGCACATCGTGACAAAATGCAATGCATCTCCTGGGCTACACTACATTCTCATGTATGCGCAAACTACGCATACAATGTCACATGCTTTGTACGTGGACCCTCGCATGTGTGTAAAAACTGGACTATACTTCAGCCTTAAGGCCGTTTTTTTACGTTAACGCTCATGCACTGTCGAACCCACAGCCTTGCAAAGTATTGTTTATTTGACTCGTACATGCACACAAACGTTTGACGCAAACGTGACAAAATGCAATGCATCTCCTGGGCTACATACTACACTCTCCTGTATGCGCAAAATATGCATACAATGTCACGTGCACTTTACGTGGACCCTCGCGTATGCGTAAAAACAGGACTATACTTCAGCCTTAAGCACGTTTTTGTATGTTTACGCATGTGCAGAGTCGAACGCACAGCCTTGCAAAGTATAGTTTGACTTTTACAGGTACACAGACGTTCGACGCATGCGCATCGTGACAAATTGCAATGCATCTCCTGGACTATATACTACATTATCCTGTAGGTGCATGCACGACCCTACGCGTACAAGGTACGCAGGGTTTGAAAAATCCGTATAGTATGTATGTGTAAAAATGGGACTATACTTTAGCCTTTAAACTTCCAGGCAGGTGTGCTGCGGAAAGTTGGAGCTAAACTCTGCAGGACACCGGCACTGCAGGACCAAGTTTGGGCACCTCTGCTTTAAATGATCCCATTATGTACCATTTAGTATACTGTACATATATGTATACACATTTTATAAATATATATAAATATATATAATATGGCGAACAGATAAGTTAATTGCAAAAAAATACCACAATATTTCCCCCCCAAAAAAAATTCCATTGTGACCTTAAATGTGATTTCCTCAATATTTAGATTTTTTGTACCCTCAGTTTTCCAATTCTATACATGCAAATCTCAATAAAAAAATTACCCTTTGTCAACTTTAGAGGTACGCTCGCATGTACAGTAGACTATTTACTGATGTAAATGTTCAAATCGACAGGAATGATTGATGTATGACCATGGTGATTGGAAATCATTGCCAGTGGCTCTCTTGGGAAAAAAGGTGATGAGTTCAGGATACAAGGTCAGGGCAGTTGAAACACTAGTGGAGCGTTTCTCCCGGGTCATAACCAAGTTCAGAAGGGAAAAGATTTCTGGGTGCACAGCTCGGCATAAAACTCACTCAGGAGAGTTCTTCTATGAGAGATTCTTGATTGATTAACCTGATCAATAGCAAGACCCTCAATCTCTTTTCCAGTCCTGTGCCTAAGATGTGACCCTTGTGTGATATATGACAGCAGGTCATATATGTGTGACAGCCTTTGGCCCCATTGAAGAAATGAAGTGAGGTGTCTACAGTACATTATCTTACCTATTTATTACGTACCTATTTTACAAGGTGGCTAGTTTTCCATCTCATTTGTACGTTTTTATGATCTACTTTAGCCCCAGTGATGTCGGAGTTAGGGGTGGAGGTTTATTTGGATAATCATACTGTATGTTGTTTTATCGTATGATGAATTAAGCTCAGAAGTCATTTGTAAAAAATGCAGCATGTGTTTTCAATTTCATTGTGACTTTAAAGGTGATTTTTTTTCAGTATTTACATTTTTTTGCATCCTCAGATTCCAGATTTATACATATAAATCTCAATAAAAAAATACCCTGACAACCTAATTTGTCAACTTTTAGTGGTACACTCGCATGTACAGTAGACATAAACTGCATAAAAAGACTTTCTTACTTAGTATTTTTGTCTTGTTTTCAGTAGAAATATCAAAAAATTCTTTATCTAAAAATTAAAATGCTTTTTCTTGATGAGCAAAATTACCTGAGAAAAGAAGTCTAGTTTATATACAAAAAAAATTGTGTCTTAAAACCAGCAAAAATATCTGCCAATGAGGTGAGGAAAAAATCTTGAAAAAAGTTATTATAATATTTTTGCTTGTTTAAGCACAAATTTACCTACATTTTATATTTTATGACTAAAAACTAGACTTATTTTCTTAGGTAATTTTGCTCATCAAAAATACACATTGATTTAAGAATTTTTTTTATATTTCTACTGAAAACAAAAAACTGTCACCAGGTTAAATACGATTTTTTTCGTATAAAATTAGGTCAGGCTATATTGCAAATGAAAATGTTTATTCTAGTTAAATCGTTATATTTAGTGTAAATTTGTCTGTTTGTTAAATGTGATAAGTATTACACTATTTTATATTAATATATGTGGATTAAACATTAGTTAGATCGTGGTAGTTTTGTTTGGTAAAGGTACTGAAACCTTTAAGCTCTACCTTTCTTGTTTGTTTTTTTTGTCATTTGAAGTGACACAAATTACAGCATTGCAAAACATGACTTTCTTACTTATTTTTTTATGTCTTGTTTTCAGTAAAAATATCTAAAAATTCTTAAATAAAGATGTATTTTCTTGATGAGCAAAACAACCTAAGAAAATAAGTTTAGTTTTTAGACCAAAAATATCAAATGTAAGTGTTTTGTGCATAAAACAAGCAAAAAATCTGCCAATGGGTAAGCAAAAAAAAAGAAAATTTTTCTTAAACACTAAATAAATAATTAAAAAAATTGCTTACCCCATTGGCAGATTTTTTTGCTTGTTTTATGCACAAAATCATTTAAATTTGATATTTTTTGTCTAAAAACTAGACTTATTGTCTTGGGTTGTTTTGCTCATCAAAAAAAAGCATCTTAATTAGATATTTTTACTGAAAACAAGACAAAAATGCTAAGATTTTTTTTATTGAAAATCATTTTTTGCAGTGTAGTTTTTAGACAAAAAAAAAAAAAATGTAAGCGAATGAAAACCAGCATAAAAATCTGCCAATGGAATAATACATTTTTTTATTGAATAGAGTGTTTATAAAAAACTTATTTCAAGAATTTTTTTCTTATTCCATTGGCAGATTTAACTTGCACATCATCTGAAAGCTGAATAAAAAGATTTCTACTGATGTATGATTTGGAATCTGAGGATGCAAAAAAATTTAAATATTGAGAAAATCGCTTTAAAGTTGTCCACATGACATGCTTAGCAACACATATTACTAATCATAAATACATTTTTTTTTTATATATATTTTTGGTTGGAAATGTACAAAATATCTTCATGAAACATGATCTTTACTTAATGTCCTAAGGATTTTTGGCATAAAATAGATCATTTTGGTTATTGCTACAAATATATCCATGTGACTTATGACTGGTTTTGTGGTCCAGGGTGACAAATATGTGTGTGAATTGAAATGATGTGACTGATTTTGTTATTACCATTTGGACCATAATGGGATTTTTGTATACTGTATGTGAAGATGTTTTAGTTGTACAAAGTAATGGAGCATTTTAATATGCTGGTGACATTAAAGTCAAACATTTAAGCAGATTTCTGCTGATTTGATCTTTTATTTCTCTGTCTTACACCTGTCATGTTTCTTTTCTCATACATAAATCTGTAAAAACGTGTCCTTGGCTTTAATGAGTTTCAATACAATCATCAATAGCACAGTTCTTGAATAACATCATGTGCTAAGGCAAGCATTACTTGCCAAATGGATTTGAACAACTCTCGACCCTAACTACAGTATTAACTCATTCTGCGCTGTTAGTACTGTGGTCATGAATGATATATCAAACTGTGCAGCTTGTTGAGGAGAGTTGAGACATTACTTTTCTAAGCCATCACTTAGGATTTTCACCTAGTGGGTGATAAAACTGGCTGAAATAAATCCCATAGACTTAGAGTAGTATATTGAAGGGTCCCTGGTTGCATCTAAAACTAGATTATCTTAGGCCCTTTTGATTTAGGCAAACACTTAGCAACCGGAATCACATACTGTGACAGTAGTCATTAATACTCATCGACCGTTAAACCAGTAAGTACTATATAGTATGAATATGGATAGTATGAATGAATTTGGACGTACTGCATCTGCCCTATTGATACTGGGGCTGAGTATTGGCAAGGGCCTCATGGTACGATACGATACATATCACGATACGTTGCATGATTCGATGTGCCACGGTACAATACGATGCGTTGCATGCTGCGATACATTGCAATACTTTTTCTTTCTTTTTTAAAATTGTTTTACTTTTTTTTAAGCCAAAGTGCTTTCACATGTTGGCTTTGAAAGCTTCAGGCGTTTTTAAATTGATACATCACATGACACACGTCGTCATAACAACAAGTTAGTCGTTAACTGGAACTACTTTAAACTAGAGCAATTTAACCAAAAGGAACAGCTGTTCGAAATATATGTATTTGCATTTAAATAGTTACCACATTTGGACGTCTTTGAATAAAACAACGACTCTCCGTCGTCTTTTTTGTTGGATAACTCCTCTCCCGGGGGCTCGCAGGATAGTAAACACTGCAAAAAATGACTTTCTTACTTAGTATTTTTGTCTTGTTTTCAGTAGAAATATCTAAAAATTCTTAAATTAAGATGCTTTTACTTGATGAGCAAAGTGACCTAAGTAAATAAGTCTAGTTTTAAGACAAATTATATACAATTTAAGTGAAATTGTCCTTAAAACAAGCAAAAAATCTGCCAATGGGGTGAGAAAAAAATTGTGAAATAAGATTTATTTTTTCTTAAACACTTAATTCAAATAAAATTTTCTTTTGATAAATGGCTGGATGGAGGCAGAACAGAAAGCTTTGTTAGAAGCATGCATGTTTGTTTTTGAGAGAGAGAGAGAGATGTATGTGTGTAGAAGTGTTCAGTTCGGTATCTAATTCTTGTCTCATTTTTACAGGCTGTGCATTTCTCACCTACTGTGCTCGTGAATCAGCCATCAAAGCCCAGAATGCACTGCATGAACAGAAGACTCTACCAGGGGTATGTCACATTTGCTCTCTCTATCTCTCTCTCCAGAAAGTTTTTTATTCTTCATGTATTTTATGCAGAGAGGGTCTAGCTTACAAACCAGCTTTGGGAATATCTCACAAAAACAGTTGACATTCAAATATATATTTTTTGGTAAACACACGTTTTCATACATCCTGCAATGAATGTGACCGAATGCAGAACATATCACACTGATGCTATTTACATTCACGCATTTATAGCAGACGTTTCTATCCAAAGATTAGAAAACATAGGGAAGCAATAGTACAAAAGGTCATTATACCAAGACACTGTACAAGTTTTCAATAATCTGACACAATACCTGTTTATTGACAGAGTTCTTTTGTTGTACCTTTCCAGTATTTGCAAAATCACATAATCAACATCGTCAGGCACTCGACACACACCGAAATGGCTGAGCACCCATAAAAAAGCGGCAGATATGCTCAGCTATTTTTAATTAAAAATGCTTTTGAAATTTAAAAGCCTCTCTGATTGGCATTGTGATATCTGCAATGCTTCGACAAATAAGCTAAATAAGGGGCGCTTTACATGTCACATGTAAAACCATGCAGATCCACAGCTTTCAACCTTCTTTCCAAAGCACTTGGGCGCTCCCGTAGCGTCTGCCGTTGCTAAGCAACCCAAGAGCTGTGTGACGTTGTGGCGAGCACCCAATGGAATAAAAAGAAATCTGTGCCTATGATTAATGTTAAATATTTTTAGAAATGTTAAAGATTAAATAGTGCACAGAAAAATCAATCTTGCATCAGCTGAAACACATCAGTTTCTTTACTAATCTAGTAGATTTTTTGAGAATATGGTTAGTTGTTTGTGTATGGTAGCCACCCCATATACCTGCTCAAACAAGGCAACCAAGGTAGTGAAAGTGTGCATATTTTTGTGAAATGTTCTTTTGATGGATAAAAGGAGCTGAAACGTCCTTTTAACACTAAACATTACATATTTTTGTAAGATCCTGCTCAGTAGTTTACAGTAAATTGTGTGATTTGTGACAGTCACATATTTTGTCATGACTCTTTACTGTTTCAATTGTAAATTCATTATCATGACCACATTATATTATGTTTTCTCTTGCAAATATAATGTTGTTTAATGCAGAGCAACAATGAAGACACATGCAGTTACGTGTAGCACTTATACAAATATATATATATATACACACGCACGCACGCACGCACGCACGCACGCACGCACGCACGCACGCACGCACGCAGGCACGCACGCACGCACACACACACACCCCTAAAGGATTATTAGGAACACCTGTTCAATTTCTTATCAATGCAATGGTGTAACGGGGATGTTTTCTTGGCACACTTTAGGCCCCTTAGTGCCAATTGGGCATCGTTTAAATGCCACGGCCTATCTGAGCATTGTTTCTGACCATGTCCATCTCTTTTTGACCACCATGTACCAATCCTCTGATGGCTACTTCCAGCAGGATAATGCGCCATGTCACAAAGCTTGAATCATTTCAAATTGGTTTCTTGAACATGACAATGAGTTCACTGTAATAAAATGTCCCCCAAGTCACCAGATCTGAACCCAATAGAGCATCTTTGGGATGTGGTGGAACGGGAGCTTCATGCCCTGGATGTGCATCCCACAAATCTCCATCAACTGCAAGATGCTATCCTATCAATATGGGCCAACATTTCTAAAGAATGCTTTCAGCACCTTGTTGAATCAATGCCATGTAGAATTAAGGCAGTTCTGAAGGCGAAAGGGGGTCAAACACAGTATTAGTATGGTGTTCCTAATAATCCTTTAGGTGAGTGTATTTTTTTTCTTTTCCAGAGGAATACACCTACACCATTGAATGCCTTATATCAGAGCGTTTTTATTTCACAAAACAATACAATTTAGCAAAAAAAGTGCAGAGTGCGGTTTGAGGAGAATTTCATGTTTGTAAAATTTGTTTGCATTAAGGGATTTTTTGTTTTTAAGGCGTTTTATACACACAGTCTATACAGTTTTTGTTTGTGCTAAAGTGCAGAGGACCCACTTTCACAAAGGTGCATAGTCATAAAAGACAGCAATATCTTTAATGCACTATTGGTTTAACATTATTAACCAAACACATTTTTTGTTTTTGCGTTATCCTGTGTCCTACATAAATGTCATGCATAAAAACATTATTTGTAAATAACTTTGATATCTTTAATATTGACTAAGATGTCAAAGACTGAAATCGATGTCTACTTTGCTAATATCATAATTAGATTATAAGACTTTTGTATGAAGGTATATTTGGTGCAAAACAACTGCACACCTGTGACAGTGGAATTTGTATTTGTAGAGATTATCCACACATGTGTATCAGTAAATTTGAAGTCACAGATGAAGAGTTGCAAACTTGTAGATTTTTTTTCTTTCCCTCAAATACAACACAACAGTTACACATTCACAAATCCTTCAGTGCAGCTGCACAAATCCCATTTTACAAATCACAGATTAAGAAACTCACAAGCTCACGTTTTTTGCTACAATTGCTGCAGTAAATATGGTGCAAAACCTACTTGAACACCTGCATCAAAGTATGTGAAGTCACACACAAATTTTGTACATTCGCAAATCAGTTTGTGCATCTGTGCGATGAGAGTTGCATGTGTGTAAAAAAAAAATTCACAAATATTTTTGTATTTTTTAAATATTTTCTAGCACAAACACAAGTACATAAATACAACTGCTTGAATCTGCTGCTACGAGTTTCAAACACTCTTTTTTGTGTGCTCTCTGTTTTGCACCAAATATCTCGAGATAAGTGGTGCGAAAGTGATTTGTATACCTGTAGGCTGTGCTCAGCACTTCCCACCAGGTGGCGCCTGACACTCACTGAAGCAGAGTTTATTAATTACCAGCAATGTTTCAGCAAGGTAAATCACCTTTATCAAGGTATTATTTTCACCAAGTGGAGAACAATATAAATGGGAGTGCTAATTATACACAGATGAAGGTAATTACATACAATATTCCAATGATTCATTAGTAAACAAAATATAAGTTCCATAAATCTCAAACCATCAATATAAGTAAAAAAAAAAATACAAGCAGCAAATACACACATAGGCCTACATATACCTAATAGGCTTTAATATACCTAAAAGGCCTCCTGTCTAAGTAAAAATTGGTCCAACTCACCTCACCTTCTAGATGAAAATACCCTCTCAATTCCTATATACAATAATGAAGTTATAGAATGATTAAGTTCAACAAAATGCAGTGCTAATGGAAGGTTCATATTTCTGCATATTATTGCACTCTGATGTTTCACGATGCGTGTTTTATACTCTCTATTTGTTTTCCTACATATATTTCAACAATGACAGTATTAAAGTGGTTTCTGTTGGTATAGATGGAGAAGAGAGGTCCGATCTAACTAATTTATCTCCTAGATTACATTCACCTATATTCAGTTAGCCTATGTTTACTTTACTGACACAACAATGTGCTCAGGATGGTAAAATAATTATTTCAATGTATTACTAATAAACAACACAAGTCTTGTGCATACTGACATGGTTTGACATCTATAGTTATTTGGTTGTTTTTTTTCTGATGTGTTAGAAGTCATATATGTAGAGCAGAGAAATAAGACATTTTTTTCTGGGGTGCATGCCCTAGAAAAATACATATGGACCTTGGTATTTATAAAATCCTGCGTACGACCCTGCTCATGACAATAAGAATCCACTCTCAATAGTGTATGACGAGCTGTAGGTTTTTTAATCGGATCCCTATATAAACAATTACGAGCTATCCACAAGTCTAAAAAGCTGATTTGATTTGGGTTAGCATCCAGGGTAAATGTTAAGAAATCAGAACAACTGTTTAGATAATAATAAAAACAATTTAGTTGTTCAGTTACCCGATTCAAAAAGACAGAAATAATCATCCAAATTAGTATATTAGAAGAAAAAAGCATGTATTTTAGTTAAATGTAGGCCTATGTGTGTATTTGCTGCTTGTATTTTTTAATATACTTATATTGATGGTTTGAGATTTATGGAACTTATATTTTGTTTACTAATGAATCATTGGAATAGTGTATGTAATTACCTTCATCTGTGTATAATTAGCACTCCCATTTATATTGTTCTCCACTTGGTGAAAATAATACCTTGATAAAGGTGATTTACCTTGCTGAAACATTGCTGGTAATTAATAAACTCTGCTTCAGTGAGTGTCAGGCGCCACCTGGTGGGAAGTGCTGAGCACAGCCTACAGGTATACAAATTACTTTCGCACCATTTATCTCGAGATATTTGGTGCAAAACAGAGAGCACACGAAAAAGAGTGTTTGAAACTCGTAGCAGCAGATTCAAGCAGTTGTATTTATGTACTTGTGTTTGTGCTAGATAATATTTCAAAAATAAAAAAATATTTGTGAAATTGTTTTACACACATGCAACTCTCATCGCACAGATGCACAAACTGATTTTGCGAATGTACAAAATTTGTGTGTGACTTCACATACTTTGATGCAGGTGTTCAAGTAGGTTTTGCACCATATTTACTGCAGCAATTGTAGCAAAAAACGTGAGCTTGTGAGTTTCTTAATCTGTGATTTGTAAAATGGGATTTGTGCAGCTGCACTGAAGGATTTGTGAATGTGTAACTGTTGTGTTGTATTTGAGGGAAAGAAAAAAAATCTACAAGTTTGCAACTCTTCATCTGTGACTTCAAATTTACTGATACACATGTGTGGATAATCTCTACAAATACAAATTCCACTGTCACAGGTGTGCAGTTGTTTTGCACCAAATATACCTTCATACTTTTGCTTGGATTTCACACACAGGGTCACATTTCTCCATTTGATCTCTTTTAAGCTCTGTGTTTTTTTCCTAGAACAAGCGTTTAGATATTAAGAATGTGATTTGTTTCACCTCCGTGCTGCTTGTCCGTAGGGAAATACGGTGTATTTGTGCGTGTTAATGGTAGGTGTGCTTTAAGGTTTGTTTGGCTCTCGCACAAACACGTGTACACAAGATAAACTGTCATGAGCAGATGTGTGGATGCACATTCATTTGCTCCCATAGGGTCTTTAACTGCCAGGGGCCAGCTGCCGGAAGCCAGGCCGATGGTGAGGAATGCTAGTAGATTAATGTAAAGGTTATAAACATTAACCTGACTCGCACGCATGAATGCAAAAGAAAAACAATACAGATACGGAGCTGGAACTGCTGCACACGTGCATATACGGATGCTCACATCTTTCATAGGAACTATCTGTAATTTAATGAAGTTATATTTTGCATAAAGTAAATGAAGCCATTAACTTCTTTTAAAGCTTTCATAACACAATCTGTTTCTGCTTATCTCATGCTCATCTGAAGTATCTATAGCAGCAGTCTCCAACCTTTTTGCGAGCAAGGGCTTTGACCAGTGTTGGGGGTAACGCATTACAAGTAACGTGCATTACTTTATAAATGTACACATTAATATTTGAGTTACTTTTTTAAATAATTACGCAAGTTACTTTTCAGTTTAATTTATTAATTTAAAAAAAAGTATGGTATTAAACTGAACGTAGTCACGTACACACTCTATGTGTGCGTGCATGAGCAGGAACAGTTTGAGTCAGAAACGGAGAAGGCAGGCCAGAGCTTGACATTTTTGTAATGGAAATATGCAATCTTTTTAAATGCAGATCTTCTCAGTCAAAAACACCAGCAATGCCTAAAGAGATCAAAAAAGAAAAAGTAACTTAAAAGTAACATAAGTATTACTTTCTATGAAAAGTAACTACCATATGGTCCGGACTATAAGCCGCACCGGAGTATAAGCTGCATCATTCAAAAATGCGTCATTAAGACAAAATAACATATATAAGTCGCAGTGGACTATATCTCGCGTTTATTTAGAAAATTATTTTACAAAATCCAAGCCGAAGAACAGACATTTAATCTGGAAAGGGGAGTTATTTAACTAAACAATAGCAGACAGAACAGCAGGCTGAATAGATATCTGTATGTTAAAATAATATTATCAGTTATTTAAACGATAAACCATAGCATACAGAACTTGCCTGGAAGGTTGAATAGTCTAAATTCAGTCTCTAAATGGTCCCTATCTGTCCCTTGAAAAATAAACCTTTTCATTTAAAGACTTCATGTTTGTACCTCAGTGACACATATTTGTCCTAAATATTTGTACCTAAATAGTACATATTAGAGCCTTTTTAAAGGATACTGCCCCAGTGACAGCTAGGGACCATTTTTCCCATCACGTTACAAATGCAAGTAATTGTTTTTTTAATGAAAACTTGATTTTCATAATGCTAAGTATAATGTATTTCATTTGAATCTTTCATGAGGTTGGAGGGTTGGTGATATGTGACCTGTACATGTTCTTGTCAGGTTTGGTGTGAATCATTTATATTCTCATGTCAAGGCATCCAGCTGGTCTTAATGGGGCGTGTAGCACAATATATTACAATAATGCAAGTCATCGTTTTCATACCGAGTTGTTTGTGTGTTATGGAGCCTGGTTTAAAACTGGGTGTCTTAAAAAAGAGGCTGCTTTTACTTGAGGGATGTGTGAGTGTATTTCTGTGTATGGTTTGTGTGTTTGGAGTGAATTCATCGTAAAAGAGAGCAGCAGAGCGTAATTTTAGGCTGAAGAGACTATTTCAGGAGCTAAGTTGAAGGCAGACAGGGTATCGGTGGAATAACAGTCGATCATGTGACACTTGAACTGGTTTAGAAACAGAAGTCACTGGCTTGTTGTGGCCAACTGAGTTTCACTGTCCTCTGGTTTTGGAAGTATATATATATTGTGGATCGCAGCCGATTTACAAAAAAAATCTGAATTTCATCAGAAAAATTGTGCTACGGTAAAAACCGTTGGTTTAAGGGATAGTTCACCCAAAAATTAAAATTTGATGTTTATTTACTCACCCTCAGGCCATCCGATTTATTTGCGACATTTTTTGTTTCGTTGACTGATAAAAAATATGTTTTACAGAAACCCCAGTGCTTTGATTCGTATAATGTCACAGGTTTCCACCACTTTGAGAGTTCAAAAAGCAGATATATACAATACAAAAGTAATCTCCACGACTTGTCACATTCTGACGTCCTGTGAAGCCAATCGAATGTTTTTTGTAAGAAATTGAGTGTAATTTATGCTACCCAGTCTCACAAAGTTTCGTGATATAGTCACGTATTTTTTTTATTCTTTTTTCGTGATATTATCACAAATTTCCGCGTTTTTTCGTGATCGTATAACAAATTCCTGTTTTCGTGTGATTATCACGTATTGGTTACTCAACTGCTTTTTCCTATTTTTAAACCATTGTCGCTTCGGTTTAGGGTTAGATTTGGTGCTTGCATTAGAATGTCACTTTATACATTGGTTTATACTACTTTTTCTGATTTAATTTTTTATATGTCGCCTGGCGTTGGGGTTAGAGTTGGGTTTGGGCAGGGATGTCATTTTATGTAAATCTAACCCTAAACCGAAGGACAAAGGTAAGAAAATAGGACAAAACAGTTGAGTAACCAATACGTGATAATCACAAGAAAACAGGAATTCGTTATTCGATCACGAAAAAACGCGGAAATTCGTGATAATATCACGAAAAAAGAATCAAAAAAATACGTGACTATATAACGAAATTTCGTGAGACTGGGCTAAATTTACAACATTATTAGCAATAGTTTGTCGACATTTAATCCACGTACAGTAAGTATGTGCTGTATCTATAAAATCTGTTTAAATTATATTAAAGAGGATATATCATGAAAATCAGACTTTGTCCATGTTTAACTGCTATAATTGCGTCCCCAGCACTTCTACACTGCGAAAAAGTTATTTTCAAGAAAAAAAATTCTTAGTATTTGTGTCTTGTTTTCAGTAAAAATAACTAAAAATACTTAAATTAAGATGCTTAATTTACCTGAAAATTACCTAAGAAAACAAGTCTAGATTTTAAACCAAAAATATAAAATTTAAGTGATTTGTGCATAAAACAAGCAAAAAAACCTGCCAATGGGGTAAGCAAAAAACTAAACAGTAAATTCAAGAAAAATTGAAGAAAAATTTGCTTACCTCATTGGAAGATGTTTTTGCTTGTATTACACACAAAATCACTTAAATGAAATTTTTGGTCTAAAAACTAGACTTATTTTCTTGGGTCGTTTTGCTCATCAAGAAAAAGCATCTTAATTTAAGAATTTTTAGATATTTTACTGAAAACAAGATATTAGAATTTTTTTCTTGAAAATCATTTTTTGCAGTGTGTAACTTAGTTTTGTTAATCCATTCTCTGCAAGCATGTGAAAAAATAGCTCATTGAAATTTGTCTCCCCTTGTGATGTCAAAAGGGGATAATATCGCCCCCCTCTCTCTCTCTCTCTCTCTCTCTCTCTCTCTCTCTCTCTCTCTCTCTCTCTCTCTCTCTCTCTCTGTCTCACCAGACTCTATGCTGTCTGCATCAATCTAAATATTTGACAATATTTGCATACCTTTTTATCGTTGCATACCGTTGCATTCGTTGCATATCGTTGTATTCTTGGATTTTCAGTATATTGCGCAGCACTATGGTTTAAAGACTAGTTTCCCAGTTGACTGATTAAACCTCTGTATCTTGACTCCCTGAAACTGTGAAAACCCAGAGAATCACACCGCGGCTTGCAAGAAAATGTATTTCATTTGTGACTCTACGCATCAAGTGTCCTGTCAACTGAGATGAGACTCGGACTTGCTTATCCTTTCCCAGCTGCCGGATTAAACTAACACATCCAGGAAGAATCGAGTAACAAGAACGAATGCGAAATGGATAAATCGAGCGTGCAATCAATCGTTTAGATGTTCACTAATATTGATTAATGCGTGTTGTATTGTTATCACTGGTGTGAGTAAGTCAGCCCCCATGTACGATTCAACGATTTCCTATGAATTCAGATGATTCAACTGAAACGTTTCAGAAAAATTTATGCCGTATGGGTGCCGCTGCCTTAGTTCCTTTATTTAAGGGCTCGTTCGGGTTGTCAGATTATATTGTTGTGCTATGAGAAATTATTGCGCTCTGGTTGGTTCACCCGTACAAACTACAATATAATTCATAACTAGGGTATTTATCAGAGAGAAGTCTGGAATGCAATAGAGAGAAAACAGAGAGAGAGCAAGAAGAATATAAATAAAGAGAGAGCTAGAAGATGAATAGAGTAATATGTGCAGGAATATGTCAGGCGCGTTGAGTTCAGAGGAAAGGCAGAGAGAAATAGAGAGAAATTGAATACGCAAACAGGGCGACTGGGGTCACGTTGAAAGCCCCGAGCGTGTATGCGCTCATATGTGTGCGTGTGTTGAAGAGAAGGCCACGGATGGGCCAGCAAAGGTCCTGCATCTCCATTAAGTGTCTGTTGAAGACGGGCTCCAGGCCACAGGGGTTCAGAAGAGGTTAGGATAGTAATACAGTGAGCTTTACTTGTTTTGCATTCATACAAGTCATTTTCATTCTAAATTTAAAGCCAAATCAAATGTGATACTGTAAAAATTAGCTGAAACATGTTTTGGTGTCAATAGCAAATTCTGGATTATTATTAAAATGTAACTTGCAAGCTTTCAGACACTGCAGACAAAATTATTGATTAATGATGAATATTGAAGATTTTATAAAAGTCCTCTGTTGTTAGTAGTTTCAGCCTTGTCTCAGAGGTTTCTCCTAAAATATCTTAGAAGATACAAATGATTTTGATGAATGTAAAAATTAGGACTGTAAAAAAACGTAAATTAATTTTAACGACACTAATTTAACGTGCAATTAACACAGCATGCAATTTCTGTTTAAGACATGGCCTAGCCCGTTTTTTTATAAATTGAGACCAGCCTTAGACAGTAAATACTCATCAAGCGTCTAAAATAATCTTTATTTGTACGTTTTCTGAAAGGTGTGCCGTCCTTAATGCTTAACTAATACAAAGGATGCAAGATGTTGGTTTCGGTTTTAAAACAGGAATTAGAAAATAAAATACAGGACTTGCTTGGTGTTAAAATAGTTATAGTAGTTGTAAGGCTCTATCATACACCCGGCGCAATGCAACGCAATGCGCGACGCGAGTGTCTTTTGCTAGTTTCAACCCGGCGCTATTATCATTTTCACGTTTTGCGCCACATTGTTTAAATAGCAAATGCATTTGCACCCAATTTTGCGCAACTAAAATAGACTACGCCATTGACCAACAAAACCCTGGTCTAAAGTCAATGGCGCAGTAGTGTTTTTGTTATTTAATGAGCACGTTAGAAATATGCGCCAAAAGGGACAACAACGCAGGTTTGCTTATCACATACATGAATGCGCAGCAGCACAAAAACCCTTTTAAATATGAAAAAGTAAAGCATTCAAATGTAAAAGATTATTATTGAGTCTCTTGGACATAAATGAGGACCGATTATGGGACGTTAGAAGGCATAAAGAGCTGCTTCACCTGTAGCCTGGTAAGTAAATAAATGCTTTGTTTTAAACAAATGCATCTGTTTTTAAATGTTTTTTAAATGCTACCCTACAGATTTATTGTATATGATGACTCTGTACCTGTGGATATGATGAGATAAGAAACATTTTTTAAGTAATGCTTTTTAAAAAAAAATCCATGTTGCTGTCCGAGTGCTGAAACGCTTCTCTGAAAGAAAACGGCTTTTAAAGGATTTAATATAAAAAAATTCAATACAAATCAAAACAACGAATTTTTTTACATTAATTTGAAACTTTTCCTCTGCTTAGTTTTTCAGTTTATAAATTCCACTTTCTAAATAGGGATTAGGCATGGCGCCAGGCGCAACTTGCTTTTAAAGGGAATGAGAGCTGAGACTCTCATTGGCTTATTACACGTTAAGCCCAAAACACACCCATTACTCGTTACGAAAATAGGAACAACCCTTATAAGTAATACGCTTGGCGCATAAAATTTTTTTTCCTGTCGTAAAATTAGCAAAAGTGGATTCGGACACGCTCATTTAGACCGTACGCTGTGCGCTTGTGACCATGCGCTTAGATCGTTAACATAGTGCCCATAATCTGGTATGTCTTTACTAAATGTTTGGTTAACTGTTGGGAAAAATATAATGTGTAACATCATATTAGATCCTTGCATTATTGTAGATCTTAACGCTGTACCATAAGTCTCAATGTCAATCAAACAATAAAATAAATTAAAAAGTTTAACATTCATTGCCTTTATGTGTGCCAAATCTACTTTTTCTAAATAATTTTGGCGGACTTTTTCACTAATAATAAACATACATTTGCATAAAGCATCCATATTTGTCCATGCCCATGTTGATTAGAGTAAAAAAAAAAGTGTTAAATTAAGGTAAATATAGAACAGATAAAAAAAGTTGCTATTAATCATGAGTAAACTCATGACAATCATGCGATTAATCTAGATGACATATTTTTAATTCATTGACAGCCCTAATTAAAATACATGGAGCTGTAAAGTTAATGTACATTATATAGCTTAAACAAGCAGGTCAAATTGATGGATTTAATGAGAAATGTTTGAGTCCATGATAAAATCTCAGCTTGTGATATTGTTGAGATCTCTTCTGAAACTCTAATGGAGACATTTTTGAAATCTCTTGGTCTAAGGATATGTATCTAAGACCCACAAGTAGTTACGGATATAGACAGTGGCGGCCAGTGACTATTTTTCTCGAGGGCACTCGATGCGAAGTTCGTCACAACATGTATGTAGCACGTCATGTGTGTCTTGTCAAAATAAGTGCATGCTGCAGACGCGTCTAAAGGGTTTATGATAAAAGAGACGCTCACGTTTGCCAGATACTCACATAATCTCATGCATAATCAGAGTTTACTGTTAAGGGAGTGTCTTGCGTGTATTTTGTGAATGTGAGCGTCTCTTTTATCATAAACGGTTTTGACGCGTGTGCAGCAGGAACTTATTTTGACAAAACACGTGATGCACATGTTTTACATGACGCAACAAACACATATTTTAAAAACACGGGCAACACACATAACACTCCGAACACATATTTTAAATTTGCACCCCTCGGATGAGCAGTCACGAGCCGCCACTGGACATAGATAAAATTTGAGACGACTGGTTCCTTTATTTTATCCATTAGAAGGAATTTATGATGTCAGGCAAAAACCAAAGAGGGGGAACGTTACTTTAAACATTTAAACACCAGGAGGAAAGTTTTTGTCATGTAGCCATTTTGCTCCCACTAAAGTGCGACAATTTGACGAGAATTTACTTTGATGAGTTTGGTTCAATTCATTCAAAATCGATTCAGCTCACTTTAATTTTGGTTAATCGAATTCAGCCCCATTTGATTTGATTTGCTTTGATTTCATCCAATTTAGCTCGACCCACTTTAATTCGGTTTAGGTCAAATCTTATGAATCCCCACGGGGCCAATTCACAGGACGGAACAGCGATAACAAGAAAAACAAATGTGGACACACAGTCGGCATACATTTAGGGAAATCAAGGAACAAAGGAGCAAGGGAGGCATGGACTTCATTGACTTGGTTATCCAAGCTTGTTCGTCTTTAATTCCTTTAATCGGAATTAAAAGAAACACTTGGGTGTTGGGCTTTACATACAGTAAAAAACAAGACTTAGTTTCACTTCATAAAATTGCATAGTGTATCTGGAGATGTTGAGTACTCTTTGTGCTAGTAGCCTGTATTTAAATAAATGTAAGTAAATATAGATGTATATTGATTTTAAACGTGTTTTTGATAGTTTCATGTTTCTTATAAACAGACCATTTGCTTTAAATAAAAGTTTCTTCCTACCTTTAACTCTTTCACCGCCAGTGTTTTAAAAAAAGTTGCCAGCCAGCGCCAGCGTTTTTCATGATTTTCACCAAAGTTTAATGCCTTCCAGAAAATGTTCTTCTTTAAATATATAAACATACAATATACCAAATTAAAGATCAGACCCTCTGCTTTCAAAAAACAAAAAAAACAAAAAACGTTTCATCCTTTAGTGGTTCTTTTGTAATCAGCTTTTGAATATGGGTAGGTTTCTGCAAAAACACCACATTTTGAGCAAAAAGCAGAGATAATTCCATTTTTGTGACGGACTTTTCAGAGAGATCCCATTCAGAGCGATCTTTAAAACAGACACGGACATGCAGCCGCTTGCCATAGGGCAATACTTCCGGGTTTAAAAAGTTGCGGAACCTGGTGGATAATAGCGGTGTTGCGGAAAGACGGAAAATCTCGTCATTGGCTGGGAAGCGTTTTCTCTTGATTGACGAGATATCTTGTCAATGGCGGCGAAAGAGTTAATTGTTCCTTTTTATCACCTCTCAAATATGGGTAGATTTCTTCAAAAACAAAATTTTGAGCGAAAAACTGAAATAATTGCGTTTTTGTGAAAGACTCTTGTTAAAGATCAGATTCAAAGCGATGATTAAAGGTGCAGTGTGTAAATTTTAGAAGCATCTAGTGGTGAGGTTGCAAATTGCAACTAATACACTGCTCACCCCTCGCTTTTGAAACACATAGAGAAGCTACAGTAGCCGTCACCGGTAAAACATGTCATCGTCAGAGACAACTTAGTAAAAAAAAAGTTTGTCTGTTAAAGGTTTCTGTAGAAACATGGCGGCACAAAATGGCGACCTCCACGTAAGGGGACCCTCTGTGTATGTAGATAAAAACGTCTCATTCTAATGTAATAAAAACCTAACGGTTCATTATAAAAAGGTCTTTATACACCCCTGATAATATAGTTTTGTATATTATTTTGCATTTCTGTCAAGAGATCCTTCTAAAAATTACACACTGCACCTTTAAAACATACACAGAGTTTTTACTGTTTTTGAATCAGTGGATGCATCAGTGTTTTATAAGTTGGGTAAGACCACCCCCTAGTGGATAATAGCGGAAATACAGATTGCTGGAAAAACTCGTCATTTGGCAGGGAAGCGTTTTCTCTTAATTGACAAGTTAACTCGGGGAGTTAAGGATTTATTGTGTACCTTTAAAGGTACATTTAAATAATTTGTACCCCTAACATTTAAATGGTGCACAATAGGTCCTTAGGGTGTAATATAGTACTACAGAAGCTACTAAATTTAATGTATTTCATTCCTATAAAGGTACAAAAACAAATCTTTGAGGGATCCACCCCAGTGACAGAAAAGGCACAGTTTTAAACCTTTGTTTCTGACAGTGGATGTCAATCTGGTCAGTAACGAAACACATAAATATGAAACTCGATAGAGCTCAGTTGAGAGTACATACGATTTCTATTTGCACATCCGTGTGTGTTTGTGTGTCTGCCCCATCCACTGTTTTCGAGATCCTTCAGAACGGCACAGCTTGAGGGTTCTATAGTTGCCATAGAAACGGCAGCAAGCCTGTTATCAGTGTAAGTGTAATGAGAAAAAATGCAATTTCAGCCAGCATCAGCATCACACACACAAACACACACACATAAACACACACTCAGTGACAGTGGCTTTACTGGTTTTGCGTTGCTGTCTTGTCATACAGTTCATCTAACAGAAGACAATAGATGTTTCTCCAACATGCTCAGTTGAGTTCTTCGTCATTTAATCTGCTGTTGAGTCTCTTTCTGATGTACTGTACCTTTAAGAGGCTCTTCTTACACACCTGTGTATGTGCTGTAGTTGGTTTGCTGTAAACTTCCCACAAGAATATTTAATGTTGCTCTTTCGGAGGTAAAGAGACCTAATGGAGTTTTGGCACAGAGGAACATTTTATTGCTCAGATGTTTCTCCTTATTACAGTTATTGTGTGTGAATGATGCGTTTTATTCCAGTGCTGTAGCCCAATCGAGTACCACACCTTTCAGATTTTCTATATAGACCGTTCAGCAGGCTTTCGTGCAACACACGTTATTTCCGGTAAACTTTGCATAGAATCAATAACAACAACAGAGTCATTTTAGAGTAGTTTATTTCTGGCAGCAAGCAAAATAAACAAGATGTAGATTAGCTTAGTTCAAATCAAAGCTAAAGCGTATCAAAAACCACACTAAGCTACGTTACTGTGTAAAAATGTGTACTGTATAATAATGTATACAATCTTAACTAGAGATCCACTGCCAAACCTCCCTTCACATAGCGGTGGTCCATGATCGCCGTCTCCCATCATCTTTAGAAAACCAAAACATTTGTTATTTTCAATGAGGATTTGATACAGAGTTCAATAGTTGTCATTTTATAGCTGGACAGTACTGCACCTTATCGGATCCAACCAAAAAGGGCCAAATCGGTCCCTGTACCAATCCCAGGTATTGGGTCAATGCGTCCCTAGTAATGGGATATTAGAAAAGTTGAAACCAAAAATGAAATCTCGTTGAGTCTTGTGTGTCTCATAGCGGTAATGTGATATTTTTGAAATGAGACACGCAAGAACCGATGAGATCTGAAGTTATTTGCGTGTTAGCGTGAAGTTATTAACATATTTTTAATTGCTTTCTCACACACACCTAGGGTTGCTTAGTCTCGAAGGTGCATACATTTGGGCACCCCTGTCATTTTGTTGATTTGAATACCTGTAACTACTTAGCACTGATTAATTGGAAAACACGATTGGTTTGGTGAGCTCATTAAGCCATAGACAGGTGCATCCAATCTTGAGAAAAGGTATTGAAGTTGTTGTTCTCTTTGACTCTCCTCTGAAGAGTGGCAACATGGAGGCCTCAAAACAACTCTTAAATGATCTGAAAACAAAGATTGTTTAACATTATGGTTTCGGGGAAGGCTACAAAAAGTTATGGCGGAGATATAAGCTGTCAGTGTCCACTGTGAGGAACATAGTGAGGAATGGAAGACCACAGGCACAGTTCTTGTTAAGGCCAGAAGCGGCAGGCCGCGTAAAATATTGGAGAGGCAAAGGATGGTGAGAACAGACCACCTCCAAAGACCTATAACATCAACTTGCACTTTGATGCGAAAGAAGCCTTTTCTGCACACACGCCACAATCGGAGTCACTAGAGGTATGCAAATGCACATTGGACAAGCCATCTTAATTTTGGATTAAAATAAAGATTGAATTATTTGGTCATAACAAGGGGCGTTATGCATGGCGGCAAAAGAACTTGCTACCCATAGTAAAATTGGGAATCTGGTTAAAGTTGAGGGTGGCATGGATTTCACTCAATATCAGCAGATTCTTGACAATAATGTTAAGGAATCAGTCATAAAGTTTAAGTATATTTCAACAAGACAGCGACTTGAGCTGTCATTCATTTACAATGGAAGCTGGCTTCTCTCAGCTGCAAGGAGAGTCAAATCCATCGGCGTCACGTTTTGGGTGTTTTGAGCGACCAGAGCATCAATCAGAAAGTTGAAAGAAGCTCAACTTTATGGTAATGAACTATGACGCGGTTCAGTGGCAAGCAGCGGCAAAACGGCAGCAACCAATCGGAATATCGCCTAGACGTTCTTCGCTGGCTGATTCCGGAGAAACATACGATTTAAACTTTCGTTCCTACCAAAACATTAGTTCAGAGAAAACAGACCTCAGATTGTCCAAGGCGTAAACAAGCTTTCTTTTTGACAAGCTTCCTTGACCGGGCGGCGGTGTGAACGTACAGTAACTGAACTGAAAGATGTTTTGTGAGGAGCAATGGTCCATAATACATTCATCCAAATTCAGACACTCATTAGACACTGCAAAAAAGAATTTTTAAGAAAAAAAATATGTGTATTTTTGTCTTGTTTTCAGTAAAAATAGAAAAAAAATCTTAAATTAAAATGCTTTTTCTTGATAAGAAAAATGATCTTAGACCAAAAATATCTAAGCAAAAAAATCTGCCAATGGGTAAGCAAAAAATCTTGAAAATTATTCAAGAAAAATTCAAGAAAAATTCAAGAAAAATTTGCTTACCCCATTGGTAGATTTTTTGCTTGTTTTATGCACAAAATCACCTAAATGTGATATTTTTAAGAAAAATATTTTTTTTGCATTTTTGTCTTGTTTTCAGTAAAAAAAAAAATTTTTAATTAAAATGCTTTTTCTTGATGAGCAAAATGATCTTAGAAAATAAGTCTAGTGTTTAGACCAAAAATATCAAATTGAAGTGATTTTGTGCATAAAACAAGCAAAAAAATCTGCCAATGGGTAAGCAAAAAATCTTGAAAATTTTTCTTAAACACGAAATTCAAGAAAAATTCAAGAAAAATTTGCTTACCCCATTGGCAGATTTTTTTTTGCTTGTTTTATCCACAAAATCACTTAAATGTGATATTTAAGACTTTTGGGGTAATTTTGTTCATCAAGAAAAAGCATCTTAATATAAAAAAAATCTTAAAATTTTACTGAAAACAAGACAAAAATACTAAGATTTTTTTCTTGAAAATCATTTTTTTTGCAATGTATACAGTAGGAAACGTCCTTTCTTCTAAAGGATGCTCTACTTAATATTATGCACCTGTCTGATTTCTTTTTGATGCATATTGCACATTTTCTGTTAATCCAATAAACCTCATTTCACTACTTAAATCCTTCAGTTATTCGATAGATCAAAATGAAATTGCTGATCCAAAGACCCAAATATTTATAAATGAAAATCATGGAAATTGTCAGGGGTGCCCAAACATTTGCATACGACTATACATACTGGTACCTCAAAGGTACATACACTGCAAAAAATGACTTTCTTACTTAGTATTTTTCTCTTGTTTTCAGTAGAAATAAAAACAATCTCAAATCAAGATGTATTTTCTTGATGAGCAAAATGAGTCTACTTTTAAAATTAAAATAAGTCTACTTTTAGACAAAAAATATACAAATTAATCGAATTTGTGCTTAAAAAAATTAAGAAAAATTATTTGCCAATGGGGTGAGAAAATTTTGCTTAAATTAAATTGTTTAAGAAAATAGAAGACTTATTTTTAGATTTTTTTTTCTCACCCCATTGGCAGACATTTTTGCTTGTTTTTAGTTTAAATTTACCTAAATTGTGTATCTTCATTTTGCTTATCAAGAAAAAACATCTCAATATAAGAATTTTTAGATATTTCTACTGAAAACAAGACAAAAATACTAAGAAGTAAGTCATTTTTTGCAGTGTAGCTGTAGGACCTTTAAAAAGGTACCCTACTGAGAGTGTATACAGTATATATCTGGGACGTCAAAGGGGTGAGCAAATTATGAGAGAATTTTTTCTTTTCTTTGTGAACTACTCTTATAATTTAAGCATCATTTATGTCTGTATAACAAACGCTAGGGGATGAGTAACACACAGGATTTGAATATTTAGTTTAAGGGCTTTGTTAAAAGAGCAATAATAAAAGTGATGATTAAATTATTCAAATGAATAAGGCAGACAGTGCGACAATATGAACAAGCTTGTTTATGGTTCAAATGTGCCGTTGAAAAAGACTAATCTGATCTGCTTTTTGAATCATCTGAGCAGAAGTATTGTCTATCCTATGTGCCTTTGTGTTCATGAAATGAGGCCTTTTACGTAACTGTCATAGAGAGAAAGCAAGCGAAAGAGAGAGAGAGAGAGCGATAGCTCCATGTTGCAGCCACTTGGCAATGATCTACAATGTAGGCGCACACAGTCACACATCAAAGCGAATAACGATCCAATGCTACGCTCATGATTTCTAGGTCACTAAGTCCCACCCCCATGCATGCTTTTCTTTTAAAAATTGCAGCAGTAATGTGATGTGCTGCTGTAATAGGCCTGAGGCAAGTGTGTGTTTTTGTTTGTGTGTGAATGAGCCAATGCCGTGGTATACTGGAGTGTGTGTGTGTGTGTGCGTGCGTGCACCCTTCAGCAGCGGAGTCCTGATTTCCGCTGACAAATTTTTCACGTTGTCCTTCATCAACAACGGCCACACCAGATCTGCCACACAAATGGGCCTGTTGCTGCTTGTGTGAGTGCCATCTCTCATTGAAATCAGTGTGTAAATCTTTATGACAAAGACTTAAACGCAAGTTTGATTTTGGATAGAAAGGTTGCATTGTCAAAGCTAAAAGAGAAACGTTAAGTGCAGCTGAAATGGAAATTTCGTCATCTTTTAGTCATCTTCGTGTCTTTCAAACCCATATGCCTCTCTGTCTTCTGTGAAGATGAAGAATGTTATTGACTGACAGCCTCGGTTTTCCTCGCCTTTATTGTGCGATGAAACGATTTCAAATTTCTTGTATTGAAACAAGGGTGGGTGAAAGATGAAATATTTTTTCATTTTGCACTTTGGCGAGGTTCTCAGTGTTGAAAGAGATAAACTGATAATTTTTCACAGATAATTGGACTTCTTCTGAATAACTTTTGGTTCTATTATATTGAATCTACACGATAAATACTATCTATTGTGTCTCTTAAAGGGATAGTTCATAAAAAAAAAAAATTCTGTCATCATAAATTGATCCTTATAAGTTGTTCAAAACGTTTATGCATTTCTTTGCTCTGCCAAACAAAAAGGAAGATTTTGAGGGATCTTTGTAACGAAGAAGATCTGGGGCACCATTCACTTCCATAATAGTAAAATAATTATACTATGGAAGTAAATGGTGCCCCCAACATTTGTATCTTTTGCACATCGTTAACATGTTCTAATACACACCTACACACCAAAGAAAATGTCAAAACGTGAATCAGACAATAGGTGCTCTTTAAGTATTGTTATGCTTTACAGCGTATTCACGTTGTTGGCATAGCAACATACTCAAACTACAGAACTTTATTGGACTTGAGTGAGTCGAGTCTCCCCAAGATGCACTTCTTGTGGAGTTTCTGCCAATGTAGAGCATTTCAGAAAGGTTACATATGAGCTTTTATTTCACTGAGGGTGATGTCTATGTAGGCAGTAGGTTTTGAACGTCGCTTTTGTTTCGACAGTGTGTAAAGAGACTGCAGTGAATCTATGGTAAATGTTATTGACAAGCAGCTATTTTCGACTTGGCTCACCGCTGCCAAACCAATCATGTAGCGCTGCTGTGTTTGGCAGCGGATAGCGCTGTCATGTTGATTGTGTTTGTATGTAAGTGTGTGATGCTGAGATCTCAATGTCCTGTTTGATTTATTGAAGTTGACATTAAGACGTTTTTAACTCAGAATGTTTGTCCAGGCCTGTGTGAGACATGACATGACTGTCATCACTATATACTGTAAATATACGTATATGCTGTGCTATAAATATGAACTTAAGAAAATATTGATCATGAGAAAATGATGTGTAATGTTGATGATATGACAAAAACATGATAACAGGCACAATTTGTCCTGTCTTAAAAGGATAGTTCAGCCGTTTTTGATGTACATGATTATTCAGACGAACACAATTGTAGTTATATTAGAAAATGTCCTGGCTGTTCCAAGCTTTAAAATGCACTGCAAAAAATGATTTTCAAGAAAAAAATTCTTAGTATTTTTGTCTCGTTTTCAGTAAAAATATCTAAAAATTCTAAAATTAAGATGCTTTTTCTTGATGAGCAAAATGACCTTAGAAAACAAGTCTAGTTTTTAGACCAAAATTATCAAATTTAAGCAATTTAGTGATTAAAACAAGCAAAAAAAATCTGCTAATGAGCTAAACAAAATTTTTTTTATAATTTATTTTTTTTAAACACTAAAAACAAGAAAAATTCAAGAAAAATTTGCTTACCCCATTGGCAGATTTTTTAGTTTGTTTTGCTTTACTGAAAACAAGACAAAATACCAAGAATTGTTTTTTTTTAAATAATTTTTTGCAGTGTAGTCTATAGAGAAAAAAAATATGCACTTTAAGTGAATTTGTGCTTAAGACAAGAAAATATATCTGCCAATGAGGATAAGTTTTCTTTTTTCTTAAACACTTAATTCAAGCAAAAAAAGTTTTTAAACACAAATGTACTTAAGTTTTTTCTAAAGAGTAGACTTTTTTCTTATGTCATTTTGCTAATCAAGAAAAAACATCTTAATTCAAGAATTTTTAGATATTTTTACTGAAAACAAGACAAAAATGTTGAGGGATTTTTTTTCTCGAAAATATTTTTTTGCAGTGTGGTAGTGAATTGTACTTCGGTCGTTACCGGAAGCTAGTTATTTTAGTTTGTAAAGTTTTAAATATTAATGCTTATCTTACAAAATCACATCAATTGCCTTTATTAACCCCCTGGAGACATGTGGATTACTTTTGTGAAGGATGTATGGAGATTTTTGGGCTTCAAATCAGAAGCACCATTTACTACCATTTTAAAGCTTGGAACAGCCAGGACATTTTCTAATATAACTCTGATTATGTTTGTCTGAAAAAAGATAATCACACTGCAAAAAAAATATTTTTTAAGAAAAAAAATCTTAGTATTTTTATTCTTAGTCTTGTTTTCAGTAAAAATTCTAAAAATTCTTAAATTAAGATGCTTTTTCTTGATGAGCAAAAATAATTTTTTTTCTTGAATTTAGTGTTCAAGTGAAACATTTTCAAGATTTTTTAGCTTACCCCATTGGCAGATATTTTTGCTTGTTTAATCCAGAAATTCACTTAAATTGTATATTTTTTGTCTTAAAACGTATTTTCTTTGGCTATTTTGCTCATCAAGAATATGCATCTTGACTTGAGAAATTTTAGATATTTGTGCTTAAAACAAGACAAAAATACTAACTAAGAAAGTCATTTTCTTACTTAGTATTTTTGTCTTATTTTTAGTGGAAATTTTCAAAAATTTGTAGTCTATAGACAAAAAAATATGCAATTTAAGTGAATTTGTGCTTAAAAAAAAGAAAAAATATCTGCCAATGTGGATACATTTTCTTTTTTCTTAATTCAAGCAAAAAAGTTTTTAAACACAAATGTACTTTGTAGGAGCCATAAAATTAACTATACATTTAAATATTGTAAATATAGTGTTTAATATCTCAATGTTCATGTTCACTTGTTTTATGGTGTTTTGTGCTCCCCCTGTGGTGAATGGTAGGAATTGTACCTGCCTTGGCACTTCCTGTGGGTAGCCATATTAGACAGGAAGTGATGTGGCAAGGGGAAGTGGGAATGTATTTTTCACTTGTATTTGAACTCTTTCAATTAAATCATCCTCATTTCAGCTATGGAGTAGTGTCAATTTTACTTTCCCATCAGAAATGGCTAGATTTCAAAGGGAAGCCATTACATACTTAATTTTTTGTCTAAAGAGTAGACTTTTTTCTTATGTCATTATGCTAATCAAGAAAAAACATTTTGATTTAAGAATTTTTAGACATTTCTACAGAAAACAAGAACAAAAAAATACTAAGAAAAAAATGTCATTTTTTGCAGTGTATACATCGCGGATGACTTGAGTTAATTTTCATTTTTGGCTGAACTATCCCTTTAAGACAGGACTTGTTGTGCCTGGCATCATGTTATTGTCCTCTGGTGTTATATTATCCACATAACACATTCAATTTTCATGATCAATATTTTCTTAAATTCATTTTTATAGTTACTCTCATGTCAAAAGCTTCACTTTGCTGTGGTAACACAACCCCATCAGACAAAATGTATTGATTTATTTATTTTGCCTGTAATTAAATCTGTGCAATGAAATCAGTCAAAGAGATACACGTGTTTAGATGGGCGAATCCAGAGGCGTCCTATATCACATTAACCTTGAATAGCTTTTATCCACTGCAGTCTTTTATGGCTTTTATTATTCAGCTCACTGGTTAAAAAAATCTTTGCTGGATATTGTCTTTACTTGGGAAGTTGTGTGATTTTAGAAAGTCATACAGTAAAGTGACTATGTGGTGGTTTATCCTAGTTTCAGACTAAAATGCAAGTTTGTCCTGTTTAATTTAAATATTTCCTTGACGTTGTTTTATCTTAAGATGCGCACCTGTAGTGTTTTTTTGTAGGGTATGTTTATAAAAACTTCTTAAATTACCTAATATTAATAAGGCCTAGTCCTGGATTAACCAAACCAAGACTAAAGGTTCAGAAGCATGAATGAGATTTCAGATGTAGGGGTGAAGACTCATGGGTCGATAAAATTTCATTTTTGTGGGGTAACTGTCCCCACAAAATTGTCAGCCAGCAGCATTTTTTATCATTTTTACCAAAGTTTAATGCCGTCCAGAAATTTTTCTTCTATAAATGCATAAACATACAATATATCAAATAAAAGAGTAGACCCTCTGCTTTAACAAAACAAAATTTAAACTAAAATTAACAAAAAATCTTAATTCGTTCTCTTTTTTTCACCTCTCGAATATTGCGCAAAAAGCTGAAATAATTGCATTTTTGTAAATGACTTTTATAAAAAGATAAAATTCAGAACTATGATCAAAACATACACAGAGTTTTGACTGTTTTTGAATCAATGGATGCTTAGTGTTTTATAAATTGGGTCAGAGCGCCACCTGGTGGATAATAGCGGAAATATAGATTTCTGTAAAAACCCGTCAGGGAAGCGTCATTAGCAGGGAAGCGTTTTCTCTTAATTGACTCGAGATAACTCATCAATGGCAGGGAAAAGGCAATTTTTGTTGAAACATTGGGATATGATTGTGGTATTGTTTACATTAGCCAAACTAATAACGTATATACTGATTGGTTTTTTTTTCCTTTTTTGCAATGAAAATAGTGAAGTATTTATATACTTATGTTATGCTGTAGTTTATGCCCCTACTTTGAAACCTTGAACGTTCTGCAAAATATGTTTGAAATGAAAGGTGAATAAATATGTGCATAAAGTTAACATAATTTTGTATTGAAATATTGAATATCATTCTTGAAAACTTAAAATGTATTAAATCCTGCGTGCAATTTTATTGTAAAAAATATTTTTTTGCTATCGCAAGAAACTATAGTAATTTCATTGTCTTTGTGCCATTGTCAACATGAACAAACATAAAAAAATGTTTTGTGGCTGACGTTTGCTGCATCCGAAACCGCCTTTTTCCATACTATATAGGAAGCGAAAAGCAGTAGGCGAGGCGAGTAGTATGTGCGAATACATACAGTAGTATTCCAAAAACAGTATGCGAAAATGACAGTACCTGGATGACCTACTATTTCCAGTTAAATTTTGAAGTGCGCATATGACAGACACTTCACTATCCCATGATGCCCCGGGAGAGGAGTTATCCAACGAAGAAGATGAGAGGTGTGTTCGACTTCATGGGGCGCTGTGCAGACCGAACGGTGGCTGACGTGAAGCAGTGCTTTTGTCTGACTTGAGCTGGCTGGTATTGTAATAGTGTAGGCTTGTTTCCTGTTATTTTCGGGCATACAGTATAAACAGCAATAAAAATATTAGATATAAAATGTATCTGGTTGCAACTTTTTATTAAAAGGTTTGTTTTTATCAAATTCACCATCTTATTCACTTCATTTGCGATACAAAAAAGGAATCATGGCACACGGTGTCCAGCTTGACGCCCCGTCTTCAGCTCCTCCCTCGACTGCAAGCGGCAAACCTCACCGATCAGTCTGCGCATCGGCGATGCGGCTGTTTTTACGCTGGTACGACATGATGTGATGACGACGTATGTCACGTGATGTATCAACATGGCGGATGTTGTACGTCCGAATCACGTTCATACCACAAGGATTCATACTATACAGTACCTACTGTTTTAACAGTCAGAAGTTACTTCATCTTATTAAGTAAGTATGCATGTGGCGACTGCAAGTGACGTGACTGATTAAGAGTGCAAGACGCTTCTCAAAGCTGATTTCGCTGCCACAAGCTGTTAGTAAATCTGCCACTGAATAAAAAAAAATAATGACACACTTTTAAAAGGAAAACTTGAATAGAGAACTAATAACCTTGCTTTGACACACGCATCGCCGCGCTCATATTTCTACAGCAGGAAAGAGTCCCTGCGTTATCAATCTCTCTCTCTCTTTCACTCTTTTTATTTCTCTCTGTCTATCTGTCTCTTTTTATCTGTCTGTCTCTCTCTTTCTCTGTCAGTCTCTCTCTCTCGTGTCTGTCTGTTTCAGTCTAACCTCAGCTCTCTTGTTTAGGTTCAAATACACAGATTAAAAGGAGGAACAGTATATTCAAAATGAAAGTACAGTAATTATAATGTATTTGGTACACAGCAGATGGTAGCATACGTATATGTGCATACTGTAAGTGCACAAGTCATAAGCAGGCACAAACGGAATCCACACCCCAGAATTCCTCGGAAAACTCACCGGAATTCTGCAGATTTAATGCACGTCATTGACAAGCACACATATTCAGTGCATGTTTGTGAGCTGTCATTGCTATGAGTATTTTTAATGATGGAGAGCACGAACCATTTAATATTTTAGATTAAATAAATCTTATCATTGTGTTAAGGAGATCTCACTTGACGTTGTTGTATGTGACATGAGATGTATGCTCTTGTTATGTTTAATATAAAGTTATATTTACATTGCGTTGTAAAATGATGAAATATCTTAATACGTGCTAAATTTATAATGAGTTCGTATTAACACAAGCTTATTTATTCTGCTATAATATTTAACACTATAAACAATAATATATGTCATTTTTATACAAAATATAATTCGATCTTGACATGCACATTATCTGGTTCATGTTGGTCCAGTTTAATTCAGGATCTTATTGGTTTCAGGTATTCATTTTCATTGTACATTTACTGCTTAAAGTCGCCACGAAAAGGAAGTAGCACTTGTCTGTTTTTCCCCGTAGTGACGTATATCCGAAAGAAAGGGCTTCTGAAACGAAAATAGATGAGGCTGGATTTGAAATCATCTATTGAATATTAATTAAATCATTTGAGGTTGGGTCATGTTTCTAATTGCTAATCGCCGCAATCTTTTCCTGTACCCTACCCACATGCCGTACCATATGACCGGAAGTAAAGAGAGATCATTTTGAAGAAGGGAGGAGATTTGCGTTTTTGGATTAAAGATTATGAGGCCACATGATTTTAAGTTTTTTTTGTAAAAAAAACAACAACAGAATATTCCAATTTCATTTCACTTCAATATCTCAAATATCTTTTAAAAACATTTAAAAGCATGATTTTTGAAATAGACTTTGGAAAAGGTAGTCAAGTACCAGACTACTCGGCCGTGTCTACACGGTAAAAAATCCCTAGAAATTACAGTGCTGTAGGTTTAAATGTATGTTATTTACTGGCAACATTTTGTTCAAAGTTAAATAAATATTAAATATTAACAAGTAGGGCTGTCACAATTATGAAATTTGGCTGACAGTTAATTGTCTAATAAATTGTGACGATTATGACAATTAACTGCCTGTTTCAGGGCTTTGACGTTTATTTCTCATAGATTTTTTGTTTGTTCATGAATTTACCTGACAGTAATACATGTATTAATACATATAACACATATTTAAAATTAATTATTTAATGAATACATTTTTCAAAAACTAAAAAAACTGCTGTTTTGGAAATGAATGCTTTGGCAATTCATACTGCTTATTAAAGTTTAGCTCCCCCTTGTGTTTTTAAGAGAGATATGCAATCATTGCGGTGATCTGAAATCATCGCAATGGGGTCAAACTATTTTTTTTAAAGTGTACTAACAGATTGTTGCCTGGGTTGTGTATGTGTGGGGTGGGTTTATCAAAAGAAGGCCCAGATTCTATTGGGGTAGGGCCGTGTTTGTTTAGCTGATTTCAAGAGATCATGCACCCCACCTTTAAAATTATTCTGCATTTTTTTTTTTCAAAAGAATTCCACAGAAAAGCAAAAATAGTCAGCGTAATCCATCTGGCAGATTCCCAAGGTGGGACACGAGCCATATCCAAAGTCCTGAATATTATAGTATCATATTATATCTATATTTAATATAGAATGTGTATTATAAAGTCATTCTTTTGTGACCGTTTCTACATAAACTTGTCTTACATTATGTAATTGTTCATGAATATAACCTTCACATCAGAGACGGGATTTGATTGGCTGCTAATACGGTATGACTTAGATAGGAGAGGTTCTGTATACTTGGCTGAAAAGATATTCAATTAAATTAGCTTTTCACTTCCTCTCTATTCATTTTCCTTGCTTTCTCTCTCTCTCTCTCTCTCTCTCTCTCTCTCTCTCTCTCTCTCTCTCCATATTTTGCAAATTTCTTCCATTTTATAATTGCATTTTTTCCCTTTTTCATCTTGTTGGCCCCGTGCTGAAAGACTGACAGCTTAATCAGAATTAATTGGCCGCTTGCACCATCCACATTTCTCCTTGCTCTCTTGTAATGTTTTATTCATCTGTAATTTTGTCATGCAAAATTAATTGCATTTAATAATACATTGGTACTCCATAGGTTAGAGACAGATCCACATTAATGTACAAGTGTTTAGCGCACCGCTGACGCTAATTAAACGAATGGATAATGAAATGGAAAAGAGAAAAGAAACAAAGAATGCGAACGGAAATAGAAAAATGAAACCGTTTGAAAAAGAAATATGGGCCGTATGTTTCGGTTCAAAACACTTTCTAGATATTTAATTCTGTTAGTTTCATATCTCATTGATTTGGGACTCTTAGAAGTAATGCATCTGAAAATGACCAATCAGTAAAGAATCCGTATTAAATCTGATTGGCTGTCTTCAGTGCAATAACAATAATTGTAATATTATGATAGATAACCTAATATGAGAGTTAGAAATGTACTATTGCCTACAAATAAACATCCAGACCTAATTTAATCTTATTTTTATTGTTAAATTTTACTGTTTTATTTTTTGGGATAGATCATCTGAAGTTTTCTCACATTATACAGAATAATTTAATACAGTCAAATAGTTTCAATGATGTTTCTGTATGTATTTGACAATACTTTGGTGAGATTTCAGACAAAACCTTGGTGAGATTTCAGAAAAGTCAAAGCACAGAGACATGTGGAAGTGTTAGTTCAGTAAAAGACAGCGTGCCATTACTTTACATAATTCATTCATCTATCCGAATGGTATCTCTGTTTTGGGAGTTGTTTCAGGCATGTGTTAGTGTGCGTGGTATAGAGGTGTTGTTTTTCATTATAGAGGCACTTCCTACAATCCATCCGTGCAATGGTGAACAGTTGGTATTAGGTCTGTGGGGAACACACACATTTTCACACGCTAACTCTTTGTGCTGTGTTTTACTGCTTTGTGCGTCACTTGTGTGTGTGTGTCCATCTTTAGAGCTTCATTTCTGTATTTTCCTAATCAAACGTGTGAAAAGTGTGCATGTGTGAAAATTTGCCGCCCATTACACCCGACAGGTTATCTTTATGCCTAACACATTCAAATGTTCACATAACATGAACAATACACATGGAAAAATTATTTTAAACGTTTTATAACATCTCAAATGTGGGTAGTTTTTTTTTAAACACCTAATTTTGAGCAAAAAGCTGATATAATTACATTTTTGTGAAGGACTTTTGATAGAGTAATAACTCTTGTTTTGAGGATCGCTCTGAATCTGATCTCTTTCACGTGAGCCATTGCTTCCAGGTTTTATAAGTTGCAGAAGAGCGGTTATTGCGGATTGACGGTGTCATGAGCAATTCCGTCCCCCCGAGCAATTCGGTCTCCCTAGGACCCCTGCGTGATTCCATTGGCTGGAAAACTCCTCATGGGTAGTTTTCTTAGCACCTTATTACAATTCCTACAAAATCGCGTTATGATTTATGTAGTTAGAACGTTGTTAAAATTACAATTGATGTCTTTTAAATGATGTTTCATATAGTAGTATATAAATAAGGCTATAGGTGGGAGATCTACACGTTGCTTGTGTAATATTATTTAGATATTATATTCTGTACCATTTCCACTTTTTACTGTCTACTTATACAATTACCTACTCATTAATTACTTATACAAAACATGATTACTACATAGTTGAATCACACATTTAAATTATTATTTATAACCCATGATTACTACACTTTTACTATTAAAAAAATATATTCCGTAAGGTATGTAAATGTGTAATTTGTAAAAATAAAAGTATGTTTTTATGCTTCTATTTTGTACAACATAATTAGCTTGCTAGACCGCTTACCTTGCGCAGACAAGATATCGCAATCACACATTTTTGAGCAGGCATTAGTGCTAGTTACCAATCGGGGTCCTAGGGGAGACGAATTGCACGGGGGGACCGAATTGCTCATGACACCGGAAATGCTCGCATTGGAAGGGAAGCGTTTTCTCTTAATTGACTTCTCACATAAGTTAACTTGTCAATGGCGGCAAAGAGTTAAAATGCACAACTTTATAGCAGAAAATATGTTGTTTTTGGTCTATATAGATAATTTTGCCCTTCATGACAACTATGAGAGGGGTGGATTTTTATGTATATTAAGCCTTAAAATTCTTCATAATTAAGGGCGTGGCTACTTGAGTGACGGGTGAATTATCACTGCTGTCTTTATAGACCATTTGCATGTTTGCAAACAGAGATGACCTTTTTTGTGGGCGGACCCCAACTGGTGACAGCTCTCCAGTAGCGGTGTGAAGTGTTTTAGCGTTAAACTGTGATTGTTATGAATCCAGTGTTCTGTCGAAGTCTATTTTCCCATGTTTCCCTTTAGTGTAATGTTTCTTATACTGTAGCGTTTTTATCACGTTGCGTTTATTTTTTTAGATAAATTAAAAGTTTAAATTGCTTGGCAACTGATATGTGAGCATGTATGCAATGTATATGTATTAATCTTTATTGGTAAATCAAAAAAAGTACAATATGAATCGTTAAAGTACATATAAAAGCAATACTATCATGTATTTTATTTAATATCATTTATTAAATATTTATTCTTCCTTATAATTATACCCCAATTGTTTGTTCTAAAACTATTATTATAAAATAGGCCATTCTGATTGGTTGAAACGCGTTCTAAGTGAAAATAAACACCACAGTCTTTAATCATATTTTTAATTTGTATACAATTGCACAATTATGGTATTTGATATTTTATGCTTATTTAAAGAAGATAATTTTTTCTGTAAGACATTAAACTTAAACTGGGTGGCAACTTAAAAAAAAAAACGCTGACGGGGAAAGAGTTCAGCATGCTTCCAAGCATATTTGATCATCACTTCAACAGTTGCACAATATAAATGTTAATGTATAAATTAGATGAATGTTGGTTTATAAAATAAACAATATTTTCATTGTGTCTTTGCTGCGTCTGTGTTGGTTGGGAACTGCGCTCTGTTTCAGTCACACTTGATTCTGAGAAACTACTTTGTTTGGCAGAAGAGTAATATTTGTACTAATATAATTACAGCTTATTTGTGTTTTATTTTATAAAATCTCGCTAACGTTATGCATATGAAGTAACCGTTTTATAAAAGCAATAAGCCCCGCGAAGCAGTGGGGTTACAGTGCATTTTATAACAGCTAAGGGGCGTTGTTAGGCACTGCTTCTTGGGGCTTATTGCTTTATAAAACTATTATATATACATACAAATTAATATGCACAGGCCTGTTAATATATAAATAAAACTTTTCATCATGTGTGTGTGTGAGTGTCTGCGTGAGTGTTTTATATATTATTAAGTATGTAAAAATTATAATTTTAGAACAAACATGAAGAAGACATAGGCTAAGCTATAAGGTAAAAAGAAATAATAGAAAAAGGAAAAATAATGAAATATTTAATAAATGGTGATATTATTGCTTTTTCAGTATAACCCATTCAAATCTTTAATCTTTCTAAATAAACTATAGACGCTTTCAGCAGTAACACGTGTATCCGATAAAACCGTCTATAAACGTAACGTGATGAAAACGCTATAAGAAACACATAGAGGGAACAGACTTTGACAGAACATTGGACATCTTTTCTAATTATTTTTTATTTTAATTATTAGTAGATTTTCAGATAATTGTATCGCTCCAGTCTGTCCGTTAAGGGCTTATTACGTTATGGTGTCTTCGACGATGGTATACTATAAAAATAAAGGCCACATTTTTTTGGTATTCCTATTTTGACACTCAACAGCACAACAAGAAATTTTTTGTGAGTTGTAATGTTCGTTTCACTCGTGTCTAATTCATTTCCACTGTTTTTCTGCCACCACATTGCGCGCCCAGCTTGCAGTGACGTAACTGTGACGTCTACTCGCAAAAGGTCTATTGTACCTAGTACAACTAAATTGTTTGCCATGAATATTTAATTTATTTAGTCATATAGATGCAAATGTATTTTTAATGAAGTAATGTGAAATACGGTTTCGTAGCTGGTTGAAACTATTTATAGCTGCTATTAAACCAGCACTGGTGTTTATCTGAACAATGGCAGATAAGCGGTGAATGTTAAATTAATTTCATTTTGTACTGCTTGTGGTGTAGAAATTATGAAGTTTATTTTTAGACACAGCCTGTCACACTGATATACAGATCTGTGGGCAGTCTTTGTACTTCAGTTGATTTACTACAGTAACATGTACGAGCATTGGAAATGTGCTTATTAAAAGGATTTCTGCATGCTTTGCATCTGTGTTTTCGGCATGTGCGTGACAGATGGAGTGCTGTCTTCAGTTGAATGCCTGTGTTTCTACTCTTGCTGTCTTTCTCATACGCGCGTTGTCACTCCATCTCTTACACTTTCTCCAACATTCCCGAAATGATCAAGTACTGGCTCTGTACCAAAATATACTGAGCTGCCTTGATAACATTCATACAGCATCCTAATTAAAATGGATTCTTAAGGGTGCTTCTTATGTAAAGTGTGTGAACGGAGTCATTTTGATATAGGCGACTAGAATTATGCTTTTGACAGATCTAAAACAACTTCAAGTTATACATCAAATGATATATAATACTATTATTAATAGGTATAAATATGGGGTAATAGCAATGTTCCCTTTTAGCTGCATGCATGCGCAGCCACACAGACTAACTGCAGGAATGAGGGAAATGAGCGTAGCGTAACAACGATTTTCAATTCATTCATATGGAAGTTGAGCTTTATGCTCATTGTGGGACTGAAAGCAGAGAGAAGAAAGCATTAAGAGTAGGCGAGACATCAAAAAGGTTTGACGTTTCTCTACTTTATGCAAATATCAAGCGAAAAACACGGTGCAAAAGCCAATCGTTGTGCATTATATATTTTTGATGTTTGCAGAACTAGTGATTTTTGAGCTAAAATCATGTCTTATTTACATTTAAATGTGTGTTTTGTTTAGGGTTGCCTTGAATATTTGTTGTATTGTTTAGCTGTTTTGAACTGTAGGTGGTAGGTAACCCCAATAAAGTGTTTAGTTTGTGAAATGCAGTTAAAAGAAGTCAAGAAAACGTAATCAGGGTGGATACATCATTATTATTTTCGAATGCGTGCTATACATTAATGAGCAATTTCCCGTACAGAGCGTATCCTAGTCCCAGACTAAAATGCATGTTTAAGCACTTTTTTAACAAAAGTGGAGTGTCCCTTTAAATGTCCTAATATAACCAAGGCCTAGTCCTGGATTAATTTTTTACCCCTCTTTGGCAAATATCCCCTAAATGTACTAACGTGTGCCAAAGCAAAACCATTTCAGCGTTGCCGGTGGCACTGAACAATGCAGTGGAAATACACTGTATTCAAATATTTGTTTATTTAAATGACGTTTACATTTTTTAAGTTTTATGTATTTTCCATTTTGTCACCATTTATAATTAGGAAATATCCACAACAAGCTAAGCTTATATTCTGTATAAACACTCACCTAAAGGATTATTAGGAACACCATACTAATACTGTGTTTGACCACTTTCGCCGAATTGTTTGCCCATATTGATAGGATAGCATCTTCCAGTTGATGGAGATTTGTGGGATGCACATCCAGGGCACGAAGCTCCCGGTCCACCACATCCCAAAGATGCTCTATTGGGTTGAGATCTGGTGACTGTGGGGGGCATTTTAGTACAGTGAACTCATTGTCATGTTCAAGAAACCAATTTGAAATGATTCGAGATTTGTGACATGGTGCATTATCCTGCTGGAAGTAGCCATCAGAGGATGATCATAAAGAGATGGACATGGTCAGAAACAATGCTCAGGTAGGCCGTGGCATTTAAACGGGGCCCAATTGGCACCAAGGGCCATAAAGTGTGTCAATAAATCATCCCCCACACCATTACACCATTGCATTAATGTGTGCATTGCATAAGTGTTCCTAAGAATCCTTTAGGTGAGTGTATATACATGTATTTTCAAGTCGAAAGCGTAAAAAAGCCTAAAGAAAAATTGCGTTACAAAACGATGCGAAGCGAAGGCTGCATATAAATCATTGGTGTTTCATTAATATGAAGACAGTACTGTTTGATCTTACAGAATTGATATTCTACCAAATATTTTACCGTAGCCCCAACCACAAGCGTAGTTTAAAGTTTGAGGACTTGACATAAACAACAAACAAACATTCAAATAGCTTTTTTTTATAAAAGATTGACTATTCAACCATTCGTGCACATCCCTATTGTACACAAATGTACACATGCAGTGAAACGCACAGCCTTGCGATGCATAATTTTTTTGACTTATACGTGTGCATAGACATTCAATGCATGCACATTTGTGACAAATGCAAAAGTGACAAAATCTCCTGGCCTACATGCATACTACATTCTCCTGTTTGCGCATCCGCAACGTACGTGTACAAAGTACGTGAAGTTACAACAATCTGACGGTGCAAGTAGTGTTACGCGCATTGTACTGTATATGGACCCTCGTGTATGCATAAAAATGGCATACTTCTATATACTGGCACGGAGCGAGGATTTTCAATTAATTCATATGGAAGTTAAGCTACATGTTCGTGTGGTGCACTTTCGGCTCAGTGTGATGCTTCTACAGAGTTTGGATGGGAAGCAATGTAATAAAGTTTACTACTTTTTGTACCGTAGTATGCTTTAGTTAGGGAGTGAGCTATGTTGCCTTAAAATGCTGACTACGGAGGCAAATGCTGATTGTGTGTGTTGTTGTGTGTATTTTGTAATCCTGCGTGGGTGAAGCGTTTGGTGTGCAGAGAGAGAGAGTTAGATAGACAGCTGAGGATGAATATAGCCTGAGGATGTGACGAGTGCGGATTTGAGATTAGAGAACGTGTGTGTCATGAGATGAAGAGAAACACAAAACCGAACAGAGAGACGTTCATCACTGAAGTCTTAAAGATGGGCAGATTACAGACACGGATTTGAGTTTGAGTTGAAGAAAATGTAAATGCTGCCTGCCAAAATTCACGCTGGGGGGGGTACTGTGCGGTTGGCGGGTTGTTTTGCGGTTGCTAAGGCATTGCTATGTGATTGCTAAGGTGTTCTGAGCATAAAGTGTGCAGTTGCAAAGACATTTCTGTATACCAATCACCATCTCTTCTTAACAGGTCACATGATGTACCTGTAGCTCGACTGGTAGAGCATGCATTGGCAGCACTAAAGGTTGTGGCTTTGAATCCAAAGGAACACACATACTGGTAAAAATGTATAGCTTGCACTGTAAGTCGCTTTGGATAAAAGCTTCTGCCAAATGTAAATCATCAACCCTTAGTTTCAGTAATGGCAATAGCGCACAGTAACAAATAACACTGATTTGTTGCAAAAACAATCATGCTGGGTTGAAGTCTGAGATTGTGTGTCTACCCAGTGTTCTCAAAGCACAGAGCAAACAAAATATCTCTCAAATGCAATTCAAATGTATTCATCATTTTACATGAATGCAGGATGTTTTTTCATGAGACATATTTTTGCTGTAATGCATGTTCATTGGCTCATCCTGTGCCTGATTTCCACGCACGCTCTCGCTCTCTTACTCCGGGGGGAGTCAGAACTGGTTTGAGGTCAGTTTGAGTACAGTTTTCCATTGATGGCTTTTACTGAGGTAATGTGACAGTATCTGAGCTCTGACACACACACACACACACACACACACACACACACACACACGCGCGCGCGCGCGTTTTATAACTCTAATGATTCATGTTGTGGCACAGATAACAGAATGCATTGTGGTATTGGATGTTGACAATGGTTACCTCATCAGAAAGATGGATGGATGGATAGATAGATGGATCGAGAGACACTGATAAAGATACATTGATAAGAGTTTTTTGTGATTGTTGCGGCACATTTTCTTAAAAAATGCGATGGAATATGCGGGATATTTATGCAATATTATGCTATGAAATTGCGGGAACTTGCAAAAACTGTTGGCAGCTTTTGCAGCTTTTCAATGATGTTGACGTCAGATAATCACGTCACTTCATAACGTTCCTATGGCAACAGGGGACATGGCTGTGCTTGTGTGAAGTAAATGCAACATTTTTCAACTTTCTGCTAAGATATATGTGTTTTTGCCCCCCCAAAAAATGCAGGGATTATGAAATCATGCAAGCCTCGCATATTTTGCGCACGGAAATCTGCAATTTATGATGCAAAAGGGCGGCGGATTTGAAAAAATGCATCCCCCGCATAAATATGTGGGTGATTCTCACGAAAACTGTTTTAAAAATGTCAAGCATGAAAATGTAAAAATTGCTTAAATTAACTTTTTTTCCCACCAGACACTGAAAAACAAAGTCTGGAGTAAATGGGAACATTAATTTAAACACTTGTACTTATCATTTAACACTTTTTGTAACATAATTTCAAAAATGAGTCCTAAAAAATCTCATTACCGCAACAGTCAGAAAACATCAACACTGACATATTTTCAAAATGACATGACAAACCTGAAAGAACATAATTTGGAGATTCTGGCTGCACATGCATTTAAAATCAAAGTATTATGCTTCTATTAATTAAATTAACATTTAATAAGCATCTGTTGCGGTAATGATCATCAAAATGTCGTGTAAGCATTCTGACAAGACAATATTTCAAATTAACTGTAAAAAAATTATCTTACCTGGTAGCCATCTTGAAGTAACTGGTCCATTTGCTTGGTCACTCAAAATCAAACTTTATTAAAATTCTGTGTGCTTAAACTGTTCTCAAAAAGTGTTGCGGAGGATGAGAACATCAGGCATGGACACATCATTTTCCTAATTTTTCTTCATTATTATTATACATGAATATTCAGGAAATATTTTTTCTGTCATCTAAAGTAGTCTAGCAAAACATCCATTTATTTTTTTTCTAAATATTTTTGTGTTAATTTGATTAAATTACAACATAATGCATGTTCAAACACAGCCGGACACATTGCGGTAATGAGAATTTCAGCAGAAAATGAGATAAAATTGACAAATTATAAATTCTTATGTTGAAATCACACATTGTGCAAGGTAAAACACAGTATTGTGTTAATTCTGATGCTTTTTAATATTACTACATTACACATTTTATAGCTAAAATCATTAGTGCCGTGGTGTTTCAATGGTTTCGTGAGAAATACCCATGTGGACTTTGGCTAATTACGGCGTTGAATCATGCGATCGCATAATCGTGTTTTTCTGTAGGGATTGATAGAGAGATACATTGATACATTGATAGAGATACATTAATAGATACATAGAAAGTTATATACATACATAACATACATACGGTCATACATACATATATACTTTACTGTGTCCTGTGTAGGTAGACAGACAGACAGACAGACAATCTACCGTCCTATGGTGGGGTTCAGATTTGGGCTACTTTTGTAAAATGTGCAAAAAAAATTGTTAAAGATGAAAGGATTGTGTTCATTAGTTGTTGGTATTTGGACTGGGAATAGTTATAGGGATGCTTATGGGCTAGTTTTATCTGATGTCGATTAGGTTGGTTTTGATATGTCAATCTGGCAACCCTGGCTGTGTGCTTGGCTCAGATCATATAGAATGTATATGTAAACGAAATTAAGATGCAGATTGCAATGTTTAGGGTACATATAAACTGTACTGTTGTAACCTTAAATCGGATTAAATTCAGTCGGATTAACAAAATTTTGTATCCCATCAAAAAACTGTGTGTTTACAGTATTATACCGTTATTTACTTGTAGTGTCGTACATTTTAAAAGCCTTTGAAAATGAATTCATTACTGATTCATCTCAAGGGAACCGTCAGAAAATAGAAATGAGTGTGGGTAAAGTTAACCCAAAAACAATGCACAGTTAAAAATGCACTGGAAATAATGTCATTCAGATACACTATTTGAATGTTTTATGAATTGATGCATTCATATACTGTAGCACAGCTAGTACTGTATATGAATTACGGTGAAACCGTGGTCTGTTCGTGCAGGACTCAAATCAAGCTTTAATTATTAAGAACATTGTTTGTCTACAAAAGATGATGACAGGACCACAGAGCGAGAACACATTCAGTACATATTAACCTTTCACGAGAACTCTGTCACATTTCAGAGTCTGTAATTATCCGCTCGTTACGACCCAACACAACCGACCGACCCCGCACCACACAGCACTGTTAGACGTCAATAATCAGGACTAAATCAGGCCACACCACAAATCAATACACACACACACATGCTAAGACCCTCACTGAGAACCGATGCACGTCGTGAGTGAAAGAAAAAGGTGAAGCAAATCAGAAAATAACAGTAGTGGGGTTTCCTAGTTGGTTACTGGGGAAGTAAATAAAACAAGCACACTTAGAAAATGGAGACGAGACTGCATTTAGTTACTATTGTAATTGCCAAACTGAATGCTGTGCACAGAAGACGAAATGCAGAATTTATGATGCAGGCACAAACAGCAAGGACAATGCGACGACGTCGAGCCCCAAGACATCGACAGCGGAAACAGCTAGACGATCAGTTATGTGGGTTTAATGTTCGCTATGTCAGAATTTATTTGGCAAATGCATTTCTACTCCCATTATTTGCATTTACTTTAGTCCAAAATCACCTTAAAGGAACATGCCCACATTTTGAGAATTTAGCTTATTGACAGTATTCCCCAGAGTTAGATAAGTCCATACATACCTTTCTCATCTCCGTGCGTGCTGTAACTCTGTCTGACGCAGCCCCCGCTAGCTTAGCTTAGCACAAAGACTGGAAGTGAATGGCCCCAACTAGCATACTGCTCCCAATAATTGACAAAATAATGCGAACATTTTCCTATTTATGTGTTGTGATTTGTATAGTAACACAATGTACAAATAACATGGTTATATGAGACACAGACATCTTTTAACAGTATACATACTGGGAACTATCATTCCGCCCAAGTAGCAGTGCTTCGCCTTCTGAGAATATAGTTCCCAGTATGTATACGGTTAAAAGATGTCTGTGTCTCATATGATGTTATTTGTACACGGTGTGACTATACAAATCACAACACATAAATAGGAAAATGTTGGTGTTATTTTGTCACCTATTGGAAGCAGTTTGCTAGCTGGAGCCATTCACTTCCAGTTTTTGTGCTAAGCTAGCTAGCGGGGGCTGCTTCAGACAGAGTTAAAGCACGCACTGAGATGGGAAAGGTATGTATCTAGGTATCTAGGGGATACGGTGAATAAGCTAAATTCCCAAAATGTGGGCGTGTTCCTTTAAGCGAGCATAAAAACGTTTTTGTGAATTAAGGGATTTTTATTTGAAATTTGGCATTTACATCACTTGTTCCTGATGCGAAACTTAAAAATTTTTATAAAAGTGGGGTGATAAAAACCCAGTATGTGTCAGCATCTCTGGTTGGCTTGCTTAATATTAGCCACCATCTCTCTTATTTTAATAGAGAAAGGAGTATCACGGTGTTCCTTCAGAGCTGTTTTAAAGTCTCTGTAGTTTCATATTACACTACAATCTGCTGTAAAGTTGGACTGCATGCTGTCCCATCGCAGTGCTTATGTAACAGAAGTGTATGTGCTGCTTTTAAACGAGATGATGTTGTACTCGGATTATCTGAGGATGGTGTTTTTATAGCCGCTCTGAATTATATTTCTGGTTCGCTTCCGCGTGTTACAGAAGTCCAAATATTTTAGGGAAAACGATAAATGCTGTTTAATTTGTCTCTTGCTTTGTCTTGAAGGCACAGAACACAGAAATAACAAGCAACAAGTCAGAACGACAGAGAGGTGCAGCGAGATCTGGTCGTCAAGGCAACACGATCGATGTTTCCTCTTTAAACATCTCTCTGACATTCTCTCTCTCTCTCTCTCTCTCTTTCTATCTGTCTGTCTTTCTCTCTCATCCCTTTGAATGATAACACTACAGTGTAATTAGTCAACATAGACCATGCAATGTTCAGTGCAGTTTTTGTTAGCGTGTGTGTGTTGGCATTATAAATAGAGCAATCTTTTCAGTGTTACACTCTTAAAGGAATGGTTCACCCCAAAATGAAAATGGTTATTATTTATTCAACTTAATGCCACTACAAACCCATAAGTTTACTTTCTGTAGATCACAAAACGGGTTGCTTCGAGATGTCATGCATGTTGCTTTTATCAAACAGTGAAAACATGCAATGACTAAGATAGAACAATTACAGGAAAAAAAAATCATAACTGGAAAAAGCCTCAATTACAGCTGTCCATTTGTGCTCATTTCTGTGCGTTTCCACAGTTTAATTCAAGCTGATAGAAGAGCAACTTTGACTGAAATAACCACTCGTTACAACCGAGGTATGCAGCAAAGCATTTGTGAAGCCACAACACGCACAACCTTGAGGCGAATGGGCTACAACAGCAGAAAACCCCATCGGGTACCACTCATCTCCACTATTAATAGGAAAAAGAGGTTACGATTAGCCTGAGCTCACCAAGATTGGACAGATGAAGACTGGAAAAATATTGCCTGGTCTGATGAGTCTCGATTTCTGTTGAGACATTCAGATGGTAGAGTCGTAAACAGAATGAGAACATGGATCCATCATGCCTTGTTATCACTGTGCAGGCTGGTGGTGGTGGTGTAATGGTGTGGGGGATGTTTCCTTGGCACATTTTAGGCCCCTTAGTGCTAATTGGGCATTGTTTAAATGCCACGGCCTACCTGAGCATTGTTTCTGATCATGTCCATCCCTTTATGAGCACCATGTACCCATGGCTACTTCCAGCAGGATAATGCACCATGTCCAAAGCTCGAATCATTTCAGTTTGGTTTCTTAAAACATGACAATGAGTTCTAAAATGATTTTGTGCAAGGGGTTTCCAGGCAAATTTCTATTCTATTCTTATAAAATTTCTAATTTCTAATCAACTAATTCAGGTTAAGACTGCAGAGCCTTTAGTATGTATGCTTGTTAGTGCTGGGCAAAGATTAATCGCGATTAATCGCATACAAAATAAAAGTGATTTTTGGCATAATATATGAGTATGTGCTGTGTGTAATTATTATGTATAAATAAATACACACACATTCATGTATGTATTTAAGAAACATTTACATGTTTATATATATTTATTTATATTTTTATATATTCTATATTAAAAATAAATTTTAAAAAATTATATATATAAGTAAAACAATTCTGAAATGAATATATGAATGTGTGTGTGGTTAAATATACACAATAATTACACACAGTACACGCACATATATTATGCAAAAAATCACTTTTATTTTGTATGCGATTAATCGCGATTAATCTTTGCCCAGCACTAGTGCTTGTATAGATTTTATTCTCCTGTTGTGTTCACAGAAGTGTTTTAGTGACAGACCATAAGAGATGCGTCTCTCACCCTGTGATGTTCACAAATACACACACGCTCTTTCTCTCAATGATAGACAGTAATGGATCTCTGATAGCAAGCTGCACTGTAATTGGATGTTGCCATCTATCTCTCTCTCTCTTGCTCTCTATTCCTCTGTCTTCCTCCCTCTCTCTTGCTCTCTCTCTCTCTCAATTCAATTTAAGTACTTTATTGGCTTGTTACAACATTACCAAAGCATTATACATAAAACAAGTAATGACAAGAAATACATACAATATCCAAATAACAACAAACAACACACTTCAGATCACAATGCCATTGAAGAACCATTTTTGCTGTATGGTTTCATAAAAACCTTTAACATCCGAAAAACCTTTCTGTTTAAACAAAATTATAAAGGCAGTAGTCTATTTCTGAAGGTGTATTATTTTGGCAGCAGGGAATGGTTTTCCCGCAGTAACATCTGCATTTCATAACTAACTAAGGACCAGATTTACTAACAGCTTGGGCCAGCACAAACCAACATTTTTACATGAAATAACGGCTGTCGGGATTTACTAAAGACTCACAGTGTATAATTAGCGCTGTGAAGGTGTGGCCTATTTTGCGACTGACCTTATTGTATATGCATTTGTAGGAGTTTCCCTTTCAAATGCTACATTTATGGGATGAGAGTTGATTCACACAACACAGTTTACTACACTGTAAAAAATATACAGCATTTTTTTCAAATAAACACATAGGTGTTACTTAAACAATGAAGTTAAGGTGACATAGAATGATTAAACATGGGTATTTATTCTTGTTCTGTGATGTGACATGTAGACAACAAAATTTTGGTTGGGTCTGTAAAGCCTTCCTAAAAACCTCTCTCCGAAAGCTTTATTAGGGTGGGGGATTTTGCACCCATTTGGCATCCCTTCGAGCTTAACTGGCAACCTCATTATGAAATGCAAGCACTTGACGCTGATTGGCTGACTTTGCTGACACTCAAAAGAACGCAAACTTCGCCATCTTCAGAACACGGACAGACCAAAATTGTAAGCACACCTCAGAACGCGACTCGCCATTTCGCCTTGAAATTCACGAACACTGCTGCAGTTTACTTCCTGTTGGATGCGAGAGGCCGGATGTATGCAAATTATTTTGAAGGGGAGGGATTTTACGTAATATGTATCCGTTGTTCCGATTGGGCCATTTTCTGGCGGACATTTCTAAAGGAGGAATTTCTATGAAAGTAGATTTTCAGAATGTTTAGCACTTTTCGTATGTTTTCGTGAATGCGGGTAGACTTCCGTTGTTCAACTAAGACAAGGTAAAAACGTATTTTCATTCTCTGTCCCCTTTAAGTCAAAACTTAAAATAGTAAGTTGAATTGACTTGCAAAACCGAGTTGTTTAAACGTCGTGCTGCATTTTTTTTTACAGTGTAAGTTTTGAGCTTTTGAAACTACAGGTATTTGCGTCACTCAAACTTCATAATTTGAAGTCATTTGAACTAGGAGGAAGCATCACATAGATCAGAGACAGCATGGTAGAAGAAGGGATAGGATTTTTTCCACATGCATCAATTTATATAAAATGCCAGAAGAACAAATTATCCAAAACTGTCGTTTGCCAACTATCGTTTGATTTTTTTTTTAAATGTAAAGATGACTTGGAGCCTCCAACTCGGAGGAGCCACGCAATACCAGGTGTTTTAAAACGTCATGCAACCCTTAAATTTTTGTCCTCCAGTTGTCCGTGGTACTAAAGTCACTGATGAAAATTGTGCATAAGCATATAATATTCCCAAATCACCCAGAAGCTCTCGAAAAAATTAAAGTCATGTCTGCTTATTTGTGACCCGGTGCTAATTTGCGCTTCTAGTAGAATTTGTTGGTCATTATGAAAAAAAGCTGTTGCGCCTGTGTTATTAAATTTGCACCTTTTTAGTAAATTACCTGCAGGTTTTCTACTCCCATTTGCGATTTTTTTTTTAAGTTGCCCCATTTTATAAATATTCGCCCTACAATAACTGTCTCTCTTTGAGTCTCTCTCTCTCTCTCTCTCTCTCTCTCTCTCTCTCTCTCTCTCTCTCTCTCTCTCTCCGAGTCTCCTGAAAGAAAAAAACAAGGTTGTTGCATTGTGTATATCTGATAAGTGCTATATCGCTGGGATTCAAAATAACATAACATTTTCTTCTTTGTATTAACAATCTCATCATCTTCCTTTTAACATCTCTGGTTATATTCCTAATGCATCTTTATAAAGTAGTAGTTTTGTGTCTTTTACAGTAGTAGTTATAGTTTGCTAAAAATCTGGAAGACCTTCATCAGTCCTTGCAAACTTTTTCAAATACAAAACTACTGAGTCATTTACTCACTTCATAATATTGTGTGTGTGTGTGTGTGTGTGTGTGTGTGTGTGTGTGTGTGTGTGTGTGTGTGTGTGTGTTTAAATTGTTGTTGCTTACTGTGTCATCATAATGTAGCACACTGACGGCTGATAATGATGGTAATTTATGACAGCGCTGTGGAAGAAAATGAATCACAGACGTCCGTCATAATCTGTCACTTTTATTCCAGTCTATAAAACCTCCTCGTCTCTGTGCTGCTGTATAAAAGATCGAAATATCTTTATTTGACCATTTGTTTGTGCTTTTCTTTGTGTTTCTGTACAATAACATTCCAGAACAAAACGTCTGGGCTGAACAAAACCTCAAATACCGGTCGGCTTCTCGCACAAGGCTATGAAGTTTAATTGTGTGAACATTTCCAAAACATTTCCTTTTTTCATTACAGAAGAAAGAAAGAAATGTTTTAGAAATTGCGGGAGACCAAATGGGGACAGATTTATATTTATATAAAGATAATGGTGCCTCACAAAAGGTTTCACAAAAGATTAGTTGTAGTGATAAATATTATTTAGCTTGTAAAAAGATATGAAATAATTTCGGCTTGAACTTCGCAAACACTGCTGCAATTTACTTCCCGTTGGAGGCGAGAGGCCGGATGTATGCAAATTATTTAGAAGGGGGGGGATTGAATGAGAGTGGGGGGGTGAGATGCATTTTACGTAAAATGTATCCGTTGTTCTGATTGGGCCATTTTCTGGCGGACATTTCTAAAGGAGGAATTTCTATGAAATGGAGATGTTCAGAATGTCTAGCACTTTATGTATGTTCATGAATGCGGGTAGACTAATTCAACTAAGACAAGGTTAAGTATTTTCATTCTGTGTCCCCTTTAACTCTTTCACCGCCAGCATTTTTAAAAAAAGTTGCCAGCCAGCGCCAGCGTTTTTCGTGATTTTCACCAAAGTTTAATGCCTTCCAGAAAATGTTCTTCTTTAAATATATAAACATACAATATACCAAATGAAAGAACAGACCCTCTGCTTTAAAAAAAAAAAAAAAAAAACGTTTAATCCTACCTTTAGTGGTTCTTTTGTAATCAGCTTTTGAATATGGGTAGGTTTCTGCAAAAACACCACATTTTGAACAAAAAGCAGAGATAATTCCATTTTTCATAGAGATCCCATTCAGAGCGATCTTTAAAACAGACACGGACATGCAGCAGCTTGCCATAGGGCAATACTTCCGGTTTAAAAAGTTGCGGAAAGACGGAAAATCTCGTCATTGGCGGGGAAGCGTTTTCTCTTAATTGACGAGATATCTCGTCAATGGCGGTGAAAGAGTTAATGAGGCCGTTATGCTGCATTCACACCAGCCATGGTAGAGGCGTCAAGCACGAGTAATTTCAATGTTAAGTCAATGTGAAGACGTGTTGACACGCATCTGGAGGTCTCGCAGCGTGAATGAGGCTTTTAGCGCGGCGCAGTAGACGCGATTCCGCCTCATTCGTGCGAGTAGTCGAGCGAATGACGCAAATTTAGCGTCTGGTGCGGAATGTGCGGTACATGCGAATGGTGCTTTTTGTGCATTTTGCGATTCACGTGAATTTGCATCTGACGCCCGAGTTGAAAACTTTGGGGGATTTTCGCACCGCGTTAACCAATAAGGAGCCTGCTTGCTGCTGTGGCGGCACCCCGCCTGGAGTCACTCATTTAACATTGAGGAAAGCTTGATATTGTCCGTGAGCAGTCACCCGGAGCTATACGACACAAGTTCTTATTTCTATAGAGGAGAGAGGAATAACAAGTACCTCGCTTGGAAGAGTGTCAGTGAGGACATTGGGCAACCTGGTAAGTTGTAAAGACACATTTCACGTTTGAGTCACGTGACGTTTATCGACCCACGGCATTCCCGCCGTTTTTTTAAAAACTATTTTCCCCCTATAGTAAGGTGACCAAATACAAACCAGTAACCCTCTCGATGAATGCACGATCAACATCAACCATCTTGCAAACAGACAACCGCATAGCACTTGCCCCTCCCACAAGAAGCGAATTTCGCCTCTGATGCGCATCAAATGCTTGCTTTTTCCATGCCCAAATGCATTCAAAATGTTCAAGCTGCAAACTAGACGCCGTAGGCGCGATTTTGATGACTCAAATGCCGCTGGTGTGAACCCACGGTTAGGAGGTGTTCCTAATTCTGGTTGTCCTTGTACCAACTATAAACAAATGAGTAACTGTCCTCTTAGTAAATAACAAAAATTGTATGACGTTTTCTTGCACACTTCACTCCCATTGGTAGTCGCTCTTGAAAGTTGCTTGTCATTTGAATAAAGTTGAAGGTTTTGCAACCTTGTCGCATTGCTGGACTTCCTGTCGCCAACAGTTGCTGTCGTTAGTGTCGCCGGATATCTACAAGCTTCCATTAAAATGAATGAGATTGCTTCGCTCCCCCCTTGCTAGTCGCTGGCGGTGTACACGCAGCTTTACTTTATCTTGTTGGACAGTTACAGTGGTTGACTTGTTCATCTCCAGTTTGAATGAGGTCACTTCAGGGTCTCCATACTGGAATCAGAGCTGTCAGTTGAACAGATTGACAGCCATGTATCAAAGGCTGCACTAATTCCATTATAACATTGACTGGCAGCAAACTCTTTCTCTCTCTCTCACACACACACAGAGAGACACATGCCGTACACAGTTGATAAGGAATAAGGTTATAATCAAGCACAGGTTGTCAATCAAACGTCTAGCAGAGGTTAAAGGTCATTTTTGTTAACTGAGTTCACACCCGTGCAGAGAATGCGCTGTGTATTCTGATCGCATGCGTGTTCATACTTGGTGATAGCCAGACTTGGTGGGCGCCGGTGACAAGCCATTACTCATTTCGCATAATTACATTCTTAACACCAATCATCGATGTCTCGCCATGGAAACGTGTCTCACCGTAGAAACGTGCCTTGGAGGAATTTCACAGGCCCGGGGGAGCGATGCTCTTTAAATACCCTAGAGAGGGACAAAGAGATGATCAATATCATCTTCAGTTTTCTCATTTAGCCCAGTGTACATAGATGCAGATGCAAAGAGTGTGTGCATATGTTTGCACGTGTCCATGACAAAAATTGACAAACGTTTGACAAATGGCAATGGTGGTCGAAAAAATTTACAAGCCATGGAAGTGTTTAGCAAGCATTTCTCTTCCTCAGTGGGTTTTGCTCTATATACTGTACAGTATTAATGGCACTGGTCATTGTGTTACACGTGGCATCATATTTGCCTTTGCATTTTTTTTTATAAAAGCATTTGCTGGATAAATGAATGCAAATTATGAACCATTAATACTACAACAATTATCAGTGGTTCATCTCTTACTCGTCTCTCTGTAATGCACCACCCCTTATAAGATATAAGATAATGTCAAAGGCCGTCATGATTTTGCTTGGAATGACATGTTTTATCTGTTTCTTTAATATAAATGCATGTTTATATAAATTTTATATATATACAGCAGAGCTGTCAAATGATTAATCGCAATTAATCGAATAAAAATAAAAAGTTGAATTCGCATAATATATGTTTATGTGTACTGTGTGTAATTATTATGTATATATAAACACACACACACATACATTAAATTAATTTAATTTAAATTTAAGAAAATTTTTATTTATATTTTGTATTATTTGTTTATATATATAAATATATAGTAAACGATTAATTGCAATTAATCGTTTGACAGCCCTAGTATATACATACTACATACAGCAAGGGGGGCGTGTACACCAAAGCTTTTAAACGCAGCTGAAAAAACGCTAGGCGGCCGTCTATGATATTTCTATTTTGTTTATCAGTCGTTGAACGATGCGCCAATTAGTTGTTGTGATATTTGTCCCGCCCCTTCTGCACTGTGATTGGACGGCTGAGTGCGAAGTGACATTGACGAACTGAGCATTTTCAACTCTGAATTACAGAAAATACGAAAGCTGCTGGCATTTTGAAAAGCGCGGCACTTTAATTGGAAACTATTGAAAACATACGCCGGGGTAAACGCTTTGGTGTACACGCCCCCTAAGGGTTGGCTGCTTTCCTAATGTTTGCCATGTTGCGATTACATGACCAATTAAATACTGCTGACTTCTTCTGATACTAACCTTTGCTTTGCATGAAGCTTCATCTACACGGCTTGGGTGTTGGTTTAAAATGTGTTGGCACAATGCAAATGTCTGTTATATTTTATAATAAGCATGCTTATATTTTACTCTATTATTTTATTTCACCAAAGCCCATTTTTATACATTTGGATAATCTTCATTTTCTTTGGTTTGTTTGGATATCTCAATAAAAATGTGACGATTAAAAATAGCAAAAGCATGCAACAATACAGGTTCCTTTATCTAGAGCAGCTTATTTCTAGATTCGTGTCACTCTGAACTGCACTGTTCTCAGATCTGTGTAAAACATCCTTTCAGATGTCAGGTAATCACACACACAGAGCTCTGTCATCATATTCGCCGGGCTGAATTTCGAGCACACGCTGCATTTTGCTGTTGTGAACTGGATAAATCATTTGTGTGTGTGTAGATGTGTGTGCTTGTTCTTGTGAGTCTGCTGTAACATCAGATTACTAGGTAGGTCACCACTCAGAAGACCCAAATCTTAGTCATAATATAATCCAACTCAATCATTCATATATTTGTTTTGTGGCAAATAAATCCCTTCAGAGTGACGCAAGACCTCAAGGCTTCTGTCCCTTACAATTAAGATACACATTTCCCGCTCTCCAAAGAATTTGGGTAGTTTTACACCTGCAACTACACATCATTATTAAAACATCACAAATAGTGCAGCTAATAAACTATATTGGTTGAAAAACATGACCCTGCACTGCTAAACAACCCAAGAAAATAAGTCTAGTTTTGTGATTTTGTGCATAAAACAAGCAAAAAAATCTGCCAATGGGGTAAGCAAAAAAATCTTGAACATTGTTCTTAAACACTAAAGTCAAGAAATATTCAAGAAACATTTGCTCACCCCATTGGCAGATTTTTTTTTTGCTTGTTTTATGCACAAAATCACTTAAATTTGATATTTTTGGTCTAAAAACTTATTTTCTTGGGTCGTTTTGCTCATAAAGAAAAAGCATCTTAATTTAAGAAGTTTTAGATATTTTACTGAAAACAAGACAAAAATACTATGGATTTTTTTCCTGAAAATCCTTTTTTTTTGCAGTGTGTCTGTGAAATTCAGATTAAAGTCTGATACTCTTTTAACTCTTTCACCGCCAGCGTTTTTAAAAAAAGTTGCCAGCCAGCGCCAGCGTTTTTCATGATTTTCCCCAAAGTTTAATGCCTTCCAGAAAATGTTCTTCTTTAAATATATAAACATACAATATACCAAATGAAAGAACAGACCCTCTGCTTTCAAACAAAAGAAAAACCGTTTCATCCTACCTTTAGTGGTTCTTTTGCAATCAGCTTTTGAATATGGGTAGGTTTATGCCAAAACACCACATTTTGAGCAAAAAGCAGAGATAAATCCATTTTTGTGACTTTTCATAGAGATCCCATTCAGAGCGATCTTTAAAGCAGACACGGTCATGCAGCAGCTTGCCATAGGGCAATACTTCCGGGTTTAAAAAGTTGCAGAAGGGCGCCACCTGGTGGATAATAGCGATATTGCGGAAAGACGGAAAATCTCGTCATTGGCAGGGAAGCGTTTTCTCTTAATTGACGAGATATCTCGTCAATGGCGGTGAAACAGTTAATAAGATTTGGAGCATCAAAGTTTTGATTTCACATTTATTTCAATCTTTGACATGACATTACTCTGATATCAAAGTTATGTTTTCACACAATTTTCCTTACATTATGTACTGTAGGATGATTTTATGTAAAAAACATACACAAAAACATACTTTAGCTGCACTGCAAAAAATGACTTTCTTACTTCATATTCGTCTTGTTTTTATTCGTCTTGTTTCAATTAATTTAAATTCTTAAATGAAGATGCATTTTAATAATGAGCAAAATGATCTAATATAATAAGTCTGGTTTTAAAACAAAACAAAAAAAAAGTAAATAATGTTTTGCTTAAAACAAGCCAATGGGGCAAGGAAGAAAATCTTATTTTTTTCTTAAACACTTAATTCAAGAATTTTTTTACCCCATTGGCAGATTTTATTTGCTTGTTTTAAGCACAAATTCACTTACATTTTATGTTTTTGTCTAAAAACTAGACCTATTTTCTTAGGTCATTTTGCTCATCAAGAAAATACATCTTTGTTTAAGAATTTTGGTTTAAGTAAAAAAGTCTTTTTTTTTTGCAGTGTGGATTTGCACAGGCAGGGTCACAAATTATCAGTGTATTATAAGTATGTTTAATTTGTATTTACATTTACATTTAAGTAATGCATTTAGGAAAACAGCAAAGGGATTCATCACAGGGAAGCAATAATATGAGACATACAATACAAAGTTCATTTCAGTTAGCAAAGTTTCAGTATTTTTTAAAGACACTACATGTTTATTAGGGCATTTTTTAATAGGCAGAGCTTTCAGTATGTTCTTATCAAGTATTCATAAAAAACAAAGTTTTTAGGAGTTGGAATTGTTGGACCCACATGAATTGTTTCAAAATTGATTCATATAGGGTTCCATTTTGATTCAGAATCGATTCTTGACATAGTAATTAGCATATGTGATGTCATTGCGTCGCATTTGCGCTTAAAGGCGCAAAAGAGGATGTTTTTGCCGACTAGGAATACAAAGACCGTTACTGAGTTTTTGAAATGAGTCCATGCGTAAGAACAGCCCCCCTCCTTCACAGTTCATTTCTAGGGAACGCCTTCCAAAACTCCAAAACGCATGAGTATTGGAACATGAGTGTTTGTTTACCACCGGTATATGCTGTGTCGCATCAGTGGATTCATTATGTGAAATGATATGATAATAAACACATAAAACGTAACATTAGCTCAGTCAACGTTACTCCCATTTTTAACTAGCATGTAGAAGACTGGTCACTCCCTTACAACTACAGTACAAGAACAACGTCAATATACCTAAATAACAGTACAACAATAATTATTCCACGAAGAAAGAAAAATCAATGTTGCCTGTCCAGAAGAATTTTTGCGAACTGAGCGTCTGTCTTGACACCTCTCTGTTCCTTCATTGCTCTCCAGCGTTGAAATGTTTCTCTAATAACGACTCTGTTTACATTACGTTCTTCTGACAATTTTCTCCTATTCTAATGCTGCGTTTACACCAACCGCAGTAGAGGCGTGAAGCGCGAGTGATTTCAATGTTAAGTCAATGTTAGGATGCGTTGAAGCGCGTCTGGAGGTCCCGCTGCGCGGAAGAGGAGTTTGGCGTGGCGTGGAAGACGCATTTCTGCCTCATTTACGTGTCTAGCTCACGCGAAAGGCGCGAATTGAGCCTTGTGAGCGGTACGCGCGAATGGTGCTTTTTGTGCATTTTGCGGTTCACGCAAATTTGTGGCTGACGCCAGAGTAAAAAAATTTGAATTTCGCGCCGGGTTAACCAATCAGGAGCCTGCTTGCTGCTGTGGTGGCAGCCCCGCCCGGAGTCACTCATTCAACCAACGCTTGATATTGTCCGTAAGCAGTCACCCGGAGCTATACGACACAAGTTCTTATTTCTATAGAGGAGACAGGAATAAAAAGGACCTCGCTTGGAAGAGTGTCAGTGAGGACTTTGGGCAACCTGGAAAGTTGTAATACACATTTTGAATCACGTGACGTTTATCGACCCGCTCCGTTTATTTTCCCCCTATAGTAAGGTTACCAAATACAAACTGGTAACTCTCTCGATAAATGCACAATCAACATCAGTCATCCTGCAAACAGACAACCGCATATCACTTGCCCCTCCCACAAGAACCAGATTTTGCCTCTGACACGCGACAAATGCTTGCTTTTTCCGCGCGTCTACTCCGCTCTACACGTGCGAATGCATTCAAACTGTTCAAGCGGCAAACTAGGCGTGGTAGACGCGATTTTGATGCCTGAAACGCGATTGGTGTAAACTCAGCATTAGCGACTTAAAAAAAGTCTTTCTTTTGTGTCCTCCTTTGGATTTTTTCTCTACCATGGTGCTAATTCAAGGAGGAAAGCAGGAGCGAGTTTTGTGAAAAGTTACTGGAGCGCGCACGTCTGTCACAAGGAACATAATGGCAGTGATTGACAAGCCAGAGGGCCAATCGTTGAAGCAATGATCGCGTAAACGATTGGCTGATGTTTCTAAGGCCCTACCTTGTGCACAGATGACGTATATTAATATTATTACTTTCAGTGCACCTAATAAATAGTCTTTTATCATTTAGTAAAGACAGTTTCAAGTAATATTGCAAAAATGTATCAAACAAAACATATTCTTTTGTGCCTTTAAAGTCAGACGTATGCACTTTTGCTACTTGTCATACATTGTATTTTAATACATCTAAATGCTCAATAAAGCCATTCTTATTGACATTTATGTTCTGTTATCAGACATTAAATCAAGTAATATAATATAATATAATTGTAATATAATTGTAAATGTAATATTATTAAACGCAACATATTCATTTTTCATGTTAACCGGCAGTAACTTTAACGAACTGACACATCATCTGATCATTATACATCTAACGCCCCATTCAGACAGCCAGCAATGTTATCGCTGTGTGTCGCCTGTCTCTTTCAATAAGGTGTGTCTAAATCTGCTTGTCATAAACAAATGAGTAACGTCCACTCCACGAGAGAAGGATGACGTGAACTCCACTGCTTTGCTCCCATTGATAATCGCTCCTGAAATTCGCTCATCATTTGCATAAAGTTAAAACTTTTCGTAACTTTCTTGCGTCGCTGGACACACCCATACGGTTGCCAACCGTTTGGTTTCGATAACGTCACGTCATTATTTTGTAAACTGAATATTATAAATTGATTGTGAATTGATGGGAATCGCAAAGAGACTGAATCACAGTACATCCGCTTTAGTTCACTCTCCGAGCGATTCTTTTGCTGTATTAATTTGTTATCATTATCAGTTCAGTTGCTGTCATTTTTAATGACAATAAATCACTCAACTGTGCATTCAAGCAATTTAATCTATCTTTATTTTTAGTGATTTATAGAGATTTTTATGTTGCAATCTGCTTCATGTTGTAACATCTTTCATATTGTAGATTGGAGTGTGTGCGTGTGTGAAAATTCATTTTATTTCCTCATTGTATCTGAACTCAAACATTGATGCTGTTTGCTTTCAGCTGCGGCCTCATTTGCCCGAATAAAAATTTATGATGACATTTTCTACATTTCATAAAGTATTCATAAATGTCATTACTAATATCTCTCATAGATCATTTAAATTGATCTGTGTGTCCGGTGTGGCACAGCACGAGCCTGGTGGATGTTCTCGCTGAGAATGACTGTCTCTCTCTTTCGCTCTTGCTCTCTCCCTGTCTCTCTGCTCATTGGCCTATTGTGGGTTTTATCCGATGGGATGTTATGATATCTAATGAATGTTGCTGTACCACAGACATTTTTAACACAAAGTGAGCAATGTAAGGTTGCCTGGCCCTCTAGAGAAAGCACAGAGGATTTTGCTTGTACAGGAATATGTGAAAGATCTGTTTTTGAGGATCAGTTTTAGATCAGGTGGGAATGCAGTGAATTGGATTTCTGAAAATATCCACACATCACATTCCACGTTAATCAAATGAAGCTGTCTGTGCTAGATGCATCCGATGTGTTGAATTTCTATTTTTGACCTAAAGAATGCAATGATGTGGGAAATCCAGCTTGACGTCTATAGCGTCAGATAGTTTCATAGACATAAGATGCGTTTCCATTACAGATTTGCACAAAACTTTAGCGCTATTGTCTAAATGTCGACAAAAGACCAATGATGCATTTCCATTCATTGATAATATGTGACTGAAACTTCGCAATAGGTCATTCCAAAAATCACTTCGATTGATGTTGGTAGGTTTACTAATATCACATTCACTTCACTATAGGCATTATTTTTAACCGAAGGTGATACAAACATTAATGTTAAGGAAACCCCTTATACTTGGGAGCAGACACGTATTGAGGTGAGGTTTTAGTACATACTGCATCATCTTTAAATAATAATTGTGTGACTTACTTGCATCAGATGACCTGAATGCAAATAAACTGTTTCTATTGCAGTTTTGCGAAATGCATCTTTTCCGAATTGCCTGAAAACCACCTCATGCGAGCTTTAAAGGTAGTTATATATGGGAGTTTTTTGCGAAATTGACGTATTCCCATTGATGCAGCTCTGAACTACATGTATTATGCAGACCAGAAAATAAATAAATTTCTGAAGTGGCTTTTGTAGCACCCAAAGTTTAGTAAAGATTCCTCTTCTTGTGAAGAACCATTTAAGGTTCTTGAGTTGTGATGTGTGGACCACAAAACCAGTCAATACCAACAGCCAACAATACATTGTATGTGTGAAAATGATAGATTTTTTATGCCAAATATCATTAGGATATTAAAAGCGACCCTTAATTTTTTTGAAAATATGCTCATTTTCCTGCACCCCTAGAGTTAAACGTTTGATTTTTACCGTTTTGTAATCCATTCAGCCGATCTTCGGGTCTGGCGCTAGCACTTTTAGCATAGCTTAGCATAATCCATTGAATTTTATTAGACCATTAGCATTACGCTAAAAATAACCAAAGACTTTTGATTTTTTCCTATTTTAAACTTGACTCTTCTGTAGTTACATCGTGTACTAAGACCGATGGAAAATTAAAAGTTGTGATTTTCTAGGCAGATATGGCTAGGAACTATACTCTCATTCTGGCGTAATAATCAAGGACTTTGCTGCTGTAACATGGCTGCAGGAGGTGCAATGATATTACGCACTGCCCGAATATAGTCCTGTGCTATTGAAAGTTACCAAGGGGACTATTTTCAGGCGCAATGATATTACGCAGTGCCTTAAAATAGTCCCCTGCAATTGAAATATTGGCCTAGAAAAACGCAACTTTTACTTTTCGTCTGTCTTAGTGCACGATGTAACTACAGAAGTGTCAAGTTTTAAATAGGAAAAATTTCAAACTCTTTGGTCATTTTTTACCGTGATGCTAATGGTCTAATCAGATTCAATGGATTATGCTAAGCTATGCTAAAAGTGGTACTGCCAGACCCGGATTTCGGCTGAATGGCAAAAATTTTAAATGATAAATATGTTTGTGACACCTAGAAATGCAATGATGCCAAAGCCAAGTCTAAAGATGTTATATTTCACGTTTGAAGTAAATTGGCCCAAAAATTAGGTTCTTGCAAGAGTTTTTGTAAGACTAGTGCCTTTTCTAAGTGCCAGTCAGCCCCAAAATAAAAGTCTTTTGTTTACATGCATACACATTCGTTCTTATTATTATTTAGCCTTATGTAAGCGTATAAAATGCTGTTTTCTCACAAAGAAATAAAACGTCACACAAAGATTGTTGGATTCGTTATCTAATTGACTACACGTTCCGTCTATCAATATTTTCCATGAAGTCATTGGAGAAACGAGCGTGTCAGATGACATCCCGATATTTGACAGCGCTGTTTGGATATTATGTATTATACTCCCGCGTACTTTTAGAAACAAAGTTTGACCGCTGGTTTTGAACGCGAGTGTAATCTCATATACAAGTGTTACGATGTAAATAGTTCTCAGATTGTATATTATATGCTATTACAAGACGTGCATGTGAAATCTGATGTAAACAATGGACAATATATCTATATTTCACGGATTATACGCATTTGTGGACAAAAATGGTCATTGGATGAATTTTATGGGTTATTCACACATCTGAAACAGACTGGATTCGATTTGCAATTGTTATACCAACACAAAGGTACGGAGTCCCGTTTATATTTTGCATGTTGTCATCTGGACTTCTGTAATAAAATACTATATTTATGATGCCAGAGCATCTGTATATCAAAACAGATACCATACACTGATGCTTAACCCGTAAACCTTTTAAACGATGTATAGTAATGTTAATATTATTATTGTTTGTAGACAGTAGGCTATATAGATATTGTTAAAAAAATAAAAAAACTGACGTCTTTCCGCCCCCGAGTTTGGGTCGAGAGATTAACTCTAGGGGAGCTGGAAAATTTGCATATTTTCAAAAAACTGAAGCAAATATCATGTTCCATGAAGATATTTTGTAAATTTCCTACCGTAAATATACAAAAAATGTATTCATCATTAGTAATATGTGTTACTAACGACTTCATTTGGTCAACTTTATAGGAGATTTTCTCAGTATTTGGATTTCCCACCCTCAGATGCCAGATTTTCAAATACAATAGTTGTATCTCGGCCAAATATTGTCCTATCCTAACGAACCATACATCAATGAAAACTTGTTTATTCAACTTTCAGCTGATGTATAAATCTCAATTACAAATAAATTGACCCCTATGACTGGTTTTGTGGTCCAGGGTCACAAATAGTTTTGTAAAGAATAGGAGAATTAAAACGTGCATAGGATGAACAATAGGTCGTGTGAGTCGGAGTCCTCCAGAAATCAAACTTTATCTCTCTCTCTCTCTCTCTCTTTCTCTCTCTCTCTCTCATTAGTGCCTTTGAGAGATATGACACAGGAATAGTGGCTGATGCAATTACAGTGAAACTGATTGAAGGAGAGGTCAAATTATCACAGCAATGATTGTCCTTTGTCTGAACGAGGAGCGTGACATTCTGCAGTGATTAACGTGTCAGAGAGAAAAGAAGCAGGACGTGCAGACGGGTTTTGTGAACGTTCTGCTCTGAATATAATGTCACGCCTCATCCACTGTCATGCCTCCCTTTTGATTTGAAGCTGTGACTCGGTAATCAGAAACAATCTAGGTGTTATCACCAGGGTCTTCAGAAGACTTATATACAGACATATGTTGGGTCAATGACAGGTGCACAACTGCAGTGTAAAGAGCGGTGTTGTGATGTCTACACAGTAGGTGGCGGTTATAGATTGTTTTGTCGGTTAGGCCAGATAATTGGCACATTATTTGGATAGATAGATAGATGGATAGATGAATGAATTGACGGACAGACAGACGGCTAGACAGACAAGTAGAAAGCTAAAACAGAAAGACAAAAAAGACATGAACAGATAGACAGATAAATACATACAATAAATAGACATACATACAAAAATGATGTACCATAGAAACAGACAGATGCATATATTCAAGCACTATGTCTGCACGTACACACACACACACACACACACACATATGCAGACGCACACTTCAGGAGTTTTCTGGTCCAGTGAATCAAGGCTGTAGTGGCGTCACAGGGGAGCTGTCCTGCACATGTGGTGCTGAAACCCTCCGCTGAGGCATTGTGACTGTGCATTCAAATGGATCCTTTCATAAACACACACTCGTAGATGTGCTCAAACACACTACAGCTGTGAAATATTGATGAGAGACTCATAATAGAACGAGCTTAAGCCATGTAAGAAAAACTTCACACGTGGATTATGAGGACAAGCCCATGACCGTCTGCACTCATGGCAAAAATTAGACAATTAGACACACACTCAGACACTTCAGCTTTCACCTTAACATCTGTATAAACGTGTATAGGTATAAAACATTTAGAGGTGGTTTAGGAAATATAACTGGTTTTAACAAACATGCCTTAGTACAAACATTACTGGGGTGCTTTTTGAGGCAAAACAAGGGGCACTGATGTATTTCATGCAGACCGATTAGTTTGCTGATTTAGAGATAATGTTAACTGGTTATTAAAAATTTTAGCTCCCCACTTCCAGAATCTACAGAGGAGTTTAAATATTATTCAAAATGTACAATTCATTTACAGGGGGGGAAATAAGTATTTGACACATCACCATTTTTATCAGAACATTTAAGTATACAAGTTGAGTCATAATAAATAAAGTGAAATGCCAAAGGGAATATGTATTGAACACATGAGGAGAACAAAGTGCAAAATGGCATAGAAGTGTCAAATGATGTGTCAAATACTTATTTTCCCCGCTGTAGGTACGATTATGCAATCCTGTTGTATCAATATGCAGTTTGTGGTACACCAAACCTCGTTACAATATGTAAGGTGTCTTATATTATTATCAGAAATAAGATATTTGTATTATTAATCCAATTTGGGCGTCTCCCAAACTGGGCATATCTTAGTCCTAGACTAAAATGAATGTTTGTGCTTGCTCAATTGATATCTTAACATATCAGTGCCATTGCTTTGTCTCAAAATGCACATCAGTATTTTTTTGCAAGTTATGTTTGTAAAAACTACTTAAACGTCTTAAAATAACTAAGGCCACATCGTAGATTAATCTAAACCCTGAAACTACCTCTTTGTGTTTAAATACTGTAATCTTTGCACTTTCCTCTGGTTGTTTACTGCACATTTAAGGGCAATTATTTAGTGCATAAAGAAAATTCACATACTGTGAAAATAGTAGCATGCATTTTTGAACATAGCCTCAAGGCTTTTTTCAGAACAGACATGCATCCTGATGGAGTGCAAATTAATTCACATAGTCAACTATACGCTGAGGTAACCATTGACTTTTAGCTGCTGGATCTTTGCCAGCATGCAGCCAGCTCGAAGTTATAAAATTACCCATAATTCCATGTGGCACAGGCACTGATCTTCAGCAGCATACACCAATATCATCACACAATCCTTGTTTAATTGCATAGATTGGACTTAATTGTTATTCAAATGCTTATTTACACGAGGTCTTTAGCTCACTACTTTGTGTTAAATACATTATAGGTTATTTTCATGTTTTAGATGCTGAAATATACATTGTCAAGATGTGCCTTTTAAGCATGTGATAAAGAACTCAGGAATGTTTTTATTTTATTTTACATTTTGCAGTGCTATAATTTCATAGGAGTATGTGTGTTCCCTAGGAATCGAACACACAACCTTTGCGCTGCTAATGCAGTGATTTAACAAATGAGTTTTAGGAACACATGTGTAACATTGGGGTTTGAAAATAAGGGAAAATTTTCCAATATTAACCCCCCCCCAATCTTTGGAGTCAACAAAATTTATAGAAATATGCAGAAAAAATTAATTTAGAAATACAAGAATTTGTTCTCTTTCGAGGGTAGTTTATATTTTCAATGTATGAATTAAATGTAAGTTTAATTGCAATCCCTAAAACTAATTCCCCGCCAGCCATTTTTTTAAAAGTTGCCCACCAGCAAGTTTCACAAAATGCTGCCTTCTAAAAATATATAAACATACAAATATATCCAATGAAAGAACAGACCCCCTGCTTTCAAACAAACAAATAAACAAAACAGGAAAAACATTTTCATCCTATCTTTATTTTTTTCTCTGCTTATAAACTCTTTAAAATGAATTTTTTAAATATGAATTTTTTTTGCAAAAAGCTAAAATAATTGCATTTTTGTGAAGGAATTTTTTTAGAGATCGGATTCAGAACGATTATCAAAACATACACAGAGTTTAAAATTAGTAAATAACGTTATTTTCATAAATTGGGTAAGATTTGTGCAAATGTCTACTCGATGGTCCCAACCAGCGTTGGGGAAAGTTACTTTTAAAAGTAATGCATTAAAATATTAAGTTACTCCCCAAAAAAGTAACTAATTGCGTTACTTAGTTAATTTTCATGGAAAGTAATATGTTACTTTGAAGTTACTTTTGCGTTACTTTTTTTACTTTGCTGAGGCTTGATCTCTTTCAGGCTTTGCAGGTGTTTTTTATGACTGAGAAGTTCTGCATTGCATATTTCCATCGCAAAAATGTCAAGCTCTGGCTTGCCATCTCCGTTTCTGACTTAAACTGTTCGCATTCAGGTTCGCATAGAGTGCGTAATTCTACATGAATACGTTAAGTTTAATTTAGTACATTGTTATTTTTTTATAGAATTACTTAATTTGAAATGTAACTCGCATTACTTTTTTAAAAAAGTTATTCAAATATTAATGTGTACATTTAAAATGTAATGCATAAATTTACTCATTATTTTAGAAAAGTAACATTATTACGTAATGCCAACCCACAGTTTTAAAACCCCTGGATTCTTTTTTTTATTTGTAGTGTGTGGCTCTCATGAATCTGCAAATGACTTGTTAAACACATAGGTTGCAAACGAAGAATTAGCTGCACACCTCCATGCCCATGTCCAAATGTGCGTGTACACGAGGAGTGGGCAAACGTGTCTGCTGAGTGTGCAGTGTCGGTGGGCACACTGCATTTTGTGTAACTTTGGCGTGGCATCCTCTTTACTCGGGATGCCCTTCTTCTTCTTCTTCTTGTTTTGATGGCGGGTGTCATTTAAGTGATGTGTTACAGCTACTGTAATACTTGCGCCTGGATTCCCGGCGGCAAATGTAGCAAACATATCAAATACGCCCAGTGGAATTTTTATAGAAAGATTAAAAATATGGTTGAAATACAGGATATATTTAAACGGGATGATAGTGGGATAGATACTGGAGAATTCCTGGAAAAACGGGAGAGTGTGCATTGACGGTTTCCTTTGTTGTCACGGTTACGCGCCTGGCCCGAAGTTAACTTCAGGTCTGTGTTATGCACATGTAGCAATGTGTACAAACTCCTACAGAGCTTGCAGTCACACATCTGTGTTTGTGTAGTGCTGTCTACGTAGGCAGCTCATTAGATTTCGGTATGGCGCTATTGTCTTTCCTCAAATCTGCAGTTCAGAGAGTTTTCACCAGACTATTGAGCCAACGTGCACACACACGCACAGTATGTGTGTCTATTAATAACTGCCATTAGGCGTCTGATCTATGGGGACCTGCTATTGTAAAGATGAACTACTGTGAGGTCCTGCACAATGCTGCCACATTTCTACTGCTGTCTCATTACACACAAACACACACACACGTACGCACACAATGTGTGGTTACTCACTTAGTGCCTTGTTTATTACCCACACTACAATTCCCCAAGGGTCACTTCACTGACCTACACATATACACACCACCTCATCCATTTTAATGCTCAGTTCACAAACACAGAGTCTGAACATTTTCCTTCTCAGTTGTATAAAAGTAAATGAAAGTCACTGAGTTTTCAAGTTTAGTCAGGTATGGTATTCTTTCCATGCATTTGGTATATATTCTACATATATTTGTTGCACATCTTCAACTAAAGCAAATAAAAATGACATTTTACATTATTCTGTGTTAGGTTGATTTCCCTGGATAGTGTAAACATTGCACACAATCTAAGCTTTGCTGTGTTCTTTGAAAATCCCCAGCCCGACACAGCATCGAGTCAACTATGCGCTTGTTAAGTTTGATGTCATCCACTGCTTCCAGGTCCAGCCGATCTCAAATGCCGTAGGGAAATAACTTAAAGATTACGCTCGTATCATAAAGCAAAACAACGAAAACACCTGATCCTAATTTTTATCTCCATAACAAAATCCAAGATGACCAGACATGGACTCATTGACATTTTTTTTTTGACAAATTATTAATGTATTTCTGTCTGTGATTTTGTGAGCATGGAGACTGCTGTGAACACTGAGTTTATAAAAAAAATCACTTAAATATGTAATATGAATAAATAATGCTCATAAACAGCTGTTTAAAAAAAACTTCTATTGAAATGAGTGGAGGCTTGGACCCGAAAACAGTATTCCTTACGCTATGACTTAAAGGGGCCATGGCATGAAAATCTGACTTTTCCATGTTTAAGTGCTATGATCGGGTCTTCAGTGCTTCTATCAACCTAGAAAATGTGAAAAAGATCAACCCAGTAACTTAGTTTTGGTCAACCATTCTCTACAAGCACGTGAAAAAAAAGGTCGTTGAAATGTGGCTCTCCTTATGATGTCATAAGGAGCTCTTATTATAATAATACCGCCCCTTAATCTGCACTATCCAACCACAGCACTGTAATTTAGTGCAGAGAAAAAGAAAGAGAGAGAGAAAATAATTCACAGCACAATTGAGTTTCAATTTCAACAAATCACCATTATGGTGATCAGTGTTTGCATTTCATCAACTCATTTGCATGTTAAAGGACACACCCAAAAACAGCACATTTTTGCTTACACCTACAAAGTGTCGATTTTAACATGTTATAATTAGGGCTGCAACTAACGATTATTTTAATAATCGATTAATCTGTCGATTATTTTTTCGATTAATCGATGAATCGAATAAAAAACAAAAAGCAAGAAAAACCTTTATTTCCAACCCTTTATTTAAAAACAGAACTAAAATCTTTAGAAAGTGTACAAACATGTTGCTCCTTGAACATCCCTGAGCTGTTATAACAATAAAAATAAAATAAAATAAACTAACACAATAACATACACATGTATGCTTTACATCTGCAGTATAATTTTTTTTAAATAAAGTGCCACCTGAGCTGCCAGAACAATAAATAAATTATAAAAAATAAAGAACAATACAAATCAGAAAATTTAACAGGATTTGTTTGAATGTCAGAAGAACTTGTTCTCTACACTACACTCGCAGACACACACACTCGCAGACTCTCACACACACTCACTCTCTCTCACTCCCTTTGTTCAGACACTTTGCATTGCAATGCAAAAATGTGAGCATGTCCACATGCTCCTGGCTCAGGCTCGCTCTTTTCTTTGAGGCTATGTTGCCTGCTGCAGAAAACAGCCGCTCAGATGGTGTTGAGGTGGCAGGGATGCAGAGGTAAGACTTGGCTAGCCTGGCCAACAAGGGATATCTTTCATTGTTAGCCTTCCACCACAATAATGGGTTTTCTTCCTTGGCAAGGCTCTTTTCTCCAAAGTATGTGAGGACTTCGTTCTTCACTTGGCTGTGGACATCCTCAGCTTCACCTGCTCTATCCTCTTCTTCACCATCAGAACCAAGGAGTGAATCAAGTAGATTGGCTACTAGAGGTGTTGATTCAGTAGCTGTAGTATTGGTGGAGGTAACAACACTGCAACTGCCATGCTGCTGCACATCCATCTTCCTTCTCTCTTCAATTGACATTGTTTGCACTTTAGTTTGAACAGGTAGGATTTCATCAGGTGAAAGAAACTTGCTCAGTTTCCTAAACCTTGGGTCAAGGGCCATCGCAAGAATCACTGTGTTTGGTGCTCCTTCTGAGAAAGTAGTTTCCCTTTTCCATCTCTCCTGCAACTGCTGCACCGCAGTGAGTTGGAAAGCCCGCAGCGGGGCTGACTCGCAGACAGCACTCTGGGTGGACTTCAACAGCCCCTTCACAAGTGGAGGTATTGCAGATATTGTTGCATATTTCTGTCCACTCATGAACACAGTGACACATTCAAAAAGCTTGAGGACTGTTGAAAGCTCTTCCAGCAGGCTCCACTGGTCTGGTTTCAGATCCAGGTACCTTTTGCCTCTCTGTGTGACAGAGCTGTCGGACAGTGTTGCTGTTACAGGCCACCTTTGCTCAAGCAGTCGACTTATCATATAAAATGTGCTATTCCACCTTGTGCTTATGTCTTGAACAAGGCTGTGCTCTGGTGTGGCCATTTGTTGTTGTTTCTCTCTGAGTTTACTGCTGGCTAGCTCGCTTTTTTTAAAATGTTCTACCAGACATCTTGCAGCCCCGACAGCTTTTTCAATGCTTGGATGCTTCAACGCATTATTTATCACAAGTTGCAAAGTATGGCCAGTGCAACGGACAGAGGACCATCCATGCTTCTCCTCCAGGATATTTGCCGCAGCCACAATATTAGCACCATTGTCATGGACTATGGCAATGATTTTGCTAGGAGGAATTTCAAATCTGGCCACTACCTGCTCCAACCACTCTGCAATGTTAGATGCCGTATGTCTGTCCTGCAGTGGCATGGTGGTGAGGCAGAATGACTGCATGTCCCAGTCATCTGTGATGTAGTGGCATGTAATGCCAAGGTAGGCTTCAGTTGCTACACTTGTCCATATATCAGTGGTGAGAGCAAGTTTGCTGTTGTTGGTGTTTATTGCAGTTTTCACTTCCTTGAATGTCTCCTCATACTTTCTCTCCATGAGCTTTGTGAAATGAGTTCTGGAGGGCAGAGTGTAACCAGGGTTCAAGGTGTGGATCATTTTAGTGAAGCCGTCATCTTCAACCATCGACAGAGGCCTCATGTCTGTGACAAGCATGTTGAGGATACTATCAGTCAAGACAGCGGCTTGCTGTGGTGTACATGATGCATTTCCCACCAAGAAGCCTCTCATAGTTTGCTGTTTTTTTCTGGAATCAAAAAGATAGTATGGGTATGTGTAATACTAGCACTAAATACCTACTAAATACATACTTACATAAATAAATTATTACCATCATTGTAGTAAGTGCAAGGTTAATTCATTTTATACACCACATTTAAACACAGCTTAAGATTACCAAGTGCTATAAAATAACTTTAAAATTAAATAATAAAGTACAACAGACACAAATATATTTGTCAATAATAACCTATAGGACAAATATATATATAAAAAAATCTTAAATCAAGATACATTTACTAGACAAATGAAATAGCATAAGAAATTAGTGTTTCTGAAAAAAACACCTCAAAATTTAGTGATTGTTTGCTTAAAAAAAGCAAAATTATCTGCCAATTGGGTAAGAAAAATAATCTTAATGATATATAATCTCAAACAGAAGTTTTAAGCATCACTTCATTTTCTCATGCTATTTTCCTGTCTAGTAATCTTGATTTAAGATTTTTTAGATATTTGGACTGGAAACGGGACAAAATTACTAAGTAAGAAAAGTTTTTTTTTCAGTGTAGCTATATATGACATCAAATTAAAAAAGTAAATGGTCCAAAAAGCGAGTGAATAAAAACGTGTCTTATTCTTGCAAAGTATACCACCCCTGCTTTTCTACTGTTATTAACGAGCTAATGCTTACTTGTCATGCTTGTCAAGATGGATAACGAGTAAACACACTTACCCTGCTGTTGAACTCCCTTCCTCCTCATCAAAGACTCCAACATGTTTGCGTTTCAGGTGCTGGATCATCACCGTGGTGCTCCCGTGCCATGCCATGTCGCTTTTGCATATTTTGCAGTTAACACACTTTTTCGGTTTATTTAGAGTAAAATGCTCCCACACTTTGGATGACTTGGGTCGCACGGATTTCTCTGTCTCCGCCATATCTTTCCTCCGCTCGTTTATTTATTAATTTTTTGCTCCGCCCTGTCTACGAGGCGCCGAACTCTGCTAGCAACCAGCAACAGTGCGTGAGAGAGGTCGCGCTGCGTCCCAAACCGCTAACTTCCATACTATATAGTAGGCGAAAAGCACTACTTCTCGTACTCTTTGCCTACTTTATAGTATGGAAATAGGCGGTTTGGGCCGCAGCGCGAGTTCACTCCGCTCCGCGCTTAATTAAAGTTTTTTATATAATCAAACGTCTCTGCGTCGCGCGACACAACGAATCGATTATGAAATTCGTTGCCAACACTTTTAGTAATCGATTTTTATCGATTTAATCGATTCGTTGTTGCAGCCCTAGTTATAATAAGTTATCTATATGGCATTTTGAGCTAAAACTTCACATGTGTGCTCTGGGGACACCAAAGATTTATTTGACATCTTAAAAAGTCTTGTGCCATGGCCCCTTTAAAAAGCGGATAGATGAGTTTGGGACTCTTTTTGTTCGAAAAAGATGAAATGTTTGAAGAAAGGTCAAAGGTGCCATAGACTCTTAAACAGACAGACGACCATTCAAAGTTGTGTAAAGCCTGATATCTGGTGACTTTCCTCAGAGGGAACAGACCCTGACATATCTAGATCAGACTGTGACGGATGTGAAACCCGGGCAGAGTTATCAGATCTGGGATGCGGCCCAGCGAAGCATCGATTCACACAAACGGTCTCGTATCGATCCCGGAGGTGTGGAGAAACAGATTAGCGATAAAACCTTTCGCAAGTAATTCTTTATTAAAAGCTCCTCTGGAATTATTAAATACTGCAAAATTATATCAAGACCATCTGGGAAGGTGAAAGTTGTGTTTGCATTACACTCTTTTTCCGAGTGCCTGTTTCTACCCTGTAGCTACATCATTTAGGTCATTGGATACATGAACGAGAGTCGATCGGTTTGTTTATTGAGATTTTGAATGCGGCCGTGCGGGCCGTATTGTGTATTGTGTTATTGATTTAGCATTTGAATCAAACATTGATCTTTTGGATTGTGTCATACGGTATATATTTTAGGAATCACGAAAGGTCAGCTGACGTTGATAGAGTGCCTGTGTTTTCCGTGGGTTACTGTCCTATTATTTCACCTTAGGGTATTTTTGCGTTGTCCACCAGTGTCCAGCTCTGTGAATTTGATTGATGTGGTCGTCTGCGTCCCAATTCACACATTGTAACATTCAGTATATTATCTCAGATAAGGATGAGTGTGTGCCAAGACATAAGACATTTGCCGAAAAACTATGACAAAATCCAAAGGTGTTGTGACAGTTGTCGCACCATCGCGGTGGTGAAGTGCGACCTGCGGTGGTGTGCACGTCACAAACTATGTATAATATTAAGTACAATCTCGCCCAGCGAGATGTCTTCAAGTTCGTGTGAACACAAACGTCCAGCAGACTCCGAGTTAATGCGCTATTTGCAAGGGGAGGTAACTGATATCAGTGATGACCCGCTAGCTTGGGGGCGGACCAATGAGGCAAGATATATTCTCTCTTGGTCATTCAAAGATGGGAAAAAGTATCAATCTGCGCTACCAGTACACCATCAGAATGCATCGCTTGAAACATTATAACCCCATAAGGTTCCTCACTTGAACCGTGTGTTGTTTCACGGATGAAAGTAATAAATAAACACGCACATAGGCTCCGATCCCATGGGTGCTCCAAGCACATATGCTCACTTGCTTCACATTTGTCTTACATTTCGTATCTATATGGTGGAGATGGCGCATTGGATAAGAGACACGGCTTTAGTGTGAGAGTCCCGGGTTAGAATCCACCGTGACACACCATTGTGTCCCAGAGCGAGACACTTAACCCTAGTTGCTCCAGAGGCGTGCAACCAATGACATATATAGCAATTGTAAGTCACTTTGGATAAAAGCATCAGCTAAATGAATAAGTAAGTAAATTAATAAGTATCTAAGACCATACAGAAAACGTGACCAAGCCACTTTTCAAAGCGCTTGGGTGCTCCAGAGCGTCTGCAGTTTCTAAGTAACCTAAGCATTGGTGGAATTTGTGAAATTGGCACCTGTGAACAAGCATATTTTTTAAGAAATGTATATCTGATCATCACTTACATTTTTATATTTCAAAATATATGTATGCATTATATATTATTCTATATGCATCAATGTGCGCATGCACATATGCACTTGCACCACCCTGGTAAATTGGTGCATTACTACGGTGGTGGTAAAATAGTGCCACCTTCACAGTCCTACTGTGTGCATAACATTATTTCTAAAAATAATTATAAAAATGTCAATGGCAAATGTTTTTTTTTTATATCACAGTACACAAACAATATTTAGCATATGAATAAACAGTATGATGGAGATCACCAGAAAATACAACTTTAATTTAGATTAAAAAACAATGATTGATGCACTATAAAAATGATGAGTTATTTCAACATCAGCATCTAATGACCAAGGTGAAACCAAAAGTTGCAAACTAAATTAAAACTTAATCAGGATGTTGCCGTACACATCACGAGATGAGTCCCTCTTTGCTACTTTAAACAAGCAGCATACTGATACTATATGATACTGATACTGATACTTTCCCTGTGGAAAGACAAATATGTCCCAAGCTGCAGAATACCGGAGTCTCATTATATTGTTGAAATAGCACATACCATCTCAGCGAGAGTCTGCTCGCTTTTAGTTGCTAGTAATTTGATGTCTAGATGGATGGTAGGTTTATGCACACCTAGATTGTTTGTTATATAAGGGTGCGACCCTATTAAAGCAGACTAAGTGCTTCAACATCATTTTAGTACCATCTTTTCCCGACGTACACTCGGATGAAAAACACCGTGAGTCACTGCGTAAAAATCAGTGCTTTTTTGGATAAAATTGTAATTTTTAAAGCAATTTTTTAACAATTGAAAAACATTTGAAAAACAATTGTGAGAAAGAAAAGATGTAGAGAAATACATACTTACACTCTGTAGTAGGTAAAAGTAAGACGGACAAAAATTATTTCTAAATGTTCGGTAAAATATTGCTGTAGAAAACAAAGTCGACATTATGGTGATCAGTGTTTGTTTTAGTTGTTTGCTAGTTTTTCCCTGGTTGCATTAACTTTGTGTATTAAGCACATTTGCTATGGTAATGTAAAGTCAATAGTGCAATTCTGTGGTGGTTGGTACATAATGGTAAAGATCATCATCTAATTAATTGATTTACTCACTTATCAAAAGTTTTTTTTTGTAAAAATAAGATCCAGTATTCTCACACCAGTCATTTTTATGGATTTTTAGGAACTATGGACAAAAATTAACTGCTGTGCTTTTGGCACGCACAAACAACAAGGATCAGAGTATGAATCTCAACAATGGTTACAATTAAAGAACATCATGCTGCAATGCATGCTGGGTATTAACATATTACAAATCTCATCCAGGACTCCCAGCATGCACTACGGCATGGATAAATAATTTTCTTTGTCACCATTGTTGAGATTTATACTCTTATTCATTAATTAAAAAAAAATATTTAAAACGGCTGATTATTGTGTTTAGTCTTTACTTGTCAATTATTTTAATTTTACTAGCGTTTTCTGAGTGACAATTGATTCCTAGCTTTTTTCAAGTAAATCCTACTCTACTTTTTCAGTGTAAGTCTGCTAAAGTAAGTCATTAAAGAAGGTATAGGAGTATGCAAGTATGAATGTGAAAGAAAGAAGAAAGGAGGGAAGGAAGGAGTATTGCAAACATCCCACTGGGACAAATCAGCCGTGCATCGATTGTTTTTTTTCTTTCCCAAGTGAACGTGCTGGTGTAGCTTTAACAGGCTACAGTAAGTCATGGATGCATTGTTGTCTGTGGTGCTGTAATGAGATGAGTCTGTGTGTTGTGTACAAACTTTCCCATCCTGAGGGATGCTAGAGGAAAACACTGCTTGTTCATTTCTTTTCTCAAGCCCAAAGTTCTCTAGGATTAATCAATGTTAACCTGTTTTATCAAAGACACTTATTTTGCAGATACAGGAACACGGTGACAGCCGAGTCAATATCAGGAAATATCTCACACTGCCTGTTTATAGAGCATTTTATTACGCACGCCAAAGTACCACCGCAGGAAACACAATTCAGTTTTATTTCTATAGCACTTTTCACAATGTTGCATTGTTGCAGAGCATAAATAAACTTTACATTAAGGTTGTATTTGTTTATTATATTAGTAAATGCATATGCTGACATAAACAATGAGCGCAGTGTTCAAATTGAGAGGGGTCTGGGGTAGTCCCAGACCTCCTAGAAGCATTGAGGGACCCCCTATAAAGCACAAAAATATAAATTATTGGTTTTTATTAAAATGAAAATACTTAAGAATTTTTGTCTGAAATAAATGTTTACTCTAAGGTGTGCATTATGGGACCCCCCATCATTTTTGGCATAATTCGAACACTGAATATAGCGTATCAGCATTTATTTATGTTTGTTATTGTGAGTTATGCCACCACAGATACCATATTTAATTTGACAATTTGGACAAATTACTGTCGATAGATGGATAGATGCTCTGGACACGTACTATACGTTCATCAAATGCTTTCGCATCAAATCTGCTTAATTCCGCCCTTCGGCCATTCTTCTGAAAATACAGTTTTTTAGGCAGAATCCATTGAGCATCAGATAAAAAATGCTGATTAACAAGAAATCATGCCAGATGCACTTAGCGGGTTTTGCATCTGAGCTCTTCAGATAGAAAGTCCTGTACCGCCACAAGCCATAAGATGACAAATGATTATGTGTCAGGATAAGATGTCAGTATCGGTGATCTGGTTTATGAGAGCTGCCAGTCAGTCAAGATTCCCAATCTATAGAAACTCCATCCATCAAAATCACCTGTCATTGACCACCGCAGGCTAATCAGAGATGAATGTGCAAGTGTTTGATGTTCTGATTGGCTAAAGCGCCTGCGGAGAAGCGTTTTTGAAAGCTTTCATCTATCCTTCACACCTTTTTCCAAGTGTAGGAAACCAAGGAGGGAGGCTGTTTACCCCAAATGGTAAAACCTGTCTTCTGTCTCTCTTTGTCTTGAAGGTGTCAGATCTCAGAACTGTGGTACTGTTTGACAGGTCAGCTTTGTAGTCCTTTTCACACAGACATTACGGAAAATGCATACGGGATTTGTCCGGGATCATTTGATTTTTGGTTCATTCACACTGCCAATGATTTGCCGGAATATGTGTGTGCGTTCACACACCGATACCGCAAATATCCCGGAAAGACACGTGAAGTATTTAAAGTCCTGCATTTGGTAGTTTTCTCTGCGAAGTGTCTAAAGTTTGCTTATTATCCGTGATTTCTCTCTCCAGAAACCACTCAAGTGCATTTTTGTTTTATGATAAGACTGTAAAGGAGCGCGTGACGCGCCGTTCTAGTAAGTGTGTGTATTAGGACATATTAACAATCTGCAAAGTTACAAAAAGTTTACGATGACGCGACTTATCGTCTCCAACTGAGATCTCTTTTCTTGGACTACAGTGAACTTAAAGATTGTAGGCAATGGTTTACTTCCGCAGCATGGTTGACGTGGACTCGATGCATATTATCATGATCTTGCTAAACCATAATTCAAATGGAAGTGTTAAGCGGCTTTCACATAGGAAGCGGTGTGCGCTGCGCTCGCCGCTTGTGCTCTGCTGGCCAGACCCGAGTATAAGCTTTGTTTGGACGCCCCGTTTCTATTGGCCGCGCGGGTAATCGTCACAGAGCGCAGCGCAAAAGTTAAACTATTTTGAACTTTGACCGCCGCGTGAGCGCAAGGTGGGCTCGCTGCGCCCGCGCTTTGCTCGCCGCAACAACAAACCGAATGGGTTTCATTTATTGGCCAATCACAATGCATGGGGAAGCTGGCCAATCAGAGCACACCACGCTTTTCAGAATGAAAAGCTTTGTAGAAATCGATGCGACAAAGAAAGACATTGGGAGTTCACTGAAGATCTGTCACTCATTTCATTTCTGTATTCACCTGCTTTCTCCTCTGTAGTTCTCACACTAAAATATCTGTGAAAATTTTACTTGTTTTGTTTATTTGGGCTGTGTTAAGGCTACACTTAAGGAATGCAAGAGCATCCTTGTGAAATTACACAATGGCACCATTGCATGTACTGCATCCTTCACAGATAAACAATCCCAGAATGCATTCGTGACATACTCAAACGTTTTGATTTATGCATTTGGCAGATGCATTTATCAAAAGCAACCTACCAGAAGTTCATTCAAGGTGTAAACGGCATTCCCTGAGATCAAACTCGTGACCATTGCGCTGCAATGCAATGCAATGCTTTACCTACTAAGCTACAATAATACTTCATTGATCCAAAATGGTGGACGAGTCAGGAGAAACGTTGAGTAGAAACGTCTCTTTCAGTTGATATTCTGTATGTGTGATTCTTCTGTCCTTCTCACATGGATAATATTAACCTTAAATATGTAAATATGCTTTCAGATCCTTCCTTTATGAGTGTAATTTTGAGGTAGTTGTCTATGTAGACGGCAAGGCTCCAAGTGTCCCATTTGTGACCGAGCTTATGTGTCTTCTTTTTTAATCTGAACCTCATCTCCTAATGTCTTCTTTCTACGCCTCGCATATCTCTTCTTCTCGCTTCCGTGCCCACTGCCCTCTTCCCATCTCTCGCTGTCACCAGCGGCTGTGGTTTTATCTGAGCGGCAGAGGGTCCATTAAAGCCCCTGGTTCAGGTGATTAGAGCGTTTGTAAAGGGTTTAAATGCACACAGGCAGCGTTGGGTTTCGGCCCTCGGGGACAGAAGATAAGCAGAAGCCTCCCGAGATACAACCCCGCTCTCCTCATTAACACCAGACTTCTGCACGCTTCCCATGGTTTTGTGCCGTATCAATAGGCGTCCGCGCTTTCTCCCGAACATAATTACAGAGCTCATTGAGTCGGCGGGGTAGGATAGAGTCTTGGGAGTTTATTTACTCGCATTTTAAGGGAATCATGGGCTCTTTATGAAAACCCTGCTATTGTTTGGCTGAAATTGTGTAATTATGGGTGAGAGAGGTTAGACGTTCTGCCATGCCGTGGTGAAAGCAGGCACTAATGATGGTGATTTTATGGAATTGTTGGGCGTTGTTTTGTGTGTTTCAGTAGTGAGGGATGCAATTGGACCCACGGTTAGATATTAACGTATTGTATATGTCTTTGTGTGATATAAAAATAAGGTGTATAGTATGCTTAATGCTTGCAGAAGTTATTGTCTGCTGTAATGGTGTGCTGGAATCAATGTTACAGATTTATAGAGTTAAAGGAGAGATGTTTACTTGAATATATAACTGAATGCAATATTACAGACTAATATTGTAACAGTTTGTATCACTAATATACATCTAATGAAAAATTTGATATGCAAATTTGCCTAGTAGCACTATGAACAAAACGGTCTGAATGCAATCCTACAGAAGATTATATACGCTTATTAAAATGTTTATACTCATACTTGTTTAACTAACTATATAGAATTAAATTCTCAGTAGCCTATATAAGTCTGCAGTAGTGCACTGTTCTTCATTGTACTGTTCAAAAAGCCCATTTGCGTATAAATAGCATGCAGTGTGAAAAGTAGTGCAATACATACATCCAATTTTCCTTCCCGTTCACTTAATACAGCACATCTTTTCGTGTCGTTTTATGTATTGTTGCAAACCCCAATTCTAACCGCAACTCCAATCGACCATGGTTTAAAAATAGACAAAAACATGGAGAAACCTATATTTGAAATTACCTCCTAAAGCAAATCCCATATCTAACCTGAAACATAAGCGCCCACCCTACACATACGCAACCCAGGCAACGATGTCGGTTAGTAGACACGCCCCTTACTGCTGATTGGCTACAAGTGTGTTTTGGTACTCGGCCCGACTCCCTTTTCCGAAGTGTTTTTCAAAATCATGCACCCCGCCTTTAAGTGAACAGGAAGGACTGGCATATCATATGCATGCAATATTGGAATTTGCATTCCATTTTTATTTTTAACAATGCGTGCTATTTACACACTTTATGAGAATGGGTTGCAGCTAAATATATCATTGACAAATCTGTGCAAATGGAGAAGGTTATACAAATTTTTTTTTTTTTGACAAAATTATGCAACCCTACCATAAGGCATTTTAATTAAACTTATTTAAAAACTACTGAAAGGGAACAAAATGTGTTTGTGTTTTCTCCTATATTTCTGAAAAAAAATAGATCACCTGCCAGGTTGAAAAAGTTAGTAAACCCCTGATATAAAATACACAAGCAAGATTTATCAAGTATGCGGGGGAAACAGATTTTTAAACAGGTTTTTAAATCTTTACTGAAAACACACTACTTCATCGCTTTTTAATGTTCCATCTCTGTAGTTGATATTAATGACAATTCTGGTTTTATTTCTTATATTTTGTTATATATTTTAATATGTGGATTTAATTTTGGTTTTTAGTTGTGAACTTATTTATTTTCTATCTTTGATGTTCTATTTACTTATTCTTTATTTTCTGAGGCTGTAAAGCACATTGGTCAGATGCTGCTGTTGTAAATGGTGCTATATAAATAAATTAAACTTGAAAAATAAAAATCCTTATTTTAATTTTGTATTGTGAAATAACGTAAGGTAGGCCTACTTTGTGTCAAAAAGAACAAACATATAATGGAATTAAAAAAAAAATTACTTGGAAAAAAAAACATATCAAACTTTTTTCCAATAAACTGAGATAAGTTTTGCATCAAATAGATGTTTTTTACTCTTGCAATAGACGATATATGATGATTCATAGATGATTCATTATTGCATCTATGACTTTTAGACGTGGCTGAAACAAAACCCCTGTTCGTAGCGAGTGGAACCGGTAGCAAAGGCAGGCTGCGAATGCTTTTAAAAGCAGAAAAAAGTGTCCCGTTCTGCATTTTCCATGCATTTTAGATGTTAATGGACCTTAAAGGGGACATATCATAAAAATTTGACATTTTTCATGTTTAAGTGCTATAATTGGGTCCCTAGTGCTTCTATCAACTTAAAAAATGTGAAAAAGATCAACCCAATAACTTAGTTTTGGTAAACCATTCTCTGCTAGCATGTGAAAAAATAGGTCATTAAAATTTGACTCCCCTTGTGATGTCAGAAGGGGATAATACCCGATGATAAAATTGGCCCTCTAATTAAAAAAAAAGTCCTACGGGGAATTCTCCCGGTGCTCTCGATTAGCCAATCCTGTGCTGTAACTGATGAAAGACGGATGACATAACATCACTGCTCTAACTGGTTGTCAGTCCAAAAAATCGCTCATCATTTACATAAAGTTAAACTTTTCTAAATTTGTCGCATAGCTGGACACACCCCATCTTCTGTCGCCAACAGTTACTGTCGCTTGTGTTGCCAGAAGTCACCAAGCTTCCTTCGAAATAAACGAAATGGCATCACTCCACCATCGCTAGATGCTAGCAGTGCACACAGCTTTATACTTGATGTGTCCGCCATTGGTACACATGACTACAATGATGTCATTCGTGGACAGTCATGCGTGCTGAGTGCGCTAGACCTCATTTTTGGTGGCGTGCACTGCATTTTTCAAAATAAACTTGAACCTTTGTGTCTGCATATACGGCCCAGGCATCCACATCTCTTCTTTTACTTTCCTTCGCTTAATGCAGAATTGAACACAATTCTGTGCTCAGTATCTATTTATTAAAGTTCAGCTGCAGAATTGTGTTGTTCAGAAACGCAACAATGTCATAACCCTGACCTCTTTTTTTATACTGGCTGAGCATATTTACATATTAACACTCAATATGTATTATTTTGGCTCACTCCTATAAACGGTGTAAACCACAGGACAACGCTGCTGAACGGTTAGTCAATCATAACACACATTATTCATTTATATCTATAGATGTAGCCTCTATGTACATAATAAGAGATCTTGGGCCCTATCTTGCACCCAGCGCAATTGACTTTGTCAGTGACGCATGTATCATTCGTATTTTGCGCCGGCGCACAGCGGGGTTTTTCCCTCCACAGATGCACGTCAGCAAACTAGGGAATGAACTTGCGCTCCCTGGGCGGTTCAGCGCAAAAAGGAGGCGTGTTGCGGCGCAAACCATCTCTTATGCTATTTTGCAGTTTCAAAAAACAATTGCGCTACTAACCAAAAAAAACTAGTCTAAAGTCAGTGGCGCGTTGCGCGTGGTTCATTATGCTATTTTAAGGGCGCATGCTTGACCATAATGTATAGCGTGCACAACGCGCATATACTTTGCTTATCTAATCTACACAGATGCAACAGTTATTTTTGCAAAGCATAAATTGTTACACTTAAAAATATTAATACACGAGATAAGGGGAATCATAGTGGTGAGCATTGTGGTGATAGTTTTTATTTATTCTCATGCAAAGAAAGATTAAAATATTTTCATAACTTTGTTGTGTGGCTGTATTACGTTTATTTTATGTAAATAATAGTTAAAATGTTTTCATAAGAAACCTTAATGTATATGAACTTGATTTGTAAGAGTACTTTGGGGTTGGACCTTGCTTGCGTTTCTTGGGTCCGATTTCAAAGCCCCCAAACTCTTTCAGCGGTGAGGGTGGACGCAGCGATGTCCTCTGCTGGCGTCAAGTCCTGAGGCAGATCCACCTCCCGTTACACGGCGTGTCCGATTTATGCTGGCAAGCGTGGGATTCCCCCGTACAAGGACGTCGGTCTCCTCGGCTGTGAACCGCTCCTGGCGTGCGCCTGGTAAATCCGTCATAATAATAGCAACCCGCCACGGAACTTGCGCCCTTGCGTTTAAAGGGAATGTTGGCTAGCGTTCTGATTGGTTTATTTGACGTTACGCCCAAACCACACCTATGAATAATGAACCTACTTCAGACCAACCCCTTATTGATTTGCGCCCGGCGCAAGAGTTATTTCTCACGCCGGGAAAATAGCAACAGCGCCCAAGATCCGCCCACAAACTCACTTGCGCGTTGCGCTTCGCACTTGCGTTTCAGATCGTTAAAATAGAGCCCATAGCCTGTATATGTTCAAGACTTTAAATATATTTCTCTATTACATCTTTGTAAAGCACTTTGATTTAAGACTAAATTTATATGAAATATGACCCTGGACAACAAAACAAGGACTTTATTTGGTCAATTTTCTCAATATTTTAATTTTTTGCACCCTCAGATTGCAGATTTTACAAACCATTGTATCATGACAAAAAATGATCCTATCCTAACAAACCATACATCAATGGGAAGCTTATATATTCAGCTTTGATGGTGTATAAATCTCAATTAACAAATGGATACTTATGACAGGTTGTGTGGTCCAGGGTCACAAAAGTCAGTGTAAACCTAAATTGCATGTGTTTTAATGCAAAAAAATGTAGGGGGCCCTTTTAAGTTTACCTGCTTCACTTTCCTATACACTATACCAATGCTGGAAAACATTGTTGCCAGGCTTTAAACAGCACGTTGGCATACTTTACATACTCAGGCCCGTGTAATTTGATTTTCAGTAAGATATATCTCCCTCTCTAAATGTTTGCCCGCAGTAGAGAGAGGTCCAGTAATAGGGTGGACTGCAGGATCAAAGCGCATTCATTATTTACCGATCTTAAATCTGCAACATTAAGGAGCGAAGGCGTGTAAAGGATCCGTGGATGCATTTACTCGATTTTTAGCTTGAACAAAAATATGTTTTATGAAGACCTTAAGTGAGCTGGAGTGGATTTAACAAGCTGGACTTCAGAGCAGATGTTGGATGTTTTTATGATATGCGAAGCCATCTTTCTATTGTACTGTTTGTTAGATCCATATTTTCTTTCTTTCTGCTGCATCGAGTTGTGCACGACCCCTTAAAAGACAGCTGCTTATGTAAGCAGTGAGCAAGGAAAATCTGTAGGGTTTGAAACAAAGGTTTTGTGTTGTCCAGGTTGTTGAATGTGTGTGCCAGCAGAGAGGGTTGAAGTGTGTGTGTGTGTGTGTGTGTGTGTGTGTGTGTGTGTGTGTGTGTGTGTGTGTGTGTGTGTGTGTGTGTGTGTGTGTGTGTGTGTGTGTGTGTGTGTGCCTGTAGTGCTAGAGTCATTTACATATAAATGAGAGTTTGTTGATCACATGGGCTATGACCTCATTCATTCGGATGGTCAGGCTCTCTCGGTGTGACAGGTGCCAGCGACGCTGAAATTATATCATGCGCTCGCCCTCCAGCACCCAGCACTCATTTATGATGCGTTTCCTGCCTGACAGGAAGTCAGGGGTGTAAAGAGCGGGTCACTGGCATTTGCTGTGTGGTCCATTCTAGCATGGCACCAATCAGCGTAACATTTTATATGGAAAATAGGTGTGAGTCTGCTTTCATACTTGCGTGTGTATCCCAGCAAGCAATAGCCATCATTTCACCGTTTACGTTAACAATAGTCCGGCTATGAGTAGCCCACTTTTAGCCAAAATAAACTTGAATTTGGTTAAAGTTGAATGTCGTTTTTGCCAAAATAACTTGTGAGAGGTATAATATTCGATCATGAAAGCAAAGTCATGATTACAAGGTGTTTGGTTTCATTAAATTTTTTATTTTTATTTCATTTATTTGTATGTGATGGTTGGATGTCTTCATTTTGCAAATTTTGCCATGTTTTAGCCTAGAGGCCTGAGCTGTGTTTGGACGGCTATAAGTAGACATCTTTTAAATGCAAAATCGCTTGCTGGAATATGCTTGGGTTTTGGTCACAGCAAACACAGTGGCATAAAAGGTTTCTTACGCATCAATCGGTGTGTTTTTGGACAATACCAGGCATTTCTTAATCTAAAAGTCCCCTTGAACCGGAAGTCGCGATCGACTTAACTTTAGTGTTGTGACGTACTTTTGAGTGAACAGAATATGATGCAATGAAAAATAGTGGGCGTGGCTTGTGTTTTTTCCACTGTGCTTTGATTGGATATAGAAAAGTAGGTGTTTCATTCAGAAATGGAACTGGCAGCAGACTGAAAGTTGAAGGGGCGGAGTTAACATAAGCTCCCGCCCAACCCATCGTGATCAGATAATTATCGCCATAGGGGGACAGAAGTACATTTTCAGATTTTGATTGAAGTTTATGTTATTGTTTGTAATAAACACTGCAATATTAAATTGAAGAGGACAAAGATCAAATTCATTAATTTCTCAAATGCACTTTTTTTTTTAAAGCGAACATATCGTGAAAATCTGACTTTTTCCATGTTTAAGTGCAATAATTGGGTCCTCGGTGCTTCTATCAACCTAGAAAAAGAGTGAAAGTGAAAGAAAGTGAGTAACTTAGTTTTGGTAAACCATTCTCTGCAAGCATGCAAAAAAATGGGTCATTAAAATTTGGCTCCCCTTGTGATGTCAGAAGGGGATCTTATTATAATAATGCCGCCCCTTAATCTGCAATATCCAACCACGGCACTACCATTTAGTGCAGAGAAAATAATTGACAGCACAACTGAGTTTCAATTTCAACAAATCACCATTACCGTGGGTTCACACCAACCGCTTCTACCCTGTCTAGTTTGCCGCTTGAAATTTTGAGTTTACACGCTTCATTCGCGAGTGAAATTCTAGTCATCGAGACAAATTTGCCTCATGGGAGGGGCTTCTGCGACTCCGCTCGCTTCCTGTAATCACGTCACTACAGGAGCAAGCTCCTAATTGGTTAACACAGCGTGTTTTTCTGCCAAAGTTAAAATGTTTCAACTCGCGCGTTTGCCACGGCAATGCTCAATTCGCACTGACTAGACGCGCAAATTAGGTGGAATCGGGTCTACCGCCGCGCTAAACGCCTCATTCGCACCCCGAGAGCTCTAGACGTGCGTCAACGCATCTTCACATTGACTTAAGATTGAAATCACTCGCGCTTGATGCCTCTACCGTGGCTGGTGTGAACGCAGCATTATGGTGATCAGTGTTTGCATATCATCAACTCATTTGCATTTTAAAGGAATACACCCGAAAACGGCACATTTTGCTCACACTTACAAAGTGGCTATTTTATTATAAATTATCTGTGGGGTATTTTGAGCTAAAACCTCACATTTGCTCTGGGGACATTAAATATTTATTTTACATCTCAAAAAAATATTTTGAAATGCCCCCTTTAAAAAATAAGAATTGTCAGTTTTGATTAGTCTTTAGGACTGTAGACTGCTTATGATAATTGTTGTAACTGTGCATGTGGCAGATAAAATCTTGAATCGTATATTAATTGGGTTTTCTTTTCCTTTAAGTCGCATTTACATTGCAGTGGCATTGCGTTGCTTATTGTGTACATCTTAAGAAAAATGTGACTATTGCAAAGCAAAACCTAAACTTAAAACCTGAGCTAAGCTTGAACACTTTCCTGCTGTTTCACAGCCACTGCTGTTCTGCTCAGGTAATACAGATACAGCTATTAATAAACCATCAGTCTTTATTATTAGTGCCCGATGGTTGAGTGTGTATTTGAATGTGAAGCGTAATCTCGCCTGTCCTCTCGCAGACTAAACCTGTTGCCCTCTCTCATGGGCTGTCGGCTTCACCCGCTCTCAATTCGACTCGTCCTCTTCACATCACAGCTGTCATATCTCGGGCGGATGGGAAGCGAGAGGATGTAATTCTCACTGACAGCTGTGCTGTTTAAATGCGAGCACATATGCATAAGCCCGCAGCCAGGCATGCATTCTGTCACAGGGAAAATACAAACGCTCTTATTTTTAAATGCATGAGCATTCATTGAATCCCAGCAAGACCTTGTTAAAGAATTCATGTAAATTATAATGGTTTTTCATTTTAACAGTAAGAATTTGCTCCGGGTGGTATACAGTAATAATGTCGGTAACACTTTATAGTGAATTTGTATTAGTTAATGCATTAGGTGACATGAACTATCAATCTTAGTTAATGTAATTTAATGTCAATATAATTGTTTATGTTAGTTTATTGTGCATTAACTCACGTTACAATGTAACACTTTTGATTTAAAAATGTATTAGTAATCTTAACATGAATTAAGATTAAAGCAGTATTGGTATTAAAGTATTGGTTATTGTTAGTTCGTGTTAGCTAATGCATTAACTAATGTTAAAAAATACAGCCTTAAAGTGTTACCGTAAAATGTATTCATTAGCGATCCAGTCATAACAAGAATATAACGTGTCTGCTGAAAAACTCTCATCTCACAGGACACTTACAGTATTTAATTAAATGAAATCCTTGTGTTGGTGAAAAAAGAGAGAGAGTTCATTAAAATTCTGTCTCTCATCCTCAGCTCGCTAGAGACGAAATGTTTAAGCTCTTTTTATATGCAGTGAACTTCTGTACACTTAAAATTAAAGTTTCCTTAAAGTACAAACAAGCAGATCTGTTGCACGCCTAAAGCGCTCTTCACCAGACTTTGTGCCCCCGAGTCCTAAAGAAGTGTGAATAGAAAATTTGGTGTGAAAATAGTTTATATTGTGAAGAAACTGGCCTTGTTAGCCCCATCCGCATTCTAGTATGTCGTTCAACCTCATAAATTTTTCCTTTTCAATCCTGTTAGCTTTTACTGATGTCTCTCTCTTTCTTACCGCCTCTCTGTGTTTAGGTGTTTGTCCCTCAAACAGTGTTTGTTAAATGCTTCGGGCATTCTCAGTTAGAGATGTCTCCATTTGGCGTTGATTTTGTCCGAAAGAAACAACTAGCCCAGATATTAAAAAGGTCTTACCGCAAGTCTGCGTTTTATTTTTCTCATTAACTCTGTCTTATGGAGTGTGTGACCTGGATTACAAGAGTATGTTGTTGTTACCTGCAGTCATAGTCCACCATCCTCCATGTGTCTGTTTGAAAGCTAGTGAACTTCTCTCTGTGTGTGTTTCTATTGTATTGATTTTATTTTGGAGCAGAGTCGGATATGTTTTAGTTGAGCCCTTGGGGAGAAACAGAGAGACAGTGAATGAAAGAGAGAGAGGTGGATATCTAGAGGAGCGACTTACTCGCCCATGCACAGCTGGTTTGGGTGAAGTCAGCAAATTGCAAGCAACTCTACACACCTAACACTGATTTCAGTTAAGTTGCTAGCTTCTGTGTCCACAACCCCTCTTTCGTTCACTCCTTTACTATTCTCTATATAGCACATGACATTTGAGTCCGCTATATACTTTAGGGAATAAGTAAACATTTTAAGGGATTTTTAAGGCACTCTTAAGTTTAGATTTTTTGTATAAGGTCAAGGTCAAGTTTATTTATAGAGCACATTTACAAGCAGTCACTATACTGCCCCAAAGTGCTGTACAGACATTAGATACTAATAAAACACTTAAAAGCAAGATAATTAGCCAAAAGAAAATGGTACAACCCAATAAAAACATAGTATCCCAAAAAAATTTAAATAAAACAAATGTAAAACATGATTACAACAATGTCACCGCTCAGCTCGTGTTAAAAGCCATTTCAAAAAGATGAGTTTTTAAAAGTGATTTAAAAGACTCAATAGAACTAGCTGCCTTAATATTTAGGGGAAGAGAATTCCAGAGCTTAGGACCTGCAACTGAGAAAGCTCTGTCATAGTATAAAGAATTGCAGTAGTCCGGGCGATTAGTGATCAGGGCATGTACAACTTTTTCCAGTTGACCTTGGGGTAGGTATAATTTCACCTTCCCAAGAAGTCTAAGCTGAAAAAAGCTTGTTTTTGCTACTGAGCTAATTTGTTTGTCCAGTTTAAATGAACTGTCAATAATGACTCCAAGACTTTTTACATACGACCTATGGTTGTAGAATAATGGGCCAAGCGCACTATTTAAATCTGAGATGTCGGGTTCTCCAAAAGTTATAATTTCAGTTTTTTTGTCATTTAAGTGTAGGAAATTTAGTGACATCCAATCTTTTATTTCACGTAGACATTTACTCAGTACTTTACTGGATTTAATTTTGGTATTTAAAGGTAAATAGATCTGGACGTCATCTGCAAAGCAGTGAAATGAAATATTATATTTTTTGAAAATCGATCCCAAGGGCAGCATATAAAGTGAAAACAGGACTGGGCCTAGGATTGAGCCTTGGGGCACCCCACTGTTTATCGGTGCTTTGCGAGAGTGAAAAGGCCCAATATTTACCGAAAAGGATCTTTCTTTCAAATATGATCGGAACCACTCCAGAGCTGAGCCTTTAATTCCGGCACAGCACTCGAGTCTTGACAGTAAGATCTTATGGTCGACTGTATCGAACGCAGCAGTCAGATCTAAAAGCACTAACACAGCAGGGCTATCATTATCAGAAATTAAAAGGAGATCGTTAAACACTTTTAAAAGAGCTGTTTCTGTACTGTGACAAGATTTAAAACCAGACTGAAATTTTTCAAAAATATTGTTTGATTTGAGGTCAGCATCTCATCAGCATCTGACACAGTTGCGGGCACTTTGCTATTGTCCGAAACTTAATAACCTGTGATTCACTTGATAACAAACTATTTACGTGATGGTTTGTTGTGTGTTAAGGGCTTGTTATAGTTGTGCATAGGTCCTACGGGGTCGCAAACGGAAACATACTTATGATGCAGTTTTTTTTACCTGACGAAGGGGTTCTGGTGGACCAATCACAGCCCTTGCGGTCCGCGTAGAACTGACGAGCTGTAAAAAAAGTTGAGGTGCACGTCAGGCTACGCAGAGCTATGGATAACCTACGGAGTAGCTACGACATAGAGCTTACGCACGACTATAAATTGGGCATAGGTAAAACCCCATATGAACCTCCAAAGTTGTGTACAAATGTTATTTATTTAGAAATTAATTCTGCTTGATTACCGGAGAAAGGTTTTTAACGTATGCATGCTTTGCGTTTTTTGTAATCTGTACGAATTGGAGATATTTACTTAGTTAATGGACTATATTAGGGTTTTTTTTAAGAAAAATAAGCATGTGCACAACATTAGAAATTAATGATTAGCCACAGGCTAATAACAAAACTGATTTTATGTCCACATTGCGTTGCACTTATCTCAAAATTAGGCCATATGTCCCTTCTTATTTTAACAATACATGATTTCTGAGGTGTTTCTTGTCCTGCGGAAATTTTAAAATTATGTATTTTCTTTGTTTTGATGCCTGACTGACCAGCATACGTTACAAAACAAAAATTTTAAAGGGCACGCACTGGACGTCCATCCCTCACAGCCTCATTTTGGAATCAACATTGCGGCAGGCGTATAGGGGATGAGGGCGATTTTAGACCGCTTTAGTCTGCTTCCTGTAAAATAAAATAAAAAGTCTGCTTTCTGGGTCAACAGTAAATACTTAGGTTTGATGGACGGGTAGATGGTTACATTTGAGAAACCTGATTTATGTCACCGTTTTCAAATATCACATTTTCCGCTGGACAAAAATAGCCTCATAAATTTCCTCCTCGGTGAGGTTACTGTGGCTCTCAAGTCTTTACTGAACCACACAACAGCCTTGCCTTTACTCCAAAGCTTTAGTCTGCTTTAATCAATCTTGCTTCAGTGTTATTTAAATGAATTCTTTTCACCAAGCGGCTCTGAGGTCTCGGCTGCACCGGTTGGCCGCTGGCTTGCGAGAGCTTCTCTCACCACCTTCAATTCGAGTTGTGGGGAGCGCAATCGATACATCCATTAATTCTACTTAGCAGAGCCGCGTGCAACACGCAGGGGCTGGAGGCCACACAAAGGCCAGTCTAGTTGAATGGCTGACCTTCTGAAGCCTGTATTTATGACAGCTGGGTGAGGGGGAGGCAGGATCTTTGGGCCGGAACAGATTTTAGAGCTAAAAGTGAAACATACATGAGTTACCATCAAGTACTTCACACCAAGGTTTAAATGTGAAGCCTCTATACAATGCAGTTTTTCCACTGTACATCAGCTCTGTAACAAATAAAACGATTGCGTTCATAAGCGCCCACTTTACGACATCTTTGCGATTGCATTTGTTACTCAATTTTAAATTAATTGAAATGTTAAAATAAGTTGTGTAGCTATGTTCAGAATGTTCACTTTTTTAAAAAATATACTCATTTTCCAGCTCCCTTAGAGTTAAACATTTGATTCTTATCGTTTTGGAATCCATTCAGCCGATCTCCGGGTCTGGCGCTACCACTTTTAGCCTAGCTTAGCATAATCCATTGAATCTGATTAGACCATTAGCATTGCGCAAAAAAAAGAGTTTTGATATTTTTCAGCAATTATATTACGCAGCAGCCGAAAATAGTCCCCTTAGTAACTTTCAATGGCACGGGACTATTTTCAGGCACTGCGTAATATCATTGCGCCTCCTGCAGCTATTTTACGGCAGCAAGGTCCTCGTTTATTATTACGTCAGAATGAGAGTGTTGTTCCTAGCCATATCTGTCTAGAAAATCACAACTTTTAATTTTCCGTCTGTCTTAGTACACGATGTAACTACAGAAGAGTCAAGTTTTAAATAGGAAAAATATCAAAACTCTTTGGTTATTTTTTAGCGCGATGCTAATGGTCTAATTAGATTCAATGGATTATGCTAAGCTATGCTAAAAGTGCTAGCGCCAGACCCGGAGATCAGCTGAATGGATTCCAAAAATGTAAAAATCAAATGTTTAACTCTAGGGGAGCTGGAAAATGAGCATATTTTCAAAAAAAGTGGAGTGTCACTGTAAACCTGCGATTCGTAAATCTTCCCTCTGCATCACCATCACCGCCTGTGGGTGCTCGGCATAACATCACACAATGCTTAGGTTGCTTAGCAACGGCAGACGCTATGAGAGTACAATACGTACGAATTCTCAGATAACCATCGCTTTCGCATTTGTCCACTCGTGTTGCCATAGTTTTACAAGCGGAAACCAAGGACAGCGCTGATATTAACTTAATGGTAGGTGGCAATGACAAGGGATGAGACATTATTTTAAATATGATAGGAATTTACAAATCACATTTTTTTCAAATCATTTTGTCTGATGTAAATTTAGATTTTTAGATTTTTTTTAGGTATTTGTACTGAAAAACAAGACTAAACAAGAAATACTAAGCAAGACATTCATGTATTGCAGTGTGTTGGCTGGCACGGTTTACGCAGAGCAAAGTTCAGAAAACTCCACTTCCATGAACTACATCAGTCATGCATGATCCCAGATTCATCCACCTATTAAAGTAGTTTCACCCCGGAGCGATTATTTAGACGACTTTGCATCTCAAATAACAAATAGTTTAACTAAAGAATTCATGTAAATCTATTTAAGAAAAACAGACGCTTCACGTTTCTGCTTTCAAAACCCTCTGGGCCGTTTGCCTGCTACGCTTCCATTGTAAGTGCATTACTGTAAGCACATTTCCTCTTTGTTTATACAGACTGCGGTACGACTCAACATTATTATCAGAGATAATTGACAGGCCTCTGCCGTAAATAAACATCAAGATAAAATAACCTGGAATGTGGCCTGGAAAAGCCGGAGATCAGGAATTTTACAGCAGAGAGATCAAGAATTCAAATAACAGATAATAAAATAAAAATAACATTTTTGTATTTTTCTGTTGTTCAGTGTTCATGAGCGTGTTAAACGTGTGTCTTACGGTTAGATAATCCTGCTGTGGTTTGCTTTTCAGAAATATTCATGTTACACGTACATGTGCCAGATGGAGAGGCGTTCCTTCCTCCGAGCATTCAGAACATTTCACTGTCTCTCTAAATAACAAGATAATAAACCTCACCGGTGAGCATCTCCAGAAGAAGCTCGTATCATGCTAATATGACGTTTAAGCCGCAGGTAATCACAGCCGTGCTGGTATTCATTACGACAGCACTATTGCAATGTGATATTGCTTTTATGCGATATTTCTATAAACCAGAAGTTAAAACCGTACCACATCACTCTTATCAACACTTTTACACTGCTGCTTCAATTGAAGTCGGCATGAAATAAAAATTGAAGTGTTTTGGCTTTTAATATGACTATGTAATGAATATAAATTAGCATTTAGAAAAAAAGCCCAAGCATTTAAATCTTACAGCCTCTCACTTTCCTCAAACATAGATCAATGATTTTTATGAGATCATTCTGCACTTTAGCTTCTCATCAAATTCCAGGCTTTGAGGCGAATTAAAGAGGGTTTAAAGCTATTTTATGCATTCTGACTTATTAACACTCTTTTAGAGTTGGATTCCTCATGCTAATCATAGGCAAAGTGTCAAAAAAGCAGTTGGACGTATTTCTGTGCCGAATGCACTTTACCAGGGTTTGTATGTTTTTTTAAACATGAAAGATTCATGCTTTATTTCTTTTATGGGCAATTTCAGTGTAGTGGAAGTCCTTATATGGGCACTATATGACAGAATAGCGCACACACCCAACAACCAATAGCTAAAACGAAATCAACGTCACTAAAGATGTGTGTCTTTGTTTTTAAGCTTATTCAGCTTCCCAATAAACCCAGAATTATGGAAACTGCATATAGTTTTTTTTATCCAGAGTTGTGCATGTGTTTGTTTAAAACTGGATTTTGTTGAAATGGGGCGGTCCCAAGTTGGTCATGAGTCGCAGGCGGTAAGTAAAACTGCATCAAATGTCTGTTTTGTTGGGAATCTTTGCGTAAGTACATATAATGTAAATGACATGAACATAGTGAATCACAAGTTATCCAGAGATAGGGGGATAATGTTTTGTGTGTGTTTCTTGCTCGTGACTCGCTCTGGAAGTTAGCGGTACAGCTGATCTGCCTTTTCTAAATCTTATAAAACTAAATGCCGGGGTATTCTTTTTTCCGCGTCCTGCTCGTGCGCGCACGTCTGTGCGGCTTTCCAAGTATACTCCTCGCGGCGTCATGCACCAATTTTTTTTAAGAGGGCACAGTGTGCAAAGCTCACAGAAATTTGTGCATACACATACATCAAACGAATTATATTATAGAGCTTTCAGTCTTTTCCATGGCACTTAAAGCCCCTGCCTTAATGCAAAAACCTCCAAAATAAAAGTGTTGACTAACTTTTATATCAAATACACTTCAATCAGATTAATGACATATTGGCATAATATTTACATCTGAAACGGCATGTTTTGTTTATTTACGTTTTGTTTAATGACTTGTTTAATTGTGTCATTAATGCATTTTGCACAACAACTGCATTATCCTATGAAATGAATGTAATTTTAAATCCATAAAGTATATAAACAATGAAAATTACATAACCTATAGCCACGTGATTGATTTTAATGTTCAATAATGATTTAAAAAATATATATTTTTAGAGGAACAGATTTTGCAATAAATTTTACCTCATATGTGAGCATGTGTGATTCCCGTGAATTCTGGCGAACTTTGGCTTTGCGCCAAGAAGACGAATCTAGAAATCTCTACTAATATAACGTTGAGTCGGTCACATTTTAAACCATACATTTTCTACTCAGAGGAGGTTAACTGCACATTACCGTACTGGGGTTTGGAAATGTTGTGAGCGTTTCTTACACGTTTTAATTCCTCAGATAGCAAAATGCAGCAGCAACAACAAAGCTCGTGAGAGCGCGCTCAGACGCTGACTGTAGCGCCTGCCGCCAGAATAAAGTAATGTATGTAACACGATCAAAACGCAAAAATCTCTTTAAAGTGACACGGAGGCAGCACAAAATGTATAATTTGGACATTTTAAACAGATTAAAAGAAAGTAACAGATTAATGGACTATTTTTTGATTTTGAGGTTGCATGCAAAATCCATTTGGGGCAAAAAAACGTTTTCAATGGGCATGACGCCTCTGCCCGCGGCTACACGCTGATGGCCGCGTTGGACACGTATATGCAATAAAAATAATTTCTTATTCAAGTTATTACTTTACTAGGCTATCAGAGTGGCACTGATTTGCAACATTTACAGTACATTAAAAAAATAGGATAGGTGAAGAAAAGTAGTGGATCCACCACTGCAAGCAAAGTTTACAACAAACAATCATAAAACAAAGAACGGAAATCAAACATTATGGTGACAAAAATGCTCCCCATCGTTCTGTTCTTGGAAGAAGTGAAAATAAATGAAGAAAAGGCGATGATTTGTGTGCAAATTATCACGTTAATGAAGAGAAAACGCTTCAACGCCAATGACAAGTTTTTACGGCAATCCATTTTTTCTGCTATTATCCGCTAGGTGGCGCTTTTATCCAACTTTATCCATTACTGAAGCACCAACCTGATCCAAAAACAGTGCAGTTATGTGTATTTTTTGATCATTGCTCTGAATCTGATGTCTAACAAAAGTCCTTTACAAAAATGCTATTATTTAAAATTTTGCAAAAAAAAAAATTATTATTGAAGAAACCTACCCATATTTGTGGGATGATAAAACAGAAAAAATAAAGATAGGATGAAACTTTTAAAGGATAAGGTCCGTTTTTCATTTGATATATTGTATGTTTATATATTTAGAGAAAACATTTTTCTGGAAGGCATTAAACTTTGGTGAAATCATAAAATGCTGGAGCTGGCTGGAAACTTTTTTAAACTGCTAATGGGGAAAAAGTTAACATGAGATTAGCAGAAACAGTGTTATGTGACCTTCGAATATCTAACATCTTGATTCATAAACAAACGCACATTTTTCTTGGTATCGTCAACCTCACAACGTCCGTTTCAGGATTTCATGCAGTTGAAATTTGAGCAATATACCGTGTGTAATAAGCACAAAAGGGGCGGAGTTTTGTGAATGCTTGACATTCAGCGTAAATCTGCAGAGCTGTGCAATGTTTTGCCTCCGTGTTGCCCTGCCGAATAGACAGCTGACACTTGCTAACAATGTGCTTGTGTGGTGTGTGTTTCTTGTACAAAGGACAAACATTAGGAAACAGGGATTCCTTTTAGTGAAAGCCCTGAATAAAATATGTGGCGTCTGTGTTTTTACCCATAATTCTGCTGCAGTCATCAGTATTACAGGGTAGATGTAAGCACATTACAATAAACACAGTATTCATCAAGATTTACAGTATGTATTTACTGTAGGCCTATGTGTATATGTGAGAAGGCAGGTGGATCGTTTTTCTTCACGGCGGGACTTTTATCAGCGTTATTATCATAAAATGAGCTTCATAAAGCATAATAGGGCAGTGTTGGCCTCATGTTCACCTGAAAACATTTTGAAATGTTACATCTGGGAGTCGTTTGGCAGTGACATTGTAGTACATTGAGAGTTGATATGTATCGAAGTCGACGTGTGGGCTTTAAATTTATCCCCTGTGGAATTCAGGTCTTTGATTTTGGTTTATGTTTTTTGTCACTGGCATTTCTTTCTTGACAGTATGTGTAGTTGATATGTAAGGTTGATAAAGTAGATTATTACCTGGATCAATGACTGAATCACAATGTTACGGTGAACGGTTTCTTTACTAAGCGCAGTGAATGTTATTTTACGATTTAGGTGTGACACTTTTTGTACCAGACACGTCTAGCTATCTCCTTTTCCTTCTTTGTGTCATTCACTCGCATTTTTGTTTATCTACTTAATACAGGAGGTTCCTTGTCAGCGGTTCATCTGCTGTTGTGATTTCCTGTTTTCTAGTAGAGTCATGCAGAACAATAGCGCACCCTTATCAGATCACGGATTTAAAGCAGCTCCGCACGAAACATCTCAGCGTCGACTTATTAGATGTGTAAGATCATCTCTCTCGTCTTTCTCCTCCGAACAAATGCAAATGTGTCTGTTTGGAGTTTTCTCTGCATCACAGCACACGCTTCCTATTCATGAAAGACAGAATACATTCGTGCCTCTGGACCTAACAAATTCACAAACATCCATCTCGGAGCACGAAGCAAAATGAATAGAAAACACGATGAAGATAGCAGAGTTTAGACGAAATTAAGAAAATATAACTTGGATAAAGTAAGAAACTTTACGGACCTCATCTCTCCCCATAGGCATTTTTAGTCCTCAGGTTTTTTTGTAAGTATTTGGCTCAGATGTTTCTCCTATTCTGTTTTTTGAATTGTTAACATGAAATACAAGGATAGAGTATTATTATTTCTCAGATTTTAGCTATTTAGGGAGAAACGTCAGTGACAAAGTTGATGCCTAAATGCAAAAATGAAGAATGAGAACTGCGTCAAATCCTTCTAAGCAATAAAATGTTATTATTTATTCCTGGAATAAAACATTTGAGAAAAAAGAAAGTCTCTATTGGGTCACAAGTTTTTCTCATCGCTGTATAAGAGAAGCAATTGAGATATTAACTCTTTCCCTGCCATTGACGAGTTATCTCGTCAATTAAGACAAAGCACTTTCCTGCCAATGACACTTTCCTTACGAGTTTTTACAGTAATCTATATTGCCACTATTATCCAGGTAGCGCTCTTACCCAAATTATAAAAAACTGAAACATCAACTAATCCTGAATCTGATCTCTAACAAAAGTCCTTTGGAATTATTTCAACTTTTTGCTCAAAATTTTGTATTTTTTAAGAAACCTACCCATATCTGAGGGTTAGAAAAAGAGAACAAATGAAGATAGGATGAAAGTTTTTTTCTCGTTTTGTTTGTTTGTTTGAAAGCAGAGGGTCTGATTCAAGGAAAGAGTTAAGGAGATCTGATTTATTAAAGTTCAGTTCAAGTTTATTTCTAAAGCACTTTCACATCTTTTGCATTGTTGCGAAGCTGTTTTACAGTAATATTCGTACCAACAGTAGATTATGGAAATATATACTCTCTAAAAAATGCTGTTTTTTTTAAATGTGGTGTTGGGTCAAAAAGGGACGGACATGGCCCATAAGCTTGTAGTTTAACCTGTGCTGGGTTGTTTCAACCCAAAGTGCTGGCTTGTTTCAAAGGGCCTGTTGTCCAATCCATTATAAGATTGGTCCTATAAAACTCCATGGTTATCATGTCTTGCCATATCCAAACATCCTTCTCGGATATGAAATTGTTTAACGCCAAAAGTTGCTCTTTTTTTTAAATAAACTTGCGTTCAAAACAACTTAGAACACGTCTGCTGTCGTGTTGGATAAACAAAACTGCTTCGGTGTGTCGCATAAGACGTCTTCATCGTCTTGCTGCCCCCTCCCCGTTCTGTCATTGGTTCCCTATTTGAGGCGAAAAATTGGTCCATGGTTTCCGTGCTAAACTTGCAGCGTGAATACATTTGCGCGCAAGGCAGCATGGGGAAACCCAGGCTATGGTATTATTGCAGTTTTTATACACAATAATATAAACATTAGCAATACTGCTGTATCTGGTAAAAAATATCTGTAGTTTCGTAAGTGAATGGTACCATTTACCAACAATTGGTAAAAAATAGTCCAAACTGTCACTGGGGCAGTACCCTTTATGTACCATTTAGGTACAAATATGTATACATTTAGTATCAATACATACCTTTAGGGAACAAATCTGCAGTCTTTGGTACCAACATGTACCTCTGAGGTACTAATGTGAACTCTTTTGGTGCAAAGGTGTACTTTTTGAAAGGGTACTGTCCCAGTGACAGCAGGGACCACTTTTGACCAGATACAATACTAACTGTTAAAAAACAACCTTTACATTTATGATTTCTTTCCTCTGGTTATGTTCTCATCTCCAACACCACACTTTTAGCTCTGTGTTAATGGGTGTTGTGTTGGTAACTCAGTAAAATGTCCTCATTCCCACACGTAGCCTTTAATAACATGTGATCACACATGCATCAACAGCCATTTCCAAACTGATCCCATAGGAAAATCTAAATATAAACCCACCCACAGATGTTATGATATGGGACTGGAATAACTGATGTAAATGCAAGTGTATGTGAGTGACTGCCCCATGGGCTTCTGGGAGTTGATGTCTTCGAGCTTCAGTGACTCTGACAGCTGAGGTTACAGGAGAGATGCTGCATGCTCCTATCCGCTCATCCCACCGTCTCTTTCTTACACCTCTGGATTAACCCTTTTCTCTCTTTCTTTTTCTCACAGATGACACGGCCTATTCAGGTTAAGCCAGCAGACAGTGAGAGTCGAGGAGGTAACAATATTTGTGCATCTTGCTTTTTCTATCTGGATTCTCTTGTGATTGTTGTGTTGTTTTGTGCATGTGATATTGATCGTGAACGACATTTTTCTACAAAAGTGAATCATGTGGATTTAAAGGACCTATTTCTTATGGCATGTGATAAATATTGCGATGGATTTTGAAATGCACAAGCAGATGTAAGGCCCCTTTGGTTGGCTTACTGTCAGTCTCTCTCTCTCTCTCTCTCTCTCTCTCTCTCTCTCTCTCTCTCTCTCTCTCTGGTTCGCACGCATACACACACACACACACACACACACATTCACAACGTTTGCTCTTTGTCTTGTTTTAGCATAATTTAGCAACATTTATTGAGGTTAATGCTAGGGAGTATTTGCCAGTGGAGTAAGAAAAATAAATGTATTTCATGATATATTCTCTGTCTACATGAATTCGGTTCTTAGGTATTATTATCTTGCTTTAAGGAGGTTTAAGGATGTTTTTTCCTAGGAAAACAAGACAAGAATACTGATTAAGACTATTAGTTTTTTGCATCGTGGCTGTTTTTAAACTCAAGAACGCATCTTTCTCTCTTTCCCTCCCTTTCTTCCTGATAGCTGTTGTGGATATTAATTTTGGGAAGAGTGATGGGGTTATTGAGTGCAGATGTGTGCACAGACCTCTTCCTGCCCCTGCCAAGTACATTAGCATAAGACTGTAAATGAAATAGTCATTGGATCTGACACTGTGAGGGGAGCCTGACGCCCGATGCCCTGCCTGCTTTTCTATACAAGATGGGGAGGGGGTGCGTTTGAACGCACAATCGATAAAATCCTGTTCCCAGCATGCTCTCTGTAGCTTTTAATGTTTTGTCAAAAGGTGACAAACGGACTCGTGTCATATTATTTGGTGTGTAAAACGGCTTTGTACATAGAAAACAGATGACAGCTTATTTTAAAGTGCGGTTTCCCAGAGGATGTTTTTGCTGTTATGCTTTTGCTCTTTTATAGTTCAGGAGATTGAATCTGAGTTTTCAGTTGTGTTTCATTTAAAGGAACAGTATGTAAGAAATGTATATCAATTAATCATAAAATGGCCCTGATATGTCACTTGACATTAAGAAATAATTTTCATTTCAAATACTTATATCACTGACAACAGTGGTCCGGCCAGGATATTGTCATTTAAAAAGTGGAGTTGCAGCCCTCAACTGATGTTTATGTTGTTGTTTTGTGTATTGGCCACCAGTTGTTTGATTGCAGTACCAGTTTTAACCACAAGTTTTGTGATTGCAATACCAGTTTTGGCCACAATCCTACATACTGTTCCTTTAATATCAAATTGACACTCATGACTAGTTTTGTGGTCCAGGGTCACAAATACTTTAGCTTTAAATCCACTTAATCCCAGCCTTAGGTAATTCAGAAATGCTGGTTTGTTGGCAGAATTCATTAAGAGTTGGATTAAAAAAATGTAATTTACAAGAAAACATGTTGGAAGCACTTAGAGGGTTTTGCATCTGAGCTCTTCACATTCAAACAAAAATATATACAAACTTAAGATTTGTCTTTCTTAATGTTTTTGATGGACATAAGGACCTGTGGTGAGAACATTCTGTCAAAGGGCCAAATGCAGTCTTTTCTGTCATAAACGCCGTTTATCTTCCTCCAACCACCTACACTGAGGCAAAAAAGAGAGGGATGTGTTTAAAATACTGAAATGCTTTTAGCGCCCCGAACAAAAGAGCTTTCTCAGCTATGGGTCTCCAAATCTGAGCTCTGACAGGACAAATGCGGCACCATTTAGAGATCTTTTGTGCTCTGATTTGACGCCTCGTTTTTTGAAGGAGAAATAAGGTGGGAAAAAAGAGGTTTGAGACAGAAACTGTCTTGTTTGAATGCAGCGTATGTTCAGATCGTGCTTTTGAACTGCTTTGAGCTCTTAATTAGTGCTGTTTGTTAAAGCTACGGTTAGCAGTTTAGTAGTGGCTAGCAGCATACAATATTAGCTTCAAAATCATGAAGCGGAAAAATCCCAACCATTCTTCAGAGCTCCGCCCAAAGCCACGCGTCATGGACAGGTTCATATATGAGATATATTTAATACAAATCCATACTTGTCAACATTGGGATTTGAAAATAATGGAAAATTCCCGGACCCTAACAGCCCTTTTGCAAAAAAATGACTTTCTTAATATTGTTTTCAGTACATATATCTAAAAATTCTTAAATTAATTTGAAGGTGTACAACACCTTCCCCCCACACTCAAAAAGGGCGGTGCCAGTTAAGATGCACTTTCTTCATGTGCAAAATGACCTACGAAAGTAAGTCATTTATGTGAATTTGTGCTTAAAACAAGCAAATCATTGGGTAAGAAAAAAATCTTAAAATAAGTTTACTTTTTTCTTAAAAACGTAAAATAATTATTTTACCCCATTGGCAGAACATTTTGTTTTTTACTTGTTTTAAGCACAAATAACAACTTTCATATTTTTGTCTAAAACTACACTGCAAAAAAAATGACTTTCTGTCTTAGTATTTTTGTCTTGTTTTTAGTATCCAAACATTCTTAAATCAATTTGCGATTTTTTAAAAATAAGTCTAGTTTTTGGACAAAAAAAATATACAATTTAAGTGAATTTGTGCATAAAACAAGAAAAAAATCAGCAAATTTTTACTTTCATTTTTCTTGATTTTTGCTTACCCCATTGGCAGATTTTTTTTGCTTGTTTAATGCACACATTCACTTAAATTTGATATTTTTTATATTAAAACTAGACTTGTTTTTCTTAGGTCATTTTGCTCATCAAGACAATGCATCTTGACTTAAGAATCTTTAGATATTTGTACTTAAAACAAGACCACATGCATTAGTCCGCACATCCAAATGTGTGAGTTTGTGAACGCAGGCATACGTGCACCTGACAGGTTTCGTTTGAGTGATATGTTATGTTCCTGCTTTTCCGGAGGTGAATTTGGCAAACATCAAATACCGTCAGAGGGATTTTTTTATAGAAATGCTTAAAATATGTGAAAAATACGGGAAATATTTAAACGGGATGATGGTGGGATAGAAGGGTAAAATATGGGAGAATCCCGTAAAAACGGGAGGGTTACAGGTATGCACATCAATAGTTGCATTTCCATTACCCTTAACATTTGCGCAAATTTACATTACAAATTAAAAATATGACGAATGGAAACATGTCCATTTCACTAAAACTCCCATATATCGCAAAAGATTTTAGAAGAGTTCTAGGGCCCTATAAAATCCGTTTTATTTTTTCCCAAATTCCGTTTTCTCCGTTTTAATTTTTGCAAATTCTGTTTTATCTGTTTTAATTTTTGGCAATTATATTTTTTACCCTTTACTGTTATTTTTGTCATAAAAAGAGTGTGCCTTTAATGTTAATGATTAAAATGTAAATGATTTTGGGAAAAACTGGATAACAGGATTACTTAATGACTATAAAAGATGCTTTTACACACGCACATACACACGCGCGCGCGCGCACACACACACACAACTCAATTCAATGCATTGTTTAGTGTTGTTGCAGGAGGCTACAACAAGGTGTCAAAGCAGTGGTGCCTTCAGAAGTGCCTTAAACACATCAATCCAGCGGAACGCGATCCATATTTTATACACGATCGCTTGAAATGCATATAACTTTACAAACATACACAGGATAGTGATCTGACTTAGGACAGCATGAGCACGCAGCTCTTTGCACGTGCGAGCGAAAGAGAGACAGAGAGCGGCGCCATGATGCAGATGATTATATTTTAAATGCGAGGGATAGTTAGTTTGCCTCAGCTCGCTTGAAATGCATAAAACTGAACAAATACATGAGGATTTGTGTTCAGACTTCGGACAGATGCGAGAGCGCGTGCACGTGAGAGAGGTACAGTGAGATAGACGTGGATGAGAGAGTGCATGTATCTTTGCGCTCATCGTGAACAGAGTGTTGACAAAACTTACAAAATAACAGTTCTCCGGTCACATAAAAGTCATATGAGACCTGCTCGGAACTAAGTGCGTAGTGTCAAATTTCTTAATTTTTTTGCTGACGAAAGCAGAGTCGTGGAGAGCCGCTTCACCATGGTTTCAGTGTTTTGGAGGGGGTCTGAATTGAAACGACAGGAGGGGGCGTGTCGCCCAGATTTACTTCCCCCGGTCTGCAATTCCCCAGACATTCGTTCGTCTCCCACACAAAAACATAATTTTATTCAAAATATGTAAAATTCCGCGAAATTCCGCGTTAATACTAGATTCCGTGTTAATTAGCCAATTCCGCGATTCCGTCCGCGATTCTGTGATCACGGAAATTATAGGGCCCTAGAGTTCAGTCAAAATTATAAAAGTTTTATTATTGGGTATTACTGGCAACTAGCTTGCAACAGTTAAGAACTTACTGGAAACCAGCTGCATAATCACAGCAAATACTTTACAGTGTACTCATTGCATTTTAACAATTGTTTTATTTCTTTTCACTCTACTATGCGATAACATCTGAGATCAAGTTGACACTCAATTTAAACACGAGTGAGAATTACATAAAATTTCCTCATTGAACATCTGTGCCTATAACATTTTCCTCTGGGTTCTTAGGTCGACAGGCACATAGGACATTGGAACACGAATGCAATTATTATACAAACCTTTTACAGCCTTGAGACTTTCACAGAAGATTAAAGATATTTTCAAACTAAAACAGGGTCTACAGCGTTTAAAAAAGTCTTCAATTACAAGGGTTGAAAACTTTATTGAAAATAAGCATTGAAAACTGGAGCCGTCTGGATGCCAGGCGTTACCATAGCAAAAACTATGCGTTTAAAACAAACATGCACTAATGTAAACATATTCTCTGAGTTATTTCACCACACAGCTACAGACTCACTTCACAACTAAATGCATGTAGTATTCCTCACTCTCTGATGTCACTGATATCCGCAGATCTCCAGGTTGTCTAGGCGAAAGGAAAGATCCTGTCGATATCTTATCAGAAGGAAGAGAGTGATGAAGGACATGATCAGATTAGCTTAAACTAATTCCTCGTAATTAACAAAGGGTCAGTTAGTAGCTCAATGTTAATCTACTTTGTCTGGAAATGACATTAAAGGGACAGTTCAGCGAAAAATGAAAATGACCCCATGATTTACTTACTCTTAAGCCATCCGAGATACATATGCCCATCATCTTTCAGACAAACACAATTTGAGTTATTATAGAAAATGTCCTGGCTCTTCCAAGCTTTATAAGAGTAGAAAACAGGGTCCATGAGTTTCAAGCCCAAAAAGTGCATCCATCCTCCACAGAAGTAATCCACACAGCTCCATCGGCTTCATAGACTTAAATTCATTTGGTCAGACGTTTTTAGGTACAGACATTTGTTGTCGGCATTCTTTGCAATTTATCCCAAGGCTTTTTAAACATTCACACCGTTATTGGATTTACACCGTATTGGCCAAAATGTAGAAGTATATCGGCAATGCAAATATTTGGCCATATTGTCCAGCCCTAACCTCATGGCGTTCCACACCTGTAAGACATTTGTTAATTCTCAGAACACAAATTAAGATATTTTTAATGAAAAAAGAACAACCTTATAGCACATTTTCTTTTCTTCCTTGTGTTCCCTGGGTAGCTGTTTTTAGACATTGTGTTGTAATAAATTGTCTCTTTTAACTCTTTCCCCATCATTGACAAATTATCTTATCAATTAAGAGAAAACGCTTCTCTGCCAATTATGAGTTTTTATGGCAATCTATATTTCCGCTATGGTCCACCAGGTGGCGCTCTTACCCAACTTATAAAACACTGAAGCATCCACTGATCCAAAAACAAGAAACCTACCCATATTTGAGAGGTGACAAAAAAAGAACAAATGAAGATGTCCCAACTTTTTTTGGAATGTGAAGCTCTCATGAAATCCAAAATGAGCCAATATTTGGCATGACATTTCAAAATATCTCACTTTCAACATTTGATATGTTATTTATATTCTATTGCAAATAAAATATATGTTTATGAGTTTAGTAAATTATTCCATTCCTTTTTTACTCATAATTTCTACAGTGTCCCAACTTTTTCTGATTTGGGGTTGTACATTCATTTATAAGAAACCTCTGAGATGAGTTTTGAAGTTTTAGTGGGTACTTTCTGGCTCCAGTACCACAAAAATCAAAGCGATCAATAGGCCCAGTAATACTACTTTAATTTCAAGACCTGAGAATTTACTTTCCAATAAAATTGGTGTTATAATGGTCCGAACGTTCATCTTGAGATTCATGAGACTTTCCTGTGGATGCTGTTATCCCGATTCACATATATCTACTTTGGTGCTGAAAACTCAAATGTTTCAATAACAGCATAATAAAATACCACCGGTCCCTTATCATGTGCCACTTACATTTATATGTCATTAAAATGCATATACTTTAATTTAGGATTTCTTGTATTTATTGCTATTACAGCTATCACAGACATTTATTCATTTAACTGATGCATTAATCTAAAGAAACTTAGTTAAATGCACAGATACACACTGGAAAAGTGTAGGACCATTTTGAAATACAGTATACTTTAGCTTATAACTTGTGATGCACCGGTCCTTACATCTAGGATGAAATTTACTGCATTAGGAGGAAGTCTGCAGAAAGTCATGTGTAACCTCCGCTCCCCCAAACCTTCTGCTGTGCTTTCATAAAGCTTTGACCTTTCCCGTCCCGACCTGATCGTTAATAAAACGTCTCATTCGTCACGAAACACTGTTTGTCTCAGAGCGGCGATAAAGCGTTGAGGAGCATCGATTACTGCTATAATGGATCTACTCATTGTGAATGGGCGGAGCTTTTTCTGTTTCCTATATGCAATTATCTAGGTGATATATGATTGTGTGGGTGTGTGTCTGTGTGTAACGTTGTTATGTTCAGCTTGTGGCTCATTGACACTAAAATAGTTGCAATCACTCTCTGGTGAAACTCTTTTACTACATAATGATCCTTGCTCATCTGTTCAGTACTGAGTTTACAGACCAAACTTGGTTTAATCGTCTAAACAGGACTTTAGAGGAACATGGTCAAAGTCAACTTACTCAAAATGTAATATTTCAATGATATAGGATAATGTTATTGTAACTTTTAGGGACGTTCATATTGACTGTTTAACCGTTACCTAAAGGTAAGAATTTATGACCGATTCATATTATCAGTTAAAAAATGTAAGACAGAGAAAGACGACACAAAATCTAAACTTTTTGAAATGTGTCCTGCTTTAGAAATGGCCACTGTGATTTACAGAAACTTAGCTTAGTGTGTACATAACCGAACTGAACAACTAGTAGTTCTTAAAGTGTTTAAACGTGCATCATGGACATGACAGGTCTCTACTGAAAAAAAAAATTCTAGGAGGGGAAAAAGTCTTCTGTGTGCGCGGTGCAGAAAATAACAGAGGCACGAGCGTTTGCTGACTAGTGTTGCCAGATCTTGCACTAAAAAAACAGCGAACAAAATCCAATAATAAACCAAAATAAATCCAAATGCTTTCCCTCAAAGATCGAAATATTGGGATCGGCACCTTCACACTTTATTTACACTAAAAACTTGATCGCGTCATGAGCCAAAAGCCATAAACGATTAAGCACTAAAACAGTATGCGAGTACAAAAATGACAAGGACCTGGCAACACTACAAGACCGCACGCTGTGAAGCAGCCTCACAAAAGTGTACAATACACAATGCCAAGACGGAGGTTTATTGCAAAACATAACGTTGTTAAATTATTTTGGTCAAAGCTAAGCACGCGAGATGACAGAACGTTGCTATTGTTATCTATGGGAATGTCAATCATCACATTTTCGATAGTGAGTCTTGTTCCGTACAGACATGTAACGAACATTTAGAGGATTCACTCCCACATTTAAATGCGGTTGTTACTCCCGAAAGTTTGCAGTGTGTACGAGACTTTTGATAATGAAATTTGATAATGTATGAATCCTGGTTCTGTGAAATAAATTAAATAAAATATTTTTACCGGGTAAAAGACAACAGTCAACTGTATTTTTACTCAATGACAATTAATATTTAAATCTTATCAGTTATTGGTTAATGTTCGGTTAATAAGATGCAGTTGTCGGTCGGGAAAATGTACTGAAATGAACGTCCATAGTAACTATGATTTCCAATTCGAATCCAGTCAATTATTTATATAGTATGCAAATCTAATGCTACGTACACACCAAACGCGGGGCATCGCATTACTCGCTCTAGATTTAACTTCGTGTCATGCAAATTTTTTGCTCGAGTGTAATATTTTCAACTTGGGCGAAGACGCGTTTGTGGCGAACGGCGCGTTTTTGCGGCAAACGCCCCACCCATATCACATCATTCGCATCGCCCCACGCAAGGATGAGTCTAATCGCGTCTTTGCATTGACTTTGTATGAAATCTACTTGCGCAAATCGTTGAACTCGCATCTGGTGTGAACCACAGTACCGTTATGCATATATAGTTTGAGCCACAAAAGCCATCAGTTTATGTTGTCGCGTTGAAACCGTCCATAATCAAGTAATATTATATTATAGAATAAAATAATATGATGGAAATGAAAAGAAGAGAATCATAAGTAAACTAAATATAGATTGCATGATAGATTGCAGATGATTTACTGTAGGTAAAGCGAGCGTCCGTGCTTACAGAGTGAGAATTTGGGATGGACAGCAGTGCGATGACTACCGTTGAGTGTTCACACTTGTGTGTGGTGTGTGTGCGTGCGCACGTGTGTGTGTTCTCTAGCTACATCAAAGGGAGATTGTATTATGCTTCACTGCCTGGCTTCGGCCCAATGTTTGATTTTCTGCCCTAGTTTTGGAGAACCCTTATCTCTCCTCAGCCTCTTTCTCTCTCTCTCTCTCTCTCTCTCTCTCTCTCTCTCTCTCTCTCTCTCTCTCTCTCTCTCTCTCTCTGTCTCTCTCTCTCTCTCTCTCTCTCTGTCTCTCTCTCTCTGTCTCTCTCTCTCTCTCTCTCTGTCTCTCTCTCTCTCTCTCTCTCTGTCTCTCTCTCTCTCTCTCTCTCTCTCTCTGTCTCTCTCTCTCTCTCTCTGTCTCTCTCTCTCTCTCTCTCTCTCTCTCTCTCTCTCTCTCTCGGGGGCCGTGAGATTGTGCAGTCTTATGGCATTTTATAAAATACATAAAATAATCATAAATTCTGTGTAATTAAACCTCAGAAAAATAAGGCTACTAAACAACAGCACTACATTGTATAATTTAATATGTTTTTTATTTCAAATTTTACAATGTTGTATGTCATCAATTTTCCTTGGGGGACCACAAAAAGATGCACTGAACAAAGAAAAAGTTTGATATCCACTGGGTTAGATGGCTTAAATTTTCACTGGCAGACCAAATTTTGCCATGTTTTTGCCCAGATGCCTGGGCTGGGTTTGAACGACCATAAGCTAAATTGTTTGCTGGAAATCGAAAGGCATGGGGCCAGTACAGAAGATTCTGGCGGTATGATAACCTTTTTGCGGTATTGCCATTGCAACACTAAAATGTGTTTTTTTTAAATGCCAGGTAAAAATAAAGACTTTATTTATAATATGCTTTCAAAAAATATATACTATTTTTGTAACGTATATTAAATGTAAACATCAAATCAATCACATGACTTAATGATAACTTAATGAATTTTGTATAAACACAGCTCATACCTTGGAGATGGTATCACAGAACATTTTAGTGGTTTTAAAACCTTGACTGTTTAAAACCTCAGTATACCTTGAAACTATGGAAGGTATTTTTGGACTTTTTTAAATTAATTAATTAAATTATAAAATCGCAAAATATGTCCCAAATTTGAAAATGAAATGCTAAAATAAAAATTAAAACATTATATTAAATTATTTCATTTTCATTTTTAACATGATGAAGCATCATTCCGGCCAAATTGAAAAATTAAATTAAACTGATGATTTGACATTTCATTTTCAATATAATCTTGAGTCAAGACTGACAATATTAAAATAAAAAGGCAAGCTTGAAAAGGAATCTGTAAATACATTTTTAAAAGGCTTTTTATTCATGCCCAAGCAATAATAGGGACAAAATTAAAATGTAAGTTTATGAATGAATGGGTGAAAGGCAAAATTGTAAAGCGCTTTGGATGGCCATTGGTCTATGAAAGCGCTATATAAATGCAGTCCATTTACCATTTATTTTCCACATACCGTACATTTTTGTAACTTGAGATATCCTGCCTTCCTCAAACGCAAACGCTGTGTCCCTGATTGGCCAGCTAATCTGTACGTTGTGATTGGTCTGAATACATCTGACGTCAGCCGGAAATGTGACGCTCCTTACCATGTTTGAAAGATTCGCTCACAATGCAATGCTAACAGGAGTTAATTTACAGACTGTGAGTCCAAGAGGGAGGAATAATGATAATGTCGGTCTTGTCTACATCACCAAGGAAGTAAAATGTTGCCTAGAATCCGTGTTTTTGTTGTAGTCCAAGAAAAGAGATTTATGTTGGAAACGATAACTCGCGCCATCGTTTACTTTGGGGTTTGTACTAGGGATGTCCCAAATACAATTTTTCATCATCAGTCGATTACGATACCTTCCCGATACTACTGTAATTAAATGTGTATAGTGCTAGTATAATCTAGTATAATTTTCAATGTAAAAATCTATATTTTAAAATGATTTACAAGTTACAGAAAACATTAAGGGCCCTATCTTGCACCCAGCGCAATTGACTTTGTCAGTGACGCATGTATCATTCGTATTTTGCACCGGCGCACAGCGAGTTTTTCCCTCCACAGACGCACGTCGGCAAACTAGGGAGTGAACTTGCGCTCCCTGGGTGGTTCAGCGCAAAAAAGGAGGCGTGTTCCGGCGCAAACCATCCCTGATGCTATTTTCCAGTTTCAAAAAACAATTGCGCCACTGACCAAAAAAAACTAGTCTAAAGTCAGTGGCGGTTGGGCGTGGTTCATTATGCTATTTTAAGGGCGCATGCTTGACCATAATGTATAGCGTGCACAAAGCGCACACACTTTGCTTATCTAATCTACACAGATGCAACGGTTATTTTTGCAAATCATAAATTGTTACAATAAAAAATATTAACACATGAGATAAGGGGAATCATAGTGGTGAGCATTGTGGTGATAGTTTTTATTTATTGTGTGGCTGCGTTAAAAAATTCTCATGCAAATAACGATTAAAATATTTTCATAAGTTTGTTGTGTGGCTGTATTACGTTTATTTTATGTAAATAATAATTAAAATGTTTTCATAAGATATTAACTTGATTTGTAAGTGTTCTTTGGTGTTTGACCTTGCTTGCGTTTCTTGGGTCCGATTTCAAAGCCCCCAAACCCTTTCAGCGGTGAGGGTGGACGCAGATCTGTGTAGAGGCAGATCCACCTCCCATTACACGGCGTGCCCGATTTATGCTGGCAAGCTTGGGATTCCCCCGTCTCCTGACATCATTGTAGCCCTTGGCGCAACGTCCTGGGGATGCTAGCTGATGAGACAATTGTGGCTATTTCCTCCCACACCTGTTTAACATACGCTGATTTTTTTTCCTTAACTGTCATAGTAAAAAAGCCATAGGTGGTTATTTTAGGAATTATGCGCTTGACCAGACTTTTTATGCACATTCCAGGTGCAAAATTGATTTGCCTAAGTCATATACACGCTACGTTTATGGGCTTTCTGGGCGCAGAATTGATGCACTTGAATCATCCTCACATGGGAATCCTCGTTCCACAATGGAAAGTTCATAATTGTTAAAAACAAAGAGATTAATTTCATCCATCCAACGGTCCAGCCAAAAATGGCCGGATCGTCCTGATACCAATCCAGAATATCAGATCGGGACATTCCTAGTTTGTATATCGTTAACATTTACACACTTACAAAACAAAGGAAATGTACAAAATGTGAACTGGGTGATAGTTGCTCTTTAAATGTGTAGTTTCACCTACATGAAATTAATATAGTTTTAACTTAAGGCTTGCAAACCAGTTAGCCTGATGGGCCATTGAGAGATAACCTAGCGCAAGCTAAACAGTCAAAAACAATGCATTTCTGTCTGCACATGATGCACTTTTGACAGGTGCATTGACAGACTACTTACAAGCAAAAGTTTTGTTGTACTTGTGGCAACAAGCATTGTCAGCATGAATTTTGTTGAAGTGCAACCACACTTTTGTTCTCTCTAATTAAGAGCACCATCTTTTTTGTGTGGGTGCATGGCTGTTCACGCGCGTGTGCGGTGTAATAATGTAGACACAAGCTGTGTGAGAGAAACAGGTGTGAACATGCGTCATAGACCAATTTTTTACTGTTATTACAAATTAGAAACTGTTGGTGAGATGAAATGTGCAACTGAGTGAGTTAGAAAGACAGAAACACTGGATGAGAAAGTGTGTTTTATACATATATGCTCTGTACTAAAATGTAGAGAACTGTCAATGCACAATTGACTCCATTGAGTTTGACATTAGCATGTGGCTAAACTAACATCATCAAGATCCACCCAAGTATTCTGTAAAATAGTCAAAAATGTTTTATTAGTAATATATGGATTATCTAGGGGTGGGCACGAGCAAAAGCTTGAGTACTTGAACGTTGCATTGACGATTGATCAAGAAAATGATGACCGTGTGGGTTTATTTATTTATTGTGGTTATGGTGGGAATTGGATATCTGGTTAGCATTACAAGATTCTGGGTGCACATTTGAAGTTGTGTTTGATGTCGACTATAATAATAATAATAATTCCTTACATTTATATAGCGCTTTTCTCAGTACTCAAAGCGCTTTACATATGAATGGGGGAATCTCCTCAACCACCACCAATGTGGTGCATGACTATGCATGATTCAAAGCTTCCTATGTCAAATGTCATGAGATACCAGAGACCCATATGAGCATTAACGTTACATCTTGACTGAGAACACATGAGAGGTTGACACGACACAGCTAATCGCTAAAATGATAGCAAAATAATTAAAGGCGGGGTGCATGATTTCTGAAAAACACTTTGGAAAAGGGAGTCGGGCCAAGTACCAAAACACACTTGTAGCCAATCAGCAGTAAGGGGCGTGTCTACTAGGGCTGTCACTTTTGAGAAAAATCAAATTCGAACGGATTTCGAATATCATGCAATTAATCCGAATATATTCGAATATCTGGGCACCCCCCCCCCCCCCGGCGCGCATCAAAACCCACCGTAATGGAGATTCAATCACAAAATTATTAACAGTGACAGTCATAAACTGAAACTGGGCTGTCTGGATTACCTTTTTACTTAATGTTTGCAACAGCAGGTTATTAACTTATGAATACAAAACTTGATTCAGAAGTTTACAAAAAAATGATTCAGAACAGTTACAGACAATAACGTGACAACCTGGACAGCAGCAGGAGTAGGAGCCCAAACGGAATTCGCGCCCGCAGATTTTGGCAGAAAACTCCGTGGAATTCCGCGGATTTAATGCCCGTCATTGACAAGCACACATATCCCGCGCTTGAGCGTGTTTGTGAGAAGTAATCTCATTGACAACAAGCACACATACATACATAGCCTATCCTGCGCGTTTGTGAGCCGTCAGTGACAAGTACATTAACCCTGCGCGTGCTGTTTGCTTGCCCGTTTTCAATGATAGAGAGCACAAACCCTTTGATACTTGAGATGAAATTAAACTTACCGGTAAGTTAAGCAGATCTCACTTGACTCTGTCTTCTATGTGACTCGCGACCAGGGACGTGCACAGGATTTTTTAGGGGCAGTTGCTCTGACCTATATAAAGGGCACCCCCCCCCCTAATTTTTTTTTTTAATTCACGGCCTATATGAAGGACTGAGAATAACAGGGTCTTTATTAAAATCAGCAAACATGTTTGCCTAATGCCTACCAAAAAAATTGTAGCCTAGGCTGCTTGTCTGCAAGCTATGATAGCTAGCTGCTATCTGTCTGATTATTTAGGCTTAAACGAGGCAAACTCAGCCTGGATTTATGAAGATTTTAACAGAGGTGGAAAGAGTAGCCAAAAACTTTACTCAAGTAAAAGTACAAGTAACTAAATAAATAATTACTCAAGTAGAAGTAAAAAGTATGCAATGAAAATAATACTCAAGTAGCGAGTTATCAGATACTCATGAAAAAATAAATCTAGATATACACGCGCAAATACACACACACACACACACACACACACACACACACACACACATACACACACAATACAGTGCCCTCCATAAGTATCAGAACTGTAAAGACAAGATTTTTCTGTTTGCAGTGGAGACCAGAAATTGGTAAGATAAATATCAGTATGTCAGAAGTTTAGAATGTCACATTTTATTAACCTTTGTTTATGTTTCAACACATACATGCTTTAACAACAAAGAACAACAGCATTAAATGCTGACTTATGTTGTTGTACACAAATGCACATAAGTGAATCAAACTGATCCTACACATTTTATGCTTTTCATGTGTAAACAATCAGGACACAGCTCAGTGACCATAAAAAAAAAAAAATGTGACAGATTCTGTACTTTTGTCTCATGTTCATCTTTTAATGTTTAGACATTTCTTGACTCCACAACAAACAGAAGAATACTTATGAAGGGCACTTGTACAGTATGTGTAAAACTGCAACATACACACAAACAGTACAGAAAAAATAATACAAACACAGAATAGACAAGCATTTCAAATTAACAAATTAACTCTAGTCTCAATGTTGATGTAGCTTATAGCTGAAATATCAGACAAGTAAACTGACAACAGTTTTGCATATGTATAAAGTTAGAAATCTCCTAAGATGGTCTGAGGAGATTGACAGTTTACACTTACATAAAAATCATTTTAGACAAAACTCAGGTTTTCTTACGTTGTCATGTCACGTGTGTTTTGTGAGAATCACTTACAGCATACAGTATACAGCGAATCAGACGTCAATCATCGATGGATTTTCTTCAATCTGTGCTACAATGCTTCTGGAGGTTGCACGCGTTTAACTGTGTCTGACGATGGACGAACAGGTCGCGTGTATGTAATGGCGGGTACATGTGTGAAGTTTTGCTTTTAGTTAAAATATTGGTAAATTCATTTCACGTCACCCAACACTGGTTATATTTTGCGTGTTTCTACATAGGTTACGGGTAAAACAGCTTCGGACGATTCCGTTTTTGCAGCGATCTGAACAATTCATTCAAACTGATTCGCGATTCAATTTAAACGTTTGGCCCATTCGCTTTGTAAAGAACCGACTCAAAAGACTCATTTATTTTCAACACTTTGTAAGGAATCGACTCAAACGAGTCATTAATTCGCGAATGCGCCAGAAACACAAGATAGCAATTTAAAAATAAAATACACATTTCGTAATTAATTAAAATACAGTAACGAAGGAACGCTGCATAGTGTAAACGAAGTAAAAGTACAATTTATTTTTTTCCACCTCGGAAGGGCAACTTGAGTCGAGAAGGGCATATGGGCAGTTGCCCGGGCAACCCCCCTGTGCACGTCCCTGCTCGCGACAGTCAGCACATGATCATTTAAAATCCGTTTACAAGCCAAATGCTGTTGTTGTTTAATATAAAGTTTACATTGCGTTGTAAAAATGATGAAATTATCTTCATACATGCTATTTTCATAATGCGAACGTATTAACGCAAGTTTTTTATTCTGCTATAATGTTTAACACTTATAGCAGTGTTAAATATGTCATTTTATATACAAACTATAATTCTATCTTGACATGCACATTAGGTTCATGTTGGTCCAATTTGATTCCCTCTCTTGCGCACAGTTGCTGTCGTCGGTCTCACTCTCAGCCTCCTTCCTATTACGAGGTGTTACTGTAAAAAATGCGCAAAATGGCATTTTAAAAACCGGATGGTTTATTTATAGTTCGAATACGGATATTTCACGTCATGTTCGAATGCATATTCGAACATCGAATAAAAAGTGACAGCCCTAGTGTCTACTAACCGACATTGTTGCATGGGTTGCATATGTGTGGGGTGGGTCTATCTAAAGGAGGTCCAGATTTTTATTGGGGTAGGGGTGTCTTTGTTTAGGTGATATCTAATGTCAACGTTGGCTTTCAGAGATTATGCACCCCACCTTCATGTTATGAAGCTTGTGCTTTGACTCGTTGTGTTTTAACCAAAGTTAAATTTTCTGTCCAGTACATAACTGCATTTCGTGCAGGTAGATGCGCTTTGTATTATAAATTTATGTTGTATCAAGGCTTTATATTATGTTGAGTGCATCACATAGAAAGCACATCGGTTTGTGTTTAATTACCCTTAAGTTTCACTTAATCACGCTGCTATTCCTATTAGAGGTTTCTGTTAAAAAAATTAATTCATTAATAATCTAGTACACTGCAATATTTTCAAGAAAAAATATTTTTGTCTTGTTTTCAGGAAAAAATAATTTTTTAGATATTTTTACTGAAAACAAGACAAAAATACTAAGAATACATTTTTTGCAGTGTATGTGTTCATTTTCCTATCATATTTTCTTCAAAATTAAGTTTGATTTGAGTTTTTTTTATAAAAAAATATGGCCAGCCCCCATTGGTTGCCCCGCCCCCAGTTAATCAAGTACTCGTTTTTCAGAACTATGGATTAATTGAAATGGAAAAAATGACATACATGCACATCCCTAGTATTGTCATTGAATGAAATATCACCAATGTTGTTATTTTTTTTCCGTATAACTATCATTAAGCATTATGGGATTGCCTTAAGGGGGTCGCACACTGGGTGCCATTTATCTAATAATTATTTTCTTTGAATGTACACCCACTGACGGCAGCTGTCCGCTATGACTCTGGACGCTGCTCAAATCCCTGCCATGCCACTCACATAGTTTAACATCAAATAGCATTATATTTGTCCCAAATCGTTAAAAAATTAACATAGGCAGCTAATGCATATTTTGCATCTTAAAGTAGACTCTGTCTGGGTAAGCTCGCTTATTTAATGTTCACGTCCGGTGTGCGATACATGCGAGTTGTCCTACACGTGACGCGATGCGGCGATTCTCGCCCGGTGTGCGACCCCCTAGTACTCTGGCCAAAAGAATGTATAATAGAAAGAAAGTATAAAGATACCTACAGTATCTTCACATATGCTGTCTAGGTATACAGCTCACTATATTATAAAGCAATTTTGCTCTTTTTCTCTCTCTCTCTCTCTCTCTCTCTCTCTCTCTCTCTCACACTCCTGGATGTGTTTCATTTTCTGGTGTTATTAAAGTGGTTCGGTGTGATATGTGGAGCCGGTTGAATCTTGTTCTGAGCGTATGATACTAAATGAAACTTCTCTTCATGAAACCCAACTCTCGCCCCAACCTCTCTCTTTATCTCGCTCAGCTTTGAAGTTGACTCCTTTTGACAGGCTGCTACATCATTTATGTCCAGTTCAGCAAGCCCTGAATACGTTTTAATCACTGTACTTATTCACCTGCCTCTCTCGCTGTCTCTATTTCACTCGCTTTCTCTATATTTCTTTCGTAACCTCCTCGTTTCAGTTTCAGGCTGATGTATCTTATCACAAATAGTATAGCTGGATTGCCAATAAAAGTAGAATCATGTAAGTAGAAAACCTTTTAGCTGCACTATTGTAATATAAAAGCAGTAAGAGCTGTATGATAAACAAACTGAGTATTTTCTCCATAAAATTGCAGTTTTCCAAAGACTCGGTCTCCTACATCGCAAATAGATCAGTAGTTTGAGCCATAAATATAATGTACGGATGCCGCATTTGTGTGGAGTAGGGCTGTCACAATGCATTGCGTTTCCCAAAAAGTATATCAGTCTATAATCGATTCTGAATCGCACGGATCTGATGATGTGCCTTATGCACAGCTTGTTTGTGTAATACAGGTCTTTGATCAGTAGGAGTCATTTATAACGTGCATTCAAAAAAACAACACTCCTCAAACACACTCTAAAAACAAACGGTGCTATATAGCACCAAAAGTGGTTCTTTGCTCGTAATCATAGAAGAACCGTTTTTAGTGCCATATAGCACTGGTGAAGCACCAGTGAAGCACCTGTGTAGAACCAAATAGGAGCCATATAGCACCACATATGGTTCTACATAGCACTATATGGTTCTACACAGGTGCTTCACCGGTGCTTCACCGGTGCTATATGGCACTAAAAACGGTTCTTCTATGATTACGAGCAAAGAACCACTTTTGGTGCTATATAGCACCGTTTGTTTTTAGAGTGCACAATAATTCAAAATATTCTTTATTATCATGACAATACCTGAAACAATTTGAGGAACAGCGATGTAAATATGCCTCTAGACTTTCCCATATGCTATGATGACGCTCAAAGATGAGTTCTCATGTCATCAAAGATGTTTATGTTTTTCTTTCTTCATTCAAAAAAATGTTTTTTGAGGAAAACTATCAAGATTTTTTCTCCATAAAACCTCGGTGGTTTACAGTTTCAAGTAAGTCGCATCAGTCAAAAAATGCGTCATGAAGAGAAAAAAAAACATATATAAGTCGCACTGGACTATAAGTCACATTTATTTAAAATAATTATTATTCTTTTCAGGGGTAACATATAGTGCCCTCTCGTGGCTGTAGATGGTAATGTTTTTTTTCATCTTACTCCGTATGAATTCATTTTGACATATAAGTCGCACCTGACTATAAGTCGCAGGACCAGCCAAACTATGAAAAAAAGTGTGACTTATAGTCCGGAAAATACGGTAATCACGTCGAATTGTCAATCGTTATGTATGTGAAACGCACGCTTGCAGACTATTTTAACTCTTTCGCCGCCATTGATCTCGTCAATCAAGAGTAAACGCTTCCCTGCCAATGACGAGATTTTCCATCTTTCCGCAATTATCCATCAGGTGGCGCCCTTCCGCAACTTTTTAAACCCAAAGTATTGCCCTATGGCAAGCAGCTGCATGTTCGTGTCTGTTTTAAAGATCGCTCTGAATGGGATCTCTATGAAAAGTCCGTCACAAAAATTGAATTATCTCTGCTTTTTGCTCAAAATGTGGTGTTTTTGCAGAAACCTACCCATATTCAAAAGCTGATTACAAAAGAACCACTGAAGGTAGATGAAACGTTTTTTTTTTTTTGAAAGCAGAGGGTCGTTTCTTTCATTTGGTATATTATATGTTTATATATTTAAAGAAAAACATTTTCTGGAAGGCATTCAACTTTGGTGTAAATCATGAAAAACGCTGGCGCTGGCTGGCAACTTTTTTATAAAAACGCTGGCGGTGAAAGAGTTAACATTTTCAACCCAACATCAGGTCAAAATATAGTACAAAACCAGCCGTTGGATCAAATTAACCCAGTATGTTTATATTTGACCCAACAATGAGATAAAAACACGCAAGCATTTGGATTAAAACAACCCATTACATGCTAAAATATTTTACCTGATGGGTAGGGTTCATCTCTTTTTGACATTAAAAAAGATATTTAAGCAATTCAAAGAGCCTAAAAATTTTACCTTTGAAGGACATTTATTTCCTGTGTAAGAGTTTTGTATGGTAGTAAAAACTTGTACTGTATAAAAATGAGCTCAGCAGACTTACAGTATGATATTTGAGAGGAACATTGGGGACGTGAGGTGTGGTAGAAATGATGACTGCACATTTTCCATAACCCTCTTCTCTCTTCTCAATTTTGTATTTTTCTCTGTTGAAGAGCATGAGATTTTAATATTTCATTCTTACCTCAATTATATAATTATTCTTGTATCTTTCCCTCTTCCGAGAATAACTGTCCCGATTCTTCTTAATACATGTTCTCTCAATGAATTTGTCTGCGACTGAAATTCAACTAGTTTGCGTGCCCTTAAGTTTAATGTGTGACCCTAGCATTTATTTCAAATGATAATTTTTCCTTTCATGAATCCATTTCGCTGGCAGCTCATCGCTCAGCTTTTGTAGATGAGTCGGTCTCCGCGGTAGCGAAAGAGCGGCGCTTCTGGTTCGGTCGGGGTGATGGATGGCACGCGGAGACGATGGGGGCCGAGAGGTCCGGCTGCGGTCATTAGCGGAGTCACGAAACAGATGACCTGACACATTATGGCTATAATAAAGAAAACCTTCATTTTCTCAGTTATTGATCTACAATCAAATCAAATGGCCCGTTGGCTCTCTAAGTCGTGCCTTTGGTCCGGTCAGCACCGGGGCTAGACGTGCTCGGGTTCGTGTCCGGTCACCGAAAGGCTCATGGTGATGGTTCCCAGAGGTATAAAACAGGGCCACCTATCACAGCTGTCTTTATGCTGGTAATGTATTTTTTTTTTTTGGAGAACCGATAATAAATGGATACTAGAGGGGATGAGAGACATTACAGAGTTTTACTGTGCATTTGGGAGCAATCCCCAAACTCTTCCATGTTAGAAATAGTTATCGTGTTGGAATACTAAACAGGCACCTCGGAAACCCATAAAAATTTCAGTACGATGTGTATTTTGTGCTTTTATTGCATTCCTTGTGATTCATATTTGAGCAAGTGCTTTGTTTTTTGGGAGCGCTTTGTACATGCAAAGCTGGTTTCTACAGAGACTTAACAGACAGTACAAGTCTCAGATCGTGTCGAACTGATGTCATTTCATTGGCTTCCATTCAAAAAAATTAAGATTACAATAACGTCGTTTACGAATCAAACTAAATTGAGTAATAAGTATGGCAGTAACTTCATCAGGACCAATAAAATCTGTACAAATGTTATTGAGATGTCTGGTCAGTAAAAAGAAAAGATAAAAGAAAGAAACGCCATTAAAATCTCATAATCGCAGTGCACACAAATGAGGAGGGATATTTGTTACACGCTTGTTAAACTCTGACATTTTGTTCCAGTGTTTAAGGGTCACTAGACTGAACATTAGCTTTCTTATTCGGATGAAAGCTTTTTCTATACCGCGCCGTGCGTTAATGACGCAAACTGCAGCTAATTGTACGTTATGATTGTATTAAAGCCTGCATCATAGATTTTGTTATAGCCTTTCTGAGGTCATTGGCTTGTGATGGATTGCATTGGACGGAGCTAGCTATCTGAAACGTAAATGTGGATTTAGGATCAGACAGGCTTGTGGGCTGTGTAATTCAGTTGCTCGGGTCCGGTTTGCTCTGGCTTGATTTTATAGATTCATTCTGGGGCAACTTCAGATTTCACTTTAATAACATTTATTTTAGCATGTTTTAAATGATTTTAGTCTTGGTTGTGTTTACATGTCTTAGAGCGGCAAGCACTATACTCTTTTAGAAAAAAGGTACAAAAGTTGTCACTAGGATGGCACCTTTAAAGAGGTCTTAATATGTACCATTTTGATACAGATATGTACCTCAATTTCTTACACTCTTAGGCTATTTTGGGGATTTCCGCCAGGATTTGGCCTACCCAATTTCAAAAGCTCCCATACCCACATGCAGAGGTTTACATACAAAAGTTTGGTATCATTTTACAGGAAACACTTTTAAATTTCATAAAACATTGTTGAAAGTGCTAAACATGGTTGTATGTGTTGTCAATCCTCTAATAAACACAAAAATAATTAGGCGCTTTTTGATGTTTTTTTTCTAAAGTCTGTATTTAAAAGTGTATAACTCTGGCCCTGAGTGGTAACGAAACCTGCAGACAGTTTTGTTTGATTCCAGCAATTGCCAGCTTACAGAGGAAACAGGAATTTTTTCACTATCATAATACATGCAAAAGTTATTTTACTCCAACTGATGGGAGGAATAATACCCTTTTTGTATACAATTTCTGCCTAAAACATTTGAAGTGCTTCCATAACCACATACAGAGGAATAAATGCAATATATTTATATCATTTTAAAGAAAACCCTTTGAAGTTACATAAAAAGCTGCTGTTTGTGACAAAAAGTCTTATTTATGTTGTTTTTCATATGATAAAACTTTTCTTTTTTTATGTTGTAAACTAGGGCTGCACGATTACAGGAAAAATGATGATCACGATTGTTTTGCTCAAACTTTTGGTCACGATTAAAAATATGATCATTCTTTTAATGAAGAACTTTTATTTACTTCAGTATTTTTATTACACTTTACAGCCATGTATAAAATATTATATACATTTTATAGGCCTATATTATAAAATACTTTATTGTTTTGTAATATCCACAGCTCACATTCTCTTAGATCTTTTTAAAACATTTAAAATAATTCCGCAAAATTCCGCATAGATTTTGCAAAAGAAATCCGCAGAAATAACAAAAATAACTGACTGACGACTTGTTTGATCAAATGAGCCTCTCAAATCAACACTTCAATTGCCTACAATATCATCTATATAAAATATAATATTTTCAGCATATAATAATTTTAGTTTAAATGTTAATTGTCAACAAAAAGCGGAGGCTGCTCTGTTGCTCGCAGTCACGACGAGGTGCAGGAAAATAATGAAAAAGAATTAATCAAAACGAAACGAAATAAACATGCAGGTTGCCTTACCTTACACATTCGCTATGCATTTATATGTCTTTTATATAGACTTTGCGCAGTATTTAAGGTTTTAATTCAGTTCTCCATATTCCCCGATGCGCTGAATGTTCTGCTGCTGGCGGAGACGCTTAACACTGATGCAACAAGTGCATTGTGAATGTGCGTAGTGGACTCGTGCGATAGGTTAAATGTCTTTTACAATTTATCAATGTCTCAACGTTTCTTTTAATTAAATTAAAATATAAAAAGGTGAAGAAGCCTAAAAAATCCAGAGGTCTGTGATGTTAAAATTGGTCCGAAACCCGACCCGAGGGGCGTAAAAAGACTGAAATGCAGGGCTCTAATATATATTTATATCAAATTAGAATTAAACTGAAATAAAAACAAAATATTTTTGAATAAAACATGCCTATGATATGCCTTTTATGTGGCAATAATTTTTTTTAAACCCCTTGCTGCTCACTGTGCTTATTGGAAACATATGGCTTACTTACATGATACGCGATCCGTTATTGTTGTTTGTGTCGTGGATGTCGGGGATTTTTTTTATGGTTGCGGCTTGTGTCTTCAGCTTTTGAAACTCTTGATATTTCACGTTTGAACAGAACAGGAGCACAGTTTGCACAAGACTCGTAACTTACCTGATCAACATCACTTTCCTCAAATCCGAAATATCCAAACAATGGAGTAGGCCTATATGACCCTTTTTGGGAATTAAATATACATATTTCTGCACTTTCTTCTTGTTGCTCTGCCATTATGTTTGTTCAAAAATGACTGATGCTAACGTATTTCTACCACAACACAGACTGCGCTTGCAAAGAAACACTCCGTTTACTCTGACTCTGCCCATAACAAACACATTGCTTGATTCTAGACCGTCTGCTTTGTGCTTGGTCTTTGCACATTAATCGCGACGATTGTCATTAATTAATCGTGGGGCACGCATATCGTTATCATGATAAAAATACGATTAATCGTGCAGCCCTGTTGTAAACACTGTCTTTGATAGTGTATAACTCTGGTTCTGTGTGCTCTAGCAGACTGCAGACAGTTCTGGTTGTAAGCAGCAGCAGACAGTAAACACCCCAAAAAAAGAATGAACTCTTTAGCATGTCGCATTTAAAAGTTATTCTCATTTTACTGAAGGGTGTAAAAATACATTTTTCTTATAAAAATACTTTTTTTGTTTTGCACATATAATAAATACCATGGGATTATTTATGCACACAACCAAAGAAAATGCTGTGAATGGACTCATTGTTAGAGTACGGCCTAAGATAAAAGATGGTGTATTATTTGTGGCTATCTGTGCTATCTGAGGCACCTCACGCTCAAGTTTCACATACGTTTACAAAAGACCATTTTTTTACCTCATTATTCATTAGACGATTGTTGGATATGTGATAGAAAATAGAACAAAAATAACGATGTAGCCTTATTCCTGAGAGTGAGAGCTTTCATTTGATATAAGACTTATACTTAAGAAAAATATGAAATATGCGAATATTAAATTATATTAATAAAATTGTGAGGGGGGTGATAGTGTAAATTAAGTGTAAATAACTTTCTTACAGTAAAAAATATAGTGATGCATATCTGCAGAAAGATGAGATTCTAAGCTTTCAAACAGTATCTCATATGTGTTACTGGGTCCATGACAGACCATTAAAAATGAAAGTAATATTTTATATTAAGTCATAATAATTAATTTTGGACCTGGTACAGGGTCCACAGAGATAAATTGGTTAAACCTTGATTATTATTTTGATATTATTTTTAACTGTTTCAACTTTTGTGCTGCTTACACAGTGCACTACCAACTGAGCTACGGGAACAAAGTAAATCATCTAAAACAAGGTTAAAACAACCCACTCAGAGATGTTTAGTGGTGCACATTTTCACCTGTACAGCGAGATGAACTGTAGCTGGAGTAACAGTAGCTCTGAGTTATAAATGATGTGCTTTACTCGTGTGTCCCGGTCCTTCTGTTCGGATTTCTGTACATATCTCCTGATGTGAGGGATCTGGGCCACATTATGCCTCTGGATTTCCACATCCACTTTAAAAGAACGAGACGCGTCTGCCGTACCGAACGGATCCAGACGCCACATTTAAAAGCACGAGAAATACGTTTACAAGGTTTACAGCAATATGAGGAGATGTAGAGGTTCTGCTTCTATCTGTTTTTCTTCTCATTTACCTTCGGCGCACATCGCTGCAGGACCAATGTTACTGTAAAGCATTTTTCTTCGGGTGAAGTCAAATAAAGTTTCACAAAGGATAAATGACCTTCTCAGAGAGCCGCTTGTTGTTGTGTGCATTAGTAAGTAAATCTACACTCTTCTGTTCTGAGGTCAGCCGGGCAGATTTGATTTCTTGTGACGGGTTTGCAGTGCGGGAAAAAATTCAGTGAGGCCGGATATGCAAGGATTTTTGTAGAAGACAAAATGGTCAAAATATGTGGGCTGTGCCCTCTACTAAGATCCTAATATGTACTATTAGGGACAGATATGGATATATTTGGTAATAATATTTATCTTTGAGGGACCAATATGTACTATTATACTTTTGAAAGGATCCTAGCATAATGACAGCTGGGGTGCATATTTTAACCATTTTAACCAAGTATAGATATAAAAATGCATTAAGTTGACAATTATTTACATTTATAAAACATATACTGTAGTTCCTGCTGTGCAGTTTAATGCCATTTTCAAAGCAACAGTAAAAGCACTGATATGTGATCATCTCTCTGCAAACCCAGCTAAAGTCATTTATTTGTGGTTTATAGTTTTCTACGTAAATCGTGAAGATATAACCTTGAAATCTTTTAATATTGACTGGGTAAGGTCATGAAATGATTGTGAAATCAAACGCTGATGCTCCTAAAATCATTATTAGATTATGAGACTTTAGTCTGGATTTCACAGACAAGGTCACATATAACTCTGACATGAACATAAATCGAATCCCAAATTTAAGGAAAGGTGAACGGATATTTTTTTTCTATTAATGATTTAGTTTTGCATACATTCATATATTTGGGGGTTCCCATGAACCCTGAATCTCCAAGCATCTCTGACTTTCTTGTTGTATTGCTAATGCCATTGCTTTTCTTATTCATGAAACACGAGCAGAAAAGATTTCGCATTTTTATTTAGGGGAGAGGGGGGCACAACCTAACGCTCTTTGGTTTTCATAAAAAAAAATTGAGTTTGATGAATTATATTTTTACACAAGCAACACACACATCTCTGCTACAAATGAACATTTGAAGTTTGTTTCTAGTACTTATACCATTCTTGGACAAGTACACCAAACGTGACAGAAGTGCAAACGTTACAACTTACCTCAGTTGTAACGTTAGTTGTAACACTTGCTAAAAATTAAGTTTGCAGGCAAATATTTCAATATTACTACATACTTGAAGTGGATATTGTTTAAATATCTGTCTATCCACACTATTCATCCCTTATCTAACTATAGTTCAATTATAAATTGTAACAAATGTCTAAATATGTGAGAAAAAGCAGCACAATTATGACAAAAAAAACATTTTATATGTGACCCAGTCTGTAAAAAACCATACTAACGTCTCAAAATCAAATTCTAAGATAATGAGCATCAAAGTCTGATTTTAGCCATTCATTTCATTATGATTTCAAACTTTGACATGACCTTATTCAATTGATATTAAAGATATGGACAAAAATACATTTTGACACAATGTTTGATAAGATGTGTAGCCTATTTAAAACAACGGCAAGAATTACGCTAAAGTTAGCGGTTTTTATATCGTTAGTGCTACATTAACATAAACACATTTCACCTTCAAATCTGACATTTACAAAGTATTTGTGAATCTGGAGGATAGTTTTCAGAAATGTCTGTTTACGCGCAAATCACTCACATATTTATGAAGGTTTCATGAATGAGACCCAATATCTGTTACCAGAATTATTTTGTTCATTCAAATAACGTTTAGGAATTTGGTCGACACTGTTATTCAAAGCAATTTACTTATATTATAGTACAGTTGTTTTTTAAATGATTGCTCCACTTTCTTAAGAAAAAATCCTGATAATTTACTCACCCCTATGTCATCCAAGATGTTGTTATCTTTCTTTTTTTAGTCGAGAAGAAATTAATCTTTTTTGAAGAAAACATGGATTTTTCTCAGTAGGGGACCTATCATGAAAATCTGACCTTTTCCATGTTTAAGTGCTATAATTGGGTCCAACCTACAAAATGTGAATAAGATCAACCCAGTAATTAAGTTTTGGTAAATCATTCCCTGCAAGCACGTGAAAAAATAGGTCATTAAAATTTGGCTCCCCTTGTGATGTCAGAAGGGGATAATACCGCCCCTTCATCTGCACTATCCAACTATGGCACTGTCATTTAATGCAGAGATCAGGGGCCTCATTTATAAAACTTTGCGTAGGATTTGCGTCAGAAGTGGCGTACGGATGAAACATAGGACGCGCGTACGCACAGAAATAATCGGATTTATAAAACCGTGGGCACGCACATCCTACGCATTTTTCCCTTAATAAATCACAATCAATTCTAAATGTAGCGCAGCTTTTGCGGCTTCATGACACGCCCATAGTTGTCCATAAATAGTCCGTGAAACGCCCACAAGTTAATATGCATTGATTGCGAATTCATGGAAAACACAGAGAGGAAATCAAAAAAACGTAACTTCACTCAATGTGAAGTAGAAGTTATCGTTGGCGAGGTGGAAAAGAGGAGAAAATTTTTGTTTGGAGGACACAGTGTGGGCATTACTAATGCCAAAAAAGGCACTTGAGTGGCAAACGGTGGCAGACTCCGTAAATGCTGTAGCCTCACAACCTCGGACCATGGCCGAAATAAAGAAATGGTCGGACATCAAAGTCGAGGCACAAAAACGTCTAGCACTCCATCGCCAGAGTGTGTCTGCCACGGGTGGGGGAAAGGGGACATTGTTCAGCGCAAATGTAATTTCTTGTTGCTTTCTGAATGGTTTAGACATACACCATACATTGTTTTATCAAAAATAAAAGACACTAAAGGCATATGCATGAATACCATAATTCCATAGATTATGAAGATATGGTTTACTATGAAAACAACTTTCCCCAGTGGACAATTAATACATCTATTTATTTATTTATCTATTTATCTATATATCTCCTTAATTATCTATCTATCTGTCTATGTAATTGCATCTATATCTGCTCCGCCAGATGGACACATTGACGAGAATATCAGTTTTGTACATTATTTCGTCCTGTGAACTATATTCTTTATGAGGATGAATTGCACAACATGCCAATATTCTTGCAGAACATATTTCACTTTTCTTTTAGCAAATATGTGTTCATTTGAATTTCTGTTGTAATTTTCGATTTCTTTATTTTTTTGTTTCACTGCTGATCGATCAAACGGGTTTTCGTGTAGGCTGTTAATTGTAAGACTTGCTTTGAGAAGTCTTCATGTTATTTATGAGATGCATTGTTGTCACTTTCACTTGTTTCTTCCATCTGCCGACAGTGTCGCCATTTCTCATTTCACTCGTTTTTGTGCGTACGCCTGGGTCAGAGCTTGCGTGACGGACAGCACATTTTCCCGTCTAGTTTGCTTTTTATAAATAACAACTATTGCGTAGAGAGTTGCGTACGCCGCCTTTTGTGCGTATGCAACGTTTATAAATGAGGCTCCAGCTCATTTGCATGTTAAAGGACGCACTAAAACCCCACATTTTTGCTCACGTACAAAGTGACCATTTTAATATGTTATAATAAATTATCTATATGGTATTTTGAGCTAAAACTTTACATATACTCTGGCGACAGCAAATATTTATTTTGACAAAAAGTCTTGTGAAATGTCCCCTTTAATAGACTTTATTGGACCCCAACAATTACAGTTTAAATGAAGTTCAAAAATGCAGTTTTAAAGGGCTCTAAATGATCCCAAACAAGGCATAAGGGTGTTATCTAGCAAAACTATTGTCATTTTTGGCAAGAAAAATTAAAATATGCAGTTTTTAACCACAACTTATCGTCTTGCACCAGCCGTGTGACGCGCTAGCACGATCTCATGTTATTGCATAAGCACGTGGAAAGGTCACATTTGTGGACCATTTCAGACAATAAATTAACACAAAGACTTTAACTAGTATCATTTCACATATAACAACATCTGAACGCTCCTCTTTCACCACATTTGTAAACACTGGAGTGATAGTTTTTGCATACGTCATGCGTGACCTTTTAATGTGATGATGCATTTACGCGAGGTCGCCCTGGCGCATCACACGGCTAGTGCAAGACGGTTTAAAAGTACAAATTTTTTATTTTTCTTGTTGACGTGGGTTAAATCCTGTAGTGCTTTATTTCTTTGCAACACGCACACACATAAACACTTACACAGTCCCTGTGCTGCAGTTGTCTTAAATAAAAACATCCAGTGTCATCGCTTTTAAAAACAAACAAAGATGAAAGGCTTTGCTTTAAAGATATTCCCAGCAGAATGCACACTGAGCAAACAAAACGCAGGGAAAGTGATGAAGGTGTAAACTTCCACTCCACCTGCAAGATGCTTCTGTTTGTAGGACAACTACTTAGCATAATAGAAAAACATAACCCAGGGAGAAAACAAAGTCTGTTTATCTGTTCAAAGAAAAAAGGGCTTTACGAGCAAAGATGAGCAAATGGTTTTTGCGTTTAGGATTTTCGGTCCGCGCAGATGAGTCCTGCAGAGAAAAAAGAGCCATATTTGTTTGGGCCCTTAGTTGTGTCAATGTTTAAGCCTATTTACAGCTTATAATCGGCTTATAGCTTCATCCATCTCCCCCTACTTCTCGCTTTCTCCTTTCCTCTCCCTCTTTCTATCCCATTTCTTCTCCCTCCCTTTCTCTTTTTCTTGTTCTGAGTGAACAAAGAATTCAAAAGAGCAAAATGTTTTGAACATTTATTAAAGCGCTTGAAACAGTAAAACGGCACTGCAGCGGTCTTGTGTCTTGCTTACTGTATATATATTTTCACCGTTTATACAGTTCACATGCATTTAATGCAGCTTATACATCCAAATACTACTCATATGTATTCAATAACTACTCTCCAGGAATCACATGCAGCAATAGATTTATATTATATAGTGTATGACATTAATCTTACAAGAGCTTCTCGGGAGGGCATAGGTTTTGGGCAGGTCAACACATAGGAAGTCAAGTGAATTTTGTGATTTGCTTCCCAGTTCCAAAGCGATTTTAAAGGTCCCACTATAATAAAAATGATAAGTCCTCCGGAGGTCGCATTCGAAGGTTGCATACGTCAGGAGGCTGTCTTGTTTTAGATAGTCCTTTCACAAGAATTTGGGGGATGCATGAGATGTATCCTTCGCTGCTGCAAATAACCCACAATTCCTTGCGTCACTGCGAACAACATCATTTCTCAACGTCATTCAATTTTAATGACCTTACACACATAAATAATGCATCTTTTTTATATCAAGTAATATAACATTATTAGAAACTGTTTAGACTTTTAATGAAGTTACACTTAAAGTTTGTCTTTAAAAAATAATGAACAACAAATTATAAATTATATTAAATTATAGTAATAACATATGTCATTTGTAGCACTTTTACAGATAGTTGGATCAACTATAATACTAAAATAGTAGTAAATATAATACAGTATAGTGAATTTATGTATAACTAATTATATAATACACACAGCGCCGCAGCTCCCACCACGTGCATCACGTGCTGTGCGTAGGGCACCAAGTGCTGAGCGGGCACCAAAAATAGCCTAATGAAAATAAATATAATGCCAATATTATTTCATTAGTCTATAGAAATATTATTAGGCACTTTTTAGCCATGTAAATGTGACAAAAAGGGGGAACGAGCTAATTTCAATGGCTCTAGTCTAGAAAATATGCATTTTATACATATAAAATGTTATGTTGAATGATATAAAGCAAACATTACTGTTGAATTCTGTGCATTATTGCACCTATTATGCTTTTATATTAGATTAGATTTTTTTATGTTTTAGCTGTTCTAGCCTACTGTGTTTACAAAGTAAGTAAAGTTGTGACTTTTAGTCTTCTTAATCTTTGTTTTATTTAAGAAGCTTGGCTATTCTTGTTTGTACTTATTGATGATTACTTCATGTAATTTATTCAAAGTGACATTGAATTTGGGAAAAACTTGTCTGGGTTATTCTATTTACTAAAAAAAATTTGCACTTTCAAATGTGTAGTGTGTGTTGGCTATTTAACGTTTACAAAGTCAGCAAAGCTGTGAAGATTTTACTTTCTCTTTTCACTGTCCATAAGTTTTATACTGCGATGCTGCTTTGTCTTATTGGTATTGAGTTATAGGTTTAGTAAAAAAGTTTAACCGGCAAAAACAACGTTTTTTTCTCAGGGTCCGGGTGGGGGGCATCATAAAGGAATTATGCTTAGGGCACCAAAACCAAAATGGCTAGCAGCGGCACTGAATACACATATGATTATTGTCTCATTACCCTACACCTCAAATCTCTGGTAAAAATAGGTACGCTTTATTCTTCTTAATATCTCTGTAATCTCTAACAAATGTACGCCTGCAGCTCAAACATTGCACATAAATGCACAATTAAAACAACATATAAACACATTTAATTTTTAAATTACTCCAAATTATTTCCCTTTATTTAACTGTGAGAGCGCCACAACGCTGTTAACGTTTTTTGTCCATATGTCCTACGAAGGACGTCTTGTTTAATTATAGGCTGGGGATTCTACGTATACTGCATCCTTAAGAGCATGCAACCTTCGGAGGACGAAAAGGATGAAGCCTGCTGAAACGAGACACCGCTTATAGACGGTTTCATCAGACAAACGGGCGTTGTCGCGGTTATGCATGTGGACGGTACTTAACTTCCATTTAACGCTATGGCTAGTAGCTAAACTAAACTCTGGAACAAATACCTCGTCGAAAACAACAAATGTTTTGGTTTCCTAAAGACGAGGGAAGATGGCGATCATGAATCACCGCTATGTGAAGAGAGGTTTGGCAGCCGATCTGTAGTTGAGATTGTATACATTATATAGTACACATTTTATACAGTAAAATGTGGAAGTTTACCGTAAGTTAAAAGCTGTTTTTTGTTACTTCTAAAACCGTCTATATCATTTTCAGCACCATGGTCAGCGCCTGGTCCATGCAGGCATTAACACAGACGCCTATTTTGTGTTCAGGACCCTGGACAGCTCCTATAAAGCTGCTGTGTGTGCCCAGAGCAGCTGATGTCTTTCAAAGGGTTAGGGGTTGACCAGATGGTTGTACAGATGTTTTCAGGGTCATTTTTCAGTGACCTTCTCTGTTCAGTTATTGTCTTTCACCAATAACATGTTTCTTCTGGAGACTGAAGAGAGTTCTCTGTTGTATTTTTGTATGGAGCAAAGTATGCACTTTGTCTTTGATGTTTCTTCTGAAATGTTTCTGGAGCACAGTTGGTAGAGCATTACGTGAATTTATTCCCTGGGAACACACGCTGATAAAATATATGGTTTAAATACAATGCCAAAATATTTTTTTTTTGCAGACTATGAGATTCTTATATATAAAATAAAAGTTTTAAAGACACTGTGTTTGACACATTTGTCAATAACATAATTAATTTCTTCCAGTGTAAAACTTTATTTAATCTGATCCAAAAAACAACTTGCTCGTATGAGAAGTTCTTTCTTATTTGCGTGATACAGCCTCTTCTTCATCGCCTAACATAACGCATGAAATATCAAATCAAATGCTGAAATAGCTCAGAGGTTTAGCTCACCCGTGTCTCAGATCTCTTGGCTAAAAACACTCTGGTTGTAAGTGTGTCACAGGGAAGCGGGAGCCACAATCCCGTGTGGTATTGGAACAGGGCCGTGTGCTTGGGAAGCGGCAGAGATGAAAGACACAGGTGAAGAGAAGCTGATGAGAATATGGGGGGAGGAATCAGTAGCTAATTAACTTTTTGCTGCAATGAATCCTTTGAACTGTCATTGATGTCTAGACGCTTATGTAACCTTTATACTGCTACAGAAATGCCACGACAGATCGCTTTACTTTAACAAACCACACAAACTGGGGCGGACAACTGTACTGTATGTGTCTCTGGTGATAGCGTAATGTTGGATGATGCACTTGTGAGGCTTTTATTAGTGTGGCTTGAATCAGTAAGGTTAAGGTTATTTAACAATTCAGCTTTGTACTGAATCATCACTTGAAAATGGACTAATGGAGAAGGAATGGAAAGAAAGACGGAAAGAAAGAGAGGGTGGATGAAAACAATGAAAGTCGAAAAATGGAAAGAAAAAATAAAGAAAGAGAATAAATGGATGGATGGATTTATGGATGTATATACAGACAAATGGGTGAATAAATTAATGCTGAAATAAATAAAGGAAAAAAATGAATGAATGAATAAATGAATGAATAAATGAGCAAGAAAAAGAGAAACAACAAAAAAGAAAGAAAGTGGATGGATGAGAAAGACAAAGGCAAAGAAAGAGAAAAATAAAAGACAGAATGTATGGATGGATTTATGGATGGAAAGATGAATGAATGAGTAACTATTAAATAGAAAGAAAGAAAGAAAGAAAGAAAGAGAATGAATGAATGAGTAAGCGAGAAAGAAAGAAAGAAATAATACGAAAAAATAGGATGAATGGATGAGAAAAAAAGAAACAAAGAAAGAGAAAATTGAAAGAAAAAATAAAGAGGGTGGATGGATGAATGGATGGATGGATGAGAAACAATAAAATAGAAAGAAAGAAAGAAAGAAAGAAAGAAAGAAAGAAAGAAAGAAAGAAAGAAAGGGAAAAAAAGAAAATTAATTAATAAATGAATAAATGAGCAAGACAGAGAGAAACAACAAGAAAAAAGAGGATGATGGACAAGAAAGACGGAAACAAAAAATAGAAAGGAAAAATAAAGAAACTGAATAAATGGATGAAAAGATGGATGGGTGAATAAATGAGAAACAATAAAATAGAAAGAAAGAGAGATTGAATGAATGAAATGAGCGAGCGAGAAAGAGAAAAATAAGAAAACGGAAAGAAACGGAGAGAATAAGAAAACGGAAAGAAAAGAGAAAAATAGAAAGGAAAAAATAAAGAATGTATTTGTGGATGAATAAATTAATAAATGAGATACAAAAAATACTGAAAATGCTCTAATAAATAATAAAAAAGAGAATGAATGAATGAGCAAGAAAAAGAGAAACAACAAGGAAAAAAGAAAGAAAGTGGATGGATGAGAAAGACAGAAGCAATAAAAGAGAAAAATAGAAAGAAAAATAATAAAAAACAGAATTGATGGATGGATAGATTAATGAATAATGAATGAATGAGTAACTATAAAATAAAAAGAAAGAGAATGAATGAGCGAGCGAGCAAGAAAGAGAGAAATAATAAGAAATAAGAAGATGAATGGATGAGATAAACAGAAACAAAGAAAGAGAAAAATAGAAAGGAAAAAATTAAGAAACTGGATAGATGGATGGATGAATGAATGAATGAGAAACAAAAAGAAAGAAAGAAAGAAAGAAAGAAAGAAAGAAAGAAAGAAAGAAAGAAAGAAAGAAAGAAAGAAAGAAAGAAAGAAAGAAAGAAAGAAAGAAAGAAATTAAGAAAGATAATTATTTAATAAATGAATGAATGAATAAATGAATGAGACAGAGAGAAACAACAAGAAAAAAAGAGGATGGATGGATAAAAAAGACAGAAACAAATAAAGAGAAAAGAACCGAAAGAATGGATTTATGGATGGATGAATGAAGGTAAAAAATTAATGAATGAATGAATGAGAAATAATAAAATTAAAGAAAAGAAAGAAAGGAAAACAAAAAAGAAATAAAGAGGATGGATGGATAGATAAGAAAGGCAGATATAAAGAAAGGATGGGTGAATGAGTGAGAAACAATAAAATAGAAGGAATAAGGGAAAGGAAGAGAATGAATAAGTGAATGAATGAATGAGCGAGACAGGGAGACAACAAGAAAAAACGAGGATGGATGGATAAGAAAGACAGAAACAAATAAAAAGGGAAATAGAAAGAAAAAAATTAAGAAACCGAATGAATGGATGAATGAATGAATGAATGAATGAGAAACAATAAAATAAAAGAGAAAGAAAGAGAAAAATAACAAGAAAAAGAAATAAAGAGGATGGATGGATGGATGGATGAGAAAGGCAGATATAATGAAAGAGAAAAACAGAATGAATGAATAGATGGATGAATAGATGGATGGATGAATGAGTAACAATAAAATACCAAGAAAGAAAGAAAATGAATGAATGATCGAGAAAGAGAAAAACAAAAAGAAAAAAATAGAACTGGTAGAAAGATGGAAAGAACATTTGAAAGTAAGAAAACGAGTGAATGAATGAACGAATGAGTGAGAGAGACCAAATTTTTTTTTTTAAAGAAAGATAAAAAATTGAACGAATGAGAGAAACAAAAACAAAGGGAGAAGTCAAACGAACAGGAATGAAACAGATTGTGCATAGGAAGACGAGCAGAAATAAAACATTTGATAGTGTAAGCTACAGTAACTTAAAGTACAGTAAAGTGATAAAGCTTACAATAAGACTTAGGTCATCATGGGTTAGAGTGTCAGGTGACACCTGGATTAATAAAACCCCAAATTCATTACAAAGTCACTTTTGATGAGATCATCTGCCAAATGCATACATGGAAATGTGAGGTTTAGTCAGTGCAGATGAAGTGACTTGAATACGTTTACTGTACCACGTCAAATGTTTCTCAAACTGACAGCTGCAGCACAGCATGTTTCGTCTGTACATCGCCCCACATCTGTGTTCACTTTTCTAAATTTTCACATGTTTAATCAGCGCATGCCCCACGGTTTCGCCTAAATATAGGTCACTGCACAGAACACACACACGCACTGATTTGAAGTAGCTTATTACTCATACTTGGCAAGTACAGCATCACGACAGTATAGGTGATTTGTGTACGCTCAGGAAAAATCGAGGCACTTTAGCTGCATTATTGATGAAAATGAGTCCCTGCTGGTGTGTTCCAGTGATAAAGCTTCTGAATTAGAGGAAACAGATACACGAGAATACTTCACCGGCGCAGCGGGAACTTCCAGAAGAGAAAAACTGGGAATCGGAGAGGAGATGAAATGAAGTGGAAGAAGTGAGAGTAGTAGATGATGTACAGAATTCCACTGAGGTTTATCGACGACATTCGTAGATCACGGATCCAGGGAAACCATGACCGCCTGCCGTGATACATCACAGCAAATCTAATACAAACTCAAATAACAGCTGCCCACCTTCAATTAGCATGTCACGCTGCAGGGAACTCTGGGAAAAAATTGACATTTTTTTAAATGATGAATTTTATTCTTAGGGTATGGTTGTTTTTTAGACATTACAGTATACTTGGTTTTCGTCTGTCTTTCGTTGTACATTAAAATGTGGCTGTTGTTAAAGGTCACGTTCTTTCTGATCCCATTTTTAAACTTTAGTTAGTGTGTGGATTGTTGCTATAATAGCAAAAATAATACCTGTAAAATGATAAAGCTCAAAGTTCACTGCCAGGCGATATATTTTCTTTAACAGAATTCCTCTTTCAAAGCCTACAGCGAACGGCCGGTTTGGACTACAGCCCTTTATTTCCTGCTTTAATGACGTCAGTAAAACGTTTTTTTTTTTTTATTTTGGCTAAACTCCGCCCACAGGAATATGTCAGTCGCCAGCTTTGGCTCAAACGGCTCTGCTAAACTAAGCTGCTATCGAATCACAAAACACTAAACAAACTACAAAATCAAAACTCGTTACATATTTCTGAAGGAGGGACTTCGAACAAGGAAGACATCGGGCCGTTTTTAGGAAAGTGAAAACAGCGCTATACAGTGCTACAAGGTCAATTGTGTGAAAAATACCAAATTTTTAACACGTGAAACATGAACACATGTTATATTGTGCACTGCAAACACACTTAAAGCTTCAGAAACACAGGAAGAACGGGACCTTTAATATGGTTCATAGTCCTGACTGATTTCACATTTTTTTGAAAATTGCGCTCCTCCTCCCAAAGAGGATTAAAGGATTATTTAATTTTCATTTAAAAAAATCCAGATATTTACTCACTCCCATGTTGAAAATATATATATATATATATATTTTAGGAAAACATTACTTTAGTGGACTTCAACAGTTTACAGTTTTAATGCAGCTTTAAAGGGCGCTAAATAATCCCAACCGAGGCATAAGGGTCTGATCTAGCGTATCCATTTAGGGATGCTTAACGATTAATCGCGATTAATCGATAGCAGAATAAAAGTTTTTGTTTACATCGTATAAGTGTGTGAACTGTGTATAATAATTATGTATATATAAATATGCACACATGCATGTATAGATGGTTTCATCGGACGCACGTGATACACCTCTGGATCCGAACCTTACTTCCGGTTTCGTTTTTTTAATGGTCTGACTAGTTACTAAACTGATCTCTTGAACGAATGCCTCGTCGAAAATAACAAATGTTTTGGTTTCCTAGGTAATCTATGTGTTGTTTTGTTTGCTTGTTATATAAATAAACTATGTTTAAAGAATTTGTTGTTATTTATTATTAGCGGAGTTTACCGGAAGTTACGTGCGGACCGCGACAGCGGCTTGTTTATGTTGTTACCGCTGAAACGGTCTATATTTATAAGAAAAAAATATATTTATATATTAGGTATTAATATTTATATATAATATAAATTATAAATAAATATACAAATGTATATACACATGTAAACATTTCTTAAATATATACATGCATGTGTGTGCATTTATTTATACAAAGGTATTATATACAGTTCACATATATATATGATGTAAACAAAAACTTTTATTCTGCTATCGATTAATCGTGATTAATCGTTAAGCATCCCTAGTATCCATTGTCATTTTTGCCAAAAAAAGTACTTTTAAACCACAACTTCTCATCTTGCACTAGCCATGTGATGCGCCAGCGCGACCTTACGTATTACGTAATCACGTCGAAAGGTCACACGTTACATAGGTGAAACGCACATTTGCGAATGATTTTAAACAATAAACTGAGACAAAGACGCAATTACAAATACGCAAGGTTACAAGGCTAGTGCAGTATGAGAAATTGTGGTTAACTCTTTCACCGCCAGCGTTTTTAAAAAAAGTTGCCAGCCAGCGCCAGCGTTTTTCATGATTTTCACCAAAGTTTAATGCCTTCCAGAAAATGTTCTTCTTTAAATATATAAACATACAATATACCAAATGAAAGAACAGACCCTCTGCTTTCAAACAAAAAAAAACGTTTCATCCTACCTTTAGTGGTTCTTTTGTAATCAGCTTTTGAATATGGGTAGGTTTTTGCAAAAACACCATATTTTGAGCAAAAAGCAGAAATAATTCCATTTTTATGACGGACTTTTCATAGAGATCCCATTCAGAGCGATCTTTAAAACAGACACGGACATGCAGCAGCTTGGCATAGGGCAATACTTCCGGTTTTAAAAAGTTGCGGAAGGGCGCCACCTGGTGGATAATAGCGGTATTGCGGAAAGACGGAATATCTCGTCATTGGCGGGGAAGCGTTTTCTCTTAATTGACGAGAAATCTCGTCAATGGCGGGGAAAGAGTTAAAAAGTACTTTTTTTGTTGAAAATGACTATTGTTTTGCTAGATAAGACCCTTATGCCTCGGTTGGGATCGTTTAGAGTCATTTGAAGCTACATTGAAACTGTAAACCATGAGGTAAAGTAAAGTAAAGTACCGTCCAATTTTATTTTTTCAATGTTTCAAACCGAGATGGCGCCAGAGAGGCAAAAGTATGAAACAGCAACAGTGCAGTAGGAAATTTAAACATCCTTTTTTATAATTTACTCACCCACATCCAAGAAGATGTTTTCTTTGTTCTGTCGAGAAAAAATTACGTTTTTTGAGGAAATCATTTCAGGAGTGGACTTAAAGGGACACTCCACTTTTAAAAAAAAATATGCTCATTTTCCAGCTCCCCTAGTGTTAAACATTTGATTTTACAGTTTTGGAATTAATTCAGCTGATCTCTGGATCTGGCGCTAGCACTTTTAGCATAGCTTAGCACAATCCATTGAATCAGATTAGACCATTAGCATCATGCTAAAAAATAACCAAAGAGTTTTGATATTTTTCCTTTTTAAAACTTGATTCTTCCGTAGTTACATCGTGTACTAAGACCGACGGAAAAATATTACAAAGATTATCGTAATAACCAAGGACTTTGCTGCCGTACAATGGCTGCAGTAGGCGCAATGATATTACGCAGTGCCCGAAAATAGCCCCCTGCCATTGAAAGTTACTAAGGGGACTATTTTCGGCTGCTGCGTAATATCATTGCGCATCCTGCAGCCATGTTACACAGCAAAGTCCTTGATTATTACGCCAGAATGAGAGTATAGTTCATAATCATATCTGCCTAGAAAATCACAACTTTTAATTTTCTGTCGGTCTTGGTACACAATGTAACTACGGAAGAGCCAAGTTTTTAACTTGTTGGTTATTTTTTAGGCGCACTGCCTATGGACTAATCAGATTCCATGGATTTAGCTATGCTAAAAGTGCTAGCGCCAGACCTAGAAGGTCCCTTTAAGTCCACTATATGGAGAATAGTGAAATGTGTTCCTCAAAAAACTATTTTTTTTCTCGACAGAACAAAGAAATACAAATTTATTGGTTTGAGGTGAGAAAATTATCAGATTTTTTTTTTAAAAAGTGGAAGTTTAGATCTCTTCTGCACTGTTATGGTTTCATACTTTTGTCTCTCTGGCGCCATCTCTGTTTGAAACATAAAATTGCAAGGTACTTTACGTGCTTATCTTCACGTTTGTTGAAATATAACACATTTCCTGCAAAATCCGGCCCAATTATTATAATCTAAGTTTAGCGTTGTGAACACTGGTGGTTTATGTACTTGCTCAGTAACTGATTTTTTGTGTATTTTAAAATATAAAAATGATAAATGTTATTAAAGGGATAGTTCATTCTATTCTGTCATCATTTTCTCATCCTCATGTTGTTCTAAACCTTTATGATTTTTTTTCTGATGAACACAAAAGAAGATATTTTGAGAAATGATGGTAAATGCACAGCAGATAGTGACCAGTGACTTCCATAGTAGGAAAAAATAATTGGAAATATTGTGATAAATGATGAGGAAAATATTGTGATAAATGATGGTAAGCACACAGTTGACAGTACCCATTAATTCCATTATATTTTTTTATTCCTACTATGGAAGTCAATGGTTACTATCTGCTGTGTTTACCATCATTTCTCAAAATATCTTCTTTTGTGTTCATTAGAAAAAAGAAATTCATGCAGGTTTAGAACAACATGAGGATGAGTAAATGATGACAGAATTTTCATTTTAAAGTGAACTATCCCTTTAACTAGATTGATTGATGTTAAAAACATTGGATAAAAACGTTGTAACAATGCCTGAATGTAAACGTATCAACAATAATTTTTGCACATAATATTTCTCATGCAATCAGAGTTTCCAAAGCATAGGATCTTTGCCAATGTAAAGCTGTAGCAATAGTAGCCAAATGTGCAATCTGCATCTCAGATTACCACGTCAATCCTGCTTTCCCAGAGTTAACGCCATCCCTGATGGATCTGTTGACGTCAGGAGAGAGATGGGAGCGTACAGTGTGTGTGTGTGAAGTTAACACAGAGCCCAGTGGGACCACTGATTTTCAATTTGCTTTCCATTAGGGATCAGACCACATCAGAGATTTTAGAAACCCTCATTAGTAAGTCCCTCTGCAGTTTTCCCCTCACCACTCAGATTTTCTCCTATTTCTATGATGGTTATCAACAACACGATATATGCGCTATTATCATAATTGCATACAAATGAAGAGAGATGCAATGGAATATTCAATGCACGATTTCCACAAAACAAACCTTGGAATTTCATAAGCTGGTATTTATTGGGGTACCGCCCTGTCCCGTGTGGCCGGCCAATGAAATGTTGCCGCTCATAAGGTAATTTGCATGCAGTTGATGTGAAAAGGTCCTTGGAGAGCTCACTAAGTATGAATCGCTGATACCGTCGTTTATTTGCATGCGGCCCGTCTGCGTCATTTTAACACCGGTTTCACTAAAGGAATTATGCATATCAGGCAATGGCCCAAAAATGCAATTTTCACAGCTCACTTTCCAATTTTGCTGGCCTGTTCTCATGATGTAGCAGGCCACTACACCATCATCAGTTCTGTATAGCATTAGCTTCAACTGCTATCCAGACACCTGATTTGACCCTGTTAAGTACTGAATTATAAAATTATGACACACAACGTTATCTTACAACAAGGTTATTTAGACTGAAAATTGGGCTGCAAGATATATCAAAATTACAGAATTATAGCAATGGTGTAGAAAGTTTATTAAAGGGCACCTATTATGCCCAATTTTAAAAGATGGAATGTAACTGTCAGGTGTACCTAGAATGTGTCTGTGAAGCTTCAGCTCAGAATACCCCACAGATAATTTGTTAAAGCATGTCCAAAACGTGCTGTTTTCGTGTCTGTACCTTTAAATGCAAATGAGCTACTGCTCCTAACTCCCTTACCAATAGACAATAATCATTTTTTGGTCAAAAATAGATCTGATGAATACAGTCTGACACAGTAGTATCTTTAGCCGCATTAGCGCTACAACGTGCTAACAAACATATTTAAAAAAGCTTTTAGATAAATTTACCAGTCATTCAGTGGCTGTGGGTGGGGCTTAACCAGTATGATGTCACATTAACAAGACAATCACAACAGCATGTCTAATGAGACTGCTTTGGTTTTATGGGATACATTTTTTTTTTCATTGTAGGGTGGTTGTGTTCACACACTGCCAACACATTTATGCCCAAACAGAATTTTGCTTAATATGTGACCTTTAATGTTATGAATAGTCAAAGTTTTAGGTATTTGCAGAGATTGGCAAGCCAAAGAGAGACTGATGCTGTCTTTTCCCAGAAAGTATCTGAAAATTTTGTTTTATATATTTTTTCAATATATCAAGAGTTTGGTTCCAAAATGCAATAAATCAATTTTGACTAATTTGGGTAAAAACGTGTTTTCTATACCAAGAAAATTGTATTTTTACAAACTTTCACATAGCATCTTTAGGTTATAATAACATAAAAATATTAAATTTATAATTTGATTAATTGATTTTCAAAATTTATAAAAATGTATATTCTCTTTGCAAAATGCAATAAATCCATGACAAGTTTTTTTCTATTGAATCAATATAAAGTATAAATGAGCATTCATCTTTGCCATGATATATTTATTTAGTTGACTAATAGTATACACCGATAAAAAAAATAAACATTAATGGCATTAATCAAAACACTACTTTGTGATATAAAGAACACTTTCATTGCTGCTGTCCTCCTTGGGATGTCGTCGCTGAACTTTTTTGACAGCGATCAGCTGTAAAATGTTTTGGTCCTGCTCGATATTCGTTGACTTTGAGTAAAATAATGTAAAGTTTTTCATAAGAACCACTGTGGTCAATGTGTTAGCATGACAGAAACTTGATGCTGTCGTGTGAGAACAAGCAACAGCCGGCATTTTTCCTTCACCTGAGTGCCTCTTGTGTAAATTATTTGATTTTGATCTTCCCAGCCAAATAAAACCACCAAAGGTTTATCAATGCCATCAAAACTATTATTTTGTTTTTGTTTGTTTGCTGATCAGGAAGTACAAAGTAGATGAGGAAAACTAGGATTCTGTGTGTATTCAAAGTGGCGTCATTATTATTTACAATGCATGGAATGGTGCGCTGTGATTGGTTGAGTGGATTTATTCTGCAGAGAAGGACTGGCGTTCTGGCTCAATCTATCGTTAACCAAACTCTTCATATGTTAGAATTTTAAGTGTTTTTAAAGCATTATCGTACCGCATAGTGTATATCAAAATTTTTGTATTTTTGTGCAGCTCTAACTGAAAAGATTTGTAATCATAATTGATTTTTAATATATCAGCTGGACAAGTTAATCGCCAGATTTGAATTCATTAATAAGTAGCAGGTTTATCCATTTTTTTCTGTTCAAAGAATTAATCTCCTAACATCTAGAGCGATATCATGTATGGCATCAGTACATGCGGGTGAGGGAAAGCAGTGTGGTTTGGCCCTGCACGACAGATGGCAGACGTGTTTAACACTCTCAATAAACCGATCGAGAACCTTTGCCATGTAACCACAGCTTGCATTACTCTGTTAAGCCCTTAGAAAGAGCCGCCTGTGTGTCTGTCCTGCTGAGCAGGGCGAATTTTTCACGGTCACAGAATGCATTCATATTATTTTGGATATAATTAGCTAACATTTGTTCTGCTTTGATGCTTGTATGGTTCAGACCAAAGAAATCGAGCGAGTCTCTATCAAGGGACGGGATGTGTGTGTGTGTGTGTGTTTCAGTGTGTTTTCATTTCTTTCTTTTATTCTTTTAATATGCACAAGCTCTCGCAGTGCTGTAAGAATCCCTGAGGTCGAGACCTTGCAAGCACATCTCTTGTAATAGACGCAGCCGACTGTTTGGTTCTTTTCACACACGTATCACTTACAAGCGTCGCCAAGACAACAGAACGCACATGCACATCACATATATAATTTGCTGCAGCCTACAGGCATCCCGTCACCATGGAAACCACTGAAGCGAGCAGTGCAATTGGCTTACCGTTCTAATTTTGTTACAAAAGACAGATGAAGGTTTGACTCTGAAAATCAGCCATGAGTTGAAGTGATGAGATTTTGTGTGTTAGACTTGGGTTTTGTTAGGAATGGAAGACCAGTGTACTGCATAGTATACAGTATATACTTCATCTATCTGTCTGTCTGTCTATCTATCTGTCTACTGTAACTGTCTCTTCTGTCTGTCTGTCTGTCTATCTATCATTTGTTTACCGTGTCTGTCCGTCTGTCTGTCCGTCCGTTTTGTCTGTCCATATGCCTGTCTGTCTGTCTGTCTGTCTGTCTATCATTTGTTTATAGTATATGTCTGTCTGTCTGTCTGTCTAACATTACTCTGTCTGTCTGTCTGTCTGTCTGTCTGTCTGTCTGTCTGTCTGTCTGTCTGTCTGTCTGTCTGTCTGTCTTTCTATCTACAGTGGAAAAAAATAAGTATTTGACACATCAGCATTTTTATTAAGGGGATTTCTAAGTGGGCTATTGACACAAAATTTCCACCAGATGTAGCCTTCAAGCCAAATATTGAATTCATACAAAGAAATCAGAACATTTAAGTATACAAGTTGAGTCATAATAAATAAAGTGAAATGACACAGGGAGTAAGTATTGAACACACTTTATTTAATACCTTGTAGAAAAGCCTTTGTTGGTGATGGAGAGACCAGTCTTCTGCATTGCTCAGAAGGCCCATGATTCTGGCCCATACTTTCACACAAATGGTCTTAAAATCATCAAGGTTTTCACTGCCATTTCGTTGCTTGGCAGCCGGCCTCGTCTCGCATGAGGTTAAAAAGCCCAGGTGTGTGTTTGGCATCGAGCATTGTTGTGATCTAGTTTAACTTCTGCGCGCTCGCTTTATTTTTTTTCTCCGGCTGTATGTGTTTTGCGCAGGCGGTGCACACACATGCATGACCTTGCATTCTCGACCATCGCAAAGTTTTAACTATTTAATTATTATCGACAATTAATCGAAGATCGATTGTTAACATCCCTACAGAGAATCAACTCATCAGTTTGACAACAATTAGTTATTATGCAAACTGTAGATAATTGTACTTACTCTTTGCACACATGTGCCAACACACTTGCAATTTGCTTACATCAATAAAAAAATTCCAATATGATGTGAACAAGAAATTAAATGTTCAGAGATTTGGACTTTTTTGAGCAATTGAGAAAAACTGTGAAATACTGTTCACCCAGTAATTAATTTGCGCATTCAAACAAATACTATCCTACTAAAAGAAAAAAAATACTCAATCCCACCAAGTAAACAAGACCTGGGTTAGGAGAAGATTTTTCTCTCTATCTCTCTCTCCCTCTTTGTCTCTACCACGTCCTGTTTCTATGTTTTTATGAGAGCTGAAATTGTATTAGCGGTTGAAATGAAAGTGATAGTCAGAGACACGGTAATTATACATAATAATTCTTCCCAGCAGGCTCTGGGCTGCCCATGCCACTTTGAAAAGACACACGACAGGATGTGTAGAGAGAGATTCATCGAAAATTATAGAAAATGGTTTTAATTATTTTGCTACAATAGCATCTGTCTGTTGCCTTCACATAAAAGCTCCCCGGGAAGAACCACCTTTCACCTTCTTCTTTTTCTGTAAAAGCCAAAAGCTGAAAGCATTTCTCCATCTGGAGTCGTCAGTCATTCAGAGCTGTTATGTGCGATGCGTATCTTGTCCCATCATGCCGTGCGCTTCCGTGTTTTTCGCGCTGCGGCGAGATATTTTTGAGAGGTGCAAATTAGCGAGAGATGTAAAGATGGAAGTGAGGCTTCTCGATGAATCATTTACAGAACAGTACAAGAAGGATCACTATTTTAGGTTATTTTTATTACACTTGTGACAATATTTACTCACTCTCATAACTCAATAGGTAAAGCATTGCACCATTAACACAAGTTCAATCCCCAGTGAACACACATGCTGATAAAAAAACTAATAGCTTGAATGCACTTTGACATGAATTTTTCTCAGAATGTTCTTTACATTATGTAGGATGTAAAAAAATACTTTTATCACAAAAGAAATGCTTTAGCTGCGTTTTCACAGACTGGGTCAAATGGTAAAAAATGGGATGAAAGTATTTGTAGCAATCTTGTGAAAATTGCACAATGAAAATGGCACAAGGTCCTCAATACATCTTTAAAGTTTTTATTCTTTAACTGTTTTTGTACCACAGAAACAACATTAACCACATTATTATCCCCTGCTTATTTTTAAATGCTAATGAAGCAATACAAGCATAAGGCAAATGTTTCTCATTAGATGCAATGACTTTCTCTAACGAAATGAGAATTCAAACACGCTGGGTCAAATAAAGGGATTTATTTAAACAAGCTTCTGTCATTTTATCGCATGTTAAACATTTACTACGACCCAGGGTCTGCTATACAGACTGAAGCCTGTTAGCCAGGTGTGAGTGTTTCCTCAGATAAATGGACGATGTAAGCCCTCATTGATCTGGCTAGCTTGAAGCGTGAAGGGCAGGGAGACGCCAGGATTTACGTCTGTGAAGGGAGCCATTCAGATGGACAGCCGTGTATGTGTGTCTGTGTGTTGTGGCTGTATGTGTGTGTTTGAAGGAGAATGACAAAGACAGAAAGTTTGAAAGCGAGCCGCATGCAGACGTCAACTTGAGGCTCAAACTTTGATGGATTGACACCGGCAAAGTGCTAAAACTTAAAAAATTGTTAAGACTGAAAACACCAAGGGCCCTATTTTAAGTATAAATGGGCGTGTCCACTTTTGCTAATTTAACGCCGGGAAAATGGTTTGTGCGCCTAGTGCACTGTCTAAAAGGTTGTTCATATTCTCGTAATGAGTAATGTGTGTGTGTTGGGCACCTCATCTCCCATCCCCTTTAAAAGCCAGTTGAGCTCGCGCCATGCCGATATTTAGAGGTGGGATTTGTTAACTGAAAAAACTAAGAGGAGGAAGAAGACCACCAGTTTAAGATTGTTTTTAAAAAAATTGCATTGTTTTAAATGTATTGAAATTGTTTTTTTAACCTTTAAAAGTCGTTTTCTTTCAGTCAGCTTTTAATTGCTGTAAATGTATAGATAGCCTACATGATCAATGTAGTCTCAGAGAATCATTCACAAATATGCAAGAAAAGTTTTGTACTCTAAAAATAATTTATTTGTAACAAACAGGAGATAAAGAATTTACAAACGTGTGGAGAGCCTTCAGCACTCGAACAGCGCTGTGTTTTGAAAAGCATTACTGTATAAAAAAAGTTCCCATCTAACCATATCCACAGGTACAAAGTCATCATATGCAATAAATCCGTGGTGTAAAATAAAAAAAATTTAACAAATAAAGGCAATATTTGCATTTGTTTAAAGCAAAACATTTATTTACTTAGTTACAGGTGAAGTAGCTCTTGACGCTTTCTAACGTCTCATAATCGGTCCTCATTTCAAGAGACTTAATAATAATCCTTTACATTTTAATCCTTTAATTTTTATTTTTTAAAATGTTTGTGTGCTGTCAATGTGTGTAATAAGCAAACCAACCCAGTCTCACCCCATGGCGTCAATATTTGACGACACTTGACCATGCGTCAATATGTTGACGCGGAGGGTATACCTTTCGCGTCACTTTTTGACGAACTGGGGACTTCAATACTATCAGGTACGCGAAATTCTCTTTCCTATTTTCTTACCATTTTCTACCATTTTCGCGTCGGTTTAGGGTTAGATTTACATAATGACATCCCTACCCAAACCTATCCCTAACCCCAATGTCAGTTGACAACTGTTTAATTTCGCGTACCTAATAGTATTGAAGTCCCCAGTTCGTCAAAAAGTGACGCGAAAGGTATACCCTCCGCGTCAACATATTGACGCATGGTCAAGTGTCGTCAAATATTGACGCCATGGGTGTGAGACTGTGTTCAGCAAACACCTGTTGTCACGTTTATAGACGCATATTACTAACGCACTCTTTAAACAACATTAAATAAAAACAATTGAGTAAGTTCAACTAAATACATATACTGTATCTAAATTTGGATTGTTTAATTGCATTCAACCACTTATTTTAAAAAATGTGTGAAAATTCAATAAATATTTTCTTCAATGTAGATAAATAAATTATGACATTAAGACAGCAAATTGTTTACAAACTTAAATAACTGGCTACACAGTATACTTTTACATTTTTACTTGGTCTTCTTTTTCTTAAAATTTTCTGGGGACCCCTGGGTTTCGTCCTGCTGGCTTTAGTCATGATGTCATTTGAATGTTTTGACAGCAGGCTCTGTTAAATGAGCAGTTCAAATCCTCTATTTTTGAGATTCACTTGAGTACTGTAATTGGAAAGAAATGTTTGAAATGGAACCAATTAAACATCTGCTTTCAGCATCCATCCTCCTTTTTCTTCTTAGCACATCAGAAAAAAGAGCTAAAGATGAAATGTGTTGCAGGCAAATTCATATTTGAACTGAATCTCATAAGAAACCAATGAGTGCTTTGATGGCCATTAAGAGTTACGATTGTTTGAAGCTTGTGTGTGTGTGTGTGTGTGTGTGTGCGTATATAATAAACTGTGCCTTGGGAACTGATTTGCTCCCAGGAAAAAATCTTTGAATTTTTTCCATTTTCCCAGGGGTTGACGTTGGCGCCACAACCTCAGTTTTTTAGGGCACGTGCACACCAAAGCTTTTTAACGCAGCTGATAAAACCCTGCAGACGTTGAATGGTAGCTTTTTCAGCCCACTGCCAGATTTGTTTATCAGTTGTTGAACGATGCGCCGGTTGGTTGTTGTTAGGGGTGTAACGATTAACCATGCAAATGTGCGTTTTCTCAATGAATGAATTTGAATGAATTATGGTGAAATACCAGCACATCCGAACGCCAGGGGGCGCTCTCATGCAGAAACTCCCTTTGTGACACAGAAGAAGTAGCATTACAAACGCTATTCCAGGAAATGTCTACAGGAATATTTATATCGCTGTTCTTCTTAGGTATTTTCATGATAATAAAGAATATTTTGAATGATTTTTATTTGACGAGTGTTGCTTTTTTAAATGCACATTATAAACGACTCCGACTCATAATGATTTTAGATTGATAAGGACTTCCTACTGACCAAATGCCGTAGTACATGCACAAGCTGTGCATGAAACAAAGAATCGCAGCCTTGCGATTCAGAATCGATTTCAGACAGGCATTTTTAATGGGACACGCGAATTGAACCACTTCAAATTATTTAAAGTCGACTGTTATGACATCAAAGTCGAGTTGACATAGACTAGTCGTTGATGTCAATCATTCAAAACACAACAGATGGGACTGCTTTGCAACATGCCACAATTTATTAGCAGAACATTAATACAGATTATACAGCTTATGTTGCAACTTAAATTTAAAAAGTAATACAAATCATATGTTGCAACTTAACATTAACAATGCAACAATAACTCCCGTTTTAAAACATTTTTTATTGATGCATGTCGGCATAACAATGCTAAAATTATACAGCTCCTATGTTGCAACTTTAGCAATGCAACAATAAATAAAAAAAGTATTGTGATTAATGCGACTTGTCAACGTCAACCTTAAAGCGTCATGACTTTGCATTTAAGTCGAATTGTCGACTAGTTGACTAGTTGGTTCAACCCCTAATTGGTCCAGCCCCTTCTCAACTGTGATTGGACAGCTGTGTGAGAACTGAGATTGATGAGCTGAGCTTTTCACCCAAAGATGAAAATTTTAACTTTTGGCGCTCAGCCAGCTCGCAGAGAAAAACGCCAAACTTACTGTGCAAAGACATCTAAGATACTAAGATAACTTTGTGTTTTGATTTTTTAAATATAGAAAATAAGCAAGGTGCACTTTCAGTCATCTCTGAAAACATCAATAACGCAGACGTAAACTCTGCAAAAGCTTATTAAAACATGACACATATATCTAAATAAAGCTTTGAAGTGTTTACTTTTAAATGAAATAAAATGCAGTTTAGTCTCAATGGTTACTTATCATATATTTATGGTTACTTATCCCCCAAATTAAGAAAATCCTGCTGTAGCATGTCATCATAAAAAATCTTATATCATAATACAAATAATGTTTAGATATTAGAATAAAATTATATAATAACAGCCTCATGCAAAGCATTCTGGGAACCAGATATCTTCATCAACCTTTTTTACTTGTTTTAACTTCAGATTTTGTTTCCCAGAATGCTTTGTATGGGTTATTTTGGTTTTATTTTGTAAAGATAAAGACTTGTTAATGTTTAATGTTTATTTAACTTTAAACAACTTGTTGCCAGTAAATAACACAAATTAAAATCTACAGTAAGTTACTGCCAAATAGCTGCCGGTAATACTGTCATTTCTACAGAATTTTAATTTTAACAGTGAACATAATTTATACAGTACTAAAAACCCTAAAAATAATACAAATCTATGATTTTTCCAAAATAATATAGCAAGTAAACTTATGTTTTTCATTTTCAGCTACATTCTAAAAAATGCTGGGTTATTATAAAACCTGGCCAGTCCTCACAATTCAGATCGATTATTAAACATATTAAATTAGGTTTATTCGAATGTGTATATAAGGCAGAAAGTTTTTTGTAAGGGGAAGTTTTAGGGGAATATACAGTTTTTACAGTATAAAAGTCATTACATCTATGGAAAGTCCCCACAATGTATAAACACAAACGTGACATGCATACGTGCGTGTGTGTTTAAAACCAGGCAACAGTCCCCATGAGAAAAACAGCTTGGTTAAGATAGAAAACAGAATCACATAATGAATTTCCCTCGGTAAAGGAAGCCTCCAGTACACACATACAAAAACAACAACAACAAGACATGTAATAATACAATATAAAAGTCAAAACAGTTTCTTAATTACTTTCCAAAAACAATCTGAGAGCAGGTTCAGGGAATAAAAATATCCATAGCTCTGTTTAACAACAATAGTAGCTCAGTTTGCAAAGCATTGAGTAGTGCACATGCAAAGATCATGGGTTCAATCCCAGAGAACACGCATGTAATGTCACTCACACACACAGGCACAAATGAAATTATTTTATTTTGACGCAAATCATTTGATGAATGATTCTCTGAATTGCCAATAAATATAATTTCAACAGTCGATACATGTATTTCAACACACACTGTTTACAGGGAGCCTCGTGTGTGTGTGTGTTTGTGTGTTTAAATGCGTGGTGATGCCCATCACTGCACATGTCAGTATAAGATAATATGAACAAATGAATTCATTTTCCCACCATATTTTCCTTCCGTGTGGATTCATTACAACCCCTCTATTGCTTTTCCTGGACTGTGTCTGTTTGTCTGCCACATCCATGAGCATCTCTGGTCCCTCATAAGGCCTGTTGTCAGGTTGCCATGACGATGATGGATGGCACTCCAGTGCGAGTTCACTGATGTTAAAGCAGCGCTGGGCTTTGTGAATGCTGTGTGCATAGAAACCCGGTCCTGTACTGCACATCTCTCAGGGGCATTTCCATTAAAAACAGGGATGCTTGCAAAACCTTTACAAATGGTAAATATTTTCCCTTGAGTGAGTATTAATTTTATTGTAAGTAGATGCAAAATATATACTGACCAATTTGATGCACGTGCAAGGAGGAGTCTATATTTCACTGTGCTGTTTTTTATTTATCTGCTTATGGTCCACTGATGGGTGATTCTTGCAAAATTAGACTTATGAGGTGTCATGAAACATTTTGATAAAAAACTAAAATCAAAATAAGAAGCATACAGTTACAAACATCTCTTCATTTAATATTTTGCACATGATTTCAAATGACATCAAACAAACCAATTTTGTTGTGTTTTCCACAATTAATGGGAAAATTTTCATTACCGCAACGTGTCCATGACTGGATTTGGGTTCTTTGACATGGAAATATTTATAATAAAAAAATCTAAAAAATAAAAAGCTTCAGTGCATGTTATACTATAAACATTTGCAGTAAAGAAACATGTGGTATTTGGTGATCATTGGTAAATGTAGAGACAATAATAAGGAAAATAAATGTGTCCAAGAGCAATTTTCTCATCCTCCGCAACAATTTTCAATCATTGTTTAAGCCCTCAAGGAACTAACATTTTCAAAAAATATTTGTTGGAAGGGACATAATTGACTGTGACACTCAAGATGGCTACCAGACAAGGGCTGCGTCCGAAACCGCATACTGTATAGTAGGTACTGAAAAAGATGAAGTACCTACTTACTTGGCGTTAAAACAGTAGGTACTGGATAGTATGAATCCGGGTAGTATGAATGAGATTCGGACGAACTACATTCGCCATGTTGCTACATCACGTGACATACGTCGTCATCACGTCATGTCATTTCAGCGCGAAAACAGCCGCGTGCCTCTTCTTCTTCGTTGGATAACTCCTCGTCCAGGGCATCATGGGATAGTGAAGCGTCCATCGTATGCACACTGCAAAATCTAACCGGAAGTAGTAGGTCATCCGGGTACTTTTCGCATACTGTTTTTCGAATACTATGTATTCGGACATACTACTCGCCTCGCCTACTGCTTTTCGCGTACTATATAGTATGTAGTAGGCGGTTTCGGACGCAGCAATGCAGTTCTTATTTTTTTTCTCTCCAGATAAAAGTTACAATTTTGTTTGTCATAGTACCTAGACAAATTTGTAGTTCTCATTACCGAAACATGTGTTTGTAAATGCATATATTTAATGTAATATCATGTTGCCGTAATGATCATTTTTGATAAAGATAATCTAAAAAATTAAAATAATTCTATAGGAAATATTTTTTTAAATCCTCTAAAAATAATGGTTAAAGTAAGTTCAGACCTTCATCTTATATATGCAACAAAAAAATTTGCTTCAAGGGCTGTTTTAAAAATCTTATGCTGGACACCTTCTAAATCTGGATTTTGTGAGAATCACCCTGATATGAATTTTCCAGTGGCAAATGCAACATCTAAAGAGTATGGTGGCAGTAATCTATATCATGCTAATATTTATAATACATTATTCTGTCACCATTGCTTATGTGAATTAGCTGCTCATCATACTGTAGTTGCATCGCACTAAAACCATTTTATTCCCCTGGATCTGGTGGTTTGAAACAGAATAATTACACTTCAGCTCTGAGCTGGATCTTCCCAGCGGGCCGCCTGAGACCGGAGTCACTGTAAATGTGTGCACGGGGCTCAGCTGGGAGTGCGCTGCTCTTGTTTTAAAGACGAGAGCACGGGGCGCATCGGAAAGCCGGGATGTCGGGGCGTGTGTGAGATGTGATCTCTGATAGATTTGCGAGGATGAATATTTAATCTTCTTCTACTTCAGAAATGACAGTGTTACAGTAGTGTGATGTACAGCACTTGACAGTGACATCTGCAGTTCTCTTTGTAGTTTCTAGGACAAGAGTTGCACTTCAACATAGTGAAACACAACTCGGCACAATACCAACACAACTCAAAACTAGTCAACACAATATCATTCCAACACAATTCCATCCCAACTCACAAGCCTACACACCACTACAGCTTAACACAACAGTCTCTGTAACGTAATTCAATACCAACGCTACTCGACACAATACCTACCCAACTAACTTAATACAGCCATACAGAACTCAACACAACTACAACACAAATCAACATAACCTACTGTAAAAAGACCGCAACACATCATAATACAAACACCAAACCTACACAACCCAGTGCAGTTGCAACACACAACCCAACATAATACCAACACAAAACCTTCAAAACCGAACACAGTACCAAAATATCTAAAGCCAACCCGACAGAATACTATCCCAACTCATCACTTGCCACACTTGCAACATGCCAGCACCACTCAACACAACCTAACACAATTCCAACACAACTCAACAAACAACTCACCACAACATAATACCAACACAAAACATTCCCATCCCAACACAGTACCAACAAAGCTCAACACTACCCAACATACCAGCACACTCAACCCAACATAAACACAAAACATTCACATCCCAACACAGTACCAACACAACTCAACACTACCCAGCATACCAGCACCACTCAACACAACTCAACAAAATATAAACAAAAAACCTCCACAACCCAGCACAGTACCAACACAACTCAACACTATCCAACATACCAGCACCACTCAACACAACCCAACATAAACAAAACCTTCAAAACCCAGCACAGTACCAACACAACTCAACACTATACAACATACCAGCACCACTCAACACAACCCAACATAAACACAAAACCCTCAAAACCCAGCACAGTACCAACACAACTCAACACTATACAACATACCAGCACCACTCAACACAACCCAAAATAAACACAAAACCTTCAAAACCCAGCACAGTACCAACACAACTCAACACTATCCAACATACCAGCACCACTCAACCCAACATAAACAAAACCTTCAAAACCCAACACAGTACCAACACAACTCAACACTATCCAACATACCAGCACCACTCAACACAACCCAACATAAACAAAACCTTCAAAACCCAGCACAGTACCAACACAACTCAACACTATACAACATACCAGCACCACTCAACACAACCCCAAATAAACACAAAACCTCCACAACCCAGCACAGTACCAACACAACTCAACACTATCCAACATACCAGCACCACTCAACACAAACCAACATAAACAAAACCTGCAAAACCCAACACAGTACCAACACAACTCAACACTATCCAACATACCAGCACCACTCAACACAACCCAACATAAACAAAACCTATAAAAAACAAAACACAGTACCAACACAACTTAAAACAGCCCAACAAAATACTATCCCAAGTCAACAATACCCAACATACCAGCACAGCTCAACACAACCTAACACAAAACCTCCACAACCCAGCACAGTATTAACACAACTCAACACTATCCAACATACTAGCACTACTCAACACAACCCAACATAAACACAAAACCTTCACAACCCAAAACAGTACCAACACAACTCAACACAACCCAACAGAATATGATCTCAACACTACCCAACATACCAGGACAGCTCAACACAACCTAACACAAATCCTCCACAACCCAGCACAGTACCAACACAACTCAACACTATCCAACATACCAGGACTACTCAACACAACTCAACATAAACACAAAACCTTCACTACCCAAAACAACTCAACACAACCCAACAAAATACTATCCCAACTCAACACTACCCAACATACCAGCACCACTCAACACAACCTAACACAAACCTCCACAACCCAGCACAGTACCAACACATCTCAACACTATCCAACATACCAGCACCACTCAACACAACCCACCATAAACACAAAACCTTCACATTCCAACACAGTAACAACACAACACAACAAAATACTATCTCAACTTAAAACTACCCAACATACCAGCACCACTCAACACAACCCAAAATAAACACAAAACCTTCACAACCCAACACAGTACCAACACAACTCAACACAACCTAACACAATACCAACTCAACACAACCCAACACTATCCAACATACCAGGACTACTCAACACAACTCAACATAAACACAAAACCTTCACTACCCAAAACAACTCAACACAACCCAACAAAATACTATCGCAACTCAACACTACCCAACATACCAGCACCACTCAACACAACCTAACACAAAACCTCCACAACCCAGCACAGTACCAACACATCTCAACACTATCCAACATACCAGCACCACTCAACACAACCCACCATAAACACAAAACCTTCACAATCCAACACAGTAACAACACAACACAACAAAATACTATCTCAACTTAAAACTACCCAACATACCAGCACCACTCAACACAACCCAAAATAAACACAAAACCTTCACAACCCAACACAGTACCAACACAACTCAACACAACCTAACACAATACCAACTCAACACAACCCAACATAAAACTTATACAACCCAATACAGTACCAGCAAAGCTCAACACAGCCCAACAAAACCTAGAACAACTCACCACAACACAACATAATACCAACACCAATTCCAACAAAACCTTCACCGCCCTAGACAGTACCATCAAAAATCAACCATACACAATATCAACACAAACCAACACAAAACATGCATAGCTCAACACAATACCAATACAACTCAACTTAACCAAACCATTTTTGGATATTATCATATTGGTAATTTCCTTCTTTTATATCTTTTCTAGTATTTCTTCCCTGTTTCCTTTGTGTAAAATGTTTTCTGTAAAGCAGGCTTTACATCAAAGCACATACACTACATACGCTTCAAAAATATATCTGTTGTTTCCAACATATAGAAAGTTAATAGTTAATGTTTTGCTACTAACCGCCTGAAGGAATCTTATAGGCTGTATTCAAATTTAGGTTCTCAGTAGGGTGCTACTTATTTTTTTTATTATTAAATGTATGCGTTTGGCAGATGCTTTTATCCAAAGAGACTGACAGTCCATTACAAGGTGTATACTGTACAGTCCATCTGTTCCCTGGGAATTGAAGCTCTTAACTTTTGCGCTGCTAACGTAATGCTCTACCAACTGAGCAATTGTTTTCTATGAGTTGTTCAAAATGACATAATTATTAAATAATCTTTTGGGCAAGATTGTGATCAAGGTTTAGACTCAAGATCATAGACTAGAGTTAAGTTTATATTCACGTACAAGGATTTAAATGAATACCTTAACCTCTTTGTCTATCATTTCACAACTTGTGAATGTGTCTCTTTGTTGTTAAAATGCTGACTATGCACCTCACACAGGAAAGTTTTCTCTTTATGTTGTATTGTGCACACAAACACATGCGAGCCGGTTTGATTTGTGTGTCAGGAGCAGTTCTAAGTTGAGAACAGACACCCCGAGGCTTTGAAGTCTGAAATCCTGCTGTTCTGCAGATTTATATAAGTTCCACCTACAGGACTGACTGTCTCCAGATCAGCAGCTGTGAACCCTGGGTCTCTGTTCTGCTGTTTGTTGATATGTGGGTGAAAAGGGCAACTGATAGATTCTATAAGGATGCGTGTGTGTGTGTGTGTGTGTGTGTGTGTGTGTGTGTGTGTGATTGTGTGTGTGTGTGTGTGCGTGCGTGCGTGCGTGTGTGCGCGCATGCATGCGTGCATGCATGCATGCATACACTATAAAAATATAGTAAATAAAGTAAATGCACTAATTATTTTATTATTCTAAAAAAAAAGATTTTCTGTTATAGTTAAAGAGTGGGTTTGCGTTAGCTTATAGTATTTGAGGAGCTTAGATGCAAAAGCCTCTAAATGCCACCTCCGTCAAAAATAGGATAATGATATTAACTAGTGATGCACCAATGTATCGGCCGCCGATATGTATCGGCAGATTTTTTATGAAATTCAAACCATCTGGAAATATCGGCAATAGCACGAGAAAGGCCGATACCGATTGTTTATTAACTTTGTGAAGAAGTTGAACATTTCTCAACTTTTCAAGCGGCAGCGCGTGCGTCAGCCAATCGGATCGCCTCATGCAAATAACCTAGACAGAGCCAGCCAATTACGTCTATGTAAGACCACAGCATTTATTGCGGCAAATGTGATTGGCTGGTGGCCACGCTTCAGACAAGCCTTCCGTCAAGCGTTAACGTTTACGCCCCGTGTGAATGTACCGTAAGAGTATTTCTGGAAAATGTCTGTGGTCTGAGCTTTTTGCAAAATCTCAGAAAAATACCAAAAACATAATATATATTATATATTAGTTTGTGCATCTCTTATTATGTTGGTCAGTTGAATGTTAAATAGATCCAGTGTAAACTAGCCTATAGGCCTATTGTTATACAAGTGTTTAATATCGGCATCGCCAATAGTCGTCTGTGTAAATCGGTATCAGCCCAAAATAATCATATTGGTGCATTCCTAATAGAATACATTCGCTTCAAATGCACTTGATCCCGGCCTCAGGTCATTCAGAAATCCGCTTTGTTGGCAAAATCCATAAAGCGTCTGATAAAAAAGCTCATTTACAATGAAACATGTCAGACGCACTTAGAGGGTTTTGCATCTGAGCTCTTCATTTCTGACTAGTGCTCTATAAAAACATTAGAAGTCTATGGAATATAAACTTGTGTGTGTGTATAATAAAGCTCATGTAACACAAGCTGTTTCTGCATTTTTTATGTTAATCTAGAGTACCTATATTACATCCTTTATATCTCTGAAGAGTCTTTAGTTTAAAGAGATTTATAAAAGATAGATTAGCTTTACCGATTCTTTCCGATACCGTACGAAAAAATGAAGAAGGAGGAGTTACTACCGCGGGAGGAGCGAGTACGAGTCATGCAACACTATACAACAATTTTTAACTTATGATTCACTACATGTTCATGTCATTTATATAATATGCACGTGCCTATTTCCAACATAACACAGAAGTCTTACGTAACCCATGCAACTCATGACCCAGTTGGGACTTTTCAATAAAATCCACTGCATCAAACACACACGCAAAACTCCGCTGCTACCCCGGATAATAAACTATCCATTGTTTCCATAAGGCTGGCTTTCTTTTCCTTACATCCAAAAACACACTTCTTCTTTCATGCCATTGTTGAGTTTTGAAATTAAACAAAGCTATGTCGCGTGATACGATGTTTGCAAGTTCTAGCATCTCCCGCTGATTGACGGGTGGGCGGGGTTTTCCGGGGTAAGTGCCCATATAAAGAAGTGATTCGTATAGAAACCCCTGAAACGTCAGCTGGACCCGTAATCAAAAAAAACTCTGCGAAACTTGTACGAACCCTGGCAAAGTGCATTCGGCACAGAAATGTTCTGTAACACGCCCAACTGCTTTTTTGGGTTTGCTTGGAGAAGCTTCACATTCAGTGTATTCATAAATGTAAAAATATTTGTCTTTGCCTACATGTTCAAACGAGTGCATTGAGTATTCTGATACCATATGATGTGATTGACATTACAGTACAGCACTGTAGGGGTTAGAAAGAGAATGATAACAATGATAAAAATGTCCGAGTGCTGTAGCATCCCTGCCCACAGCTCTGTCTTCATCAAACATTGTATGACAGGCTCTAATGTCTTGTGATTTATTAATAAAGGCATTCATTTGATCTGTCAGTCTCAAGCAGACCTCGATTCCAAACCGAGGGTATGGGAGCGAAATCCTGCAGAAATTATTTAAAGGGTCTGTAGGCAATTCCTTTGACATATATCGCTGAAATAGTGAGAAATCGCACCTGTCTCTGTGACAGCCCAACACCCTGTAAACAGCAAAAAACAATCTGACCCGTGCGCCGTTGTTCAGCCAATCAGAAGTCCTGTCAGTCATTCTGAGCATTGCTGACTTCACATTTGCTGTTGTATTGTCGAATGGCAGAACTTTTGGAGAGCGTAAATATCAGTTTTACACAATATCTCACGCAATTACCTTCAAGTATGTTTTGCATTAAACCGAATGTGTTTATTATTCACAGCAAGATTCTCCTCAAACTGTAGAAGTTTGTAGCGTTTTCTCGCACATTTCACAGCAACTTTGATGAATTAAGGAAACATGGCCTCAGATGTTCAGCATGTGTGTTTAAAACGTAACTTTCAGACTGAGCCGCACACATTGCTTTCAATCTCCATTTTTATCTCCAAATCCCAAGGGCCTTAATAAATGTACAGTACATGCGCGTGTGTGCATGTGTGTGTCTTTTTATTTTCCTGAACATGAAAATTCCTTCGGCACAGAGATGTGCGGTTCCGGACTGCACATGTTTGGCTCATCCTTGCATCATCCCGCTTCTCCTCTCGACTGATGCCCTGCAGCCTCTCCCGTTTCTTCCCATCTTTCTTCTCATTTCTCCAAGGTCTATTTTCTCTCTTCTTTGAGAGCACTCGCAAAATTATTTTCCTCACATTAATGCACACTGCTGTGTTTTTCCAGCGCTAGAAACCTCTTCAGACTAAGTGTTGCTTTAAGTTGGAATCTGCTGCATTTATTCGTTGCATTTTCGGTGAAATGGATTTAAAGCTCATAACACACGCTGTTTCTGCTCATCTAATGTTAATCTTGAGTACCTATAGAGTAGAATTACATCTTTTGTATTTTCAAAATCAGATTATAAGACAGATCAGCTCTAGCGATTGTTTCTGGAAAAGCAGGAAATTCCAGAGGCGTCCAGCGGGAGGAGCGAGTCACATGATTTGTTAAATGTTCGTGTTGTTTACTTTACTGTATTTTCTGGAGTCGCACTTTTTTCATAGTTTGGCAGGTCCTGGAACTTAAGTTCAGGTGCGACTTATACATCAAAATTGTTTCATATGAACCAAGAGAAACCATTAACGTCTTACAGCTGCGACTGCTCTTGTATTTATGTAATTCAATGGATTCAGTGATGTGGAATGACTTCGGGAACTTTTTGAACTTGATTGGCTTGTCGTGTTAATTTAGTCTATTTAGCCTCCCAGGTATGTTCTGTATGCTATTGTGTATCTTGTAAATAACTGTTAATGTTACTTTAACATGTACAGACACCTATTCAGCCTGCTGTTCTGTGCTATTGTTAACAGTAGATGATTAACTTGCCTTTCCAGATTAAATGTCTGTTCTTCAGCTTGAATTTTGTAAAATAATTTAATATATATATATATATATATATATATATATATATATATATATATATATATATATATATATATATATATATATATATATATATATATATATATATATATATGTATGTATATATATATATATATATATATATATATATATATATATATATATATATATATATGTATGTATGTATGTATGTGTGTGTGTGTTTTCCTCTTTAAAATGCATTTTTGACTGATGCGACTTAGGCAGGTTTCACATTTGGTGCGATTGCCTGGTCCGAACCCGAGTTCGATTGCTCCCCCCTCCCCATGCCCCCCCATGGACTGTGTTCACATAATATTTTTGCATCCGAACCACGGTACTCTTGCATCATCAAGCTGCAGCCGGCGCGTTCTCATGTTGCTTGGCAACCGCTGTAAACGAGAAGACGACAAGCGTGATTGACGAACTGCAAGCAGAGAGATGATTTCTGAATGCCTCCGCAAAAATTGACGTCGGCGGACAGACCGACTTTAGTATGTTTGGGGCAGACAGACGCAAGTGCGTTTTTGTATTATTTCTTTGAAAACAAAACAAAAGGTTTAAAAAATAAGAACAAAAGTCAAGCAAGCATTCTATGCATTTTGTTGTCAAGGTAAGTGCACGCACACAAACACACACGTCTGTTTTGGTGGGACATTCCATATAATACGTAATTAACAGTGGTTTACTTCCACGATTTGGTACGATTGTGCTCACATTAGCAGCGAACCGATCTGGAGTTCACATGAACCGGACCCCAGACCACCCTTTTTAAGCGGACTCGAGTAAGTTTCGCGGGTGCGCACCAGAGTTCGGAAGACAGCGTTCACATCATCCAAATGTACCGAACACTGATGTTAATCGAACCCGGGTGCGCACCAAAAGTGCTAATGTGAAAACGCCCTTATAGTCCGGAAAATACGGTATATGCACTTATGCAACGATTACCAACAAAACATGATGTTTTATAAACACGGTTTGGGAGGAGCAGATCAGTCAATGAACATGGCTGGCTCTCGATCACTAATCAATGAACACGGCTGGTTATCAATCACTAATCAACACAACAACTTAGTACCAGCTCTATAAATAATCAAGCCCCCTTACCCTCATTCTCTGGAATTATCGCAAACCCACCCCTTCGCCTCAAAACGTACATTTAGCTCAGTACTTCCCTGGTCAAGGGACGAACGTTTCGAACTCGGAGGGTATTTCTCGAGCTCGGAACCCTCGCCCTGGGACAGCACACCAAACACGCACATCAGCAGTCCCACTTTATTGTCAGTTAGGCGAACTCGTAAAACAGACATTTGAAGCAGTTTTACTTACCGCCTGCGACTCATGACCCGGTTGGGACCGCCTCATTTCAACGAAATCCAGCGTTAAACAAACAAACACACGCACAACTCTGCTGCTACCCTGGATAAACAAACTATATCCATTGTTTCCATAAGACTGGCTTAGTTGGAAAGCTAATCAAGGCTTTCTTGTCCTTACATCCAAAAACACAATTCTTCTTTCGCGCCATTGTTGAGTCTTGATGATATACAGCAAAACAAAGCTGTCGTGTGAAGTGATGCCTGTGACCTTTATTCAAAGGAGCAATGCTAATGAGCGTCCTCATTCGCTCTCACTCTGATTGACGTGTGGGCGTGCTTTTCCGGGGGAAGTGCCCATAAAAGGAATATAGGGTCAATGATACAGAACGGTTACCCGTGTTCAAAAAAAACTTTCTTAAAGGGATAGTTCATCCAAAAATTAAAATTTGGTCATCACTTACTCACTCTTATGTTGTTACAAACCTGTATGAATGTCTCTTCACTTCTGATGAATACAAAGGAAGAAATTTTGAGAAATGTTTGCCTCAAACCGTTCGTGGAGCCCACAAAAAGAATACTATGGAAGCAAATGGGGTCCACGGTCAGTTTGGTTACAAACATTTCTAAAAATATCTTCCTTTGTGTTCATCAGAACAAAGACATTCATACAGGTTTGAAACAAGATGAGAGTGAGTAAATGATAACAGAATTTTTATTTTTGGGTGAACTATCCCTTTAAACTTGTAGGAAAGAGAAGGAGTGAGTTTGGCCCAGAAATACTCTGTCACATGCTTAATTACTTTTTTTGACACTTTGCATTTGTTTAACATGAGGAATACAACTTTTTTTGTGTGTGTGTATCAATAAGTCATGATGCATGAAGTACAGTTTTTTTAACATAGCTTATTTAGCTGAAATATGTAATAAACACTGATTGGCGTATAGATCATCCTGCAGATTTCCTTGGATCCTCAGAAGTAGATTTGTAGCTCTGTAGTCACATCTTTTACATTTATGCATTTCACAAACAATTCATATTGGTACCAAAGCGTGCATATACTTCATAATGATACCAAATGTATACATTTCTATAACTAAATGGTACATATAGGACCTTTTTAAAGGGTACTGCCCCAGTGACAGCTTGGGGTAATTTTTTCTGCCAGTGCAGCAGAGGTCAGATGTTGGTGTTGTATCTGAAAGTATCTTTATGTAGGCATTAGACAGTGAAGCAGCTCACTAGGTGTTGGAACAGAGCTGGTGTGTGTAAATTGAAGTAGTCCCCAGGGAGGGAGGGGCTAACACACTCGAGTCATGAATATTCAACATGCTAATGAGAAGCAAATGAGGGGTCTGTGTGGATAATTAGAATTGTGGCCGGAACGATCTGGCACGCTCGAGACAGACGCTTCAGCGGTCTAATATAAATTGTAAATACGGCGTCTCTGTAGTAAGATCATTTATCTGCATCATCAGCGATTAAGTCTGTCTGTCAATCAATCAAAGTGACAGCTCACCCAGAGGAATGTTTTAATGCTTGGATGTTGGTTTTGCATAGCAAATTACACGTTATTGTAATTGAATTTTTGTTAAAATGATATATCGGTAACACTTTTAACAGTAAGGTTACTATTATCAGCTATACTACTTCTTTCTGAGAACAGTCGAGCTTCTGTAGGCGTACCGTGGGCGGAGCAAGTCACAAGCATGCAACATACCCAAAAAACTATATTTTCAGCACTTACGCTCTGATTGTCAACAAAACAGACATTTAATGCAGTTTCACTCAGCATTGTTGGGCGTGCTCTTGTTCTCATTTTGATTGGACCGTTTCGCTGAGAAGTGCCCATAAAAGGACTTCCTTTGTACCGCTGCGAGTTGTGATGTAACAGATTCAGTTGTACAAACCCTGACCAAGAGTATTCTGCACAGAAATACTGGCCCATACGTCCAAGTGTTTTTTTTTACTTTGCCTATATGTTTAGCATAAGAATCCAACACTTTAACAGTGTTTATAAGTCAGAATGCATGAAATAGAAATTTAAATCAAAAGTTGCATTAGTTAATGCACAATGAACTAACATGAACCATTATGTTTGCATTAAATGCTATAAAGCCTATAACTGTAGCTAATGCATTAATATAATACTGTAAATTGAAGTCTTTGGTATCTTTCGCAATGTGTGCACGGTTTGAGACGTTTTGAAACGCTAAAAGAGATACATTTTCTCTATCAGGAGATAAATTGTTGCAATGATTTTCTCGAGAGAAAAATCTACCAAGCGGGAGACTAAGGCAAAAGTCTCCATTTGCACTCCATTAATCATATTGCTGTCTAGGAAAAACAATTGAGATAATAAAGAGATCTCATTTGTGATTTTCGTCTTTACGGGTTCATTTCTCCTTAGAGATTTGTAGTGACAGTTACCACAGAATTTCAGTGTATTTCCAGCTGTTTCGAGCGCCGTGTACGTGTGTGCGTTTCTCATTAAAGGCTTCAGGTCACAAATCCACAGCGGTGCAACTCCGCTGCAATAGTCTGCAACCAGCGAGATAGACACAGACACCTCAAAGGCCTGCTGCATCCATTAAACACACATACGCACGTTCACACAAGATGATGCAACTTGGACTGAAGTGTAAAAGTGCTGGGAATGTGTGCTCGGATGATAGGAATGTGCTGTTTTATACACATATATACGCCTGCTTTTATTAGAGTATGTCTCTGTTTATTTCACATTGTATTGTGTCAGACTTATGGAGCGGTTAGATATATTAATACAAAATCATTATTAACTATAATGCATCAAGCCATGTCTTCAGTTAAAGGTGCAATGTGTAACTTTTATTAGGATCTCTTGACAGAAATGCAATGTTATATACATCACAATATTTTCAGTGGTGTATAAAGACCTTACATAATAAACTGTATTGTTTTTATTACCTTACAATTAGATTTTTATCTAAATACACTGCGGGTCTCCGTATTCAGAAGTCGCCGAACAAACTGCTCTACAAAGCGCATTTTGTCTCAGACGACGACATGTTTGTCCTGTGGTGGCTACCGTAGTTTCTCATTGTGTTTCGAAATTGAGGTTTTTTGCAATTCGCAATCTTACGGCTAGATGCCGCCAAAAAATTTCACCTTTAACCTGACCCTGTCTGTGAAATTAAAGGGGACATTTCACAAGGCTTTTTAAGATGTGAAATAAATCTTTGGTGTCCCCAGAGTACGTAAGTGAAGTTATAGCTCAAAATATCATATGGATAATTTATTATAGCATTTTAAAATTGACACTTTGTAAGTGTGAGCAAAAATGTGCCGTTTTAATGCAAATGAGCTGATCTCTGCACTACATGGCAGTGTTGTGATTGGATATTGCAGATTAAGGGGCGGTATTATCCCCTTCTGACATCACAAGGGGAGCCAAATTTCAATTAGCTATTTTTTCACATTTTCCAGGTTGATAGAAGCACTGGGGGCCCAATTATAGCACTTAAACATGGAAAAAGTCAGATTTTCATGATATGTCCCCTTTAAGGATGAAGTCTCATAATCAAATAATGAGATTGGGAGCATCAGCGTTTGATTTCTGCCAGTTGGGAAACAACATATCAGGGTGTAAATAGTGTGTTATTTCTGCGATAATGTTTCTGTGAATCAACCATCGCATGTTCTGATGGAAGTTTCTGTTTGTTTCGCAGAGGACAGGAAGTTGTTCGTGGGGATGCTGAATAAGCAGCAGACGGAGGAAGACGTTTATCGTCTTTTCGAGCCTTACGGAGTTATTGAAGAGTGTACAGTATTAAGAGGCCCTGATGGAAACAGTAAAGGTGATTACAATACATTTACATAAGAACAATGGGTCCCATTCATTAATAATTGCATGCGTGTTTTCCGTATTTATACGCATATTTGAGCTTCTCACAAAAAAGTTCAACCTAATTTACAACATGTATTTGCTCTCAAACTTGATTTTACGCTAGTGATTCTGGAGTGTCCCGAATGAACGTCCGTGTGCACGAGATTGGTAATTTGCATAATACTCACTCAAACCTGCAACATACTGTAAACGGGCTTGTTCACAGAAAGTATGTCATAGAAGCAAAAGGAGCTTAAAAAGAAATGCATTATCATCTTCATTATCGGTAAATTCTGTTTTGCTTGCTTTTACGATTTGGGAGGTTTTGCTGTCGGTGGAGGAAGCTATGTGAAAATCTAAATAAAACAGACAGGAGACATGAATCAAGTGATTGATGTTTGGACTTCTCATTACATTTACATTGCGTTTATATTTAGGCATTAAGTAGATGCTTCCATAGTGAAGAGATTTAAAAAAGTCAGGAAGCTAAGCGTGAAGAATTTTCATTACGTACATGTGTACAAAGAATAATATATATACAGTACATAATAAAAGTACGGAGCCCCTAAGGGGACAGGAAGCAAAAATTAAATAAAGTTTAGTTTCGCGTTCGTACGTGAAACTATTACAATTAGTTTCTTGTGCGCATGTGAAACTTTCACTTTTTGTGGGTATGCATGCAAATTTGTGGGTATGCATGCTAGGCAAAGCGACCCAATGTACTAAAAAAACTGTTTTTTTTCTGTGCATTTTTTAATAGTTCTGTCAAAACAGAAAATTCACACAGATTATATTATGCGTGCCAGGCCAGTAGTTTTACTGCCTACCTAAAATTTATGTTTTGTTGTTTTTCTTACTTTTTTTCAAGTCACTTTTGATAAATGCACCGTAAATAATACAAAATAACGATAATATAATATTATTCATAATAAATAATAATAATAATAATAATAATGCAAAAATAAAAAACTCAACTTACATTTTTCACAGTAAATGTAAGTTTAATTTTTGTATGTGTTACCAATTAAAGTAAAATTTTAACCCTTTACCTGGCACAGCCCTTTTTGAGTGGGGTGAAAAGGTGATGTACCCCTTTAAACTTTTTAACTTTGACTTTTTTTCTCTAGAAGCCTAATTTTGGTCTCGTTTTAAAGAAGACAGATTAAAGTTTTTTACGGAAGTGTCTGGAGGTGGAAAATATTAAATAAGAAAAAATTGTATACATAAAATTATAAAACAAAATGAGGTTTGTGTTGGTTTGCTGTGAGGTTTGCTGCGCACTCTCGTTACAAATTAATAAATTGCAGTCACTGCATTATTATTACTGCTAAAAGGTTTTGAATTATAAAAACTACATTCTTAGACCTTTCCAACAATATATATACAACAGGGAAAATAAGTATTTGACACATCAGCATTTTTATCAGTAATTGGATTTCCAAGTGGGCTATTGACATAAAATGTCTACCAGATGTAGACATCAAGCCAAATATTGCATTCATACAAAGAAATCAGAACATTTAAGTATACAAGATGAGTCATAATAAATAAAGTGAAATGACACAGGGAATAAGTATTGAACACACTTTATTTAATACTTTGTAGAAAAACCTTTGTTGGTGATTACAGCTTCTAGACGCCTCTTGTATGTAGAGACCCGTCGTCTGCATTGCTCAGGAGTTTTCAATTTTGTGTCTTAGAAATCTCCTTACTGATAAAAATGCTGGTGTGTCAAATACTTATTTTCCCCGCTGTAGTTTGTAGTGATAGATTAAGAAGTAAACTTTCACTTTTAACAGTGTGTGCCGAAATGAAAATATATATTTGATGATGACACAAGATGTCTAAATACATAATACCCATGCACATGACATCACAATTTTCACAGATTCATGTTGTTTAGTTTACTTGGGTGGTATACAATACATTAGTAGTATAGTTTTCAAAAACTTGCACTTTGAAACCCACCTTCAAAAGTGCTTTTTCCAGCCTCTAGACAACACAAAGTAAAAAGTTTTCTTTCAGCACTTTCATCTTTTTTTAGTATTCTCATACTCACCTTATGTCGAGCACATAAAAAACTGCCACAAATATGTGGTTTTGCACGCACACTGGTAAACGACAGACGCCCGCACGAGCTTTTATCCGATTAGAGTGAAAATGCATTTCGGATTCTGAGCAGTTTAAGAACTGTGACCTTCTGCGGAAAGTCAAAGACAAAACAAACAAACAGGCAACAGAAAAGCTGCGTTCAACCTTGAACGGTGTGACAAAGCCGCTTTCATTTACACATTCAATTTCACCACGTCAGTCCATTCAGACACACACACATCAACCTGACGCCGTGCTGACACTCTCCGCGATGGAGTTTCTCGACACTAACATGGCAGGATTCGTTCTGGAGGGCGCTGGGTGAAGCCTTGCGCCACGGGGTGCCAATATCACCTGACAAAATGCATCGCAAGCCCCGGCCCATCATACAGGAAGTGTTTTTACGCAGGCAGTGATAACTGTGTCCATTAAAACACACACACGCTCAGATGTCAGAGAGGTCAAACCGCTTTGAAATGTGTGTTAATCTGAAATCCTGAAGATTTGATGCAGCTTCGCCTAATCACATGACCCTGCGCCCTCGTGCCTTCAGCACAGATACTAACATTAAGAGGTTGAGAAATGTTTGTATTCTTAAAGGATCAGGATGAAAAATGTTATAATTTGCACTAAGGGCTAAATATAAAATAGATAACACTTAAGGGGTTCGCACACCGGACGAGAAGCGCTGGGTCGCGTCTAGGACAACTCTGAGGTATGTACACAGAAAGTGCACACTAAATAGCCCGAGCTTAGTCAGATAGCATCTACTTCAAAATGCAAAATATACATTAGCAGCCAATGCTAATCGCTAACGATGTGGGACAAATATGATGTCAGTATGTGAGTGGCGCAACAGGGATTTAAGCAGCGTCCTGAGTCACAGCGGATAGCCTCCGCCAGAAAGTAATATGTTCTGCTTTTAGATTCATGGCGCGGCACTGCGCTTCACGTCCGATGTGCGACCCCCCTTTATGATAATTAACCAAGGTTTTATTATCGTCAAAGTGTGTAAAGCTATGGTTTTACTACGGTTTTGTTTATAATAAAGGAAAGGTATAGGTTGATCTGTTTTGTCCTTACTGTTAGAGATGTTTAACCATGAATCTGTTGAAAATATGTTTGTTTCTTCGGGACCACAAACTGTAATATATTGAAATGCTTGACATTTAATGGGATCATATTTTTAGAAATTTTTGATATTTTGAAATAAGTAGTTTGTTGTTATATGAAAAACATACTGTAATGTTGTGGATGACCACCCATCTTTAATTTTTTGTCAATTTGATTTAAATCTCACCCAGAGCTACGTATCATTTGGCCAGCACCAGGCGGAAACTGCAATGTTTTGTCTTTAAAAAAAAAATCTGGAATGATTTTAAATGTTCAAAAAAGATATAAGAGAATTTAAGCTTTAAATATAAAAAAATTGCTTATAATTAGTTTACAATGAAAGCTAAATTTGTAAGTCGCTTTGGATAAAAGCATTTGCTAAATGACTAAATGTAAATGTAATGATTAAATGAAAATAAATACACTAAAATAATAAGTTGGACCAACATGAACCAGATAATGTGCATGCTAAGATAGAATTATATTTTGTATATAAAATGACATATATTATTGTTTATAGTGTTATATATTATATGAGAAAAAAGCTTGTGTTAATACGTTCTCATTATAAATTTAGCACGTATCATGTGTGCTTTTCAATGTCGAGTATTAAATCCATAAAATTCCGCTGTTTTCCGTGGAAACAAGTCTTAGGGACGTGTTTGGGAAAAGACATTAAATGGGTGATTCTGTTTGGTGATGCTGATGTTTACAAAAATGAAATACTTCACCTTTAAAGGGATAGTTCACCCTTTAAGGAGAAACTATGGAAGTCCGTGTGTGTGTTTTCTCTTTCATCTACATTGTAGCAGTCACCATAGACACGAAAATCCTGGGTAGTGTTTCTTATAGTTTTTTTTCTGTGTGTCGTGTGTGTTTTGCAGGTTGTGCCTTTGTAAAGTTTTCGACACACACTGAGGCTCAGTCAGCTATCAGTGGACTGCACGGAAGCCAGACAATGCCTGTGAGTACAACACACTCACACACACACATATATAAACACACACACACCCCTACATTCACACAGGTACACGTGATGAAATATGCACATACAGTATAGTCACACACAATGTCATTTGCCGTTGATGTACTGTGTGCACATCAATTCCAATATAAGTGCAAATGAGTCTCTGCTGACTCTCCCTCTCTCTCTTTCTCTCTCTTTCTCTCTTTCTTTCTCTCTCACTTCCCACACTTCCCAGTATATACTGCCTGTTACCCAGGGCATAACACAGTCAAGCAGCCTTTAAATATATATGTACAACTTAAAACGTAATTGCATGTAAAGAAATGAAAAGGAATGTCAGGATACCATAGGTGGAATCCCAGGGGGGTTGGGGGGACAGGTTCCCCCATCTAAGTTTTTCCCCTCTTAAAATCATCATTAAAAACCATTTGTATTAGAATTAATATAAAGATATATACTTTAAATAATTGTGTTAGTAGTAAAACAATTCAAATGCAAAGGGTTTTAAAAAATGCATTTTAAGTTCGGAAACATCATGAGTCCCCTCCCCCTTCTATACAGTGGTTTGGTTCACTGCATGCTTTTTCACTTTACCTTATTTACCTTATTAGGCTATTTTATTCACTTTAAACATAAAGTGTAGTATTTTCTCTTTAATAAAGATGTTGCTGAGTCATTATTAAATGACAAAATTATGATAACCGAAGTCCGGCATGTTAGCGATTATAACGTCGCCTACGTCATTACATTTTAAATTAAGTACAAATTTAATTGGTGGCTTGATTGTATACAACTTAAAAACACTGCATAAAATAAATTGTTCTGAAGAAGAATATTCAGCTTTTTTCCGGTGTAAAAATCCGTAAGAGTTCTCGCACATGCAGGATACTACAGTATGTGCATCACAGTATACAGCACAACTAGTATGAGTAGTATATAAGTGTGCTATTCCGAACACCCCCTGTTTCTCTCGCTCTCTCTTTCTCTCTCTCTGAGGCTCAAATGAATAATTCCTCTTCCAGACATTGAAAAGGACAGATAAAGAGGTATATTTCTTCATCCCCTGAGAACAGGACCATGTACTGTAGAGAGTGAGAAAAAGAAAAAAGGGTTGCTGAAGATCAAACGAAGGAAAAAAACATTATGACAATGTTTAACTGTCACGGAGAGAGACAGACAAGCAGAGCAGTGCGTCGGATGATGACTATAAATGTATATTTGGAGATCAACCCAACCTTGAGTGTAATTATCCTCAAATGAAATGTTCAAGGCCGTATCCGTTTCTCACTCTCACACACTTTGCGGTCTCACATACGGTTAATTAAGTGCATTTACATATTCAACATTAGAATAGAGAAGAGAGAAAAACTGAAAATGAGTGAAAAAGGCTATGGTTCGAAATTGGGTGAGATGCCTTTCTGGGCAGCACTTTAAAGCATCATTAAAAGGCTCCCAACACAATGGAGGCTCCAAAAGATTACAGTGCATTTTATCAAGAGGTCTGAATCAAACCTACGACCTGTGCTGCCAAAGTAAAGTAACTGTAGCAGTTAACATGCAGGAACCAGATAAGCATCCATCAAAGTTCAAGGGCCCTATTTTAATGATCAAAGCATGTGGTGTCTAACAGGGCGTGTCTGAATTCACTTTTGCTAGTTAAATGATGGGGAAAATGGTTTGTGCGCCTAGCACACAGTCTAAAAGGGTTGATCCTATTCTCGTAATGAGTAATGGGTGTGTTTTGGGTGTAGGGTGCAATAAACCAATGAGAGTCTCATCTCCCATCCCCTTTAAAATACAGTTGTGCTCGCGCCATGCCGATTCCCTATTAAGATGTCGGAATTTGTAAACTGAAAAACTAAGTGGAGGAAGAAGACCACCAGTTTAAGATTAATGCTAAAAAATGACGCTGTTTTCATTTGTATTGAAATTTTTATTTTTTGTATAAAACCTTTAACTCTTTCGCCGCCATTGACGAGATATCTCGTCAATCAAGAGAAAACGCTTCCCTGCCAATGACGAGTATTTCCGGCTTTCGGCAATACCGCTATTATCCATCAGGTGGCGACCTTCCGCAACTTTTTAAACACGGAAGTATTACCCTATGGCAAGCGGCTGCATGTCCGTGTCTGTTTTAAAGATCGCTCTGAATGGGATCTCTATGAAAAGTTTGTCACAAAAATGGAATTATCTCTGCTTTTTGCTCAAAATGTGGTGTTTTTGCAGAAACCTACTCTTATTCAAAAGCTGATTACAAAAGAACCACTGAAGGTAGGATGAAACGTTTTTTTTTTTTTTTGAAAGCAGAGGGTCTGTTCTTTCATTTGGTATATTGTATGTTTATATATTTGAAGAAGAACATTTTCTGGAAGACATTAAACTTTTGTGAAAATCGTGAAAAACGCTGGCGCTGGCTGGCAACTTTTTTTAAAAACTCTGGCAGTGAAAGAGTTAAAATAGCAACCCGCCAACAATGCACCTGAAAACACCTCGATTTCAGACCAGCACACCAATGGGTGCACAAATGGGCGCAAATACATTTGTTATTTAAACAACGTGATGCTGGACGTGCAAAAGATAACTGCGCCCGGGACGAAACTAGAGGAAAACACTCGCGATGCACATTACGCTGCTTTGCGTCGGGTGTATGATACTGTAGAGCCTGAAGAATAAAGCAAGATAATTTAAATTTTACTTATAATTCATTCAGTATGAAAAGTTACTGTTTCCGATGGCCATCGGAAGCAAAAAAATGTTGGTGGGTCCCAAAATTTGGGGAACCAGCAGTGTGGAAGTCAAGGCTGCAGCTAAAACGCGGAACGGAGATTAATTTATAAGGGCTTTCCTCAAGTGGAATGAATTGACTGACGGCGCTCTGACAAGTGAACAGACATATGCACTAAATTAGAGAAAAAGTGAGTGGGTCCAATATCACTGGTCTTAAAAAGTGGGTGGGACAAAAAGGCAGACTTGGTTTTGGGACAGGGCCAGAGAGAGAGAGAGAGAGAGAGAGAGAGATTGGGTTTCAGGGATACTATAATAGTTTCTGATTATATATTCAGAGCCATGCAGTGGCTTAGTCAAGGCAAAATGAATTGGTTCTTATTAACAGCTCAGCACGAAATGGTTTGTTTGGATCCTACAGCATGACGCTTTCTACTTTTTGAAATCAATGTATTTGAATATATCATCGTCCTGTTATAGCATGTCTGATGGAAGTGGTAAAGACAGAAGCCGTCTGCTGGGACAGACTTCAGCACAAACCCTACTGTATATACTGTTAAGTATAAATGATAGAAAAAGATGATCACATCTATTATAAGCCTAGCTTAAATATATTAATAAGGTCAAGCTAGGGGTTAAACACTCTATTCAGTTTGTATACACTCTATATTCAATGTAATATTCAGAAAACATATTGTAAATGTTATAATCACAGAGGAAATGTTAAGGTGTTTTATACAAACCTCTGTCCAGCTTATTAGGATTTTTTCTTTCTGTCTCTCAGTTTTTCTCTCCCTGTCTTTCTCTCTGAGGTGAAAGGAATATTTTGGCCTTTAGGGTTGATCGATTTTAAGTAGGTTTAGCGGGTCAGGGAGGACCAGCACACGAAAGGTCAAGTGCTTCACTAAATCATCAGAAGCCCTTTTAATGAATGTGTGTGTGCACGTGCGTTTGTGCGTGCACGTGCGTGTGTGTGCTGCAATGTTTATTTGTTTTTATTAGCACTAAGAAATAGAAAAAAGTGAGATTGAAGGGGTTTGTGGTAATATTTTTATTATAAAAGTAACATTGTCAAAACATTATGAAATAACAGTTTTATGAAGTTGTTTTTAGAATGAAAAATTCTAAATAAATCAAAACTTGACTGTGAAAAAATCCCAAATCAAGCTGGACAAAACAACGATAGTTTCAGTTTTGTAGGTGTTCAGCTTTGGGAGTTATACGCGGTTTAACATAAAAGGGGAATAAATAATAATACAACACAAATATTTTGGAACGCATTAGGACCAACTTCACATGAATTCACAAATCAGAATGAATAGAATGTGATACATGCTGATTCACAGCGTAAAAGAAGTCTAAATGCGAAACTTAAACCTCATTACTACTCATTGTTCTGGATTTACCAACAAATAGATACTTAATTTGTTATTTAAGAAGCAGAAATATTGTGGATAATAAAAGCAATAGATTTTATTTACTTATTACCTAGTTAAAAGTATAACATACAAGTGAAATGTACCGAGTCCCTAAGGTGACACTGAAGTAAAAAAATCTAAAGTTTAGTTTCATTTGCTCACATAAAACTGTCATGTGCTCACGCGAAACCTTCATGTGCAGAATTTTTTTTAAAGTTTAGCTTCGCTTGCTCACGTGAAACTATCGCGCACGCACGTGAAACTATCGTTCGCGCATGTGAAAGCGAAAGTTTCACGTGTGCACGCAAAATTTTCACGTGAGCACGCGAAACTAAATGCAGTAGTTTCATGTGCATGCGCAAAAGTTTCACGTGAGCACCCGATAGTTTCACGTGCGCAGGCGAAACTAAACTTTATTTAATTTTAGGGGCTCCGTAGAAATGTATTCAACACCATTGCGAATTTTATATTGTGTTTCATACCAATAAAACATGATAATATAAAAAGTAGAGCAATGAAGATTGGCACATTACAACCATGTTAAAATTATTAAAAACCATTCAGATGCAAAAAGGAACTAAATGTAAAATTAGACAAATCAGTGATTCTTGGAAATTTGGATAAAACAGGTTTAAATTTTTAAGAAAAAAAAGTTAGTTAGATGACAAAATCTGAAGGTATATCATCAGGGTCCGAAATTAACTTTTTGGCTCACCTGCCACGGGGACTGCTAGATGAAAAAATCCACCAGCCAAGCATATTTTTTACCGGCCAGAATAATAAACAGCCTTTTTTGTCACATGTACATTAATTTCATTTGCTGTATTCATGGTCACAAATGTTCTCAAGTTTCATCGTTTTTTTTCGATGACAAATTAGTGGAGACTTGGTGGAGAATTTTTTTTACAAAGATGACGGTGTTGACATGTTATGGTTGTCACAGTAGCAGTGTCCAAAAATATGAACAAGTTTAAGAGAAAAAAGCAAACATACAGGAGCTTGAGTGATCTTGAAGCATGCAGTAGAGCTGAAGGTTTGAAAACGGGGTCCTCAAGAATGCAGTTGACCCTGTAGTTGTCTGATTTTAATGGTTTTTATAAATATCTGACGTTGGTGACGAATATGTGGGACACATTTTGAGCAATCACAAAATAATAGTAAATATTGTTCAAAATTCACTGTTTGTAGTTTTTAATACATATTACAATCTACTCTTTCATGTGGTAAATATATTATTCAATTCAATTATTACTTTTGGCTTTTTTAATCAAGTTGAAATGATTATCTCTTAACCGAGGACAACTGATTTTGTAGGCAATGGGCCAGCATATCATCATTAAATTAATAAAAAATAAAAATAAACCTATAAAAGAACCTTACATATGTGCAAAGGACCCCCTGATTATAACATTGATTCTTTTTCTTCATGAAAATGTTATTAATTTCCAACACAATTAGCACTTTTCTTAGTGGGACATGTTTTTGCCAAAGTTTGGGGAATCAGTGACATTAGTTAATGATATTGCGCAAATGCTCTCGGTCTATTCAAAGGTCTTCGCAAATTACTGTTTTTTTAAGACTTAAAAAAGCGTTTGAGTCAGATTTTTATGAAAATTATGTGACTGGAATATGTCACAGGTAAAAGAAACTTTGCCAACCAAACGTTTGCCAAAAAGCATGCATGTGACATCAAAGTACTACCAAAGCACCGAGAATGCCTGTCATGTTACTTTAATATCATACAGTATGCTCATCATAAAGTTGAGCACACATATTGTCGTCAGTATGGCCTACATGAAACACAACTGCCATCTACAGGTTGTAGTTTTTGCTGCGCCCAACAGATAATCCCCCTTCTGCAGGATCCCGCAGATTTCGGTAGTGCTCGCGGCATTTTTCTCTCTGAGACGCACATTTTTAAAGGCCACATCTGTATGTTATAATTCGTCTCCATTTTATCAAGGAGCTTTGATGCTTTTTAATCTTGCAGGAGTTTATCTATTCTGGACCCATGCTGGCTGTTTTTTTTATTATTCAGTCACTATTTTATGAATGTTTTTAATCATTTAGATAAAATAAGAGCCTTTTTGGCTCAATTAAATATTTTTCAATAAAACTAGTTTTAAACATTAAGACAAAAGTTTTATTAATTCAACTGACCCTAAACTACGACTAGTAACATTTGTTTGAATGTGAATCCAAATGCTTTTTGTTTGTCACAGGGAGCTTCGTCCAGTTTGGTGGTAAAGTTCGCCGACACTGATAAAGAGAGAACCATTCGCCGCATGCAACAGATGGTCGGTCAGTTTGGCATCTTCAACCCTGCCGTGGCCCTGCCTTTCAGCACCTACAGCAGTACCTACAGCACATACACACATGCGGTAAGCACACAAACACAGTATAGTACATGTATGTAGTGAAAAGCAGTTAACCATTTTAGGATTTGCACTGTACAGAAGATTTCTGCCGTGTCTTCAGCCTTTTTTACTCGTATTACTCTGTTGAATAATTCATTAACATAATTTCAATTCCCGATCCATGAATACTTGCAGATTTCCTGTACAATTTGAACTCTCACTCCCTTCGGATCATTCAGAATATAAGTAACAGAAATCAGTTTCATCCTGAGTGATGTTTTAAGTGAAGTGTTTTATGGTTTATTTGCATTTTGAATATCTTTGGTTGCCAAGGATTTTTCATGCATAATTCTAGATCCTCATGTTTGGCACAACATTGTGAAATATATTCAGTATATTTACCAGGATTTTGCTGGTGTTTGATTTTAAAAAAATCTGATTTGGAAGTCTCTCCGAGGTGTTTTTCATACCTCTGAAATGTAGAGGTATATCAGATGCACTGATATTAAATGTTTCTACAGATAGCCGATTATTCAGACTGTTAATCGGCCAAAACTGATGCCAATAGTTATCTTGTCAATTAAGAGAAAACACTTCCCTGCCTGTGTTGAGTTTTAACGGCAATTCATATTTCGGTTATTATCCACCAGGCGGCGCTCTTACCCAACTTATTAAAGCCTGAAGCAACCACTGATCCAAAAACAGTAAAAACTCTGTGTATGTTTTGATCTTCGTTCTAAATCTGATTTCTAACAAAAGTCCTTTACAAAAACGTAACTTTCGGTAAACAAAGAATCAATAACAACAGAGAGAAGTTTATTTTTATATTTTGAAGTAGATAGAGGTTACCTTAGTTCAAATCATAGTTCAAAAACTACACTGAGATGACATGTAATGTGGCAAAAATATATATTTTTAAATATATTTCAAAATATACAAACATTTCAAAATTTTTTACTGAATATGTTTACAAAAAAATATATATTTAAAGCAATAAAAATATATTTAGCCCTCTATATATTTCAATCCAAGGAAATTTATTCACATTGCATTGGAAGAAAAACTTTTTGTTAATAAACTTATCTTTCAAACCTGTAAAAGGTTAAAATTAATTATATTTTCAACTTCAAAAATATACTTTATAAAATTTACTTAATAAAAAAAATGTATTTAGCATATATTTATAATATTTACACTTTTAATACACTTTTTCCATATGGAATGTAACATTAGAAATGTATTTGCTTGTCCTTGAAATACATTTTGAAATGTTTGTTGATATAAAGGTTAAAACTAAATGTATTTCCAAATATTAAAAAATATATTTAATTGATCATTACTTTCTACAAATGCATTTAGCATATATTTAAAAAAAAATTTGGCCAGAGAAATTTATTTTTTGCTGTATGGGATTTCTGTGTAAAATGTATACTATATAATGTAGACAATGTTAACTACAGATCGGCTGCCAAACCTCCCTTCACATCAGTCTTAAAAATTGCTTTTATTGACCAATACTAATTATTTGCTGATATATTGGTGCATCTATATATCTATATATCTATATCTATATATCTATATCTATATATCTATCTATCTATATTTATTTATTTATTTATTTTATTTTTTACACCAAAATTATTACATATTTAATAATTTAATTTAACTATAAATGTTCTCATTTAAATCAAATCCACCAAGTAAGCTGATTACTAAGCAAAAAAATAAATGTTAATAAATAAATTTAACATAAATAAATAAGACATATAAACTCTGGGTTATTTTCAACCTAGCACAGGGTCAGAAGGGGAAGAGCGCAACCGTTGGGGTTAATTGTACCCAGAAAATTTTTATATTTAACCCAACAATGGGTTAAAACAACTCCAACGCTGGGTTGAAAATAACCCTACATTTTTAGAGTGTATGTTGATATGGACTTAATCTCCCTGGCCTAGTTCTTCATACTCAGTGTACTTAGAAAAGCCAAATGCATTTTTCCGCATTTCCTTTTTTTCAGATAAATAATGTATTCAAAGCACATGGATTTCTGTGCATATTCATAAGCATCTCATTTGAACCGATAACGGCATTAGATACAGATAAACGCTGTGATCTGATAGTGAGAAGAAGCTGGTGCTTTAGATACGTGAACTGTCAGTATTTGAATAGTTTTCAGCTCATGGAGTCTCATAGAAGTGGGAAGTGTAAGAATCTTGTGTCACGTGGCAGGATGAGCATCGTTCTCTATATATAGAAAAATCCCTGCAGGCCTTTAGTTTTAATTACACTGTGCTGACGTGCGTGTGTGCGTGACATTTCAAAACTACAGCTTTGATTTTATAATCCATATGATCCTGCGCCAGAACCACAAACATGTTAGCTGGATGCAATATATAATCCTATTTTGGTGGTTTTTCGTGTGAACATATCGCATTATCCGTGTGGGATTCCTTTTGTGACAACTAAATATGAAATCAACAGAAGGAAAACCTCCAGGTATCCCATCATACACCTGTTCTGTGTTTCTAAATACAACCTTACCTGTACTTTATACAGACACATGGATGCATGCACACAACCTTAACTCTTTGCTCGCCAGTGTTTTAAAAAAGAATTGCCAGCCAGCGCCAGCAATTTTTATGATTATCACCAAAAAAAATTATTCTTTAAATATATAAACATAAAATATATCAAATGAAAGAACAGACCCTCTGATTTCAAACTAAAAATGTTTATTCTGTCTTCATTTGTTATTTTTATCACCTTTCAAATATGGGTAGGTTTCTTAAAAAAATAAAAAGGGCAAAAAGCTGAAATAATTTCATTTTTGTAAAGGACTTTTGGTAGAGGGCAGATTCAGAGCGATCCTCAAAACATACAAAAGTTTTAACGGTTTGCCATAAGGAGATACTTCCCAGTTTTATAAGTTGGGTAAGAGTGCCACTTGGTGGGTAATACCGGAAATACGGATTGCCGGAAAAAGTCGCCATTGCAGGGAAGCATTTTCTCTTAATTGACAAGTTAACTTTTAAAAAATAAAATAAGACAAAAGAGCCAAAGTTTAGTTGCAACGACTAAGTTTTTAAAAAGCAAAAAAGCTACAAATAAATAAACTATGCAAGCCTGAAGTTAACTTGTCAATGCCGGGGAAAGAGTTTATCATGCACACTAAAAAAGGAGATGATAAATCGCGACACACACTAATAATACCTTTCAGATATCTATTCTGAATCCCAAAGGTGATATAATGCACAGTTCTTTCGTTTACTATGGCTGTTTGATCTGTAGGAAGTCCTTATCAATCCAAAATCACTGCGAGTTTGAGTCGTTTATAACATGCATTTGAAAAAGCACATTTGTCAAACATTTTCATTATATATATTCTTTATTATCATAAAAATACCCGAAAAGGTATGAAGAACAGCGATATAAATATGTTTATAGGCATTTTCTGGGTTGTGGCTAGAAGGCATACAGCTAGAGCCAAAATCTCATAAAATCTCACCGCTGTTTTCATCCTAATCCTACCCCCAAATCTAACACTGAACTCAACATTTCACGGTATTTAGGCCGTAGCTCTGTCCTATCTACCCAGAACCATTGTTTTCATCCTAATCCTATCCCCAAACCTAAACCCCAGATCTTTGCCATAGCTTTATCCCCTCTAGCCAAAACCCATTTCCTGGAGCTGCGGTGCATATTGAGTTTCTGCATGTGAGCAACCTCTGGCTTTTTGGATGTAACAGCATTTCACCATAATTCATTTAGAAGCATAGCAAACAAATCGCACAATTTATTGTTACACCCCTGAAATGTAACAGGACAAAACTATTAAGACCGTTCATGCAAAATCCAGGTGTTTGGACAAAAATGTGTGTTGGCAGTGTGTGAACACAACATCCCTACAATGAAAAAATATATCCTCTCCTTCTTTTGTAATCTCCATAAAACCAAAGCAGTCTCAGTAGACATGTTGTTTTGATTCTTTTGTTAATGTGATGTCACACAAACAAAGCCCTGCCCAAAGCCACTGACTGACTGAGTATTTTTCTGGCCTAAACTCTATTCTGCAAACTGCATACGTCCACTCTATACCACACGCATAACACAAACACACTTCTCTCTGCAGGTTAAGACTACAAAATGGTTTGCAGACCCACTTTGCAGCGAACTGATTTAAATTGCATGTGGATTATTTAAATTGGAATGAGTAGCACTTCAAACATTGCCCTACATTGTGAAATCCCGCCCTAGGGTATCAAAATAAGCATACTCTCTCTCTCTCACACACACGCACACATATACTGTACAGTACACACACACACACACCAGCTAAAATTGAGGACGGTTTTCTTTTTGGTCATACTCTGAAACTGCAGCACAGACAACTGAGTTATCCATGCACAGGATGCAGGGATTATACGTCCTGCCAACAGCATTTGTATAATAGCATGAGATATTTTCAGGGCGATTTTCACACAGTCCTCAATCTGGGTTCTTTGGCTGACGTTTCAGAAGACTTATAAAACTCTGACTCAGCTGATGGGCCGAAAGAAGATTTACAGAATACTGAGAGTAAAAACTCTTCTGTAACAACTCTGTTTTCAAAATGAATTGAGGACACTCGTTTGTCATACATCCAGGGTCTCCTATACGGTAGAAAAATTTCCATGCAGAAAATAAAAACATTGGGTATTAACACAGGCTGTCTCAATTCCATGCATCCGTCAGCATCATTTTATATGAGACTCGGATTTTGTATCTGTGCAAGTTTTATTGGTGTAATGAAATTTAAGAGAGTATTTTAAAAGCACTGTATAAACATACAAGTCAAATTACTTTTCATTATAAGGTACCATCTTAAAAATAAAAGGGCATAAAAATTCAAAGCAATGCACCATTTTTGGTTCCTCAAATACCCATTTTCCACCAGGACTGGCTCCGGTGCTGAAACTCAATCTTGAACCTGTCCTGTGCTTTCTCCTTGCCCCGTTCTTGATTTAGAATCAGCCCTAATATCTTGCTGGTCTCAAACCAGTGAACTTGTGATGTCAGTGGGCGGAGCTTCCACTACAGACCGCAGTATTTTTAAAAACATATTTAGTGTTTCCAGATGCATTATTGCTAATTTTTTGTCACAAACACCTTACATTGTTGCATAACTATCAAATGTACCATTTAAAAAAATTCTGAGTATCTACATAGCAAAGAAGCACGGCCATCTGATGCGGTTTTACCACAGTACAATAAGTAAAGCCTTTCGAAGAGACTGCAAGTAAACAATAAATAAAATACATTTTTAATAACAGCTAAAGCTGACTTTTACAATAGCATGCCAAACCAAAAGATGACGATATATCAATTGCATGCCTCCAAAACACTCTTTGTTCAATATCTTAACTAAAACACATAAAAAATTACCCCTGCGTTATTGTGTGAATTTTTAGTAGGCTAAATCAAGTATATCAAGTATTTTTTGTATGCTATATCAAGTATTTTTAGTAGGCTATATATGAAGTGCACTGGAAAAAATATTTTGTGGCTTAGTAAATTCAACTAAATAAAATGAGTAGGCCTAAATTCTTTTTTTTTAAAACAATAGGCTTTATTTACATAAAAATATAGTGCATCATTTTTGCATTCACTTTTTAAAGTAAATTTTACATATAATTTTAAATAAAATTTTTTAAAATTGCTTAAATTGCTTAAAATGCCATGTAAAACTTACTTTAAAAAGTGGATGTAAAAATGATGCATTGAATTTTTTTTTTTTTTTGTAAATCCAGTTTATTATTTTTTTCAGTGTATATAAGTATATTAAGTATTTTTAGGTTATATCAAGTTTCACCTGGATACAGGTTACATTTGATGCCTTGATAGGGCAATAATAATGTACTTTCCTTAGTTTCAGGTAAGCTAAAGCTTCTGGTTACAAAGCTGTTTGTTGAAGGAGTTTTTGACTGGATCCATAGTTTAGCACAAATTTGGTACAATTACGATTACAACCCACAATTTGTACAGTATACTATAGCCAATATGCGACTTAGCATAGCAATATTAATCAGCTCCTAACATCCGCTCTCATCTTTGATCAGAGCAAGTGATTTCATCCAGGAATTGTAAAATCAAAAGCTTAAATGGACACTTTACCCATTTGCATAAAGCTTTGTATAGTCATGTTTTTGAATGGTCATGCATCATTTTCTCAGTTGCCGCTGAGACAGGAGAAATACAGATTTCAGTGTTGCACTTCCTTCTTTCAATGATGTAAAAATCATCATTTTGCATCATTGAAAGAAGGAAGTCCAATATCTTTGTTGAGGGGGTGAGAATACTGTAAAAAAAAATCCGTAGAAATTGCAGCTGGGTTGCCGGTAACTTACTGTAGATTTAAATTCATATTATTTACTGGCAACATTTTGTTCAAAGTTAAATTAACATTAAACATTTACAAGTCTTTGTCTTTACAGAGTAAAACAAAAAAACAGCATCAAGCTAAAAATTCTGGAAAACAAAATCTGAAGCAAAAAACAGAAAAAGTTGATGATGATTTCTGGTTCCCAGAATGCTTTGCATAAGGCTGTTATTGTATAGTTTTATTCTGTAAAGATAAATACTTGTTAATATTTAAAATGTATTTAACTTTGAACAAACTCTTGCCAGTAAATAACATAAATTTAAATCTACGGTAAATTACCGGCAACCCAGCTGCAATAACATTGTAATTTTTTTAGGGCTGTCAAAAGATTAATCGCGATTAATCGCATCCAACATAAAAGTTTGTGTTTACATAGCATATGTGTGTGTACTGTGTATAAATATTATGTATATATAAATACACACACATTCATGTATATATTTAAGAAATATTTGCATTTAAATACTGTATATACATTTCTATAATTTATATTATATATAAATATAAATATTTTATATATAAATATAACAATTTTTTCTTAAATATATACATGATTGGGTGTGTTTTTATATATAAATAATAATTATACACAGTACACACACATATGTTATGTAAACACAAACTTTTATTTTGGATGCGATTAATCGCGATTAATCTTTTGACAGCCCTAAATTTTTTACGGAATTATTTTACAGTGTACAAACACCCCTTTTCTCAGTCAAATAGGCACCAAATTCGAAATGTATGTTACATTTCCACTACAAATATGACACACTTTCAATAAAGATTAATGTTTCTACGTGTGAAATGCTCCTTTAAAAAACGGGTTGCATCTACGCATTCATTGGATCTTGTTCTTCCAACTTCTACTCCGTGAAATCCCAACCCAATCTCACGGAAATTCGTGTTATAGTCATTTATTTTTTTGAATGTATTCGTGCTATTAACATGATTTTATGCTGTATCGTGTCATTTTTTATTTTGTTTTCTCATTGTTTTGTCACTTTCTGCTATATCCTAACCCAAACCCCAACTCCAGGCGAGAATAGTTTTAAAAGCAGACAAAAAACATGTAGAAATCAATGCATAAAAATACATCCTAACGCAAACCCCGATTCTAACCTTTACCCCAAGCGACAATGATTTAAAAATAGGAAAAACTATGCAAAAAATATATTAGGGCCGGGACTTTAACGCGTTAATTAAGATTAATTAATTACACAAAAAAACAATGCGTTAAACATTTTTAACGCATTTTAATCGCACTTATTTTTGCACCGCGGAACATTTCTCATTGGATTCGCCGATTTCGGCGGACCGATTATACTGGAGCACCAACTAGAGTTCATGACTTCACACAACAACAAACCACAGTGAACATGAACGAAGAAGCTGATGAGATCGCTTTGGTTGGCCCCGTGGATGGAAAATGATTTTATAAAAATCATTGATGGATGGAAGCGTCGATAATGGCATGGTTGTGTGTAAGCTATGCAACAAGGAATTCACATATCACCCGCAGCACATCGAGCCTCAAGTATCATCTCAATGCAAAACATATAGCAGCTAGCGTGGACATTAGCCCGACTCCAAGTACGACTTGGTTGAACAAAAATAAACAATATTTTGTTGCTTAAGCTTATGTATTCAGGCATTATTCATGGTATACTAAAAATCCATGTGAAAAAATAACTTCTAAATGTTCTCAGGTCAAATATTTATTAATTTCGATTAATTAATTACAAAGCCTCTAATTAATTAGATTAATTTTTTTAATCGAGTCCCGGCCCTAAAATATATATAAAATGACACAGAAAGACTGTTTATAGAAATGTGTGCTGCACTGGAAAAAATATTCATTCAATTTACTCAATTTTTAAGGTAAGTGGTCACAATCAATCAATTTAAGCTAAATTTAAACAAAAGTTTTTTGTTTTGTATTTATATTTTTTTGTTTTGTTTAAATTTAACTTAAATAAATTAATTGCGACCAAAATAGAGTAAATTGAATTAATAATTTTTTTCAGTGTGTGTGCCACAAAAAAGACATTCGTGCTTCAGGGGCATGAAAAACAGTGGAAAATCATGTTAATAACAATAAAAAAATGTGTGACTATAACACGACGTGCCGTAAGATAGGGTAGGAAATCCATATTGTCTGTTAACGAATCAGACTCCTCCGTGAGATTTTTTTGCGGTACTCATTCCTGTGTATGCCTGCGCCCTGTCCATTAATTGTATATAGCAGGAAAACTTGCTACCTACATCACAAAACAGGCAAAATCTGAACATGCTTGCAGGAAAAAAGGTACTGGGTTGTTCTTCTTCGTATTTTCTTGGTTGATAGAAGCACTGGGGTCAGATTTTAACGCTACACTGTAAAAAAAAATTCCGTAGAAATTACAATGGTATTGCAGCTGGGTTGCCGGTAAATTACCGTAGATTAACATTTATGTAATTTACTGGCAAGAGTTTGTTCACAGTTGAATAAATTTTAAATATTAACAAGTCTTTATCTTTACAGAATAAAACTATACAATAACAGCCTCATGCAAAGCATTCTGGAAACCAGAAATCATCATCAAACTTTTTCTATTTTTTGCTTTAGATTTTGTTTTGCTTGATGCTGTTTTTCTAGTTTTATTCTGTAAAGACAAAGACTTGTAAATGTTAAATGTTCATTTTTAGTGTAATACTAATAACATAAATTTAAATCTACGGTAAGTTACCGGCAACCCAGCTGCAAATTTCTACAGATTTTTTTTTACAGTGTATGACCCCTTTAATACACATACCCATGGGCGAGGCTAGCCCCTTTTTAGGGGTGCTTCAGCACCCCTAAAAAGGAGCTCAGCACCCCTAAAACTTGGGGCAAGAAATTTAATTATTCTAAAATGTTCGTTCGTCTTTGACCAGGTTAAATAATGTCCAAAACATACTCCGTAGTTTGTGGTTTAAAATGAATAATAAGGTAGAAAATGAAAACCTCCCCGCTTAGCAAATGGTGTCATCCTCTTCTTCTACTTCTCTGTACCTGCATCGCTTAGCCCGACCATTCAGTGCGAAACACACGCAGAGAGAGAATCAGTTAAAAGTGTTGTGATGCAACTTTTTTGTTCAAATCTTACATGTTTACGTTATGTTTATAATGAGCGAGTACATCACGAATCAATCTTTCAAGCCGTGTTATTGTCTTATAATGAATCACCATGGTACACGTATAATAAGTGTTTATTTTCGGATTATTTTAGTCCGGCGGGTACCCGCGCGCTGCGGAGTAGTACAGTACCTGGGTGACTCGTCCATAGACTTAAACGGAGAGAAGTAGCGCCGGTTACAATGTTCTTCCGCAAGACTCATGCAGTGCGTCTCAGTGGGTAGTTGCATGCGTGTGTCTCCGTTGTTAAAGTTTATTGTATGATTTATCGTTAATTTGAGACTTATTTTAACAATCGGGAGTCATGTAAACATGACATCACGTGCGTCTTTTCTGGTCAGTCGTCATGAAAACATGGCGTTTGGAACAGAGTGAAAACAAACTACATATCACTGTATACCACCAGTAGGCTACCGGTAAGTTATGTGTGAAATCACTAACTGTCTGACTATCAAACTAGACAATAAATATTTTTTTTAGTTTGTCACATATAGACTAATATGAAGGGGATAACGTTTTTAACCCTTAGTGCAGGAGTCACAAGTGTTTTGTTTTAGACATATAGTAAAGGTAATGGTTCAATTAAAGAACTGTTAAAAGAAAAGCTGCAAATTAACAAACTATTAATAAACCTACCATATGTTGTAGGCATAAAAGTTATAAAGATTTTAGGATTTGTCATTTTGACAAAGGCTTAAAACGATACACTGTATATTCACATAAAACCATACCCACACTGCTGGTGTAGCCCACCTTTTGTCCTGATACTTTAATATGGCATTAATGGCAAAAATGTGCTATAGCTCATTATTAATTAGAAATAAAAAGGTTGGCAAAAAAAATGCATCTGAAAACTCATCAGCTTGATGCTTTAAAATATGTTATTTAAAAAAAATTCTAAGGGGGAGCATGCTCTCTTCTCATCTTTTTCACCCCTGACCCATTTTCATGCCTGAAAGGTCTCCAAAAAAATCTTTATTTTGGAGTTAGTTGAACCAATGTTAAAATGATAGCTTTTTTACAATAGATATATTATTGGTTTCTGTAGGAAAAAAGAGCGGGTGGTGGCAGCGGAGCTCATTGGGTGCTCAGCACCCCTAAAGCTCTAACCCTAGAATCGCCTCTGCACATACCAGAAAAGCATTATGAATATAATGGTTCAATTAAACAACTAACAGACTATTTCACATAATGCAAAAAATTGTAAAAGGGCTACGGTATACACTGAAATTGAGTTTTAGAGCATGTAAAGTAACCCTGTTTTTTAAAGAAAAGCGGAGACAAAAAACAAGATGGGCACGGTACCCTGTATCCCAATAATGCCCTTCTCCAGCACACACTGGCAATCATGTCTCCATCACGTCTTAAAGGTTTGACACGGAAAATAAAGACAAATAAGGGCAGGAAGCTGAAACTTTCCAGACCAAAACATAAAGGGTGTTTGAGAAACCATTTCAAACTGTTTGCTTTCAGAGTACACAAAGAACAGTACCACTTTATTTCAACCCCATTACACCGTGCTGCAATTCTGCTGTGTCACACCTCCATTTAAAGGCTTTTGTGATGAGTATGAGAGGCGGTGAACAGAAGCGAGTATTTAGTATGTGAATAGAGCTCAGTTTGGATGTAAAAACATGCTGTTTTTGAGTGGGTGTGATGGGGTGGAAATGTTGTCAGTGGTTAGCAGTGCCCCCTGGTGGATTCAAACTGCCTGACTTCTGCAAACACGCTCACCTTTAGATAATCCGAAGATAATCGAAAGCAAATAATTCGCAGGATGTTAACCTGACCGAAGTATTTGTCATGTTAATTATGATTCGTTCACGGCACACAACTTTGATGGGAGTTTTGTGAGTCGTGTCTAATCCCTCTCACTTTATTTGATGAAGGCAAACAAACAGAACAAAGCAGCGACTGGGCCATTTCAAGAAAATCTTGCGTGTTATACATGTTATTTTTTTATCATGTTCATCGTATCTTTCACAATATGTTTTTTTACTTCAACTAAAATATATATATATATATATATATATTGACTATTGTTGATAATTAAAGGAACAGTATGTAAGAAATTTATATCAATGAATCATAAAAGGGCCCTGATATGTCACTAGACATCAAGAAATCATTTTCATTTCAAATACTTATATCATTGACAACAGTGGTCTGGCCAGTTGCAGCCATCAACTGATATGTATGTTGTCATGTTGTGTATTGGCCACAAGTTTTGTGATTGCAATCAGTTTTGGTAACAATCCTATTGTGTAGTGTTTCTTTAAGTTAATTAAATGCTTTAAAAATGAAAGATACTTCATCTCATTGCATAATTTTCTGTTTTTTGAAACTTGATCGATGCAAACCCACAATGTTTGATTATTTTCCACCTTATTTTGCCGTAAATGTGGGCACTGCCATCTTTGAGATCCTTTGTGTAAGACTTTCGGTCATTTAAACTAATGTGCCGTATTGACTGGATTTTTAATGTTTATTATAAAATCCAGGAAGACCGGAATAATTGTGTGGTCAGAATAGCTGGTACAAACACAGTAAATCTCTACAAAACATTTGTTTTAACCATAATACACAACCCAGTCTCACCCCATGGCGTCATTTTTTGACGAACTGGGGACTTCAATACTATTACGTCCGTTGCATTCTCTTTCCTATTTTCTTACCATTTTCGCGTCGGTTTAGGGTTAGATTTACATAATGACATCCCTACCCAAACCTAACTCTAACCCCAACGCCAGGTGACAACTGTTTAATTTCGCGTACCTAACTCTAACCCCAACGCCAGGTGACAACTGTTTAATTTCGCGTACACTGTTTAATTTTGCGTAATCTAACCCTAAACCGACGCGAAAATGGTAAGAAAATAGGAAAGAGAATGCAACGGACGTAATAGTATTGAAGTCCCCAGTTCGTCAAAAAATGACGCGAAAGGTATACCCTCCGCGTCAACATATTGACGCATGGTCAAGTGCGTCAAATATTGACGCCATGGGGTGAGACTGTGTAGCAATACACGCACAAGAGCTAAATGTTTATGTGCCGCACACGCACCCATGATCTGTATCCACACACATTCATCCAGTAAAACCTTTTATAGACACTAAACAATAATATGCCAGTAAACAATAAATACAATATTTTTAAACCAACTAATATTATGCTGAAAGCTGGTTTATTTATTCTGCTATTATATATTACTACAATTATTTTCTTAACAGATTACAGAATATTTATGGCATAAACTGCTTATTAGTTAATGTTTATTATAGTTTGCACATACTTTTGTTATGTTTTAAATGAAAAAGCAAATAATTTCCTAAATTACCAGGGCCAGGTTTCCCAAAAGCATCGTAAGGCTAAGCAGATCGTAAAAACGATCGTACGAATCATCTTAGAATTACGGGCCGTTTCCCAAAAGCTTCGTAACTTAAGTTGCACTTGAAAATTCATTGTTGATCTACGAGTGGTTTGGAGTAATCGTTCATTCATAAGAGCATCGTAAGACAACACAGAGTTACAAGGTCACCTACAGGACAACCAGCAAATTGCACTCCTGCAATGACAATAATGTAATGTTTTAAATGTATATTTATTTATTGGGTTCTTCTTTATTTATTTTATATTATATATAATATCATATATTTAAAATTCAAATAAGAAATCAAATTTAAATGACTAAACATAAATTAATAAAGAAGGAAAACTTATTTTGTACAAGTTTGTAAAAGTTTTTTGTATTTTGGTAAAAGCTGGTAGCAAATTGATAAATGGTTCCTACCGATTGCTGCTATAATTCATCTAAAAATTGTTTTGAAGGGAAATGGCATCTATTTAAAGAAACCAAATAAATATTTACGGTACAATGCAATAATCCATAATAATAAATAAACATAGATAATAAACAAAAAAATAATAATAATAATCTAAACTATAATAGAAACGCCGAAGGCATTTCGCAGTGGGACGAGTCCTAACTAAATACGGAAAAGAATATTTCAGCACAAATTATTAAAACATTTAAAAAGTCATTGAACAATAATGAGAAATATTATAAAAAATATTAGTGCACATTGGCTGAAGAACATTAGCATAAACAAGCTTCTGCTACAAATTCAAGTCATTCTATTGGTGACATTTCAGCACTTGACAAATGGATAGCGACTCGTAAGTAGTACTTAAAACCTAGCTGTGAGTGATCGTTTTACGCGCATCTTTGGGAAATGCACGTAAATGAACAACGAAGGTTCAATAAGTAGCTTGTAGAAAGCGCTCTTAAGTGCTAAGTTCAATTGTTATCGGGAAACCCAGCCCAGGTCATGTTCTCTAGTGCAGGGGTTTTTAAACTTTTTGTGTGTGTGGACCACTATTTGAAATCAAGAATTTTCGCAGACCACCTCATACAACTCATAATAAAATATGTCTACACAAAGTCCTGAATTTATCTGCACATCTAAATAGGCTTGCACTAAAACTATAACTGGTCATCACATCAGTACAACAGTTCTTAAAACATATTCTTAAAAAAATTTTTTTTTTCTTAAAAAAATATATTATACTATATTTTTCAATCCGTGGACCACAGTTTGGGAATGGCCGTTCTAGTGCACATGAAGCTTTGTAATATAACACATGCATATTTAACACAAAACAAAAATATAACAAATTAAATGTAATTAATGTCTATTGTGATTTGTACTTGTTAAATAACTCATAATGTGTTGAATGAGAAAGATACTGCTGCAGTCAGGAGGAATAGTGACACGTTCACGCTATAAGTTTGATGTGTCAAGACTGAAACTCGAACATTATAACATTACATTTAAAAAAATGCTGTTTATAAAAACTCATTCAAGGGAACAGTTGGGACATTTTAAGCATGGACAAAGTTAAAATACAAATTATTTTCAGAGTAAAAAACACTCAACTGACTTACCCAATGTACAGGTACTGGTATCCCTCTATGCTTTTATGGTTGTGCATCAAAGACCTGTCAACTCCAATCAATACTACAAAATAATTGAATATATCTTCATATATTAGGCCTCTTTTTCATTTCATCCTCCCATTGGGTTATACATGGCGGGTGTAGTAAATATGAAGACTTTGGTTCCAAAACGCAATAAATCCTTTTTGACTAATTTGGGTAAAAACGTGTTTTCTATACCAAGAAAGTGACAAGATGAAAACCACTTTTTTTCTGTTACAAACTTTCACATAGCAACTTTAGGGTATAATAACATTAAAAATTCAAATCCATAATTTGTTTTTCAAAGATTTATTATAAAAACTTTTTTTTTCCAAATAAATCTATTGAATCAATATATAAATGTGCATTCATCTTATCCATGTTATATTTATTTAGTTGACTAGTGGTATACACTGATTAAAAGAAATAAACATAAATGGCATTAATCAAAACACTTACTTTGTCATATTAAGAACACTGTCATTGCTGCTGTCATCCTTTTTTGACAGCGATCAGCTGTAAAATGTTTTGGTCCTGCTCGATTTCATCAACCCTAACCCTAACCCTAAAATAATGAAAAGTTTTCATAAGATCCCCTGGAGTCAATGTGTAAGCATGACAGAAGCTTGATGTTGTTGTGTAACAACAAGCAACAGCTGATATTTTTCCTTCACCCGAGTGCCTCTCACGTAAATTATTCGATTTTGATGGCTTACGTTTCTTCCCCGCCACAGAAAACCACCACAGGTTTATCAATGCCATCAAAGTATTATTTTGTTTTTGTTTGTTTGTTGATCACGAAGTTCAAAGTAAATCTAGGATTCTGTGTGTATTCAAAGCGCCGCCATTATTGTTTAAGTTGTGTGGAATGGTGCGCTGTGATTGGTTAAGCGAATTTATTGCATTCTGCAGAGTAAGGAGGACTGGCGTTTTTGTGTTTTGGAAAAAAGAGAGTAAAGATGACAGAATAAGAGTGAATATTGGATTTTGCGTAAAATTAAGAATTACATTTTTAATACTGACCTGAGAAAATAGTGATTTTGGGAGTAAAATTTTTTTTTTTTTTATTGTGTTTATCACATTTTGGAACCAATCTCTTCATATTTACCAGAACTGTTTTTAATCATGTTTTGTGCCTGCTTCCACTACACAAAAAAGTTCATATAGGTCACATCACTTAACAAAAATAAGGTGTATATCAAATAAATGATTTTTGCATAAGTGCAACAGTGTATGTAGTGTTGTATTCTCTACATTTGTTTATTATTTTTACCCACAACAAAAAAAAAAACACCTTACCCAATTGTAAAAACTTTTTTGCGATATATGGTGGTTTATATCTAAAATGGCTCAATCATGTTTGTTCCCCATATAGTGGATGCTATTTCGGAGTTTCGAGGACAGTTTATAAAAACAAGATGGATAGTTTGGTCTGTACATTCTGATTGTTTGTTTGTTTCTTTGTACTTTATTGTCCATCCACGACTGGAAATTGGTCTTTAAGTCAGCATTCAAAGCTGTGCTGTTGCTATGCAACCGTAAAACCACAGCGTGTCAAAATGCATGAAAATATAAAGCAGATGAAATGAAAGCTGTAAATTTGCACCGCAATCTACTTTAGATACCAGGATCTCCTCCAGTTGACAAATCTCGATCACCACATTGCCTACTATAGCAGCAACTTGGCTAAACGGAGGACGTTTTGGTAACCATTTGGGCACATCATTTCTTCATACCCCAAACATTTCTATCAGCCTCTCAACACGTGTCAGCACACAATCACAACAGGCATAAATTCACGCTTGCTGTCCTCCTTTTCTCCACGTGAGCGTCTCAAGGCCATCTTAAGAGGGTTTGGCATCGAGCTGTGCGGTACTACACGAGTAATTGGCCCATGATGGAGTACTGATTGCCTCAAAGCACCTGGGGAGATCAGCAGGCATTAGCATTCAATAAAATCGCAGATGCACATACAAATACACGCACATGCATCGCTCCCCGTAAATGAGTTTATTACAAGAGTCGCTTTTTCCTCGTCTTTCTGTGTTGGTCCTGACAGGAGTTTATTTGCTAGGAGAATTTTTTCAGTGACGACAACAGCAAGCAATTGATTTCAATTTTAAATTGAAATCATTCGGACGTTTTTATAAGGTGTGCTGAAATGCAGAAACAATGTGTGATGACTTTGCCCTTACAGAAAAGTGTGCACAATTGGAAAAATGTATTTAACTTTTACTTGCACATCAATTTTGAGGAAAAAAGTTTCAATTTTACATGGTATTACAAAAAATATGCTTTTACAATGGTACCAGGTCTAGAAAACCAGGCAGTATCATGTTGCTTTGTTCCTGGGGATGTTTCCATATTCATATTGATTGTAGTCTTAGTGTAGTGTTAATAAACTTAAATTGCTCTAGCATCTTGGTCTAAAGAAAGCAATCTCATCAAGAATGCATGCTAATGGTTTATCTTATAGATTAGCGTGGTCTTTATAGCCACATGTATAGATTACACACTCTGTCCGTGTCAAGATGTGGTCAGTTGGTGTGTGTACTGTAGTTACAGATACCTTTCTAGACAGCTAATTTATTCCAGTCCTTCAAAGATGCACATTTCGAAAGTTATGAATTTTATACATGCAGTATATAAAACATTTTATAGTAAACACTATAAAACTAAACATCATATAGTAAAATCTCTCTCTCTCAGAGGTGTAAAGAGTAGCTGAAAGCCATACTTGAGTAAAAGTACAAATTCCTTACTGTAAAAATTACTCCACTACAAGTTACAAGTCACCAATTTAAATATGACTTGAGTAAAAGTATTAAAGTAACCCAATTTAAAAGTACTCAAGTATTTTTACTTGTACTGAATGTTGGCTCAAAGATGCACTAGTCCTCAACACAAAGAGACATTGTAGGTCTGGGCAGTGAAAACTAAGAAAGTTTATTTATGAGGTTTTATTTCCTAATATAGAAAAGAAATCAAACACCTCAAAATTTTGACCTGGCAGAACAAACACAGATTAAACATAGTCATAGTCTTTTGACTAAAATGTAATTTAGTTTAAGTCATGTTGTAACACAGAATTGATTTAGCTTTAGTCTAATTTTATTCAACTAAATGCCATGAGATTTTGGTCTAGAAATCTACATAAAATTTAAATGTGCCATGCTGAAAAATATATAGCCTAACTTTGTGATATAAATATATGGTAACACTTTACAATAAGGTTCATAAGTTAACATTAGTTAGCTACATTAGTTAACATGAACTAATAATGAACTGCACTTATACAGCATTTATTCATCTTTGTTAATGTTAATTTCAACAATTACTAATACTTTATTTAAATCTTGTTAACATTAGTTAATGCACTCTGAACTAACATGAACAAACAATTAAAGCTTAAATTTTTATTAACTAACATTAACAAAGATTAATAAATAATGTAACAAATGTATTGCTCATGGTTTGTTCAAGTTGGTTAATACATTAACTACTGTTAACTAATGAACCTTATTGTAAAGTGTTACCAAATATTCTTATATAGGCCTATCCTAAAAAATAAATAATTTTAATATTTTTAAAAAATCCAGTAAACTAAAATTACACCAACAGATATATGATAATGCATATTAAAAACGTGAAGTTGTTCATTTGAAAGATTAATTGTAAACACATGTAGTACGTAACACCAATATCTCACATTAAGTGCACTACATTTCTTCCGTCATGCATCGCTCTTTACAGTAAATACATTACAGCATACTTGATTAAATGTGAGGACAGTGAAATTGTACACTTATTATCAATCTTATAATGTACTTAAGTTACTTGGGCAATCAGTACAGGACCTCGCTGGTTTATTTTGGCTTATATAGTTAGTTATATCAAGTAATGTAACTCAGGTTAGCTGATAAAGTAGCATCAGAGTATATAAACATTTGTGCTTGCCTTTGAGTTGCGGGATGACTCTCCTGCAATCGCGCATCACTTTTGTTTTGATTGTAGCATCACATGTTTAACAAAGGGTCCCTTGACTGAAGCAAATGTGATATGCATCCATATGTTTGCTCTTTATCTCTTCTTTCAGTCCAGACGCGAACTTTTCTCTACAGTTTATGACATACGCAGCACGCAGATGTCCCGCTACGGTGGCTCAACGCAAGCCATTCAGCGTTTGACATCAAAGTACCGCGAGACCAGACTTCTCCATATGCATTTGATTCGCTGTCGCAGTACTTTGATTTCATACGATTGCTCTGCGCAGAGCCAAATGAAGTCCCTCAGTTGTGTGTGTGCGTGTAACGCCTCGCGACCACAGATTCTATCCATCATCACCCTCTGACACTTTCGTCTCGTTTTTATTTGACGAATAAACAATGTAGCGAGTAACGTTAAGTGTCATTTCAAATGTAGTGGAGTAAAGAGTACAAATACCCAATCAAAAATGTAATTGAGTAGAGAGTAAAAGTTGCCTATATTTTTGATACTCAGTACAAGTACAAAGTAGCCCAAAAAATACTTAAGTACAGTAACGAAGTATATTTACTCGAGTACTTTACACCTCTGCTCTCTCTTTCTCTTTTAGTTAATGCAGCAGCAGGCTGCGATTATGGCCGCCTCTCATGGCGGATACTTAGCGCCTAGCGTGGCGTTTCCTGCAACCCAGATTCATCAGGTGGGGGCGCTGAACATGAATGGATTGCCACCCACCCCTATGACACCCGTTTCAGGTGAGTCATGATTAATTAAACTACTGCTCTTTTATTACATTGGTCCATGTTTTGTGTGTGCATATAAAAATGGAGGTTGACTTCAGACTGCAGATTGACTCCTCCCACATGTTGTGAATAATGTTGATCTGAACAGATTGACTCCTCCCACATGTTGTGAATAATGTTGATCTGAACAGATTGACTCCTCCCCCATGTTGTGAATAATGTTGATCTGAACAGATTGACTCCTCCCACATGTTGTGAATAATGTTGATCTGAACAGATTGACTCCTCCCACATGTTGTGAATAATGTTGATCTGAACAGATTGACTCCTCCCACATGTTGTATATAATGATAATCTGAGCAAATGGACTCCTCCCACATGTTGTAAATAATGTTAATCCGGGCACATTGACTCCTCCCACATGTTGTGGATAATGTTAATCCGGGCAAATTGAGTCCTCACACATGTTGTGGATAATGTTGATCTGAACAGATTGACTCCTCCCACATGTTGTAAATAATGTTAATCCAAGCATATTGACTCCTCCCACGTTATGAATAATGTTAATCAGAGCAAATTTACTTCTGCCACATGCTGTGGATAATGTTGATCCAAGTAGATTGACTCCTCCCACATGTTGTAATTAATGAAAATGAAAGTAGATTGACTCCTCCCACATGTTGTAAATAATGTTGATCTGAACAGATTGACTCCTCCCACATGTTGTATATAATGATAATCTGAGCAAATGGACTCCTCCCACATGTTGTAAATAATGTTAATCCGGGCACATTGACTCCTCCCACATGTTGTGGATAATGTTAATCCGGGCAAATTGAGTCCTCACACATGTTGTGGATAATGTTGATCTGAACAGATTGACTCCTCCCACATGTTGTAAATAATGTTAATCCGGGCACATTGACTCCTCCCACATGTTGTGGATAATGTTAATCCGGGCAAATTGAGTCCTCACACATGTTGTGGATAATGTTGATCTGAACAGATTGACTCCTCCCACATGTTGTGAATAATGTTGATCTGAACAGATTGACTCCTCCCCCATGTTGTGAATAATGTTGATCTGAACAGATTGACTCCTCCCACATGTTGTGAATAATGTTGATCTGAACAGATTGACTCCTCCCACATGTTGTGAATAATGTTGATCTGAACAGATTGACTCCTCCCACATGTTGTATATAATGATAATCTGAGCAAATGGACTCCTCCCACATGTTGTAAATAATGTTAATCCGGGCACATTGACTCCTCCCACATGTTGTGGATAATGTTAATCCGGGCAAATTGAGTCCTCACACATGTTGTGGATAATGTTGATCTGAACAGATTGACTCCTCCCACATGTTGTAAATAATGTTAATCCGGGCACATTGACTCCTCCCACATGTTGTGGATAATGTTAATCCGGGCAAATTGAGTCCTCACACATGTTGTGGATAATGTTGATCTGAACAGATTGACTCCTCCCACATGTTGTAAATAATGTTAATCCAAGCATATTGACTCCTCCCACGTTATGAATAATGTTAATCAGAGCAAATTTACTTCTGCCACATGCTGTGGATAATGTTGATCCAAGTAGATTGACTCCTCCCACATGTTGTAATTAATGAAAATGAAAGTAGATTGACTCCTCCCACATGTTGTAAATAATGTTGATCTGAACAGATTGACTCCTCCCACATGTTGTATATAATGATAATCTGAGCAAATGGACTCCTCCCACATGTTGTAAATAATGTTAATCCGGGCACATTGACTCCTCCCACATGTTGTGGATAATGTTAATCCGGGCAAATTGAGTCCTCACACATGTTGTGGATAATGTTGATCTGAACAGATTGACTCCTCCCACATGTTGTAAATAATGTTAATCCAAGCATATTGACTCCTCCCACGTTATGAATAATGTTAATCAGAGCAAATTTACTTCTGCCACATGCTGTGGATAATGTTGATAAAAGTAGATTGACTCCTCCAACATGTTGTAATTAATGAAAATGAAAGTAGATTGACTCCTCCCACATGTTGTAAATAATGTTGATCTGAACAGATTGACTCCTCCCACATGTTGTATATAATGATAATCTGAGCAAATGGACTCCTCCCACATGTTGTAAATAATGTTAATCCGGGCACATTGACTCCTCCCACATGTTGTGGATAATGTTAATCCGGGCAAATTGAGTCCTCACACATGTTGTGGATAATGTTGATCTGAACAGATTGACTCCTCCCACATGTTGTGAATAATGTTGATCTGAACAGATTGACTCCTCCCCCATGTTGTGAATAATGTTGATCTGAACAGATTGACTCCTCCCACATGTTGTGAATAATGTTGATCTGAACAGATTGACTCCTCCCACATGTTGTGAATAATGTTGATCTGAACAGATTGACTCCTCCCACATGTTGTATATAATGATAATCTGAGCAAATGGACTCCTCCCACATGTTGTAAATAATGTTAATCCGGGCACATTGACTCCTCCCACATGTTGTGGATAATGTTAATCCGGGCAAATTGAGTCCTCACACATGTTGTGGATAATGTTGATCTGAACAGATTGACTCCTCCCACATGTTGTAAATAATGTTAATCCGGGCACATTGACTCCTCCCACATGTTGTGGATAATGTTAATCCGGGCAAATTGAGTCCTCACACATGTTGTGGATAATGTTGATCTGAACAGATTGACTCCTCCCACATGTTGTAAATAATGTTAATCCAAGCATATTGACTCCTCCCACGTTATGAATAATGTTAATCAGAGCAAATTTACTTCTGCCACATGCTGTGGATAATGTTGATCCAAGTAGATTGACTCCTCCCACATGTTGTAATTAATGAAAATGAAAGTAGATTGACTCCTCCCACATGTTGTAAATAATGTTGATCTGAACAGATTGACTCCTCCCACATGTTGTATATAATGATAATCTGAGCAAATGGACTCCTCCCACATGTTGTAAATAATGTTAATCCGGGCACATTGACTCCTCCCACATGTTGTGGATAATGTTAATCCGGGCAAATTGAGTCCTCACACATGTTGTGGATAATGTTGATCTGAACAGATTGACTCCTCCTACATGTTGTAAATAATGTTAATCCGGGCACATTGACTCCTCCCACATGTTGTGGATAATGTTAATCCGGGCAAATTGAGTCCTCACACATGTTGTGGATAATGTTGATCTGAACAGATTGACTCCTCCCACATGTTGTAAATAATGTTAATCCAAGCAGATTGACTCCTCCCACGTTATGAATAATGTTAATCAGAGCAAATTTACTTCTGCCACATGCTGTGGATAATGTTGATCCAAGTAGATTGACTCCTCCCACATGTTGTAATTAATGAAAATGAAAGCATATTGACTCCTTACGCTCCATTCAGACAGCCAACGACAAGCAGTAGCAGATCGACGCGATCTCATTCATTTCAATGGAAACCTGGCGACTTCCGGCGACACGAGCGACAGTGACCGTTGGCGACCGTATGGGCGTGTCCAGCGACGCGAGAAAGTTAAGAAAAGTTTAACTTTATGCAAATGTCGAGCGACTTTCGGGAGCGACTACCAATGAGAACAAAGCAGTGGAGTTCACGTCACCCTTCTCTCGTCAGTTACTGGCGTGGATGGTACTCATTTGTTTATGACAAGCAGATTTAGAAACGCCCCATTGAAAGAGACAAGCGACACACAGCGATAACGTCGCTGGCTGTCTGAACGAGGGGTCACAGATGTTGTGAATAATGTTGATCTGAACAAATTAACTCCTCCTACATGTTGTGAGTAATGTTAATCCAAGCAGATTCAACCTTCCCACATGTTGTGAATAATGATGATCCAAGCAGATTGACTCCTCCCACATGTTGTAAATAATGAAAATCAAAGCATATTGACTCCTCCCACATGTTGTGAATAATGTTGATCTGAACAAATTAACTCCTCCTACATGTTGTGAGTAATGTTAATCCAAGCAGATTCAACCTTCCCACATGTTGTGAATAATGTTGATCCAAGCAGATTGGCTCCTCCCACATGTTATGAATAATGTTGATCCGAGCAGATTGACTCCTCCCACATATTGTGAATAATGTTGATCCGAACAGATGGACTCCTCCCACATGTTGTGAATAATGTTGATCTGAACAGATTGACTCCTCCCACATGTTGTGAATAATGTTGATCTGAAAAGATTGACTCCTCCCACATGTTGTGAATAATGTTGATCTGAACAGATTGACTCCTCCCACATGTTGTATATAATGATAATCCGAGCAAATTGACTCCTCCCACATGTTGTAAATAATGTTAATCCGGGCACATTGACTCCTCCCACATGTTGTGGATAATGTTAATCCGGGCAAATTGAGTCCTCACACATGTTGTGGATAATGTTGATCTGAACAGATTGACTCCTCCCACATGTTGTAAATAATGTTAATCCAAGCATATTGACTCCTCCCACGTTATGAATAATGTTAATCAGAGCAAATTTACTTCTGCCACATGCTGTGGATAATGTTGATCCAAGTAGATTGACTCCTCCCACATGTTGTAATTAATGAAAATCAAAGCATATTGACTCCTTACGCCCCATTCAGACAACCAACGACAAGCAGTAGCAGAGCGACGCGATTTCATTCATTTCAATGGAAACCTGGCGACTTCCGGCGACACGAGCGACAGTGACCGTTGGCGACCGTATGGGCGTGTCCAGCGACGCGAGAAAGTTAAGAAAAGTTTAACTTTATGCAAATGTCGAGCGACTTTCGGGAGCGACTACCAATGAGAACAAAGCAGTGGAGTTCACGTCACCCTTCTCTCGTCAGTTACTGGCGTGGATGGTACTCATTTGTTTATGACAAGCAGATTTAGAAACGCCTCATTGAAAGAGACAAGCGACACACAGCGATAACGTCACTGGCTGTCTGAACGAGGGGTCACAGATGTTGTGAATAATGTTGATCTGAACAAATTAACTCCTCCTACATGTTGTGAGTAATGTTAATCCAAGCAGATTCAACCTTCCCACATGTTGTGAATAATGATGATCCAAGCAGATTGACTCCTCCCACATGTTGTAAATAATGAAAATCAAAGCATATTGACTCCTCCCACATGTTGTGAATAATGTTGATCTGAACAAATTAACTCCTCCTACATGTTGTGAGTAATGTTAATCCAAGCAGATTCAACCTTCCCACATGTTGTGAATAATGTTGATCTGAACAAATTAACTCCTCCTACATGTTGTGAGTAATGTTATTCCAAGCAGATTCAACCTTCCCACATGTTGTGAATAATGATGATCCAAGCAGATTGACTCCTCCCACATGTTGTAAATAATGTTGATCCAAGCAGATTGGCTCCTCCCACATGTTATGAATAATGTTGATCCGAGCAGATTGACTCCTCCCACACATTGTGAATAATGTTGATCCGAACAGATTGACTCCTCCCACATATTGTGAATAATGTTGATCCGAACAGATTGACTCCTCCCACATGTTGTGAATAATGTTGATCTGAACAGATTGACTCCTCCCACATGTTGTGAATAATGTTGATCTGAACAGATGGACTCCTCCCACATGTTGTGAATAATGTTAATCTGAACAGATTGACTCCTCCCACAGGTCAGGTTATGAATAATGCTGATCTGAGCAGATTGACTCCTCCCACATGTTGTAAATAATGAAGATCGAAGCATATTGACTCCTCCCACATGTTGTGAATGATGTTGATCTAAACAGATTGACTCCTCCCACATGTTGTGAATAATGTTAATCTGAACAGATTGACTCCTCCCACAGGTCAGGTTATGAATAATGCTGATCTGAGCAGATTGACTCCTCCCACATGTTGTAAATAATGAAGATCGAAGCATATTGACTCCTCCCACATGTTGTGAATGATGTTGATCTAAACAGATTGACTCCTCCCACATGTTATTGATAATGATACATAAAGCAGTTCAAATATTCAGTCTGTCTAAACCCCTCTTTTCTGTGAGCCTACTCTGTTGTGATTGGAAAGCTGGCCCTGTTTGTTGTATGTGGTCTTTCTGCATACAGCACGTGTCGGAAACGCGCATGGCCATTATAATAGTACGTACACAAAAGTGACTGACTGAATGATAAAACATAACAGTTTGTAAACCAACATCTTGTTACATGCTTTAGCACTTCTTGAGTCATAAGAACGACAAACAGTTAATTGATTTAAAACTTGAGGTCTTTACATTTTTAACATTTGAAACTTCTTCAGAAATGACAGCTTATTGAAGTGGTTTAAATTCAGAAACAGGTGAAGATACGCTTTCTCTAATGCACATGCACACACGGAATGAGGGAGGGAGAGAGAGCTAGAGTGTGATTGGTAAAGTGAGGAGAGAGAGAGTGTAGCATTGAATCACCTGTGCACAGTGCTTCTGATGTTAACTCATTCACCGCCATTGACGAGTTATCTCGTCAATTATGAGTTAATATTTAACTAATAAATATGCCTTTCTGGACGAATTTCAAAGTGAAAGTGCAATACCGCTTTTATCCACTAGATGGCCAAACCGAATTTATCAAAAACGAAAGTTAAAAAGATTTAATGATTTATTTTAACTGCCTTTATGTTTGATAGTCATTCTGAGTCTGATCTCTAACATAAATTCCTTTACAAAAACGCAATTTTTTAAGCTTTTTGCTCAAAATGTTGTATTTTTGAAGAAAATATCCATATTTCAGTGGTTAAATTAAGTGGAAAAAGTAAATATATAATGAAACGTTTTTTCCCCATTTTGTTTGTTTGTTTATTGTTTGTTTGAAAGCAGAAGGTGTGTTCTTTATTTGGATATAATTTGTATGTTTATATATTTATAGAAGAAAATTTTTCCTGCAAGGAATTTTGTGAAACTTTTGTTAAAATCACAAAAATGCAGGTGGGCAACTTTTCTCAAAAAGGCAGGCGGTGAATGAGTTAAAAGTGTCCACACACACAGTTCTCATTCTTTGTCGATTGTTTCATAGAATCGCGTCTCCACATGATACAAATGTAATCACCGTTTGGAAGTGGAATAACACAAATTTGCTTTCACAGCCTCTTCTCAACATGCCATGAACCACACCAACTAGCTGAAGTGTTTTCGGGGCGGTGAATCGTTCCCGGTGAACCAGCCATAGGCAGGCATCATGCGAATGTGTTACTTAGTGACGTAGATCCGTAACAGAAAAAAGATTCGAATCACTGACGACTGTCTGTGGCGATTCAGAGTCGTTTCCTTATTTTGGAAGACAATAACCTTCTTTATCGTGCACTTTCAGATGAACAACTTTGCAGACCGTTTACATTGATGGACAGCTACATTACACACTGCAATAAAGGTAATTTTAGAAAATCTATCTGAGGGGCACTTTAATGAGGTTTTATAATGGATAGGGGCAAATACAAAATAAAGTTTATGAAATTAGATATTTAAAATATTATAGCATCTCAACATAACTCTATTCTTAGTTCAGGTTGGCTGTTTGTGTTGCATTATGGGTATGTACTGTATGTATGTTATGGTAGAAATAGAGTGCTTTTATCGGGGTGCTTTTTATTAGGGTTGTGTGTTAAATAAGCTTTCTTCTGTAAGGCTCTTTTGTTCTGTTACAGTGTTTTAAATGTTTTAAGGCACTGTGTAAAAATGACGTTATGTTAATAATCCTACTTTCAAAGTTATGTCTGCAAATGTTTGATACTTCACTTACTTTTAATTAAACTTTAGTTTTGGATGAGCCATCCAAAACTTTTGCCTATCGCCATCTCTGTTAAAACAAAAAACTGCAGGTTACTCTACATACTTATCTTTATGTTTGTTGACATTTCCCACACATTTTAGCCTGACAGCTCAATTTACAAATCATTATTATAAGCGTCCCACTTTGAATTGTCGTAAGTAAGGAGACAGTTTCGAACACTGTAATTTTTAACCAAAAAAAGTGATTTTTTATGTTGCGAGCTGGCCTTTATGCACAAATATGAAAAGTCGGCACTCTCAGACTATTGTGCTGTACCGAAATCCATTCCATACTTTGTGTTACAGTGAGTCAGTGCATACTGCATACTCAGTGGTACATTAAGTGATTTTACTGGCAGTAAGTATCCCTGATGTCCACACTGTTTGTGCGTGAAACCACATCTTACGCTGAATATCTGCTTTCACGCTCAACTCAACTGATCAATGTCACAGACTGGAATGCTGTGGAGATTCCTATTGATTCTTGGGAATCAATAAGCTGGACGTCAAGCACACCTCACTGATGCATTTCAGGTGGTGACCACTTTTATTGCACACATATACAAACACAACTGCTGGATCTTACACTTAAAGCGTTTAATGGGAGTAATATATGATAGTACACAAGGTCCAACATAGAAAAGAAGATATTGCATTAGAAAAGTATTTTCAAGTCCATCCGTAGACTGTGATTTATCAGCACACTGTAGATATCTTTTTAAAGATAAAAGACGATGGAGGCTGTGCAGAGAGGTTGTTACTGTGTTACTGTGGCAGTACCAAAACTCAGCATTAGAGTTCGCATCAAAGGTCAGATTTACTAAACAGTACAAATTACTTATTCATTTAGCTGATGCTTTTATCCAAAGCGACTTACAATTGCAATTGCTATATATGTCAGAGGTTGCACACATGTGGAGCCACTAGGGGTTAATTGCTCAGGGACACAATGGTGTGTCACAGTGGATTCAAACCCGGGTCTCTCACACCAAAGGCGAGCGTCTTATCCACTGCGCCATTACCAAATTAGCGTGAGGGTGCAATTTCAAAAAAGTGGTAGTTGGGATGAGATCTGATTTAAGGTTAAAGAACACAGGTGCGACAATCTAATATCCATAATGACCCATGCAGTCTACCAAGAGCAACACAAATTAGCGTAGGGTGTAAGACATGCTTTTCATAGGCGTTAAATAATGGTGCAAATACCAGTAAATTGACATTTGAAATTTTTCACTGCATGTTAGAAAATCCTGACAGTAGTTTAAAGGGCCACTTCACCCATTTGCATTAAGCTTTGTATAGTTAAAACCCCAGTCATGTTTTTGAATGGTAGTGCATCATTTCCTCAGTTGGGAGTGAGACTACAAACACCCCTTTTCTCGGTCAAATAGTCACCAAATTCGAAATGTATGTTACATTTCACCTACAAATATGACACACTTTCAATAAAGATTAATGTTTCTACGTGTGAAATGCTCCTTTAATAATGGCAAAATATGCGTTGGAGCTGATGCAAGCTGTAAATCTGGCCCTAAATGTTTTTAACCAAATGTGTTGATGTTCATGAGAATATCATATCAACAGGACATATGATCTGTAAGATCTAAAAATTACAAGGGTTTCCCACCAAAGATGAGTATTAGAAAGCTACCTTATATGACGTTGCCCATTTTGACCTCACTACCCATTGTGACGACATCACTCATTATGAAATCAATGCGTATTATCACATAACCACTAGTGTGACATTATCACTCATTATGACATAATCGCCATGATGACATCATCACCATTTTGACCTCACTACCCATTTTGACGACATCACTCATTATGAAATCATTGCGTATTATGACGTAATCACTAGTGTGACATCATCACCCATTATAACGTAATCACCATGATGATATCATTTATTGTGCTACCATCACCTGCTATGAAATCATCACCCATTATGACATCACTACCCCTTGTGACAGCATCACTTTTATGACATCATAATTCTTTATGACAACATTGCTTATTGTGACATCATCATTTATTAAATAAAAGTGCATTTGAAGAGTTTGGTTAAAAAACAAGAGAGCTCCATTTTAAAAAATTTTGTCAAAACATGTTTATTATTATGTTATCATGTATGTATTGTGTTTTATTGTACTGCATTTTTTTAGCTATAAAGGCTTAAACAAAACAAACCAACTGCAGTTTAATTGATATTAAAGCGTAGGCACAATCACAAAAAACAAAATTTTGGGGAAAAATCTAGTTTTGGAACCAAACTATTCATTTTTTGCTGTTCAGTGATGTAAACATTTAGGTTTAAAAGAGCAGCTGTATTTTAAAAGGTTACATTAGCTCTTTAGTCTTATGTAATGTACGCTGTCTGAAACACCAAGTATTTGACTCACAACCATAATCATCTCCCGGTCAAACATCTCTGTGCCCACGCAGAACAGCTGCTTTCATCTGCAGAGAGGATGACCTTTAGATCAGAGTTTGTCTTTCATATCTTAATGAAACCAATGACATAACCAGTAGGAAGCTGATCTGAGACCAGCGCTCTTTGATGATTTATACAAATATGCTCAGGATTACTTCCTTGATGAAACACATCTACCAATCACATTTAATACAAAATTAAGATCCAACCCTGATGTAGTAAAATGTTGTGAATGACATTCAGCCTTTGAGATGTATGTCGGAGCTCTGAGACACAACTGCATGCTTTTTGTGTTTGGGTTGTAAAAGGATTCTGTGAAACAGCACGAGAGAGTGTGTACATTAATTGCAATACTAAAATATGAATACATATTAAAGGGGCCATGGCATGAAAATCTGACTTTTTCTATGTTTAAGTGCTATAATTGGGTTCCCAGTGCTTCTATCAACCTAGAAAATGTGAAAAAGATCAACCCAGTAACTTAGTTTTGGTAAACCATTCTCTACAAGCACGTGAAAAAATAGTTTATTGAAATTTGTAGCTCTTATTATAATAATACCACCCCCTAATCTGCACTGTCCAACCACGGCACTGCCATTTAGTGCAGAGAGATAGAGAGAGAAAAATAATTTGACAATTGAGTTTCAATTGCAACAGACCACCATCATTGCTTATCATCAGCTCATTTGCATTTTAAAGGACACACCCGAAATGGCAAATTTTTGCTCACACCTACAACGTGTTAATTTTAAAATGTTATAATAAATTATCTCTATGGTATTTTGAGCTAAAACTTCACATGTGTACTCAGGGGACACCAAAGATTTATTTTACATCTTAAAAAAGTCTTGTGACATGGCCTCTTTAAAAAACAGAATTATTAATATTTATTACTAATTCAATATTATGAATATACAAAAGCAGTGACCCCATACAATTCAGTATCCTATTTATTGATTAGATTTTTACTCTGACCGACTTCTGACCTCTGTAGCTGATAGACCGTGTGTGTGTGTCCCTACAGAGCATCTTTTAACTGTATGTGTGCACCGAGGAGAACCGGTGAGCGTATTGGAGTCTCTGGAACAGTCAGTACTCCACATGGCAGCCTAATTTATCATTGCTCTACAGGACACACGCAGCACAAAGCAGAGCAAAAGATTTAAAAGCTCTCCTGGGCTTCTCCTGTCCCACACACGCAGTCACTTAAACACAGTATACATATATAGATTTTTGCTTCCGTAAAGAGTAAATATTTGGCTACATTAAATGCGAACACACTCATTATCTGTTTAGTTAGTGGTACCGATGCTGTAAATACTCAGGAGCTTGTGTGACATGCCCTACTTGAATTGCAAAATTCCACTGGATTCATTCAAGGAGATTTTTCCCAACGTCAGCTGAACCCTTTGAACAGTAACTGGTCAGTTTTACATGAACATTTCTACATTTGGCAAAGTGACTTTGCCTATACAAAGAGACTTATAGTGCACTGTGAATGTGAATTGAGCTTCATTAGGCAGGATGTTGTTTCATATTAAAGGAGCTACTGTATGGGTACTGTATAACTTATTTTCCCCTGAAGTCTACTTTAGATGTTAATCAAGGTTTATTGCACCGACAATAGTCGTAATTATTTTTCTTATCCATTTCCCGCCCTAAGAATCGTAGACTCAGCCTGTTTTTACTCTACCTTTATTGTATTTTCAATGGGTAAATTATCTCTTTTATGACTGAGTGACCTTTTACATGTGAAATCAGTAACACATATTTACTAATATTTCATATTCTTTTACAGATTAGATTTTTTTTATAAAGCATGCATTATATTACGACACTCAAACATCTCACAAGGTTTAAGGCTAGTCCTAGATAAAAAAAAACACATGTTTGAGCTGTCTCAACTGAACATCACTTGCACTGACAGATCCTAAAATATGCCAGTGCCATTGATTTGTCTCAAGATAGATAACAGTGACGTCTTTTTTCTAAGGTATGAAAGATTCTTAAACTTTTTTGAAAGAGTTAGATTTTTGGACTTTATTTTTTAACTCTGACTACAGTTTGTGTTGTAGGATACTCCCTGTGTTGTATTTAGGAGTTCATTAATTGTTGTTCAGGAGCAGGTTTTAACACCACATCTAGAGTTAAATGTAGAGAAGTGCCCGTGACACAACCCTGGTTCAGAAGCACTTTGTCACTAGATTTTGCGACTTTCACGCCACTATGGTGACTTTTTTTCCAAAGAGCAACTAGCAAAAAAATTAGCGACTTTCCCTGGCATTGTTGGAGACTTTTAGAGACTCAATGTTAATCCCATTGAATCAATTGCACAGTCCATTATTATTGACAAAAATATTGAAATTTCAACAAACAACCGTTATGGTGATCCGTGTTTGCTTTAGTTAAGCCCTTGACTCTTGACTTTCACAGTTAAGTTAAACTTTTCTTTTCTTTTTTCAATGTTTGTATGTGTTTAAGTAGAAACACATGTGCATTAGAAAAAAATATATTTCAAAGTTAAGTTGAAATTGGTTGCTTTTTATGAAGACGTCAAGACATGATAAAATTAAGCTGCTTTACATAATTAGGTTTATCCTTTTGTGACTGCTTTAATTGTTCTGGTTTGTAAATCCATTGACCCAGCATGCATTGCAGCATGAAGCTTTCGTTTGTTGGATTAGGGTTAGTTACATTTGAACTCTAAACAAGTGTTAAGGTTAAACTCCAAGAGCAGAGTTATCGTCACGCATGTACATTCAGATAAAGTTGATTTTAGTAAGTTTATTCCTGCCAGGGAGTTTATTCCAAAAAAACTGAATTTGCTGTGTTGTCTGTGAAACCAGGTCTAAATTTGTTGATTTATGAACAGGGCCTACCAGACTACACTGCAAAAAATGACTTCTTAGTGTTTTTGTCTTGTTTTCAGTAAAATATCTAAAAATTCTTAAATTAAGATGTATTTTCTTGATGAGCAAAATGACCTAGGAAAAAAAGTCTAGTTTTTAAACAAAAAATATAAACTTTAAGTAAATTAGTGCTTAAAACAAGCAAAAAAAAAAAAATCTGCCAATGGAATAAGACAATTTTTCTTGAAATAAGTTTATTTTTAAATAAACACTAAATTCAAGAAAAATTTTCTTGTTTTAAGCACAAATTCGCTTAAATTTGATATATTTTGTTTAAAAACTAGACTTATTTTCTTAGGTCATTTTGCTCATCAAGAAAATACATCTTAATTTAAGAGTTTTTAGATTTTTTACTGAAAAACAAGATAAAAAATACTAAGTAAGAAAGTCATTTTTGCAGTGGAAAATGCATGTTTGAGCTGCCTTAATTTAAAAACATCTTGCACTGACATATCTAAACAAATCAGTGTCATTGTTTTTTCACAAGATGCACACCAGTATTGATCTTTGTTTGTTTGTAAAAACTACCTAAATGTATACCTATAAAAGGCCTAGTTCTGATTAGTTTACACCCTGTCCAGGAAACTGCCCCAAAAGGTTTTAGTTCTAAAAGTTATGTCTAGGCTAATGTTCCTACATCAAACCCTTATTAAAAAAATTCAAACTTTTCATTATTTGACCTTTTACATTTTTGTTTGGTTGTGTAATTCTTTAGTAGTCTTTTTTTGTCAAATCAACATATATTTTTATGTTAATTTAACTTAAAAAAAATAACTTAAACAATTTCAATTTGTTTTTATAAGTTATGTCAACTTTCACAGGTCAAAACTTAAAATATTAGGTTGAATTGACTTAAAAAAAAAGGTGTTTTAAATTCATTCTGCATCTTTTACAGTGTATGTATAGAGTATTAGTAGTACTATATATATATCCCTATAATGGATTTGTATATTTTTGCTCTTCAGCAGTCCACATTTCAATAACAGAGGGAATTCAGATTAAACCTCTGTCAGGTGTTTGGACCTTGAGAGCTGCTCCAAATTCAAGCTACTAAAACCTCCACATAAGCTATTAAAACTGACTCATCGTCACGCTTATTTTTCTCTGTGCACTCTGTGCTATAAATGCACTTGTGTTTTCGCACTTTACTTTTCACAGTCTTGCAGAAACATCCAGCTGCTTTTATATGGCCCGTGCTGATCATTATGTGGTCCAGGGTTTAGTTAGTCAGGTGGTTTACACCTACATTTACATTTATTAATTTTGCAGACGCTTTTATCCAGTACGTATGAGAGGGCATTTAATAAACTATGTTTACAAGAATGAAAAGAGTTGTACCTAGGGAAAAATGAACAACATACTGTAATACATAGAGAAATTTGTGACCTTGTCTGTAAAATCCAGGCTTAAGTCTCATAATCTGCTGTAATCCAATTTTGATTTTAATCTCTGACATGACCGAAAAATAACAAGGTTATATTTTTACAAAATGTTCATTACATTATGTAAGATGGTTTTTATTTATAAAACAGTAAATCACAAATATAAGACTTAAGGTGTGTTTTTACAGGCAGAATTACACATATGTGCTAATGGTTCATGTGGAAATTTCTCTTCATCATGGACAAGCTTTATTTATTCAATTGCAGCGTGTGTATGTTTGTGTATGGATGTGCTAGACGTGTGTCTTTAAGGACTTGTTGACAAATGTCAGTTGCATTTAGAGTAAAGAGCATTAAACCTTCGAAGAACAAGACTGAAGGAATATTTTCAGTTTGAAGTCTGTGGACAGCATCTGCGCCATTGATTATCTCAGTGTGTAATGGCAAACATCAAGCATGTTTATGGTAATTCACTTACAATTGAAGCTAACTGCAGCAGGCAAGCAGACTGAATGGTTTAAAGTCAGAAATGCAAAGCTGTGGGAGATTTTTCTAGTTAGATTGACTTCTGCTTGAGCTTCATGCTTTTAAAAATAAAGGTGTTACAATGGGTTCTTCATAGAGGAACCATTTTTTGTAACATTCGCACAAATTTCTATAAATAGTTTTTGGGCCCTATTTTAACGATCTAAGCGCATTGTCTAAAGCGCACAGCGCAACGTCTAAATGGGCGTGTCCGAATCCACTTTTGCTAATTTAACGACGGGAAAAAATGGTTTTTGCGCCGAGCGCATGGTCGAAAAGGGTAGGTCCTATTGTAATGGGAGTATTTTGGGCGTAACGTGCAGTAAACCAATGAGAGTCTCAGCTCTCATCCCCTTTAAAAGCAAGTTGCGCTGGCGCTATGTCTAATCCCTATTTAGATGACGGACTTTGTAAACTGAAAAACTAAGCGGAGGAAGAAGATCCCCAGTTTAAGATTAATGTTAAATAATTGTGTTGTTTTTCACTTGTATTGAAATTGTTATTTTTTTATTAAAACCTTTAAAACCCGTTTTCTTTTAGTCATGGAAGTAAAAAAGCAGGCTTGTAATTGCTTTAAATGTATGGCTATCCAATATCATCAACAAATAATTTACAAGTATGTAAGATAAGGTTTGTACTCTAAAAATACTTTATTTGTAACAAACAGGAGATAAAGAATTTACAAACGGCTCTCTGCACGTTTCAGCACTTTGGACAGCGGTTTTTTAGCAAAGAGTTTTTTTAAGCATTACTTAAAAATGTTTCTCATCTCACCATATCCACAGGTACAGAGTCATCATATACAATAAATCCGTGAGGTAGCATAAAAAAAAACATTTAAAAACAGACGCATTTGTTCAAAGCAAAGCATTTATTTACTTACCAGGCTGCAGGTGAAGCAGCTCTTTGCGCCTTCTAACGTCTCATAATTAGTCCTCATTTATGTCCAAGAGACTCAGTAATAATCTTTTACACTCAATCCTTTAATCTTTCATATTTAAAAGCATTTTTGTGCTGCTGCGCATTCATGTACTTTGTGATAAGCAAACCCGCGTTGTCATCCCGTGTATAGGCGCATTTTACTAATGCGCTCTTTAAATAACAAAAACATATTGCGCCATTGACTTTAGACTTTAGAGCAGGTTTTTGTTGGTCAATGGCGTAGTCTATTTTAGTTGCCTCAAAATAGCAACGCACCAACAATGCGCCTGAACACACCTCGTTTTCAGACCAGAACGCCCATGGGCGCAAAAGGGGGCGCAAATGCATTTGCTATTTAAACAACGCGGCGCTAAACGTGAAAATTAGGGTGGAAACTAGCGAAAGACACTTGCGTCGCGCATTGCGCTGCATTGGGTGTAAGTTAGAGCCCATTGACTTTCTTTTTTGTTTAATTTTGTTTATTGTTTACTCATTGAGTTTCCTATTTTCTTACCATTGTCGCTTGGGGTTGGGGTTAGAATCACTTTCTGTTACATTTTTAGACATCCTAACCAAAAACCCCAATTCTAACCCAAACTCCAGGTGAGAATAGTTTTAAAAGTGGAAGAAAGACCAATACATAAAAGTACGTCCTAACCCAAACCCCAAATCTAACCCCAAAGACAATCATTTAAAAATAGAAAAAAAAACAATGAGAAAACAATACATAAAATGACATGAAAAAGAAAGTCGTGCCACGGACACGAAAATCTATTTATAGAAATTTGTGCGAGTGACATGAAAAAAAACTCATGCTCAAGGCACGGAAAAAGCTGAATTTCGTGCCATGGACATGAAAAACTTTATCAAATTTTGCGTGACTATAACACAACCTTCAGTGAGATCATGTTGTTTTATTCAAAGGTTCTTTATTATAAGTTTACAAAATGATAAGTTATTATAGACGGTTTAAGCAGTAACAACATAAACAAGCGGCTTTCGGGGTCAACCGTAACTTCCGGTAAACTCCGCTAAGAATAAAAAAACGACAAAGTACTTTAAACATAGTTTATTTATATAACAAGCAAATTAAACAACACGTAGATTACCTAAGAAACCAAAACATTATTATCAACGAGGTAGTTGTTTAAGAGTTCAGTTTAGCAACTTGTCAGACCATAAAAAAAGGAAACTGGAATCGCGTCACTGCACGTGCATCCGATGAAACTGTCTATAAGAACCATTTCTTTCTTAACCTTTTTATCCTGCATTTTTACAAATAATCTTTTGTGCAACAGGAAGGTTCTGTAGATGTTAAGCTTCGTTATGAAATGACAATAAGCATTTAAGGAAACTTTAATTTTATGAGTACATAATTCCTGTGGATGCAGTTTGCTCCATGGAAACGTGCATTACTTCCTCGTATTCCTGCACAAATGTCAAGCAAAAGAATTCCTGTTTGTAAAACTATAAAGATGTTACGGTAACACTTCAGTATGGGGAACACTGTATTCACTATTAACTACAGGTAGATTTAGGCTTTTGTTTATTTACTGCTTATTAATATTTAGGTATTAATAAGGTAGCTGTTTTAACCCTTTAACTGCCGCTGCCCTTTTTGAATGGGGGAGTGAAAAGGTGATGTACACTTTCAAATTAAAGATCACCTATTGTCCGATTCACCTTTTTAAATTTCCGTTAGTGTGTAAGTGTGTATTAGTACATGTTCACCATATGCAAAAGGTATAAACCCCAAAGTAAACAATGACGCGAGTTATCATCTTCAACATAAATCTCTTTTTTTTCACTACAATAAGCACACAGATTGTAGGCAACAGTTTACTTCCTGGGTTTGGTGATGTAGACAAGATCGACATTATCATAACTCCTCCCGCTTCTGACTCACAGCCTGCTTTGTGCCACTACATGTTCAGGAACCATAATTTACAAATGTCTCCAAAGTTTATAACAACAATGGAAAACATTAAAATATCTCTTTTAAAATCCACAAATTTAAAACGTCTTTTAAAGACTGTATGACGTGAAGCTTGCATACTTAAAAAAATGTATTAAGCATATTGTCACTGATGTACACATGACAGCTTCCTTCTTCGATAAGACATCTTTGTTGATCCAGAAGATCACAACCATATTTGCTTGTGCGTTTAATCATGTGTCATTCAACCAATAAGGTGCAGACTTTTAATCTGCTAAAATATTTCCAGTCAGGTGTGCTGTGTGCATCAGACATTCGGCCAACAATTCGTGGGCTTGAGACTAGTAATACAGTATGCAAGCTAATAGGCTATTTGGTAAAAGTGTGAATAGGTCCCAATACTAAAGTATTACCAATCTTTGGATTCGCCCTATAGGCATTATATGTACTAAATCAATATTAACTGTCAGCACATTTTGACATGGAATGATTTCCAGCATGTTAAATCAATGTTGGAAATTGAGCTGAAACAGCATCATGTCATCAGTAGTGACAATTAAAAGTACAGTCATTTAAAGTTGTGAAGTTCACTTTCAACACAACTCAGCCTTTCAGTGCTGGTCTAAGATCAATCATTTGTCTTTGTCACCGCAGGTTTGAGCTCTCCGCCGGCGAATCTGGCCTCCTCTGCCGTGCCAAGCATCGTGACGCCCATTGTTAATGGCTTTAGTGGAATTCCTCACCAGCCCAATGGTCACCCAGTAGAAGCCGTGTACACCAACGGCCTGCCTGCATACTCCACCCAGAGCCCTACGGCCGCAGATACGCTCCAGCAGGCCTTCACAGGCGTCCAGCAATACACAGGTACACACTTTATTACTATGAGGTTTGCTCTTTTATAGATCAAGAGAATGTCAATATGATTTAAAGAGATAGTTTACCCAAAACTGAAAAGTAGGGGAGAACGCTTTTTGGTTTTGGCTCAAGCATTAAAAAAAAGAGTGAGTTTGATTAATTATATTTTTACACAAGCAACACGCACATCAGTGATACAAATGAACATTTGAAGTTTGTTTCTATTACTTACCATTCTTGAACAATTACACCAAACGTTTCAGAAGTGCAAACGTTACAACTTACCCCATAGGTGGGGTTAATTGTAACAGGCAGGGGGTTAGTTGTAACACTTGCTAAAAATTAAGTTTGTAGGCAAATATTTCAATACTATTTTGTCTATATACTTGAAGTGGATATTGTTTATATATCTGCCTATAATAGACAGGCATCCACACTGTATTTATTCATCCAGCCCTTTTCTAACAATAGTTCAATTATAAATGGATACAAATGTCTAAATATGTAAGAAAAATCAGCACAATTATGAATTATTTTTTAAATGTGACCCAGTCTGTAAAAAACAAAAATCAAATTCTGAGATAATGAGCATCAAAGTCTGATTTTAGCCATTCATCTTATTATGATTTCAATCTTTGATGTGACCTTATTCAATTATTATTAAAGATATAAACAAAAATAAATTTGACACACAATTTTTTATAAGACAGGCACATTTATTTTGTTGGCAGCCTGCAATCATTCGTGTGTAGCCGATTTAAAACAACGGCAAGAATTACTTTAACGTTAGCGGTTTTTATATATCGTAAGTGCTGAGGGGTAAACACGGAGTTACAATTAACCCCGCCGGGTGAAAATATTTTCAAGCCCACCAAAAAAGTTGCTAAGAGCTGCAGACATATTTCAAAACAATGCTATGTTTTAGTCAACAAGACACTGATTTTATGACATGGCATTGGATTTGGTATCTTAACACACCCAACTTAGAAACCGAAAAAAACATATGATGAAAACCGTCTTTTGGCAGCGTAAAATAAATACAGGAAAAACAAAACGTTCAACCCTGTGCAACAATGTAAACGGTCTGTGTTACAATTAACCCCGCGTTAGTTTGTGCCCCGTGCACCCCTACCCCAAGCCATCGGAGATACATATGACCATCTTCTTTCAGATGAACACAATCGAAGTTAGATTAGAAAATGTACATTATAATAATGAACATTACAGCTGTCTGTAAAATCAGAAATATTAAAAAATCTTATATGACAAATGTCTGGATTCATTACAAAAACAAAATTTTGGAGATTGTCATTACAGTTATCGTAACACAGTCTCACACTTTGGGGCGGTTTATCCGAACGAGGAAGACTAGTCCTAGATTAAAATAAATGTAAGGGCTGTCCAAACTGAAAACAACTTGCACTGACATATCTTAAAATACATCAGTGCCCTTTATTTTGCCTCAAAATGCACACAAGTAATATTTTTAGTAAGGCATGTTTGTTGAAAAATGTTATATTTTATAATTAAACTAAGGCCTAGTCCTGGCTTAAGGTAATCTCTGTCCAGGAAACCACTTCTTTATGTTTATTACTTCAAAATTTGTGGCTTTTGATTTTGGAGGAGTTTATGAAAGGCACCTAAAACTCACATACGTGTAACTTGCGTTTCTCTGACGTCTGTCCTCCGAGAATGTTATTTCTGGTAGGTGACTTTGCCGTGATTGAAACCTCAGGTTGTATTTGAATTTCTGGATATTACAGCGACCATACGGACGCCTGGAGATCTGTCATTTTAAATCAGTTTGATATACGATGAATGCGCTTTCAGATTTCATTGCATTGTGATCCTGTCATATTTCATTAGCATATAAAGGTCAACTGTCATCTTGTCCTTATTCTCTATTCTCTCTCTCTCTCTCTCTCTCTCTCTCTCTCTCTCTCTCTCTCTCTCTCTCTCTCTCTCTCTCTCTCTCTCTCTCTCTCTCTCTCTCATCTGCAGCCATATATCCTGCCACAACGCTGAGCTCTATAGGTCAAACTCTGCCACAGCCCGCCCAGATCATCCAACAGCAACAACAGCAACGAGAAGGTGAACTCACACTCTTAATATCTCCCATTAAACTTCTTTTATTAAAGTTTCATTAATTCAGTAATTATGCACCATGGATATGAAATATTACAATGGTGGTTCGTTTGAGGTGGCACAGAATTCAGTGGTCCCCGAAAAATATAAACGAAAACTATGAGGCAGTCTACAAAACAAAGTTTTTTGTTTAGTAAGAATGTCCCACCAGTAGATAAAGCTTATAAGATACAGTATATAGTGCCTAGGGGCAACTCCAATGTTGACCAAATATAAAGATCATCAGACATTCAAGAAACTATGATAAATTGTGCATGCATCAGAATCTTGTTCAATGGAAATCTTTAGGTTTTGCATAGGCGCTTGTTAAACTGTAGGAATGTGCAGTACCTGAAACAACCTCGAATAAAGCTTATGTTATGGTACAGTTGATTTAGATAATTGTTGGTCAGAAATAATTAGTTTATTTGTGATTTTAGCACACGATTTTAGAGATATTTGCCTTGCCCCATTCAAGTAGATTGCATGACTGAAATAAAGTCGCAAACATGGCCGCCTAGTGGTGCAACTTCCTTAAAGGGGCAATGTTCTCACTAACAGAAATATCATGATAACCAAATTGCGAGGGCATTATGCTGATCCTCACTAGATAAAAATGCAAAATAATCTTCATTTTAGGATTAGGGTTAGGAATTGAAAATACCATTTGCCTGTTATAAAAGCAATAAAAGTCTATAAAATGACCTCACTAATATACTCAATGTGTTTTGCAGGTCCTGAAGGCTGTAACCTCTTCATCTATCACCTGCCGCAAGAGTTTGGCGATAATGAACTGATGCAGATGTTTCTTCCATTCGGCTCCGTCATCTCTTCAAAAGTGTTCATGGACCGAGCGACCAATCAGAGCAAGTGTTTCGGTCAGACACACCTCTCAACAGATGCACTTACATAGACACAGAGTCTGTTTATCAAGTACCTATGATATATTTATATGGATCTTTACTTTATACATTTTACCGGGTCAGATGGTAACTAACCAATTTTATTTATCAGCATAATCAATTTTTGATGTTTATTATGCAGTCGGTGCTGGGTGAATTTTAATTTCGGACCCTGTGTGCGATGCATTCGATAATACACCAGAGCCCTTGTGTGTTTGTATTACGGTTTAATGAAGGTTTATTGGACCTCTTATTCACCCCAAAAGCCCTTGACTGTCTGCACTGCCATATTTATATTCATTCACTGCACAGCTCGGGAACACAATTGCTTTTGCAGAAATCACATTGCATGCGTCTCTCTCTCTTCGCCATTAGTCTAATTTGATTCAGACATGGCGGTGTGAACGGTTACCTTAGGGATTTCATGTCTGGGTCCTTCCACGTGAATTCGAAATGAGTAACTTTGACTGACACCTTTGGACTTTAGGGGCCTAATGTGGTCATACTGCAGGGATTGGTGTGCACAAAACATTCACACCTAAACACCACACTAAACTTATTATTACGGTGCTTCTGCAGTAATCTATGGGGTAAAGTGAGCTGCCTTCAAGCTTAGACCTTTAAGCGTAACATTTTATGACCCCATGTTCTCTTCAGGGCTCGCTAGATGATGTGAAGTAAAGCTGGGCAGTGTGATGCTCTGGTTTTACTCGGGTAGATATATTTGCCGGGTAGGACTTCTTTGCAATATTTATACGAGCAGTGGAGAGGCATGGAGAAATGTTAAAATGTCGAGCTGTGTTTTGAACAGAAGAAGGGGAAGCCAAACAACTTTGCAAGCATTAAAGAAGAATTGAATTACTCATTATCACAATCAGGATTTAGAGTATCAGTTTTATCATTTTCGTTTTACTGTTTAAAGTAAATGTATGGTGAAGATACTGAGATCACATGGTGTTTTATTTGTCACTGTTAAAGCAACACTATGTAGTTTCCATGTAAAAATGACTTACAGCTCCCCCATGTGGTTGAAAAATGCAACAGTGTCTGGTATCAGACACTCTTCTTCAGGCAGGGGGAGGGGCGGGGCTGTGTTTCCTACCCTCCACCGCCACTTTCAGAGTGTGCTTGTAGCAACTAGGAGGCTGCTCAGGTTGCAGCAACAGTACAATTTGTCCAGTTAAAAGTTGTTCTATCACTGAAATAATTTTAGAGACATTATTTAAGGGTAAAAAACTACATAGTGTTGCTTTAAAGGCACAGTAGATGCATACCAATCGAAGGCTGCATCCTCCGTAGTCCGTATTCGAAAGCCAATGACGTCACTGCGAAGAAGGCTGTCCCAATTCGGAGGCTCAGCCGAAAGCCTTCAGATGTGGCCTCTAAATGCGTCCTTCGTTTCCCTTGAAATGAAAGATCTATCAGATGGATCCTTCACAGCATTGGCTATCCCAAGATTCAATGCGTGTAGTTAAATAAAAGTGTCTATTTAGCAAACTTAAGGTCCTTGTCACTGTTTAGGTATTATCCACTTCATAGACTTCTCTCTGAAGAAGCAAATAGGAAAGTGATTTAAACTGCAGTTCATCGACTGGCCACTAGAGGCGGGCTCCAAAAGGGAGTTCATTCCCATAGACCTCCGTGTTCTGCATAATTAAGGGCGTGGTCACTTGGTCACTGCTGTCCCCAGCCGCCTCAGCTTCCTCCACGTGCCGCCTCCTTACCAATTTTCGGTTATCCCTGAATGATGCGCGGTGACACGCTGCCAAGTGGCAACAGCAGGCAACGCCTACTATTGGCTTCAAAAAAGCTCTTCGCAAACCTATGGGTGACGTCACGGATACTACGTCCATATATTTTACATTCTATGGACTTCCGCTGCATCCTTGGAAGACTGAGTCGCGCCTTCAAAGCCTGCATCCTTTGTAGGATCCAGCCTTCGAATTGGGATGCACCCACAATGTCATTTTCGCAGAGGTCACAAAACACTTATGCTGCGTTCCAGGCAGGTTTTTGAGCCCGTAAATTATGACTTCAAACCACGACTCACAACTTTGTTCAGGCAAGTCACGCCAAACTACCTGGGCGCAAGGAATTTACGTCAACTTAACATGTGCATGTGGCGATATACTTTCACGATATACTTATTGTTTTAGATACATAATGGTGTGTATTATTTACTATAATTATTATTTTATTATTAATTTGCTGCAACGTTATTGTCCTAAAGTGTATTCCCACCGTGTACCACTTGCAGAAACCCTGCATCTGTGGGGGCCGCCATTGTTGTTTTGTACGGTTTCGCAGGCTATGTGACGTCAGAGCTCGGAACTGGGAGAACATCGATCTAGTACGAGTTCACGGGTGGGAAGTCACGGGTTTGACTGCCATTCCAGTGCACTTTTACGGGTAGAAGGTTGGAAAAACACGGGTTACAGGTTGCCTGGAACGTGGCAAAATAAAGGGGTAGCTTGATGACGAGGTGAAAGAGCTTTGAATGATGGGAGATGTAGTCTTTCCTCCACTGCAGATGAAAATCAGTCTGACGGGACACACAAACGATGTTCATGATGACCTACTGTTATGTTATAACATGAGCCAAAAGAGTAGCTTGGTAGAAATAGCAACATGGTGAAGATCGATCAAAGTTTGATATCGAAACATCCCAAGATTTTCGGACTCAGATTGGTCTGCGCAGTGCTGCATGAAGTCAAAAACACATACCTGATTTCTACAGCAGTAAAAGAGGAAACCAAGTCACATTTTCTTTTTTTTTTATATAAAGGGAAATCATAAATGAATATAGCATATTACCGCCATCTGCTGTAAAATCAGCCTTTTAGATGAAAAAGAGACTGAAGGGCATGTAACTGACTTTCTCAACTTTCTCTGTGTAGCAGTATCATTATGGTTCATTTAATCTTTTATCTCTGCAGGGTTTGTGAGCTTTGATAATCCTGCCAGTGCTCAAACTGCCATCCAGGCCATGAACGGTTTTCAGATCGGCATGAAGCGTTTGAAAGTGCAGCTTAAGCGACCGAAGGACGCCAGCCGTCCATACTGACCAGAACCGGAGCGGCACTTGTGCACTTGTCACACATTAGAGAGGTAAGTCACTTTAAAGCTATTACGAGACACATTACACACCCATATTGGTTCCTTATTATTCATTACCCGGTATCAGACAATTTTTACCTACAGTATACGTGACCCTGGACCACAAAACCTTAAAGCGACACTCCCCTTTTAGACCATTAGCATCACACTTAAAAAATTACCAAAGAGTTTTGATATTTTTCATATTTAAAACTTGACTCTTCTGTAGTTACATCGTGTACTAAGACTGACGGAAAATTAAAAGTTGTGATTTTCTAAGCAGATATGGCTAGGAAATATACTCTCATTCTGGCGTAATAATCAAGGACTTGGTAACTTTTAATAGCGGGGGACTCTTTCGGGGACTGCATAATATCATTAATAAAATATTGGAACTCTACAAAGAGTTCTTAACGGGCCTGTAAATTACAACCCGACCCGACCCGGCCCGTGGCTTTTAAAGCCCGGACCCGATGTAACCCGACACATCAACGTGAATTATCTGTCCGGCCCGACCCCGCCGAACCCTCCTTGCCTTTTTTTGTCTTATACACGTAGGCTATTATCATGACCAGCAGACGGGTCTTCAAATCAAGCTTTAATGTTCACGCCTTTTAACAATACAAACAACTGAAACAATAAACTTTAAATATAGGCTATATAAATATGCCTTAAATAAAAATCACACAATAATAAATAAGAACTCAAACATGTACCCAGCCAGTGGCTTTTCCTCCTGTAGTAGCAAGCAACGGTGAATTCACCTGTGTTTACTTTTCTCCATCTCTTCTTCTCCAGAAAACAGGCGTGCACGCAGTGATAGCAATAAGCCGGCAGCTCCAATCTGGATCCGTTGCTGATCCGCGCCGGAGCTTATTGCTATCCCCCGCCCCTCTCTGTGATGCACGCAGCAGCCAGACCAGACTTTCTTTACGGTGAACAGCAGTGATGATTAATAATTTTTTTCACGAAGCGTAAAAGATTAAGCCCGAGGTCCGACCCGACTCATTTGCTTATATTTTTGACCCGAATCCGCGGGTCCCGTCGGGTTTGTCGGGCCGGCCCGACCCGTTGAGAACTCTAACTCTTTGGTCATTTTTGTGCGTGATGCTAATGGTCTAATCGGATTCAATGAATTATGTTAAGATATGCTAAAATTGGTACCGCCAGACCCAGAGATCGGCTGAATGGATTCCAAAACAGCAAAAATTATGTGTTTAACTATGGGGGGCTGGAAAATTTGCCTATTTTCAAAAAAAGAGTGTCCCTTAAATTTTTCCAATTTATACATCATCTGAATAAATAAGTTGGTATTTTTTGGGATAGGACAATATTTGGGTGTGATGCAACTATTTGAAAATCTGGAATCTGTGGGTGCAAAAAAATCAAAGCCTTTAAAGGTGTCCAAATGAAGTCCTTACCGACACTTGTTAATATAAAGTAAGGGATAATATATAGACAGTTTCAACAGTAACAATATAAACAAACGGTTTTCATGGAACAAACGTAACTTCCGGTAAACTCTTGATAACAAGCAAAATAAAAAAACAAGTAGATTACCATAGTATATATATATATATCATAGCTAAAGCGTATCAAAAATGACACTGAGATAATGTTGTATAAAATGTGTACTATATAATGTATACATTGTTAACTACAAATCGGCTGCCAAACCTCCATCACATAGCGGTGATCCTTGATCGCCGTCTTCCCTCGTCTTTAGGAAACCAAAACATTTGTTACTTTTGACGAGGTATTTGTTCCAAAGTTAATTTTAGCCACTAGTCGGACCGTTAAACAGACAGAAACCGGAAGTGAAGTTTCGCTTAGATGCGTTACCACGGCAACGCATGTGCGTCCAATGAAACTGTCTATTGGGAGCCAGTTGTTATCACAGAAATATGCCCCAACAGTGTGATCAGAACATGACGCGAAGTGGAGGGCTTAATTCATGATAACAACCAGCTGCCTGTACATTATCCTGCTTATTACACGGCTATTTCTCTTATAAGTAAGGTAAGGAACATTAAATATTGATTTGAAATATTTTATTTGCTCATTTTTAACCGCATATATATATATATATATATATATATATATATATATATATGCATATATATATATATATATATATATATATATATATATATATATATATATATATATATATATATATATATATGCATATATATAATTTAACAAAATATTCGCAATTAAAATTTAAAACTGTTTATTTTAAGATGAGATGACGTTAACGAACACCCTATTTGGTTTAATCATTAGTAAATATAATGTCATATATGTTATTAAAAGACATTTATATTAAATTTTTGTGTAATATTAAACTGTACCTACTCAAAATGATTTGCAGCATCTGGTTTACCATGTCTATTAGTTTTAAGCGGTTGTATCTAGGAATATGTTGCGACTGGCCAATCAGAATCAAGCATTTCAACAAGCCGTGTAATAATGATAAATACATTTTTTATATATTTTTACGGTAAGAAATAAACAAAATATCTTCATGAAACATGACCTTTACTTGATACTTTGGCATAAAAAAATAATAATTTTGACCCATGCAATGTATTGTTGTCTACCGCTACAAATATACCCGTGCTACTTATGACTTACTATTGTGATCCAGGGTATTAGTATAAAAGTAGACAATATTAAAGTTTATTTTTTAAAAACCTAACTACGCAACATAGAAAGTATTAGATGTCACTTAAAAATATTTTCCAAAAAGTATGCAAAAATCTAGACTGAAGCTGTATTGCATAAAACAGCATTTTTATCAATAAGAGTTTTGGCAGAACTATAATTTTAGCCTTTATATAGCCATTATATATGCAATTATCGCTATCGGGCGGAATTTCTGCACACAGTAGGCACTTCCCATATATTCAGCGTAAAAGGTGAAAACTTCTGCAGATATAGCAAGTCTTGCAAACACTGAACTGTTTTCTTGAAGTGGAGTGGGTGATGAAATCTTTCAGCGCACCTGCATCATGTCAACTTCTCAGTGCCTCCATCATGTTTAATGTGATGTCAAAAGCTCGGGCCTGTGGCTCCGCTCGAGTTTAGCTTCACACGCCGCTTGCTGTGACTGATGCCTCCTGGTTTGACATCCAGATATCAAGCTGTCAGCATGTAGCAGAGCTTTTCCCCCATGTGTCTGTCTCCCGAGTCGAGCTCTGACATTTCTCTCTCTCTCTCTCTCTCTTTTTTCGGCAGGTTTTGAACAGTTGTAGTCTTGATGTTTTGACGGATGGAAACTTTTCTTGAAAAACCAACACACGAAAAAAGACTTAAATAAAAAAACAACAACACCAAACACACAACCAAGCGTACGGAGTGAGAAATCAAGCGCACGAGGGAGTACGGGAGAAACATATCGCATTTAACTTAAGCACGTTTTCACGACGATGAAAGAACGGCGTAACGGGGGACGACGACGGCGGCGGCGTGGGAGGAAATGAGGACAAAACAAACAAACAAACTGAAACTTTTTTCTTTCTCTCTTTGGAAAAACAATACATACCGAACACTTTGGAAGAACGGTGCATGGCCGCAACTTGTAGAGTTCACAAAAGCAAACGACTGACTTAGAAGCAAAAGAAGAATTCATGCACATATCAAAAGACGATCTTCTAATGGAAACCGTCAGTCACTGCTTTTACTTCTGCGGAATAATGAGGGTTTAATGTTGAAGATCCAAGGTAAACCGTCATTTGGACGGATAGCGTTCTCTCTTTCTCTCTCTTTCTCTCTCTCTCTCTATATATTTATTCCCTCTCTCTTGCAGAGCTTGTGTATATGACACTGGCGCAGAATAATGAACTCTCTCTCACCCGTAGGGACCTGAGGACCAAATCTTTTTATTCGATGTCGGTATCGTAACGATGTACAATATTACCACACTGATTGATTATCTTACACTGCATACATGCTATTCATATAATATGCCAATTAAGAGTTAGACACAATTACTTCAGGGTGTATAATGTAGGTTTACGGGGTACGTTTTATTGAAAAACTTAGTTTCCAGGTTACTGGAGCAAAATGGATATTGATAGATTACGTTTAGTGGGGTATTTTAGACTATTGTTATAAATTACAAAGTGTTGATACCGAATTGTTATGGGCACATTCTGAATTGCTGTTCATCGTCAAGTCTCATTTCAGAAAGTTGGACATTTTTACAAAGAAAAGGGCCATTGCGGTATCATTTCATTCATGCACCACTTAGAAAAAAATACGAGAGCCACTAGTTTGTCATTTTTGCCAAACAACAGCTATTGAGCTACGCCGTTTCTCAAGGAAATGTCACTCCTGTGCACCACCGAAACGACTTTGAGTGGCCGTTTTAAAGATCGTGGATGTAATCTTTGGATTTACAGTGTGACAACTTTTTAATTTTAGCTTTTCAAGTAGTTCACTATGTACTATATGTTACTTTTATATTTTTTCTTGCATTGTGACACATATTTAGCTTACTTACTTCTTCTTCTAAGTTATGTTTCGGGGCTTTTTTAGACAGAATAGTTGGTGTTGGGTGGAAATAGGCGAGTGGCAGAGCGGGATCGGCAAAGGACCTCAGAGACGGGAATCAAATTCGGGGTGCAGGGGGCACGCTGGTGCTAAACTAGCTTGCCTACTTCTAATGCTATACTTTTTATTGTTCAAAAATTTGCTAAATATGTACCCCGGCTGTCCTTGGGGCAATACCCTTTAAAAAGGTCCTATATGTACCATTAGGTATACATACTGTATACATTTGGTACCATTATGTACCCTTGATGTACTAATGTGACCCGTGCCGGCAAAATGAGTCGAAATAAGCAAAAGTCAGCAAAAGTCAATTTTGAGAAAAAGATTTTTGAAGTTCAGAAGCAAAATCACCACATCCAAATCACTGGTAAACTAATAGATTTAACACACACAAAGTCAGAAACAATACTATAGGAAAAATATAAATCTTTCTTTTATTGTTTGATTGAAATTGAGACAGATATATTTTTAAAACTGTAATTTTGTGTAGGTGTGTATATATCAGGGTCGAGTGCTTGCGCATCTGTCCATGCATTGGATCTGTCAGTCAGTGCGAGGGCGATTGTTTTCATGTCTTATCGCATTTTAATAACTCTTTAAACATCAAGCAAGTCCTGCACTTTATTTTCTAATTGCTGAGTGTTTTAAAACCGAAGCCAAAATGTCACGCGCATGTGTATGGGCACGCATCTTTGAATAGGTTAAGCATTTGGGACGGTACACCTCTCAGAAAACGTACAAATAAAATCATTTTTGATGTTTATCGACTATTTAGCGCATTGAGATCGCTAGACAAGAACTTTCTTGAAAATCGACATTTATACTTTCTTGTGTCTCTATCTCAAAATGACACGGTGCGCATTCTAACTTATTTTGCCAGCACGAGTCACATTTAAACTCTTTAGCTGTCTTTTTTTAAAGGGTACTGCCCTGGTGGCAGCTGGGGTACATATTTTGACAATTTTTTCCATGTTTTGAGACACAGACGTTTCCCAATATACCTGAAGATTCTATTAAAAAAGGCCACAAAAAGACATTGCGGTGATGCATCTGAGCTTGACGTTTCTATTGAGAATGGGCTGTTTAGACAGAATTCAGGAAACCTTTAATTTAGATGCAGCCTACAATCGTGCCATAGTGAAACATGAAGCTTTGAAATTGTTTCAGTGACTATGCTGTTTGCCAGAAGAGCCTTCTAGAGCATTTCTATTAGACAAATCAGACCACATGACAGCGTAACACAGCACACGGAGAAATCGAGTCTCGGTACACGCCTGTAACCTTGAGACACGTTTGATACAGTAGTTCTCCTCTATTCATGCTTTATTCAGGTATTTCATGTTGTAGGTTCACTTAAATGAACTTTGTATTTGCTCATAGTTACACTGTATTGTGCATGCCTATGTATACGTAGTACTTATGTAGAGCCGGGGCCACAGGTTTGGCCTGAATGACCGTGGAAAATGGCAGTAGTCTTGGACAGACACTTTCGGTGGTGGAAGCGTATGTAAACAAACCAGCGGACCGTTAGCACCACATGCGATGCATTTAAAGTCAACATGCAATCTTTATCGAGCCTCTTTAAGTTTTTTTTATATTGTTTCCGGTACATGATTCACCGATGCACGTTATTCCAAAGAAAAACATTGTTGTAATCTTTCATAAGAATGTAAATGCCCCTCATTCGAAACAGACGAAATATGTTTTTCCTCGCTGATGTCCCAGCTAACAGAGAATTGTTCTAAAAACGTTCCTTGACGTTTTCAATGTTCCCAAAAAACGTTATGCCAACATAAAAAGATAACATTAGAGAAATGTTAGATTCAATCAATTTCAAACATTATGACAATTTCATGTTTTAATGTTCACACAATGTTTAAAACAACTGTTTGCTTTGTGTTTTATACACACAGTTAATGCAACCAGGGAAAAACTAGCAACACAATGTCAAGGGTCAAGAGTCCAACTAAAACAGTCATGTGATTGTACAGTTCATGTGTCTGTAAATTTGACAAAACTAATATAAACAAAATATAAAAGAGTCCAGCTGAAACAAACACTGATCACCATAATGGTGACTTTAAATGAAACACATCATCAACATCTAAGCCTAATAAGTGAATTGTGCTTTCTACAGCAATATTTTAACAAAACATTTAGAAATAATGGTTTATAAGTTTTAAAATAATAAAATGCAGTGTTTCTCAATCATTTACATATCAAGCAAAATAGTCAATATAGTTTTAAACATTGTGTAATGTTTGAAAATGATGGAACGTAAAATTTTTCTAACATTCAGACAACCAAGAAACATTCTTAAAACATAAAAAACTTGACACATTTTATGTTGGCATAACGTTTTTTGGAAACGTTCAAGGAACGTTCTTAGAACTTTTCTCTGTTAGCTGGGGTTTCATGCTAAAATACATCAGACTGCCGAAGAGGTTGAGTTTCATGTTGACTTTACGTCGTGCTTAGTTGTTTTGATCTACTGAACCTGTTAAACTTTTTCGGACCAAACGGTAGCCTGCAGAATTTCGCAGAGTCCCCACGCACAGCTTACCGTGACCAATGAACCGAACAAATAGTGCCATGTGCCAGAACAGCACAGGGATTTTAAGGGGAATTCACTCTCTGTTCTTTTCTACAACAAACATTTGATGAGGAAATGGGAAACGTGGCTGCTTGTCCAAGTATTTATATCAGCGGATGCTTGTCCTGCCTAAAGTTGATGGGATTGGACAGAACATTTCTCCCCCACACACTTAATATTTATGAGACAAAGTGGATTTTGAAATCTTTACAGTTCAAATAAAGTACATCATGTAATATTAAGGAAGAGCAGAGTCAAGTTTGCTGGACAGCTCGTCTGTATTAATGTGATGATGTGCCAACATAAAACTTCAACTTATTGTTAAAAGGTTTTCTCCTTATAATGAGATTCTTGTGAAACATCAAATTTGACTTTGATGTTTAAAGAAGTTTTGCATAGTGGAAATTAACATTATGTAGAGAATCATGACAAGCATTCAGCTTTGTCCCAAATTCTCATAATTGTAATAGAAATGAATAAGAAAATCGCAATTTTGGGGTAAAATATAACATTATTTTCGTGAAATTTAACCAGTGATGTAGACATAGAAGTCTATACAGCTTTACATATCTATTTCTCTCTTAAACTGTAACTTAAAATCAATGCATTAATACATTAATGCAAATATACAGCCGTTGAAAAAAAATAAGAGACCACAAAGATTATTTTTAGTTTTTCTAGATTTGCTATTTATATTTATGTGTTTAAGTAAAGGGATAATTTTTGTTTTATTCAGTCAACTAATGACAACATTTGTGCCATTCTTCCTAATAAAAATAATGTTTTTATTTGCATTTATTTACTAAAAATATTGAAATGGGAAAAATGGTCAAATAACAAAAAAGATGCAGTGTTTTCAGATCTTGAATACTGCAAAAAAAAAAATTTTTTCGCAAATTCGTTAATGTTTTATGAAGTTTATTTAACTTGAGTTAGTATCTATCCCAGTTAAAGAGGTGGGAATACTCTGGTTTCGGGCTAAAATTTCAACCTCGGAGACCTCCCCTCGGACAGCATGCCAAATATGCGTTATCTCATTTCCTATTGATTACATGTTAATGCGAACTCGGAAACGTGTATTTTAGGAACAATTCAAAAATACATTTTGGTTGGAATAACCCTGATTTTTATTACATCTTTCATGGGTTTTGGCATGCGCTAAGTCTTTGCTATTGGTTGACTATATATCACTCCTGAGGTTTGCTTTTGTTAAAATGTAACAGACACTGGACTGAAATGGTCAAAATAGAAATGATGATTAAAGGCAAAACTGGAGTGGTCTAGATTTTTTTCTGTGGCTGTATGTTTTGCTCTTAAATATAAAAAAGTGATGTCATAATACAACCTTCTTGGGTACCTATGGTGTCATCCTCAAACCTTTAAATATGTTCCTGTGCTGTCATAGAAGAACCTTTACAAGATCTTATGATGTCATAGAGTAACCATCTAGATACTGGTGCTTTAAAAGCACAGGAAGTCTCAGCTTTCTTTTTAATGCATGATACGCAGAACTGATTTACTTAGCTGAAGAATCTATAATGTACATTTTTTTTATCTCTACAGAACGATATTACTCACTCAAGAACAAAAATAGTTTTTTTTGTAATAAAATAGTCTATAAACCTTAAAAAAATATATTTTAGGAGTGTAATTTTAATCTGAAAATGAATCTCTAATGTGAGACTTACTACATCATGGTTTCCGCAGAGCTGTATTTCGAAATGTTTTAATTCTCCAAAAGTCGTAAAAGTCATATTAACATTGATTTTTACTGTACAATTCATCATTAATGCAGTAAGAAATATTAAAGCCGGCGAGGTAAATACCAGGACCACAAACATTCCCGTTATCAATCTTTAGATGTCTTTATTTTGCACCTTATATTCAGTATACACCTGTACATAAAATGATCATATTCCCAATTATGTCAGACTTGTGTTGCAATTCCAGATTCCACATTTAGTCATGACCAAACTTTTTATCTGACTGTTAAACCGTTTAAATTGATGACTACCATGGATAGTGACTAGAGATGCACCAATATATATCGACCTATATCGTATCGGTATCGACAGATTTTTTTTTTTTGCAGTTTGGACGCTTTGAGCAAACGATAAATAAAAAGCAAAACTACCGTTAATAATGTCATTCAAAGTAATCAAATATTAGTATCGGCACAAAGTTTGTTTCGGTGCATCTCTAACTGTGCACCAGCTGCGGTAAAGGCGGCAAAAACGCACTATTTGCGTGTAGTTGGACGCTTGAACATTGAGTTCACTGAAAAAAGGTGCGCGTGAAATTCTAGTCATTCGAGACATTCACGCAAAAATTCGCAAAATGGGAGGGGCTTCTGCGACTCTGCTCGCTCCCTGTAATCACGTGACTACTAGAGCAAGCTCCTTATTGGTTAACGTGGCATGAATATCCGCCAAAGTTCTAATTTTTCAATTCGTACGTTTCCCGCTGCAATTCTCAATTCGCGCGGAACGCACCATTTGCGCGTACCATGCCGCAGGATGCCTATTCACATAAAAGTGACATCATCATTCTGAGACAGGTTATCATCAGTATGTTTGGAATAGCATACTACTGTACCATACTGCTTCACGTACTGCCAACGATAAAGCGAATAACAGTATCAGACATCGCTCACATTCAACAGATCGCGACTGAATATGCAACATTATGAGGTCATATCACATCAGACTATCATACTGCTGTTTCCAACGTTTGTTGTTACATACTGCATATTATTCACGCACGTTTTAATGAAGTTAGGTGGTAAACGGTGCGCTAGCATTTCATACAGAACGTGTCCCATAACAACAGAGAACATTCCTAGCCGCGCGGCAGCTGTACCAGGCACATGTGATTTTTTAAAAACCTGTGGTTAAAACTAAAATACATGCTGTGCTAACACGAAGGTTCACGTTCTATTTCAATTTTATTCTATTTATTGCCAAATAAAAAAATAGAAAAATAGTTCCTATTTCATAGCTTGCCCTGCCTATAGTTAATAATTCACTCTTTGTGCATGCTAACTGCTAGTACGTAGAGACACTTTTTTAGTAGAAAGGCATAGAAAACATAAAAATGCATTATTTTTATTTTCAACCGATACCTTCAAAGGTAAAGGTCGAAGCTGCAAGGATACCAAGGCACTAGCGGAGGTTTCGGTTATAGTTCGAGTCGTGCCATTGCAGTAAAGCTATCATGAAAACATGCACATGCTCTTCAGATTTTGGGCTATTTCGGGAGTATGTTTTACAAACTGTGTTTTTTATTCATATGATGTTACTACCTGAACTAAGCCATGTTATCTTCTTCTTTCATACTCCTTCATACTGCCACAGTACTCTGCTAGAGCAAAGCTGCATACAGTATCAAAACATACAAACCTCAAGCTTTCTATTTCAAGCCTCACTCCATGTTTGCTTTGGTTTTGTCATTTTTGATGTCATTATTTGTCGCAACACTCAGAATGTTTTGTACAGAAGAAATGCGTTGACATGGGGATTTAGGATGTTAGAGATTATTATACCAGTATGATATTCCTGCGAATGGTTCGACTCTTTATATATGTCAAAGTAGTGGATGCAATGGAATGCACTTGAAAATGAATTATATAAAATGTGTCTTCTGTATTTGATGGGATTATTGATAGCACAGAAACCTTCTTTTCAGGTACAATGGGTTTGGTTAGAGTCACACAAAAGCTCCCGGTTATTTTCTGTCCAGTAGTACCGATTCGGGGATCAGCTCTATGCATTTAGAAAAATGTCCTAAAGTGTATACCTTTCAGGTACCAATATGCACCTTTTAGGTACCTTTTCTGAGAGTGTATTCAGCCGATCCATACAGGCATGAGACCAACACAAAACTCGGTGTGAAAGGACAGAAATCAACATGGAGATGGAGCTCTGGGTTGGGTTTGCTATGAACGATTGTGTTATAATGTAGGGTTTCTTAGCACAAAACAGATTTAGAAACTAAATAATGAATCTATGTTTAAATCTTATGGAGGGAATTGTAGGACCTACGAACTCTGTATGGTACCCATAACATCTGTACGATGAGTTGAAGTCCTTGGATAGAAAAAACCTTCCTTTATCTTTTAATTTTGAAGAAAAACAGACCATTATCTTTCCTCCTGAACTTGCTGCTTTGACAATTAAATATGTAAAAGGTTTGAATTGTTGTGTTTTATTTATTGTTTCGGTCATTAATTTATTTTCGTAATTTGATTCGAATTTGATCGTTTGCATTTGTTTATTTATTTCTATATTTATGTATGAACTTTTAAGTTGATCATTACTGACATAATATGTATAAATGATGCTTATTGGGGCTTTTTTCTGTCTTTATTCTTTTTTCAATTTTACAATAAAAATCATAAATGCTCACTAGCCTCTTTGATGCAAAAACATTGTTTACTGCTGGGGGAATAAATTGTGAAATCTCTATAACAGTTTTGTTGTTACAAGCCACTGGCTTGGCAAAAGTGCTGATATTTAATATAAACAGATATTCAAATGAATAAAGGTTTAAATAAGGACTTTTGGTTTTTTTTGGATGCTATATCACTTGAGGTACAGTATACAATATGAAAAATCTTTTACAGAAATGGTAAAGCCATTTCTGTCAGTTGTTTCTAAACACATTATAAATGTTAGAAATTTATTTCTTAAAGACATTTCAAACCCTAATGGTACATTCACACGGGGGGTAAGGGTACATTGAGACGGGACAAAAGTGTTAACGCTTGACGGAAGGCTTGTCTGAAGCGCAGTGTTGGGGGTAACGCATTACAAGTAACGTGCATTACGTAATAATATTACTTTTCTGAAGTGACGAGTAAAGTAACGCATTACTTTTTAAATGTACACATTAATATTAATATTAATGCAAGTTACTTTTTTAGTTTAATTAATTCGATTAAAGAAAATTATGCACTGAATTAAACTAAAGTAGTCACATTATGCACCTTATGCGAACACGGCTGTGTGGGAACAGTTTGAGTCAGAAACTGAGATGGCAGGCCAGAGCTCGACATTTTTGTGAGGAAATATGATATACTGAACTTTTCAGTCATAAAAACACCTGCAAGTCCTGAAAGAAATCAAGCTTCAGACAAGAAAAAGTAACGCAAAAGTAACTAAAAAGTAACGTAAGCATTACTTTCCATGAAAAGTAACTAAGTAACGCAATTAGTTACTTTTTGGGGGAGTAACTTAATATTGTAATGCATTACTTTTAAAAGTAACTTTTCCCAACACTGCTGAAGCGTGGCCAACAGCCAATCACAATGGATGCTACACATGCTCCGGTCTTTCATAAACGTAATTGGGTGGCTCTGTCGAGGTTATTTGCATAAGGCGATCTGACTGGCTGAAACATGCGTTGCTGCTTGAAAAGTTGAGAAATGTTCAGCAACTGCAGTGACGCGGCACAGACATATCCAAAATTCAGTTTGGCAATGCATGACATCACCCATTAAAAGTGAATGGGAAACGTACCGTAATGCTTCTTATTTACTTTGTATGGGTGACGTCATGCATTGCCAAACTGATTGTGGATCCGTCTGCGTCGCTGCCATTGCTCGCGGCAGAAGTTGAACATTTCTCAACTTTTCAAATGCCAACACATGCGTCAGCCAATCAGATCACCTTATGCAAACAACCTAGTGTAAAGCCAGCCAATTAAGTTTATGCAAGACCATGCGTCCACTGTGATTGGCAAGGCTTCAGACACACCTTCAATCAAGCGTTAACGCTAACACCCTGCGTGAATGTACCGTTACACAAAATCACAAGCATTGTAGCGGTATTTGAACGTTGCAACACTGCAGCTTTCTGCTTTTTCCTGCGAGTGGGCGTGGTTTCAATGCACACGCCCCCACCAATTGAGAGCAGAAAATCCTGCCTGTTTTTCCAAGATTTTGATAAGTTTTGTTTACTTGTAGGTTTTTTGTCATTCAAATTTGTCTGGGTGGTTAATAAAGCATTTCTCTGTTGTGTTACAAATTACAAAAACACTTTTAATAATGAACTTTAAAAACATATGAAAATATTGTTCTTTTACTGTTTATAAAAAAGAAAAAAGTAAGTGTATTACTGTAAAAACGTACTGTAATAATATGTGACCCTGCCTGTGAAGATCCAGCCAAAGTCATTTTTGCGGTTTATGGTTTACTGTAATGTCATAATGTCATGATATTTTTGTGTGAGATAATTGTCTAAAAATGTTGGGTATCGTTAGAAAGAAAATTCAACATATATTTTCATGTTAGTCTAACTTAACCACTTAAGTTAAACAATTTCAACTTGTTTTATAAGCATTTTAACTTATCACAGGTCAAATATTAAAATAGTAGGTTGAATTGACTTGCAAAACCAAGTTGTTTTTAACTTTTTTTACATTGCAGATTACATTTTCCTTATACGATGTACATTAGTGAATTTGACATAAAATATTCTATTCATTCAATAAAGTACATAAACCTGAGTTACGACATCTTGGCAGGACAGATATCATAAGGCAGTTTGAATGAAATATATTTGCCAAGTAACGATGAAGTGACTGAATGACTGATGTCATTACTTCTTCTTAATTAATAAGAATCAATCCCTTCTTATCTATTCAGGGTCATGCAGTCATCCCATAGCACAGATTATACATTAGGACTATCATCAAATATTTGGGTTAATGGGAGGCTTCCCTTCATAGGGTGAAAGTATTCTGACCTTCAGCCGAGTTCGACGGCAGGGGCCAGCGAGATATGCAAAATACATCTGGAAAGAGATAAACGGACAGATTTATTGAGTTCAAGCATGAAGGAGAAACATCCAGGCTGCTGCATCTTTATAAATCACGTCTGTGTAATAAAAAACATTGGCAGCTAAATGGATTTGACGGTCCAGCAGACCAAGAAAGAAATATCACAAATGAGATCTGCTTAAAGAAATAGTGCATCAAAAAATCATCTACTGTCACTATTGTTTTCTTCCAAATGCGTATGATTTTTTATCTTCAGCAGGTGAGGTTTTTCCAGAATCGTGCCATAAAACTTTGAATGATTTGTGTACTTTATTTCAAGTGTTTAGAAGTCATGACTGATTTGTTTAAAGATCAGACTGATATTTAAATTGTTTATTTGCCAAAAATCTAATTTGTGCTCAAATTAGGAATATGGCACTTCAAGACGCATTGCACCTGGTTTGATGTCAGTGATAAGATGCATCAAATCTGGCATGACATGGGTATAAAAACAGCTGCTCCATACTCCAACTCCATGTATTTTAAAAGGTGGCGAATTCATGTATTCTTACAACCAATTTTTTTTTTCAGATTTGCTTTTGCCCTATGATGTTAGGTTTAGGAGTGGGGTAACATTATTGGTTGGTTTCTAAGTTTTTGTAAAATTCACTTAGTACGAATTTATACCAGTGTTGATGCCAGAAATGGGACCTCGGTGAAAAAGGGTGCACCTCAATGCCTACTCTCAAATTACATCATTTTACAATATAGTAGTGGTTAAATGGATTACATTACGTTTTTTGAGTCATAGATCTAATACTTTTCAGATCAGCAAAAAAGGGAAATAAGGAAAATAAAATAAGAACAAATCTAGAAATTACAAGCATATAAAATTAGAAAGGAACAAAGTTTTAAAAAAAGTAAAGTATAACAGTAGTATTTAGGAACAGAAATAGAATTAAATAAATAATAACACTGTCTTCTTCATATAAATTAAATATAATTTATTATTTTAAAGCTATAGAAGTGATTTTCTTTTTGTCTTCTGTTGTTTGATTAACATAATGACACAAACGTGAGGGCACTGTCACTTTAAGAGCAAATAAGCATGGATCCATACAGTATACTGACGCACATCTGACTTTTTTTGAACTGTCTGATTTCACTTTAAGACAGAACACTGAAAAAAATGATTCATTCAATTAACTAGGGCTGGGCAAAAAAATATATTTTTCGATTAATCGGTTTTTTTTTACGTGGTCGATTCAGAATCGATTCTCAAAGAGCAGAATCGATTTTTCTTTCATATTTATTTCTGCAGACATTGAACGAAAGATTAACGTTCATCGAATTACTAGTCTTCTTCACTAGATGTCACCCTCTTTTTTGCCTTGCGCGATGTTACCAAGGAGCGAGAGCCGAGCCTGTCATTCATTCATTCAGTGCTTAAAATGGTGTTTTCAGGTGCTTCATTGATTTTATTAATTACCCACTTGTAACCTGCTGTTCACTGTTCTTTTTATTAATATAGTATTTGTATTAAATCTATATTCATTAAGTTGAATCGAGTATAAAAACCGTCCCGAGAACCCGAATCGAAAATTGAACCGAGAATCGAAATCGAATCGATTTGATAGCTTGTGAATCGAAATAAAATCGATCTGAAAAATCTGAATCGATACCCAGCCCTACAATTTACTCAGTTTTTAAGGTAAGTTGTCGCAATCAATTTATTTAAGCTACATTCAAACAAAAGTTTTTTTTTATTTAGTTTTATTTGACGATTTTTTGTTGTTGTTTAAATGTAGCTTAAATAAATTGATTGCAATCACGTATCTTAAAAAAATTGAGTAAATTGAATTTTTTTTTCAATGAACTGACTGTTTTTATGAGAATACTTGCTAAGACTGTGGTATTTTGAGATCATTTTGTGTGTATGTGTCCTGTCAATGACATAGAAATTCTATTTTGTGTGCTTTTTGAAACGCGTGCCTCCGTGCTTGCGCGTATTAGTTTGTGTCCATTTGCGTGTGTGTACATCTGTGCACACACACAGCTCACTTTCACATCTCCTTGCATTCAAAATGGCTTGCATGTTTACATTTGCAAGATTTAGAAACACATGCAAATTATAAAAACTTTCTATATAAATAGTTATTTCTGAATGATGCGTATTTGAGCGATTGTGCGCCAGTGTTGGGGGTAATGCATTAAAAGTAACGCGCATAGTGTAATATTCGATTCAATTTTGAATTGTAATAATAATATTACTTTTCTGAAGTAATATTACTTTTCTGAAGTAATAAGTAAAGTAATGCATTACTTTATAAATTAACACATAAATATTTGAGTTACTTTTTAAAAAAGTAATGCAAGTTACTTTTCAGTTTAATGAATTCAATTTTAAAATAAAATAATGTACTGAATTTAATTGAACATATTACCGTAGAATTACGCACTCTGTGAGCATGAACAGTTAGAAATCAGAGTCAGAGATCAAGCCTCAGCCAAGTAAGAAAAAGTAACACGAAGGTAACGTAAGCATTACTTTCCATGAAAAGTAATGCAATTAGTTACTTTTTTGGGGAGTAACTTCATATTGTAATGCATTACTTTAAATTAATTAAGTATTAAAGTAACTTTCCCCAACAATGTTCACTGCCATTGACAAGTTATGTCGTTAATTAAGAGAAAACATTTGCATAAAAAGTGTTCCTGATTAATTTTTCATTGAATCTGCAATACCTTGATTATCCACTAGACACCCATTTTATGAAAAAACTAAAGCCAACTGAAGTCGATATTTACTCATTTTAAACTCTGTGTATGTTTTGATTATTGTTCTGAATCTGATCTCTAAAAACAATCCTTCAATGCCATTATTTCAGCTTTTTGCTAAAAAAAAAATGTAAGAGTTTATAAGTAGAGAAAAAAAATATTGATAGGATGAAAAAAAATTCCCGTTTAGTTTATTTATTTATTGTTTGTTTGAAAGCAGAGGGTCTGTTCTTTCATTTGATATATTTGTATGTTTATATATTAGATTTTTTTTCCTGGAAAGCGTTTTGTAAAACTTTTGTGAAAATAACAAAAAAATGCTGGCAGGCAACTTTTCAAAAAATGGCTTGGGGCAAAAAATGAGTTAAATAGATTATTATCATTTATGCGTGATTTTTTCAGCTTTTCCCCAAAAGTTTTGTCTCTTCTGACTGGGTGGGCCAGCCGTCAATCTGAGTGGGCCAGTGCCACCCTGGCCCTTATGTAGCCTCGGTCGCCACTGATTCATACGAATTAGCCAACTCATAAAATATGTATGAATTCCTGTGAGATAGGTTGGCTGTCCAGAAGATCTTGTATACTCAAAATAAATGCTGGGTTATTTTCAACCCAGCATTGGGTCAAATCAACCCATTCTCATGACGTGCGTATAAATAGCACCCAGTATGAAAAGTCATGCAATACCAAATTCCAATTCTGCGTGCATATGATATGCCAGCCCTTCTCGTTCACTTAAAGGAAAACACCACCGTTTTTTTATATTTTACTATGTTCTTACCTCAACTTTGATGAATTAATACATACCTATCTTTTTTCAAGGTATGCACTTTTAATGCAGTGCTTTGTAAATGTGTTAGCCTAGCCCCATTCATTCCTATGGCTCCAAACTAAAGTTATATTTTGTGCCACCATACTTTCTCGTGTAACTACTCATGTAACTTTAAATAGGGAAAACTGGAAGTGTTTGGTGGCTTCTAAATTCATCCCTGTTTGGAATGAATGAGGCTAGGCTTAATGCTAACACATTCACGAAGCGCTGTACAAAGATTAAAAGTGCACGCATTGAAAAAAGATACACTGTAAAAAAACTTTGCTGCCTTAAAATTATTTGTTAAATCAACAAAGATTTACAAGTCATGTCAATAGAGATGAGTTGTCACAACTTATAAAATATAGTTGAGAAAAGTCAACTAAATTTTATAAGTTATAACAACTCATCTGTAGTTATAACAACTCATCTGTGGTCAAGGTAAATAATAGTAAGTTGAAATGACTTGTAAATCTGAGTTGATTCAACAAAAAATTTTAAGGTAGCAAAGTATTTTTTACAGTGTAGGTATGTATTAATTTGTCTAAGTTGAGTTAAGAACATAGTAAAAATTTAAAAACGGTGGTGTTTTCCTTTAATACGGCGCATCTTGTTGTGTAATTTTTTTAATTGGTTTCTTCGTTTTTCTACCATTATATCTTGGGTTTGGGGTTACAACAACTTCAACTTTTTGTTACATAAAATGACATCCTAACCCAAACCCCAATTCTAACACCAACTCCAAGTGACCATGGTTTAAAAATAGACATAAACTTATATGTTAAATGACATCCTAAAGCAAATCCCAAAGCTAACCCCAAACCCAAGCAAAAATGGTTTAAAAAACAGACAAAAATTAAGAAACCAAAACTTTTACACGAAAAGATGCTGTATCAAGTGAACAGGTAGGACTGGCATATCATATGCCCGCAAAATTGGAATTTGGCGTATGTATTGCATGACTTTACTAAAAAAAATATATATTTTTATGCTATTTATATGAGAATGCACTGGTCAGATAGAGAAACAAACCCAGCTGTTGGATAAAATTAACTCAGAAAATGTTTATATTTGACCAAACAATGGGTTGAAACATAGGTTAAATTACAACCCATCAGGTTGGGATCTATCCCTTTTTGACCCAGCACTAAAAATACCCCAACATTTTTTAAGTCTCATTTATTAGGCTTTCATATCAAACCTTTTGGAAAACATAGAGCTTAAGCAATGTCTCCAACAACTTCAACAAATATTCTTAGGAAAACCTCAATATGAAATTATTATAATTCAATGCCACCTCTATACTTTTACTCATTTGCGTCCGTACTTACAGTATTTCTACAAAGACATTTACAAAAAATATGTCTTGGACAATATTGCTGAAGCTGTGCAATGAGTAAGTGTGTTCAGAAATCATTGAGCAGATATTAAATGTGAGTTTGTGTTGCTATGGATCTTGGCTTTAATGAACTGTTGATTTTCTCATCTGTGTTTTGCTGAGCTTGGCAAAGCAGAGTGCTGACTCGCTGCCACCGGCCACTTCATCCCGATCAGATTTTAATCAAGAAAAACTTTGGTTTGGACATCTATCCCACAAACACGCAATCACCCAATGAAAGAGAGCGCCAGTCGCCCATGCATCTAACTAACAGCCCTATTAGATCCGAATTAATCATTCTGCAAAGAAAGAGAAGAGAAAAATCAATCCGCCTCGTGCTTTCTCCTATCATTTGTAACGTGATGCTGTTTAAACGAGACATTGATCGGGTTATGCTCTCTTTATCAGGAACATAACATTCATCACATGTAAGGAATGGAGGAACAACAGACTGCGATCTCGGGTTAGTGTGCAAACACTTAACAAATGTTCAAGAGAAAACCTACTTTAAACACGAAGGGTGAATTTAAACATTTTCATTTCAAATAGAGTTTGCAGACAAATAATGAAGACTTGATGATCATATTTTTCATAAAGTCATTTCTCCAGTACAATTATGAACTAGCAGTAAAAACTTGACTCCTTTAATTTTTTTTATCACTTCTATTTGTGTCCATGCAGTAGACTTTTTTACTTAAACCAATCTATCCCTAATCACAAAAAAGTGTGGCAAACACTATTTCAATATACTGTACAAGATATATAGGCTCTTTAATATTTCATCTGACTTTGAATTAGTAGCACAAATCAATTTCAACGATGGCTTTCTTCAACCGTCCACTGTGGGTTCAGCTTCGACACAACTCTAAAAGTGAATTACACCTGGGCTCAATCTAAAAATATCTCATGATGTAAATTTTGACACGTCCTTGAGCAAGAAATACAGGCTATGACAGGGGTAAAAATATCATTTCCAACCCGTTCTTTTTCATTGGTGAGAAATCTTTTACCCAATAGTGCCACTGTGTGGTTAAGATTTTGGATGTTTATGTTTTGGCATCAATTTATAAAAGAACATTAAAAAAAGAGATGAGGTAGACCATGTACATGCCTCACTGATGTTTGAAAAACAGAAAGTGTCCAAATACTTTTATATTTTCTAAACTACATATAAAGTCTATACAATGTAAACTATATCTTGTACTGTAGGTGACCCTCGACCATGCACAAATTGAGATTTATACATCACCAATAAATAAGCTTCCCATTGATGTATGGCTGAGATAGAACTATTTGAAAATCTGTAATCTAAGTGTGCAAAAAAACTAAATATTGAGAAATTTGCCTTTAAAGTCGACCAACTGAAGTCCTTAGCAACACATATTTCTAAATATAAATAATTTTATAAAAAATATTTACGGTAGAAATTCACACAATATCTTCATCCATGATCTTTACTATCCTAATGATTTTTGACAAAAAATAATAATTTTGACATTTACAGTGTATTTTGCTACTTATGACATATATTATTCATAGTGTATATACTGTATATTAAATATATATTTAGTAGTATATATTTAGTTATATTTTCCCCAATGCATAAAAACCTTGTAAAATTATTTAAATGAATACTAAAAAAGTAAATTTATTTAAAATAACCTTTTTTTAAATAAAAATATAGAATAATCAGAAGTAGCAGTAATTTTTTTTTAATTGCTTTATTGGCTTTCATTAAAAATACATCTTTTGTTTGTAAATTCTTTTGGATGTATTTCTTTGTATCTGTATTTCTCCGTATCTGTATTTCTCCTTTCTATTGAACAATGGAAATGCCACATGCTATGTAGAAACGTGAACTATAATAGCATTACTGATTTGATTTTCTGAGTTTATTCTTAGCAATATCACACTTGGCAAAGAACTATTGTGGACGTGATTGGGTCACCATGGCAACTGAGTTGCACTTGTGATGATAAAGGTACCCTCAGTGTTGTGAGATCTGCAAATCATTGTATTGTCCACTAGAGGTGTTAAAGATACATTCGTCGTATGCAAGAAGTATGATAATGTAAGATGGGAAAAACTGGTTTATTCCAACATGTGCATGTTTTTTAAGATGTACATTTGAAATACCTTCACTCTTATTGGCTGCATTCTTGCCCTGGAAAATCTAAATAAATGAAAATTAACACTTTAAATATCTTCCAGGTCTTCTTTTTTCTAACTAAGCTATTAAAAAATGTATTATTACTCCTTATATTGTTTTAACTGTTGACCAAAAATAAAACAATATAATTTTCCATCCTAATATTTTCTTATAATGTTTAAATATCAAACAACAGCTTCTTGTTTTAATAAAACATAATGTAGTATCCTAACTTGACTTGACTAATACTGTCATATACTGTTTAACTCTTGAAACTCTTGTGGCTTGAAATTACACTTTATTTTTTAACCTACATTCTACACAGGACAGATTCAGCTTTTTCATCTCTGAAAATCATAGGAAATATGAAGTACATTAGTTCTTGCTGGGATTGAAGTCTGATAGCTGAAAGTCTGTAATAAAAGGAAACCAGACAGGTGAGATAGTGGAAGTAGGGCTAGAAAGTTTATTTCTGACATGTGGCTCCGACTTTGAAGAAGTTGAGGACTACTTCACTGTCATTGTGCTAAACCCTCTGTAGAGCATTTGAGAAAGATAAGAACATTTATATTTTAGCCAAAAGACAATGAAAATATGAATCATAAATTTCCTTAATATTATTATATTACTCATCTTTTAGACTACATTGAAATTACATGTATACCTTAAAGTGTCCTATAATAATTCTCATTATTCTCAATAAAATAGTTTCTAATATCTTTTTTATTTTAGGGTAAAATTTGATGTGTAAAATATTAAAATATCAATATTTATACATTTTATGAGTCATCTGTTGCAATGTGCATGCGAGTTATGCTTAATTATAAATTATACTGTTCATAAAGATAGATCACCAAGGCAACAGGAGAGATGTGTCTAGAAACCATTGCAGATGAATTCAAAAAGTACATTTCTAAAACATTTTGTGATGCACACAATATAAACATCAGATTGCATTAGGTCAGTACTCTCTGAAAATGGCTGGGTTATTTTCGACCCATAATGGGTAAATATTGGGCAGAACACGTGCTGGGTTAAAAATGTACCCAATGCTGCGTATTTTAACCCAACTCCTGGGTTTTTATACCCCATGGTTGCATAACAACAACCCGACATTGGGTTATTTTTGTTAATTTTTAACACAGCATGTGTACTGTCTTTGTAACAACAGGGTACCTCTACAGTACATACTTGTAGGTATAAGGGAACAATATGTTACGTTTGGGGTAATAAGGGGGTAAGAATATGAAGAATTATAAATTATTTATACTCTAATTATTTTATAACAACAGGGTACCTATTGTAATATTACATGGTATGTATGACTTTGTCAAGTCTAATACACAGAACAAGGCGGTAACAAGGGCCAATTTAATTTACAGCCCGCAAAGGTAAGGTACATTCACAGAACAAGCAGGTAATGAGCACCACTTTAATTTACAGCCCGCAAATATAAGAGTTACCTGGTACATACACAGAACAAGCGGGTAATAAGCACCACTTTAATTTACAGCCCGCAAAGGTAAGAGTTACCTAGTAACTCCTATATACATATTCAGATCAAAGTTGCTATTATTTTTATTGTACTTGCCTTAACACACAGATGACATAGACGCATCGACTGTATACAATACACTTTCATTAGGTAAGTAGCAAATTAAAAACAAAAAAATAAATATACCATATTACCCATAGACGTAAGTCATACATACCACGTAATATTAAATAGGTACCCTATAGTTATGAAATACTTGGAGAATAAGTCATTTATAATTTTCCATATATTCTTACCCCCTTATTACCCCAAATTTAAAATATTTATACCCACAAGTACGTATTGTAAAGGTACTCTGTTGTTACAAATAGGTACGCTGTAAATTCGGTTTAATTACACGGTACATTACGGGTCGTAATATACAGTAAAGTGTTACCCTCTTCTCTAGTCAAGATAAATAGTAGTAAGTTGAAAAGTCTGAGTTGATAATCATTTGTATCTTTTTTTAGTTATTAACAAACTTCACTGTAAAAAAATATTTTCTGCCTTAAATTTCATCATTTCACTTTACTATTATTTATGTTGACTAGAGATGAATTGTTATAACTACAGATGAGTTGCTATAACTTATAAAATATAGTTGTAAAAAGTCAACATCATTTTATAAGATATAGCAACTCATCTCTTGTTAAGATAAATAATAGTACACTGTAAAAATGTTGGTGTAAATATGCAGCTGGTTGCCAGTAACTTACTGTAGAAGATAAAGACTGAAAATGTTTCATGTTCATTTAACTATGAACAAACTGTTGCCAGTAAATAACAAATATAAAATCTACAGTAAGTTATTGGCAGCTAGTTGCCAGTAATACTGTAATTTATACAGATTTTTTTTACAGTGATAATAACTAATGAACTTTATTGTAAAGTGTTACCTTTTATTTTATAGATTAAATATTGCAATAGAACAATATCTAAGCATTTTTTTATATACTTTTAAAATACATTATGCATGTGCCCATCACTATTGTTTTTTATATATACACAGCAAATATAATAACATTTGCTATTTAAACAACGTGGCGCTAAACCTGCCAATGATAATTGCGCCAGGTTCAAACTAGCAAAAGACACTTGTGGCGCACACAGTGTTGGGGGTAACGCATTTCAAGTAACGTGCATTACATAATATTATTACTTTTCTGAAGTAACAAGTAAAGTAATGCATTACTTTATAAATGTACACATTAATATTTGAGTAACTTTTTTTTTAAAGTAATGCAAGTTACTTTTCAGTTTAATTAATTTGATAAAAAAAATAATGTACTGAATTAAACTGAACTTAGTCACGTAGAAGTATGCACTCTATGTGTGCGCGCCTGAGCAGGACTCAGAGTCAGAAATTGAGATGGCAGGCCAGAGATTTATATTTTTGTGAAGAAATATGCAATTTATGAATGCAGAACTTCATAACGAGCCGACATTTGAAGTGCGTGACATATTTTCTTGTAAATTAGCATTTTTTTTTATCAGAGAGAGAGAGAGAGAGAGAGAGAGAGAGAGAGAGAATGAGAGAGAGAGAGAGAGAGAGAGAGAGAGAGAGAGAGAGAGAGAGAGAGAGAGAGAGAGAGAGAGAGAGAGAGAGAGAGAGAGAGAGAGAGAGAGAGAGAGAGAGAGAGAGAGAAAACACCATCATTGCGATCAGTGTTTGCATTTCATCAGCTCATCAAAATGAAACATCTACAAAGTGGCAATTTTAACATGTTATAATAAATTATCTGTGGGGTATTACAAGCTAAAACTTCACATACGTACTCTAGGGACACAAAAGACTTATTTTACATCTTTTAAAAAATCTCATAATATGACACCTTTAATATCATTATCTAATTTTTGACGGAAGTGGTGTTTGAAGGCTTTTGCATCTGAGGTCCTCGTTTATAAAAATCTAAAACAATAAGACTTTGTTTACAATGACAACAAGGTTCAGTGCAAAAAATATCTCTTTTTAATTATGATGACATCATTACACAAACGGACGAAGCTACTGATAAAGCAACTTAAATTTTCAAAAGAAAAGATAAATACAACCAGAGGATTCGGCGGAAGCTTGCGGACTGCACAATAAAACACCGCTACAAAGAAGCAAGAGAGAGAATTACTTATACACGGACAGAAGAAAAAAAACAGCAAAAGCTTGAGAATCATGAAACCAACTTTTAACAGCTTAAAGTCAAACCATTTGAAATATAGTACAAATGTGATGAAACAAAATACAGAATTTCAGTCTGCTCAATATACTGGCACAGAAAAAGCTAAAACTATGCCCACAGCTGAAAGTTTGACAATTCATATTTAGATAATGTGATTTATTTTCCCCCATTACCTACACTGAGCTATCCAAATTAACAACCAGAGCTTACAATCGTCTGATCTTTTGAGAACTTTTCTCAAAATAAATGACACGTGCTGTGTATTTCAAATATCAAAGTAGAAAACTACACAATAAACCAATGAGGACTCGGTGGCGCACTACTGAAGAGATTCAAAAACCTTCAGTCTGTCTGAGACTGAGCCACATGCAAATGATAGCAGAAAAAATACACATCCCTTCAGAGAACACTGCTTTGCATTACATTTACATAAATCCCTTCATGTGCAGGTCAATAACAAAATCATTTTGGTGATGAAATTTATTGGCCACCAAAAAACTACAAACTATTAAGAATATGGTATTTATAACAAATACAGAACACAGAATTAAATGCCTTTAATTTGGCATTTAAGAGTCTGCAAGGTCAAATCATTTCAATTTACATATGTTTATTTTTTTCATTTTGGTGATGCTAATCAGGTAAGACACTTCATATGGTTTCTTTTCTTACGCAACTCACATTTGCAGTGTTTTTAATGTTTCTGTGAGACAGGTGGGAGCTACTGTACACTCAACAGCTTAAAGTGCAAATGCTACAAGCAAAAAAAGACCCACATCAGCTACACAAACAGATGGCCAATTACAACACGTATGTGCATTATTTACATACAAAATGTGAATGTCATGTGAAACAGATTTGCTGTTTTATCACTTTCAAAAAGCTACACCAACATAAAGCTCAATCTCACACCGACACCTGTGCACAAGTGAAACCCGTCAGACGTCAAGAAAATGAAATGGTAAAATGTTTTAGAGCTGTGCTCGGGTCAGCTATGATGGTTAAATCTCTTTACAAGCTTTAATAACATAAACAAACACAGGCGTCATTCATGAACTGCCTTTAATTCACAGTAAGGCAAAGTAGTTTTAAGGAAATCAAACTGGTTTATCCAGCCTGCTGGATTGGACTAAACTGAGTATTAAACTGCTGTCACAGAACTGGGCTACATGCATTGAACGTTGATGATTTAACCATCTAAGTGATTGTTGTTAGTATTATTAAATGAACATATATTCATACTGTTGTGTATATTATCTCACGAAACGGCATTAGTCTTTTTACAACAGTAAATAAAAATCTAAGCAAAAAAAAATCCTTTGGCGATATGCATGACATAAGTGCGCATCTGCTTTTTCACACAGGTGAACAGACAAATCTTTCTTGGATTGTTACAGTGCTACAAATAGGGCCTGATGATGTCACCCAACTTACCTAGACACAGGTAAAGGCATAGTTAAAGGTACATATACTCCACCTCTGGACTAAGATGTAAGCTACATCTTTCACAGAACATACCTACCATTTTAAGCAAGCCGATTGTTTTTTTTTTATTCGGCACCTAAAGCCGACAATAAGTCCCAATAAGCATTTGTACAGCAATTGTTTATAAGCTTTTTATATAATAAATAGGTTTTAACTGTGTCAGTTACTTAAAATCTTAGATGAAGCCCTCCTCCTTTTCTTTTAATATTAACTGTCTCGCTCACGTATGCATTGCTGAAATGCAAACTATTTACAATTCAAAAGAAGCAATTTGGACTTCACGAGCGCACGTTCATATACAAATCTCAAATGAGACTGACCTTTGCCGTGGCATTAAAGCTAAATAAAAAGTACCCCGGCGTAAGTACATCAAAATGACCTGTTTAACGGGCATATAAACATTAAAGTGTCTTCCTAACCTGTCAATGACAACATCAACACAAATGAACAAACCCTGAACGTTTCATACCTCCGCCAGCCCTTCACAGCAAGGCAAACTGTATGAGAAGGTACAATGCGATGATACTTAAGCTATGAAAAGGTCAGACAGTGGGACTGTTTTGTTTTCGTCTGTTTCGTTTAGGTGGTCTTCACCAGGTCATACACGTGGATGTGGAAATCATCGTCATATTTGATGTAATAAACGGACGGCTTAGCGGGAACTTGATAGATGACCAGGCCAGTTCTCTTCACCCCTTTATCAGTGACGTACTCCACCTGCTTACCCACAAGGCTCTCGGTTTCCTCTCCGGGCTTTCGGTCTGCCGGGAGCAGGTGTTTATTCTCTGCGGAAGAAACAAGGAAATTCAATTATTTTACAATCGCATACTTACAGCCAATGCATCATAATTTAAAGGACTTCTTTTGTCTTAAAAAAAAATGCAGTCTTTTACCCATACAGCAATGTTAAAAACTTGTTGATTTGTCAATGTTAATCCCACTGAATTAATATCAGGCTTGCACCCTCCATTAAAGGGACAGTAAGTAGGATTTACCCCATCTAGTGGTGGAATTGTATTTTGCATTCAAACGAACAGTGCTCTCTAGCGCCTCGCTTTTCCAAATGCGTGTTGCAACTACTGTAGCCGTTATGAAATCAATGATCTCCTTGTCCGTTGCAGCTGGTTCACGTGTTCTGAATGGAAACGCGTTGTGGAAATGCGTTGGTAGGCTAGTGCTTTTTGTCCCTCTCTGCTATTATAGTTTATCAATACGGCGAAACGACATGAAAGCCTCCTTGGACTTACCCGTTCAATGTAAGTAAAGAGGAGAAATTCTAAGTTTACAAAGAAAAGTCAGATCACTGGCAGAGGTCATTTGACACCAACAAGGACAAATTTATGAATAAAGACATTGATTTTGACTAATAAAACACTTTAATATTGAAAAAAATATACAAGTTTTAATAAACTGTCATTATGGTGATCAGTGTTTGTTTTAGTTAAGCCCTTGACTTTCACTAAGTTAAATCTTTCTTTTCTCAGTATTTGTATGTGTTTATGTAGAAATACATGTGCATTGGAAAAGAAAGATGTGTTTCAAAGTTAATTTGAAATTGGTTGCTTTTTGAGAAGATGTCAAGATGATATTCAATTAAGCTGGTTTACATGATGATGATGTTGATGTTAAACAGAAAAAATACTGACACATTCAGACATAATCACTCATCCTACAAATCTCAACAATTGTGACAATCATCAAACTAATTCAGTTAAAACAATCAACTGGAATGCATGCTGGGAGTCATGGATTAGATTAGTATGTACCCAGCATGCATTGCAGCATGAAGCTTTCTTTTGTTAATTGTCACCACTGATGAGCTTCATAGACTGATTTATGATGTCAGAGATTGATTCAGTAATTTAACCTTCTAAGTATGTTTTTACCATTCTGAAAAAAAACAGAACTGACACTGCTTCCAACTAGCACTGTAATATTACCCATTTTTTACACATCATTAACACCGCATGCACACAGAAATATGATTTGGGTAAATCTACAATTAAATAACTTGATCACATTAGATTTAAGTGTAGATTACATGTATTTTAAAACACTGCTTCAACAGCCAAAGAAAACTTAACATTAAAGCACAAGAGTCAGGGGCCCAAGTTAACTAAAGCAAACACTGATCGCCATAATGATGTTAAATTAATTTAAATTTCAATGGTTGCTTGCTATCTTTGTAGCCACCTCAAAATATGTTGCTTTTCAAAAAGTGTACTATTACATTTCCACAACTGGATGGGAGTTTTTCAAGATGGGGACAATAAAACACAATATGGGAGGAAACCCAAGCAAGAATATCATAGAAACTCAAAAAGGTTTATCTTGCATTTAATTATTTTCTAGTAAAGTGGGTTTAATTAAATTCATCTCAAGGCCATAAACACAACATTTGGGGGGACCAAAACATTCAAGGCTATATGTTTGTATATTAAAAATATAGTATATTAAAATTAAGTTTCTGATTATTGGGGGGGGCATATAATCAGAATATTATATATTACATTATATTACATGTTCCCCCTTAATGTCTATTGTGTTTACAGCCATGTATCCAATTTATCTTGGATTCTGTGATAAGACTAAGGGCAAGATTTACTAAACGGGAACGCGATTCCAAAAATTTGAGTGGGAGTTTCTTGCAGTTTTTTACTTCAATGGGAGTGAATATTTCTACGGGTGATTTACTGACGAGGACCATATTAAAGAACACAGGTGCAACATATCATTTCCGTAATGACCAACATAAATTTATTTAGAACATGCTTTTTGGGGCGTTTAATACTGGACCAAATACCAGTAAACAGACTTTTTAGCTGATTCAAAAAAATATCTGATCCATGCCTTAAAACTGTAATGCAATTCGTTTCACCACACAGTGGTGGGGGGCAAAGACAATTCATGACATAAAACAATTTCAACAATTTGCACAAAATGTATTAAGTTATACGATGCAAACCACTAATTAACACTAGAGGTCTTGGGTCCAAAAACACCAACGTGTCTGCAGCCCTGCATGCACCAGTCAGACAGAAAGAAAAGGTGGTGGCCATCATTTGATTTGGCCAGCTTCTCCATTTTTTTATTTGTTATCTGACTATGACACCAAGGTAAGTGCTAAAATGTGCATTTAAAATTTATTGACAGGTCTGGATCAATGGAAATTAGCACGCGGGACAGTTCCGGTCTGCTCGGCAAATTACCCCAAACCCGAGTTTGCTAATATATTATAGCCAACCAACCCGTGTCTGAGTCACACATGAAACTTTTAGACCCAACCCGCTTAATTCTCCGGTTGGACCCGTAAATGTGTTGTATTTAATGGAAACATTTTATCTTAAGCGGCCTAAAGATTTTAATTAATACCCTGTAAGTGGAACAACCAGTTGAAGTTACCATTGTAATACTAAGGCCAAAATTCATCAATGCAGAATGATCAATAATGCCTCCAAGTGAAATGATCTTCAAAAAGATTTAGTACTTAATCATCGCTCATTTACCTGCTTCAGGTAAGATCCGCAGATCTCCGTCTTTGTAGTCGTCCCAGAGCTGATACATGTAGAGTACTGGGTCTTTCTCATAGGTGATATAATACCAGTTAGTCATGATGGGAGCGCGAGACAACACCATCCCCCTCCACTCGTTTTTCTCACCGTCTTCCTTTTCAAACAGATGCTCCACCGCTTTTCCCACCAGCTCTTCTGCGTCGTGTGGAACCTTGATCTTGTTGTTCACTTGAAGGGTAATCGAAATGTATCAAATTAAAATGCAATCACATTAAAATGGGTTTCAAAGCAATAAGATACAAGAAGAGTGAATGTTACGGTGATATTAGTAATACTCATACATACTATATTCATAATATAGCCTGGAATGTAATACTACTTTATACATTATTTATTAGAAATGACTCTTGCTAATTTCAAATACTCCATCCTAAACTATTTTTAAAAACTGCCATGCTTTGTTGTTTTCCAGTCCTTCCAGAAAAACTTGGTTTTTGTGATTGTTGCGGGCAAAAATCCTTGATCTTGTGGCAGGTTTTCTTAAAAAATGTGATGGAATATGCAGGATATTTATGCAATTTTATGCAATGAAATTGCGGGGAACTTGCAATGAAATTGCGGGAACTTGCAAAAACTGCGGGAACTTGCAATAACTTTTTGCTGCTTTTGCAGCTTTTCAATGATGTTCACGTCACATAATCACATTACTTCATAACCATGGCAACAGGAGACATGGCTGCGCTTGTGTGAAGTAAATGCAACATTTTTCAACTTTCTGCTATATATAAGATACGTGTGATTTTTGGTACGAAAATGCGGGGATTATGAAATCATGCAAGCCCCGCATATTTTACGCACGTAAATCTGCAATTTATGCTGAGAAAGTGCGACGTATTTGAGAAAATGCGGCCCCCCGCATAAACATGCAGACTTTGGCTGATTATGCGTTAAATCATGCGCTTCCATAATCACCTTTTTTTGGAGGGACTGGTTTTTAGAAGACTCTGGGCCGGATCCGCACAGCAGCTCTGGTGCGGATCTGGCCCGGAGTCATCAGCTGTCTTGGTTGCTTTTCTGTGTTTTTTTGTTTTTGTTTCTATTTTATCTTAAGCCGCTTTGGTATGATATAAAATATTTAAAAGTGCCATAGAAATATAAGTAAATTGAAATGAATGAAGTTTGGGAAAAAAGAATGGGCTTTTAGGCGAGGGAGTCAGTGCCCCGCTAACTTGCGTGTTAGCCTACAAAAATACGTCATCCCAGTGGCACTATATTGAGGACCAGATGTGTGCATATCCTCATACAGGAAAAAATTTAATAACACTGCAGAATGAGGCAATATCTGCAGTAAACTTTTTCATTTTTAACAAACCCTCTGTGGCTAACCAAGTTTTTCAATGGATTCAATCTAGCTCGTGAAAGAAATTATACTCGACATGATGGGATTTTATAACCATATTTGAAGCTTTGAACCTAAGAGCAACGTAGTGAACATGCAAGATTTAGCTGTAAACAATTAAAAAAGATTTGCACCAATTTCCCAATAAAAAAAATCAAATGAGATTAAGTATCACAAGTTTGATAACAATATATATCTTAATAATGATATGTATCATTACCACTACACAAAAAGTCTAAAACCATGAAAAAATATATGCTAGTATCCTCAGTACCACAGCATGTTTACTAGTTACTTGTAACCAAATTAATGTTTATGTACAATAGTGTAAACACTACAGTATGAGAGCTCATCCCTGCACATGTGCGATTTCCTGTCGTTGCTTTGTTTCCTGTATGCATAGTGACAGAGTTTCCTACTCACCCACTTTTTCAGTGAGGACCTGCAGGTTCGAGACCCTGTCGTCCTTAAAGAGCTCGATGCCATAGACGCAATCGAAGCCGTCGTACTTGACCATGAATAAGGAAGAGTTGACGGTGAGTCGGTCCAGCACGGTGCCCTTCCACTTGGTCAAGGCGCCCTTCTCTCTCCAGCTGTGCTGAATTCGTCGACCCAGCAGGTTGTTGGGATCTGGAGTGAGACTGTCACTCAGCTCTCCGCTGCTGCGTTTCCTATTAAGCGGACCAGATTTAATCAATGATCATTTTCCGTCTCAAATCATGATATATTATTTTATGGATTTTGTGCAGCATATTCTCTCCAGTATGCCATCGAATGAATCAAGAGTACCATATATGGCTATATGCAAGGAATGACTTCCACCTTACTATAAATGATAAATGAGGCCCTCTTTGATCCAAAGATGAAACATAAATTGTGATTAAGAAGACAATGCAACATGTACAGTACTTGCAATCCATTGCAAATTGTATTCAAGTTAACCAAAAGCTCAGCAGAGTGCATCTTAGTTCAATCATTCACACATCACTGGAGTGAAACCGTCACTAAACATTTCTACTGTTAAAACCAAGGGGCAACCTTTCAGTCTCTATTGTGAAGCCAACACGGAAGTGACTTAAACTGCAATTCATCGACTGGCCCCTAGAGTCTGGCTCCAAAAGGGAGTCAATTCCCATGGACCTCAATGTCAAAATACCCAACTTTACAGCAGAAAATAATATGTTTACAGCCTGGTACAAAAAAATAATAATTTTGGTCTATATAGCTAATTTTGCCCTTCATGACAACTGTAAGGGGTTAATTATTTTGTAACTCATCCGTTTGAAGTGCACCTATTCATTGCTAAAAAAAAAAACAATGTTATTTTGTGTATTTTGTATAATACAATCTGTTTGTGCGGTTTACGGTTAAAAAACACATTATTTTCCACATACCGTACTTTTTTGTAGCTCCTGATTTCACTCTCTTCCTGAAACGCACTGATTTGGTAGAAAACTCATCGATTTGAAAAGCGCTGTGTCACTGATTGGCCAGCTAATCTGTAAATTGTGACGTCAGCCGGAAATGTTACGCTCCTTAATGTGTTTGAAAGATTCGCTCACAATGCAATGCTGACAGGACTCAGGAGTTAACTTAGAGGCTCTTTTTGTTTTGCTTTGTGATACTCGATCAATCCTCATATCCCAAGAATCAATATGTTTGGCATTTCGATATTCAAGTCAATAAAAACTAGATTATTTTATTTTCAATATCTAAACATCTACATTAGAGATGTTCATATTGATCGGTTAACTAAAGGTAAGGATTTATGACTTTATGATTATTTATGATTAATATTATCAGTTAAAAGAAAAAAAATTGTTAGAGCATGGTGCGTGTTGACACGTGCCTACAGACATTTTACCACTTTTTTTATCCTTAATTTGTGAATGGCTTGTAAATGATGTGAATTATTGCTGCCCTGAGGTCTGGTAAAGTAATAATTTGTTTGAGAAATCATTTGTCCGTGCTTGAAAATGGTTTGGAAGCTGCACGAAGACGTGTGCGGTCCGTCTTGCACACATTTGGACAGACAATCGCTGATCGCCCCGTACTAGTAGACCCTGACCTTTTCAAACAAACAGAGAAAGAAGACACAAAAGCAACACTTTCTGAAATGTGTCCTGCTTTAGAAATGGCCAATGTAGTAGATCCGCCCTATTTGGATATTAATCCTCTGGACTGATAACTCTTTGATAACATAATGTAGCGTAAAAATGGGATAATGTATGAATCCTGGTTCTGTTGTGGCTGCTGTTTGCACGTTCAAATTGAATTAAATGTTTGTATTGTTTTTACCGGGTCACAGATAACCGTCAACTGTATTTTAAGAGTTGGATTTAATATTAAAATCTTATCTGTATTTTATTGGGGTCTAGTGGTTAGAAAGTCGGGCTTGTAACACGAGAGTTGCTGGTTCGAGTCTCATGGCCGGCAGGTTGCTACTGTGATGCCCTTGAGTAAGGCAGCTTAAGCGCCGGGGTAGTTGCCTACTACTCTGGGTGGGTGTGTGTGTGTTCACTATTCACTGAATGGGTTAAATGCAGAGGTCACATTTAAAGTATGGGTTACTTTCACTTATCAGTTAACGATAAATGTTTGGTTAACAAGCTGCGGTCGGGAAAATTAACATACACGAAGCATAACAACACTGCTCTATTGATACTAATATAATAATTATTATCAGTTAACTTATTAATAATTGATATTCACATAATAGTGTAGGTCACTACTGATTTCCACCTAGGGTTAGTTATTATTCCAATTTTATCGAATCCAAATTCCGATTCTACTTGTTTCGATTCCAATGTTGTAAAACAAAATGTCACTAGATACCAAACCATACGTGACCATGGACCACAAAACCAGTCATACGGGTAATTAAAAAAAAGTAATACTTATAGATCATCAGAAAGTTGAATAAATAAGCATTTCGTTGATATTTAACTTTTTTTTTTTTTTTTTATCTGGAATCTGAGGGTGCAAAAAAATCTAAATATTGTGAAAATCGCCTTCAAAGTTGTCAAGAACAGAAAAAAGATAGAAAAATATTGAACTCTGTATTAGTAAGCCAGGTGTTGGCGGAAATGATGGGTTTTTAATTGATTCTTAAAGATGGCTACAGAATCAGAACATCTTGCATCAACAGGCAGATCATTACATAGATGTGGGACAGATCCAGAGAAGGTACGCGAAAGTGATTTGTTTCCGTTTTGGGATGGCACCACAAGACGTTGCTTGTTGGAAGAGCGCATGGATCTAGAGCAGTAATTCTCAAAGTGTGGTCCGCGGACCACTAGTGGTCCGCCAAACCCCCCCAGTGGTCCGCCAAAAGATGACCCAAACTAGGCAAGTGTTTATACAATCGTCACTTATTTATGTAGATTTTTAATGCACTTGCGAAACTGTGATATCAGTTCTTGCCTTTCTGTTTTAATAACGTAAAAATGGATCGGTTGGCTAAACCAAAGAGGAGTCAAAATAAAAGATCAAGCATCAACATTAGTTTTGAAATGTAATAGTTTTTGTTCATGTGTAAAATCCCTGTAATTTTGGACATTAAGGGGAACATTTTTTTCAGTATTTTATTTTTACCATAGTTACAACCATAGACTTCACATACCCACCACCCAGTGGCTCTTTGGAATGGCATTAAGTGGGGACTAGGCTGTTATAGTATGTTTAATTGCAATTTTTTCACACATGCAGTTTGTTGTTCATATTAAGCTGCAACTCATTTCACATTTACTTTTTCAGATGAAATAAAATTCATATCATAATTTCTGAACGTAGCATTGCATTTGTTTTTAAAAAATTCGTTTTTGAAACAGTTGCATATTAAACTTAAACTTAGCGTATTCTTCCAATTTTTTTGTTTTTGGGGGAGTGTTAGATTGGGATTCTGTTAGGTGGTCCTCAAAAAAAAATTGGAAGATAAAGTGGTCCTTGGGCTGAAAAAGTTTGAGAAACACTGATCTAGAGGATACAACCAATGGTGAGGCTTAACCACAAAGACAGGGTGACGCGGGAGCCAGGAAGTATATTGCTATCTGAAATATTGCCACAGATGCAGCGTCTCGTTCCCTTCTCAGGGAACAACAGTTACATATGTAACCCGAGATGTTTTCATGTGTCAAACATAACTATGCAAAAAAGCATTTTGGTATTAATCAACATTCGCATACAGAAGATATAACTATTTAAAGCAAACAGTTTAAAGTGCCCATATTATGAAAAACTCACTTTTTCTGGGTTTTGGGGTGTTATTTTGTGTCTCTGATGCTCCCACACGCATACAAACTTCGAAAAAAATCCATCCATGCTGTTTTGAGTGAGATACAGGTTTCTGAATGTCCTCTGCCTTGAGTCTCAGATTGCGCCAGTTAAAACTCAGCTCCGTTGTGACGTAACAAACCGTTTCGTCACATTCAGTTTGAATTTTCCCGCCCACCACCCCACTCGCAGGTTTCCACCCACCAGGTAGCTAGAGAGCATAGAGCAGTCACTTGAATGAGACCCTCTGTGCTGTTATCATGTCTCACGGAAATAACAGCGCTATTTGGATATTATGGATTATACTCCCACCTACTTTTAAAAACAAAGTTTTAACGCGTGATTATTGGAACCCGGAGTAATCTTATATACAGTGTGTAACGACACAAACAGTCCTCAGATTGTAGGCGATAAGACCTTCATGTGAAATCTGATGTAAACAACAGACTATGTATCTATATTTCACGGATTATAAGCATTTGTGGACAAAAATGGTCATTGGATGTATTTTACTGGACTTTCATGGATCATTCTCACATCTGAAACAGACTGGATTCGATTCGCGATCGCATTGTTTCATCACAAAAGGTAAGAAGTCACGTTATATTTTGCATGTTGTCATCTGTCACAAAATACTACATTTATGATACTAGAGCTAAAAGCTTTTTGCCAAACTAACCGAGACCGTACGCCCCGGCTTTTCTGACGAGGCGAGCCTCTAATAACTTTACGGTCCGCATAGATATATACACGGTCCGGACCTCCCGCTAGCTTCTAGCAATTAGCACGCGGTCCACAAGCAGTATACATCCCCCGGCGGGTCTTAATTTCTGTAATTTGCGAAAATAATGCGTTTGAAAAGGTTTATAACGGGAATATGTTAGTATTGTCCAGGGAAAACGAGTGTATTGTTCAGACTGCTACATCACAATTTACGCTGGAATCATTGTGTGTCATGAGTTTCTTCACCTGTAGTGTACTTATTAGTGATACTTTTCTGCATGATTTGTCTGTTGGCAACATAAACCGTTAATAATAATAATATATAAAATAATAACACCGTATGGTCTGTACTGCTCACGATATCACTATGCACGCGCACATGACGTTAGTAGTGGGGCGTGATCAAAGGAGCAGCAGCTCATAAATATGTAATGACCAGCTCAAAACGGCACAATCTGAACTGCCCTGAAACAGAGGCTACTAAAGATGGGTAACAATCTTTTCCTACAAGCTATTTCGAGCAAACAACTTTTGAAACATGCTTTATGGAACTCATACACCTATATAACTTGTGGAAAAGCAGTCATAAGATGGGCACTTTAACATGTGTGCTTAAAAAGTCTAGAATTTTTATGATATTATCCTACACTACACAGAGAATAATATATTAAATATATTAAATAGATTTTTTCCATAAAACTTCTTGCATAAAATAGGTTCAAGCACTTTCAATCACTTGTAACGATGTATGTAGATTTTCAAAAACTTCTCAGGGCCTTGAATTTTCCCCCCAGATTCACAAACTTTCAAGGACCCGTGGGAACCCTGTATATAAACCGGCAGAGCATTGCTTAAGCAACTCAGAGGTTTTGGATTCAATTCGCAGAGATAACACATATGGATAAAAATGCCCTTGAACGCTGTGCAAGCAGATTTGGAAGTGTCTGGCAAATACATGACGGTAAAAGCATATGCCGTGGTACTGTCATTTAAAAGCAACACTGCACCACAGTAAGAGAGATTAAAGCAAAAACGTCCATAAAGACATTGAAGAAGATAGCATTGCATTAGCAGCTCAAAAGTCATGGGTCCGATCCCTGTGAACATTTATACTTAAAATATATATCTTGAATGCACTGTTGCATGGATAAAAAGCATCGGCCAATCCATAAAAGTTGGAAGCCAAACTGCATCACCGTAAAACATGTTTACTTGAAATTTGACCTACCTGCCCCTTTTCTTGGACATGTTTCCAAAACCTCAAACAAGTCTAAAAGAGGAAAAAGAGAAATAAGAAAATAAGATAATAGGAATAACAATACACACTAAAATACATTTTACTTTCATTTCAGCAGAAAGAAACTGATGGAGTGTCAACATATGGCTCACCACATTATTTGGACAGCTCCTGTCATGTTTTAAGTTTAAATGCTGTGAGATTTTAAGTTTTGTTGTAACAAATGATCCATTGATTATATTAACAGCATTGTTGCATATGAAACGACACGTTGTCTGTTGTTATTTTGTAGCATTGCACACATTAATCTTGTCTGTGATTGGTCAATGACTCCTTTGCCGGATGTCAACAGCGCCCATATTGCATAATTACATTAAATCTCTGGCGTATGTTCATGTGTTTGTGAATGATAATGATGCAAAAGTTTGCGTTAAATCCTCCCAGAACACACTGCGGCAAATTAAAGGCCGTTCAATTGTTGTCATTTATCCGTCAACTTGCTTATTTCTGCTGAACTCAAGCTCATATATCTAACCTTCACATCACAAATAACCTCCCAGAAATCGCTAATGAAGATAAATGTGCATTTACGACATGAAATTGGATCGTTTAGCTGCTTCACTTGAAAACAACCAACGCTGCTATAAACACGGAGTCTTTCACATATGCGCAACCGGCGAAATCGGCTTTATTGTCGTTTTCCCTCACCCAAATGCAAATTAGATTCATGTGCGAGTGTGTTTTTGTCAGAAATTGTTAAGAAAGTGGGATTACCTGGCCTCTATTTTCATTTCTATGATGGACTTCCCTCTGCAGAGATACTCGTGTATATCGCTCGTCCAGACGTCATCTGAAAACCAGGCACGGAGAGGTTAAACGACAACTCCCAGAATGCCTTGCCCCAGGGAGTCCAGTAAATGCTTTACAGAGCATTCAGGGAAATGTAGTTTTCGGGGTTGTGAACTTGAAAAGGGGCGTACACGCATTCTTCCTGCGCCTAATTTTTAGCATTGTGTACATTCGAGACTAAAAGCTAGTTATGCTAGGAATAATCAACAGACACCTTAATAAAAAAATGATCAGATCCTAGTTATCTATGAATATTTTGTCTTTAGCATATGGATTGCCAATTTTACGAGACGATTAATATTTACTTCTTTTAGTTACGCTTCACTACATTTCCCAAGATGCAAAGGGTTTTTCCTATTCCTCTTTTGAGGCCTCTTAGAAGCCAGTAGGATCGACTTCATGCAACGCCGTAAGAAACAAGAAGCGGATGACGTCAAAGTACCGCGAGAGAGATACGAAATCTTTCGTAGAAATCTGATTTCAGATTGCTCTCGCGGTACTATGATGTCATCCGCGCGCCTGTATGTGTGTGTGCTAATAAACCTTAGAGTGCTAAAGTAAATACTTCAAGATACTAATATTTTAAAATAAGTGAACACATACACAAAGATTAAAAAGTATTGCGTAGTCTAACTATGGTGCACGGTTGGGTAACAACAAACCAGCATTGGGTACTTTTTTAACCCAGCGATGTGTGCTGCCCAATATTTACCTCATCATGGGTTAAAAACAATCCAGTATTTTTTAGAATGTACAAAATCCTTTGTTTCATATTTTCACATACACTGCATTCACTCATTCACCACAAGAGGGCTCAAGTGATCTATTTTTAGAACATGACTGTCAACAATTCTAAGAAAGTAATCAATACTTCAGATGTTTTTCTAAGATGTTTTTACAGGATTTGTAGGAATAAACAGATGTATTACCACCCACGGGTTTAGTGGGACTAAATGGATCAACAACATTTAATAGAGAACACATAAAACATTGTGAGTAACAACTAGACAGTGTTAATCCTCCAAAAACTGTAAAATAAAACACATTGAATCAAATGTGATTCAAACTAGAACAACTCATGTGAATCGTTTAAAACAAAGCTTCTGATGTTTTACTTTTCATTTATTCAAATTGTCATTTGTATGACACTTCTTTTGCATTTAGCAATGTCCTTTAAACAATAACAACATGTTTTTATGTCTCTAGACATTTAAAGAAAACTCCTCACTGGCCTGAACTTGCTACTGTAGATCAATTGGTAGAGCATTGCGTTAGCAATGCAAAGGTTGTGGTTTGAGTTTACTAAAACCCCAGGTGAGTTTGAATGCACTGTAAGTTGTTTAGATAAAACATGGCAGCTTTAAATTGAATCAGATGGCCTTCATGGTTATGAAAAGGGACAATCAGGACAGATTTAGGAACTATTATTTAGGAACTGTTCCAGGAAATGGAAAACAAGGTGAAAACACTGTGCCTTTAGCAACATAAAGTCAAGACAACAAACTCTAAAACAAAAGTTGATGTTTATTCAAAGGCAGCTGTTTAAAGAAATATTTTCACAAATAAATAAATAGCAAATATTTAATCATTTTGTGGATGTTTTGACTTTTGTATTCAAATTGTTTGTTTTTAAAGTAGAGCATCTTTTACTTTTTATAGTGTACACAAAGTGATTGACATCACTAATGCTCTTTTGATTTTCTTTGCAATGATAAATGTGACATGCAACATGCTGTTCTGTTTTTCATTTCCATCACGTCATGTCCTGACGTCTTTGATTGAGGATCCGCTGACATTTGAAGGTTGTCTTATTGGTCTTATTAAATGACTCAGGCATGTTTACAGGCCTTGCGCACTTTATAACTCAAAATACTCCAGACAGCCCTGACTAAGCTCTCATTTTATGCTGTTTTCTTCATCTTTGGTAGTCACTGAAATATCAAATGGCCATTTTTAAGGTCATTCTCAAAGTCAAGATCTATCACTCAGTCTTTCAAGAGGCAATTTAAGACCACCAGAACAAAAAATAACCAGCTAAACTAAATAACATGTGTATTCATGCGTATTTTGACTATTATTTTATTTTTGTCTACTTATTTTGCTAAGTAAATTTGCTGACGCTATTGGAAACCTATGGTCCTAGAGACTTGTGGATAGATGAACCCCTAAAATACAATTGACCTATTTACAATAAAATGCTATTAACAATACAATTATAAATCCCATTAATATTTTTGTTAACAATACAAATATATTAATTTGCTTCATTTTATTCCAATTAAATGTAATTTATTCTGCATATTCCCAACCAACAGAGAAAAGTTCCTTGAAAGTTCCCAACATTCCAAAATGTTTTATTTATTTTAAAAACTTTTTTTGGTTGTCTGAATGTTAGAGGAATATTACATTCTACCATTTCCAAATGTTATGACAATGTCATGTTTTAATGTTCACACAATGTTAAAAACAAAGTTTTCAGTATTTACTTTTTGGCTTGGCTTGTTATGTAAATGATAGAGAAACATTGAATTTTGTTTTTCAAAATTGTTATAAAACATTATTCCTGGATGTTCACTAAAAATATTGCTGTAGAAAACACAGTTCGCTTATTAGTTTTAGATGTTAATGGTTTGTTTCATTTAAAGTCACAATTATGGGGATCAGTGTTTGTTTAAGTATGATTCTTGAACCCTGGCATTTTGCTAGTTTTTCCAGGTTGCATTAACTTTGTGTGTATAAAACACATTTGTTATGATAATGTGAAGTTAATAGTGCCATTCTCTTGTGGTTGGTACATAATGGTAAAGATCATCATCTAATTAATTGACTTACTCAATCATCACAAGTTTCTTTTCTGTCAGAATGAGATCCAGAACTCTCACAGCAGTTTGGATTTTTTTGGACAAAAATTAACCACTGTGTATTTGGGACACCCAAACATCAAGAATCATAGTATAAATCTCAACAATTCAAAAATCAGGACCTAAACTGGACTTTAAAATGCATTCAATATTCAATTTTAATGGCACATAACCCTGCATTGTAGGATTGCAGACATGCCGCATTAATAATTTAATTAAAATGCGGTCACAGGTGTGCGTATATCTGCTAGTTTTAACTTCAACTCTTCTTTCATTTAATATTGGTAACAGTTTCTTCCAGTCCTGTATTTTATCACTCACCTACAGTACCTTTTCTTGTTCTTCAAATCTGGGTTTTCACTAGCAGTCGAGTGTCGGCTCTTCATGAGGTTACTCAGAGCTCAAGGGCAGCTGTGGATGCCGTTGTCACAGCAACCGTGTTAAAACTAAACCTCATCTTTAAAGTATACATTTGTGCAGAAAAGCTGTGTTGTAAACGCTGTCTTACAAATGTTCCTCTGGGCCTTAAAGTACCGACCAGGCTATATCCTACTTAAAAAGCTTTCTCCACTGGAGAAATGCATCGCACTGAAAGCTATTTACAAACGGTCGACAGCTGGCTTGGCTGCGAACTGACTGAGGTTGTTCATCATATAACATATGGTCCTTCTAACTGATGGACATGTTAGACAAAATTAAAACATCTCTACATATGAGCAATTACACTCTTTAAAATTAAGGTGCGTTAAAGTTTTTTTTTTACAGTGATGTCACTGTAAAATTATTGCATCATAGCATCTTTATTTTTAATAGGACTAAATCTACAGTATTAGGCTGCTATAAGAATCAGCTTTGAGAAGCTATTGCAGATTCTACAGAAGTGGAAAGGTATAATTCATTTTTCTGGCTTTATTTAATGAAAGAACACAAGATCCAGAAACAGATCCATATTTTCCTTTCCATCTCTCTTCCCATTCCAAGGTTGGGACAGGGTCATGTGTCTAGGAGAGCCCATACAAATGCATTATCTCCTGAGATGCTCAGGACAGAAATAGACCACCCCTCTTTACTGTCTCTCTCTTTCTCCTGTGCCATTTTGTCTATGGTTGTAAAAGGGATTTGCTTCCCACTGGATCATGCTTATATGTTGTGTCATGTATCTGTATCTGGCTCACTATAACTGGTCACTGTAGTATGATTAATAAAACACTGCATGAGTTTGTCTTCTGTAAAAGCAGGACACACACGCCTTCTCTTCGGGATGCATACGGGAGGATGAGGCGTGTGATTAATTGGATGGGAAAGGAAACATTTCTCTGGAGATCTGATCCAGATTCCCACGGTCACTTTTCTTACTGAGGTAGCATGTTACTGGACACATTAAAGAATAGGCTAGACCTATAATGGAGCATTGTACAGTAGTTTGTAGTTTGTAATAGTATGCCATTCGGCTGTAATAAATTGTGTACAGAATTTCAAACAAAAAATCAAAATTGTAATAATTTTCTCACCCTCATGTTGATCTAAACTTGAGTTTATTTGTTCTGTTGAACACAAAAGAAGATATTTGGATAAATGATGGTAAGCAAGCACACAGTTGACGGTACCCATTGACTTCGATAGTATTTCTTTATCCTACTATGGAATTCAATGGGTACCTTCAACCATCTGCTTACCTTCATTTATTAAAATGAATTAAAATAAAATCAAAATATACATTTTATGCAAAACTTATGATCACATGACGATTCAGTAAAATTCTGTGTTATTGGCCCTGTCCCAAATGGCGCACTTCATGTGGACTTTCGGTCTTGTGGCCTTAAATTGCGCATGCTTGCTTAGTCTACGAGTCCGTAGGGTGTCCCATCTGTCATTTTTACGCTTCGAAGTGTGCTCTTCAGCGCCCCCTTTGCCCCCTTGATGCGGTCTTCAGCAAAGCCCGCACTGCAGTAGGCTTCGCGCACTTTACCAACCCAGAAGTCCTTGCGAAAGAGCAATCAGACCAATCAGATGACGGAAGGAGTTCACATTGACGGGCAACTTCTCTTCCTATTTCCCGGCTGATGCTCGAGTCTGTCCCAAAATATGACTCCGGTGCACCCAAATGGATTCGCATAAAGGGTCTCTAAAGTTTGCAATACATGATGTCATCAAAGTGCGGACTCTGAGGAAGACCACAAGTCTGGAGTGTGCCATTTGGGACAGGGCCATTGTTTCAGACTGAAGGCCATCGGGCTTGAACAGGAAAAACTGCAATGCAAGAAAAAGCTAAAAAAAAAAAAAACACATCTTTGACACTAAACTCTCCAGAAATGAATGATGTTTTTAAGCATTTGATTCCACCAGAAATATGATAACATTTAAAATGGCTTGTTGGTTTAACTTTATAAAATTATGACACCTATTTCCACACAATTGGATTGATTTATCTGAACATAAGCCGGGGGGGCTTTACTTGTACTTACAAATAAAATTAACTTCACTTAAATTATTTGGAGGACCCCCAGTAATACCCCATCATGGACCCTCAAGTGTCCCCAGACCCCCTGTTGAAGACCCATGCTCTAAATAAATTTGGACAGTAGTCTGTGAAACAGGTAAAAGATTAAGCTGGATGTACTGTAGTTGTTCAAAAATACATCATTGTTTATTTGCGGCAAGCTGACATCACATTTTGATGCACTTGCTGCATAGTTATTTAAAAAAAAATCTAAATTAAGATCCACAGAAATCTCTCTCTCTCTCTCTCTCTCTCTCTCTCTCTCTCTCTCTCTCTCTCTCTCTCTCTCTCTCTCTCTCTCTCTCTCTCTCTCTCTCCACAGTAGGTGTTGGTGCTAAATTTAGGTTATTTCTCCTTCTCTTCACAAGCCTGTAATTATCTCTGTAGATGTTTTTACATCTAAGTTAACACTTTTCTATGAAGGGGTCAGCACTTTTCTAAATCCTGAAATCCTGCACACAGGTTGCTTTTAAACATGCAGGTCACTTGCATGATAAATGATCAAATGAGTAATGAACCTATAGACTGCAAACCACAATGCTTGGGGAGATGTTTATATCTTTGGTATTTGGCCAACTCAAAAAGCTCCTGTCGAGTCATTGAAACACTGTTCCCTGATATGACTCGGGATGTTTAAGTCAGTCTAAGGATTGCTTGCCTGTTGTATCATCCCCTAGATAATCCGATCACTTCTCTTCTTAACATGAAGGAGTCTTTGATGTATCATTTATGTCTGTAACAAAGGGACAGTTTCCCAGACAGGTTTTGGCTTAAGCCAAGACTAGGCCTTAGTTAAAGGGGACAGAGAATGAAAAACCATTTTTATCTTGTCTTTGTTGAATAATGGTAGTCTACCCGCATTCACAGAGTGCTAGACATGCTAAACTATGGAGGACCACAAGAGTCATGCAAAATGTAATAAAGAACTTCAATATTTAATAACTACCTGGACAATAAAATAGCAATTAATAGATTTGTTTAAAAATTCATTAATTAATCTATAAATAAATAGACAAAGTTATTAAAAAAATCATTATGTAAGATTTTATTAGGCAATAAAAAGTGAGATTATAAAAATAACGTAGAAATGAAATATTAATCCATTAATAAATAATTCAAATTAATATAACAATTTATAAAAACAACATAAAATACTCAATAAGTTCATCATTTTAAATTGCATTTATAAATTCTTAATTAAATAATGGAATTTCAAATTGTATTTCAAAAAGCGATTTAAAAAGAGAAATAAATAACTGGATTTATAAATTGAATTACAAATACAGGTTTAAATTAGGCATTTAAAAGGGCATTTCCGTTTAACTTTTCTGTTTTCATTTTCCCAATGATTCTCCTTATTCTTTTCGCTATTGGATTTGCTTTTCGTTTTAGCCTCTCTATTTAGCTTTTCCGTGACTCTTTGGGTCCTTGCAAATGGTCAGATGAGAAATGCAAATTAGCTATGGCCAGGAGGATGTAACAAGCTCTCTGATTGGCTCTGATTGTACGTCATGCGCAGATTTATAGATCTCAGATGAGGACCCAAAGAGTCACGGGAAAGCTAAATAGAGAGGCTAAAACGAAAAGCAAATCCAATAGGGAAAAGAATAAGGAGAACCAACGGGGAAATGAAAACAGAAAAGTCAAACGGAAATGCCCTTTTAAATGCCTAATTTAAACCTGTATTTGTAATTCAATTTATAAATCCAGTTATTTATTTCTCTTTTTAAATCGCTTTTTGAAATACAATTTGAAATTCCATTATTTAATTAAGAATTTATAAATGCAATTTAAAATGATGAACTTATTGAGTATTTTATGTTGTTTTTATAAATTGTTATATTAATTTGAATTATTTATTAATGGATTAATATTTCATTTCTACATTATTTTTATAATCTCACTTTTTATTGCCTAATAAAATGTTACATAATGATTTTTTTTGTAACTTTGTCTATTTATTTATAGATGAATTAATGAATTTTTAAACAAATCTATTAATTTCTATTTTTATTGTCCTGGGGCCGTATTCACAAAGAATTTTAAGGCTAAAAGTAGCTCCTAACTGGCGAATTTAGGAGCAACTCCTAAAAATAATGGGCGTGTCACTCCTAAATTTAGGACTCCTAATTTTTTTCACTAAGAGTAATTCACAAAGCATTTTAGCCCTAAAAGTAGCACCTAAGTCTGGGACAGCTTAAAAGAAGTCGAGAGGACTCCTAACTCACTAAGACCTATTCACAAAAGATCTTAAAATGCCTTAGGTGCTGATCCTCCTTAACATGGACAGTTTCACCAACTCAAAAGCATTGCACATACTTAAAAGCACACTTTAATGTAAGCATATTGTTTATGACATTTGTTTCTTTATTCATTACATTCATGACAAGCAGGAAGTTTTTTAGAATTACATGAAACAATAATGATATTAAATATTTAATATTATAGGCATACCTGTTGCCATGCTAGTCTGTTTAAAGGCTGCAATCTCAACCCTCTACTGCGATTGTAATGCATATACCACCGCCTCTCCCATTCGTCCGGGGTCCGCGACATAAGCGGGAATGTTGCATTGATCTGCAACAAATCCTCTCCCCAGTGATGCGCGGGTTGATTCGAAATGAGCGGATGCATGCGGTCACCCGCGGTCACGAGTCATCCAAAAATATTTTTTATGATATTCGGGTCGCGTTCGGTCAGGTCGTTTGAAATAAAGATGGCAATTAACTATTAAACAATTACTACTTAAAAAAAATGCTGGCCAGGGAGCGGGTCGGGTACACTATTTATTTTTTATTTTTTGCGGTCCGAGTTGCGGGCGGGTTAGTTGAAAACGTTGGTCGGGTGCCAGTTGTTTTGTACATTGACCCACGCATCACTTTCTCGCATGTCTCACGCTTAGTTTTGCTTGATATCTCAGTGCCGAATTTCCCTTTTATTACGTTTCTTTTTTCCAGCACCAACTGGGCCAGCAGCAGTAACTGATCCTGCATCCATTTGGGCTTTCTTTTTCGTTTTGGCGAGTTCCACCATCATTTATTTATTACATTAGGCAGGCTTCTTTAATATGGGCAACATTTCCTTGCTTTAAGTAGTCTATTTAGGCTAATAGGATGTACATTAATCAAGCAAGTGTTAATGCAATGTCGTTTTATTATTAGGCAATTGGCGGTTTTCATTTGCATTAGGCTTGATTTAATTTAATTTAATTTAATTTAATTCACGACTTTTCTTTAATATATGCATTTCGATGGCATTACTATTATTATTATTTTGTATAGGACACAGACATATTTCGATGTTGTAATTCCATGATTTGGTGCGTCTGTGTTAACACGTTCCGCATGACAGCCCTGTCATCTAACAACCAATCACCGTGGTCATTGCGAGGCAGCTCGTGCATGAGAATTGACGTCATCCGTAGCAACGAAGACTCACTCTTAGTTTAGGAGTAATCATTTTTCCTTACTAAAAGTAGGTCTGAAAGGCGTTGTGAATAACTTTTAAGAGAAAACTCCTAGCTAAAATCTTTTAGTGCGATTTAGGAGTACTCTTAGTGATAAGATAAAATGCTTTGTGAATACGGCCCCAGGTAGTTATTAAAAATTGAAGTTCTTTATTACATTTTGCATGACTCTTGTGGTCCTCCATACTAAACATCCCCATCTCATAGAAATTCCTCTTTTAGAAATGTCAGCCAGAAAACGGCCCAATCTGAAAAACTGATGCTTATGACATCACAGGCATCTAACTGCCCCTTCACTTTAAAATAATTGGCTGCATTTTTTAAGTGGCAGCAAAGTCAGCCAATCAGTAATGAGATTGCAAGTTAAGCCAGTAGGGGGAGCCAAATAGGTGCAAAACCACTTGTTTAAAATCCCCCACCCTTATAGAGCTATCTGAGAGAGGTTTTTAGGAAGCTTCTAAGGCATTACAGACCCAAAAAAAATATTTTTAGTCTACATGTCACATCACAGAACAAGGATAAATACCCCGTTCAATCATTCTATGTCACCTTTAAATTGGGATATTTAAATAATTTTTAAAAGCATAATTTATAAATAAACATTACTGGTGTGCATCTTAAGAAACAACACTTGCACTGATATATTTTAAGCTATATCCAAGCAAGTTGTTTTCCATCAAAACAACACTAACATTTAAATTAGTCTCGGGCTAGGCTTAAGCACTGTCTGGGAAACCACCCCAAAATGTTTTAAGTATGAGAAAAAAATATTTTGATAAATGAAGCAGATAGTTGACATAGATACCCTTTGACTTTAGTTTTTATTTTTCTTACTATAGAAGTCAATTGGTACTCTCAGCTGTATGCTTACCATCATTTATCCAAATATCTCCTTTGTGTTCCACTGAAAAAATAAACTCTTAAAAGTTTTTGGGTGAACTATCCTTTTAACATTGAGCATGTCAATCATTTTTCATTAAACCACGGGTCTGTTGAATGCTGTATTCTGATTGGTTGAGATATGTTTCACAGGTATGCATTATTTTTTGATAACTGCACACCTAACTTGTCAAATGTCTTAAAAATAGGCACCAGAGTAATGTTTTTGGTAATCGTGGTATAAGTGGCTTCGTGTTGTGCCGCATTAACACCTTGGGCTGCATTATTTTCTTATAATAACTTTCATTTCATTTTCGTGCTGGTGCTTTAGATGTCCTTGTAATTACATTCATTTGATATATTCAGCAACCTTCTTACACTTCTGTGCCTAAGTTCATTATAAGCTCTTATGGTCTTCTGCATCTTTATACAGGTGATTTAATGTGTAAAAAAAGCTCATGGGATGTTTAGGCAGTCATGTGTAAAACTAATTAAGCAAAGTCTGGGATTATGTCGTAGACGTAGGCCTATGTCTTTAAATGAGACTGTGTGTGCGTTTGTGAGAGAGTGATGTGGTCATTAAAAACATTTTTTTAAAGCATTGCTTTTATCAAAAATTGTGGCAATCAATCTAGTATGACTTTTTCTGTGAAACAGAAACAAACGATTCATCCATACAAAATTAATCCACACACACACACACGTGAAAAAGGCGATTTGGCACCTCCAATTAAAGGAAACTGGAGTTCCTGGTGTAAATCCACAGTGACAAAAGGAGAACATGCCAACTCAACACAGATCCCCAGAAGGGGCTCCAACCAGGACCATCCTGCTGTGAGGTAACAGTGCTACCCACCGAGCCAAGGGCATTTATTTGGGTAGGGACGATAGGGACATGTCCCCACTGTATTTTTTTTTTTTTTGCTGCCTACAATTTTTTTGTTTAATCAATTCATTTTAACTTACTATTATTTATCTTGACTAGAGGTGAGTTGTTATAACTTATAAAATAAAGGCTAGTTGAAAAATAAGTCAACTTTTATTTATCTTGACCAGTGCCGGTCCTAGATGCTGGGGGGCCCTAAGCAAAGCTTTGTGAGGGGCCCTCTGTCAGTGCATTCAGACCCTTATAGCATAGCACACATACATCTCGGAGACGTCTATTTGATGTCTGCGTTTACATCTGCAAGATGTCTTATTTAAATTGTTTTCTCATCTGCAATACGTCTGTGAGACGTCTCCTAAAAGATGTCATATAGACATATTGAAGATGTCTGCAAGACGTTTTTGATTTAGAATGTATGTAAAGCAGCTCTTTTCCTTTATAAGATGTTTTTACACACCAGATGTATTCCAGATCTCCAGATCTTTACCAGACATCTCACAGACGTACCTGTGCTATCTGGGTAAAACCCAGTCAATGTTGCTGTTAGTTAGTTGTTAACTAACCACATAGTGTATTATCTTATAGCTGTATAATATTCCCATATGCACATTACTTTGAAACCCTGACTGATAAACTTGCTGATTATAACATGAAACATGTATTTGCTGATAAGTTGTTTTGATTTAAAATGTGTTGTGAGAAGCACTAAAAAATTAACCTGATCTAAATGAATGTAATGAATCAAATTAAATTACATATAAATACATACTGTTAATACACAGGGGCTAAATTGGGATTTGTTATGTGGGGGGGGGGGGCTCTGTGGGGAGGGGTACTTCGAGGGGTAACATGTTTAATACTGATGACAGCAAAGCCACTGGTGTGTTTCAATGACATTCTGGACCTCTGATAGGATTTGATAAGTTTCAGCTTTAAAAGAGCATTTCACCCGTAGAAACATTAATCTTTATTGAAAGTGTTATATTTGTAGTCGAAATGTAACATACATTTAGAATTTGGTGCCTATTTTACAGAGAAAAGGGGTGTTTGTAGTCTCATTCCCTCAACAAAGACATTGCACTTCCTTCTTTCAATGATGCAAAATGATGATTTTTACATCATTGAAAGAAGGATGTGTAACACTGAAATCTGTATTTCTCCAGTCTCAGCGGCAACTGAGGAAATGATGCATGACCATTCAAAAACATGACTGGAGTTCTAACTATACAAAGCTTAATGCAAATGGGTGAAGTGTCCCTTTAAAGCTGTCACAGAGGTTGACCCCAAATATTTTAAAAATAGTGTCTGATTTTAAATATTGCAAATCTATGAGTTTGACACCCTATATCCATTTGTTGCACATGTCATTATGCACAACTGATCAAACTTTAAAGGAAGTTAAAAGAATCAATCTCCTTGAATAATTCTAGGCATAAGATGCCCAAAAAGACTCAATTAACAAGATAAGGTACAACACACAGTACTGTATCAGCAACATGTCTTAGAAATTAGCCATAGAGATTCCCTATGCTGGTCAGCAGCTACAATCATATAGTTAGGTTTGATTTGTGTAATCAAAATACATTATTTTATTATCTATACAATGAGTTATATCCAGTGTTATCCAGTTAACATACTGTAATTAAACGAGTGACATATACTTTAATCCTTTACAAATTTCAAGTCTTCTATTAAGTTTTCTCGACGTGGGCACCATTCTTACCTCTCTCTCTCTCTCTCTCTCTCTCTCTCTCTCTCTCGGTGTGGATTGCATGCGGGGAGTGGAAGTTTGGTGTGAGAGCTGCACGCTTGAATTGATTTTCAAGGTTATTTCTTTTTTTTTCTATATTTCTTTTTTTCTATTTATGTTTTGTATGATTTTTCACGTTTTGGTTTAGTTTATTAGTTTAAGGAAAGCATCAAAATAATTCTTTCTTTGATAAGGGAAACCATGGCGTCTCCCTCAGGTGAGGGAACGTCGGGTTTTTCTATCAAGAATGGATGCAAAGTGTTTTCGGATCAAGCGTTTACGGTTGAAGACGTGCTTCTAGCAATGGGCGAAATTGTAGGGCACGAAAATATAGCATCAGCTTCTAGAATGAATAAGGCTGTAGTGGTGTTTCTTAAAGATGAAAAACTCGCAAACAGCCTTGTTGAAAGAGGAATTGTTGTTTCCGACACTCTGGTACAAGTAATGCCTTTGCGGGCACCTGCTACAAAGATTACCATTTCAAACGCGCCTCCATTCATTTCTAATGAGCAAATTACAAAGGAACTGAGTCGGTTCGGAAAGTTTGCTGGACCGATTAAAATGGTCCCGCTCGGGTGTAAAAATGCAGCTTTAAAACATGTGTTGTCCTTTCGAAGACAAGTGTTCATGTTTTTAAACGCGCAATCACCGACTTTGGATATCTCGTTTCGCATTCAACATGGTGACAGTTCCTATATGATTTTTGCAACGACAGAAAGTTTGCGTTGCTTTGAATGCGGTGATTTAGGACATAAGAAGTTCACGTGTCCGCATAAGAAACGCTCAGAAAATGGCAAAAATGATGGGAATGATGAAGAGCAAAACGGTCAAAGAAAAACTAATGAAAGTCCAGAGAATGAAAAACGGCCTATATTGGTAGAAGAGGTAGTGATTCCGGAAAAAAAAACAAAAGACAAGCGGGATTAATGTAAAGGATTCGGAGGTTTCTGCAGGTGAGCCCAGCGGGATTCCTCGGACCTGTACAGCCGAGCAGAGTGATTTAGATTCAAGTTCAAAGTCAGAGGTGAGTGAGTTTATTTCATCTATGCGAGCTGGTGACAATGCTGTAGGCCCGAATGTTTTGAAGGATGATGTTGAGTTTGCTTATGGTGATAAGGAACAACTGAGTTTTAGCGAGTCTCAGTCTAGTACGTTTGTGGAAAATGAAATTAGTGATGAAGAACTGATGGAGGATTGTGATAATTGTTCGGAGGTTTCGGAGATAGATTATAGTCAGTCTTTGGATGACGTATATTCTGTCGAGGAGTTAAATGAATTTCTGGATGCAACTAAAGGGAAAAAGGTTGATGTTCTAAAACATTTCCCCGATGTTAATAAGTTTATTAAGTCAGTGCTGATAGCGCAGAAGACGGTTAGCTATGATATCATTTCAAAACAAAAAAGATTTCGACTGAAAAAGTTTCTAGCAACTGTACGTAAAGCCCAAAAAGAGAATGTGAAACGTTTAAAAGGGAAAAAAATAAAGCACATGGCTATGGGTTCTATCTCTACTTTTGTTTTGCCTTTCTGTCTTGTTTTCCTTTCTTTTTCTCTCTTCCCTGCTATGCAGATTCTTAGATTAGGATCTTTAAATATTAACGGGTTGAGAGATGGAGGAAAAAGAGCATTATTGAATGAATTTCTTAGGCTTAAAGATGCTGAAGTAATATATTTACAAGAGACGCATAGTGAAACCAAAATTGAATCTGATTTAAATAGGTGGTGGGGAGGAAAAATATGTTTTAGCCATGGCACTAATGTTAGCGCAGGTGTAGCGATTTTATTTTCAGCTCATCTTGATGTTAATATTTTATCACAAATAGAAATTGAGAAAGGGCGGATTTTAATGGTAAAAGCTGAGGTTAAAAATCAGTTGTTTGTTTTCATAAATATTTATGCTCCTAATAAAGGGTCAGATAGAATAATTATGTTTAGAAAATTGGAAGGATTTTTAAAAAGTAATGTTTTGGATGGGGTTTTAATTATTGGAGGCGATTGGAATTGTACTCTTAATTTTCTTTTAGATAGGAATAATGAGGAACCACATCCTGTATCGGCCTCTGTCTTGAAAAGCATTATATTTCAGAATGATCTAGTAGATATATGGAGAGATAGGAATAAAGAGACGAAACAATTTACATGGACAAAAGTTTCACAGGGAAGGATAAGTGTAGCAAGACTTGACAGGCTTTATGTCAAGAGTACTGAAAATAACAGAGTAATGGGGTGTAATATCTTTCCATGTTGTCTATCAGATCACCATTTTGTTACAGTCAATATTGCTTTGACACAGTCTAATTTTAAAAGTCCTTATTGGAAATTTAATGTTGCATTGTTGAAAGAAAGGGGTTTTTATGAAAAATTTGAATTGTTTTGGAATGAATGGGTTTCTAAAAAAAATGAATTTGATAATTTGATACAGTGGTGGGAGATAGGAAAGACACAAATTAAAATTTTCTGTCAGCAGTATACATGCTTTGCAACAAGGGAAATAAAACAAAAGATTTCTGAAATCGAACAAGAAATCTTTAACATTACATCTGGTATGATTCAGAACTCGAATACATCTTCGGATGGTATTTTATATGAAAAGAAACAAGATCTAGAACATTTGTTGCATGTGCGGGCTAAAGGTGCCCTGATAAGATCTCGGTTTGTGTCTGTACATGAGATGGATGCTCCCACTGCATATTTTTTTAATTTAGAAAAAGTGTCAAAACAGCAAAATGAAATGTATTGTTTGAAAGCAACTGATGGACATAAAACTTCTGATGTAATGCAAATGAGAAGGATTGCAGTGGATTTTTATTCAGAATTGTATAAAAAAGAACGGACAGATAAGGAATGTGTTTCACAGCTACTGAAGCAGCTGCCTACTCTGACTAAAACACAAAGTAAGAGCTTGGACAGTTTAGTTTCGTTGGATGAGTTAACTGATGCCGTCAAACAGATGAAACCGGGTAAAGCACCTGGAATAGATGGACTATCAGTGGACTTTTACAAAGCTATGTGGAAATACATGGGAAAAGACTTTTATGAAGTGGTCCTTGAGTGTTTTAAAGAAAAAACGCCTTCCCACAAGTTGTCAAAGGGCAGTCCTAACATTATTACCAAAAAAAGGCGACTTGAGTGATCTTAAAAATTGGAGACCTGTGTCAATTTTAACGACCGAATATAAGCTAATAGCTAAGGCTTTGGCAAATAGGCTAAAAACTGTACTGGGAGATTTAATTCACCAAGACCAATCCTATTGCATTCCAGAAAGGACAATTTATGACAATATTTTCATGATTAGAGACATGTTAGAGTTTTCAAAATTAAATGAAGTGGATTTTGGGTTTCTGTTTCTGGACCAAGAAAAAGCATTCGATAGAGTGGACCATGAGTTCTTGTTTGAAACGATGAGTGCTTTTGGATTTGGAGATGTTTTTATTTCTTGGGTCAAACTCCTTTACATGAATGCCTCTTGTGTTTTAAAAATAGGTGGTGGGTTAAGCAAACCAATATGTCTTCTTAAAGGTATACGACAAGGATGCCCACTGTCTGGCCAGTTATATGCTTTAGCAGTGGAGCCTCTTCTGTGTCTTTTAAGAAAAGATCTTTCTGGTATAAGGCTTAATGGTAAATGCAATGCTTTTAATTTAACAGCATATGCAGATGATATTACTGTAATTGTGAAAGACCAAAGAGATATTAATATTGTTAATTACAGTATTTCTTTGTATGAGAGAGCTTCATCTGCAAAACTCAATTGGAGTAAAACAGAAGCGTTTTGGTGTAATGATAATAGGAAAATGCCTTTGCCTGTTCTCCCGGGAAATATTAAATGGGAAAAAGAAGGTTTCAAGTTTTTAGGGATTTATTTAGGATCAGAAGTGTATCAAAGAAAAAACTGGGAAAATGTCAAAGATAAAATTTGCAATAGATTATTGAAATGGAACTGGATTTTACCGCAACTTTCTTATAGAGGAAGAGTGTTGGTTATAAATAATCTTGTCGCTTCTGTACTTTGGCATAAATTAATAGTGCTGAATCCCCCTGATGATTTTATTAGAGAAATTCAAAAAGTATTTGTTAATTTTTTCTGGGATGGACAACATTGGCTAAGAGAATCAGTATTGTATTTGCAGTTAAGTGAAGGAGGCCAAGGCCTTATGGACATAAAGTCCAAAATAGCTGCTTTTAGACTGCAAACTGCACAAAGACTCCTGTATGAACAGTCTCAGAATTGGACAGAAATAGCTTGTGCTTTACTAAATAGAGTGGGGAGAATGAATTTGGATAGACACCTCTTTTTGATGAATTTGAAGGAAGTGGATTTTAATGGACTTTCTTCTTTTTATGTGTCAGTATTGAATGCATGGCAAATATTTATTGTCAATAGAAAGCAGTCTGACATAAATCATGAGTGGGTTCTTGAAGAGCCTTTATTGTTTAATCCCCATTTATCTTGTGACATGTTAAAATCTAGAGGTATCTGCACAAGCTTGATGAGAGCAGGAATATGTAAAATTGGTCATCTTAGGACAATGGACCAATGGATCTCTGCAGAAATACTGGCTAAAAAAATTGGGATCCATTCTGTTCGGACTGTTGAAAAATTATTATCAGAGATTCAGGAGTCTTTTCCTACAATACCTTTACAAACTGAGACAGTGGAGAATGTATTTCCCAGTATTAGTGTGGAAGTAAATTTAGGAGAGTGGCAGGAATCTAATGGAAGAATACTTTCATTCTTAACACCTGAACTTGGGCTCTTTGACACTATTTCTAAGAAGTCATTGTATTTAGTTTGTGTCAAATATTTAAATTTTAAAGCATTGAAAGAGTTTCCAGAAACCAAATGGACTAATTTTGTTGAATCAGGTGCCTCTCCAAAAGGAAGTTGGAGGTCACTGTATAAGAAGCCAGTAGAAAAAAGAACTGGGGATTTACAATGGCGGATTTCTCATTGGATTTTAGCAACAAATCGTTTTAAAGCTCATCTTAATCCTTTGCAAGGAGATGAATGTTTGTTTTGTGGTCTCCCAGAAACTATGGATCATTTGTTTATTGGTTGTTCAAGGCTACTGGGAATTATTGATCTGTTAAGAGAATTGTGTGAAAGTTTTGGTTTTATTTTCACAAAGAGTTTTTTTATTTTTGGACCAAAATATAGTGCCTCAAACAAAACCAGAATTGTTTTGATAAATTTTATTTTTGGTATGGCAAAAATGGCAACTTGGTTGACAAGAAAGAGAAAATTATTGTCTAATTGTGACACTGATCCTTTGAACATGTTCAGAGCACTAGTAAAAAGTAGGTTGGTAATGGAGTATAAATATTATGAATTGGTGAATGATACTGAATCGTTCTTCTTTTTATGGGGTGTTGGAAATATTTTATGTCATCCCAATGAGGAGGGAGGTTATTATACATGTTTCTAAAAGGAGTTGATTTCTTTCTTTTCTTTTTTTGTTTTGTATGTATATTTGTATAAAATATTTTGTTATAGGAATATGTATTTATGAAATAATGTATTGTTTTTAATGGAATAATGTATTTTATGCAAAAGAATTGTAATTAAAGCGAAGTTAAAAGTCAAAGTCTCTCTCTCTCTCTCTCTCTCTCTCTCTCTCTCTCTCTCTCTCTCTCTCTCTCTCTCTCTCTCGTCAAATTATTCTGCACGAGAGCGCGTTCTTGAAGTTCAAAGGAAAAAGCGCGTGTTTTCGCGGCAATTGCGTCACCCAATTCGCGTCATTTGAATCGCCCCATGCTAGGACGCGTGTCTTTACATTGACTTAATCTGCTCGCGCAAATCCTTTATCTTGTTCCCTTGCTTCACGTTTTTTTCCCTTTATTCTGCTCCAGACGGATAGCTTTGTCTTTGTTTTAAATCAATGGTGGGCATATAATATGCGCATCGTTACCAAATCACTCTTCTGCGTCATGCACGCGGCCGTTTCTAAATTTGAAGGCTGCAACCTCCGGATCATGTCGCATATGCGCGCTGCATACGTCATCAAGCCTGATTTATTTAAGTTAAATAAGCATTTCATTTGCAAGTCATAAGCATAATATAACAATTAACCATTAACTAAGAATAATAGTCAACATTATAATTGTTAATATTCCAAAATACGTTTTTATGACGCATATGCAGCCTACAAATGTGACCTCTGAAGGCTGCAGCCTTCGGATTGAGAAACTGCCTGCATGTTGTCCGAGTACATATCAGTGATTTAAGAAATCATTAAGTATTTTTAAAAACCCGCACAAATTCGGAAGTTTGCAAATTATTTAAATTATAGCGTCTTGTTTTCATTAAACATAATAATAATTTTTCTTTGATATAATGGTTTTAAATAATTCTGAGATCAAGGGGGCCCTCTAGTGGTGCGGGGCCCTATGCAAATTGCGTACTTTGCGTATAGGAAAGACCGGCACTGATCTTGACAAGATTTGCTACGACTTATAAAATAAAGTAAGTTATGACTTTGAATATGAATATTCAGGAAACACTAAATGTCCCTATATACAATTTCAACAAAAAAATGATCTTTATATAACAACTGATGTACGTCTGTTTCATGTTTTTTTACTTACTTATTTTATTTAACAAATTTATTCAGAAATCACACAATGAGATTAAAACTCTTTTACAATTGCGTTCTGTAAAAATAGCGCTATTTGTGGTACACAAATGGTTAACAGATCTCGTTCTCTGCAATGAGTCCCGCCTCCGTAACTCACATCGCTAATAAGATTGGCTTTTCCTTTCTTGAGTCCCGCCTCTCTAACCTACGTCGCTTTATGATTGGTTTTGTCTTTGTTGCTCGTTAAAGTGTGATGCAGGTGTGAATTGTCTCTTGTAAGAAGCACCAAAGCTCAGTCTAAACTTGACACGGTGTGGATGATAATTCAGGCAAGCTACCGGTAAGTGAGGAAGAAAGCAAAGCATTTTATCAGTTTTATGCACAAAATACGGACACGTTGTTTGTTTCACATTATGAGGTACAGTGTTTTCCATGGCAATCCCATATTGACCTGAGGGGTTGTTATCTTGGAACAGGGTTTCCATACAAACGTGAAGTGAATCTTTTCAAAATTCGCAAAAAAAGACAACAAATGCTAATAGGCTTTATGCCCAGCTACACTACTTCCTGAACTTCAGCCAGCTCCTTGTTTCCTGTCTGCCATTATTGGACAAACTGATTAATCCAGGTGTGCCTGACCTAAGTAGTCACAACAACAATAATCAGACACACCTGGATTAATCAGTTTGTCCAATAATGGCAGACAGGAAACAAGGAGCTGGCTGAAGTTCAGGAAGTAGTGCAGCTGGTCATAAAGCCTATTAGGTGCGTTTCCATCAAGTTGTTTGAGCATATTACGGTGGTATTGGTAACCTAGTAACCAACAGAAAACAAAACAAGGCACTTATAAAATGACAGTACTCCATGTAGTCACGATGGGGCAAGTTTAAGTTAATTTATTGGCAGTGCAGCTTGTAATTGCCAAACTGAATGTTGTGCACAGAAGAAGGAATGCAGCATTTTAGCACTAACAGCAAAGACTTTGCGACGACGTCGAGCTTCATATATGTTAAAGACAACTCCAGCGAAAACAGCTAGATGGTCAGTAACAAAAACAAATTAATGTTTGCTACGTCAGAATTTATTATGCAAATGTGTTTCCATCTCTCTTTATTCACATTTACTTATTTTCATAAATCAAAAACTACCTCAAGCCAGCATACAAACTTTTTTAATGGAATTGATGGATGTTTCATCGAAATTTGGAGTTTCCGTCACTCGTTTTTGATGCGATAGGCCTAACTCAAAACGCGCATAAAATCATGGTGATGGAAATATGGCTAGTATAGGGCACACTGAGCTGTCAGTATGTAGTTTTACTTAAAGGCGTTCTAAGCGAATCTGCGAGACGTTAGTTATTGTTGACGTTTGAATTGTTTTCAAACAGACGGAGCGTAGCTAACTCCCCCCCCCCCCCCCTTCCGTGCTTTCATGAACGCGCCCAACCACCACCCCCAAACCCTTCTTGTCGTTTATGGGCTGGAACACTTTGTTATGGTTTCTGTTTGTAGGTTTGGCCACTGTTTTGTTATTGCTGTTTGTAAAGCCTGGGCTATCTACAGAGATCGCGTTTTTTACAGTTTGATCAGCGGACAGGCAGCAAGCAGATAGTGAGGAGATATTTGCTGTGTGTAACAAAAAAATTGTTATGGTCTAAAACGCGTCAATTCGCTTAGAGCACCTTTAACTACACAGAAAAAAGAAAGCACATACAAAACAATTATTGATAACTACAGTAATTAGTAATTCTTTTTTGTTTATGCTTTTTTGTGATGGCTGCACAATAAGTATTAGTGATGCAAAGTCCGATTCATTTCAGCGAACCGGCTCTTATCGGACAGTTCGGCTCATTGAACCGGTTCAAAAAGCCGATTCACCGGTTCCTGACGTCATCAAGAAATGACATCACTACGCATTTACTATATCAATGAAACATTCAAATAAAGTCGTTTGTATCAACACATTAAAACTACAATATGATTTGCATGCACAATAAATCGTACCGAAACTAAAGCTTTTTAATAAAACAAGCATATCAAGAAACTAATAAAAAAAGAAACTTCGCGTATCAGGCTCATTCAAATCCTCGGTGATTCACACGCAGTGTCAGCAACTCATCCGTCAGAATCGTCAGCAATCCTCGCCTCGGTAATCATCGACAAACTTCGTTTGGTTCTTTTTGAGTCCGATGTACTATTTCGGCTATGCGTCATCAACCTGGAACCTATGCCCAAAACTAAAGTTTGATTCAGTTCGATTTGTGAACCGGATCGACCGGTTACTTCCTTAGAACCGGCTCAAAAGAACGATTCGTTCAAGAACCTAACATCACTAATAAGTATAACGGGTTATTTTTTTCTGTTGAAACAGATTGGGGAGAAATCTATTGGTTCAGTATTTTACTTGCCCAGTCAGAATTTTTACTGGCATCACAAACATTTGTTTTTTTTGACATGTAAAACCTTAGTTAAAGCGTCCATTTTTCCTTTGTTTCTGAAGCTTTGCGTGTGTTTATTGTGCACAATATAACGTGTTCATAATTCCTTGTTCTATGAAGTCCCTCCTTCAGAAATACATAAGAGTTCTGATTGTGTAGCTGGTCCAGTGTGTTATGATTCATCGGCAGGCTGGCTTAGCCAGAGCCGTGTGAGCTTAGCTGGTGACGGACGTATTCCTATAGGGGCAGAGGTTAATAAGGCAATACTTTTAATAAGGTAGCCTAACATTTTTCTAACAAACAAACACTCCCGTATCAGAAATTAGCAGCACAGTAAATACTGACAACGTAAAGGGTACGCCATTTAAATAAAACAATGAAAATAAATGAACAAAGTTCAACAAACTGTAATAAAACGGTAGCATACGGTACTTTCAAAATCAAGTTTATTTACTAACACTTAGTTACACCGTCCAATATTTTATTCAACAGTAGAGCAATAAAGAAGATATTTTGCCGAAACCCCAGTACTCTGTCATGCAAGTCAACCGATCTGCCACTTTGAGAGCTAAAGCATATATATCCAATACAAAAGTAATCCCCCATAACTCCGTGTGACTTATTGACGTCTTGTGAACCAAATCAATCAGTTTTTGCAAGAAACTGAACATTATTTACAACACTATTAGCATGAATGCCAAAGCAGGAAGCGCGCTCTACGTTCGAGGTGATCTTCTACTGGTGGCGTTTGGTGGCTGTTGGCTATGGATTTTGGTCTCTCTGCGCCATCTATAGAGCGGGAGCGTTTAGCGCACTTCCTGCTTGGCAAAAGCTTATAGATATATAATATAATATATTTGCATCTCAAAACTTAAAATCGAATGTCAACCCATGGAACAAAATAATCGAATATTTTGATCCAGCCCTAATCCCCACCAATGTCAAAACCAAAATAACCCTTGCACTGAGCCACTGTGCCACCCAGTCAGAGATCTAAGAGAAATGATAGATATTAATATTGAATGATTTCTAGACATTCACTTTAATTATCTGTCTACATTCCACTTTAAAATGACAAAGGGACTTTTTTATTATGACAGCTCAGTGGGTGCATCCCAATTCAAGGGCTGGATCTTTCCAAGGATGCAGACTTTGAAAGCAAGACTCCACGAAGCGAACTACATAAACTGTTAAAAAAATAAAAGTGCCTCATAATGCATAGTAGAACCATTTTGGGCTAAATGCTCGGATTGCTCTGACAAACCACAAAGGCTCATCAGATGTTAAAGATTCTTCATATGTAGCCTGACTGTAGCACCACTGGTTCTTAAGTGCGGTACCCCTATGGTTACGAGCCAGTGAACCACTTTTAATGGAGTATATCCCTATAAACAACAACCTCAGCTGAACTCTCTTCCAAAACAGAATTTTTTACTTCTAACACAAATGCTGAATCACTGTCTGCATCTGCGACTGCGGTGCCAGCATCTGTCATATCTCTCTCTACTGGTCTCTCACAGAACACATCTATTCTTACAGGTTTCAGCTTTAAAAATATACTCACTTCACCCTCTCAATCCAGCCACCAAGACTGTCACTGATAAATGAAGACCTGGGATTTTTATGTAGAGCCTGCTTCTGTTATGATAGAGAGAGAGATGCTTATCCCAGCAGTAGAGGGCAGTACTTGGTAAGTATTTCTTTAATGTTTTATAAATGCAAGTGAGGAAGCTTTATGGTTTTATAAATAACCTTTAAAATCTGACTAACCTTTCTGTTTCACAAAAAGTAAGGTTCATTTTAGTGAAAAAATGTTCTTTCGACTAGAGCCCGACCGATAAAGGATTTTGAAGGCCGTTACCGATACAAATGTTTGATGGTTTTAAAATCCAATATTCCGATATATCGGCCGATATTTTTTTTATAGAAACGCGCAACAAAACATTAACAGATTTCCCTAACATTAGTTATTTATAGTTATTTATGAGTTTTAACTAAAATAATATGATAATGCATTTTAAAAAGAAACTTGTTCCTTTTATTGTCACAACAGAACAGAGGAACATCAAAATATATTAAAGTTCTGATAAATAAAATGTATAAAAATACAAGCTTAAGAAATGAAATGTAAAGGCCTTTAAACAAAAACACAAAAACAACAACAACCAAATCATAACTTTGAATAATGAAGGCTGTTTCGTCCGTTTTTTTTAAAAATATTCATTTATTGGCCATTATGAATGCCGATACCGCTAGTTTGGAAAATGCCTAATATCGGCCTGCCGATATATCGGTCGGGCTCTACTTTAGACTACAAAATGAACCTTTGAATGCATGGTTCTTTGGGCATCATTGTGAAGAACCTTTTGTACAGTAGCACCTAAAATTCATAATGAAATTTGTGAAATGTTTTTATACAAATTTTAAATAACTTATATGTTCACTTCATTATTTTTTGAAAATGTCCCTCATAATCTTAAACTAATCTCATCCCCTTCTCAAAACGAACTCTCTTGCAGTCAGGGTGTTTGGCGGGTGGGCGAGGCCTGGATAAAGATTACAGCGATTAGCAAATAGTAACATGAACCAAATTCTCAATGGATGAATTCAAGTCCCGCACTAAATTTTTTCATTTAAAAAACCGTTTCACTCAAATATACGTCACAATGGGGAAATAAGACAATCGCTACTTCAAGAAGTTGTATGTTTTTGACTGTACTAAATAAAAAAACTATAATTGTAGATTATTTGGGAAACAAGCTAAGTTCAAATATCTGTTTCTCTAAAAAAACAATGCTGTAGCCAGTTATTAACTTTTTAGAATACTCGTTCCATTGCGAAATGTCTGTTTCAGTTTTGTTCTGTGTGATCCTGCCCACTGCCAGTTTACCCAGTTTCGACAAATCGATTGCCAGTTATCACGGTTACTTAAATGAAACCGCATGTGACCTCCAGAGGACGCGCCCTTTCAAAATGAGCCATAGATTGAGTTAAAAAACAATCCACAAGCAGGTTTGTATAATTTGCAGACAACAAAAAACATTGCAAACATCAAAATGAGCAGATGAGCTCGTATTCCTGCCAACCCGTGAGGGGGGCAGGGATGAAACTCTCCAATATTTTAAATTTAGACTGCGGTACCAAGTTCAACCGCTAGAAGTCACATCTTCAAAAAAATAAAAAATGTGCAGTAAGTCACAATGGATAAAACGTCTGCCAAATGCTTAAATAAAATGTATATGAAATCCAGCCCCTGCACTTTTAAATACATGTTAAATACATCACTTTTTTTGAAGCAACTTTAAACTGATTCTCACAGACCTTCTGTTGACAATTAACTTTTTTTGACACATCTCTTACTGTCTGTGGTGAAATATCAGGAATGTAATTTCATTTCATCCAACTTTAATCCAAATCAACTTACAAAAAAGTGCAAAGTCAAGCTTCGGATGACTAAACCTGCACAATGTGTAGACAGACAGAAAGATAATAAGCTCCAAAAAACATCATATTTTATAGCACAGCAAAAAGTCTGGCCATGCATGCTGGACTAGGCTGATCTGAATTTGTGTGGTAGCCCAGCACTTTTTTTAGACAAGGAGAGGATTTCCCTACTCTTACATCATGGTTGTCGGTCAACTTCAGCCCAGGTGTTTTTCCACACACCGGTTGTTGGTCACACGCTCCCTCTGTAAGCACCTGCGTTACAGTAGTGGTCCTGTGATTGATTCGGAGGGTTGTGACTTTTGCACGAGTCAGCTGTGTTTTCTACAGAAGAACATCTCCCTGATCTAAAGGCCCTACCGCTCTTTCCCGGGGAACCTAAAGAGCACAGCACACATTATTAGTTACGTTGAAGGCACCAGCTGTTTAGAAGACACACCCATAAACAAAGCCTCAAACTATTAATCTGTTTGCCTTTTGCAGTTATTAAAATATTTTTTAGGATTATGTTGTGTCTGTAAGCAGTTTGCAGCTGGTGAGGGCCAGACAACAGGGGAAAACTATGTAATATGCAAATAATAAAATGCAAATTACAGCTTTCTCTGTGTAAAGGTTGATCAGCATATTTATTGCTATCCTAAATATGCGTGATGATAGCATAGAAAACTGCTGGGTGGTTTTAACCCACGGTTGGGTCATTAGGACCTTTTAGGGTATCTCGTCCCAGTGCCACTTTTGTACTGTATTTTTGGGAGTGTAATGGCACTTTTCCATTGCATAGTACCCCACGGTCTGGTTTAGTTTGGGTCGGGTCAGCTCACCTCAGTTTGGCGTGCTTAGCTTTTCCATCGAGTTTAGTATCACTTCGTAGTGGGAGGGATTATAGGCGTGTCGTTATATTTGCGCTGCATACTGCTGTGAAATCATACAAGTGAGAGCGCCGTTGTACATTTCCATACATTTATTTATTTCTCAGTCCGCCACAAAATAAAAATTGGCCACCACAAATAGATGTTTGCACATCGCGTTTATCACTACCTCTGTCTCACATGACAATTTCTGTTCAAACACCCGTGGCATCATTCGAAAGTTGCATTTAAGCATATATGCGAACGTGCGTGTCGCGAATGTTCCACCACAAACTGCAAGAATGGAAAAAACTGTTATGGTGTCCCTAATTCTCAACCTGTGGATGTTTTTTATCGCTAAAAGGGAGATTGGGAACTTAGCAGAGCACAGAAGACAACATGTTTGCTCGAGACAGCGCAAGCTAGCACTGAGGTAAAGCTAATCTTTACATTATAGCGATGACGCTGTAGTGACGATTCTGTCAGACCAATCAGTGATCTACAGTGTTTTTGCGTCACGTTTGGTATCAGCTCCGGTCGCTTGGAACCCCAACCGAGGTGGACGAAAAAAGAATCGGGTACCACGTTGTGCACCTAATGGAAAAACTCCCAAAAGTAAGCTGACCCGACCCAAACTAAACCAAACCGTGGGGTACTATGCAATGGAAAAGCACCATAAGTAGTAGCAAAAGTTTTAAGAATGTTCCTTTAGCATTACGCCAACATTAAAAGTGTCCAGTTTTTTTATATTTTTGCATGTTATTTAAATGATAAAGAAACATTTTTATTAGCATTTTCTTATTTAACATTTTTTACAACATAATTTCTGAATGTTCGGTAAAAATATTGCTGTAGAAAACTCAATTTACTTATTAGGCTTAGATGTTGATGTTTTGTTTGATTTAAACTCGTCATTATGGTGATCAGTGTTTGTTTTAGTTGGACTCTTGACCCTTTGACCACATTTTTCCATGCTTACATTAAATTTGTGTGTATAAAACGCATGAAAACAAGTAGGCCTGTTGCAATAATGACTATATTGGCTTATTGAGTGATAAGATAACATGACGTCATTTTTTTTTTTGCGATAAATTACCATAGCTACATGTGTGTTTGTTTGCAAAAATAATATCATTAGCATTTTAGGCAATCACGATTGCCTCTGTTATTTCTGCCTCCTGTCTGTCTCGGAAGAGTGGACGCACGCTCGCGCACGTGAATCCTGCACACACACAGAAAGCGAGAGAACGAGAGTGGACAGGCGAAGAGAAAGCTACTCAAGCTGAAATTTTGTGTTTTTATGGTGAATACATACAGTTTAAAAGAATACATCTGACTGGAATTGGTTTTCAAGATGCATCTCCGACATGAGGAGAGGAAATTAACGTAAAAAAGCCAGCATCTCTACTCCAGTTCAAAAACTGGGGCAATTAAACCAGCTATACAAATGAAGTAATCTGAAACATGACCATAACATCCAGTGTTAAGATCAGGGGCCCGTTTCAGAAAGGTGGTTAAGTGCAAACTCTGAGTTTTCCGTTTCAAAAAGAGAGGTAGGTTAAACCTGAGACAGCGGGGTAAGTCAAGCCTGTTTCAGAAGGAGAGGTAACTTATACTCAGAGTCTGTTTCCGGAGTAACTTACTCTGTGAACCTAACCTGGTCGGGAGCAGGTTTTATTCTGTAAACTCAGAGTTTCTAGTGGTCTCCTCCCCATTTTTAAAGGAGAATCGGTGTTTATTCTTGTTAATTGCTTTAGTACATTCATTCATTGCGCACATTTTTATTACGTACACTGTTAAATATGTTTTTAGCTGTCTTTAAGTTATAATCAAATTGCCAGTGCAAATCATTTTACCTTAGTGCTTTATATATTTTATAAATTACACTTAAATAAAAAAAAATAAACGGTATATTGAGATGACTAGTAAAGCCAATTTGATATACTTAGGTGCAGAGACGTCTAAGTGACTAAAATTGTAAGTGCTTTTATAGAGGATCCTGTAGATGATGATGCTGCATTCATTTGTAGGAATTTACATTTATGTTGCAAGAGGATTTTGAGACCTCGAGTGGATTTTTGTCATATCCACTTGCATTTATGTGAGCTGAATTATTATTTTTTTGCAGTCATTTTAGAAATATAAATATCCTTACGTCACTAATATCAGTCTTTGAGGCCGTGCTCTTACATCTAAACAGTTGTCTTGACATTTCTTACGTATCTACTCGTCATCATCGCTGGTATAGTGGTTAGTGCTGTGTGCAGTGGTTAGGGTAGACGTACTGCTGGCGATCTGAGTTGGTATCCCGGCTCGGCAAGTTTCTCTTTTATTCATGACAAAGTAACATTTGTAAAGTTTGTAGCCTTATATGCCAAAGTATTATGCTTAATTTCATTTTTAGCTGAGCTGCTGTCATCTTTTTGTCCATGGGATTGCATCTGCATGAATATGAATATAATAACGTACAGTCCTCAGTTTATTTAATTCTGATATTTTAACTGTGAAAAATTAAATGTACGCATTTACTATAGTAGCAATTTCCAAAAAACAACTCTTTTCTTTAAAATATATGCTTGTAGTTGCTGTACACTTGCAGTAACACTTTCAGTTTTAGTATCAAAAAGGATTAAGACCTCTTTGTCACGTGCTGTTACCATGGTAAATCGTAATATCTGAGCTCCATTGATGATGGCTTTTTATAGTGGCTGTGCACGCGCTTAACTCAGAGTCAACCTTCTCAGAGTCGATTGAACTAACACAGATGAGCTGTTCTGTCACCGAAAACTCAGAGTTTCCTATCTCAGAGTAAGTCAACTCAGAGTTCAAGTTTAAACTCAGAGTTGGTTGAACCTCCTTATTGAAACGGGCCCCTGAGGTGTAGATATTATAAACATGGCTATGCGTAATGGCGCATAAGTTACTCACAGATGCGATCAGAGTAAACACTCGTCTAAAACAATTAACCCTGTGAAGCTGGGATTTTATACCAAACAATCTATTAGCTGTTGTGAAAAAATTGAAGTGCATATTTTATAATATTTATTTATGTTTTAAATATTTCAAATATTTTTTTTACATTTCAATTTCATATATTTCATATTTTTTATCTTAAAAATCAAAATTGTGTTCTTAGGATGTTCTTGCATTATTATGCTTTTTATTGTCATATCTAATCAGTGACAAATAAGTAGCTATCGTGACAGGCCTCTCTGTTAGCTGGGTTGTCTGATAATATGACAGATGGCAACAGTTGCTAAAGATTGGTCAGAAACATTTAGGGTGGGGCCTAGCAAAGACTCAATTATCTTCATCTTTGGTTCAGTGAGTTCATTCACCTGCAGGGAGAGGAAATGATGTACTACTTCCTCTTTTTCTTTGACTGACTGACTTCATAAAGCACCTTTAGCAAAAACGACTGCACAGACAGACACATTTGCTCACAATCTCCATTTCTCATGCTCTCAGTCGAACCTCATAAGAACAGAAGGCCATCTGGCACTACAGATATTTCTGCAGGTTATTTACCGAGAATCCAGATTGCTCGCGGCGTTGCCTCTGTAATACTTCATCAACTGATGGTTTTATGTTTAATTTGAAGGGAAGTCTTACTTTATCTGATAGAGGCTGCTGTTGCATAGCTGGCATCATCCATTTAACATGGCTGACCGGTCTCAAACAAAGCAAGTCACATTCAGTCATGACAAGGTCAAGCCAAGCGTGTGTGTGCGCGCGCGTGTGTCTGGTGTGAATGCTGCATAATCAAAACAAAGACTTATGATTCAGGAACAGAGCCACTGATGTAGTATTGACGTCAGAGGTGAACTTAGAGAAAAGCAATGAGCTGCATTCCTCCACAGAGACACAGACGCTGAAAATGGCAAAGAACAGCTTTGCACTTGGGATTTAAATGAAACATTCTGTTACATTGGCACTATAAACGGGCACTTCTGTTACTGCAAAAGCACTGATTTATTATACAACATAAGCCTACAGATGCCAATTTATTGTTATACTATAGTCAACTGGGGCTGCGTGGGGTGCCAACCTTATGAGGGTGCATAATTATCTGATCCAATTTGAGCTTTGGATGCGTTAAAAAACCTAATGCAACTACACTGCATGTTATACACAGACCGGAAGTCAAGTATTTCAGTGTGTTCCAATCAAAACACTGTGTGCAAGGTGAAAATTATTAATGCTTTTTTGTTTAACTTTATTCGTAACATTTGAATCCTTTAAAAACTATTGATTACTGATAAGTAAATTATTAAAGGTGATATAGAATGATTGAAAGGGGTATTTATCCTTGTTCTGTGATGTGACATGTACACAAAAAAAAAAAATTGTTTGGGTCTGTAATGCCTTAGAAGCTTCCTAAAAACCTCTCTCAGATAGCTCTATTAGGGTGGGGGATTTTAAACAAGTGGTTTTGCACCTATTTGGCTCCCCCTATTGGCTTAACTTGCAATCTCATTACTGATTGGCTGACTTTGCTGCCACTCAAAAAATGTAGCCAATTATTTTAAAGTGGAGGGGCAGTGAGATGCCTGTGATGTCATAAGCATCAGTTCTTCAGATTGAGACGTTTTCTGGCTGACATTTCTAAAAGAGGAATTTCTATGAGACTGAGATGTTTAGCATATCTAGCACTTTATGTATGTTCGTGAATGCGGGTAGACTACCATTATTCAACAAGGACGAGGTAAAAATGGTTTTTCATTCTCTGTTCCCTTTAACTATAAACATATTTGTAGATTAAAGAGTAACTAAACCCTAAACCAACTTTTTTTAGTTAATGATCTGTAAGAATGAAGATTTATTAGTGCTGTTCATTGATTTTAGTAACTTTTTTGACATTTGGATATAAAGTGTCATATAATGCAATATAATGCAATATATGGTGTAAAAACATCTGAATGCTGCCCTCTTCAGGTTGAACGGTGGCTACTGCAGTTGAATTTTCCTATTGGATGTTGGGTCCAAAAAATGACTTGTGACGTAAGCAGGTTCAAGCTCACCACGCCCTTGTTACGATCTTACCACACACTTGGTACGAGCTTAGTTCGTCCCCTCTATCTCCGTTGGGATCTGCCCACTTTTCTTGCATTTTTCAAATATTGCCTGTGGGCGGAGTCAGGCTCTGACCAGGGGTTTAGTTACGCTTTAAAGGGTCTTGCCCTTGAATCAGCCTCTCTCCCATGTTGACAGAGATTTATGATTAAACTGAAATTTCATTATTACTGCCACTAGAGGGCGAACTCCGACAGTCGCATCCAAATGTAGTGTACGATGGAAAGGCGAATTTAGCCTATTTAAAACATTGATAAAAGAAATCATGAATTGCAATTTTAGTCATTAGGAGAAGACTGGCTATATGTTGTGAATGCTTATAATGTAACAATTTATGAAAGTTAATCACTTATCAACAAAATAAGTTTAGCTGAACTATTTACATTTGTCCCTTGAAATCTTAAACGGCAATTTTTTATATATGACCTGTAACAAAAAGTAATAAAAACAACATTTTTTAACAGGTTTTAATGTACTGAAAGTCCAATTGAATAAAAGCATCTGCCAAATGCAACAATGTAAAAAAATATAGTCCAGTTGTTTGGTTGAAATGAGCACTGTACAAAATGCAACATGAAGTTGCAAAACAATTTGGTTTTATTAATCAATTTAAAGGGATAGTTTATCCAAAATGAAAATTCTGTCATAATATTCTCATCCTCATGATTTTCTAAACCTGTATGATTTTTTTCTAATCAACTTAAGATATTTTAATAAATGTTGAAAACAACACCGCTGATTGTAACCATTGACTTCCAAAAAACTGTCAACTCTGTGCTTACCATCATTTAACAAAATATCTGCTTTATCATTTATCACAATCGTCGTATTTGTTTTCCTACTATGGAAGTCAATTGTTACAATTAGCTGTGTGCTTACAATCATTTATTAAAATATCTTCTTTTGTGTTCAACAACATGAGGATGAGAAAATTATGACAGAATTTTCATTTTTGGGTAAACTATCCCTTTAACATACTAGTTTTGACTTGTGATGAGTTGACATAACTTATAAAATCAAGTTAAAGTAACATAAAAATAAATGTTTATTTGACATCATTCTATACAGTGAATTTTGGGATGTTTCAACCCATGGTGGAGTCAAATATGGACATTGTCTAGATTAATTTCAACCAGTGGTTGGATTTGTCAATTTTTTTACCCAACCATGAGTTAAATCAACCCAGCTTTTTTAGAGTTACTCATTTATGCTAAATCTAAAATTAAACACGCAATTTATAAATACAAGAATAGGTAAAAGATCCCCCTGTTACCTTTTTTTTTTACATGTTATTCCCTATTTTTAATAAGGCTTAATTATTGCTAAATTAAGCTGTTTTGGCTGCTTTCTAAAAAAGTTGGTTTGTTTGAACCCATGGTTGGGTAAAACATAGACAAATCCAACTGTTGGTTTAAATTAGTATAACAAATCCAACCATATTTATATTTTACCCAAGTTACCAACCATGGGTACAACCCAGCATTTATTTAGTGTTGATGGTGGGGTTGGGTGGATTGATTGATGGATGGATGAACAGACAGTAAGACAGACAGAAGACAGACAAGAGGAATAATAGAAATATCAAACTAAGGTTAAGCATGTTCTTTCCTTGATCCTGTCACTGAAAAATTGCAAAAGTTTGACTTCATTTAAAGCTCGATTTAGTGCCATTAATCTCTCTGGAGATCTAGAACAATTTGATACCACAGAGAGACCCATAATGACATCACACAATAGACCGCAGCTCTCCAGAGCTTGAACAAAGCTGTTCTGTAAATAGAATGCCCCAGGGTGCAGCCTTTGTAGTGTGCACTACAGCGGGCACGCCGGGCAGTCAATGATGGGGGTATTTCTGTCATAGTCTAGTATGAGTCAGCTTTAAATGCTATAGGCACAACTGACAGGGCATGTCATGTTTATCAAAACAAAGAGTGCACAGAAGCAGGCACAATATTAACCACCCTAAAAATATGCAAAACACTTGAAAAACCTTAGCAACCGCATAAAACTGCCCTGGCAACCACTCACAGCCATAGCAACAATACAGAAAAGCCTATAAAAAATCCAAAGCAACAACTTTTAAAACTGTAATGGTAAACATTTTTGGACTATAGTCTGTAAATAATTTCAGTGGATATACTGAAGTTGTATTAGCACAAACTTTTAATATAACTGATAGTTTACAGCAGGACAGCTTTGAGTCCAACACAATCTCATGGCAATTACATTAGTACATATTTTACCAGGTGGCTAATTGTTGTTAATTCGTACCACACTTGTACAATTTTGTACGAGTTGCTTTTGCCCCTGTGACGTTGGGGTGGGGTTTTATTATTGCTTTTCATGATAATCATACGTTTTTGTACCATTTACTTCATACATATTCATAAACATTTGCCATCTTTTAAGACATTTTTTCTAAAGTGTTTACAAGTTAGCTAATAAAAACATATATCCTTAAATTTTTTTGAGAGAATAATAAAAATACAAGTGTACAGTGGCGGCCGGGGTTTATGATAAAAGGGATGTTTGCGTTTGCCAGATTCTCGCTTAATCTCGTGTAATCAGAGTTTAGTGTTAAGTTGGTGTCTTGTAGGGATGTGCATCTCCATTACTGTGTCCGATTTGATCTGCATCTCCATGCATAGCCAAAGATGCAGTACATTAAAGATACGTACAATATGAAGCAGCTACCGTTGTGACATGATGCGGTTCACCCCATTACGATGCATGGGGAACATTTTAAAAGAACATTTTAGCTTTGTCATATAGGGCATGTGTTCAACATGAAATACACGTGTGCATACGGCAAAAAATGTGTTTTATACTTCTAAATCAGGGGTGTCAAACTCAAGGCCCGCGGGCCAAATCCGGCCCGCCCCCTCCTTTCATCTGGCCCGTGAGAGTTTACAAATTATGTTAATTATGTGGCCCGCGAGCCTTTACAGATTATTTTATTGTTATTATAAGTTGTATTTTTTGCAGGTTATTTCCTACATTGATTTTTTTTAGCAGCCACCAAAAAAATAAATTTGTCCCGCCAAAGTCTTTTTGTAATATAATTATTGATAATGTTGATGATTGCATGAGAGAGAACGAGCAGTACCTCGCACGCGCGCACTACTAGAGTGGGCGTGTCTGAATGCGAAGGCTGCAGCGTCTGGAGGTCGCATTTCCAGCCTGCATACGTCATCAAGACTGTCTTGTTTCAAAATATTAACAATTATAAAGTTAAATATTATTTTTCATTCATAGTAAATAGTTGTAATATGCGTATGACGTGCGAATGTAATGGTTAGTTAACTTAAATAAACCAGGTTTGATGACGCTGCATATACGACCTCCGCATGCTGCAGCCTTTGGATATAGAAACGGACAGTAGCCTATCTGCTCGTCCTTTCGTTCCCTCTCTCGCGCCCTCTCACGCGCATCCAGCGAGAAAATGTTTTCCGTCTCGTTTACAGAAATGTTTCGCGATGTCCAGCTGGGATTAGTTTACAACGCGTGTATTCCCGCTAAATACGCGAACTAATTACTCATCTGAATCGATTACTTTTAATAAACGATTGAAACTATTGATCTGTAGCCTACAACACTTAACTTATGAGACGTCAGTCAATCAGACACTCAAAGTCAGGTAAAAAATTACAGCTTTTTTGCAAAGAGAGCAAGAAATGACGACAGTGAGAGTGTGTTTAATAAATGCATATTATGGCGGAGATTGTAAAACAGATTAGTATCTTAAAATGCCTCTCATTTTATTACCTGCACAATGAAGGATAACAGAACTTTTTGACTGAGCTCACATACAACATGTGTTTTTGTCACCACAAATATTTTTTTAATAATCTGTAGAATAGTTGTACTCTATACACTTTGTTATTATTTGCCTGGGCTTCTACTTTCAAAGCTAGGTATTAATTGAGTTATTAACAAAACCAATAGTAAGCAAATGCAGAGAAAATTATGCAATGTACATAAAATAGTTGATTCATTTATACAGTCGTTCAAATACAACCGGCCCTTTGAGAGTAACCATAATGCTGATGTGGCCCGGGATGAAATTGAGTTTGACACCCCTGTTCTAAATAGTAGCCTATATAAAGCAGTATATAGTATGTGCTGAGTGTTTCAAATAGTATTAAATTACATTGTGTGTTTAAATTAAATTAACAAGTAGGTTCCTGTTATCATCTCTGAAATAAAACTAGAAGTTTTGCATTTTAAAACAACAACAAATGTTTTTGTCACTCCAATAAATATTACATTTACTCATTTAGCACACGCTTTTATCCAAAGCCACTTACAAATGAGGAATACAATATCGAGTCATCGTGAAGATCAAGTGTATTGCATTTTGAAATACGTTTTAGGATAATACCAATATAAAATAGTGTGTTACTCTGAACATATCCACAGTGCCAGAAACACATTGTTGTTGACCAATATGTGGGTCATTGATTAAACAAGCTTCAAAAAAATGTATGTACCACCTGACACCGAAAGTATACCAGCCTACTCATTACTTTAAAGAGATTATTTTTGCAGTATTTGAGAGAATAATTCAATTCAATTCAATTTTATTTATATAGCGCTTTTCACAATTGTTAATTGTTGCAAAGCAGCTTTACATGAGTAGATGTAGAGGAGAACATTGAAAATCAATAGATAGTATAAGAAGTGGAATATAGCGGCTAAGGATAAAAAACCGTGTAAGCGAGCATATTAATAATGTAACGTATACAGTAAAGTGCTAAGTTAAGCCAAAGTTGGCTGACTCTCCCTGGGACTAAAAACCCCCTTAGGAGAAAACCCAATGGGAAAAAATCCTAGAAGGACAAAAAACCCTAGGGAGAAATTAATATTTATATTTATAATATATAGACATGGTAGGGATAGGAATCGGATAAGCGGATTAAACTGGTACAGCCGGTGGCCGTTGGTCGCGCATCGGTTGGGCATCACGTTGAAGGACAGCCAGTAGATCAGTGGTGTGATGACCTTCACAGCAACAGGAACTGGGTCTGTTTGTCTCATTGTCCTCGGGGTTGAGGACGAGACAGGGTGACAAAAACAGAATTCTATTAGCGTAGGGGCCGTTCGCATGTAATGCAAGTCTCATACATTATAGTGGTTTAATTCAGCTCGGTTCCAGACAGGCTAACTATTGCGGCAAGAGTAATTACCCATATGAGGTATGTGAGTGCTTTGTTCTAGACAAAATAACTACTGCGGGAAAAGTACATTTACTGGACAATCTATGTGAATGCTTTGTTAAAGAAGAATGTCTTAAGTTTAGATTTAAATTGATCGACTGTGTATGATACTCGAACATTATTTGGTAAATCATTCCAGAGCTTGGGGGCTAAGTAGGAAAAGGATCTACCACCTTTAGACACTTTTGATATTCTAGGGATAATTAACTCTTTCACCGCCAGCGTTTTTAAAAAAAGTTGCCAGCCAGCGCCAGCGTTTTTCATGATTTTCACCAAAGTTTAATGCCTTCCAGAAAATGTTCTTCTTTAAATATATAAACATACAATATACCAAATGAAAGAACAGACCCTCTGCTTTCAAAAAAAAAAAACGTTTCATCCTATCTTCAGTGGTTCTTTTGCAATCAGCTTTTGAATATGGGTAGGTTTTTGCAAAAACACCATATTTTGAGCAAAAAGCAGAAATAATTCCATTTTTATGACAGACTTTTCATAGAGATCCCATTCAGAGCGATCTTTAAAACAGACACGGACATGCAGCAGCTTGGCATAGGGAAATACTTCCGGTTTTAAAAAGTTGCGGAAGGGCGCCACCTGGTGGATAATAGCGGTATTGCGGAAAGACGGAATATCTCGTCATTGGCGGGGAAGCGTTTTCTCTTAATTGACGAGAAATCTCGTCAATGGCGGGGAAAGAGTTAAGTAACCAGAATTTTGTGATCGCAGTTTACATGGTGGATTGTATTCTGATAGTAGTTCTTTAATATACGAGGGCGCTACAGTGTTTCCCACAGATCTGAAATTTACTTGTGGTGGTAGCTGGTGAAAAGGGCAATCATTATTATCCACCGACAAAAAATGGTCTACTATACATGTAACAAAGAACTAATAATGTGTGACACAACACAATACTTTGATTTATAAAACAATCATATTAATTTCACATTATAGTTCATTAATCTAACCACCCCAAACTTTTTTTGCCATAAACAAAGCTGACACTGTTTGTCAAAGCACCACGAAAAAACTTGATGTTTTTGCACTGATATATGAAGCAATTTGATGACCCCTTTTATCAAACTCAATTATATACAATACTATGTATACTATAGCCTATATAGACAGTGCAGGTCTATAGATTATAAATGTGACTGATGTTATAATGTTAATAACTTCTATAAGATAGGCACTTTTACTGCTTCTGCTTTCTATTTCTCTTTTGCCGATTAAAAAAAGCTTAATCCACTAATTATTTCAGATTTAAAAGTCTACTTGCTGTCCCGATGACAGACTTTACATTACAGCTTTGCGTTTTTTATATCCTGAGTCAGCTAGAGCTTTGCTCATTCAGAATTAGCACTGCTTTTTGCTACAATCTCTGTGCAAACTGTTTAGATTTTAGTAAAGATATTGTCTATTTAATAGTAAGATTATTAAAAAATGGGATAAAGAAAATGAAGCGGCGCGTGGTCGTGACAAGAGCCAGTTGCTATCGCCATAGAAACCGGAGGCACGCTAAAACAGCACTCGAGCTCTAGCGCGGTAGCGCTCACGGCCGTTCTCCGATCGACTCGGGTTTTACACACAATATTAATCAGACTTGGGACCCGAAGTAATGAACTAGGACCGACCCGGACCCATCTGACCATTTAAAATATAAACCCGGAACCGTACTGGTCCCGCGTCCTCAGTGAAGAAAGACCTCTAATGGTAAAACTCTGCTCAAGTTCAGAAACATGAAAGGATACAATGTGACACTGAGGTTGCTTCGCGTCGCGCCCAATTCATTGAGAAACAGAGAGCACGTGAACGGACACTCAACCGGAGAGACACAACGTGCTTGCACGCAAAATGAAGCCAACTTAGATGCTATAAACACATATGCACATAAGCATATGCGACCATTTTGGTCGCAGTGTGTTCCCTGGCTGCTCCGTATGTGCTGCTGCAGTTGATGCTGGATGATGAGTTGATGACGCGTGCTTCATCTTCACGGTCACCCGACCCCCACCTCTCTCTCGCGCTCTCTCTCTCGCGCTCTCTCTCTTTCGCGCGCTCTCTCTCTCTCTCTCCAAAACACGGGTCATCCAGTCGAGTTCAGAAAATACGGAAATTCGTAAAGTGATTTTTTTTACCTGGGCGGGTCGCAATTTACCTGGGCGCAGCGCCCAAGTAGAGCCTATGTATGGGAAACACTGCGCTAGGCCATTTAAGGCTTTGTAGGTGATTAGTAATATTTTAAAGTGTATGCGATATTTAACTGGTAGCCAGTGTAGAGATGCCAGAATTGGACTAATGTGATCATACTTTTTAGATCGAGTAAGTACTCTAGCGGCGGCGTTTTGAACCAGCTGTAGCTTGTTTACCTGATTTGCATGGCATCCCCCGAGTAACGAGTTACAATAGTCTATTCTAGAGGTCATAAAAGCATGGATAAGCTTTTCTGCATCTGATGCAGACAGCATATGGTGTATTTTTTAGATATTTCTAAGATGGAAGAATGCTGTGCGGCAGACGTTGGAGATATGACTATCGAAAGATAGATTGTTGTCAAACATTACGCCTAAATTCTTAACCATGGAAGATGGCACCACCGTGCAGCCATCTATGGGCAACTTGTAATCTGAAATATTATGTTTGGAGCGATTTGGTTCAATAATAAGTATCTCAGTCTTATTGGAGTTTAGCATAAGAAAGTTATGTGCCATCCAGTCCCTAATATCACTAATGCAGTCTGTTAGCTTAGCAAACTGGTGGGTTTCGCTAGGATGTGACGAGATGTAAAGCTGGGTATCATCCGCATAGCAGTGAAAACTAATGTTATGTTTCCTGATAATGTCTCCTAGAGGTTACATATATATAACGAGAATAGGATAGGGCCTAGAACTGATCCCTGAGGTACGCCATATTTAACGGGGGAGTGATAGGAGTCTTCCTCATTTACATAAACAAAGTGATATCGATTGGTTAGATACGATCTAAACCAGGCTAACGCCTGACCACTGATGCCAACATAGTTTTCTAGTCTATTGAGTAGGATTCTGTGATCTATTGTGTCAAAGGCTGCACTAAGGTCTAGTAATATAAGGATTGAGATTTCACCACGATCGAATGTTCATAGGAGGTCATTTGTAACTCTAAGCAGCGCTGTTTCTGTGCTATGGTGGGGCCTGAATCCTGATTGGGACTTCTCATATGTATTATTATTCGCTATGAATGTGCGTAGCTGGCTTGCCACTACTTTTTCTAATATTTTAGAAAGAAAAGGTAGATTTGAGATTGGTCTAAAGTTATTAAGATCTCCCTGGTCAAGGTTTGGTTTTTTTAATGAGCGGTCTAATAACTGCTAGTTTGAAAGCTGTTGGAACGTATCCTAATTCTAGCGAGTTAAAGATATTTAGTACCGTGTCGGACACTACAGGAAATACCTCTTTTAGTAATTTTGTGGGAATGGGGTCTAATATACAGGACGATGATTTAGGTGACGTTACTAATTTAGAGAGCTCTTCTATTGTAGTAGGTTTAAATGACTCAAGATGTTCGTATGATAATCTAGTGGTAAATGTACTATTGGGTAGAGTGGTGGCTGCTGGCGTAGTTTCTATGTTTTCCCTAATAGAAATAATTTTGTTAGTAAAGAAGTTCATGAAGTCGTTACTATTGTGTTGGAGTTTACTATTGGTTTCTGTTTGTTCTTTGTTTCTAGTCAGTTTCGCAACTGTGCTAAAGAGGAAACGAGGGTTGTTATAATTTTCTTTAATAAGCGTACTGAGATAGGTAGATCTGGCGGTTTTAATAGCCTGTCTGTAGTGTTGAACACTATCTTTCCATTCTGAACGCCATACCTCTAACTTTGTGTTTCGGTAGTTTCTTTCCATTTTTCTAGCTATTTTTTTAAGGGCTGCAGTATGATGGTCATACCATGGAGCTGGTGTTTTTTCTTTGATTCTCTTTTTTCGAATGGGAGCAACGGCATCCATCGTGCTAGAGCAAACGTTGTTCAGGTCTTCTATTATAATATCCAGATCTTCACGGTTATCTGCTACATGTTTCATTTGAGACAAGTCTGGAAGAGTGCTAATAAAGCTATCTTTAGTGGTGGAAATTATTGTTCTGGCTAATCTGTAGCATGTTGTAGACTGAACGGTCCTATCTAGAAGTATTGTGTATGACACAAGGCAATGGTCTGAAACGGCATCGCTCTGGGGTGATATTTCGATGTCATTAATATTGAGTCCAAGTTACAGAATTAAGTCTAATGTGTGCTTACGAGTATGCATGGGTCCAGACAAGTTTTGTTTAATACCGAGAGAATTCAGAACATCCATAAACGCACGTCCTAATGCATCTTTTGGATTATCCACATGGATGTTAAAATCACCAACGATAAGCGCTTTATCTACAGTGACTGTAAGCTCAGATAGGAAGTCTGCTATTTCTTTAAGGAAATCTGTGTGGTGGCCCGGAGGCCTATATATGGTAGCTAAAATAAACGAAAGCTGTTTGTTGTTACGATCAGTTATTTCCATGTTTAACAGTATAATTTCAAACGAATTAAATTTTAGTTCTGATTTATGGTTTACTTTGAACTAAGTTGTATATTGTAGCTACACCACCCCCTCTCCCTTTTAGACGAGGAACGTGTTTATAATTAAAACTGCAAGCAGTGATGGAAGGGCCCTCGCACGCATGTGCACCGCCACTCTATGGCCTTAGTAAAGCAATGAACCAGGGGGATTGAAATTTCAGTGGGTAAATATAGGCGGATATTCAAAGGAACTTTGAAGTGCCACACCTCCTTTGTGCAGCAGATGGCGCTATGATTGTGATTGATTGTTGTAACATTGATGTGTTGAGGCCAGGACCCTTGTCAAACGTATGATGTCTGTGACAGGTCGGACATTGCATGACTGAGTTACAACAGCTTTCTTATTGCGAAACATCACTCTTTGCGAGGCCGCCACGGACACGCCCTTCAACGAAAGGTCAAGATCTTCGCAATTTATCATCGCAAAGGGCTTAAGATCAGTCTCACCTGATATAATAATGATTTGATTAAATCTCTGAGAACAGTGAATCACAGCGTAAAACAAGGCATTTCCTGCTACCTCTAGGTGGCGCTAGGACTGAAGCTGAATATTGGCATTAAAATGTGTTCAGGCCAAGACTCTTATCAAACATGTGATGTGTGGGGCAGATTGGACATTGCATGCCTTAGTTATAACAACTTCCTGTTTCATGGCGAAAACGCTGAACTTTGTCAGGCCGCCACGGACACACCTTCCAACGAAAAGTCAAAAGCTCCGCAATTTAACACCGCAAAGGCCTTTAGATGAGATTGACCAAATATGATGACGATCTGACAAAATCTCTAGGAGGAGTTCGTTAAAGTACGAAGCCTGGAAATGACAAAATTTGCACAGAAATCACAGCAAAAATTAAAAATGGCTGACTTCCTGTGAGGTTTAGAGCTTCGCTCCAAGAGACTTTTTTGTAGGTCTTGGGGTGATATATGACCCTACCAAATTTCGTTTCTGTAGGATTTTCGTAGCGGCGGGGCTGTTCTCTTGAAATTTTGCAGGTGGCGCTATCGAGCCATTTCTGCACGCCCACTTCTGGCGCCTATGCCACATGTAAATTTTTGCCACTTCTGACGTGTGTGCAACGTTTTATGACTTTTTGAGCTTGTTTAGCCTGTCAAAATGCAATTCATTTAGCGATACTTTGTCAGGCCGCCACGGACACGCCCTTTAATGAAAAGTCAAGGTTGTTGCTTTTTATCATCACACAAAGTCTTGAGATTACACTGGTGAAATATGATGTTGATATGGTTAAATACCTAAGAGCAGTAAGTCACAGCGTCAAACATGGTATTTCCTGCTGCCTCTAGGTGGCGCTATGACTGTTATTGAATTATGCCATGTTGATGTGTTCAGGCCTGGACCCTTATCAAACGTGTGAAGTCAGGGGCAGATCGGACAATGTATGCCTGAATTACATCAGCTTCCTGTTTCATGGCGAAACATCACACTTTGCCAGGCCGCCAAGGACACGCCCTCCAACGAAAAGTCAAAAGCTCCGCAATTTATCATCGCAAAGGGCTTAACATCAGTCAGACCGAATATGATGATGATTTGATTAAATCTCTAAGAGCAGTAAATCACAGCGTAAAACATGGTATTTCCTCCTACCTCTAAGTGGCGCTATGAGTGAAGTTGAATATTGGCATTGAAATGTGTTCAGGCCAAGACTCTTATCAAACATGTGAAGCGTGGGGCAGATTGGACATTGTATGCCTGAGTTAGAGCCACTTCCTGTTTCATGGCGAAAATGCAGAAATTTGTCAGGCCGCCACGGACACACCCTCCAACGAAAAGTCAAGATCTCCGCAATTTAACATCGCAAAGGCCTTTACAAGAGATTGACCAAAATTAGACGATGATCGGATTAAATCTGTAGTAGGAGTTCGTTAAAGTATGAAGCCTGGAAATGACCAAATTTGCACAAAAATCAAGGCAAAAAATCAAAATGGCGGACTTCCTGTTGGGTTTAGAGCTTCGCTCCAAGAGACTTTTTTGTAGGTCTTGGGGTGATAGATGATCCTACCAAATTTCGTATCTGTACGTTTTTCGTAGCGGGGGGGCTGTTCTCTTGAAATTTTGCAGGTGGCGCTATCGAGCCATTTTTACACGCCCACTTCTGGCGCCTATACCACATGTAAATTTTCGCCACTTCTGACATGTGTGCAAAATTTCATGAGTTTTCGAGCATGTTTCGCCCCTCAAAAATGCGATTCACTTTGGAGAAGAAGAAGAATTAAAACTGCAAGCAGTGATGGAAGGGCCCTCGCACGCATGTGCACCGCCACTCTATGGCCTTAGTAAAGCAATGAACCAGGGGGATTGAAATTTCAGTGGGTAAATATAGGCGGATATTCAAAGGAACTTTGAAGTGCCACACCTCCTTTGTGCAGCAGGTGGCGCTATGATTGTATTTGATTGTTGTAACATTAATGTGTTGAGGCCAGGACCCTTGTCAAACGTATGATGTCTGTGACAGGTCGGACATTGCATGCCTGAGTTACAACAGCTTTCTCATGGAGAAACATCACTCTTTGCGAGGCCGCCACGGACACGCCCTTCAACGAAAAGTGAAGATCTTCGCAATTTATCATCGCAAAGGGCTTAAGATCAGTCTCACCTGATATGATAATGATTTGATTAAATCTCTGAGAACAGTGAATCACAGCGTAAAACAAGGCATTTCCTGCTACCTCTAGGTGGCGCTAGGACTGAAGCTGAATATTGGCATTGAAATGTGTTCAGGCCAAGACTCTTATCAAACATGTGAAGTGTGGGGCAGATTGGACATTGTATGCCTTAGTTATAACAACTTCCTGTTTCATGGCTAAAACGCTGAAATTTGTCAGGCCGCCACGGACACACCTTCCAACGAAAAGTCAAAAGCTCCGCAATTTAACATCGCAAAGGCGTTTAGATGAGATTGACCAAATATGATGACGATCTGACAAAATCTCTAGGAGGATGTTACGCCCCCTGGTGGTTAGGAGGTATGAAACGGGCGTACATAGTAATTTTAAACACAACTTAAGTTAGGCCTCTGGGAAATAATGTGGTGAATAAGACAAGGACATCAAAATACTCATAAAGTGGTTCGTTTATTTACAGTGGTGCATACATGAGAAAATAGTAGAAACTGTAAGAGCCACAGAGTCAAAGAAATGAGCGGTGCCAAAAGAATGAAAGTAATAAAACAAAACAAGTACTTACCTAAACCCCCCCCCAGCTAAACTCACTAAAAACAAAAAAAACAAAAACACAACATCTTCAGCGTTCACACGCCATGACTAAATCTACACTAACTGAAAAACAAAAACATACAAAGGGGCACTCGCTCCTTCCCTAATGGGTTAGACAACACTCAAGACTGCGTGTTTGCAAGATGTAAATCACGTGATATACTTCCCTTCTTTTAACTCCGGGCTGGTAACATTCACTCCATGTTACATGGACTAAAGCATCAAAACTAACCACCACTAAACAGCAGCCGAAACAATAGCAGAGCACACACACACAATCAACCAAACTGGCCAAGCCAGCAGCTAGCTAAGCTCCTCCCCCTGATGTATCCCTTCTCCACGACCTCTTTTATTAGCAACTGCTAATAACTGGGAGTGTCCAATTATTGGGCACACGATGTTACCAATCACGGTACCTAGAAACAGAGACAGCGGAGACAGAAACAATAGAAAACAAAAAACAGAAAACCTCACAGCAAACAATAACATAAGAAAAAACATTACGAACACGTAACAGAGGAGTTCGTTAAAGTACGAAGCCTGGAAATGACAAAATTTGCACAGAAATCACAGCAAAAATTCAAAATGGCTGACTTCCTGTGAGGTTTAGAGCTTCGCTCCAAGAGACTTTTTTGTAGGTCTTGGGGTGATATATGACCCTACCAAATTTCGTTTCTGTAGGATTTTCGTAGCGGCGGGGCTGTTCCCTTGAAATTTTGCAGGTGGCGCTATCGAGCCATTTCTGCACGCCCACTTCTGGTGCCTATGCCACATGTAAATTTTTGCCACTTCTGACGTGTGTGCAACGTTTTATAACTTTTTGAGCTTGTTTAGGCTGTCAAAATGCGATTCAATTAGCGATACTTTGCCAGGCCGCCACGGACACGCCCTTTAATGAAAAGTCAAGGTCGTTGCTTTTTATCATCACACAAGGTCTTGAGATTACACTGGTGAAATATGATGTTGATATGGTTAAATACCTAAGAGGAGTAAGTCACAGCGTCAAACATGGTATTTCCTGCTGCCTCTAGGTGGCGCTATGAGTGTTACTGAATTATGCCATGTTGATGTGTTCAGGCCTGGACCCTTATCAAACGTGTGAAGTCAGGGGCAGATCGGACAATGTATGCCTGAATTACATCAGCTTCCTGTTTCATGGCGAAACATTACACTTTGCCAGGCCGCCACGGACACGCCCTCCAATGAAAAGTCAAAAGCTCCGCAATTTAGCATCGCAAAGGCCTTTAGATGATACTGACCAAATATGATGATGATCGGATTAAATCTCTAGGAGGAGTTCGTTAAAGGACGACGCTTGGAAATGTCAAAAAATGACAGAGAAAATTCAAAATGGCTGACTTCCTGTGGGGTTTAGAGCTTAGCTCCAAGAGACTTTTTTGTAGGTCTTGGAGTAATAGATGATCCTACCAAATTTCGTATCTGTAAGTTTTTCGTAGTGGGGGGGCTGTTCTCTTGAAATTTTGCAGGTGGCGCTATCGAGCCATTTTTACACGCCCACTTCTGACGCCTATACTACATGTAAATTTTCGCCACTTCTGACGCGTGTGCAAATTTTCATGAGTTTTCGGGTATGTTTAGGCCCTCAAAAATGCGATCCATTTCGGAGAAGAAGAAGAAGAAGAAGAAGAAGAAGAAGAAGAAGAAGAATAAACGGAGCAAAAACAATAGGGTCCTCACACCCTGGTGTGCTCGGGCCCTAATTAAAACTGCAAGCAGTGATGGAAGGGCCCTCGCACTCATGTGCACCGCCACTCTATGGCCTTAGTAAAGCAATAAACCAGGGGGATTGAAATTTCCGTGGATAAATATAGGTGGATATTCAAAGGAACTTTGAAGTGCCACTACTTCTTTATGCAGCAGGTGGCGCTATGATTGTAATTGATTGTTGTAACATTGATGTGTTGAGGCCAGGACCCTTGTCAAATGGATGATGTCTGTGACAGGTCGGACATTGCATGTCTGAGTTACAACAGCTTTCTCATGGCGAAAAATCAAACTTTGATAGGCCACAACGGACACGCCCCTTTAACGAAATGTCAAGATCTTCACAATTTATCATTGTGAAGTCCCTAAGTTCAGACTGACCAAATATGATGATGATCTGAATACACTTCAATGAGCAGTAAATCACAGTGTAAAACATGTCATTTCCTGCTTCCAGCAGGTGGCGCTATAACTTTTACTGAATATTGCCATGTTGATGTGTTCAGGACAGGACAATTATCAAACTTGTGAAGCGTGGGTCAGATTGGACATTTTAAACCTGAGTTAGAACAACTTCCTGTTTCATTGAGAAACAGAAATGTGGCAAGCCGCCACATACACACCCTCAATTGAAATGTCAAGATCTCCGCAATTTAGCATTGCAAAGCCCTTTAGATGACACTCACCAAATATGATGATTATCTGATTAAATTTATAGGAGGAGTTTGTTAAAATACGAAGGCCAGAAATGGCTAAATTTGCACTCAAATTACAGAGAAAATTCAAAATGGCTGACTTCCTGTGGGGTTTAGAGCTTTGCTCCAAGAGACTTTTTTGTAGGTCTTGGGGTGATACATGATCCTACCGCATTTCGTATCTGTGCGATTAACGTAGCGGGGGGGGCTGCTCTATTGAATTTTTGTAGGTGGCGCTATAGAGCCATTTTAACACCCCAAGTTCTGAAGCCTATATCACATGAAAATATTCGCCACTTTTGACACGTGTGCAAGGTTTCATGACTTTTTGAGCTCGTTTAGGCTGTCAAAAATGGGATTCATTTAGCGATATTTTGCGAGGCCGCGACGGACACGCCCTTTAACGAAAAGTCAAGGTCGTTGCTATTTATCATCACACAAGGTCTTGAGATTAGACTGATGAAATATGATGTTGATATGGTTAAATGTCTAAGAGCAGTAAGTCACAGCATAAAAGGTGGTATTTCCTGCTGCCTCTAGGTGGCGCTATGACTGATACTGAATTATGCCATGTTGATGTGTTCAGGCCAGGACCCTTATGAAACGTGTGAAGTTGGGGGCAGATCGGACTATGTATGTCTGAATTACAACAGCTTCCTGTTTCATGGTGAAACATCACACTTTGCCAGGCCGCCACGGACACGCCCTTCAACAAAAAGTCAAGATCTTCGCAATTTATCATCGCAAAGGGCTTAACATCAGTCAGACCGAATATGATGATGATTTGATTAAATCTCTAACCCCGGATTTCCACCGACTGCGGAGCAGCTGCAGATCAGCTCCGCTGCGTTACGTCTCCGCACTCTGCCGTCCGCCAATACCCACCAGTTCCGTTTTTGTTGCAGAGCGGCTGCGTGCTGAAGTGACGAGGTCTCGCAAATTCACGTGATGATCGCGCGATACCTAGTTCTGTCTCTGCCCATTATGCCGTTGAATGATGACGTTTTTACAAACCAGCCCAGATCACAACACGAGATCTCGCATAGACAGAGCAGTACATCAAATACATCCAAAATTCAAAAAATAAGAAGGCTGCTAAAACATTTATATATGCTTTATCTTTAATGTATTTATTTGAAACTCCCCTGGCTCTGTTCCTGTCTATTATTTGTTGTTTCTGTATTAATGACTTTATTTGTGTGTGTTTGTAATGTTTGTATTGCAAAGATTTAATAAAAAAACACGAGTTCTCGTGAATTCAGGTATGATCACGCGATAAAGTCATGGCTCCGCCCTGCGGAGCTGTCCGGCATCCGTCAAAAATAGAAGCTCTGCGTATTTGTGCCGGAGGGCTGCGGATGGCCGGAGCTGTGACGGATTCGGAGCGCAGTCAGTGGAAATACACACATTGACTTGAATGGAAACCGATTGACTCCGCCGCCGTTCCGCAACGGATCCGCAGCCGTTCCGCAGTCGGTGGAAATCCGGGGTAAGAGCAGTAAATCACAGCGTAAAACATGGTATTTCCTCCTACCTCTAGGTGGCACTATGAGTGAAGTTGAATATTGGCATTGAAATGTGTTCAGGCCAAGACTCTTATCAAACATGTGAAGCGTGGGGCAGATTGGACATTGTATGCCTGAGTTAGAGCCACTTCCTGTTTCATGGCGAAAATGCAGAAATTTGTCAGGCCGCCACGGACACACCCTCCAACGAAAAGTCAAGATCTCCGCAATTTAACATCGCAAAGGCCTTTACAAGAGATTGACCAAATATGACGATGATCGGATTAAATCTGTAGTAGGAGTTCGTTAAAGTATGAAGCCTGGAAATGACCAAATTTGCACAAAAATCAAGGCAAAAAATCAAAATGGCGGACTTCCTGTTGGGTTTAGAGCTTCGCTCCAAGAGACTTTTTTGTAGGTCTTGGGGTGATAGATGATCCTACCAAATTTCGTATCTGTACGTTTTTCGTAGCGGGGGGGCTGTTCTCTTGAAATTTTGCAGGTGGCGCTATCGAGCCATTTTTACACGCCCACTTCTGGCGCCTATACCACATGTAAATTTTCGCCACTTCTGACATGTGTGCAAAATTTCATGAGTTTTCGAGCATGTTTCGCCCCTCAAAAATGCGATTCACTTTGGAGAAGAAGAAGAATAAATAATAATTAAAACTGCAAGCAGTGATGGAAGGGCCCTCGCACGCATGTGCACCGGCACTCTATGGCCTTAGTAAAGCAATAAACCAGGGGGATTGAAATTTCAGTGGGTAAATATAGGTGGATATTCAAAGGAACTTTGAAGTGCCACACCTCCTTTGTGCAGCAGGTGGTGCTATGATTGTAATTGATTGTTGCAACATTGATGTGTTGAGGCCAGGACCCTTGTCAAACATATGATGTCTGTGACAAATCGGACATTGCATGCCTGAGTTACGACAGCTTTCTTATGGCGAAACATCAAACTTTGATAGGCCACCACGGACACGCCCCTTTAACGAAATGTCAAGATCTTCACAATTTATCATTGTGAAATCCCTAAGTTCAGATTGACCAAATATGATGATGATCTGAATACATTTCAATGAGCAGTAAATCACAGTGTAAAACATGTCATTTCCTGCTTCCAGCAGGTGGCGCTATAACTTTTACTGAATATTGCCATGTTGATGTGTTCAGGAAAGGACACTTATCAAGCCTATGAAGCGTGGGTCAGATTGGACATTTTAAACCTGAGTTAGAACAACTTCCTGTTTCTTTGAGAAACACAGAAATTTGGCAAGCCGCTACGTACACACCCTCCATTGAAATGTCAAGATCTCTGCAATTTAGCATTGCAAAGCCCTTTAGATGACACACACCAAATATGATGATTATCTGATTAAATTTCTAGGAGGAGTTCGTTAAAATACGAAGGCCAGAAATGCCAAAATTTGCCGTCAATTTACAGAGAAAATTCAAAATGGCTGACTTCCTGTGGGGTTTAGAGCTTTGCTCCAAGAGACTTTTTTGTAGGTCTTGGGGTGATAAATGATCCTACCGCATTTCGTATCTGTACGATTAACGTAGCGGGGGGGCTGCTCTATTAAATTTTTGTAGGTGGCGCTATAGAGCCATTTTAACACCCCAAGTTCTGAAGCCTATATCACATGAACATTTTCGCCACCTTTGACACGTGTGCAACGTTTCATGACTTTTTGAGCTTGTTTAGGCTGTCAAAAATGCGATTCATTTAGCGATACTTTGCGAGGCCGCAACGGACACGCCCTTTAACGAAAAGTCAAGGTCGTTGCTATTTATCATCACACAAGGTCTTGATATTAGACTGATGAAATATGATGTTAATATGGTTAAATCTGTAAGAGCAGTAAGTCACAGCGTCAAACATGGCATTTCCTGCTGCCTCTAGGTGGCGCTATGACTGTTACTGAATTATGCCATGTTGATGTGTTCAGGCTGGGACCCTAATCAAACGTGTGAAGTCGGGGGCAGATCGGACAATGTATGCCTGAATTACAACAGCTTCCTGTTTCATGGCGAAACATCACTTTTTGCCAGGCCGCCACGGACACGCCCTCCAACGTAAAGTCAAGATCTTCGCAATTTATCATTGCAAAGGGCTTAAGATCAGTCTGACCAAATATGATGATGATTGGATTAAATCTCTACGAGCAGTAAATCACAGCGTAAAACATGGCATTTTCTGCTAGCTCTAGGTGGCGCTATGACTGAAGCCAAATATTGGCATTGAAATGTGTTCAGGCCAAGACCCTTATCAAACATGTGAAGCGTGGGGCAGATTGGCCATTGTATGCCTGAGTTAGAACAACTTCCTGTTTCATGGCGAAAACGCTGAAATTTGTCAGGCCGCCACAGACACACCCTCCAATGAAAAGTCAAAAGCTCCGCAATTTAGCATCGCAAAGGCCTTTAGATGATACTGACCAAATATGATGATGATCGGATTAAATCACTGGGAGGAGTTCGTTAAAGTATGACGCTTGGAAATGTCAAAAAATGACAGAGAAAATTCAAAATGGCTGACTTCCTGTGGGGTTTAGAGCTTAGTTCCAAGAGACTTTTTTGTAGGTCTTGGGGTGATATATGATCCTACCAAATTTCGTATCTGTACGTTTTTCGTAGTGGGGGGGGCTGTTCTTTTGAAATTTTGCAGGTGGCGCTATCGAGCCATTTCTACATGCCCACTTCTGACGCCTATACCACATGTAAATTTTCACCACCTCTGATGCGTGTGCAAAATTTCATGAGTTTTTGAGCATGGTTAGGCCTTCAAAAATGCGATTCATTTCGGAAAATAATAATAATAATAATAAACGAAGCAAAAACAATAGGGCTTTGCACCCACGGTGCAGGCCATTCTGGCCTGCTCCTCGGTGCTCGGGCCCTAATTAAAACTGCAAGCAGTGATGGAAGGGCCCTCGCACGCATGTGCACCGCCACTCTATGGCCTTAGTAAAGCAATGAACCAGGGGGATTGAAATTTCAGTGGGTAAATATAGGCGGATATTCAAAGGAACTTTGAAGTGCCACACCTCCTTTGTGCAGCAGGTGGCGCTATGATTGTATTTGATTGTTGTAACATTGAAATGTTGAGGCCAGGACCCTTGTCAAACGTATGATGTCTGTGACAGATCGGACATTGCATGCCTGAGTTACAACAGCTTTCTCATGGCGAAACATCACTCTTTGCGAGGCCGCCACGGACACGCCCTTCAACGAAAAGTCAAGATCTTCGCAATTTATCATCGCAAAGGGCTTAAGATCAGTCTCACCTGATATGATAATGATTTGATTAAATCTCTGAGAACAGTGAATCACAGCGTAAAACAAGGCATTTACTGCTACCTCTAGGTGGCGCTAGGACTGAAGCTGAATATTGGCATTGAAATGTGTTCAGGCCAAGACTCTTATCAAACATGTGAAGTGTGGGGCAGATTGGACATTGTATGCCTTAGTTATAACAACTTCCGGTTTCATGGCGAAAACGCTGAACTTTGTCAGGCCGCCACGGACACACCTTCCAACGAAAAGTCAACAGCTCCGCAATTTAACATCGCAAAGGCCTTTAGATGAGATTGACCAAATATGATGACGATCTGACAAAATCTCTAGGAGGAGTTCGTTAAAGTACGAAGCCTGGAAATGACAAAATTTGCACAGAAATCACAGCAAAAATTAAAAATGGCTGACTTCCTGTGAGGTTTAGAGCTTCGCTCCAAGAGACTTTTTTGTAGGTCTTGGGGTGATATATGACCCTACCAAATTTCGTTTCTGTAGGATTTTCGTAGCGGCGGGGCTGTTCTCTTGAAATTTTGCAGGTGGCGCTATCGAGCCATTTCTGCACGCCCACTTCTGGCGCCTATGCCACATGTAAATTTTTGCCACTTCTGACGTGTGTGCAACGTTTTATGACTTTTTGAGCTTGTTTAGCCTGTCAAAATGCGATTCAATTAGCGATACTTTGCCAGACCGCCACGGACACGCCCTTTAATGAAAAGTCAAGGTCGTTGCTTTTTATCATCACACAAGGTCTTGAGATTACACTGGTGAAATATGATGTTGATATGGTTAAATACCTAAGAGCAGTAAGTCACAGCGTCAAACATGGTATTTCCTGCTGCCTCTAGGTGGCGCTATGATTGTTACTGAATTATGCCATGTTGATGTGTTCAGGCCTGGACCCTTATCAAACGTGTGAAGTCAGGGGCAGATCGGACAATGTATGCCTGAATTACATCAGCTTCCTGTTTCATGGCGAAACATTACACTTTGCCAGGCCGCCACGGACACGCCCTCCAATGAAAAGTCAAAAGCTCCGCAATTTAGCATCGAAAAGGCCTTTAGATGATACTGACCAAATATGATGATGATCGGATTAAATCTCTAGGAGGAGTTCGTTAAAGTACGACGCTTGGAAATGTCAAAAAATGACAGAGAAAATTCAAAATGGCTGACTTCCTGTGGGGTTTAGAGCTTAGCTCCAAGAGACTTTTTTGTAGGTCTTGGAGTAATAGATGATCCTACCAAATTTCGTATCTGTAAGTTTTTCGTAGTGGGGGGGCTGTTCTCTTGAAATTTTGCAGGTGGCGCTATCGAGCCATTTTTACACGCCCACTTCTGACGCCTATACTACATGTACATTTTCGCCACTTCTGACGCGTGTGCAAATTTTCATGAGTTTTCGGGTATGTTTAGGCCCTCAAAAATGCGATCCATTTCGGAGAAGAAGAAGAAGAAGAAGAAGAAGAAGAAGAAGAAGAAGAAGAAGAAGAAGAAGAAGAAGAAGAAGAAGAAGAAGAAGAAGAAGAAGAAGAAGAAGAAGAAGAAGAAGAAGAAGAAGAAGAAGAATAAACGGAGCAAAAACAATAGGGTCCTCACACCCTGGTGTGCTCGGGCCCTAATTAAAACTGCAAGCAGTGATGGAAGGGCCCTCGCACGCATGTGCACCGCCACTCTATGGCCTTAGTAAAGCAATGAACCAGGGGGATTGAAATTTCAGTGGGTAAATATAGGCGGATATTCAAAGGAACTTTGAAGTGCCACACCTCCTTTGTGCAGCAGATGGCGCTATGATTGTGATTGATTGTTGTAACATTGATGTGTTGAGGCCAGGACCCTTGTCCAACGTATGATGTCTGTGACAGGTCGGACATTGCATGCCTGAGTTACAACAGCTTTCTCATGGCGAAACATCACTCTTTGCGAGGCCGCCACGGACACGCCCTTCAACGAAAAGTCAAGATCTTCGCAATTTATCATCGCAAAGGGCTTAAGATCAGTCTCACCTGATATGATAATGATTTGATTAAATCTCTGAGAACAGTGAATCACAGCGTAAAACAAGGCATTTCCTGCTACCTCTAGGTGGCGCTAGGACTGAAGCTGAATATTGGCATTAAAATGTGTTCAGGCCAAGACTCTTATCAAACATGTCAAGTGTGGGGTGGATTGGACATTGTATGCCTTAGTTATAACAACTTCCTGTTTCATGGCGAAAATGCTGAACTTTGTCAGGCCGCCACGGACACACCTTCCAACGAAAAGTCAAAAGCTCCGCAATTTAACATCGCAAAGGCCTTTAGATGAGATTGACCAAATATGATGACGATCTGACAAAATCTCTAGGAGGAGTTCGTTAAAGTACGAAGCCTGGAAATGACAAAATTTGCACAGAAATCACAGCAAAAATTAAAAATGGCTGACTTCCTGTGAGGTTTAGAGCTTCGCTCCAAGAGACTTTTTTGAAGGTCTTTGGGTAATATATGACCCTACCAAATTTCGTATCTGTATGTTTATCGTAGTGGGGGGGCTGTTCTCTTGAAATTTTGCAGGTGGCGCTATCGAGCCATTTTTAGACGCCCACTTCTGACGCCTATACTACATGTAAATTTTCGCCACTTCTGACGCGTGTGCAAATTTTCATGAGTTTTCGAGTATGTTTAGCCCCTCAAAAATGCGATCCATTTCGGAGAAGAAGAATAAGAATAATAATTAAAACTGCAAGCAGTGATGGAAGGGCCCTCGCACGCATGTGCACCGCCACTCTATGGCCTTAGTAAAGCAATGAACCAGGGGGGTTGAAATTTCAGTGGGTAAATATAGGCGGACATTCAAAGGAACTTTGAAGTGCCACACCTCCTTTGTGCAGCAGGTGGCGCTATGATTGTGATTGATTGTTGTAACATTGATGTGTTGAGGCCAGGACCCTTGTCAAACGTATGATGTCTGTGACAGATCGGTCATTGCATGCCTGAGTTACAACAGCTTTCTCATGGCGAAACATCACTCTTTGCGAGGCCGCCACGGACACGCCCTTCAACGGAAAGTCAAGATCTTCGCAATTTATCATCGCAAAGGGCTTAAGATCAGTCTCACCTGATATGATAATGATTTGATTAAATCTCTGAGAACAGTGAATCACAGCGTAAAACAATGCATTTCCTGCTACCTCTAGGTGGCGCTAGGACTGAAGCTGAATATTGGCATTGAAATGTGTTCAGGCCAAGACTCTTATCAAACATGTGAAGTGTGGGGCAGATTGGACATTGTATGCCTTAGTTATAACAACTTCGTGTTTCATGGCGAAAACGCTGAAATTTGTCAGGCCGCCACGGACACACCTTCCAACGAAAAGTCAAAAGCTCCGCAATTTAACATCGCAAAGGCCTTTAGATGAGATTGACCAAATATGATGACGATCTGACAAAATCTCTAGGAGGAGTTTGTTAAAGTACGAAGCCTGGAAATGACAAAATTTGCACAGAAATCACAGCAAAAATTAAAAATGGCTGACTTCCTGTGAGGTTTAGAGCTTCACTCCAAGAGACTTTTTTGTAGGTCTTGGGGTGATATATGACCCTACCAAATTTCGTTTCTGTAGGATTTTCGTAGCGGCGGGGCTGTTCTCTTGAAATTTTGCAGGTGGCGCTATCGAGCCATTTCTGCATGCCCACTTCTGGCGCCTATGCCACATGTAAACTTTGCCACTTCTGACGTGTGTGCAACGTTTTATGACTTTTTGAGGTTGTTTAGCCTGTCAAAATGCGATTCATTTAGCGATACTTTGCCAGGCCGCCACGGACACGCCCTTTAATGAAAAGTCAAGGTCGTTGCTTTTTATCATCACACAAGGTCTTGAGATTACACTGGTGAAATATGATGTTGATATGGTTAAATACCTAGGAGCAGTAAGTCACAGCGTCAAACATGGTATTTCCTGCTGCCTCTAGGTGGCGCTATGACTGTTACTGAATTATGCCATGTTGATGTGTTCAGGCCTGGACCCTTATCAAACGTGTGAAGTCAGGGGCAGATTGGACAATGTATGCCTGAATTACATCAGCTTCCTGTTTCATGGCGAAACATTACACTTTGCCAGGCCGCCACGGACACGCCCTCCAATGAAAAGTCAAAAGCTCCGCAATTTAGCATCGCAAAGGCCTTTAGATGATACTGACCAAATATGATGATGATCGGATTAAATCTCTAGGAGGAGTTCGTTAAAGTACGACGCTTGGAAATGTCAAAAAATGACAGAGAAAATTCAAAATGGCTGACTTCCTGTGGGGTTTAGAGCTTAGCTCCAAGAGACTTTTTTGTAGGTCTTGGAGTAATAGATGATCCTACCAAATTTCGTATCTGTAAGTTTTTCGTAGTGGGGGGGCTGTTCTCTTGAAATTTTGCAGGTGGCGCTATCGAGCCATTTTTACACGCCCACTTCTGACGCCTATACTACATGTAAATTTTCGCCACTTCTGACGCGTGTGCAAATTTTCATGAGTTTTCGGGTATGTTTAGGCCCTCAAAAATGCGATCCATTTCGGAGAAGAAGAAGAAGAAGAAGAAGAAGAAGAAGAAGAAGAAGAAGAATAAACGGAGCAAAAACAATAGGGTCCTCACACCCTGGTGTGCTCGGGCCCTAATAAACGGAGCAAAAACAATAGGGTCCTCACACCCTGGTGTGCTCGGGCCCTAATAAACGGAGCAAAAACAATAGGGTCCTCACACCCTGGTGTGCTCGGGCCCTAATAATAATAATAAACGGAGCAAAAACAATAGGGTCCTCACACCCTGGTGTGCTCGGGCCCTAATAAACGGAGCAAAAACAATAGGGTCCTCACACCCTGGTGTGCTCGGGCCCTAATAATAATAATAAACGGAGCAAAAACAATAGGGTCCTCACACCCTGGTGTGCTCGGGCCCTAATTAAAACTGCAAGCAGTGATGGAAGGGCCCTCGCACGCATGTGCACCGCCACTCTATGGCCTTAGTAAAGCAATGAACCAGGGGGATTGAAATTTCAGTGAGTAAATATAGGCGGGTATTCAAAGGAACTTTGATGTGCCACACCTCCTTTGTGCAGCAGGTGGCGCTATATTGTAATTGATTGTTCTAACATTGATGTGTTGAGGCCAGGACCCTTGTCAAACGTATGATGTCTGTGACAGGTCGGACATTGCATGCCTGAGTTACAACAGCTTTCTCATGGCGAAACATCACTCTTTGCGAGGCCGCCACGGACACGCCCTTCAACGAAAAGTCAAGATCTTCGCAATTTATCATCGCAAAGGGCTTAAGATCAGTCTCACCTGATATGATAATGATTTGATTAAATCTCTGAGAACAGTGAATCACAGCGTAAAACAAGGCATTTACTGCTACCTCTAGGTGGCGCTAGGACTGAAGCTGAATATTGGCATTGAAGTGTGTTCAGGCCAAGACTCTTATCAAACATGTGAAGTGTGGGGCAGATTGGACATTGTATGCCTTAGTTATAACAACTTCCTGTTTCATGGCGAAAACGCTGAACTTTGTCAGGCCGCCACGGACACACCTTCCAACGAAAAGTCAAAAGCTCCGCAATTTAACATCGCAAAGGCCTTTAGATGAGATTGACCAAATATGATGACGATCTGACAAAATCTCTAGGAGGAGTTCGTTAAAGTACGAAGCCTGGAAATTACAAAATTTGCACAGAAATCACAGCAAAAATTTAAAATTGCTGACTTCCTGTGAGGTTTAGAGCTTCGCTCCAAGAGACTTTTTTGTAGGTCTTGGGGTGATATATGACCCTACCAAATTTCGTTTCTGTAGGAGTTTCGTAGCGGCGGGGCTGTTCTCTTGAAATTTTGCAGGTGGCGCTATCGAGCCATTTCTGCACGCCCACTTCTGGCGCCTATGCCACATGTAAATTTTTGCCACTTCTAACGTGTGTGCAACGTTTTATGACTTTTTGAGCTTGTTTAGCCTGTCAAAATGCGATTCAATTAGCGATACTTTGCCAGGCCGCCACGGACACGCCCTTTAATGAAAAGTCAAGGTCTTTTCTTTTTATCATCACACAAGGTCTTGAGATTACACTGGTGAAATATGATGTTGATATGGTTAAATACCTAAGAGCAGTAAGTCACAGCGTCAAACATGGTATTTCCTGCTGCCTCTAGGTGGCGCTATGATTGTTACTGAATTATGCCATGTTGATGTGTTCAGGCCTGGACCCTTATCAAACGTGTGAAGTCAGGGGCAGATCGGACAATGTATGCCTGAATTACATCAGCTTCCTGTTTCATGGCGAAACATTACACTTTGCCAGGCCGCCACGGACACGCCCTCCAATGAAAAGTCAAAAGCTCCGCAATTTAGCATCGCAAAGGCCTTTAGATGATACTGACCAAATATGATGATGATCGGATTAAATCTCTAGGAGGAGTTCGTTAAAGTACGACGCTTGGAAATGTCAAAAAATGACAGAGAAAATTCAAAATGGCTGACTTCCTGTGGGGTTTAGAGCTTAGCTCCAAGAGACTTTTTTGTAGGTCTTGGAGTAATAGATGATCCTACCAAATTTCGTATCTGTAAGTTTTTCGTAGTGGGGGGGCTGTTCTCTTGAAATTTTGCAGGTGGCGCTATCGAGCCATTTTTACACGCCCACTTCTGACGCCTATACTACATGTAAATTTTCGCCACTTCTGACGCGTGTGCAAATTTTCATGAGTTTTCGGGTATGTTTAGGCCCTCAAAAATGCGATCCATTTCGGAGAAGAAGAAGAAGAAGAAGAAGAAGAAGAAGAAGAAGAAGAAGAAGAAGAAGAAGAAGAATAAACGGAGCAAAAACAATAGGGTCCTCACACCCTGGTGTGCTCGGGCCCTAATAAACGGAGCAAAAACAATAGGGTCCTCACACCCTGGTGTGCTCGGGCCCTAATAAACGGAGCAAAAACAATAGGGTCCTCACACCCTGGTGTGCTCGGGCCCTAATAATAATAATAAACGGAGCAAAAACAATAGGGTCCTCACACCCTGGTGTGCTCGGGCCCTAATAAACGGAGCAAAAACAATAGGGTCCTCACACCCTGGTGTGCTCGGGCCCTAATAATAATAATAAACGGAGCAAAAACAATAGGGTCCTCACACCCTGGTGTGCTCGGGCCCTAATTAAAACTGCAAGCAGTGATGGAAGGGCCCTCGCACGCATGTGCACCGCCACTCTATGGCCTTAGTAAATCAATGAACCAGGGGGATTGAAATTTCAGTGGGTAAATATAGGCAGATATTCAAAGGAACTTTGAAGTGCCACACCTCCTTTGTGCAGCAGGTGGCGCTTTGATTGTAATTGATTGTTGTAACATTGATGTGTTGAGGCCAGGACCCTTGTCAAACGTATGATGTCTGTGACAGGTCGGACATTGCATGCCTGAGTTACAACAGCTTTCTCATGGCGAAACATCACTCTTTGCGAGGCCGCCACGGACACGCCCTTCAACGAAAAGTCAAGATCTTCGCAATTTATCATCGCAAAGGGCTTAAGATCAGTCTCACCTGATATGATAATGATTTGATTAAATCTCTGAGAACAGTGAATCACAGCGTAAAACAAGGCATTTCCTGCTACCTCTAGGTGGCGCTAGGACTGAAGCTGAATTTTGGCATTGAAATGTGTTCAGGCCAAGACTCTTATCAAACATGTGAAGTGTGGGGCAGATTGGACATTGTATGCCTTAGTTATAACAACTTCCTGTTTCATGGCGAAAACGCTGAACTTTGTCAGGCCGCCACGGACACACCTTCCAACGAAAAGTCAAAAGCTCTGCAATTTAACACCACAAAGGCCTTTAGATGAGATTGACCAAATATGATGACGATCTGACAAAATCTCTAGGAGGAGTTCGTTAAAGTACGAAGCCTGGAAATGACAAAATTTGCACAGAAATCACAGCAAAAATTCAAAATGGCTAACTTCCTGTGAGGTTTAGAGCTTCGCTCCAAGAGACTTTTTTGTAGGTCTTGGGGTGACATATGACCCTACCAAATTTCGTATCTGTAGGATTTTCGTAGCGGCGGGGCTGTCCTCTTGAAATTTTGCAGGTGGCGCTATCGAGCCATTTCTGCACGCCCACTTCTGGCGCCTATGCCACATGTAAATTTTTGCCACTTCTGACGTGTGTGCAACGTTTTATGACTTTTTGAGCTTGTTTAGCCTGTCAAAATGCGATTCATTTAGCGATACTTTGCCAGGCCGCCACAGACACGCCCTTTAATGAAAAGTCAAGGTCGTTGCTTTTTATCATCACACAAGGTCTTGAGATTACACTGGTGAAATATGATGTTGATATGGTTAAATACCTAAGAGCAGTAAGTCACAGCGTAAAACATGGTATTTCCTGCTGCCTCTAGGTGGCGCTATGAGTGTTACTGAATTATGCCATGTTGATGTGTTCAGGCCTGGACCCTTATCAAACGTGTGAAGTCAGGGGCGGATCGGACAATGTATGCCTGAATTACATCAGCTTCCTGTTTCATGGCGAAACATTACACTTTGCCAGGCCGCCACGGACACGCCCTCCAATGAAAAGTCAAAAGCTCCGCAATTTAGCATCGCAAAGGCCTTTAGATGATACTGACCAAATATGATGATGATCGGATTAAATCTCTAGGAGGAGTTCGTTAAAGTACGACGCTTGGAAATGTCAAAAAATGACAGAGAAAATTCAAAATGGCTGACTTCCTGTGGGGTTTAGAGCCTAGCTCCGAGAGACTTTTTTGTAGGTCTTGGAGTAATAGATGATCCTACCAAATTTCGTGTCTGTACGTTTTTCGTAGTAGGGGGGCTGTTCTCTTGAAATTTTGCAGGTGGCGCTATTGAGCCATTTCTACACGCCCACTTCTGACGCCTCTACTACATGTAAATTTTCGCCACTTCTGACGCGTGTGCAAATTTTCATGAGTTTTCGGGTATGTTTAGGCCCTCAAAAATGCGATCCATTTCGGAGAAGAAGAAGAAGAAGAAGAAGAAGAAGAAGAAGAATAAACGGAGCAAAAACAATAGGGTCCTCACACCCTGGTGTGCTCGGGCCCTAATTAAAACTGCAAGCAGTGATGGAAGGGCCCTCGCACGCATGTGCACCGCCACTCTATGGCCTTAGTAAAGCAATGAACCAGGGGGATTGAAATTTCAGTGGGTAAATATAGGCGGATATTCAAAGGAACTTTGAAGTGCCACACCTCCTTTGTGCAGCAGATGGCGCTATGATTGTGATTGATTGTTGTAACATTGATGTGTTGAGGCCAGGACCCTTGTCAAACGTATGATGTCTGTGACAGGTCGGACATTGCATGCCTGAGTTACAACAGCTTTCTAATGGCGAAACATCACTTTTTGCGAGGCCGCCACGGACACGCCCTTCAACGAAAAGTCAAGATCTTCGCAATTTATCATCGCAAAGGGCTTAAGATCAGTCTCACCTGATATGATAATGATTTGATTAAATCTCTGAGAACAGTGAATCACAGCGTAAAACAAGGCATTTCCTGCTACCTCTAGGTGGCGCTAGGACTGAAGCTGAATATTGGCATTAAAATGTGTTCAGGCCAAGACTCTTATCAAACGTGTTTAGTGTGGGGCAGATTGGACATTGTATGCCTTAGTTATAACAACTTCCTGTTTCATGGCGAAAACGCTGAACTTTGTCAGGCCGCCACGGACACACCTTCCAACGAAAAGTCAAAAGCTCCGCAATTTAACATCGCAAAGGCCTTTAGATGTAATTGACCAAATATGATGACGATCTGACAAAATCTCTAGGAGGAGTTCGTTAAAGTACGAAGCCTGGAAATGACAAAATTTGCACAGAAATCACAGCAAAAATTAAAAATGGCTGACTTCCTGTGAGGTTTAGAGCTTCGCTCCAAGAGACTTTTTTGTAGGTCTTGGGGTGATATATGACCCTACCAAATTTCGTATCTGTATGTTTTTCGTAGTGGGGGGGCTGTTCTCTTGAAATTTTGCAGGTGGCGCTATCGAGCCATTTTTAGACGGCCACTTCTGACGCCTATACTACATGTAAATTTTCGCCACTTCGGACGCGTGTGCAAATTTTCATGAGTTTTCGAGTATGTTTAGCCCCTCAAAAATGCGATCCATTTCGGAGAAGAAGAATAAGAATAAGAATAATTAAAACTGCAAGCAGTGATGGAAGGGCCCTCGCACGCATGTGCACCGCCACTCTATGGCCTTAGTAAAGCAATGAACCAGGGGGATTGAAATTTCAGTGGGTAAATATAGGCGGATATTCAAAGGAACTTTGAAGTGCCACACCTCCTTTGTGCAGCAGGTGGCGCTATGATTGTAATTGATTGTTGTAACATTGATGTGTTGAGGCCAGGACCCTTGTCAAACGTATGATGTCTGTGACAGGTCGGACATTGCATGCCTGAGTTACAACAGCTTTCTCATGGCGAAACATCACTCTTTGCGAGGCCGCCACGGACACACCCTTCAACGAAAAGTCAAGATCTTCGCAATTTATCATCGCAAAGGGCTTAAGATCAGTCTCACCTGATATGATAATGATTTGATTAAATCTCTGAGAACAGTGAATCACAGCGTAAAACAAGGCATTTCCTGCTACCTCTAGGTGGCGCTAGGACTAAAGCTGAATACTGGCATTGAAATGTGTTCAGGCCAAGACTCTTATCAAACATGTGAAGTGTGGGGAAGATTGGACATTGTATGCCTTAGTTATAACAACTTCCTGTTTCATGGCGAAAACGCTGAACTTTGTCAGGCCGCCACGGACACACCTTCCAACGAAAAGTCAAAAGCTCCGCAATTTAACATCGCAAAGGCCTTTAGATGAGATTGACCAAATATGATGACGATCTGACAAAATCTCTAGGAGGAGTTCGTTAAAGTACGAAGCCTGGAAATGACAAAATTTGCACAGAAATCACAGCAAAAATTCAAAATGGCTGACTTCCTGTGAGGTTTAGAGCTTCACTCCAAGAGACTTTTTTGTAGGTCTTGGGGTGATATATGACCCTACCAAATTTCGTTTCTGTAGGATTTTCGTAGCGGCGGGGCTGTTCTCTTGAAATTTTGCAGGTGGCGCTATCGAGCCATTTCTGCACGCCCACTTCTGGCGCCTATGCCACATGTAAACTTTGCCACTTCTGACGCGTGTGCAACGTTTTATGACTTTTTGAGGTTGTTTAGCCTGTCAAAATGCGATTCAATTAGCGATACTTTGCCAGGCCGCCACGGACACGCCCTTTAATGAAAAGTCAAGGTCGTTGCTTTTTATCATCACACAAGGTCTTGAGATTACACTGGTGAAATATGATGTTGATATGGTTAAATACCTAGGAGCAGTAAGTCACAGCGTCAAACATGGTATTTCCTGCTGCCTCTAGGTGGCGCTATGAGTGTTACTGAATTATGCCATGTTGATGTGTTCAGGCCTGGACCCTTATCAAACGTGTGAAGTCAGGGGCAGATAGGACAATGTATGCCTGAATTACATCAGCTTCCTGTTTCATGGCGAAACATTACACTTTGCCAGGCCGCCACGGACACGCCCTCCAATGAAAAGTCAAAAACTCTGCAATTTAGCATTGCAAAGGCTTTTAGATGATATTGACCAAATATGATGATGATCGGATTAAATCTCTAGGAGGAGTTCGTTAAAGTACGACGCTTGGAAATGTCAAAAAATGACAGAGAAAATTCAAAATGGATGACTTCCTGTGGGGTTTAGAGCTTAGCTCCAAGAGACTTTTTTGTAGGTCTTGGAGTAATAGATGATCCTACCAAATTTCGTATCTGTAAGTTTTTCGTAGTGGGGGGGCTGTTCTCTTGAATTTTTGCAGGTGGCGCTATCGAGCCATTTTTACACGCCCACTTCTGACGCCTATACTACATGTAAATTTTCGCCACTTCTGACGCGTGTGCAAATTTTCATGAGTTTTCGGGTATGTTTAGGCCCTCAAAAATGCGATCCATTTCGGAGAAGAAGAAGAAGAAGAAGAAGAATAAACGGAGCAAAAACAATAGGGTCCTCACACCCTGGTGTGCTCGGGCCCTAATAATAATAAACGGAGCAAAAACAATAGGGTCCTCACACCCTGGTGTGCTCGGGCCCTAATAAATAATAATAATAATAAACGGAGCAAAAACAATAGGGTCCTCGCACCCCGGTGTGCTCGGGCCCTAATAATAGTCTTGTGGGGTGGATTCGTTTAAACTGATGTAATCGTCTGCTTTAAGCCAGGTCTCTGTTGAACAGAGTGCATCTAAGTTTTGGTCAGTAATTATTTCATTGATAATTGGTTCTTTATTGGTAAGCGATCTAATGTTAAGAAGGCCGAATTTTAACATTTGAGTTTCATCTTTTAATGTATTGTGTTCTAATTTTATGTTAATAAGATTTGTACGAGACGAGGTAAACGGTGCTCTGTATTTATTTGTTCGAGGAACAGACACAGTCGAGATGTGTTGGTACTCTGGTAAAAAAGGCTCTATGTGCTGGGATATATGTGATCTTGACATGTCAAGGCAGCTAACAGACTGATGGGTAAGCCGATCTGTCTGTTCCCTGACCTGGGCCCTGGATAGTCAGACAATATCAAAAGTAAGACTATTGGTCAGATTTCTAGAGAGTATAGCACTTCCTTCCGGAGACGGATGGAGGCCATCTCTCTTTAGCAGGTCAGGTCTTCCCCAGAAATGCTTCCAATTGTCTATAAACCCTACATTATGCTGAGGGCACCACTTTGACATCCAGCCATGAAGAGACACTAATCTACTGTAAGTTTCATCCCCCCGGTAGGCGGGGAGGGGACCAGAGCAAATTACATTGTCTGACATTGCTTTTGCAATTTCACACACCTCTTTAATAGTATCTTTGGTGATCTCCGACTGGCGGAGTCTGGTGTCATTCGTGCCGGCATGAATAACAATCTTAGAAAACTTACGTTTAGCATTAGCCAGCACTTTAAGTTTGGATCTAATGTCAGACGCTCTGGCTCCCGGTAATTCTTATTAAAAGGCCCATGATTGCAGTTGTACTACCTTGACATTTGAGAACATCCAAATTGTGGTAAAAAGGGTTTTTAAATTATCCTAAAATCCCAACATATACTAAGATTTGTACCGAGCCCTTAAGGTGACATTGGAGTAAAAAAAATCTAAAGTTTAGTTTCGCGTGAGCGCATGAAAGTTTCCCTTGAGCGCATGAATGTTTCGCGTGAGCGCATGAAACTAAACTTTATTTAATTTTTGCTCCAGGTCCCCTTAGGGGCTCCGTAGATTTGTGATTTTGTTTATAGGAAAGGTTTAGAACATAAAATAATGTCAAAGTTATAATAATTGAAACACCATTTTGAGATAGCAAAACAAAAATTACTGAACTCTGTCAAAAATACTGAAAATTTAACAATAGTATTAAACTAAAGTTTATGACGCGTTACTATTCTAATCAAGTTATTTTTATATTACATAATACCCCAGACACAAAAATATGTATGTCATGTCACTGACCCAGGTGTGAAACCAGTTTAAAAATTCACTGATGTGGACACATGGTGTGGACATCTGGATCCTGCTTTCAACAGCATGCTGTGTGATACATATCTGATTAAATAATCTTCAGCGTGTCGTACAAAGACCCAGAGTCTTGTAATTAAAATGGACATAATAACAGATTGGACATGTTTGTAATTATGCTATGTTCTGGTGTGAACAAGCAAAACACCCACCTGAAACTAAGTTTATGTTTAGATATCATCATCAGCCATATAATTAAACAAAGACATGTGCAATAAGTAATTTGATTTATTAAATAAAAAATAATTCGATTCGAATGCAATATGTAAAAGACTGAAAATATAAAATATAAACTTACCTGTACTGAAAGATTCATGACAATGATGGTTAAACAGTTTTATGAACTGAAAGAAAGAACCAATCACAACTCAGTATTCACATTGATTAAAGAAAATACAATTACACTTTATTTTAATGGTCCTAGTTGGGCAATCTTCTTACGATAAATAACTTTGTTTAAAGGGGACATATCATGAAAATCTGACTTTTTCCATGTTTAAGTGCTATAATTGGGTCCCCAGTGCTTCTATCAACTTAGAAAATATAAAAATTAACCCATTAACTTTTTGCAAGAAATTTGGCTCCCCTTGGATGTCAAAAGGGGATCTTATTTACAATAATACCGCCCCTTATTCAGCACTCTCTAACCACAGCATTTCCATTTAGTAGAGAGAGAAAAAAATTGACAGCACAATTGAGTTTTAATTTCAACAAACCACCATCATGGCGATCAGTGTTTGCATTTCATCAGCTCACCCAAAAACGGCACATTTTTGCTCACACCTACATAGTGGCATTTTTATGATGTTATAATAATTTATCTAACTTTTTATATGTACTCTGGGGAAACCATTTATAACCATACTCTGGGGCCTCATTTATCAAGCGTGCATACGAGCAGAAGTGTGCGTAAAGTGTGCGTAGGAACAGTTTTACGCAAAGTGTGGAATTTATCAAATTGCACATATACGTAGAAATGTGTGTAAATATACGCACACCTTGGACTATGAGTACGCAGAGCATCTAGTGGTAGAATAGCGATACTACACAGGACCGTCCATCCCCAGCGTTAAAAAAACACTTTGCCTATTATCCACCCCCAGGTGTTAAAAATGATTACTGTTAATAAAGTAACTGCAAATCAGTATTGAAGTTGATTAATGAAATTAGTGTCTAACTCTATATAAGAAAGCTCCGTCAAATGCTTGACACAGTGCAATGGCTTAACTTGCATTATTGGAAGACTTGGCAAACCATCCATTCCGCCGGGAGCGCGTTTTCAGATATCGCGCCGATGATGCTGGTTATGTGGCTGTCCAAGAAAAGTTCTGTCATTGTCTGTCCTCCTACAGATTTCACGTCGGTGTGCTGTGACGCGTTTTTTTTTTTTTTTGTGGCTGATAATTTAATGTCAAACCACTTTTTTATTTCTAGAAGTGTTCTCATACCCAACGGAATTAAACTCACTGGTGACATGTTCCCATGCAGATTTGTTTTCTTTTGTTAGTCATTCCTCCCGCACTAAGTGAACCAAACAGGATGTGTTATTAGGATTTAACCTCATCCACCAGTAACTCAATTTCTGTGTCTGTAAAGTTCCTCTTTTTCGCTCTCTTTGCCATTATTGCGATGAGGGAAAAAGCACAACCACGTGACTTATAACGGGAGGTGTTGTCACCATATATGGTTCATTGGAGGCATTTCAGAATGCAAATGACCATGAACGTGCACGAGGATGGTGCTTAAAAACAAGTGGAATTTATCATCAAGGATTACTTACTAATGTGCGTACAAACCCCGTGCGCACGTTTGATAAATCCCAATTTTTTTGTATTAAGGCACATTCTAAATTTCATTCGTATGTACAAATATAGAACATTTTCTAAGCACTGTTGATTAATGAGGCCCCATGGATTTATTTTACATCTTAAAAAAGTGAAGAAATATTTAAATGACTTCATTGTTGTTATTTACCTATTAAAAGCAAAACATTTGATCATTTGTGACCCTGTGGCCTCAAAACCTGTGGCCTTTTTTGGAAATTGAGATTTATACATCATACGAAAGCTAAAATAAATTTTGGCCGAGATGCAATGATGTTAATAATGAAAGGGTTTGTTTTTGCGCTCCCTTTAACACTGTAATGACGTTGTTGACTAAATGGGGAAAGCTTTTACCTAAAAAAAAACAAACCTAAATTTAATGGGAAATCCCCAAGAAAAAGGTTAGCTACGCAAAGCTTGAGTTTTTGACTAATTTTTATCTTGATTTTATTTTAATTTTATATTTACAGTAGGAAATTTACAAAATGTCCCCATGTTACATCATCTTTACATTATTTTTTGGCATAAAAGAAACGTCTAATATTTATTTTTTGGCTTTTTCTACCCATGTGACTTACAAACTTTACACATCACATTCCTTAAAATGTAAGGTTTACACAATGTGACAATAGAAATAGACACAAACATCAATACGAATTCAAATGAGACATTGCAAAGCCATATCTTAGGGGCTTGACTGACCAAATCGGCCTGGTACCTGTAAGCAAACATCAAAAAGCCAAACAATTCACTCACCGCACATTAGCATCCACACATGCAGAAACCACTCACATGATAGAAAATGTAAAATCTGAGTTTTCAGATTACCAATCTTTTGAGGAATAAAAAATGTAATCCGCATGTCATTTCATTACTTGGACAAACTTCCTCACAGTGAGATTTTTCATTGAAAACAGCCTGAGAGTCTGATGAATGAATCAGCGGTCAGCCATCATGAGATACTGAGCTGAACGCTAAACTTGAGTTTACCATGCAGCATTTGTGTTACTTTCTCAGCCTCTTTTGCTTTCTGTAGCTCAGCTTTCAGATTCCTTTGTTGTTCTCCATGAACAGAAAGCTCACAGATGATGGGATTTCTGGTCCATAGCTCTGGTGGTCAAAAACATCTTAAGATAAACACTATTTTGTTGTGATGATGCAACATTAAAGCATTCCACGAACACACAAACTGATGAAACATCTAATACATACATTAAGTAACTATTGGATAAAACAAGCCTCACAAACCTTTGCAAAAACGTTTGAAATGTCTCTGTGGATGAAACAAACTTTTTTCTGTGATTCCCAGAAATTGTACCTGTGGCTATAGCCAGTTTTTTGTTCAGTATGCATCAGATGATCTATGAACAGTTTGTATGCAGAGAATAGAGGAAGACAGGATCGGTCTCGGGTAAACAGAGACTGTGTCTAGAGCACAAAGCTTGATTCAGCAAAATAAATTAGATGAATCCAGGGCCAAAAACCCTGTCCCAGAACTCATTAGTCCGAGACAGCGAAAACATCAGGAGCTCAGCTGTGAATATGAAATGTAATATCACGTCAGCTCAGAGAAATACACAGCGAGGGAGAGAAAGCCGGGAATATAAAATGCTCCATCTTGTCAACCGCTGTTGCAGCGATGTTAGTGTTTTGCTCTGAACTGGGCAACAGACATCATAGAAACTAACAGCTAGAACATTAGCATCTAAACGCCTTCATGAACCTGACTGGCTTGATTCCCAGAAACGCACATACAGTAATAAAATGTATGTAATGAATGGACTTTAACTTGCCTGGTTAAAAGTGTCTGTGTAATGTTAATTTACTGCAGGCCCGGTACTAGGCTTGCTGTAGCCATAACACTCAATGTAAAATGTATAAAACAGATCTGAAGGTTTGTCTCCCTCAAACTGAAAATGCATAATTTGTATTCTGTGTCGTATCAATGTCGGCAAATGCAGAGGGGTTAAAAGGCTATAGAAGACTTTCTGAAGATATTTTGCAGAGTACCAGCTGCCACAGTTGAATTGAATGTCGAAAAAAATTAATGACAACACTGTATAGATATGATACTGCAGTAACAACGTTCAATATGTGGCGTTAATTCACCTAAAGCCGCTTTGTTGACGTCATTCAATCTTACTACCTCGACGTGACTGTGCACAGCAAAAATTGGAGAGTTAAAATTTCAGTGTTAAAATAGGGCTGGGCAAAAAAATAAATTTTTCGATTAATCTTTTTACGTGGTTGATTCAAAAAAAAATTTCTTTCATATTTATTTCTGCAAACATTGAACGTAAGATTAACGTTAATCTAATTACTAGTCTTCTTCACTAGATGTCATCCTCTTTTTTTGCCTTGCGCGATGTTACCAAGGAGCGAGAGGCGAGCATTCATTCATTCAGTGCTTAAAGGCGCTCTAAGCGAATCTGCGAGACATCACTTTTTGTTGATGTTTGAACTGTTTTCAAACAAACTAACTCCTCCCCCTCCCTTGCGTGCTTTCATGAACGCACCCAACCACTACCCCCAAATCCTTCTTGTCGTTTATTGGCTGGAAAACTTTGTTTTGTTTCGTGGTGCTAGGTTTGGCCACTGTCTTTATATTGAAGTTTGTCTACAGAGCTGTCTATTGGGCTGTCTACAGAGACCACGTTTTTTTACAGTTTGATCAGCGGACAGGCAGCAAGCAGATAGTGAGGAGATGTTTGCTGTATGTAACAAAAAAATGTTATAGTCTAAAACGCTTGAATTCGCTTAGAGCACCTTTAAAATGTCGGTTTCAGGTGCTTCAGCGATGTTGATGCCACCTTCACATAAAAAGTAAGAGGTATGGAAGCATTTTGGATTTCGCAAGCAAGACGACGACAATGGTGTTGTGGCTTTAAAAAAAAATTTATTAATTACCCACTTGTAAACTTCTGTTCACTTTTCTTTTTTATAAATATAGTATTTGTACTAAATCTATATTCATTGAGTTGAATCGAGAATAGACTATAAAACCAACCCGAGAACCGGAATCGAAAATTGAATCGAGAATTGAAATGAGAATCGAAATCGAATCGATTTGATAGCTTGTGATTCAAAATCTAGTGTTAAACATGTCTACACCTAAATAGTAAATTTAGACCCTTTAGAGTAAATTGTTGTTCAGAGTTGGAGTTAATCATGCCAGTGTTAAAGGAAAACACCACCTCAACTTAGACAAATTAATACATGCCTATCTTTTTTCAATGCATGGACTCAATCTTTGTACAGTGCGTCATGAATGTGTTAGCATTTAGCCTAGCCTAAATTCCTTTAAATGGCGTTTACATATTGGCGAAGAGGCCTCTGAGCTTTGTGTAAGACAGCCAGACATAGGTGGGCGGGAGCTAATATAAATAGCATTTACCAACAAGGGACGCTTTTGTGTAGAGACACTCCATTTTTTTTATGATTTGCTAGACGGGGGGGGGGGGGGGCAGAGGAATGCCCCCCAGCCCATCAGCTCCTCTTCTTTCAAATGCACCATTAAGCTGAAGGTTTTAGACTTTGACTTTTAGGCTTATAAAAGAATAACTGCTGGGGCAGTACAACTCTCATCTTACCAGTATGTGAAGAAGCATCTCAGCTGTCAGAGAAGTTTATGACCTTTGCTTTAATGTCAGACATTGCAGCGAATATATATCACACTGCAATTTGAATATATATAAAGTGTCAAATGTTAAATCAAATATATGCAAACAGTATGCAAGAGGAAAGGATTAGTATGGAGAAGACGTCATGGCGAGATGATTTGTGAGGGTGGAATCCTGATGTGTCAAGAAGACCTGAGATCATCAGCATTACTGAGTTTTATTGCTGGTAAAAAAACAAACGGATATTTTAATTTGATCACAGAATGTGTGAAATGTGTTTCGCCGATGACCTACAGCCAATGACAGAGCAACATACAGGGCAGCTGGAAGTTCAGGGAGGAGTTATGAAGTTACAGCCCATAATATCAGCAAGCATTGATTTGGTTAAGTAAAGGGCTTCTTTTCTTTTTATTTTCGCTACAAATGAGTGCACATGCAGTTATGGCAACCTTCTTGCGGGCTACCATTTTTAATAATATTCCGCAGTGTCACTTTAGAACTCCGGTCTCACCGCATTGTTTCCTTGTCACTTCTCACGTGCTTTTGGCTGCGAGACGTAGTTTGCGGACCGGGACCAAGTTGTCAGCGATTCTTCCTATGGTAAAGTCATGCAGTGTGAAACCCCCTGTTGTCGATCTGTTGTGCAGTGTGAAACAGCAGTGACTGAACGCTACCCCAAATAGTCATGCGGTATGAAAAGATATGTGACCCGACTACTTTAAAAATCGTGCAGTCTGAACTCGGCATTAAATGTTTTTGTTGAATCAACTCGGATTTACAAGTAATGTCAACTTACTATTATTTATCTTGACAGAATATGAGTTGCTTAACTTATAAAATATAGTTAAAAAGTCAACTTTATTTTATAAGTTATAACAACTCATCTGTAGTTATAATAACCCATCTCTAGTCAAAATAAATAATATTAAGTTAAAATGACTTGTAAATCTGAGTTGATTCAAAAAAATTTCGTAACACTTTAGTATAGGGACCAATACTCACTTTTAACTAGTTTCTTATTAGCTTACATATGGCTGTTTATTAGTGCTTGTAAAGGATATATTAATGCCTTGTTCTGCATGACCGTTTTGTACATCCCTTAACCCAATCCAATACCTAAACCTAACCGCTACAACAACAACCTTATTAGCTAAAAATAAGCAGTAAGTTGGGAGTTAACTGATGTAAAAGTTATAGATGATTATCAATAAGTGGTCCCCATACTAAAGTGTTACCAAAATTTAAAGGCAGCAAATAAATTGTTCCAGTGTTGGCACTACTTTTATTGGCGCAATACTTTAGTACAACTCAATGCAGCAATGGTAATGCACAAGGCGAGTATAACGTTTCTTGTGGTAAAAACCAATGCTGCTAACCAACCTACCCCCACCCCCTGGATGTCGTGTTCTGTAAAGGCGCTACTGTGAATCTCAGTCCAGAAATATTGGGTCATTACCGCATGTTCAAATAAAATAAAACCCTTTATTCATTCCATTACTGTAATCAGAACAACATAATTCAGCACAAGTGCTCCAATTTATTAAAAAGCTGACGGCCAAATGCACGCCACACTTCCATAGATGAAACCCTCATCCGCCATACAGAGTCACTGGCAGATCTATGCTCAACCATTTGTCTAATTAGCCCCATTGGCAGAATTCATGGTTTTTAGAAATGGCACAAAAAGCCAGAACAAATGTAAGGTGCTCTATCAGCTTTAAGCTTCAGTCTGCTGGGAGAGCAGCATTTACCAAGCCCTCCCTGAGGAGACATTTTAAAAAATACTGCTGAATAAATATGTTTTATATACAGGAAAAATGCAGTTTGAATGCACTGTAAGCCGCTTTGGATATAAGTCTGCCAAATGCATAAATCGAAAATGTAAACGTATATATTTGTTTAAAGGGGGGTCTAAAGCTATTCATGCATTCTTTCTTTTTAAAAGGTATAATGTATAGAGAGCAGGTTGTTATCGCAGAAATAAACCTCCAACAGTGTAATCAGGACCCGATGTGCAGCGTTTAATCATTTGAAAATATATGTTATTAAAAGTAAATTTATATTTTATTTTTGTGTAATATTAAACTGTACCTGTCAAAATGATTTGCAGCATCCGGGTTACAGTGTGTTTTTGAGCAGTAGTTATCTGAAAAGAACCTTGGAATGTTGTGCTTGCCAGTCAGAATCAAGCATTTTAGAGTGCCATAAAAACACTGTTTAAGAGTTGGATTCCTTATGCTAAACATAGACATAGTAATAAAAAAGCAGTTGTTCATACAAGTTTGGAGAGTTTTATTCGTAACAAACTTGCTTTTATTTATTTTATGGGCAATTTCAGTGCTGGAAGTACAGTGGAAGTCCTTATATGGGCATTTCAACCGGAATAGCGCATGCAAACACCAAACAAGAGCTGACACGAAATCTACATCACCAGAGAAGTGTGTTTTTGTTTGTAAGGGAAATTTAAGCTTGTTCCACATTCCAATAAACCCAGCATTATGGAAACAATGTATATAGTTTGTCTATCCCGGGTAGCAGCAGAGCTGTGCATGTGTGTTTGTTTAAAGCTGGATTTCGTTGAATTGGATTTGATGAGTCACAGGCGGTAAGTAAATCTGCATTAAATGTCTGTGTTTTGTTGGCAAGCGTTGCGTAAGTACATATAATATAAATGAGACAAACGTTTAGAGATAGTGAGATAATGTTTTGTGTGTGTTGCTTGCTCGTGACTCGCTCTGCCCGCTGTATGCCTCCAGGTGCTCTTTTCCCGCCCGGTAAAGTAGCATTACAGCTGATCTGTCGTTTATAAATCTGGTAAAACTAAAGACTCTTTTGAGATGAGAGGGATGGAAAACTACTCTCTAGATAACTCACGATTAAGACGAGATTAGCAGAAACATTGTGTAATGTGACCTTTATTACATTGAGATACATCTGGAATGGAAGCCTGTGTAGTTTTGACATGCAAAGATTCCCAACCATAATCAGTTCAGTGAAAAAGCAGTAATTGAGTGTTGGATTGGTGTGTGAAAAGTCTGTAGATGTTGTTGTAAATGCGTAAATGTCTAAGTGTAACCTAGAGGAAGATCACTAGACTGTAATCAAGTGTCACTTGAATGTCTCACCACGGTTCCAGTAGAGAGTTACACTTAATGAGAGAGTGGTGCTGTTTTCCCTAGGGTTTCTCTTTAAAGGCCCAGCCTCACAAAATTCACTGACAATCCACTGAACGTCTGAATAAATCATGCTTCATTCTACAGTCTGACCTCTTCACTGTCTGTTTAAAGATCTGACTGATGCTTTTCGCTTGGCTACAGTAATTACTTTGAAACAAAACCCGGCTGTGAAGTAGATGTGTGTGAGTGAGAAAATGAATAGGTGTGTGTGTGTGTGTGTGTGTGGTGCATGTCTCCAGTACTGAGCTGTTAAATGTTCAGCATGAAGGTCTTGTGACGTCAGCTATGAGTCAGACACCTCTTGTGCACATAAAACTAATCTCTATTAGAGCCTAGTCATGTCATCATAACTAATCTGTTCAACAAAATTATTCTTAAGTTTATTTGTCCTTGATGTTTTCTTTCAAAGTCACGGAAATTATTAGACGAGGTATTCATGAAAACAGCAATGAAGCAACAGGAAGTCATTTATTTGAAACATTCTTCACTGTAAAAATAAGGGTGTTACATGATGGCATACACTCTAAAAACTTTTTACTATTATCTACTTCATTTTATTGGTGAAAATTTTTACACACAAAAATGTAATTTTAAAGCTGCAAAATCTTTAAAATGTACCTTACCCAGATAGCAAGCAACCATTGAAACATTGACAAGTCAACAATTTTTAACAATGTTAATCCAATTGAATCAATATTACATTTGCACCCTCCATTAATATTGAAAAATGTTGAAATTTCAACAAACCACCATTATGGTGATCAGTGTTTGCTTTAGCTGGGCCCCTGTATTTGTGTGTGTGTGTGCGCGCACATGTGGTGTTACTTGTGTCGCATGTGTTGGTACAGTGCTAGCTGGAAGTAGTGTCAGGTCTGTATTTTCAGAATTATAAAAACATACTTGGGGGCTGATCACACCAAATGCATTTATGGAAGTTGCAGGCATTTTTTAAAAATGATTTTCTATGGTCAGTGAGCATTATGGGCAATATTTTTGCCATCGGCCGCAGCATGTGCTTTTGAAGGAGTGCTGAGAGCGGAAAAAACCCTATGTCATTTGCATCTTTCCATTGTCCAATCGAATGAGGAGAGAGGCTGGCCTTTCGTTGTGGGGACAGAAGTTTACAGTTGCTTGGAAGAACTGGACTCCACTTATTCAGGGGGTCTCATTCACAAAGCATGTGTATGCACAAACTTGTTCGTAAAATGTGCGTACGGACGTTTTAACTTAAAAATCATGATTTAACAAAAACTTCGTACTAAAATTTATTTTAAATGTATGCAAAAACATAAGAACAACTTGGACCACACATGCACAATAATCATGAACAAGGAAAAGAACCCTTATTTATTATTAATATATCTGTGTTATATACTTTATATATTTTTCCTTGTTCATGATTATTGCACACGTGTGCAATACAGTACAGTACCACACAGTGCTGCAGATGTTGTAGGATATCCAGGCATTTTATGCATACAGAGGATGACACTATAAATAAAGTTCATTTAATAATCATTTACCCTATCCATCGCACATTTTGTCCCCTGCTCTTCCTCTTTCACAATTTTTCAAAGAGCAAGGGATGAAATGTAAATCTTGACATTCAGAAATGGGCTGAACTCCACCCAGCACTGGAGCAGTGCTGTAATAAATGAGACAGGGTCTGTCCGAGCAGAACATTGGCACATTTGAATCTCTCTGAAAAATCTGTCTGTTATTTATGAATAAGAAGCCAAAGAGAAGAAAAAGTAGTCTGAACGAAACAAGAAGAGTGCCCATCAAGCAATTTTGGCCAAAACGAGGCATAATTTGGGCTGTCGGTGAAAGTGTAGCAGATGTCTAACCATAGCCCACGAATAGAAGATACATTTAGAAAACCAAATTCAAGGTTATTTAGTGTAGAAGTGGGTTACTCATAGCCAGACTATATTGGGTCTATAGTTAGCCGTCATTTCAATGTCTCGGTTTTTGCTTGCTGGGTGAGATGATATATGGAAATAGGCCAACAGGAAATAAAAAACATCAAAAATGAGTGAGATTTTGAGATCAGGACAGGGAGGGTTGTTTTCTTTAGAAAGTAAACTAACCAATAAATTAGCCCTTGCTTTCAAGCATGATAAACATCAAATCTTTAATTCATCATGCTGTCCAAGATGTTAACATTGGCCTAGTTTCTCTGTTTTGATGCAACTGTACGACTAACAGCCAAGAACCCAACACAAATGTGCAAACCTGCATATATGTGTACACTTTAAAAAATGCTGCATTATTTTCAATCCAGCATTGGATCATAAAAGGATGAGCCCAGCCCGTTGGGTTGTGATTTAACCTATGCTGGGTTGTTTTAACCCATTGTTGGGTCAAATACAGTATAAACATTTTCTAGGTTAATTTAACCCAATGGCTGGGACCTCATTTATAATGGGCACATATTTGACTGAAAAGTGTGTGTATGCAAAAATCCACGGCCATAATGACAAAAACTGTCTGACGTGCAAAAGTGCTTAGTGCCACTTCAGGGTCTTAGCAGAGGTTTTGCTGTCTGATTGCTGCAGGTTTTTGGAAATATAAGCCATTTTTGCTGCTAAAAAGGATTTAAACATTGACAGGTGATCTTTATATGTCTATAAGATTAATTCGGCATTGTTTAAATGCAGAGATTTGAAACTATTTAGCTGCGCACAATTTCAAGAACATTTGCGATTTTATAGATTTCACATCTATACCCGCGTTTTCTGTGCCCACGTTTGTATTATGAATCACATGTACGCACTTTTGCAAAATGATTGTAAGATCAAATTTAGGATGTTTTCTATTCAGGAGTTCAAATGGGAAGCCCCCCTAAAAAGGGCCTAGTGACGCCCCTGCTTTTTACATATATTTAACATGTACTGTACTAATACACACTTACACACCAAAGGAAATGTAAAAACGTGAATCGGACAATTGGTGTTCTTTAAACATTAGCAAGTGTTTATCTTTACAGAATAAACCTAAAGTAACAGCCTCATGCAAGGCATTCTGGGACCCAAAATCTGAAGGGACAAACAGAAAAAGGTTGATGAGGATTTCTGGTTCCCAGAAGGCTGTTATTTTATAGTTTTATTCTGTAAAGATAAAGACTTGTTAATTTTTAATGTTCATTTAACTTTGAACAAACTCTTGCCAGTATAGCTGCATAACTATAGCAAAAATTTTACATTATAGGCTGAAACATCCCAGCTTTTTTATAGTGTCGTATGTTCACATGCTGTCACATCATTTGCCACATGACCTTTTCCCAAAAGAGAAATTACAAATTAGTAAATCTGCTAAAGGGTAATTCTGTCAGCGTTAAAAGTAAACAAGCATAAAACTTTCTTTAATGCTAACACAAATGGAATAAAAGTCCAAAATATTTTATTTTAAACTTCGGATCAAATAATGTAAATAAAACAGTAACACTAAAACAAAGTAAGATTACTTAATATATTAGCTAAAGTGAACTAACAGTGAGCAACACTTCTAGAGCATTTGTTCATCTTTATGTTAGTTCTTGTTAGTTTATAGGGCTGGGCCGAAACCACTTTTTCATGTCTGATACAGATGTCGATACCACAACCTTGAGTATCTGTCAATACCATATCTATCGCACTTTTAATCAATTAAGCTGCAAATAATACATTTGTCAGCCGTACAAAAAGCTTAAACAAAGCTACAGAACTCAAGACTCAATGAAACATTGTGCAATACTGCTGCTTTGTTTTTATTTCAATGTTTCAAACAGACTAGTAGAAAAATATTTTTAGTTAGTCAGCACAAAAAATCTAAATGAAATTTAAGGTGAAACTTTGGACAATTTAAAGTGCATGTTGGTGCAATTCATGTTGCCCAGCAAGTCACGCTTTACCCCAAGTTGCCATAACAAGGTCTGCGTTCGTATTGGATCATATTGTCCTCCCAGACTTCTACAAAATTCAATCCGGCCATTTTCGCTAATATCGATACGGAATATCGTATCGGCCCACCCCTAGTTTCCATTTACGAATACATTTCACCAATTACCGTTAGTTAATGCACAAAGTACTAACATAAAAAGCTTTTTTGGCATTTGAAATTTTTTTCACACTTTCAAGGGATAGTTCGGCCAAAAATGATTATTAAACCCATGATTTACTCACCCCCACCCCCAAGCTGTCCGAGTTACATATGTCCATCGTTTTTTAGACAAACACATTTTCGGATATTTTATAAAATGTTTTAGATCTTTCAGTTGATTATATGTAATGTTACGGGGTCCACAACCTTCAAGTCCAAAAAAAGTGCGTCCATCCTTCACAAATTAAATCCAAACGGCTCCAGGATGATAAACAAAGGTCTTCTGAGGGTAATCCGCGCGGTGTTGTTGTAGAAATATCCATATTTAAAACTTTATTAACAAAAATAAATACCTTCCGGTAGCGCCGCCATCTTAGACCCCTCTGTATTCAGGAGAGAGTATTAGCGTAGTGTACGCACTTTTCTTAGTGACGTATGACAAATTCGGAGGGCGGGGGCACAGAGCAGCAGCAGAGTAGCCTCCGTAGGCTGCGTAAGCTCTCATCCTGAATGCGGACGTGACTAAGATGGCGGCGATACCGGAAGGTTGTTATTTTCGTTAATAAAGTTTTAAATATGGATATTTCTACAACAACACCACGTGGATTACCTTCAGAAGACCTTTGTTTATCATCCTGGAGCCGTTTGGATTTAATTTGTGAAGGATGGACGCACTTTTTTTGGACTTGAAGGTCGTGGACCCCGTAACATTACATTTAATCAACTGAAAGATCTAAAACATTTTCTAAAATATCCGAAAATGTGTTTGTCCGAAAAACGATGGACATGTACAGCTTGTGGGTGAGTAAATCATGGGTTTAATATCATTTTTGGCCGAACTATCCCTTTAAGTTTAATCAACTAGGATTTACAAGTCATTTCAACTACTGTATCTTGACAAATAGTGAGTTGCTGTAACTTAATAAATCAAGTTGAATTTGCTACACTTTTTTATAAATTACAGTAACTCATCACTAGTAAATACATTTAAAATGACTTGTAAATCAAAGTTGATCAAACTTAAGTGCAAAAATATTTATGTACAGGGTAATATTATAACAAACATTATAAAAAAATGCTAAAAAACATATTGCTTACTGTTAGTATATGCATTAGAAATACAACCTCATTGTAAAGTGTTACCAAATGTTAATGCACATTTTGGCAATTACGGTTGGTCATTCAGGTACAGTATTGGCACACAAAATTTGCATACTACACAGCATACAGTATATGCTGCAGAAATGGCATTATAAGGTAGTGTACTGTTTCGATTCAAGTCAGTATGAGTGTTATTGTTCGCATCCGTGTATGTGGGTGGTTATGCCAGTGGAGTCCTTGGGCTGACCTCAGCACCACTGGGAGGATTTGAGACACAGACACCTCATCAGGGATGCAGTAGAGCCACTGTCTACAGAGAGAGAGAGAGAGAGAGAGAGAGACAATCTGTCCCAAAACCAAGTGTGCCGCATACATAGCCAACCTTTAAGGTATTATAGGTAAACTCTGATGCAGAAGACTGTATAATTATAATATAGCGCTTATCAGTTCACTAGGTTTTGTTACAGAGAGCGAGAGAAGCAGTATTGGTTTACTCCCATCTAACCGCATTAGTAGGTGTCTCTTCAGTGCTGTTTGTTGATGTGTGTGTGTGTGTGTGTGTGTGTGTGGATGGGAGAGAGAAAGTAATCCGACACCAAAGCTTTCTGAAAGAGATGCATCCTGAATAGAAAAGTCCAGCTGGTGTATCAGGTCGAATGTGTACTTTGAATAAACACTCCTGCGGGAACGACACGCCAGTATGCAGAATATTAAATGCAAATGAACTGAAGATGAATGTTTTCGAGTGAGTCGTGTGTTGCTTGACATCCTGCAGAGTGAATCACTGTGATTTTGTTGGTTGGTGTGACTTTAGGGAGGATGCTAAGAGCGTGTAACCTGTTCGTAAGCGGGGTTAACAATAAATCCTGAAAGATTCAGGAAGGAAATAAAACCAGTGACACAACTTCATTTTATATGCCAATGTCATCTCTTTATTGCACAACAAGTTATCATTTGTAAGGAACGCTTTAACAACATTGTCACTGCTTTATCAGATTACTGAAAAAGACAAGGGTCATAATATTCAGTAGAGGGAGTCTTAGCGTATCACAGCCATTGAACTGTTGGATTCATAGTATAAATATCAGATACCAAGAACCACAGGCCTGTAATCGTATATCTTTCTATGACAGCGGTTCCTGCTAAATTCGAACCCCCTTTAATCCCAAAAGGATTCAATTGGCTGAAAAACCTTGGGTGTTTTATTGACTGCCATTTTATCTCCTAAAAATAACTTGTTGAACTATCTAATCTTTAAATTCCCATTAAAATGCATAAATTGTTGTTTTTCATGACACAGTAACTTAAAAGCTACAAATGGTCAAATGATATTTTTCTTTCTTTGTGTTAAAGCAACACTATGTAGTTTCCATGTAAAAATGACTTACAGCTCCCCCGTGTGGTTGAAAAACGCAACAGTGTCTGGTATCAGACACTCTTCTTCAGGCAGGGGGAGGGGCGGGGCTGTGTTTCCTACCCTCCACTGCCACTTTCAGAGTGTGCTTGTAGCAGCTAGGAGGCTGCTCAGGTTGCAGCAACAGTACAGTTTGTCCAGTTCAAAGTTGTTCTATCACTGAAATAATTTTAGAGACATTATTTAAAGGAAAAAAAACTACATAGTGTTGCTTTAAGAAATGCAAGCTTTCTAAAGTCTGGAGTATAGTTTGTTTTTTACGTGTATGTGAAGATATGCACACGGTTGAATGCATAGCCTTGCAAAGTATAGTTTATTTGACCCGTACGTATACACAGATGTTTGATGGTAGGCACATGCGCATATGTGTACAATCTACGCAGGGTTTCAAAAATCGGCGGTGTGCGTATAGTAATCTTCTGATGATGTAAATTACACCACACCCCCTGTACGCAGACCCTCACGTACGCTTAAACACTGGACCATACTTTGGCCTAAAGCATGCACTTAATGTTGTTGCAATACTTGCAAACCTTTTGTGAGCTCAGTATTAGGCCCTGTGCCCACTGGAGCGTTTTTCCTCCTGTTTCCAAAAAACAACATCAGTGGCGTTTCTTCCGAGGCGGAGCACAGAGAGTTGAAAAATGTTTAACTTTGGGGGAAATGCTGAGGTCATCAATGTCACTTTTCACAGTGACATTTTCTCCAATCACAGTGGAGGAGGGGCGGGACAAATACCACACCAACCAACCGGCGCGTCGTAAATCAACTGATCAAAAACAGAAACACTGTGCCCACAGACGACATTCGGCAGGATTTTTTTAAGCCATGTTTAAATGCTTTGGTGGACACAGGACCTAATGGGGCAAACACACCAAACGCGAATTCAAAGGTTTTAATGAGTACAGTACATTCAAAGTCAATGCAAAAACGCGAATAGATGCGTCCAGGCTTAAGAAAGCTTGCATTTCTTAATGCAAAGAAAGAAAAATGTCGTTTGACCATTTGTAGCTTCTAATGTGCTATAGACGCGAATAGACACGAACTTGCGCAATGCGAATGACTTAGTGTACGCAGCATTGGAGGAGTTTGCTGGTCTAAGCTGATTTAAGACAGTATAAAAAACCCTTAAATAAATCAAAAGAGCCCAGTCTAACTATCCTGGCTATTTTAGGAGACTAAATTACCACCTTAGATTTGTTTTAATGCTTAATTATGATCATATTTACATAATAAGCTCCAATAGAATATTCCCAAAGGCCTTTTAAATCAGGTATTACAAACAGCCATCCAAAAGGCTCAACGGTTGAGGGTCTTGGCACAAAACCACCATGGGTAATTGAGTTACATGCTGACTTTCATGTTGAGCTTCTGTGGGGAGGTTCAAAAAAGTCCATCACCTCTAAAGAGAAAATGTAAAGAAGTTGAACTGAAAAGAATGGAGCTACAAGTGGTTATTATCACAACCCTCCGAAAGACAGAAAGGTCACAAGCAAATGAGAAACGTGGAACCATTATAGCTTAATGTCGGGCTTGGGGGCAAAAACTATTCTGGCCTGTTGAGTGAAGAAAAGGGTGTCAGGAAACTGAGTTTGCTGCCAATTGGACCAAAACTGTTCTAGCCCAGTGCACCACATGTGACCTTCAAAGGGGACAGCTGACTAATATCTACACAATGAAGTGTGTGTGAGTGCATTCAGGGGAGAAGATCACACACACAGCAAATAGTGATTAAGGCTTTGGGCCCTTGCAGAGAGTACATGTCTATGTTTAGTCTTACCATCAGTAGGGGTAGAGCAGCAAAGCCAGACACATTCAAGATCAAATAAGAACCATGATAAGTGCAGTATGAAGTGCATTACTTACTGTACCGTATTGGCCAAAAGTAATGTCTGGAGGGGATATTTGGACAATTTTGGTTTTAATGACTAAAGAGGTTTGCATAAAGCATCAAAATATGAGTATGGTACAAAATGGATAACACTAAACTTGGTTAAGGTATTATTTGACAAAAATTATTTGTCTAAAGGGCAACCTATAGCTTATAAGTAGTTTTTATTCTAATATTCAAAAATAAATAAATAAAATGAATAGACAGACAATTAATAAAGCACAAGTTTTGACTACAGTTTTTTTGTTTATTGGAAAATTATGAAACATTTTGTGCCAATAACAAAATAAAATATTCAATTTTGGTTTGTGCATGTGTTGTGCATAATATTATGTCTAAACCTCCCAAAAAATCAATTTCAAATCTGTCTTCAGTTAACACACCAAGCTCAGCTATACAACATCCATACCAAATATTAAATATATTTTTATAAATATGTTGAAGGCATCAACTGTCCCAGGGTGGACATCACTTTTGGCCACTACTGTACTTATACATAACATAGTATGGTTTTTCCTCCTTTAAGAAAACTGCGTCTACACGAGCTCTCGGTATGGAGCACTGTCAAGAGCATGCCAAACCAACATATGCCGAAATATCCCTAAACGTAAAGCCATGGTGGCTATCAGAAGCCATTGCGGAGTCTCGCTTCGGCACAAACTCTGGTTTCACGACTATTGCAGGAGTTAAAAAAAACATAGGTTTCAGTGACTGATACTGCGTTTGCATGTAGACATACGGTTAAATCGCATCAAAAAAAGCTACGGTTTTGAAAATACCTGTGAACGTGTGGACAGGGCCTTAGAAAAGATACAAAAGCTGTCACTGGGATGGTACTTTTTCAAGAAGCCCCAATATGTATAATTTAGGTACACAATTGTATATCTTTGAGGTACCAATTTGTACCTCCCAGGTTCTTGTATGCACCCTTTAGATACAAACTTGTATATCTTTTAGGTGCCAATTGTGTACCTCCGACGTACTAATATGCACCATTTAGGTACAAACTTGTATATCTTTGAGGTGCCAATTTGTACCTCCGAGGTACTTGTATGCACTCTTTGGGTACAAAGTTGTGTATCGTTTAGTTGCCAATTTTGTACCCCCGAGGTACTTATATTCACCCTTAAGGTACAAAGTTCTATATATTGTTTAGGTGCCAATTTGTACCTCCGAGGTACTTATATGTACCCTTTAGGTACAAAGTTGTGTATCATTTAGGTGCCAATTTGTACCTCCGAGGTACTTGTATTTACCATTTAGGTACAAAGTTTATATCGTTTAGTTCCCAATTTGTACCTCCGGGGTACTTGTTTGGACCCTTTAGGTACAAAGTTGTATATATCGTTTAGTTGCCAATTTTGTACCCCCGAGATACTTATATTCACCCTTAAGGTACAAAGTTGTATATATTGTTTAGTTGCCAATTTGTACCTCCGGGGTACTTGTTTGCACCATTTAGGTACAAAGTTGTATATATCGTTTAGTTCCCAATTTGTACCTCCGGGGTACTTGTTTGGACCCTTTAGGTACAAAGTTGTATATATCTTTTAGGTGCCAATTTTGTACCCCGGAGGTACTTATATTCACCCTTTAGGTACCAAATTGTATATATCGTTTAGGTGCCAATTTGTACCTCCGAGGTACTTGTATGCACCATTTAGGTACAAAGTTGTATATCGTTTAGTTGCCAATTTGTACCTCCAGGGTACTTGTTTGCACCCTTTAGGTACAAAGTTGTATATATCGTTTAGTTGCCAATTTTGTACCCCCGAGATACTTATATTCACCCTTAAGGTACAAAGTTGTATATATTGTTTAGTTGCCAATTTGTACCTCCGGGGTACTTGTTTGCACCATTTAGGTACAAAGTTGTATATATCGTTTAGTTCCCAATTTGTACCTCCGGGGTACTTGTTTGGACCCTTTAGGTACAAAGTTGTATATATCTTTTAGGTGCCAATTTTGTACCCCGGAGGTACTTATATTCACCCTTTAGGTACCAAATTGTATATATCGTTTAGGTGCCAATTTGTACCTCCGAGGTACTTGTATGCACCATTTAGGTACAAAGTTGTATATCGTTTAGTTGCCAATTTGTACCTCCAGGGTACTTGTTTGCACCCTTTAGGTACAAAGTTGTATATATCGTTTAGTTGCCAGTTTTGTACCGCCGAGGTACTTATATTCACCCTTAAGGTACAAAATTGTATATATCGTTTAGGTGCCAATTTGTACCTCCGAGGTACTTGTATGCACCATTTAGGTACAAAGTTGTATATCGTTTAGTTGCCAATTTGTACCTCCAGGGTACTTGTTTGCACCCTTTAGGTACAAAGTTGTATATCTTTGAGGTACCAATTTGTACCTCCGAGGTACTTGTATGCACTCTTTAGGTACAAAGTTGTATATCGTTTAGTTGCCAATTTGTACCTCCAGGGTACTTGTTTGCACCCTTTAGGTACAAAGTTGTATATCTTTGAGGTACCAATTTGTACCTACGAGGTACTTGTATGCACTCTTTAGGTACAAAGTTGTATATCTTTGACGTACCAATTTGTACCTCAGAGGTACTTATATGCACCATTTAGGTACAAAGTTGTATATCTTTGAGGTACCAATATTTGCCTCCAAGGTACTTGTATGCACCATTTAGGTAAAAAGTTCTATATATTGTTTAGGTGCCAATTTGTACCTCCGAGGTACTTATATGTACCCTTAAGGTACAAAGTTGTATATATCCTTTAGGTGCCAATTTGTACCTCCGAGGTACTAATATGCACCCTTTAGGTACAAAGTTGTATATCGTTTAGGTGCCAATTTGTACCTCCGAGGTACTTATATTCACCCTTTAGGTACAAAGTTGTATATATTGTTTAGTTGCCAATTTGTACCTCCGGGGTACTTGTTTGCACCATTTAGGTACAAAGTTGTATATATCGTTTAGTTGCCAATTTTGTACCCCCAAGGTATTTATATTCACCCTTAAGGTACAAAGTTGTATATATCGTTTAGGTGCCAATTTTGTACCCCGGAGGTACTTATATTCACCCTTAAGGTACAAAGTTGTATATATCGTTTAGTTGCCAATTTTGTACCCCCGAGGTATTTATATTCACCCTTAAGGTACAAAGTTGTATATATCGTTTAGTTGCCAATTTTGTACCCCCGAGGTATTTATATTCACCCTTTAGGTACAAAGTTGTATATATCGTTTAGTTGCCAATTTTGTACCCCCGAGGTATTTATATTCACCCTTAAGGTACAAAGTTGTATATATCGTTTAGTTGCCAAATTTTGTACCCCCGAGGTATTTATATTCACCCTTTAGGTACAAAGTTGTATATATCGTTTAGTTGCCAATTTTGTACCCCCGAGGTATTTATATTCACCCTTAAGGTACAAAGTTGTATATATCGTTTAGGTGCCAATTTTGTACCCTGGAGGTACTTATATTCACCCTTTAGGTACCAAATTGTATATATCGTTTAGTTGCCAGTTTTGTACCGCCAAGGTACTTATATTCACCCTTAAGGTACAAAATTGTATATATCGTTTAGGTGCCAATTTGTACATCAGAGGTACTTGTATGCACCATTTAGGTACAAAGTTGTATATCGTTTAGTTGCCAATTTGTACCTCCAGGGTACTTGTTTGCACTCTTTAGGTACAAAGTTGTATATCTTTGAGGTACCAATTTGTACCTCCGAGGTACTTATATGCACCATTTAGGTACAAAGTTGTATATCTTTGAGGTACCAATATTTGCCTCCAAGGTACTTGTATGCACCATTTAGGTACATAGTTGGATATCTTTGAGGTGTCAGTTTGTACCTACGAGGTACTTATATGCACCCTTTAGGTACAAAGTTGTATATCGTCTCGGTGCCAGTTTGTACCTCAGAGGTACATATATGCACTCTTTAGGTACAAAGTTGTACTTTTTGAAAGCGTACCACCCCAGTGACAGGTTTTGTATCTTTTTCTGAGAATGTACAATAACTTAAAAGTAGCCAAAAAAGTACTTACATGTTGTGCATCAATTAGAACATAAACATTATTCTACAGACGCAATTCATACAGGTTTGGACCAACATGAGGATGAATAATTTGTAAATAACACATGGAAACAGATGACACCTGAAGACCCGAAGTATACCAACTAGAGAACATAGAAGCATAAGCATAGCCACATGAGAGGCTTAGCTGGGTTCGGGTCAGCAAAACCTGACACAAATCCGGATCCATTTAGTGTACTGCAGCGGAGTCAAATGGCTAATCTGACGTTTCATTGAATCCAATTTAATTGGATGGCTTGTGAGAGTTCAGGGAAAATGACAGCGAGACAGAAAAGACTAAGACAGTAAGACAATATTAAGAAGCAAGACAGGGACACGGTACTACAGATATATTTGCACTATCAAAATCAGTTTGTTCTTGTTAAAACACTTTTTGATGCTAATAACACTTAAACAAAACTTGAAGGTCTCATATGAATATTCAAAGAAAAGTTTTTATTTTAAGATTTAAGATGTGTCTCAGAACAGATTGATGCATGTATGATGAAGATAGGAAACAAAATAAGGCACACATTATGCCCATTTTCCAAGATGTAATATAAATCTCAGGTTTACCTAGAATGTGTCTGTGAAGTTTAATGTCAAAATACCCCACAGATAATTTATTATAGCATGTCCAAAATGCCCATATTTGGGTGGGAGTAAAAAAGCCCTGTTTTCATGTGTGTGTGTACCTTTAAATGCAAATGAGCTACAGCTCCTCACTCCTTTACCAAAAGACAGTGAGCACTTTGGTCAAAAATAGATCTGATTCCTGTGAATACATTCTGGGACAATAGTATCTTTAGCTGCATTAGCGCTGCTAATAAACAGATTTAAAAAGCTTTTGGGTAAAATTAACCAGTCAGTCAGTGGCTGTGGGCAGGCAGGGCTTTGTTTGTGTGATGTCACATTAACAAGAGAATCAAAACCGCATGTCTAATGAGACTGCTTTGGTTTAATGGGGATTTTTTATTTTAGGGTTGTTATGTCCAAACACCTTGTAAAAGTGGATTTTGCATAAGATGTGCCCTAAAAGGCTTTGCTGCTGTTTTACCCACTGGTAGAGTTAAAAGAACAATTGTAAAAACAAGCACTTGTGCTAAACCTGGTGAACCTTTTCAACTCTTTGCCGACTATACAATCCACATTCGGCGCTGACTTTTATTATGGCCCAATTCCCACTTAAAGGATTAGTCCATTTTCTTAAAAGAAAAATCCAGATAATTTACTCACCACCATGTCATCCAAAATGTTGATGTCTTTTTTTGTTCAGTCGAGAAGAAATTGTGTTTTTTTGAGGAAAACATTGCAGGGTTTTTCTCATTTTAATGGACTTTAATAGAGCCCAACATTTAATACTTAACTCAACACGTAACAGTTTTTTTCAACGGAGTTTCAAAGGTCTATAAACGATCCCCAAACGAGGCATAAGGGTCTCATCTAGCAATACGATTGTCATTTTTGACAATAAAAATAACAAATATACACTTTTAAAGCACAACTTCTCGTCTAGATCCGGTCGTGATGCGTCAGCGTGACCCAACGCAATACGTCATGACGTCAAGAGGTCACAGAGGACGAACGCGAAACTCCGCCCCAGTGTTTACAAGTGTTGAGAAAGAGGACCGTTCCTACGTTGTTGTATGTCAACTGATACTAATTAATGTCTTTGTGTCAGTTTATTGTTTACAATGGTCCGCAAATGTGCGTTTCATATATGTAACACGTGACCTCCCTACATCACTACGCATTTACGTTAGGTCGTGCTGGACTTGACCTAGACGAGAAGTTGTGGTTTAAAAGTACATATTTTTATATGTCTTGTCAAAAATCACAATAGTATTGCTAGATAAGACCCTTATGCCTCGTTTGGGATTGTTTATAGTCCTTTGAAACTCCGTTGAAAAAACTGTTAAGTGTTGAATTAAGTATTAAATGTTGGGCTCTTATTGAAGTCCATTAAAATGAGAAAAATCCTGCAATGTTTTCCTCAAAAAAACATAATTTCTTCTGGACTTAAAAAAGAAAGACATCAACATTTTGGATGACATGGTGGTGAGTAAATTATCTGGATTTTTCTTTTAAGAAAATTGAATATTCCTTTAACAGGATCAAATGATCATTTCCATCATCTGGTGTCATTTAAAACAACATTACACATGTAAAATGCAATTTCTGCTGACTTTATTATCACTGTATCTAAGATGTTTAAACAAGATTGCTGTAATTCTACAGTATATTTTGTAAGAGACATTAACGTGTGTCTTTCTAACATTGTAAGGTCATGCTTCACAAATGATCTAGAAATGGTTATCAAGACAACCTGAGAAGTCTTTTTATTTCTTCTGTGTGCTAAAAACTCTTAATTTAACCTCTACAGATGCTTGTCTCTCTGCGGTGATGTCAAACTGGACCTGTGCTAAAGTATTACCCAGCTTGGGGTTGATCCTAAACAACAATCCTATTTAAACTCTCACTTCGGATATGCGGCTCAGGGTTCCAAACAAACCTAAATGTGCAAGTTGCTTTTCCCCACGCGGGGGTTATGCTGGGTTAATTGTTTTGCTAACACTAATTAGCAGCTACTGTACATATATTGCGAGGTTGAAGAAACAGGTCGCATAAAAATGAGAATTATGACATTATTTACTCATCTTCCTGTATCGCACACAAACATGAGGAGGTGTAAATAACGACAGAATTTACATATTCGGCTAAACTGTTCCTTTAAAAAAAAAGACGCGTATAAACTTTGCATTTTCTCTTTCAAAGAGCCACTAACCACTGAAACAGACTATTTGGAAACTAGATACAGTATACTAGGCACTAGGTATTTACAGTACGTCGTGCATTGTTAAAACTGAAAAGAAACCGTATAGTACCCTGATTTACATATGATGCTGGAAAACATGAGGGAATGTTCCGGCAATCTGACCAAATTTTCCTCAAAGCATTTTTATGGGGGGAAATGAGTGCCTCCATCACATCTGCCAGCTCATCCAAGCTGGAAAGGCGGAAAAAAAATCATATTTTCCACATGGATGAGTTGTAGCACGCATGGCACACTATATGAGTCTGCTTTGAAAGGATGCTAAAATAATCACATCTCCATTGAAAAAATCAGACAGCAGCTTAATTCGGGCTAAATCTATTACATGTGCAAATAAAATAAAAATATTCATATACAGTACATTCGCTACCCATGCCCAGAATAGCTGGACAACATGCTACATCTGAAAAAAAAACCCTGGTGTCCTTAGGTGAGAAGAACATAAAGCCCTAGCAAAACAGGCAGGTTTATTGCACACACGAAACAGAAAGGTACTAAATGTGCCTGCACTTAGAAACCCAATGAGAGAGATTACATTGCAAAATTACAATATGGTTACATTGAACCGCGACAGATTGCCACTTTCTTTGCTTGATTGATAGTTTCAAACTGTTAGGAGGTGTGAATGTGGATGCTTGGCTGTTTTACTGGGCCTGATTAAAACATACACTTTTTTTACCCATTGACTTCATGTTGGCTACCAATAAATAAGAAAACAATCAATAGCGAACACAATCAAAGGTGAATAAACTGTTGAAGCCGATATCACATGCTTTTGTCAGTTGAATGAGCCGGCATAACTGCGTCCAAAAAAACGTTTAGCCATTGGGAATGTGACGATTTTCCTGTCTTCTAGACAGCGCTATTGTGACCCAGTGTGCTTTGCGCTACAATAATCTGGTTCAGACTTTCTGTACGACCACAGATGGATCACTGGCAGCGAAACAAGATTTAAAAAAATAAAACCGTTCTAGACTTATCTGTTCAGATTTGATTACTACAAACACTCAGCAAATACGCACACAGTTGTCCATTCTGCATTGTTACTGATCTATTTACATGGCAGTTACAGTATTAATATTCAGATCACTCATGAATGCTGGCTGACATACATTCAAAATCCTATTATGCACCAGATTATATTTTCTGAAGTCATTAGTTATACTGCCCAGTCTTGCACATAAAATAATTTACAGCGACAGTATTTACAATTTCAAAGTTCAAGTGAGAAAAAACTGCAGCAGTTGGCAATGAAACGGAAAACTACATTCTTATAAAGAGACAAATCCATAAATCAGCCAGCAACGTTTATATCTATTGACAATAAATTCACATTAACCATTCGGCCATCATTTATCAGCCTGCAGTCTGAGACCATTGACAATTTAAATGCAGCATGTTTGAGATACTTATTAATTTGTGCAAATCATGATATATTTTTACAAACCCGTAACATTATAAATATTTGAAAATATAGATTAAATAAATAGGTTAATATAGATGTCACATTTTTACAATGTTTTTAATAATATATTTTATATTATCATAAACAAATTATAATTTTTAAGGTCTAAATTGAAACAATCCACCCCTTCAACCTTCAATAAACACTTTGTTGTGACTGTAGGTTTCCAGACAACAGTGAGAAAACGTTTAAATCAAAACAGTCAACCATATTACTGTAAGGGGTTGTGTACACCAAAACTTTTAAACGCGGCTGAAAACGCCTTGAGGACGCCGAATGCCAGCTGTTTTTCAGCTGAGTGCCAGCTTTCTTCCGCTCTGCACTTTGGTAGCTGTGATACTTCAGCTGCGAGCCGGTTGGTTGCTGTGGTAATGTCCCGCCCCTCCTCCACTGTGATTGGGCGGCCGTGTGAGAACTGACATTGACGAGCGGAGCTTTTCTCCCCAAGTTGAATCTCTTTCAACTCTCGACGCTCAGCGCCGAGCGCGGAAAAACCGCCAAGCGCCGGTTTTCAGCGCGGAAAAAACCCGCTAGCTGCTGGCTTATTTGAAAAACGCCGAGCTTCCATTGGAAACAATTGAAAACATGCGCCGGCCGCGGGCGTAAAAGTTTTGGTGTACACAACCCCTAAGCGTGATTTATAGTTCTGCGTCGGACCTGCGCTGTAGCCTGACGTGCACCTCTACAAAAAAATGTAACAATGTTATGTGGATCGCAAATGTGCAATTGCTTCGCTAGAGCCCCTCCATCAGGGGTCATATTTCTTGATGGAAAATGAAAGGGATAGATCACCCAAAAAAGTTAGGTAGTTCGTCATTTTCTGATGAACACAAAAGATATTTGAATACCCATTGACTTCCATAGTAGGTAAACAAATACGATAGAATTTAATGGTTACCGTCAACTTTGTGCTTACCAACATTTATCACAATGTCTTCTTCATCATTTATCACAATAAATCCATAATATTTGTTTTCCTACTATGGAAGTCACAAGTTACAATTAGCTGTGTGCTTACCATCATTTCTCAACATTTTGTGTTCATCATAAAAAAGAAATTCATTCACTCATGAGAGTGAGTAAATGATGACAGATTTTTCATTTTTGGGTGAACTATCCCTTTAAAGGGGTCATATTATGAATTTAAAAAAAGTAAAAAGTCTTTGGTTACCATTAGATAGTGTATGTAAGGTTTTAGCTCAAAATACCCTACAATTAATTTATTACAGCATGTTAAAATTGCCACTTTGTATGTGCGAGCAAAAATTTGCAGTTTTTGGATGTCTTTAAAAATGCAAATGAGCTGATGAAATGCAAACACTGATCACCATAATGGTGGTTTGTTGAAATTAAAACTCAATTGGCTGTCAATTGTTTTTTTTTTTCTCTCTCTCTCTCTCTCTCTCTGCACTAAATGGCAGTGCCATCATTGGATAGTGCAGATTAAAGGGTGGTATTATTGTAATAAGACTTGCTACCTACGTCACAAAACAGGCGAAATCTGAATTACATAATTGTTCACATGCTTGTAGAGAATGGTTTACAAAAACTATGTTACTGTTCTTTTTCACGTTTTTTAGGTTAATTGAAGCACTTGTGAACCAATTTATATAAAAATTTTATGCTATGACCTCTTTACTATAGTGATATTTATTTACCTCTATCAATCACTGCTGATATTTCTTCAACAACGTGCACAACAAGTTTCTGCCTTAACACTGTAACATGCCACGTAGACATTGCCTAGTAGCGATCTGCATGTGGAATTGATGCATGTTGATGTGAACAACGACACAGAACAATAAATAAAAACTGACGCTGGGCTACGGCGTAGGTCCTATGCAGAAGTATAAATCACGCTTTACTTTATGAAACCTGCTTTTATCACTGAAATATGTTGAAATTGCAAACAATTTCAAACATACAATAGTTCCTATAACAGATATAGACTGAAGACCAATATTAAAACATATTTAAACAGCTGCATCGCCTCATTTAGTGCATTAAAAGAGGAGGTTTGAAACATTCCTTGAATGGCGCTGATTTAATTGCTTATGCTGCTATGACAGGTTTATATAAAAGGCAGGGCAAGAATATTGCAGAATTATATTGCATGTGCAGATCAACACGGATCACAAATACAGCATGAGTCACGATAAATAAGAGAAATCTTTTGGCTTCTTTCATTTTCTGTCTGCTAATTTTTAACGGGTTTCGCAGAAAACCCCCAAAATTCAAGTCTTAACGCTCAGTGCAACTGCAGTAAAGTATTGCCTTGGTCAACAAAGTCTCTTGACGTGCCCAACAAAACGACATAAAAAATACAAGCGTTCCACTACATACGTGAACTTTACACTTCGTTTTGATGAAACTGATTTATAAACTAAACTCTATCAATAAGCATATATGATCAACTGTGCAAACTAACACACACACACGCCCGCACACACACATAAACCATGTATATGGCTTCTAAACTTCAAATCAAGGCAGTTAAATATAGGAGTTTTTTTTCTTAGTTGACACAGACACAACCAAAATTTGTGTTCAAGCTCAACTTTGGTTTTTGAGTAAATACAATTGTTAGTTTTTTCATTATAACTTCTTTCCCTTTTTCCCTCCTACTGTATGTACAAGTGGATATAAGATCGGCCAGCGGTCCATAATACTTTTTTTCATTACTATACAACAACATTGTGAAAGACAGTTAATTTGATTGCTACACAGAGAGCTTATACAGAAAGAACGAAGGCGTTTCGAAACACTTTTGCGAAGCGGTAAATTTCATAATCGTCATCTCTTGCAAGTCCCTGATTTTCTTGTCAGCCAGGCCCCATTGCATCATTTGAACTTTACGTAACACACCAAGCCACACACACACAACAGGATCTTCCCTTCATTCGGGATAATAATGACAAATATATTGAGAGGCATCTGAAGCTGTACAGAGGACTGCAGTAACTACACAAGCAAGTGGAACAGAGGCATCCGACCTCGACAATCTATTTGTAGCAGAGACTTTAAATTAAGTAGCGATAAGTCCGTCCCATTGTCCACACTTTGGATCTTATGAAAAGCCACGAGCTTACCTCCTCTACAGAAGGCCCAGACTCGGGCAATAAGAGCAAACTGTGACCAAGAAAGTAGAAGAGTCTCAGAGTTCTCGTCAGAGGTTGGACGATAGCCTAGATCTAGTTGTGAAGTCTGTTTCAGGAAGGCTGACTATGGAATCTTTCTTGCGTATAGCAGAGTCCAAAGGTGCTGGTCCCACCACGCCAGGTGGAGTGCCTGTAGCAGGTGGAGTGGATGGATAATTCCCAATTGCTGCCCCTGATGCCTGAAGTGTTGGGGCTATTCTCTGTGATACAGCAATCCTGACCCCAGAGGGCCCGGGGATGGCGGGGTGAGGTGCCTGAGGTGGGCCGATTGACGTAGAGGAAGCATTGGTGGAGGGTGGAGGGCTGGGTCCAACAGGTTGAGCTCCGTCTTGGGGGAGAGAAGGTTGGGAAGCAGACAAGGCCCTGGCGTCCTGCGTCAAGCTGCCCGTTTGGTGCAAAGGATGGGGGCCCTTGAGCAGGGTGGGGCGTGTTGGACTGGGGACGTGCTGTTGAATAAGTGACAGCTGAGAGCCAGAGCGCACACCACCCACTGGACCGCTTCCATACTGAAATGTCCGGCTTCCTGCCGCCACTAATGGACTTTGCATCGGAGTACTGGCCATGGCTATGGCAGCAAGCGCCCCGAACGGTACCGAACCTGAAGGTTGCATCTGCTGAGGAGAAACGGCTGCTGGGCTGGAAATGTTTTGTACCACCTGAAACCGTCGTACCATCCTGGGTGACTGCATGGTGCTCGGGCCCACCATAGGGCCAAACTGTGGGCAGAAGCTCATAGCCACTGCCTGCTGGAGTGTGGCAATGGCAGAGTTGCCCTGCGATTGCCCAGGTGGAGCAAAGATCCCCCCGGGAATTGATGACGTCATGGACATGGCACGCGGACGCTGCAGATCTATTAGTTTCACCATCTCGCGGTCATACTTCACGATCTCCTGGATCATCTCGTTCTCTTGGTTGTTTAGGATGCCCGAGTTTAAGTCGTGCTGTACTTTGTTCATCAGGATGGAATTCTTTTTTCCTGTAAAGGGGAGAGAGAGAGTTATTTGTACTTTTTATAAAATTACACATTCAAAACATGCGTGAGGGTCCTCCATTCACATTTTAAATTGGCTTTTAGGGAGCGGTGAATCACTAAAGGGGTCATACTGTAAGATATAAAAGTTCTTCAAAGATGGAGTGAAAATCTCATTTATTATGAAGAGCATACTATCAAAGTATACCAGTCCTAAAAAGCAATTGAATATACTAAAAATAACATTTATGGTGCTTTTCCATTGCATAGTACCCCACGGTTTGGTTCGGGTCAGCATACTTTTAGGGGCTTTTCCACTGGGTGCAGTACGTAGTACTTTTTTTTTTAGTACCACCTCGGTTGGGGTTCCAAGTGACCCAGGCTGATACCAAAACATGATGCAAAAACACTGTTGTTCACTGATTGGTCTGAGAGAATCGTCACTACCAGTGTCATCACTATAATGTAAAAGATTAGCTTTACCTTCATGCTAGCTTGCACTGTCTCAAGCAAACATGTTGTCATCTGTGCTCTGCTATAAGCTCCCAAACTCCCTTTTAACAATGAAAAACATCCACAGGTTGAGAATCAGGAACACCATACCAGTTTTTTTCCAGACTTGCAGTTTGTGGCAGCACATTTGTGACGCGCACGTCATCATATATGCTTAAATGCAACTTAAATGAGGCTCGGCGGAACCTCCTAACCAAGCCAAAGTGAGGTGACCTGAACTGACCCAAACCAAACCATGGGGTACTATGCAATAGAAAAGCCCCATTAGAAGTATCTTTTTTGAAAAGAGGATATGACCGCTTTAAAAAAAGAAAAGATACTAAATCAGCGCTTATGATAAAAAACAACTTTGATCATGACACCAGAAAAGTTCTATTTTACGTTATGGACCCTAAAAACGTATCACATTGAAACTGTACATCATATTGACTGTAGTTAGGGCTGGGGCGGTTTGGATTTTTTCTTACCGCGGTCGGTAATCAACAAATTCCCGCGGTTTTGCGGTTTAATGGCAAGACAACCAGTTAAATAACATGCATGATTTATTTATCTTCAATACAAAACATGTGCAAATTACATAAGGAACATGTAAAGTGAATATTATTTCCTTCCACATTTCTTCAATTTCAACATTCAACAACATGAACAATTAATATTATCAGTTTAAAAAAAAAATGTTAACGCATTGCACGTGTCTAAACGTGCCTACAGACATTTCGCCACCTTTCTATCCTTAATTTATGAATGGCATGTAAATGACGCAAATTATTGCTGCCCTGACGGTCTGGTAAAGTAACCACTTGTATGAAAAATCATTTGTACTGCATATGTGTCCGTGCCTGAGTATAGCTTTGAAGCTGCACGGAGACGCGTGTGTGTGCGCAAGATGACGCGGTCCGTCTCTGTCTCGCGCGCGCCCGGGCAGTCCGCGTCTGTCCTACCATAAACATCTGTCTTTTTTCCACAAACGGAGAAAGACGCAAAAGCAAAACTTTTTGAAATGTGTCCTGCTTTAGAAATGGCCACTGTGGTAGGCTAGATGAAAAAGAGACAATCTAACCTCTTTGGATATCAATCTTTGGACTGATCGCGTGCTCTATGTTGCGTGACAATTTAATAATGTATGAAACCTGATTCTGTTGTTGATCTGTTGCGGCTGAATGACAAATTAATATTAAAAATCATATCAGGTTAATGTTCAGTTAACAAGCTGCGGTTGTTAACAAGCTGCTAACTTCCCCACATATACACACAAGTGCAAGCCAATGTTTCAAGTGTATTTTTTTTTTTGCGGTTAGGACGGTAAGGAGCTCAGACCCGCGGCATGGGTCACGTGACCGCGGTATGGCGGTAATTCGGTTACCGCCCCAGGCCTAACTGTAGTCTAGAGCAACACTTTGATCCAATCAGTCACGTCTACAATTTACAGCGTCTGTTGAGTTACCACAAAAAAATCCATCAGTTTATGAACATGAAATAGGAATGCATTTACAGTAGTGCACTTACAGTAACAGGCAAGTGTGCAGAACAGCATTTTAGTATATAGACTTCAACAGGAACTCTTCTTACCTCAATAAGGCTTTAGAACTTACAAGTAAAATAAACATTTCCTTAAACAGGAGTTCCCGCAGAAAATTTGTTAGTTAAGGTGGTAGGGTTGGGCGGAGCCGGGGGTGGCAATCAAAGGGACTGGGCATACTCGTCATGATGAAAATTATAATATTTTTATTTTTAACACACAAATAAAACTTAATTTTAAAGAAACTATGACAGAAAATGAACACATACTAGATTGTTAATGAATTAAATGTTTTTAACAGATGCGTGATGAAGTGAAACTAAAGGGTTAATAATCACAAACTAAAGCAGATGTTGTAGAACGTCTGGCGAACGATGAAAGAGAGCGAAAAAATTGTAAAAACTGATTATTTCCCACTATTAATTACATTATCGCTCGTTGTGTGAAGTGCGTCCGCGCTATTCTCCGAGATGTTTTATCAACTGGCTAGTTATCCTCCTGACAGTGACAGCCCGGACCACGACTTTCTCATTTCGGCTCGCGGTGTGAAGCGTGTACGCGCTATTCTCCGAGATGCACTTAACGTCCTTTTATTCAGCATGATCTAGTTAAGGCGGTAAAGGTTAGAGGAGTCATATAAACCAATTTCATGTTTTTTTTTGTCTTTAGTGTTACAATATGTTTGTGCATATAGAAGATCTGTACATTGCAAAAACATACTTTATTACTTAGTATGTTTGTTTTGATTTGAGCAGTGTTAAGTAACGCTTGTTGGTTGTCGTTTCTACGATCACAAATGCAGACATGGTTTTATGTTTTAGTATCCTTACCAATCCTTTAAGTTCTACTGAAGTCGTTCTGACAAAATTGATCGATTAGCTTAGTCATCTGCATTTTCTGGGTCAGATTCGGGCTCCCCTCATACTGATAAGGTAGTAAAGACGATATTATCTCCTGGCTTTCACTATTGCTTTGGGAGCTGATCTTTCAAACTTGATAAGGAGCATCATATTTCTGTTTACGCACTTGAGGTATTCGGCCAATGCACTGGATAGCAGGCCAATCGGATCACGTGCTTTCTCAAAATGTTGACTTTTGTACAAATCAACGCATTTCAAAAAGGTGCGGCATAGAGGAGCTACAAAAATGTACGGTGTGTCAACCCATTCTCACCCCATGGCGTCAATATTTGACGCCACTTGACCATGCGTCAATATGTTACGCGGAGGGTATACCTTTCGCGTCATTTTTTGACGAACTGGGGACTTCAATACTATTACGTCCGTTGCATTCTCTTTCCTATTTTCTTACCATTTTCGCGTCGGTTTAGGGTTAGATTTACATAATGACATCCCCACCCAAACCTAACTCTAACCCCAACGCCAGGTGACAACTGTCGTACCTAACTCTAACCCCAACGCCAGGTGACAACTGTTTAATTTTGCGTACACTGTTTAATTTTGCGTAATCTAACCCTAAACCGACGCGAAAATGGTAAGAAAATAGGAAAGAGAATGCAACGGACGTAATAGTATTGAAGTCCCCAGTTCGTCAAAAAATGACGCGAAAGGTATACCCTCCGCGTAACATATTGACGCATGGTCAAGTGGCGTCAAATATTGACGCCATGGGATGAGAATGTGTTGGGTGTGTGGACAATATTGGTTTTTTTAAACATAAACCACGCAAATACATTGCCTCACACTGAATATACAAAATAATGTGCTTTTTAGCAACAGAATATTGGCCCTTTAAGTATTCATTTACAGAAGGTGTTGACACTGACCTTCACATTTTTACTTTGCTCACCCTATTGACTTCCACTGTAAGTGTATTACTGTAAACATGTTTCCTCTTCGTTTTTACAAGCTCGACATTATCGACAGGTCAATATTACGTGCTGTGGTATTTGACAGGAGGACTCTGATGATATTGATGATCGCTTAAGCCCTGAAAAATCCTTTACATCTTTAACTGCAAATGCGAAAGTTCCTTTAAAATATTCAGAAGATGATACTAGTTTTTCTTACCCAATCGGTCCAGGCGATCAATGGCTACAGTCTCAAATGCCCTCCTCATCATGGGGTATTCCTCCAACACCTCATTAAAATTGTCCACGGAGAGAGAGTACAGGCGACAGTAGGTGTCTGCTCGTACGCTCGCTGTACGTCGACCTCTGGTCAGCAGACAAATCTCTAACGGAGAAGAGGTCAGTTAAAGTCACACACAGTTCAATACGTCTCATTTTGTAAAAACAATGAATGCAATCGCACCCATTGTGAAGCCAGCAAAATATTGATTTGGATTCCTTTTTGTGCAATGTTATTGAAAGAGCAATGAAACATCTCATTTACACAGGTTCAATAACTATAAAAACACCCAATTTTGTTCCTCTGCTTGACTTGTGGGACATTTTCCAACATAATGTCATAGCAATTCTTACGTAGTTTTAAGGTTTTGTTTTTGTGAACTCGTACTACCAAATTCGTATGGGTGGGGTATATACTAATAATCTTTTTTTTGTGCGATTCACTTCGTACTGTATGTACTTGTACAAACTTACTTTTCATTCATCCTCACTATTATTAGCGACATAAATATATTTACCTTAATATTAGTGCTGGGCAAAGATTAATCGCGATTAATCGCATACAAAATAAAAGTGATTTTTTGCATAATATATGTGCGTGTACTGTGTCTAATTATTGTGTATATTTAACCACACACACATTCATATATTCATTTCAGAATTGTTTTACTTATATATAATTTTTTTAAATTTATTTTTGATATAGAATATAAAAATATAAATAAATATATATAAACATGTAAATGTTTCTTAAATACATACATGAATGTGTGTGTATTTATTTATACATAATAATTACACACAGCACATACTCATATATTATGCCAAAAATCACTTTTATTTTGTATGTGATTAATCGCGATTAATCTTTGCCCAGCACTACTTAATATATACAGTTTAATGGTTGACACTATAATACAGTAACACAACAAATATACCATCTTACCATCCGGCCTAACCCACCAGGTATTGTTTCACAGTAAATCTTCAAGGTTATTTTGTGTTTATATATAGACACACATTCTTATATAATATCGAATTTCATTTAAAATGAAGAAACATGTAGCTCTTTGGGAGAGGAGAGAAATGTCCCGCAAGAGTCTACATGGATAATAAACATCATTCATCCTATGTGTTGTGCGTCAACCTCTGTATTAAATCCTGACCCATCCATCAGGATTTGCATTTGCTCCATTTCTCTGTCAGCTCCCCAAATCAATCCAAGAATCCAATACACAACCTTGGAAGGCTTAGCTAATTTCATAGAACTTCGTCATTGGAGCGTCAAACACTGTCAGAAAAAAAGGTACAAAGTTGTTCCTTTTTCTGTCGCTGGGGTGGTACCCTAAAAGGTACCTTTTTGTACCTTTATGGGTATAAAACACATTGAAATGTATATTATACTCTAAGGACCAATTGTGTACCTTAAGGAACAATTTTGTACCAGTTAAATTTTAGGGGTACAAAACCGTTAACTGTACCTTTTCTGACAGTGTATATCAAACCAAGAACTAGCACAACAAAACCACAATCAAGGGTAAAAATGTCACGCTAAATACACATGCAACAATGCAGGTGCAAACACTCTTTTGTGGAGGTACACATAAGCACAATACTTCATTTGCATCTAATTTGCACTTCCTTTTGATTATAAACCATCACAATTCACATACAAAATGTTTCAAAAACAGCTACCATTTCATTTCCCCTAGTGTTTTTTTTTCAAGTTACCAGTCAGCACCAGCATTTTTATTAAAGGGGACAGAGAATGAAAAACCATTTTTACCTTGTCTTTGTTGAATAATGGTAGTCTACCCGCATTCACGAACATACAAAAAGTGCTAGACATGCTAAACATCCCAATTCCTCTTTTAGAAATGTCAGCCAGAAAACGGCCCAATCTGGAAAAACTGATGGTTATGACATCACAGGCATCTCACTGCCCCTCCACTTTAAAATAATTGGCTAAATTTTTTGAGTGGCAGCAAAGTCAGCCAATCAGTAATGAGATTGCAAGTTAAGCCAGTAGGGGGAGCCAAATAGGTGCAAAACCACTTGTTTAAAATCCCCCGCCCTAATAGAGCTATCTGAGAGAGGTTTTTAGGAAGCTTCTAAGGCATTACAGACCCAAACAAAAAAAATATTTGTCTGCATGTCACATCACAGAACAAGGATAAATACCCTGTTCAATCATTCTATGTCACCTTTAAGTTTAATGCCTTACAGATTTTTTTATTTAAATATATAAACATACAATTTACCAAATAGTCAGTACAGACCCTCTGCTTGAAAAACAAAACAAAAAAACGTTTCACCTTATCTTCATTTGTTCTCTCTTTATCACCTCTCAAATCACATATTGTTTCATAACCTTTAACATCTGCAGACCTTTTCTGTTTTACAAACAGCTCTTTGTGAATCTAGAGACTACAAAAATAAGAAAGAAATGGTTCAGTTATGAACCTTGACAGAATGATTCTTTAGGGAACAAAAATAGTTCTTCTATGGCATCGGTGTTAAAGGGGTCATATTATGAAGTTTTTTTAAAGATGTAAAATAATTAATTGGTGTCCCCAGAGTGCTTATTTGAAGTTTTAGCTAAAAAAAAAACACTACAGATAATTAATCATAGCATGTTAAAATTGCTACTTTGTAGGCCTGAGCAAAAATGTGCCGTTTTTGGGTGTCCTTTAAAATGCAAATGAGCTGAACAAATGCAAACACTGATCACAATGGTCCCGTACACACTGCATATTAATTCGGTTGTCACTTCACCTTTAAATGCTTAATCCTGTTCTGTACACACACAGTTCAGTAATTTACGGTACTGACAACCGAATTCCACAACCGAATTAACTCCCGCAAAATGCAGGTAGTGACAACCGCATTTACAAAAACTCTGCACAGTGTGTACATAACCGAACTGAACAACTAGTAGTTAATCAAGTGTTTAAACGTTCATCATTAACAGGACAGGTCTATCTTCTGAAAAAAATAAATGCTTAGAAGGGGAAAAAGTCTTCTGTATGCGCGGTTCAGAAAATGACAGAGGCATGAGCGTTTGCTGACTAGTGTTGCCAGATCTTGCACTAAAAAAAACAGCGAACAAGAAGAATCCAATAATAAACCGAAATAAATCTAAATGCTTTACCTCAAAGATCAAAATATTGGGACCGCCCTCTTCACGCTTTATTAACATCAAAAAACTTGATCGCTTGAGCCAAAAGCTATAAACGGTTAAGCACCAAAACGGTATTTACGTACAAAAAAGACGAGGACCTGGCAACACTGCAAGACCGCGCGCTCCGTGCTGTGAAGCAGCCTCACAAAAGCATAAAATACACAACGCCAAGATGGAGGTTTATTGCAAAACACAATGCTGTTATTATTTTGGTCAAATCTGTGATAAGTACGCGAGACGGCAGAACGTTGCTATGGTTATCTCTGTGTCAATCATCGCATTTTAATGCGGTTGTCACTCCCGAAAGTTTGTAGTGTGTACGAGACCAGTGATGGTGGTTTGTTGCAATTGAAATTCAATTGTTCTGCAAATTATTTTTTCTCTCTCTTTCTCTCTGTACTAAATGGAAGTGTCGTGGTTGGATAGTGCAGATTAAGGGGCGGTATTATTGTAATTGGCCTTGCTACCTACCTCACAAAACAAGCTAAATCTGAACGACCTCATTTTTTAAAGCTTGCACAGAATGGCTTACCAAAACTCAGTTACTGTGTTGATATTTTTCACATTTTCTTGGTTGATAGATGCACTGGGGACCCAATCATAACGCTTAAACATGAAAAAAGTCAGATTCTCACGCTATGACCCCTTTTAGGACCATTTACAGCAACTAATTTTATAAAAATGTACAGCAGGGATCTACAACCTTTTGTGAGCAAGGGCTACCACAATTGATAAATCAATCTGAAGGGATACTTTTTTGAATAGCCTACTCAAAACTTTTTAACATTTTTATTTTACTTGTTGATACGTTTTATCATTGTTTAAAATGTTAACATACATAAAAGATGCCAAGCTAATATAAAAAATATGTAATAAATAAATATTAAAATTGAGGCTATTAATAGAATGTGCATTGGCAGGCAACGCACAGACTCCGTGCGGGCACCATGTTGGAGACCACTGATGTAAACCAAAGCTATCTGTATTCCCAACATGAAACCTCAATGAAAATTCTATTAGGTCTCCTGAGCTACAAAAAAGCATTAACAATATCCTCTGTGTAATACTGAGATGCAGATCCTTTTCATCTGAGGCTACACAAGTCATTCGTTTGTTTCTAACCTTTCCAAGGTCATGCACTGAGAGCTCGTCCAAACCCTCTGCAGCTAAAAACAGCTGACTCATGTGAATTTAGGGCTGCAGAGAGATCACGTTCCGGTCCTCAGCAACACACATCTTACCACAAACTCTTCTAAAATTCACATGATAATGGATTTCCAACATTCTGGTTTACATTTAGAGATATTTGGTATCTAAAAGCTATCAGCATCTCCCAAAGTCTCTTGAGAATTTTAAAACTACGTTCTGAGGTCTTATGACTCTCCAACCACAAAAAAATAAAGGTTCTCAGTAGGTTACTGTGTGGTGATGCTATAAAATAAACATTTTTGGTTTCCTAACGAACCTTTTAGTTCTTATAAGAACAATTTCTTTCTTTTTATGGTCTAAAAGCCTTTTGGATCCATAAAATTTGACTGTTGGCATACTGTGCGGCAGGCCTGGTGCACTACCGCTGTTCGAAACCCGCAGAGTTTCTCATAAAGTTATTTTGAATAGCCGACATGAACTTGGACATAAACATCTTACAATACCACTGACCGCTTCCCTTTATTAAATTTGTTTAATTCTTAATAAATCTTATAATTTTTTCGACTTGATCGCCTTAGTTTGCCCAGCGACAACCAACCGCTTCCTTTAACTTTGAATTATTTAAACTTAAAATTCACATAAAATTTTTTAATATAGAATATCTTCTATAGGATTATCTAGTCTGGCTCTCTCAAGTGTTTTTCTCTTACGAACTTTTCCCCCATAAAAGTTTTTTTCCTATGAGTTTTTTTCAACCCCTTAGGAGTCAGCTGACATAGCTTAATTTTGAGCCACGTTACATTACATATACGTTACATTATTACGCCGCTCACTAGTATGGCTTAATCTTAGCCGCTGTACTTTGCTACTTTGTTGTCCTATGATTTTTCTGTTTTCTCTTGTTTTTATTAATGAAAATCTGCTTTGAAACAATCAAACAATTGTGAAAAGCGCTATATACCTACAATTGAATCAAATTCAATTGAATTACGACAGTACTTTAAACCCTAATCAGATCAGTAATTTAAGTTCAATTCATGTACCAATTTGTTACATTTAGTCCTTAAATTATCTTTAAATGTTTAGAGGTTCATTTAGGATTTGAACTCTTTAATTAAGAACTAATTACATCTAATTTACACAGAAAGAAACAAGGTTCATTAAAGTGCGATTGTACCTCCAAAGTAGGAGCCATCAGAAAGTTTCAACCCAACGGTTCCTTTGGTGATAACATTCACAACGCCGTGTTGAATGAAGTACATCTTCTTGCCAATGGTTCCCTCACGGATGATGTAATCGCCGGGCTGGAAGACCTCGAAACGGAGCTTTGTCAACATGGCTGTCACGAAGTTGGGTTCAGCGTTGGCAAACATGGGCATGGAGGCCACCAGCTTTCGGCAATTAAAGTTCACTATTTCCTGTGAGATGATAAAAACATATCTGAACTTAAGAGGGGAAAGTGAATTACTTCTTGACAAACTTAATAAACACAATATTTACATTTGAATAGTTTAGCAGAAATCATATTTTATTTGACAAAGGGATATATTTACTAAAACATTTGAAGCTAAGTTTTGAAGAACATTCAGAAGTGACATTGTTTTCATGTTTATTTTTTAGTTTTGCAAGTTGTGATTATTTCGCAAGACTTGATGTAATCAATTAACATGAAACTTTGACTTTGTATTATAGACGATGAACAACAAAGTCTGTAGGATATCCAAATGCATTTAACGATTTCAAAAAAGGAGCCGTGTTGAGAGCCAAAACATCTGGCAAGTGAAAATATACAGTAAGTTATTTCCGCGCATCTATTTACACCGTGCATTTTCACAGGCGCCTCTAAAATAAACGTTATTCTTCTCACAATGCCGAAGCGCTGCATTAGGGTATGTGAGAGTACTAAAGGTAAAACACACCGCTCTTTATGGACTTCAATGATGCGCTGTCAGAAACATATGACACAAACTAGGTTTGTCATCAGCTCACAGAGATTCACAAGTGCCTACAGTTTTGTATTTCTTATTTGCATAAGCAGAGGAATTTGACTTTTTTGTCACTGTCAATGTTTTCACCACACAGTTGTCAATCCCACAATCCACCTTTACAGGTAATTTCTGTGGTTCACTAAATAACAATAAATAAAACAGTAAACTTTTCTTTACAGTAAAGTTGTATTTGTTAAATTTAGTAAATGCATTAGCTAACAACAACAATGAGCAATGTAGTTTTTCAGCATTCATTCTAATGCCAAAACAGGTGCTCATGCTAGTTTGTTTATTATGTGGCACGAATGGCATGAGGGGGAGTGAATGATGAACTTTCATTTTTGGTTGACAAATGGTCCTAAAAATAGGCTTCATGTTTATAATTTCATATTTCCTTCCTTTTCATTTTTGTTGTGAAATGTAACAGTGGGATTAGATTCACACACAAAGCCATAACATTCAAACTAAAGATGTGCCGATATATCGGTCAATAATCGCTATCGGTCGATAAAGAAAATTTTGACACTGTCCGCCATCGAAAATGCAATAAATTTCAGCTGTGTGTATAGAAAATGTAAAGAAACATCACTAGTTTAATGTAGAGCCCGACCGATTTATCGTTTTGCCGATTTTATCGGCCGATATGAGCCTGTCGCAGATATATCTGTATCGGCGTATAAGCCGCAGATATGAAGCCGATATGAACGTTCCTTACAGAAGACATTAAATGCTTTTGAAAGATGTAAGTACTTGTTTGTCCAGCAGAGTGCGCCCTACTGGTTGCTAATGGTGACCCAGGTCTATGGGATTTAAATCCTGCCAGGATTCAAAACTGAAAATAAAGCTCTGAAAGGTTGAAATTTAGTGTTCGCAAACTCAAAATCTTACAAAAAAAGTTTTGCAACATCGAAAAATAAGATTTGCAAGCTTGCAAAATGTAAAAAAATTAAAATATATCTGCAAACATTATGTTGTTTTTGAGATTTCCTTTTTCGGAACCGCAACATCTTTTTTACGATGTTGCGCAAACAATTTTTCAGAGTTTCAAATTTGTCAGTGTTCTCCCACTGTATAGTTTGTTTTCCAGGTTTGAAACCTTGTAAATGGTGAACTGAAAACTGGTGTGCAAATAGGTTAAAAAAAGTTTTGAAACTCTGAAAACTGAGGTTTGAAAGGGCTAAACTTATTACATTACATTACATTTGCACTACTTTGCAGACTATTTTTTCAGAGCTAAGTTTACAACACCCACTTTGCGGAGATACGCCCACAAAGTTGCGAGCTTGCGACTCACGTGATTTGTGGCAGCGTTGTCACGCAGCTCTGCTTTGAAACTCTGAAACTCAGACTGAGCGAAAATGAAGCCTCGCAACCTCACAACTTAAAAAAAAAGCGTGGAGGGAGGGCCTTCTGCTCTTGGCCAATGCTTTGCTGTCTGCTGACGTACAGTCCAATCACAAGTCGTGTTTACTGGAAAGGTGGGATTGACCGACTTCTCCGCCAATGACGAAAGCGCACAGGATACGCAAACAGATGCACGGCTCTCTGGCCACAAATCGGTCAATTAACGCCACTAAACAAACCAATAAACCAATTTTCTTCAATTTCTTTATTAAATAATAAGATTTTAAACATCTGTTTACTCTTGTATTTGTAACTATGTTGAACTGTGTACCGCTGGTTGCGGTAGCCGAACGGACTGCGTACGTGAGCCGCGAAAGCAGCCCGTTAAAGTAACTAAAGGCGTGAGCCCCGACAATACATTTCCGCTCTTTTGTATTATTATTCTAAGGTATGTCCTTTCAATTTGGGAAAACTAATCTGTTGCTGATAACCGATTAATTAAAAGGAAATCCGTATTGCTTTAATACATCATTTAACAGCTGAGCTAAGCCTGCTTGCTGTACTGTGGCCATTGTGGATGCGTTTTTGATTGTTAATTAAACATGATTGCCCATACGATTATTTTACTTATACTGTATACCCTGCACTTGCATTCTAGCCTAGACTATTTTTATAATAGAAAAATCGACCTTATTCTTTTCACCAAAGAAAGGAATGCTGAATGAATGCTTAGGTTCCCTTTTCAAAAGTAGATAGATAGAGATCCAGCTTCTTATGAAGAACTTAGATGAGCCATCACCTGCGGAGAGATGACGCCAGCCAAGACGAGAACTCAAGATGAGCGCGGATCTGGCCCATATAACTGTCATATTAATAGACATTTTTTTAATCACACGGTAATTACTTTAAAATGCACATTAATTCTGGTAACCGTATGGTATATTTTATGTACTGTATAACGGCATCATCTTTTTGGCAAGCCTTAAACATTTAGCGATTTTAACCCTAAAACATAAGGCAAATGCCTCAGTCAAAGTATAAACAGTAAAAAAAAATATTTAAGTAGTTAAATAATTTGTTATTGGGTAGCCTGCGTTTTCATTATTTCGGGTTTGTTTTTGTCAGAATTTGTTCTAATGCATCACATAAATTCACAATAAAAGCAAACGAAAAATCAAGCTTTTATGCTCAAAAAGGGAGGCATAGCATCTAAGTACAGCCACTGGAACACATTAATGTGCCGCTGACAACTGTTAATCATATCACAGTGATGTGACACAACGAAAGACATTATGTTTTGTAACAAAGTAATATGTCATATACAATGTTATAACACCTAAACTACACTGTAAGAAATAATTCAGTGGCTTTATAAATATCACTAAAATAAAAGACTAAAGAAACTTAATAACATCTCTTAATGTCAGTAGGTGATTTAAGGTATATATTAGAAATAATTTGTTGTCATTTATTTTGGTTTGTCCCCAAATTTAACAGATATTTTTGTGTAAAATGTACAGATATTATTTAGGTTTAGCCTATACATCAAATAAAATAAGATTTTAACTAACACATTATTTCTAATAAATATCCTTATTTATTCTTGTAAAATATGGGGGGGGGCAGTGATGCCGGAAAAAAATAACCACCGCATAATGAGTTTATAGTCCCTTTAAAATTACACTTCATCGCTTTACTTTGAATGTCCGTGCGTGAATGCAGTGCAAGAAAATCTCTCACTTACTGAACCCTGCATGACCATTAGTGAGCATTATTAAAAATGTTGTCTAGACTATTCAATAAAAATATCCATTATTGCTTAACATTTCTGAAGGTGTCCAGTAATTGGCCTGCTTGTTTTGAATGCTTAATAAGCAAACTGCGTCATTTGGTCAAATGGGGGAGTTCATGAGATGTCTCTAAAATACGAAAGCGGATCTCAAAAGAGAAAAGTAGCGAAAAGTAAAGATGAACGTCAATGAAATTTGTTAGCAAAAATGTCCAAGTTCACGGCATATAGGCTACAGGTTGAGAAGATGAGGACGAAGATCGTGGGGAAGGGGAAATGTGTTTGTTTTCAATGAAAAGGTCGAACATGCGGCTCTTTGTGCATGTGTTGGACGTAATTTATTATCTATAAATATTATAATAATTAGCCTATATATCATATAAATGATAAGAATATAAATATATATTGACACATTAGGCTACTAAATGTGATTTGAAAATGACAAACAAATTTTTATAGCATATAAGCTAATACGATTATTTCATGTCCATGATGATTTAACCTCCTTAAAGCCGCTATGAATAGTTTGAAAAATAGACCCTGTGACTTCATCACATCAGTAGTATTATTGTGCCTCTGTGTTGTTGCGTCTGTGTTGCTTGCAATTATTTTGCTTCTAAAAAACTACAATTGTCGGAAGCAGGCACGGAGCTATGGGCGGGCCTGGACGGGCCTGGGCCCGCCCAGATTGACAGCTGGCCCGCCCAATCAGAAATGTAAAAAAATACTACTCTGTATAGTTAGACATGGATACTACTTCATATGGTGTATTTTATCTATTGCATGTTATGTTAAAAACAGTAAAATTATAAGTAAGCCTGATAACTATTTAAAAACTATTATAAAGAAGTTGAATGTTGCGTACATTATGGTTCTAATGAGAAAAATATTCCCGAGCAGCTTTCAGCAATGATCACTTTGAGAACTTTTTTGCAAGCAAGTGGAAAACGTATTTTGAATAACAACACGTTATCAATATGTGCTGCGCCCTTTCCTCTCAATTACATAAACACACAAAAAAATATGACAGCGGGGTAAAAAAATAGAAAGAAGAGATCTGATCACAGTGATGTTGTTTGATATAGCCTACCAGCTCTCTAACTCAGCACTATAAGTCACAGCACGTTTATTGCTACACTTTATACAATATAGCCTATTGCTTTTAAGCAACAACCTATAAGCCTACTGTGTAATTGAGACATTAATTTAAGAAATGCATTAAAAGCAGAAAGACGTAGGCTGCGGAAATATAGTGGGTTCACTTCAATCCACACCACAGACGTTCTTGGTTTGCTTCTTATTTATTAAATCAAGGCAATTGTTTGATTAAACATTGATTAATATTAAGATACAATTTATACAAAACGAAATTCACCTTAAAGAAAGTCTTTCTACAAAACAAACCTATGCAGGGCTACAAAAATGTATCTGCGCCCTGCCCATTTGGCGGAGGAAAAAATATTGTAATGTGTTTGCATTCTCTCAGATTTAGTTAGGTAATTATATTGTATGTAATTCGGTGTCATCTTGTTAGTCATTACTATCCCTACTAACAAGTGAAACTGTCAGGAAATGAAGTGAAAGCATAATTAAACCCATTATTCCTTTCGTGTTCACGTCTGATATGCGCGCTCCTCGGCTCCGCTCTACACGAGTAGGCTACCCGCTTGCTCTTATGCTCATCAAAAAGTATATTAAATGTTTATTTATTTGTCATTTCGTTTAACCTCAGAGTCAAACATTATTCTAGCAATTCCCTTTTTCTTTCTTTATTTAGTAAGTTAACTTAAATATGTGAGAACGAAAATATATTTTTAGTGATTTGCATGAAGAGAATATGATGTTAGCTTCATTTTAAGCATTTAGTAGCTTAATTTATTTAAACAGTTTTAATAGGCTATTTTAAAAAGTATTAGGTTTTTTGTGTTCATTTATATTTCTTGTCACTGTGTGCAGGTTCGTTTTTGTAGGCTATGACACCCCAATAATTTGTTTTTACCAAAAAGGCTTAATTAATGTCATGTTGCATTACAATTTAAAGTATATCAATAATGTCAAAAATGTGACGTGCAGTTCGGGTGTGTGTGTATGCTGTTTAAATTAGTGTTCTCACCAATGCGCTTGTGATTCCTGAAGTTATGACGAATTTTATAGACTTGTTATAGTTTCTTATTCAAAAGTGACACCCATAGATTCAGGCCCACCCGGACTTAATCCATGCCCACCCATATGTCACGTTCTGCATACGCCACTGGTATACAGTATAAGTAAAATAATCGTATGGGCAATCATGTTTAATTAACAATCAAAAACGGATCCACAATGGCCACAGTACAGCAAGCAGGCTTAGCTCAGCTGTTAAATGATGTATTAAAGCAATACGGATTTCCTTTAAATTCATCGGTTATCAGCAACAGATTAGTTTTCCCAAATTGAAAGGACATACCTTAGAATAATAATACAAAAGAGCGGAAATGTATTGTCGGGGCTCACGCCTTTAGTTACTTTAACGGGCTGCTTTCGCGGCTCACGTACGCAGTCCGTTCGGCTACCGCAACCAGCGGTACACAGTTCAACACAGTTACAAATACAAGAGTAAACAGATGTTTAAAATCTTATTATTTAATAAAGAAATTGAATAAAATTGGTTTATTGGTTTGTTTAGTGGCGTTAATTGACCGATTTGTGGCCAGAGAGCCGTGCATCTGTTTGCGTATCCTGTGCGCTTTCGTCATTGGCGGAGAAGTCGGTCAATCCCACCTTTCCAGTAAACACGACTTGTGATTGGACTGTACGTCAGCAGACAGCAAAGCATTGGCCAAGAGCAGAAGGCCCTCCCTCCACGCTTTTTTTTAAGTTGTGAGGTTGCGAGGCTTCATTTTCGCTCAGTCTGAGTTTCAGAGTTTCAGAGCAGAGCTGCGTGACAACGCTGCCACAAATCACGTGAGTCGCAAGCTCGCAACTTTGTGGGCGTATCTCCGCAAAGTGGGTGTTGTAAACTTAGCTCTGAAAAAATAGTCTGCAAAGGAGTGCAAATGTAATAAGTTTAGCCCTTTCAAACCTCAGTTTTCAGAGTTTCAAAACTTTTTTTAACCTATTTGCACACCAGTTTTCAGTTCACCATTTACAAGGTTTCAAACCTGGAAAACAAACTATACAGTGGGAGAACACTGACAAATTTGAAACTCTGAAAAATTGTTTGCGCAACATCGTAAAAAAGATGTTGCGGTTCCGAAAAAGGAAATCTCAAAAACAACATAATGTTTGCAGATATATTTTAATTTTTTTACATTTTGCAAGCTTGCAAATCTTATTTTTCGATGTTGCAAAACTTTTTTTTGTAAGATTTTGAGTTTGCGAACACTAAATTTCAACCTTTCAGAGCTTTATTTTCAGTTTTGAATCCTGGCAGGATTTAAATCCCATACAGGTCACTCACTGTAGTGACACCAGCCAGGCCCCCACCCCCTTCACTTCAGTCAGTCTCTCAGTTCAGGTGGAGGCAGCCACGCGGTTTCTTCACAACATTTTACACCTGGTATTAAGACGCGCTTTGGTCGATTGGATTATAAGTGGGCGAGAAAGACACATTCCGGTTTACATTTGGTGTTTTTAATCCGTCTCTTTTGTCCACTTGCGAGTTGTTTAAAACGCAAGCGGAAGAAATGACGCGAGGCGGAGAAAGGACGCGCTTTAACTGACGCGCAGTCTGTGGGAGTACAGCTGCTTGTGCTGTTACTGAACATGCTCATTTCAAAGCAATTGATTGAATAAGCTCGCGCAACTTTACACCCTCGCTAAATTAAAGAGGCGGAGAGCAGACGCTTTAGTTTTATAAAAGTTTAAAGTCCTGGCAGAACATTGTGGGTTCATGTTATAAAAAACGTTGTTCAGTACATTAAACATAAGCCTACATCATTATGTTGTCAGTAAGTCAAACATTGTCGTCTTAACGGTAAGTTTCTAATTAATTTGTGAAGTACATAACTTACTGTAAAGCTAATAAACAATGACTTTATACGTTTCCATTTTAAAAATAAGCCCAATATAACATTATTCTCGTCAAAACTGACAATCATTTAAGTTATATGTATTTTGTTTTGTTTGTGTTTTAAAGTTATTTATAATAATTCAAGTTTACTGTTTTGTGCACTGATATCAGAATAATTTTGGATAATAAAGTTTATTGTTAACTTGTAAAACACACCTGCCTATATTACATATCTTTGTCACGTTATTTTAAGTGTTTGATCACCACATTTGTGAGTGATCATTGCAAAAAAAGTATTTATATATAGTATATTCTGTTAATGTATATAGTTTATTATATGTACAGTAGCCTGCTGTAGTATAATATACTGTAGTATATGTGTACTGTACTATAATATACACATAAAGAATATCGGCCGATATATCGTTATCGGTCTTTTTTTTACCCTAATATCTGTATCGGAATCGGCCCAAAAAAATGCATATCGGTCGGGCTCTAGTTTAATGTTCAGTATTAATGGTCATTATATGAATAAATAACATTTTAGAAAATTTTGAGAATTTAGTTAATAATAATTTATATACCACCAAACTATCGGTTTTGGCAGATATCAGTCTGAATAATCGGCTATATTATCGGTGGAACAGGTAATATCGGTACGTCTCTAATCCAAACAATAGAAAACCTACAGTAGACACAAACAGCTCTGTTTGTTTGAGTCTGTTGTCTTCTCTTAAAGTAACAGTAAATGTAGTAAAAGCTTGAATGCACACAGAAGGGATTTAGCCGTTTGCTGTGACATTGATATATTTTGAAAGCTGTTTCCAGTTCAGCATGGTTTTATTGTTTTGAAAAGCTCTGAGACAACAGCAGGGCCTTCTGGGAGATTTTTCCACACAGCTTTACAGATACAGACAAACCTTTGCAAGGACACTTTGTACCTAAACTAACACACCTCTGTGAATACTCACCTCTCTGAGCGGCTCATTGAGTTCCTCAAGGATACTCTCTTCATCAAACATCTTGCCCTGGTAACGGTGCTCGTAATAATCATGGATCTTCTGTCGGAAATCCGCTGGAAGTTTGTGGAAAGACATGTACTGCTCCACTTGTTTGTACTGCAGAGAGAGAAAATCAGGCATGAAGGATTTGTGGTAATGTCTTGTACCTTGTCTGTGAAATCTAGGCAAAAAAATTCAATCTTTGACATCATCTTACTCTGATAATATTATAGACATCAAGGTTACATTTTTACAGCAGGTACTTTAAATTATGTACAATGATTTTATGTAGAAAACAGTAAATCACATAAATGACTTTAGCTGTGTTTCATAGACTAGGGCACACATATTTTTCTGAGTGTTTGAAAGCCTTATGTCTATATTTGATTGTCCCATCTGGTCCTCACAAGTTTTAATCTTAAAATCTGAGGACAAGATACCATAAAATATAAATAGTTGCATTTCAATGTTAATTTAAACAATGATTATCTGAAGTGTGAAATTAACATGTATATTTATGCATTTGGCAGATGCTTTTATCCAAAACGACTACAGTGCATTACAAGATATACATTTTCATCAGCATGTGTTCCCTGGGTTCGAACCAATGACCTTTTGCGCTGCTAACACAATGTTCTACATTAAAGCTATACAGGCACCATATGTGAGCCTGTACCACACAACCAATCATAAGGGTCATTTTTTTTAATTATACATTTATACATAATCTGTTGAATAAAAGTTGAATAAATACTATAAGCTTTCCATTGATCTATGGTTTGTTAGGATATGACAATATTTGCCTGAGGTACAACTGCTTGAATAACTGGAATCTGAGGGTGCAAAAAATTAAAATATTTAAGGTTGTCCTTAGAGACCTTAGCAACTGCATGCATTAAAAAAATAAAGCTTTAATGGTAGGAAATTTACAAAATACCTTCATTGTCTTTACCAAATATTATTTTGGCATAACAAAATCAATAATTTTGACCCATGCAATGTATTTTTGGCTTTTGCTAAAAACATACCAATGACACTTAATAATGTCATATGTTATTAAACAAGCTAATTTGACATTTTGTTTAGATAAATATAAAAATATCACTTGGGAGATGACTGAGAAAGATTAGTAAGTGCCTGTTTACAGAGCAAAATCCCCAGAGTTAAATGAACACTGTAAGAGTCAAGTCCAACTAAAACAAACACTGATCACCATAATGATGACTTTAAATGAAACAGCCACCATCTAAACCTAAGTTAAGAACATAACTCTAAAAGTAAGATGTAAATGCAATTTTAGGTTTCAAACAGAGATGGTGATAATGAGTATAAAGTTACAGATTGCAGCTTTTAATTCTGCTTTAGTGTTACTTTTTAACTCTCTGTAAGATTGGGACAATATGTACACCGAGCAGAGTTCATTTAACTCTGGGGATTTTGCTGTGTAGAAGAGTATCCAGGTCTATGATATCAGTATGTTATATAAGGTACGACCCCAAACCCGAGCCTTGGAGTGTTAGTTACCGCTAACAAACCAGACATTCCTCAAACTGTGTTATTTACAGAGACAGAAAGAGAACGGCAATGATGGAGTGATTTACCGAAAACAGGTCAGACTATGATACATTAGCATTGCAGCCATATACATTCCCTGTTGCTCAGTAGCTTCTGCTGACAGAGGGGTTTCTGTAGCACCTGTAATGTCTGGGAACCACTTGTGAGAATAGTTGGCCACATGTTTGGCTTTTTAAAGGTCTTACAATTACTCTTGTGCCAAACTTCACGTGTACATGAAAGTAGGCTGCAGATTTCAGCATCAGCAAGTGAACTGTATTCCAAAAATATTTTAAAGGGGTTTTGTATGATAAATTGTATCATACTGATTACAGTAAAGTTGAATTTGTTAACATTAGTAAATACATGAGCTTACATTAACAATGAGCAATATAGTTTTTCAGCATTAATTCTAATGCCAAAACGGGTGTTCATGCTAGTTTGTTTATTTCATTGTACATTAAGTAATTGATGTTGGGACGATGAATTATAAGGAAAAATTTGCAAATAAACCAATATTTAACGTTCTTTACCTTATTTACTGTATGAGGTAAATAGCCATATAATAAGCGGGATAATGTATAGGCAGCCTGTTGTTAGCAGTTTAACAGCACTATGAATTCAGACGTCAACAAGCTTTCTATAAAGTCACTAAATACAGCGGTCATGACATGTCTAACACTGATGAGTACACATGACTCGATCACGGCTCAGTTTTCATTCAGTTTGGCTCTAATTGAGGCAATAAAAGATGAGGTTTGAGTCGTTGACGTCATTCACAGGACTATCAGTACATCTTCACACTATTGCTTTCTCCTGACTTGACCATGAAACACAATTTGCTTTATCGTCCTGTCAGTAAACCATTAGATCAACAGCTGGTTCATTAATTGAGTAACGAAGAGATCTTCACCGATCAATGATGTGCTGGAAAAAACCACGATGTGTCAGGAAATACTGTAGATTCACTAAAGCTATACTAAATAGTTAAACTGGCCAATGGCTCCCAATAAATATTTTATGACATACTGTAAACCTTAATTATATCGTGACTCCATGAGGATGCCGTAAACAAGAAAAAGATAATACAAGACAAGAAGCCTGTGTAAACCACCATGTTGCTAGGATGTTGTGGGTCGTTGCCAGGATGCTGATTCAAAGTCTACATGTATATAATGTTTTGGTCTATATGACTCAGATCAGTTCTTCAATGGACAGTATAGTGACCAAAAGTGATGTTTATTGTTAAACAATTGCCATCTTGACATTTTTATTCAAATGTTTTATATAAAATGTGTTAAAATTGTTTATGCATGTTGCATTGGTTTTTTTGGAGAATTAACACAAGCTCATCTTTAAGAACATGTTAAAGAGGCTAGGCAAAAAAATGACACCTCTACACATGTGCAACGTTTATAAAGGACGATAACTACAAAAGGGGATCAGCAAATATTAACAACAGATAAAATTGTAGTCAGTGTATGCTTTATTACCCATAAGCTTTTTGTTTAACATTGCAATTATTTGTATGTTTGAATAAAACCCAGATTCTCGAATACGCTGTCATTTGCCTTTTTGCCAAATTATTTTGTCCAATAAATACCAAGGTTGTACACACACTCTCTCTCTCGTTGCACACATAGACATCACATCCTTATAGGAGAAAGATTTTGCATTGTGGTGCATTTCAAGTCAACCTACTCACAGAATAGAATGACAGGAGAAAATGAGAGAATAAAAGGAGAAGAGAGAAGAAAAGGAGGTGAGAGAAGAAGATGATAGAGGTGAGAATAAAAGGAGAGGAGAGAATAAGATGAGAGAACAAGAGGAGGTAAGAAAATAAGATGAAAGGAGAAAATAAGAGGAGATTAGAGAAAAAGATGAGAGAACAGAATAAGTGGAGGTGAGAGAATAAGATGAGAGAACAAAGGGAGGTGACAGAAGAAGATGATAGCAGGGAAGAAAATGAGGTGAGAGAATAAGATGAGAGGAGAAAACAAGGGGAGGTGAGAGAAGAAGATGAGGGAACAAGGGAGGTGACAGAAGAAGATGAGGAGGTTAGAGAATGAGATGAGGGAACAAGGGAGATGAGAAGATGAGAGCAGAGAAGAAAAGGAGGTGAGAGAATAAGAGGAAGTAAGAAAATATGATGAGAGGAGAAAATAAGAGGAGGTGAGAGAAGAATATGAGAGCAGAGAAGAAGAGGAGGTGGGAGAAAAAGATGAGAGGACAGAATAAGAGGAGGTGAGAGGATAAGATGAGAGGAGAAAACAAGGGGAGGTGAGAGAAGAGAAGAAGAGGAGATGGGAGAAAAAGATGAGATGAGAGGACAGAATAAGTGGAGGTGAGAGAATAAGATGAGAGAACAAAGGGAGGTGACAGAAGAAAAGGAGGGAAGAAGAGGAGAGGACAGAATAAGAGGAGGTGAGAGAATAAGATGAGGGAACAAGGGGAGGTGACAGAAGAAGATGAGAGGACAGAATAAGTAGGTGAGAGAATAAGATGAGGGAACAAGGGGGGATGACATAATAAGATGAGGAGGTTAGAGAATGAGATGAGGGAACTAGGTAGATGAGAAGATGAGAGCAGAGAAGAAAAGGAGGTGAGAGAATAAGATGAGAGAACAAGAGGAGGTAAGAAAATAAGATGAGAGGAGAAAATAAGAGGAGGTTAGAGAATAAATGAGAGGAGAGAACAAGGGGAGTTGAGAGAAGAATATGAGAGCAGAGAAGAAGAGGAGGTGGGAGAAAAAGATGAGAGGACAGAATAAGTGGAGGTGAGAGAATAAGATGAGAGAACAAAGGGAGGTGACAGAAGAAGATGAGAGCAGAGAAGAAAAGGAGGTGAGAGAATAAGATGAGAGAACAAGAGGAGGTAAGAAAATAAAATGAGAGGAGAAAATAAGAGGAGGTGAGAGAATAAGATGAGAGGAGAGAACAAGGGGAGGTGAGGGAAGAAGATGAGAGCAGAGAAGAAGAGGAGGTGGGAGAAAAAGATGAGAGGACAGAACAAGTGGAGGTGAGAGAATAAGATGAGAGAACAAAGGGAGGTGACGAGAGCATGTGTTTTTGTAATAATGAATTATCTGTATAGTATTTTAAGCTAAAACTTCACATACATACTCTGGGGACACCAAAGACTTATTTGACATCCTAAAAAAGTCTTGTGAAATGTCCCCTTTAAAGGTCACATGTTGTGCAAAATCCACTTTTACAAGATGTTTGGACATAAATGTGTGTTGGCAGCGTGTGAACACAACAACCCTAAAATAAAATAAAATCCACCTACTTCTTTTTTAATCCACATTAAACCACAACAATCCTAATGTGACATCACACAAACAAAGCCCCGCCCACGGCCACTGACTGACTGGTTAATTTTACCCAAAAGCTTTATTAAATTTGTTTGTTAACATTAATTCGACTAAAGATACTATTGTCTTAGACTGTCTCACAGGAATCAGGTATATTTTAACTAAAAGAGCTCACTGTCTGTTGGTCAGGGATTGAAGAGTTGTAGCTCATTTGCATTTAAAGGTACAGACATCAAAACAGGACTTTTTTGCTCCCACCCAAATAGGGGCATTTTGGACATGATATAGCAAATGATCTGTGGGGTATTTTGAGCTGAAACTTTGCCTACACATTCTAGGCACACCTGAGGGCATAATATGTGCCTTATAAATTTAGTGATCTTTAGGGAAAATAAATCATTCATGGAAGACTCATCTCCTCTCATAGTTGAAGTGCTATGTTAATTAAGCAGCGTCTCAGTGTTTATGTGTCAGAAGTCTTTTGGGAGAGATGCTGTTCGAATGCATTTCAAGATCAGAGTAATAAATGCAGTGGAAGAAATCCAGGTGATTACGGATTAAGAGGTTCTACAGGGAGAAGATAGATAATACGAGGAGGTTAGTGCATGGAGAAGATCTACAGTCATTTTTTATGCCTGTGTCCTCAGGCTGTTCTGTGCCAAAGCGGGTGGTGAGACAGCTCGGCGAAACCCGAGAGATACGGTTTGGTGTAGTTGTCAGGCAAGAGCCGGCTGCTGACGGCAGGAGAGGATTGTACTTTATCTGAAAGCCCAATAAAAAGCCCATTTCATGACAACAGCAGACGAGGGCATTGGGTCTAATTGAAATTCTTCACTTGTTACGTTCTCCAAAATATTTCAGGCCCACCCAGAAGCACTAGAAATGCAACACTCCGGGGGTCTACAAACTAGGCAGTGATTTTATCAGTGCGGGAAATCCCTATAAAGTCTGGAGCCCACAGAGGCCTTTTTTGGAAAAGAACTGCCCACCTAGACAAAAAGAGACTAGCTGACCTACATGGAAATTGTTCAATCCAGACTCACTTGCCGTATGTACCTCTTCCTAAAGCTAAAATCACTGCATTTTTCAATGGAATGTCCACTAGAGGCGTTTGCTTTTTCTCTGTTTTGAAGCAGGATTGTAAAATGTTATGAAGCTCATACCCACATTTCAACATGCTCGTTTTTGTTAAAGAGGCAATGTGTACATTTTAGGAGGAACTATTGACAGAAATGCAATATAATCTACATAACTATATTATGAGTGGTGCATACACATAACATAATGAAAATGTTTTTGTTATCTTAGAATATGACGCTTTTATCTACATACACCGTGGGTCCCCTTACATGAAAGTCTCCATTTTGCACCGCCATGTTTCTACAGTAGCCCTAAACAGACAAATTGCTCTACCACTACATTGATCAATTTAAAGCTAAACTTAAGACATTCTTCTTTAACAAAGCATTCACATAAAATGTCCAGTAAATGTACTTATCCTGCACTAGTTAGTTTGTCTACAACAAAGCACTCACATACCTCATATGGGTAATATACTTATGCAGCAATAGGTAGCCTGTCTGGAACCGAGCCGATTTTAAACCACAATACTGTATGACACTTGCATTACATTGCGAACAGCCCCTACGCTAATAGAATTCTGCTTTTCTCTACCCGTCTCGTCCTCGACCCAGAGGACAATGAGACAAACAGACCCAGTTCCTGCTGCTGTGAAGGTCATCGCACCACTGATCTACTGGCTGTCCTTCAACGTGATGCCCAGCAGATGCGCGACCAACGACCACCGGCTGAACCAGTTTAATCCGCTTACCCGCTTCCTATCCCTACCGTGTCTATATATATAAATAAATATTAATCTCTCCCAAGGGTTTTTGTCCTTCTAGTAGTTTTTCCCACAGGGTTTTCTCCTAGGGGGGTTTTTCGTCCCCGGGAGATTCAGCCAACTTTGTCTTAACTTAGCACTTTACTATAGACGTTACATTATTACTACGCTCGCTTGTATGGTTTATCCTTAGCCGCTATATTCTACTATCTATTGATTTTCTGTGTTTTCCTCTACATCTACTCATGTAAAGCTGCTTTGAAAAATTGTGAAAAGCGCTATATAAATAAAATTGAATTGAATTGTCTCAGATGATGCCGTTTGTCCTGTGGTGGCTACTGTAGCTTCTCTATGCGTTTCAAAAAGGAGGAGTGAGTTGTGGCTGAGCCGTTGGTTGCAATTCACATGCAGCAAAAATCTACACAGTGCACCTTTAAGTAGATTTGTGCCGTTTGTATTTATTTATGTTCATTTGCACGCAGATGCATGGCATGCCTAAGCCACTTACGCTGTCCTTGTGGTAATTTTTTTATAAATCACAACCAACTATAATGTATAAATGTATTTTGATTATTCATTACTGTCCCTTTAGTAAGTCACCACTATGCTTCCTGTAAACAACAAGTTCTTGACACACCTTGACAGAACACTATCAATCCTGTCAGTAAAGACATCAGACGTCACAGTAACACAAGCATAAACTGAAGAATATACGCCGTTAATGTTCAGTATGGTCTGCTTTGTAACCTTGCATGAACCCGCAACAAAAGGGAAAAATTGAGAGTCTACAGTGCCTCTAGTGGACACTTCAACCCGAAGATGCAGCGAAAAGAGTACAAGGACAAATATATTTCAGGTTATGCCGAAATGCCGAAACTTAAATTAAAATGAGGATGTGTAGCAACAGTGTTTTCAGCCGCGTTTTAACGATTTGGTGTACACGCACCCTAAATGTAATGCGTCTAATCAGAATTTGTTTTCCTTTTTACATTAACACTACGATAACAGATCGCCACGAATAAAAGTCAGTAGGCAGTGTTGGTTGACACCATCTGTGAAGACAACATAAATATAGATAAAAAAATATGTAAAAATAAATAATAATCAAAAAATGTATATTTATAAATTACCATGAATTGTGTAAAGCCAAGATTGGGATGGTTTCTTCCTCTACTTGTTCTGATCTAACCAGCACTGTCAATCTCTTTAAGTATGCAGACTGCTTGCCAACCTTACAGATTTAGCACACAGTCAACACACTTTTATAGCAGAGATAAAAATAAGTAATGCGAGCAAACACACATCACAGACACAAACACACGCGTGCACACACACACACACACAGTGTGTTCTTAAAGAAGAAATACATTATGACACATACAGTATGTAACATGGAACCATGCTGTTTCATTTGATCATAGCTGTGAGCTGCCCAACATTCAGTGGATGCGTTCAGCTGATCCCATGAGATCGGTGTGTGTATTTGTGAGAGACTTTTAGTGAGACTATACAGTAAGACATTTCAAATGAGTCTTTGTGTCCAAAACAACCCCGGGGGCCAAAACCAACCTATCCTCCAACCCATAAGATTGTCATTTATCCATTCCCCAAAATATGACCAACAGATGTGTTTACTAAATTAGTATCTTAACGGGCAGCAGGTGAAATTAAAGGTGTGTTGTGTAACTTTTAAAATAATTTCTTGACAGAAATGCAATATAAGATGTATTATCAGTGGTGTACAAAGACCTTACAAAACGAACTCTGTTTGAATGAGCTGTTTTATCTACATAAACTGTGCGTCCCTTTACATAGTCGCCGTCATGTTTCTACAGTAAGAAACAGAAAAACTGGTCAACAGAATGTATTTCGTCCCTACGTTATCTCAGAAGACGACATGTTAGTCCTGTGGGGGCAACCATACACAGCAAAAAATTACTTTCTAACTTAGTATTTTTGTCTTATTGTCAGTAGAAATATCTAAAATCAAGATGTATTTTCTTTATAAGCAAAATGACCTAAGAAAATAAGTCTAGTTTTTAAACAAAACATATCAAATATAAGTGAATTTGTACTTAAAACAAGAAAAAAATCTGCCAATGGAATAAGACATTTTTTCTTGATACTTAATACAAAATTCTAAGTATTTTTGTCTTGTTTTCAGTAAAAATTAGGGGTGACCCCGAATAGTCGAAGATTCGATGCATCGATAGGAGAAGCCTGATTCGACTACCAATCTCATAGTCGAATCGTCGCAGATGTGTTATGAAATGAGGATCATTTAATTTTGGCCGTATGGGTGCACACATTATCTGATTTCACATATAACAGCTTTCTCACAATATATTAATATACTGCATATTATGATAATGCTGCAAATAATATGTGAAGTAGCAGCTTTCAATAAATATTTTTAAAATGCGTTAATAAATCCAACAACCCCTGTGACCGGACTTCACGTCCGAGGTCTCTATGTTATTAAAGCCTTGCCTCTTTGTTTCGACATTTAAAAGACAAAGCTGGCAAATTAAACTATGTCTTTCGTTCTTTTAATAATTTCTATATTTTATTTTATTTATAAATCACTTTGGGTTATCTGATTTAACTATTTGGCTTGTGTTTTGTTTCCGTGCACTTGAGGCATTTTGCATATTTGTTCTGCACTTTGTTACTTCTGACCTTATTTTATTTAAAAAATTGTATTTATTATAAACGTAAATTCCGATCTAATTTAAGTATGTAAATTTTGGATAGCTTTTCGTTGTATCGATTAGAGGTCGACCGATTTATCGGCCGGCCGATTAATTGGCCGATTTTTGGCATATTTTAAAAAATCGGCTTTGGCCGATTTTGCTGCAAAATTAGGCCGATTAATAGGCAGGCGCATCTGCGGGCACCTAAGCGCTGTTGTAGAACTTGTGACGCTGGTCTCTTACTGCAAGCAGATCGCTCCCGTCTCGTGTGTGTGCAGCCATGCCTTGTTAACAAACAGCTTTAGTAAATGAAGGCGGGATCACGCGAATTAAGCAGCCAGTACAACAGCGCGACGGACTTATGTCTCGCGGTGCACTGTCCGTGCAAAGATTAGGCTCATTTCATGTGATTAATGAGTGATGATGAGTTTTGTTTGCGTGACAGAGAGAGAAGAGCCGCGCCCGCACGCTTTCTGTCTCCCTGCTTTTATTACTCAAAACAAAACTGACTCGATGGCAAAAGGTCGGAAGACCAAATCATATCCACCGAGGAAATGTTTTTCGTGTTGTTACAGTAACACTTTGTTTACAGTTTTGCGCTGCTCAGCCTGGATTAGAACACAGCGCGTCCGATTCGCGAACTGACTCCTTTGAACGGATTCGTTTGAATGAACGGTTGAAACAACAGATCTGTCCCAACACTAAACTCACAAGACGTCACTGTTAGCACAATCAGTCACTTATAGCGCCTCAGACATGAGAATGTAAATGTGTTTAGAAAGATTTGCCCTAAATAACAGTCTCAACTAAAAAACATAGACATTTACTATGTTAACTTTATGATGAATAAATATTTTATCAGGTCTACCAAATAAGGATTTTATCCTACAAAGCAATAAAAGCCATGATAAAAAACTGATCAAAGATGATAACAGGAGAGTGTCAGGTAATATCTGTGTCTGATAAATGCATGGTGCAGAGGAGGTTGTAAAACTCTTCAGAAAGACCAGTCATATATTTTTAAATACTTTGACTTAAATAGTGACATTTTTGCATTTAAAATATCTGCTAATAATGATGAGAACATTTTGATTATTATGTACATATAGAAAATCGGCCAAACATATCGGCCATCGGCTGCCCTGATTTAAAAAAAAAATCGGCATCGGCATCGGCCAGAGAAAAAGCATATCGGTCGACCTCTAGTATCGATGTTGCGCTATTGCGTGCTGGCCATGCTTGCGCATGTAATTTAGCCGAACGGTTAGGTGCTCTGCGTCTCATATTTAGGAGTTCATCAAACTAAACAATAAAAAACGGATGTTTTTCGACGAGTATAAGTTTTTAAAATGTATTTAAAACATATATTGTCTATCTTAAAGTTAAACTACAAAACAGGTAAGCCGTTTTTTTTATTTCGGTGATGAAACGGAAACTAGTATCTGCACCGAACCTATTTCTGCCTGACACGAATGTCTTTCTTGTGATTTAATATTATGGTCAGTCGGTGTTCACTTTCAAATTATAGCAAAGAGATTCCTGAAATAAATAATATCATCCGGTCTTTCTGTATCTAAAGTGAATACAGAGATGATCAAAGTCAAAGCAAGCAAGCAGGTATTTCTGTGCTAAATAATAACGCGTAGTGTCTATATAATCATTAATTTCAGTGTTTTTCTTGTTATAAATTAACGTTTAATGCCATGACTGCTTTGACGCGCTATCTCCAAATTAAATAAAAACACGTAATTGTAGCCGGAGTTTCCAAGGCAGGATTACCTTTGTTATTTTTTTAGGTTTAGTTATCAAAATGTATTTTTGTGTGATGTTCTGTAGATCGTGGCTTTAAAATGTTATGAGTAATAATTAAACAAATGTTGCCTTACATTTTACCTTAAAAAATATATATATAAATGCATCGTCAGTTTTGTCTTCGTTTATTACTTGAAAGACAGTTTTGGTCACTTTATCAGACAGTTGTTTATGTGTGCTGTTTGTGAAAGAAAATAAAAGTTACCAATTTGTACCTGGTCTGGCCCCCTCCCAACCCATGCATACAAACATAGATGATTGGACTATCGGTCGACTATGGAAAGATTCGAAAATTCTGATTCGAATATGTAAATCCTTAGTCGAGGACACCCCTAGTAAAAATATCAACAAATTCTTAAATTAAGATGCTTTATCTAGATGAGCAAAATGACCTAAGAAAATAAGTCTGGTTTTTAGACCAAAAATATCAAATTTAAGTGATTTTGTGCATAAAACAAGCAAAAAAAATCTGCCAATGGGGTAAGCAAAAAAATCTTAATTTTTTTCTTAAACACTAAATTCAAGAAAAATTCAAGAAAAAATTGCTTACCCCATTGGCAGATTTTATTGCTTGTTTTATGCACAAAATCACTTAAATTTGATCTTTTTGGTCTAAAACTAGACTTATTTTCTTGGGTCATTTTGCTCATCAAGAAAAAGCATCATAATTTAAGAATTTCTAAGAAATTTTTACTGAAAACAAGACAAAAATACTAAGAAAATGTTTTCTTGAAAATCATTTTTTGCAGTGTACCATTAATCATTAACACCTTAGTGCGCAGGCAAACTAGTGAAAATTGATCGTATGGCTTCAGTTAGCAAAGGTTTACAAAGCAAATAGTTTGTAAATCATTAATACTGTTGTTGTTTTTTTATTATTTATGCAATAAATACCTGTGACTGTACCTTTCTTTGTGTGTTTTGTTTTATATGGTTGAGAACTGGTTGGGTTTAGAGGAAGGGTGGGGTTAGATGCTCGAAATTATCTTTAAAACCATAAATTATTATGAAATAATTTTTACATTTACAAATGCAAAAAATAAAATGCTTGAATCTGATGTATTAGGCAAAAAAATCCATAAAACGTAACCACAGGTTGTATAAGCTAGAGGGCACTAATCCCTTACACGTACCTTGATGTCATAATATGGTGCTTGCAAAAATAGATAATCAATGAACTCTTTCTCTCATAGATCTAATCTGTTCATTTCTTCATAAAGCACTAATGATATATCATAACTCTATGAAGTTTGAGCTAGAGGCATTCAGAGGAAACAAGGTACCATCCAAACCTTATTACATTGGATCACACTTCTAAACAGAATTTAGCACGTTATAAAGCCAAATGTTTTTTTGTAAAAAAGTAGTGTCCTATGTGATTTTGTCCAAACATACTGAATAATCAAATAAAAATCCCATCTCTTCAGGATGTTGTTTAATACAGTTATGATCCATTTTTTTATGTAACATTTCAGATGTTCTGTATGGAACCAAACAGCTAAATAGGCATCGTGTACCATCTTTTTTTTTTTTTTTAGAATGTAGGGGTGATAACATAATGACAGAATCCAGTTGAACTGTCTCTCTTTCAAACTGAATTACGGCGTCAAGTGGACAATTTTCTAAAATGAGTGCAGAAGAACAGGTCGCTCGTCCCTGACCCCTACAGGTCTTTTCTTTCTTTCCACCGACACACTCCCTCTCTCTCTCTCTCTCTTTCCACCAAACCAACACCCATCCCATACACATCACTTCATTATGTGCTGCTCTCAATGACAGAATCACAGCACACACCCATGTCAACTTCACAAGGACTCTGTTGGGACACTAATCTGCTGCCTCATCAATTTTACCTCGGCCAAAGATACACTGCAAAATTGTGCACACACACAAACACATAAATCGAATAGACAACCACCAAAACACACAGAGTCTCTGCTGTCTGTCATCTGCTTGAAGATACACACCCGATTCGAATGACTGTCAAAGCAACCAATCAGAGGGCGTCGTTCTCTATACAAAGCATTCTGCATGGTAACAGAGCTGATGAATGATTGGCTGAGCTCACCGGCACAGAAGAGCTGAAAGCCACTCCAGGTAACAAACACGAAGCACAGAAAAATGACAGCCACCACCAAAGTCAGCACTGCGGTAGGTGCTGTAATACACTCGCTGACCGGCTTTCAGCTAATAGAGCTTTCAGTGAAAACAAACACAAAGAGTCGGAAAAGCAAACACATATCTGTCGCATTATCAGTGATTATCCAATCATAGCAACTTCATCTGAAGAGATGCTGACACGACATAACAAAAAACAAACAGCTGAACAAACGTCAGCTGTGCAACCTGCTGAAACGATAACCACTTTCATGAGTATGAATGATTTTGGTAGTTTGATCGTTATAGTATTTAGAGCTTTTAAAGACCAGGAAGTGTTGTCGTAAGGTGACATCATCAGTTAAACTCAATGCCCCCAAACCTGTTTGTAATGGAGCTCAACAGTACATTTGGATGTCTTCATAACGTCATAAAGAAACACAACTGATATAACAGCATGTCAGTAAAGCACTACAAGGCCTAAAATAGGTGTCAGAAAATGAAGACATCCAAAATACACTGCAAAAATGATTTTTAAGAAACAAAATCTTAGTATTTTTGTCTTGTTTTCAATAAAAATATCTAAATATTCTTAAATTAAGATGCCTTTTCTTTATGAGCAAAACAACCCAAGAAAAAAAGTCTAGTTTTTAGACTGAAAATATCAAATTTAAGTGATTTTGTGCATAAAACAAGCAAAACATTTTTTTTTCTTGAATTTGGTGTTTAAGAAAAATTTAAAGATTTTTTGCTTACCCCAATGGCAGATTTTTTTGCTTGTTTTATGCACAAAATCACTTAAATTTGATTAATTTGGTCTTAAAACTAGACTTATTTTCTTGGGTCGTTTTGCTTATGAAAAGCATCTTAATTCAAGAATGTTTAGATATTTGTACTGAAAACAAGACAAAAATACTACAATTTTTTTTCTTGAAAATAATTTTTTGCAGTGCAGGTAAAGAATAAGTGGGCGCACTGCAAAAAAATGACTTTCTTACTTAGTATTTTTGTCTTGTTTTCATAAGAATATCAAAAAATTCTTAAATTAATATGTATTTTCTTGATGAGAAAAATTACCTAGGAAAATAAGTCTAGTTTTTAGTGAATTTATGCTTAAAACAAGCAAAGAAATCTGTCAATGGGATAATATTTTTTTGCTGAATTTTTCTTGTATTAAGTAAATGCAAAAAAACTATAATTATAAAAATTATTATTCCTTTTTTATTCCATTCCATACTTTTTTTGATATTTCTACTGAAAACAAGACAAAAATACTAAGTAAGAAAGAAATTTTTTGCAGTCCTCGCCCATTGTGATTGGACAGCTGAGTGAAAAGTGACATTGACAAGCTGCCCGTATTAATTGTGATGATTTAGTGATGCGGTGATGCGTTTAAAAAAACATAGTGTAAAAAACTGTGTATTTGAGTGTTATGCGAGTTTAAAAGTCTTCTTTGGTTGTCTTATCTAACTACCTAACCTTTGCTGCTATCAAGCTAAAAACAGCAAGGTATGGGTGTTTGATACCCAGGGAAAACACAAACCAATTAAATATATGCGCCATACATCACTTTTGGCATGACATAAGCAAAATGCAAGTGTAACAATTGGTGGAAGAACCATACAGGAAGTTATGTGAAGTCACTTCCTGATATCCTCAACCCGACAACAATCGAAAGTAACATTGTTTACTTTTTATCCGAGTATCAAATAAATTGAATGTGTGGATATATTCAGTCTCAGTAAGTGATTCACAGCAGTCTCAGCGCTATGTGCTTTACACACTTAGCTACGAGTCAAAGTTATTATGCGCGGTAATCAATACCCTTATCACATTACATACTTGTACATTCCCTTCACCAGCCAAATACATGCTGTACCGTGCAAAGTAGAAGTATATGTGCAGAGAGTCCATAAAAATATTTGGATAGTACTATACACAGCAAAATCCTCAGTGTTAAAGTAACACTGGTCAGTGTTTATATAAGTCCACACTACAGGGTTAAAAGCTGCAATCTGTGACTTTACCCTCTTTATCGCCAAACCTTAAATTGCACTTTACCTCTTACTTGTAAAGTTATTTATTAACTTTGATTTAGATGTTGTCTTTGCTTTATTTAAAGTCACCATTATGGTGATCAGTGTTTGTTTTAGTTGGACTCGATTTCTTTTTTTGTCTGGCAATTTTAGGTGATAGAGAGGATAAAGTCACAGATTGCAGCTTAACACTGAGCAGTGTTAATTTATTACTGGGGATTATGTTTTGTAACTTCAGCAGTTAAGCAAGACATTCCTATACATCTTACACGACTAGATGTTTGCTTTACCTTTTCCTGATATTGGCGTCGCGATGAGTCCAGGGATTGGATGAGGGCCGTGGCATGTCCGATAAAGACGGCGTAGCAGGTGGCTCCGACAATCATGCTGAGCATCGTCAACCAGATATCAGAGAGACTCTCTGGAGCTTGTCGTCCGTAACCTATACACAACATGTGGCTCATGGCTTTAAACACAGCAAACGAATACAACTCACTCCATGTGTCATTCTGAAAGAAAGAGAGAAAGACAAAAGCACATAATTGCAGCTTATACCTGTGTATATTTCAATTATTAGACATCAATGAGAGGATTAAAAGGAGACTAAATAGACACTTTTGCTTAAGTTTCCTTAATCTTAGATATTTCTCTTGAGATAAAGACTCAAGTTGTAAAGTCTGTTATGAAAAGTCAATGTTATTGAAAATATTATCTGTAAGCCATCTCATCAAATTTACACAAATCCAGATTGTTTTAGTTAAACATCTACAGGTCTTATTTTGTGACCCTTCCTGTTAAACACCCAACAAAAGCCAATTTTGGTGATTTATTGTTCATAAAAGCCGCCTACATGGTGTTAAGAACATCACATGAAAATATAACCTTGATATCTGTAATATTGACTGAGTAAGGTCATTAACTTTGATGCTCCTGATCTCATAAAATGATGTGACTTTAGCCTGGATCTTATTTTTTATTTCTCCTAAGCAGTTAAGCTTTTTTAAACTTTGAGATTAAGTTGATACTTATATAAAACACAACTGATAATTCCTGAAAAGGCATACTGTACTTAGATGCATATTTTATATTCTGTATGCAGTTTTTATTATCACCAATATGTCCTAACCATCCTGTTTTTGTAAGAAAGACCTTTTGTATAGAAAAGATTTGAAGCTGTCGGATATTTCCTGGATGACAGGGATCAGGGAATGAGGACCTACCAGCAGTCATAAATAAGAAGTCATTAAATGTGCCCTTTTAAAAAAGCTTCTCCAGACTGACTTGTGCTGACATCCGGCTAATTCCCAAGGCAAGATTAATTACTGCTGCTGTCCTGCACTCATCTGCTCAAACTGCCAAACTGACGACTGGAAACTGAATCTACAGCACCCCATCAAGAAACCATAAATCTTTGTATTCTACATATTTCTGATTAAATGTTATATTTTAACATCTTATATACATGTTTAGATAAGGATAACATTTTGGGGACCATACTTTGTAATTTGAAAAAGTAGGTTATTTTCAACCTGATGTTGGGTCAAAAATGGACAACCCCAGACATTGGGTTGTAATTTAACCCATGCTGTGCTGTTTTTATCCAAAATGCTGGGTTGTTTTAACCAATTGTTTGGTCAGATATTACAATTTTCTGTGTTAATTTAACCCAACGGCTGGGTTTGTCCCCTTTTGACCCAACATCAGGTTCACAACAACCCAGCATGTTTTAGAGTGTTGGATAACATACTTTATTTACCACAAGCATAAAATACTTAAAGCGCCCATTTTTTGTGATTCCATTTTTTAAAACTTTGGTTAGTGTGTAAGGTTGCTGTTAGAGCATAAATAAACAATATATTTTCTTAAAAATAATTTACTTTTTAAGGACTACAGGACCCTCTACTTCCTGGATATATGACGTCTTTGGCCCTGTCCCAAATGGCACACTCCGGACTTGTGGTCCTCCTCAGAGTCCACACTTTGATGACATCACGTAGTCCAGACTTTAGGGACCCTTGATGCGAGTCCACGTGGTGCACCGGAGTCGTATTTTGGGACAGACTCGAGCATCACACCGGAAATAGGTAGAGAAGTTGCCCGTCAGTGTGAACTCCTCCCTTCCGTCGTCTGATTGGTCCGATTGCCCTTTCTCAAGGACTTCTGGGTTAGCAAAGTGCGCGAAGCCTGAAGGCTGAAGACCGCATAAAGGGGGCAAAGGAGGCGCTGATGAGCACACTTCAAAGCGTAAAAATGACAGATGGGACACCCTACGGACTCGTAGACTAAGTGAGAATGCGCAATTTAAGGCCACGAGACAGAAAGTCCACATGAAGTGCGCCATTTGGGACAGGGGCAGAATAAGAGTTTTTGACTAAGCTCCGCCCACAGGAATGCGCCAGCCACCAGCTAAGCTAAGCTGCTGTCAAATCACAACACATTAAACCAGCAACACAATCAAAACTCATTACGTATTTCTGAAGGAGGGACTTCATAGAACAAGGAAGACATCGGCCAGTTTTTAGGACAATGAAAACAGTGGTATAGAGATAAGTAAATTGTGTGAAAAATACTGCATTTTTCCCCCCAAAAAAAAGAAAACGTTATATTGCGCACCGTAAACTCAATCAAAGCTTGAAAACACAGGAAAAACGGGACCTTTAATCCCATAATGCAATTTATGGATCATAACATGGATGAACTGGAAACAAAATAAACCACATTTTTAACAATGTTGGCTTACTACACTCTATTGGATCAAAAAGGGACAAACCCAGCTGTTGGTTTAAATTAACCCCAAAAAATATATATTTGATAATCACTTAAAGGTTAAGTGTGTACATTTTAGTGGCGTCTAGTGGTGATATTGGGAATTGCAACCAACAGCCCACCCCTCAATTTCAAAACGCATATGGTAGCCGTCTCAGGACAAGCATGTTGTGGTCTAAGACAACGTAAAGACAAAACACGCTCTGTGTGATGCAGTTTGTACATGTAGGGCTACTGTAGAAACATGACGATGACTTCCATGTAAGGGGACCTGCGGTGTATGGAGATATAAACATCTCATTTTAAGGTAAAAAACAACAAAAACAGTTCACTATGTAAGGTTTATACACCACTGATAATATATTTAGATATTATATTGCATTTCTGCCAAGAGATACTTCTAAAGGTAATACAATGCACCTTTAACGTGTTAAAACAATCCACCAATGTATGAACGAGTTGGGTTCATACCTTTTGGGTAGAAAATAACCCAGCATTTTATTACAGTGTGAACGGAGATAGATACAAAATAGGTACAAAATAATGATAAATATATCTGAGATGATAACACTAAATGAAACAGTTAATCCTTACGAAAATAACAAGAACTATGGTTTTACAAAAATCAAAAAACCATGGGTACTTTAGTAAAACCATGGTTTTGCTAATAGTAATCAATACACAAAAAAAACATGGTTATACATCCAGCATATACAGCACTGCATACTATGCAGTAAGTGTTACTAGTGTACATTCCCAAGTGTTTTTGCCAAGTCACTGGTTCGGAAGGTAAAGCCGAACAGACGAAAAGTATCAAAAGCGATGCAAAAAGAGAGTAATGACGTCAGATAACAGACTGCTATTAAAACACTGGAGTGAACAGATTTGAATTATAGATGAGTCAAAAGCACTTTGTCTTGAAAACAGCAGGGGTAGAGTGTCCATATTCTGAACACAAACCCAAGCACAACCACTAAGCATTATGTTTGTATACATGTCTAATAAAAACTCAGGATAGAAACACATTCAACAGCAGCCTGTATATACAGTAAAGCTATACAGTATACATGCCAATGCAATACGACCTTACTGCATACTACAAACAATGTTTATTTTCTACATAAAGTCGTCCGATATAATGAAAAGAAAAAGTTGAAAATATAACCTTAATATCTTTAAAGGGGGGTTAACGACATTTTGTGCATTCTGACTTATTAAAAAGGTTTAAGAGTTGTATCCATCATGCTAAACAAAGGCAACGTGTCAAAAAAAGCAGTTGAGCGAGTATTTCTGGACCGAACTCACTACTTCTCTTTTGGTTTTGGAACGTTTATTTTTTTAACATTTATGTATTATGGTCCCCTTATATCTTGGGCACTTCCCCTGGAAAAGCACGCCCACACATCAATCAAAAAATTGGTTACTGAAAATTAGCTCCCCTTGTGATGTCAGAAGGGGATAATACAGTCCCTTTATCTGCAAATCCAACCACGGCACTGAGAAATCAACTCATTTGCATTTAAAAGGACACACCCATAAACAGCAAATTTTTGCTCACACCTACAAAGTGGTAATTTTAACATGCTATTTTTAAATTATATACTGTATATGACATTTTGAGCTAAAACTTCACGTACTCTGGGACACCAAAGATTTATTTGACATCTTAAAAAGGTCGTGTGAAATTTCCCCTTTAAGACAATGTATACAGTTTGTTTTTCCCAGACAGCAAGGTAATTGCGAATGGGTTTTTGTCTGTTACCTGCATTTCGGAGACGATTGCTTTACAAACAAGGCCCGGATTAGCCAATTGTTTACAACTGATGGATGAAGCGGTAGAGACCTCGTTCAGGAGTCAAAACCACAGGCGGCAAGTCAATTAAAATCTAATCTCAAGTGCATATACAGTAATGTTAACAACACGAACATACAGCTGTGCTGTACTTGTAACTCTTTATCTCTTCCCACCATGGCCTTTTGGGAAAAATTTTAAGGCTGTTCTGTCTTTTATGAATTTTATAAACACAAAAGACTTTTTGGAAATACAAGCTAGCCAAGATTAACATGAGATTAGCAGAAACTGTGTGTTATGTGATCTTTAATATTGACTAAGCTTATGTCAAAAATTGAAATCAAATCAGTGAAATCAAACTTTGAAGCTCCTAATCTCACATTATAAAACTTAAATCTGGATTTCATAGGTCACATATAGAAACTTCATGCTTGATGTAGCAATATGGAGTCTTAACAGTGGCTTTATTTGAAACCGTTTCAGAAATGAGAAGTAATGTGGCAGAAGAAACAGGAGATGCGAGACACTCATCTCTCTCACTTTCGTTCATTCATTCCCGCTCTGGTCTGCTGTGATAGAGCCGGTATGGTAAGACATTCATTAACCTTACAGACTTGTGTGCACTGAGGCTGATAAGCTCTGTGACTATCATACACTTGAATTCTGCCTTTAACACTACAGTTAGAAACGCTATCCTATTCTGACTCAGTTTACGGCATCTTATCTAAACGTACAACACTTCTCGTGTCCTCTTCCAGGGATGAACGTACCCCAATTCGGCCATGAGCCAACAAATGACATTTAATATATGTTTGTAATCTCAGCCGAGACAATCGAACATCTTTTCACCGATCCATTATTCTCCATGTTTGACCGAGAGGGGACGCATTGGGTTTTTCATTTTTTAAATGAATGCACTTCAGTCAGGCAGAAAAGCTAGTAAATTACGCAAGAAAGCTAAAATCGTTAGGTGTTACATTTTTAGATGAGAGTAAGTATGACATAAAGAGGCTATTTGCCCCGGTTGACCTTTGAACTGATGAGAGATTCAGCTGTACACTGCAAAAAATTATTTTCAAGAAAAAAAATCTTAGTATTTTTGTCTTGTTTTCAGTAAAAATATAAAAAAAATTCTTAAATTAAGATGCGTTTTCTTGATGAGCAAAGCGACCCAAGAAAATTAAGTCTAGTTTTTAGACCACAAATATCAAATTTGAGTGATTTTGTGCATAAAACAAGCAAACAATTTGCCAATGGGGTTAAATTTTTCTTGAATTTAGTGTTTTAGAAAAAAATTCAGGATTTTTTTGCTTACCCAATTGGCTGATTTTTTTTCATGTTTCATGCAAAGTTTGATATTTTTGGTCTAAAAACTAGACTTATTTTCTTGGGTCGTTTTGCTCATCAAGAAAAAGCATCTTAATGAATTTTTAGATATTTTTACTTAGATTTTTTTTTCTTAAAAATAATTTTTTGCAGTGTTTATGACAAAAAAAATGACTTTATTACTTAGTATTTTTGTCTTGTTTTTAGTAAAAATATCAAAAAATTCTTAAAACAAGATGCATTTTCTTGATAAGCGAAATGACCTAGAAAAATAAATCTAGTTTTTAGACTAAAATATAAAAAAATCTGCCACTGCAGTAAGATTTTTTTCAATTTTTCTTGAATTAAGTTTTTGAGAAAAGTGTTTTTTCTTACCCCATTGGCAGATTTTTATTATTATTTTATTTTTGCCTGTTTTATGCACAAATTCACTTAAATTTGATATATTTTAACCCAATTACTTGCATCTTAAAAAATGCATCTTGATTTAAGAAATTTGTATATATTTGTACTCAAAACAAGACCAAAATATTAAGAAAGTTTTTTGACGTGTACGGCTGAATCTACTGACAGCTGTCAAATATATTTTACCCAAGATCCAATGAATGGGGGAAAGATCGCAACGGTCAATCTGCTTGTTAAGTCTGACGTCACGCAACACCTCTTTCAGGTCTTTAAATCTATGAAAAAATCATGATCCCTTCAATGATACTAAAGTCCCATGACGATAAAGTAATTAATCTTTAATGAATCATTAAAATGTTAGTGTCCAGGATGACTTAAGATATTGGCATCAGAGATATTAGCCTCATTAAGATTAAGATCATTTTAATTTCTACAGGAAATCTGAACAGTCAAATAAGATCTAAAAATTATATTTTTTGATGAAACAAATGTATCGACTTTTATCTAAAAAATAAATTCAATTATTAAACTGCATGCTGCAATGTATAACAGAATATTAAACATGAGGAACAAAAAATGGATAGCATAAGCTAGAGAAATGCTTTGTGTCCATTTTAATGTCAGTGTTTTCCCATAAGAGCTGAATGCATGTAAAGTAAGAGAATTGAGAATATCTCCCCGTCTCAGGAGAGCTTTTGCTCAGCGGATGAGAAATAACATAATGCATTTAATCCCTACTAGTGTGCACATCTAGTCCCCATATGCCTTATTCAGGATGGACGTCCAAAGCATGCGCTTTAAACCTATTTTTTTGTATCAGGATATTAGTCGTTCAGCCATTGAGACACAGAAAATACATCTTTTTACAAATTTCCACAGGACAAAAAACCTCAGAAAACGTGGATTGTTCAAATGAAAAGGGACATATGACCTAATTTGAGATGAGAATAGCGCAATGTGTACATATTTTCTGTTTTGGATATTAGCTTGTTGGCAAATCGCTTATTTCTCATGTTGTAAGGATGCTTACTTTTCTTTAAAACACCAATATAGTGCAACAATCAATATTTTATGACCACAACTACTGTAAGTATATAATTCTCGTTTGTATAGATTATAAAAGTTTGTCTCATGTGTTTTCTCTGTTATGTTTTTTCAAGACATAAACATTGACTTAATAAAGTTTTATTGACTTGATAACAAGCTATTTACGTGATTTATTTGTGCAAGTATTGTCAGAGGTAAGACCCTATATCAGGGGTTCTCAAAGTTTACATTCAAAGGTCCAAATCTGAATTCTCATCATTTTCATAGGTCCGGAAAAACTGGTTATTACAAAAAATTGTCAAGCATGGTAATAACTTTATGTAAATCATTTGTTTATATAACAATCAACACAAATAGTTGGTGAAAAACATAACAAGTGTAAAAAATGTAAAAACATTTTTTAAACATAAACACAAGAAATATGCCAAAAGTAAACCAGGTGCAAAATACAGAGCAACCTAATAAGAGAAATGGCACAGTTTGTTTTCCATCAGATGCATAAACCATGGCAAAAAAAGTGTGGTTGGTAGGCAGAGACACTACCCAAAATTAGGGGTGCACCTATAAATTAGCTGATGATGCTTGCTATGCATCTCAATGAATTACGGTGAAATGCCGCTACATCCAAAAGCCAGGGGGCGCTCTCGTGCAGAAACTCAATATGCGCTGCAGACAAAGAACCAGACACACGGCAGCTCCAGGAAGGATATATTTATATTTCATGTTCTTCAAACCTTTTCAGGTATTTTCATGATAATAAAGAATATGTATAAAGAGTATGTTTGACGAGTGTTGCTTTTTCAAATGCATGTTTTAAACGACTCAAACCAACAGTGATTTCAGATTGATAAGGACTTACTGATCAAAGCCGTAGTACATGACGTAGCTGTGCAAAATATCTGGGTGTGATGGCTACAGCGTTACACAGGAAATTTTTAAATAACTCGTTTTATTTTCGGACCAGGAATAATCTAAAATCCAAAAAGTAAAGAAAACTAAACGAATGGTTTACAAGTTTAATATGCATTTGAAACGTAGCAAATGCACACATTTAATCCATCACATAGAAATTAATGCACTTGTAAAATGAAGTTGACGCGGGTCCGGATCAAGTTCCCGTCGGGTCCGGATCCGGACCGGAGTCCGGACTTTGAGAACCCCTGCCCTATATGAACCCCCAAAGTTGTGTACAAGTGTTATTTAAATTTGAAATTTAGAAATGAATCCTGCTTCTGTTGATCCAATGTGCTTAAAAAGCCTTGCTGTTTTTTATAATATATACGAATTGGAGATATGTGCTTAGTTAAAGGACTATATTAGTGTTTTAAAGAAAAATAAGCATGCGCACAACATTAGAAATTTGTGATTAGTAAACAGGCTACACATCGCACAGATTTATGCATTTCCTACAATGCTTGGTTATTTTAGTGTAAACCCTGCAGCTGTGTGTGTCTCTGCTGAAGTTTGCGTGCACACAACCTCCTGCTGTCCTAATAAATTTGTGTTAGCGCTGAGAAACACACACACAGGCACACACCGCAATGTGCAAGTGTTTGTTTACGGATGATTCACAGCGTGTGCAACTCTGTTGTCTTGATATGGTGTGATTTATCACTGTTATAAACCTCACTGAGAAGGAAGCAGATGCACAAATGATTAAAATATTACCTTAAGTGTTTGTATGCAATATTCAAGCATCTACATATGTTTGACAAACCTCTAAGCTATCTTTATGTAAAGTTTGATGAATTTTCAAAATTCATCAACGGCAGGTTATTTTGCTCAGTTAACAGTATTACAAATGTAATGCTAATCAATGGAGACATGCAGTTAATTTTCGATAAAAACAAACATTTGAAACTTGGCTTGATTTTAAAATCTATTCTGTATACAGTATACTATAAACATCATTAGCACTGTTTAAGAAACAGTAAGTTACTTTCACATAATGTCAGTGTCCGGGCTGTTATTTCAGTCATGCAGACTGAAGTCCCAAACTAAATGGGGATCGATAAATATCGCATTTAAAAAACATATCTCTGTTCAACAATTAAACCTGACATCCAGTTTACTTTCTAAAGCTCAATTTGTGCTAAAACACCTTTTATCGAGGTCGTTACAGATACTGCGCATGCGCACTGGTTGTTTTACATGACTCTGTATAGAGTCTTTATCGAGTAATGATTGGTTCATTTAACTGGAAGGTGGGACTTTTAACTGAAAGGCGGGACGTTTAAATGGAAGGCAGGACTTTTAACTGGAAGGTGGGACTTTTAACTGGAAGACGTGATTTTTTTAACTGGAAGGTGGGACTTTTAACTGGAAGACGTGATTTTTTTAACTGGAAGGCGAGACTTTTAACTGGAAGGTGGGACTTTTAACTGGAAGGCGGGACTTTTAACTGGAAGGCGGGACTTTTAACTGGAAGGTGGGACTTTTAACTGGAAGACGTGATTTTTTAACTGGAAGGCGGGACTTTTAACTGGAAGGTGGGAATTTTAACTGGAAGGCGAGACTTTTAACTGGAAGGTGGGACTTTTAACTGGAACACGTGATTTTTTTAACTGGAAGGTGGGACTTTTAACTGGAAGGTGGGAATTTTAACTGGAAGGTGGGAATTTTAACTGGAAGGCGGGACTTTTAAATGAAAGGCGGGAAGGCAGGACTTTTAACTGGAAGGCAGGACTTTTAACTGAAAGGTGGGACGTTTAACTGGAAAGCATGACTTTTAACTGAAAGATGTGATTTTTTAACTGGAAGGCAGGACTTTTAAATGGAAGGCGTAAAGGCAGGACTTTTAACTGAAAGGTGGGACATTTAACTGTAAGGCGGGACTTTTAACTGGAAGGTGGGAATTTTAACTGGAAGGCAGGACTTTTAACTGGAAGGCAGGACTTTTTACAGGAAGGCGGGACTTTTAACTGGAAGGCGGGACTTTTAACTGGAAGGCGGGACTTTTAACTGGAAGGCGGGACTTTTAACTGGAAGGCGGGACTTTTAACTGTAAGGCGGGACTTTTAACTGGAAGGCGGGACTTTTAACTGTAAGGCGGGACTTTTAACTGGAAGGCGGGACTTTTAACTGTAAGGCGGGACTTTTAACTGGAAGGCGGGATTTTTAACTAGAAGGCAGGACTTTTAACTGGAAGGCGGGAATTTTTACTGGAAGAGGGGACCTTTAACTGGAAGGCAGGATTTTTAACTGAAAGGTGGGATATTTTTAGTGCAAAACTTTGAGTGGGACTTTTAACTGGATGGTGGGACTTTTAACTGGATGGTGGGACTTTTAACTGCAAGGCAGGACTTTTAACTGGAGGGTGGGACTTTTAACTGGAGGGTGGGACTTTTAACTGGAGGGTGGGACTTTTTACTGGAGGGTGGGACTTTTAACTGGAGGGTGGGACTTTTAACTGGAAGGTGGGACTTTTAACTGGAAGGTGGGACTTTTAACTGGAAGGCGGGACTTTTAACTGGAAGGTGGGATATTGAGTGCTGCATTCTCCCCATTCATACACTGTAAAAATTCCTTTTTGCACTTAAACTTTGAGTTTTATCAACTTAAAATTACAATTAATTTCAACATTTTAGTGAGGAGTAGCTATAAATTATAAAAATAATGTTGAAGTAACTTTAACTTACTAGTCAGGAAAGTTTAAATGAAATGAAGTTGATTAAGCGTAAAAATTTAAGTGCAACAAGTTATCTTTACAGTATAGTTATACAAATGTTCAATGTTGTTATATCCAATATCTTTCCCTTAATTAAGTCACAACCTATGTAGGGATCAATCCAGCAACCTTTGTCATCCTTTTGCCATCCCTGAGTCTTAACCACTATATCACCGCAAAAAACATGATTTTTTCCCCATGACTGGTCTGAATATCTATCATAAAACTCTTCCTGTAAACAAGTGCCAAAAAGCATTCACGCCAGTACACACTCCAGGAAATATTCAGAGTGTGTGGTTGCAAAAAGATAGATGATATCCTTTAGGATCAGCTGTCTTCAGTGAAGATGGATGGTCTGTTGTTGTATGCGCACACTAATGACACCGAGGTGTCAAGCACTCAATATACAGAGCTCTCCAGAGGTTCAACCCTGCAGCTATTCCAACTTCTGTTTTATTTCCCTCGACCCCCCTGTGATACGTTCCTCTATACTGCCAGGTCTGCTCTTGCTGGTTTTTAAAGTTTGTTGATTAACTGGTATGCAAATATTAATTGTATTTGTCCATCTGTGCTCTATGACACTGACCAAATTTGCATGTACTGTACAGGGTGCGATTTGTGAAAAAAACAGAGGGGGGGATGTTTTCATAGGCGTCGAGTTATTTTGTACCCACCACTAGTTTTTACTTTTTTGACTGTTTTCAGTGGTTATGAAGAGCAATATGAGAGAAAAATTTGGTAATTATTGTCTGACCTAACAAAAATCCATTATAATATTATTATTATTTTTTATATATTTCTAATTAAAATATTTCTAATATACAGAAATGCGCTCTCCGCTCACGAGCTCTGATCGGAACAAACCCGAACCTCACTGTCTGCTGAACTTGCGCAGAAACATCAAAATATAACCAGCTTTTTAAAATGGTTTTAAAACTTAACATTTAGACTATTTTAGCCCAAATTATGAGCTTATTGACGATTTTTTATCATTCTTGACATAATGCGTCTCTGTCCACAGCACATTTCAAAACATTTTAATTCATAAAAATAAATAATGAGAACATGAACTCATCACTGCATTTGCAGGAATTGTAAAATCTTTTTTCTTATTAACTCATGAAGCAGCCTTACGCAATATTTTTATTCTAATAGCTTATCTTTCCCCACACATATGAGCTGTGATCATGCACAACGAAAAAACACGCAAGAATTAAATCTTGAATGGCAAAACTGTATGGCACAATGTAGTGTCAACTTAAACATAAATATGAACAATGTATTTATTGCAAAGTTAAACCATTACAGTAGAAACAGTTTTACTGCTGCTTTTAAAGCAATAATATTAACTTTACACCGCAATGTGGAGCTACAGTGAAATGATAGAAAAGACAGATGCATTATGTGTTAGTCACTTAGCCTCATTTGCGCAAACTGGACGCGCCCGCGCCTCGCTAAACACCTCATCTGCGTGTAACTTCGGCCATTCTCAGTGGTGTGACTGGGACACTTACTCTGCTTGTCATCATAAACAGATAATCAGATTGTGATGTTTATTCCCGCTTTATTAATATGCGGATGAATATGCTGCCTTCCACCGTTTCGACACACAGCTCCATAACCATCTCGCATGTGTTGATAGGCTACTCGTGAGGTGTAACCGGGTCTGTAACCAATCAGATAGCGCCGTGGGCCGGACATTGAGCAAGTCTGCAGAGTGGTGAATACAGAGAGGCTGCGCGCGGCAGCTGTATCAGAGCCAGCCAAAGCAGCGCATTTTAAAACAAAATTGACTTTAATCAAACCACGGATCAGTGATATGTTTTGTGATCCGTCTCGCCACTAGTGTAGTAGCACTGATCACTTTGAGGGGGGGATAAATTTATCCCCACCGGGGATAAAAATAATTAAGCAGAGGCAGGGATACATTGACCAGAAAGGGGGAAATCCCACGCATCCCCCCCGGCAAATCGCACCCTGCATGTACAGCATAAAGGCATTCACAACTTACAGTCTGTCACTTCTGCTTATATGGATCAGTGATTTTTATGACATCATTCGGCACTCCAGCTTCCCAACAGGCTGTGAGGTAAACTAAACGCTATTGGCCTTTAAAAAGGGGGGGGGGGGCACTCAATATGCCAACTTCTTACTTAATGTTAAGTGGAAATTAGGTCAATGCATGAACAAAGCTCTATTAAGGCACTATGTTGGTCTTTATAAAGTAATTTCGTATTTAATTTGAACTACATTTGTATTTATCAAAATATACATACAGTCTAATCCAGAAAATATTTTTTGTTAAAGGATAATTCCGGTATTTAACACTTTGAGTCTCATTTCTGGTTTGTTTTGGATGAACTACAGTGATGGACACAGAAATTTTGACAATGGGTCGTGTCTTGAGTTTTTGACTCGTTTAGAAGCGTCTCTTGACTGCTTCAGAATGGAAGTCAATGACCATGCACAAACATGTCATTAAAACAACACAACGTTCAGTGCTACTCACCGAGTGGTTTGTGGTGTTCGTTGATGATTAAAAACAAGTTGTGTAGCGAAATACAGTTTCTGTCGTGTTTTATTATGCATTTTGTTAGACTTCTCTTGGAAGACTCATTGCTCGCTGATATATCACTCCGCCGCCGGGAAACAGAAAAGGGTCTGTTTACATGTGGTTGTAGTTTTTTCGCTCGGTTTAAATACATTTTTCCCATATTTGATGGCTCAGTGACCAGCTTTAGGTTTGAAGTTGAGCTAGATTGTGACTGTGTATACTCTAGACACCGAGCGTACTTATATGGCAAAGTGGTTGTCACCATCAAGTGGTCGGGAGTGTGCTGACGCTTTAGACTCAAATATAGAGCGGAAGTATATACGCGGTTGTGAGGTATCTGAGAAAATAGTTCCACTATAGCAAATGACACGGATTAAAATCATACATTGCGCCAATATATTTGTTTTCAATCATCAACGAACACCACAAACCACTCGGTGAGTAGTACAGTTTTGAAAATGAACGTTAAGTGTTGTTTTAATGACAAATTTTTGTGCATGGTCATTGACTTCCATTCTGAAGCAGTCAAGAGACGCTTCTAAACAAGTCAAAAACTCAAGACACGACCCATTGTCAAAATTTCAGTGTCCATCACTGTAGTTCATCCAAAACAAACCAGAAATGAGACTCAAAGTGTTAAATACCGGAATTATCCTTTAAATGACATCACCTATTCAATAAAAACAAATAAAAAAGTAAAAAATACTGTGTTGACACCAGGCCGGATCCAGCCCATAGTCAGCTGCTGCTGGGTTTCTACCCAGTGTTGTTAAAAAAAACCCAGCATGTGTTAAATTGCAACCCAACTGGTTGTGTTTCCTTCTTTTCGACCCAACACTGGGTTAAAAATAACCCAGCATTTTTTAGAGAGTATAAATGATCAAATTGCATCAATCTAGTAGAATGGCCCATCTGTTTAAAATACCCCTCATAAAAGTGAATCTCTCTTCTCTATTTACTTTCTCTCTCATCTCTAGAGGCTTTGTGACCTTAATGTCACAACTGACATCAGCACGAAAGTGAACGAAAGCGACTGTAACCAGAGCAACTGAGCTAATACACCCATCGCTTCCATTACAGTACCCTTTTCAAACATCATAAAAGCTTAATATTACATTACATTAAAGCAACAGTAGCTCCATGTGACTCCCAAACCATGTGACTACTGTTTCAGGCAAAGTGTGAATGTTTTATAGATATTCTGGCAATTATTGTCCATATAATTAGGGATATAGCTGTCAAGTTGAAAAAAAAAACCAGCATTAAAGTATTATAAAAATGGTCAAAAATATTTGTGTGCTACACTGCAAAAAAATGATTTTAAAGAAAAAAAACTTAGTATTTTTGTCTAGTTTTCAGTAAAAATATCTAAAAATTCTAAAATACAGATGCTTTTTATTGATGAGCAAAAAACCCAAGAAAATAATTCTAGTTTTTAGACCAAAAATATCAAATTTAATTGCAAATTTTTCTAGAATTTTTCTTGAATTTAGTGTTTAAAGGAGCATTTCACCCGTAGAAACATTAATCTTTATTGAAAGTGTGTTATATTTGTAGGTGAAATTAAACATACATTTAGAATTTGGTGCCTATTTGACCGAGAAAAGAGGTGTTTGTAGTCTAACCCCCTCAACAAAGATATTGGACTTCCTTCTTTCAATGATGCAAAATGATGATTTTTACATCATTGAAAGAAGGAAGTGCAACACTGAAATCTGTATTTCTCCTGTCTCAGCGGCAACTAAGAAAATTATGCATGACCATTCAAAACATGTCTGGGGTTCTAACTATACAAAGCTTAATGCAAATGGGTGAAGTGTCCCTTTAAGAAAAATGTTCAAGATTTTTTTTGCTTACCGCATTGGCAGATTTTGTTGCTTGTTTTATACGCAAAATCACTTAAATTTGATATTTTTGGTGTAAAAACTAGACTTCTTTACTTGGGTCATTTTGCTCATCATGAAAAAGCATGTTAACATTAGAATTTTTTTATATTTTTACTGAAAACGAGACAAAAATACTACGATTTTTTTTTCTTGAAAACAGCTCAACACTCCATAAACAGCAAAAAAAGAGCGTCAGGTGCTAGCCAGTCAGATACTCAATAATTTCCCTGCTAAAAAAAGAACAGCATAGACCAGCATTATTCCCATGCAGGTTTGGTGCTGGTTTAGCTGGTGGTCACCAACATACAAGCACCAAAACACAACATATGCTGGTCTTGCTGGTATGACCAGCATGGGATGCTGCTGCTGGTATGATGACGACCACCAGCTAAACCAGCACCAAACCAGCATGGACCAGCATGGGAATTATGCTGGTCTATGCTGGTGGTCACTAGCAAACCAGCACCAAAACACAACATATGCTGGTCTTTCTGGTATGCTGTTTTTTTCCGACAGGGTTTGCACACATTTCTGGTGAGAGATAATGCAATGGAAGAGTGTGTTTGTTTGTTTGTGTGTGTGTTTGGCATGTATTTGTGTGTTTGTGAGTATCATGTGATGTCTGTGTGTGTGGTGTCCAGCCCTCTAAACAGGTTCTTTTATGTCTGTATGTGAGAGGTACACAAAGGGCACAGCTGCGTTGGCGTCTCTAAACCTGAATGTTTGCACACACACACACACACACACACACACACACACACACACACACACACACACTTTTATCTGCACTGCCATCACACCATCTCACCAACACCAAACATCCTAAAGCTGAGCCACATCACAGACTCCTACAAGAAGTTCTTCACACACTTGAAAAGACAGATGCTACACACACTAAAAGTCAGTGGCTATATGGAAAATTGACTAAAAGATAAAAAAAATTGGCGAAAAGCTCTTCGAAGGTAATATTCTGAAGATATTTAGCAGTCTAACTCAGGAATTCTTCACTGTCTACCCATAGACAACAAGATTTAAAGGGATAGCTGATGGTACCCATTTACAAACACTATGAAAGTATTGTATTAAACTATATTTTGATAAATGATGGTAAGCACACAGTTCACAGCACCCATTGAATTCCATCCTATTTGTTTTCCTACTATGGAAGTCAATGGCTACGGCAGGTGTGTGCTTACCATCATTTATCAAAATATATAACTTTTTTATATTCTTATATAACTTTTCGTTCAACAGAAAAAGTTAATTTGCAGAAAAATTGAACCTTTTTGGTAACACTTTACTTGAAGGGGTGTTCATAAGACTGACATGACGTGCCATGAACATGAAGGAGATTTTATCATAAGATTATTTTATGACAACTGTCATTAAGTGTCAATCGTTCAATTATGACATTTTAAAGGGGGGGTTTAATGGTATTTCAAGCATTCTGACTTATTAACACAGTTATAGAGTTGTTTCCTCATGCTAAACGTAGGCAAAGTGTCAAAAATGCAGTTGGGCGTGTTTCAGAGTATTTCTGTGCCGAATGCACTTCGCCAGGGTTCGTACAAGTTTCGGCTAATTTTTTTCGATTACGGTTCTAACTGACGTTTCAGGGGTTTTCGATACGTATCACTTCTTTATATGGGCTTCCGCCGGAAAACTTCCCCCGGAAAACCCCGCCCAGCCGTCAGTCAGCGGGAGACGCTAGAGCTTGCTAACAGCTTATCACGCCACTCAGCTTTGTTTAATTTCAAAAGTCAACAATGGCACAACAAGAAGTGTGTTTTTGGATGTAAGGAGAAGACATCCAGCCTTATGGAAACAATGGATATAGTTTATTATCCGGATTAGCAGCGGAGTTTTGCGTGTGTGTTTGATGCGGTGGATTTTCATGACGAGTTACACGTGGTAAGTAAGACTTCTGTCTTATGTTGGAAATAGGCGCGTGTATATTATATAAATGACACGAACATGTAGTGAATCATAAGTTAAAACAGTGTTGTATAGTGTTGCATGACTTGTACTCGCTCCTCCCGTGTTATAACTCCTCCTTCTTCATTTTTTCGTACGTTATCGGAAAGATTCGGTAAAGCTAATCTTTCTTTTATAAATCTGATTAAACTAAAGACTCTTCAGAGATATAAAGGATGTCATACTACTCCATAGGTACTCCAGATTAATATCAGAAATGCAGAAACAGCGTGTGTTACGTGAGCTTTAATGCAAAGATGACATTGTTTGAGATGTCTTTGTTATGACAACTTGACATTAACCAATACATCATAACTTGTCATGCCAACTTGACATTACCAAGACAACCAAGGACTACAAATTGTCAATTTTAACAAAACGACCCAAGAAACTAAGTCTAGTTTTAGACCAAAAATATTAAATGTAAGTTATTTTTTACATAAAACAAGCAAAAAAATCTGCCAATGGGGTAAGCAATTTTTTCTTGAATTTTTCTTGAATTTCGTGTTTAAGAAATATTTTTGGCAGACTTTTTTGCTTGTTTTATGCACATAATCACTTAAATTTGATATTTTTGGTCTAAAAACTAGACTTATTTTCTTGGGTCGTTTTGCTCATAAAGAAAAAGCAATTTAATTTAAGAATGTTTAGATATTTGTACTGAAAACAAGACAAAAATACCAAGATTTTTTTTTCTTGAAAATCATTTTTTGCAGTGTGCTATCTACATTGTCCCTAAAAATGGTCCCTAGCTCTCACAGGGGCATAAAAAATACACATTTGCACATAAGGGGTTCATATATTAGTACCTCAAAGGCTCATGTTGGTACCAAATGGTTATCTGTACCTAATTGGAGCTTTTTAAATGGTACTGCCCCAGTGACATCTTGGGATTATTTAAAAAAAAAAATCTGTCAGTGTGTTTTTAGATATCTTTACTATGCACCAAGAATTGACTCAGATGTTCTCCTAAAATTACTTAGAAGTAAACTGACACAAAAGATACAAATCTGATAAAGAAATGACATAAAGCTTGTCTAAGTACACTATTAAGTCTCCCGAGCTATGAAAGAGCAACCCCTAAGCGATAACATTTATCTTGTTGTTATGCGTTATGGAAAAATACTACATGTTTGAAACCAACATTGTTTCATCTTGTCTATAAGAATCAGGTAATATCTAAAAAAAAAAAAACAATACACTGGTAACACAAAATTTCAATTTCATTCAATTCAATGACTGCACCTCTATATTCACCGTGTGACTGTTGTGAACCAATTTTCTGAATATTAGCTCGGCGCCATGCTGTATTGTTCTGATATTACACACTGAGATTATTTGGTCTGCAGTCTGATTTCATACCTGTTGTTGCATGAAATTTCTTTTGATGTTGATGTCTATGATAATGAAGGACAAAATGGAAATGAAAAACGTACCACCATCTTGTTGAGGGAAACCCAGCAGTCAGAGGGGAAATCCTGCAACATGGGCACCAGAAACTGCAGACAGCCGTCCCAGTGACACAGCAACAACATCATCGCTATCAAGTTGAATATCCGCATCACTGCACTCGCCATGTCATAGGTCATATGGAAAATCTGTGAGGGAAGCATAAACAGATTGTAAAAGATACAAAATATAAAGAGAGGGGTGAAATCATGACACTTAAAGGGGGGGGGGGGGTAATGGTGTTTCATGCATTCTGGCTTATTAACACAGTTTAACTCACTCCTTCTTTCTTACAAGCTTTTTTTCTAACATGGTTAACTGTTATGTAACATGGACACCTTATTCCTTTTATGGGCACTTCCTCTGGAAAAGCACGCCCACATGTCAGAGTGAGAGCGAGAACACTCATAATTAGCACAAGCATCACTGCACGTGACAACTTTATTATATATAAGAATTAACAATGGCACGACGAAAGAAGTGTGTTTTTGGAAGTAAGGGGAAGAAAACCTCATACAGCTTTCCAAGTAACCATGTCTTAAGACAGCAGTGGATGCAGTTTGTTTTTTCCAGACAGCAAGGTAATTGCGAATGGGTTTATGTTTGTTACCTGCATTTCAGAGACGATTGCTTTACAAACAAGACCCAGATCGACAGCGATTTGGCAATCGATTACAACTGATTGATGAAGTGGTCCCAACCTTAAAAGACCCCGTTCAGGAGGCAGAGATAAATCAATATATGTTTTGTTTGCAAACAGCACATAAGTGCATATAACGTAAACAACACAAACATATAGCTGTGCTGTACTTGAAACTCTTTATCTCCTCCCACCGTACACTTTTATGAGATCTGCCTTTTCAGGAAAAACACTGAAAGCATGTTCTGTGTTTTATAAATATGACAACACAAAAGACTTTTTGGGCATATGAAGGGTGAAATACTACTCTAAAGGTACCCAAGATTAACATGAGATTGACAGAAACTGTGTATGTGTTATGTGATCTTTAAAACAGAATACATCTATAAAGCTATATTGTTCAAACATGACTATGAGGTTTGAGTTCAGTCAGGAATCTTTCTGATAAATAGAAGATAAATACATTGTCTTTCTAAAAGGTTGCTTATCAAATTTCTCCTGAGTTCACTGAATGTAAAGGAAAACAGAAACTTTTCTGTTTTCCTTTTCTGTATGTCTACAAAGTTTCAAAGCAGAGAAAACTCCAAGGAAGACAAATAGTCTATGAATTCATTCCTATAAGTCTCAGCCTCCGACAGCCCACCCACAGTCCACACACACAAACTGAAGTAAAGTATGAATCTATTTTATACAGGAACAGAATTTGTTCTATAGAAAAGTACATTGTCAGAAAAAGCAGTCAAAAATGTTCCCAATCTGTCACTGGGGAAGTACCATTTGAAATGGTGCTAGTATTAAAGGAATAGTCTACTCATTTTCAATATTAAACTATGTTATTACCTTAACTAAGAATTGTTGATACATCCCTCTATTATCTGTGTGCGTGCACGTAAGCGCTGGAGCGCGCTGCGACACTTCGATAGCATTTAGCTTAGCCCCATTCATTCAATGGTATCAAACAGAGATAAAGTTAGAAGTGTCCAAACACATCAACGTTTTTCCTATTTAAGACGAGTAGTTATACGAGCAAGTTTGGTGGTACAAAATAAACGTAGCACTTTTCTAAGCGGATTTAAAAGAGTAACTATATTGTATGGCGGAACAGCACTTTTTGGAGTACTTCGACTCGGCGCAGTAACACCCTCCCTCTCCCATTATGAAAGGGAGAAGGGGAGCGGATTTTTCAGGCGAGTCGAAGTACTCCCATAAGTGCTGTTCCGCCATACAATATAGTTCCTCTTTTAAATCCGCTTAGAAAAGTGCTACGTTTTATTTCGTACCACCAAACTTGCTCGTATAACTACTCGTCTTAAATAGGAAAAACGTTGATGTGTTTGGTCACTTCTAACTTTATCTCTGTTTGATACCATTGAATGAATGGGGCTAAGCTAAATGCTATCAAAGTGTAGCAGCGCACTCCAGCGCTTACGTGCACGCACTAAGATGATAGAGGGATGTATCAACAATTCTTAGTTAAGGTAATAACATAGTTTAATATTGAAAATGAGTAGACTATTCCTTTAACCATTTAGGTACATATACCGTATGTATACATCTGATACCAATATTTACCTTTGAGGTAGTAATGTGAACTCTTTGGTACCAACATTTTCCTCTGGGTGTACTCACACTATCCAAACCAAACTGCACTCGGGCGCGTTTGACCCCCAAAGCCTGGTTCGTTTGAAAAGTGTGATCGCTCTGTACCATGCCTGGGGCACAGATTGGTTAATCGCGCCACGGCTGGGTTGCAGACGTGGGCCGGAGTGCGGTTCACTTGGGCTCAGGCGCGGAAGGCTGTGGTGTGAGCGCAATCGCTTCTGAGCGCGATTCAAAAGGTGAAGACTTCAGTTGCGCGACCACTCACCTTCATCTGCCTCCGTAAAAACCTTTGTATTCGCGCAGCGGGGTTACCTGAATGTCCGAGCTGCACACGTGACAGATCAACTAAGCAGTATGATGACATGTGAGAGGGTTGTCTGTAATTGCGCACCAAACGACTCAGAATAAAAAACACAGACCTATCATTATGGTGGGTTCCAATGTTAAGAGAGCGTTTTACTTCATGCTTTTTTCGAAATAATCTTAAAGGCGTTCTAAGCGAATCTGCGAGACGTTAGTTTTTGTTGACGTTTGAATTGTTTTCAAACAGACGGCGCGTAGCTAACTCCTCCCCCTCCCTTCCGTGCTTTTATGAACACGCCCAACCCCCACCCCCAAATCCTTCTTGTCGTTTATTGGCTGAAACACTTTGTTATGGTTTCTGGTGGTAGGTTTGGCCACTGTGTTGTTATTGCTGTTTGTGAAGCCTGGGCTGTCTACAGAGATCGCGTTTTTTTACAGTTTGATCAGCGGACAGGCAGCAAGCAGATAGTGAGGAGATGTTTGCTGTATGTAACAAAAAATGTTTTATGGTCTAAAACGCGTCAATTCGCTTAGAGCACCTTTAATGAGGAAAGCACGCCTGGGCTCGGATCGATAAAAGTACAGTGTGAGTGCGTGCATCTTGTAGAGTAGGGAGGGGTGACAATCAGGCTGGGGCTTGGTTTGGTCTGGATAATGTGAGTGCGCCCTTAGTCCCTAACATGAACTCATTGGGGGCAACCTTCCAATCTCTCTGATGAAGCCAATACGTAAGTGATTTAAATGGCAATTCATCGACTGACCCTTAGAGGCTCCAAAAGGAAGTCCATGTTAAAATGCCCAACTTTAAATCAGAAAAAAACATGTTTACAGCCTGGTACAAAAAGTGTTTTTGGTCTGTATAGCTAATTTTGCCCTTCATGACAACTGTGAGGGGGGTGAATTTTTTTGTAACTCATCTGTTTAAATTATATTAAGCCTTAAACTTCTGCATAATTAAGGGCGTGGCCACTTGAGTGACAGCTGAACAGGCCCTGCTGTCACTAGAATCGAGCTAGGCGGGCATGGTTTCAGCAACCAGTCACATCGGCTTCACTCACGTCCCACCTCTTTACCAATTTTCGGTTATCCGTGAGTGATTTGCGGTGACGCGTGGCCAAGATGGCGAAGGCAGGCAGCGCCTACTTTAAGCTTCAAAAACGATCTTCACAAACCATTGGGTGAAGTCACGGACAATACAACCATATTTTTTACAGTCTATGGGTGCAACATGTATTTTTTAAAAGGGTACCTTCCAAGTGACAAATTTATTTAAACTTAAAGGGGACATTTCAAGACTTTTTTAAGATGGGAAATAAATCTTTGGTGTTCCCAGTGTACGTATGTAAACTTTTAGCTCAAAATGCCATTTATTATAGCATATTAAAATTGCCACTTTGTAGGTGTAATCAAAAATGTGAGGCTTTGGGTGTGTCCTTTAAAATGCAAATGAGTTGATCTCTGCACTAAATGGCAGTGCTGTGGTAGGATAGTGCACATTAAGGGGCGGTATTAACCCCTTCTGACATCACGTGGGGAGCAATTTTTTCGCATGCTTACACAGAATGGTTAACCAAAATTCACTGGGTTGATCTTTTTCACATTTTCTAGGTTGATAGAAGCACTGGGGACCCAATTATAGCACTATTTAGATTTTAATGATATGTCCCTTTTAAAAACTTATTTTAGCTGATAAACTTAATTGTTTAGCTAATTCAACTTAAAAATATTAGTTAACAAAACGCTTTTTAGTTTTAAGGCAAGCAGGTAACTTACTTTTGATCCAACAAATCATCATTTTTCTGACAGTGTAGAGTTGAGCATGAATCTTCTGTTATGTAGGGTTTTCTATTGACTCACATAGTGTAAAAATATTGATTTAGGTTGTGAAAAACTAGTATGATGAATAAGACAAAGCCAACATCTTTGGTATCAAATGACTGGTAAAAAAAAAATCAGACTGGTATAACCGCTCAATGAGACAGTGATCAAAGTACAATGACAATGACACTCCTAACATACCACATGCTGCGAGTGTCACACAATCAGTTAATATTAACATTAAGTCTTCATAAATCGCATTTACACAAACCAACACACCACCTAATCTGATTACTGCAAGATACCAGAAAATTACTGCGTTGGAAGTAAATCAGCTTAATGACCAATGTTTTACTAACGGTCTAAATTGTGGGGGTAAATAAGAGATTTACAGAGGCTTGGTTCTACATGTTTACTGCCAAAGTGTGCCGGAAAAGTTGCATTTACTTTGAACATAAGATAGAATATTTCCTTACAGACATGTTTTATTAATTGGGTCTTTCAGGTGAATGAAAAACAGCACAATTATAGCGAAGCACTTAGGGCTGGTATCGATTCAGATGTTCCAGATCGATTCGATTTCGATTCACAAGCTATCAAATCGATTCGATTCCGATTCTCGATTAAATTTTCGATTCCGGTTCTCAGGTAGGTTTTTATACTCGATTCAACTCAATGAATATAGATTTAATACGCATACTATATTAATAATAAAGAACAGTGAACAGCAGTTTACAAGTGGGTAATTAATAAAAAGAAATTAAAAGCCACAACACGTCTTGCTTGCGAAATCTAAAATGCTTCCATTCCTCCTTTCAATGTTTGCAGAAATAAATATGAAAAAAATCGATTCTGCTCTTTGAGAATCGATTTTTAATCGACCACGTTTTAGTGAGCTTTCACTGCCTTTTCTTAAAATAAATCAGCACCATTGTTTTGTCTCAAGATGCACCCCGGTAATGTCTTTTTGCAAGATATGTTTGTAAAAACTACTTAAATGTCCTAATATGGCCTAGTTCAGGATTAATCTAATCCCTGTCTGGGAAACCGCCCCCTAAAGTACATCATTTTTAGAAGTCTGAAATCAGGAGTCTTACTTACTATTTTTGTCTTGTTTTCCAGTATAATACATTTTAAAATTCTTAAATCAAGATACTTAAGAATATTTGAAAGGCAAACTGAGCCAAGAAATTAAGTTTTGTTTTCTTAAAAAAAGTTATGAGTTTAGGCTTAAAACAGGCAAACCTATATATGCCAGTGGGCTAAGAAAAGCAAACGTAAATATAGCTACAAGCAGCAATACCGGGGTCAAGCTGAACAAGGGCACAAAAAGAAATAAAGTTGAGCTTGGGTGAGCAGTTTAAAGAACAAAGGAAAACCTAATGATTTTAGATGGAAAAAAGTTAGCAGCAAAAAACCTGTGTTCTCGTTCACTGACATCTCTCCCTCCCTTCTTGTATGGACAAGTAGAACACTAAAGAAAAGGTGGTTGTAGTTTCAAAACTCACAAAATGTTACAATAGTGTTACAAGTCAAAAAAGCCCACTCCCATGTCTCTGATGCAGAGATATAGGTCTTGCTAAATGCTTGCTAGGGTATTCTTATCAGTTGCAAGGGAGTGAAATGGCATACATACATCTTAAATGAACAGTATGTAAGAAATTTAAATCAATTAATCATAAAATGGCCTTGATATGTCACTAGACATCAAGAAATCATTTTCATTTCAAATACTTATATCACTGACAACAGTGGTCCGGCCAGGACATTGTCATTTAAAAAGTGGAGTTACAGCCCTCAACTGATGTTTATGTTGTCATGTTGTGTATTGTCCACCAGTTGTGTGATTGCAGTACCAGTTTTAGCCACAAGTTTTGTGATTGCAGTACCAGTTTTGGCCACAATCCTACATACTGTTCCTTTAATATACTCCAAGCCACAAGTGAAATGACACCACCCCTGTCTAGCATGTTTTGACACCAAGAAATAAGTCTTGCTAAACGGTTGCTAGGAACTCTGTCCACCAATGATTATACTCCAAGCCATGACAGGAACACTGCAAAAAACTTTCTTACTTAGTATTTTTGTCTTGTTTTCAGTAGAAATATCTAAACATTCTTAAATCAAGATGCATTTTCTTGATGAGCAAAAATATCTGCCAATGGGATGAGAAAAAAATTCTTAAATAAGTTTACCTTTTTCTTAAACACTTAATTCAAAAAAATAAATTCTCACCCCATTGGCAGATATTTTGCTTGTTTTAAGCACAAAATGACTTACAGATTTAGATTTTTTTCTTAGGTCATTTTGCTCATCAGGAAATACATTTTGATTTACAATAAATAATACTAAAAATAAGAATACTAAATAAGAAAGTAATTGTTTGCAGTGAATCATCCATGTTGACTCATGAGTGTGTATTGCAGGTGACGTGCAAAAGAAAAAAAATTAAACAAAAAAATTTAGATAACTCTGCTTCTGTTTGAGCCAATTTTGCTACTAGGCTGGTTGAATTTCTTGAAGAAACGGAGCAATGTTTTATTACAGTGTTTAATATACTAATTTCTGGAGAACAAATCTGTAAATGGTTTACTTGTCTCTGAATGTGAAACAGGGATGGGAGAAAGTATCTTAACAATGGATAACCTTACACAACTCAACATTTATTAAAGTGCCTACAAAAAATAGGCATACTGATGTTTTTCTTGTCAAGGCTCAGCAATAGGTCCAGACAGCCTCGACTGTGCACATGTTGCAATACTGTGCATACTATGTAAATGTTCTGTATGTAATATATGTGCAACAAAACACACGCAAATACCTTTACTGTGCTGTATATAAATTTGTGAGATAAAGGAGAAACGTATACTAGCAGGGATAAACTGTAGCCTATAGCTTTTGATCTGATAAGAGGTCATTTGAGCGAGTGGTACGCGCTGTGGTTTTAAAATGATCTCCATTGCATGTTGGGAATACAGATGCAGGATTACAGAACACTTTGTTTCAACATTTCCTACAGTTTTTACAAAATCAGAAAGCTATCAAGGCTATGGTCTCTATACAGCATTGATCTAATTGAATATTTCAAGCAAATTACCAATCACAACTTTATTGCTATGAAAGCAGTCACTCTTAAATTTACATTGTGACCCACCTGATTATATATTAGGAGTTTATTCTGATAGATCTGACTTTATTTTGGACGTTTTGTTAGTTAGAGAAAGTCCATTTCATTATGGTAATCCAAAATTGCCCCACAGCAAAATACCCTCATGTTTTTAGTGGGCAAATTATCAGACTGGATTATCATACTGGAAACATTAAATGTTAATTAAGCAAATTATTAAGGGATTTAAATGCCACTGAGCTGTCAAAGTTAATTATAAGCCATTCCTTGTCTTAAAACAGATTATTACGCACTGCAAAAATGACTTTCTTCCTTAGTATTTTTGTCTTGTTTTGAGTAGAAATATCTAAAAATTCTTAAATTAAGATGCTTTTTCTTGATGAGCAAAATGACTAGAAAATAAGTCTAGTTTTTAGACCAAAAATATGAATTTGTGCTTAAAACAAGCTAAAATATCTGCCAATGGGTTGAGAAAAAAAATCTTGAAATAACTTTACTTTTTCTTAAACACTTAATTCAAGAAAAAATTCCTCACCCCATTGGCAGATATTTTTGTTTGTTATAATCACAAATTCACCCAAATTGTATAATATTTGTCTAAAAATTAGACTTATTTTCTTAGGTCATTTTGCTCATTAAGAAATTCATCTTGATTTAAGAACTTTTAGATAATTCTACTGAACACAAGACAAAAATACTAAGTAAGAAAGTAATTTTTCCAGTCCATGGCACATTGGAATGCTTGATTCTGATTCACAACATTTGCAGGTTTGTTATTCCCAAATAACAACTTTCTCAAAACTAATAATACAAAACTGGATGCAGCAAATCATTTTGAGAGGTTTAATATTAAATATGTCTTTTATTACCATTATTACCATTGTGTTAACCAAAAGTAAATGGGTTTTCCGGGTCTGCATTTGTATAAATGAACTCATGAAATATTTTAAATCAAAATTGAATGTTTCCTACTTACTTATGAATTAAATAGCTGTGCAATAAACTAAAATAATGTACAGGCAGCCGGATGTTATCGCGAAATACGCCCCTTCAGCGTGATCAGGACCAAAAGCAAAAACTTGGTATATCTGCCAATACATTATCCCTTATTCAGGATGGATTTACACTGCAGATCCTGATGCCCTATTCTGATTTGTTGCTTGTATCTGATTTTTTTGCAGACCTGTGTACATCAATTTTTTTTTAAAGCGTCTCATATGCGAGGCAGTGTTTCCGCTATATACATTCTACCAGGGGCGTTGCTAGACATAAAGCTCTACTGGGGCACAGGCCCCCCCATTTTTTGCTGACTTTTTTGAAAGCCTGCTGTGTGCAAGAAATGTGCAACACTTCTATACAATATCCTTTGCTTAACCCACTATTCTACAGTGCAACAGTTACTGCAAAAGATAAAATATACAATTGTAATCTTCATCATACCTAACATTATTAACATGTTTGGAGGCATAAATGGCATAACATGTTTGGAAATAATGACAGCAGAGAAATATTTTCTACATAATACAATGATAGCAAATGATTAATACAAGAATATTTTTACAAGAATATTTTAAGAAACTGCTATACTAAATAATCTCAGTCATAGTTACTGCTAACTGTTTATGTAGTGTCCTAGAGTTAAATATTAGTAAACTAAATATTAATTTCATATCTCAAAATACAGAACAGAATATCACATACATCCGTAGATTTTCTCAGCAACAATGCAATTTTATAGACTTGACAAGAGGTTTTCCTGAGATTTTTCCTCTAATGTTTGAGACCTGACAGGGCGAGGATGTAGTTTGTCTTACCTCCCTTAAGCTCATCATCTCTCCTTTCTTCTTCCCTTTCCCTGCTTTGCACAAAACATTTCTTATGTCCATCTACAGAAGCCAATAATGATCGAGTCAAAATAAGATTAGCATTATTATTTAGAAACTTACTTTAGTTTCGTTATGCTTTCATAAGCACTCGCGTGGCGTCACCTTTTGAATGCGGTTGTGCGCGGTGAACGCCGACGCGCGCGGTCATGGATACGTGCGTGCACGCGTCAATGCGACTTGCATCGTCGCTTTTACAAGCCTAAATTGGGTAACTACTTTGCATAAAGATCCGTTTTTGCTGCGATTGTCTTTGTAAAGGATTGCAGTTAACTGCTAAAATTTAAACTTGAGATTTACACCGGGGCACAAAAGATTTACACTGGGGCACGTGCCCCAGTAAAAGGGGTCTAGCGACGCCCCTGCATTCTACTGTGGCGGCCCGCCACGCCTAAAAAATCCCCGCCACGCCTTCACATTTAATGACGAGATGTTTGTCCAAAAACAAAAGGCTAAATACTGAATACTACTCATATGGGACTGCAAGACATTAATAGTCGAATCTGTTTGTAAGGAAAACATGAACTTGCACACTACTTAAAACTACAATGAAAGATCTGTACGAAGCTATAAAACGTATTTTTTAAGAAAATGCAGTTTAGATTAAACATAGAAAAGCAATGCGATAGATATAAGGAAAAGTAAATAACAGCATGAATATTATAAAAAAATACATGTTACTTTACTGTAGCCTATATTCCACATTTAAAAAAAGAATGTACATTTTTAATCATCATTGGGCGCCCCCTGCCGCCACAGCTGGAAAAAATCCTAGAGGAAACACTGCGATGTCAGCATTTACACTAAACACATTTGGCGAAACAATTCAAGGTGGACATACTGACCCGGAACAGTTTAAACCACAGAGGAAGTAAAATGTTGTGATATGCAATTGACAAAATGACTATATGACAAAATGACTATTTCTTTAACAAGACATAAAACTTCAACTTTACTCCACTAAGTGGACCTGTCATCGTCCATTGCGCTGCTAAGAAGGTCATGTGATCGCGTGTGGTGTCCACCTGAGTTTGCCAGCGTCGCAGTTTCAATGACTTACAACACATCTTGGCATGGGAATATCTGATTTGTCCGCTTACATCGTGGAAGCAAATGCATGTATCTGATTCATATCTGATTTTTTCCACATATAAATGACGCCTGAAACCGATTGGAGAATATGGGAATCTATGTGTTTTTTCCTGCTTACACATCCGTGGGTTATATCCGATCTGTGCCACATGAGGGAATTGAGTCACTTCAAACAGGCAGTATAAATGCGGCCTGGATTTATCACAGACCTTTACTTCCTCTCTCAATGGAATGAGTGCAGAGAGCGTTCAGTTCATAGCATTATGTCATATTTTGACGGATGTGGCATTTAGGGGCTTTTGCATCTAAGCGCTTTAATTATTCCAGTTTATTTTTTACACTGGAAATGCAACCGCATTGCCTTGTGGGATGCATTATTCCGTGCAGAGAGCTCTGTTATATAGCAAATGTAGTCGATCAACTGAGTGTGGACAATCTGCACAGAATGCATGCATGATTAGTATGCTATTCCAAACACAGCCGTAGACTCACGTGTGCTTTAGAGACAGAAGCGTGAAGGCATCAGATCCATCAGATCTCAGTTTGAGTGTGTCTGGATCTTTTGCTGGGCTTTGACAACAGAACCAACACAATCTCTGTGATCACTGAAGCTGTGTCAAACTCACCACCTGCTCTCTGTTGGGTTCTGCACTCACAGGAAAGATACATCACAACTGAAATCTCTTTAAAATCTCAATACTTTCTTCTAAACGACAAAGAGATCAAATGGGATACTTTTGCTTAGGTCCCCTAAGTGATCTCACAACGTCACAAACTGAGCTTGAGACTTGATCAAGATGCCAAAGCCTACAACAAAGATCTCTGTGTTAACATTTTCTTTGAGATCTGCAAAACCAAGTGTTTTGGGCCAGAGGCATCATGCCCATTCACACTGAGAGGGGACGTGCCCCATCAGATTTTTGAGCGAAGTGGATTTTACATGCAACCTCAATGAAGCATCTTTTCATATGTTACTTTGTTTTATAGGCAACATACGAGCCGTTCTTCACACTTCACATGTTCGCTGTTCTAATCATGTGCTTCATTCTTAATGCAACGAATTATTAATGAATTATACAAATCCAGATGCCACAGAACAGCGCTGGTGCCATCGTTGTGCATGGACACGTTGCTGCTGCTGGTGCTGCATTTTATTATCTGATAAAATTCAAAACACCATCACAAACGCTCGTAACAATTTTTAAATGCAGCAGCTACTGCAATGTTCAGTTTAGCCTACTTGAGTACAAAGATGAAGGTTCAAACATTTTTTTGTGTTTATATTTAGATTCAATCACATGTTCATAGGGTCAAATATGAGGCAAAAATGCATTCCTCTAATAACTTTATTTAAAGTCGCTATGAAACGAAAGTAGCGATTGTCTAATTAAAAAAGCGAGTGAAACCGCTTTTAATTTGAAAAAAGGTAGGGCTGGACTTAAATTGGTCCATCAAAAATTGATTGGATCATTTAAAGTTGGGTCATGTTGTTATTTTCTGCGATCTTTTCCCAGACTTTGCCCACCTGTCATACTATATGACCGGAAGTAAAGAGAGATCGTTTCAAGGAGGGTAGGAGATTTGCGTTTTTGATTAAAGATTATGAGGATACATGAATTAAAAAATAATGATAATGAAGCTCACAGATAAGTCATTTGTAAAAAAAAAAAAAACTACAATATTCAAAAACAAATTAGATTTTCATTTTCATTTCCTTTCGACTTAAAATATGTTTATATAGGCATTAGGGCGGTCAAAAGATTAATCACGATTAATCGCATGCAAAATAAAATTTGTGTTTGTGTATTCTGTGTAATTATTATTTATATATAAATTACAACATATATGTATAATATACACTCACCTAAAGTATTATTAGGAACACCTGTTCAATTTCTCATTAATTCAATTATATACTCAACCAATCACATGGCAGTCACTTCAATGCATTAAGGGGTGTGGTCCTGGTCAAGCCAATCTTCTGAAGTCCAAACTGAATTTCAGAATGGAAAAGAAAGGTGATTTAAGCAATTTGGAGCGTGGCATGGTTGTTGGTGCCAGACGCGCCGGTCTGAGTATATCTGCTCAGTTACGGGGATTTTCACGCACAACCATTTCTAGGGGTGTGAAAAGGGAAAAACATCCAGTGTGGCAGTCCTGTGAGCGAAAATGCCTTGTTGATGCTAGAGGTCAGAGGAGAATGGGCCGACTGATTCAAGCTGATAGAAGAGCAACTTTGACTGAAATAACCACTCGTTACAACCGAGGTATGCAGCAAAGCATTTGTGAAGCCACAACACGCACAACCTTGAGGCGGATGGGCTACAACAGCAGAAGACCCCACTGGGTACCACTCATCTCCACTACAAATAGGAAAAAGAGGCTACAATTTGCACAAGCTCACCAAAATTGGACAGTTGAAGACTGGAAATGTTGCCTGGTCTGATGAGTCTCAATTTCTGTTTAGACATTCAGATGGTAGAGTCAGAATTTGGCGTAAACAGAATAAGAAAAAAAATCCATAATGCCTCGTTACCACTGTGCAGGCTGGTGGTGGTGGTGTAATGGTGTGGGGGATGTTTGCTTGACACACTTTAGGCCCCTTAGTTCCAATGAGGGATCGTTTAAATGCCACGGCCTACCTGAGCATGGTTTCTTACCATGTCCATCCCTTTATGACCCCCATGTTCTTCCAGCAGGATAATGCATCATGTCAGAAAACTCAAATAATTTCAAATTGGTTTCTTGAACATGACAATGAGTTCACTGTACTAAAATGGCCCCCACTGTCACCAGATCTCAACCAATAGAGCATCTTTGGGATGTGGTGAAACGGGAGCTTCGTGCCCTGGATGTGCATCCAACAAATCTCCATCAACTGCAAGCTGCAATCCTATCAATATGGGCCAACATTTCTAAAGAATGCTTTCAGCACCTTATTGAATCAATGCCACGTAGAATTAAGGCAGTTATGAAGGTGGAAGGGGGTCAAACACAGTATTAGTATGGTGTTCCTATTAATCCTTAAAGGTGAGTGCATATATATATTATGCAAAAACAAACTTTTATTTTGTATGCGATTTATCACCATTAATCTTTTAAAAGCCCTGAAAGACGTGCTTGCAAAAAAAAAACTAAAATTACAGCATTACATTAAGATCTACTTACGTTAAATCAAAGGTGTCTTTTACTTCCCTGTTTTTGTAGTGTTGATCATTACAGCCAATCACATTTGTGACCCATGATGAGTACATCAATGTAACATTTAAATGAGTTCTCAGTGTAAAAGTGAATTTTTATTAATGTGTAAAATAACAATTAAATTAACTTCAAACATTTTTTTCGCGTAATCCATGAAAATATAGCATATAAAAAGGTTTTAATTTATTCTTTTAATGTACATAAATAATAACAGTATGAATTGTGCACACTGTGCCCCTTAAAAAATTGGGTGCATGACGCCCCTGGGCTATGCTATATGTTTACTGTATGTCAAACATACTTTAGAGCCGGTGACTTTATTTTTTTGAGGGCACTTGATGCGAAGTTCGTCACAACATGTATGTAGCCCGTCATGTGTGTGGTTCCTTTTTCAAAATATGTGTTTGGCGCGTCAAGTGATCCTGTGCATCACGTATCTTGTCAAAATAAGTGCCTGCTGCAGACGCGTCTAAAGGGTTTATGATAAAAGAGACTCTTGCGTTTGCCAGATACTCACATAATCTCATGCGTAATCAGAGTTTACTGTTAAGGGAGTGTCTTGCGTGTATTTTGTGAACGACGAACGTGAGCGTCTCTTTGATCATAAACGGTTTTGATGATGTGCAGCAGGCGCTTATTTTGACAAAACACGTGATGCACATGGTTCACATGACGCAACAAACACATATTATGAAAACAAAAGCAACAAGTTTTAACTTAACAACAACCCAGCAACCCAACATGTGGTCGGTCCAATATTTATGCAGAATTGGGTTAAAAATAACCCAGCAGAATTTAGAGTATATAAAAGAGAAACCTCAAAGCAATAAAACATCACTCTGGGTGGTTTTGCTCTGCCTACGGGACTGACGCATTTCCACCACCATCACTCCCTTTACCTCCATCAAACGTTTATCAATGCTCAATCTCCATTTATGTCTACCAGGAAAACGTCCCGCCCCCTCCTCTGACACTCATATTCATATTTCATTCACATTTTAAACCGAGCACATTGAGTTCACAATGGGGCCGCTAAAGTAAGCTGTTTTATGCAACACACACCTTACTGGGGTAAAACCTGGAGTAAATGTTTAAACCTAAAATGTGACTCTGGACCACAAATCCCAGTCATAAAGGTAAATGTTTTTAAATTATATCATCTGAAAGCTCAATAAAAAACTGTTAGTCACCAGTGGGTATATAAAGATGACAGTGGCTTTTCCATTTATGTTAACCTTGTATATATGATGACAAACACAATACATGCAGTTAGATGAACTATAAGAAATAAAAATATAAAAGCTGTCACTGGGGTGGTACCCTTTCGAAAACTACACCTTTGTACCAATGAAGTGCATATTGGTTCCTCAAAGGTACATATATTTGTACCAAATGTATACATGGTACATATAAGGACGTTTTTAAAGCTTTTGTACATTTATTTCTGAGACTGTATGAAGTCGTGTGTGTATATATGCAGACGTGAAGTACCTCTTCCCACTGATGAATGTATCGAATCAGACGAGAGAGACGCAGCAGCCTCAGCAAACTCAGGATCTTGGTGAAACGCACAATCCTTAGGGCCCGAGCTGTCTTGTACACCTCCGAGTCGATGCCCTTCTCCACAATCAGAAAGATATAATCCACCGGAATGGACGAGACAAAATCTACAATAAACCAGGTCCTCAGGTACTTCGTCTTGATGGTCTTGGGATCCAGTATAATGTCTGAATTGTCCTCGATTATGATGCCTGTGCGGAAGTTTAACACCAGGTCCATGAGGAAGAAGGTGTCGGAGATCACGTTAAAGATGATCCAGGGCGTGGTGGTCTCCTCTTTGAAGAAGGTGATGCCGACAGGTATAATTATCAGGTTGCCCACCATAAAGAGGAGCATTGTAAAATCCCAATAGAATCTGCAAGAAACCAAAGAGAGAGAGAAGAGAGAGAAATGTACTTTTCACATTTTTTAAAAACTGAAATACCATAAACATGGTTTTACTACAGTTAAAAAACATGGTTGCTGTAGTAAAAACATGGTAACCACAAAAAAAACAATGGTTTGGACCAGGGGCGTCATGCACCAATATTTTTAAGGGGGCACAGTGTGCATAGCTCACAGAAATGTGTGCAGACATCAAACGAATTATATTATAGAGCTTTCAGTCTTTTCCATGGCCCAATCTGAGCGCCCATGCCTTCATTCAAAAACCTCCAAAATAAAAGTGTTGACTAACTTTTATATCAAAAACTATTCAATCGGAATAATGACATATTGGCACCATATTTACATCTGAAACGGAATATTTAGTTTATTTACGTTTTGTTTAATGACTTGTTTAATTGTGTCATTAATGTATTTTGCACAACAACTGCATTCTCCAATGAAATTAATTTAATTATTTTAACGAAAATGACATACGCTATCCACGTGATTGAGTTTAATGTTCAATAATGATTTAAAAAATATGTTTAGATAAAATTATTAGGGGAACGGATTTTTTATTTAAATTTCACCTCGCATGTGTGATTCCGCGCCCCCGTGAACTCTGGCGAACTTGGCGTTGTATCAAGATGAATCTAGAAATCTCTACTAATTTAACGTCGTCACGGTCACATTTTAAACCATACATTTTCTACACAGAGGAGGTTAACTGCACATTACCGTACTGGGGTTTGGAAATGTTGTTGTTTTAATTCCTCAGATAGCGAAATGCAGCAGCAACAGCAAAGAGCACGTGAGCGCGCCCAGTCGCTGATGACGTATGCGACTGCCCTGACTGCAGCGTCAGCTGCCGCCAAAATAAAGTAAGTAATGTAACACAATGAAAACACTATCAAAACGGCAAAAATCTCTGAAAAGTGACAAGGATGCAGCACAGAATTGATAATATTGTGCATATTAAACAGATTAAAAGAAAGTAACAGATTAATGGACGCTTCTTGAGGTTGCATACAAAATCTATTTGGCTCAAAAAATGGGCATGACGCGCCTCTGGTTTGGACGACCCAGGTTTCTAAAAACCATAGTTAAAACATGGTAATTGTAGTGCTCTGATTTAGATGGGAGGACCATTTTAAACCAGCTACTGCTACCTTAAACCAGCTAAAACCAGCTACCAGCTTGTTTCTGGTCTTAGCTGGATTTTTCTGTAGCGTAAAACCATGGTTTTGCTAATAGTTTAATACTTTTTTGAGGGCGCACGATGCGAAACTCGTCACAGCATGTATTTAGTTGTCATGTGTGTGGTTCTTCAATTCATAATATGTGTTTGGCGCATCATGTGAGCCATGTGCATCATGCGTCATATCAAAATACGAGCCTGCTGCAGAAGCCTCAAAGGGATTTATGATAAAAGAGACGCTCGCGTTTCCCAGATACTCGCTTAACCTCATGTGTAATCAAAGTTTAGTGCTAAGTTAGTGTCTTGCGAGTATTTTGTAAACCTGAGCGTCTCTTTTATCATAAACCGTTTCGACGCATGTGCAACAGGCACTTATTTTGACAAAACGCGTGATGCACATGACGCAACGAACACATATTTTGACATGACGAGCATCACAAATGACACTCCGAAACACTTATTTTGAATTTGCGCCCCTCAGAAGAGAAGTCATCAGCCACCATTGCTAACAGTAATAATACACCAAAAACCATACTTTAACCACAAAAAACATGGTTCATTTTCATAAGGGAAATTTTCATCTTGCTATCCAAATTGACAAAACATCATAAGTCCAATTAACCACTACGGTTACTACAATTAAACAAAAAAAGAACATGTTTACTGTGGTAAAACCATGGTAACCACGAAATAACCAAAACATTTCATTGTTTTTACTATACTAATAACTGGTTTAACTATGCACTTTAAAAACAAACGGTGCTAAATCGCAACAAAAGTGGTTCACTGGCTCGTAATCATATAGCACCCGAGTAGAACCATATTGTGCTATATAGAACCATATCTGGTGTTATAGTGGTGCTATATTACCTTCGGATGGTTCCTTATAGGTGCTTTATAGCAATAAAAATGGTTCCCCTATGATTACGAGCTTTTAGTGTTATTTAGCAATAGCAACAATTATTTTGAGTGTGGATTTTGAAAACCATGGTAGTAATCAATGCACCAAGTAACCATGGTTACTACATTTTACCACAATAAAACCATGGTTAATTTTTGTAAGGGGTTGTTTTACAACTCAACAGTTTGCTATTTAGCTTTACTCAGGATTTAAAAACATCAATTTATTTGCTTAAAAGTGCATACTGTGCACAGCACACATACAATATACTTATGTTAGTATGCCACAGACAGACAATGCATATATTTCTAAAGACACCTGCTACTTCAGTGATATGTCTTGTAGAATGATCATTTTAAGGAGTGGTATATATTTAAAATGCGTAATGCAATCATTTCCAGTCTAATAAGGGTAAATGTTGACCTTGTAGGAAGGACAAGACTATTAAAAACTTCCAGACACGAAAGACCACGAATGGCGCAACTCCTGAGGGTTTAAAATGAAGGTCTGCGTAGACCGGAAATGATCCGTTTCCGCGCGGCGCTCACACGCATGTACAACTCAAGGTCACAGCGGCGCGCGCCAAGGTGCTGCTGACTCATATTTGGAGTGTGATGCACCTCGTGCAGAATGCCAGGATAAGTTTGCATTTGCACTGTTGGCCAAACGTCCTAAATGAGCTTCATTGTGGTCTTTACATTGTAAAGGGGACATTAGATTCGCGTAAAATATGCACGGGTTTCACTTTCTGTATGGCGACAGCTCTCTGATGGAGATTGATTGCATGACTGTGCAGACCTATTGCTTGCGGATTTCGATCGATAAACATGTTTAACTGTAGATTTTACCATGTCTGAATGTCAAAAGAGACTAAAGTGAAGTGCCATGCGCAATATAGTTTCACGATATCGTGTCCGGTGTGGGAAATTATCAGACATTTGATGATTTAGGTCAAATGTAGTTATGAGAGAGAGACAGCAGTGAAATGATACGTGAGCTATAAAAACATTTTTTAATCCAGTTCAGACATAGGTTGAACATGCAAAACATTCAGACTGAGTTTATTGTTGGCTTTTAAAACATTTATTTTATTTAAATTGTAATTTATAAATGTCATGGATAAAAGCGTCTGCTGGATGAATAAATGTAAACGTGTCGCTGTCCGCTTACTGTGGTGCTGAAATGACGAAACTCACTGATACAGACTGCATGAAAACACTGTGACACCAATCTGTTCAACAACACACACTAGTTTGCCAAGACACTTCAGTTGCCTTCATAGCAGTCACTTTGTTCTAATGCTTTAGTATTTTGAGTATATATTTATTATTTGTGGATTACTTCAGTTTGTATGTGATTATATAAAAGTCTAACCCATGGCTTAAAATCGCGTCGTGCTTTCCTTTAAACCTTAAAAATGTCTATGACATAGCCAATAATGTTTATGTGGGCATGACAACGCTTCCTTATTATTTGTTGGGACTAAAATGTCCCTAATGTGAAGGTCTGAATTCACTAAATCTGGGATTTCATATCTAATTTTAATATTGAGATGAACAGGAAAGTTTTCTGACATTTAAGCATTTTAAAACAATTCGATTTCCTATTCCATATCATCAGTAATAAAGATATATTAAAATGCAAGCATGTGCACATTTATATTCTTGTTCAAACTCACAAAACTTTCAGCAGCTGCCCTGTGCCACCCTGAGCTCTTACCTAAAGTCGCTGTATGGATGAATGATCCAGTTGCCCGCAGATTTCACGCGTTCCTGCTCTTTCTCCACCTCTTTCTGGCTCCCGTACATGCGTAACGAGAATTTGTTGACCCCGGGCTGCAGCATGCTGCTGATCTGCCGCTGCATGAAGCTCGCCTGGCTGCCCTGGGTTTCGCCATCCTCGGCCCCGTTCTGAGACGCGTCCTCGGATTTGAGAAATGTCACCGAGTTCCGGGGCTGTTGGTTGCCGTGGATGGAGGAAGAGGTTTTCCGACTTGGGGCGTTGGAAAAGGACACTTTCGATTCTTTCTTCTCCGGGACTGTGGAAACGGGCGTCGTGCCGGGATTCGAGGCTTCCTGCCCCTGAGTTAGGGAGCCGACGGGAGTGGTGATACCATCCATGCTTGTCGCTGAATTGCACGCTGCCCGTCTATCCGATTTGGACAAGACTGACCGCAGGCTCCCCGTACCGGAGTCCCGCCTGCATTCCCCGTTCTTGTTGCATTTCATGCTGGAAACCGGTGTTGGGGTATTATTGCCTTCGGCTTCGCTTGCAACATCACAAGCCTCTACTGTCACGCTGGCCACTACGGTAGACGCGTTACCTCCTTTGATGTTGTGGCGACCCTCAGCATCAGCCGGGCGCGCATCTGTGGCACTGGACTGCTCATGGTGCGCGGCGCTCCTTGACGCGGCTCCTCCTCCCGGTGTGCAGTTTTTAATCCGGATGCTGCCCCCTCCTCCTCCTCCTCCACCACCGGCTCTCCTCAGCCGAGGGTGATGAAACTTAGTGTCTTCTTCATCCGCCTCTTGCATGGCTAAGTGAGTGCCTTTCAAGAGCGCATCAGAGTTGGACTCTATGCAACCCTTTGCGCTGCTGTTACTGGTGCAGTTGTGCTCGGCTGTGTTGTTATGGGCCGCTGTGTTTTTCATGGCAACATCCGACCCGGGTGAAAGCTCGTTCCGGTCCATGTCATCCAGTGTATCAGAGTTGATGTGTAATTACCTTTGGGAAACCAATTAGAGATGGCGGTGATAATAGGATAGATAGAGAGCTACGTGACATTTTTTGAAAAAGAAGTGTCAGGTCTTCAAAAGTAAAATGTCAACTTTTTAAAGGCTATATACTGTAGTGACCAAAAGTGATGCTCGCACTAAGACAATTGATGTCTATAATAAAATGTATTTCATGCTTTGGGCAAACTTTACAACACAACACATGCGCAAAGCCTATAAGGTTAAGGCTCAGTCTGTTTTTTAAACAAATAAAAGAAAGGATCAACAAAATATAAGTAACTGATGAAACTGTAGTCAATGTATGCTTAATATTTGCTGTAAGCTTTTGGTTTTCTATGCATTTTTTGCATATTAGAATAAAACCCATATAGTTTGCCCTCCTGCCAAATTATCAATAAATTAAATAACAATCACATTAGGAGTTCTCAATTTTGTACCATACTCCCCATATTTTATGACTTGTACGGTTATAAAAAGCAAATAATTTGCAAATAGTCACTTCAATCTTCACTTTTGGCCACTACAGTATTTAACTATTGCTTTGGGAAAGTAGTAGTGTTGACAAGTTCAAGTAGGCACTTTTCTTGTGATCAAGGTCATAAAACTTAAAAAATGCCTCTCTCTGTTGTTTTTTATCCAGTTTACCCATTGTTATTTTACAAATCATGTATACAGGGGTGACAACTTCTTGCCCCCTTCTGGCAAACCTAAAAGAATACAAATATTCTGAAAGTGACTCAACCTTTTGACTTCTAGATCAACATTTGAATGTCCCTCTATTCACAAATTGAAAAACCTGACATAGACAAAAAAACAATGGAAAATATCCTGACGTTTAGTTGTTTAAATCTTGAAGCCCCCCCTTAGATGTCTCTCCGGACCCCTGGTTGAGAAACACTGCTCGAAAGCAACACAAAAGGGGAAACATCCATGCAAAGACTGGAAAATGATGATGTTTTGTTTTATTTTTTCTGAATACAACATTCTAATATATATGAGATCTGTGAAAATAAGTGTCGAAAGGCATGCTTATTAAGAAATAACGATAAATGATGAAGTTTTTAATATGTCTGAGGTGTACAGCTATTATGTTAAAGGACACCTATTATGGAAAATCCACTTTTACAAGATGTTTGGACATATTGTGTGTTGGCAATGTGCAAACACAATTATCCCATGATGAAAAAAATCCACCCTCTCCTTGTTTATTAATCCCCATTAAACCAAAGCAGTCTAATTAGACATGCAGTTTTGATTCTCTTATCAATGTGAGGTCACATTGATAAAGCCCCACCCACTTACAGTCCTGCATTACTAGATACTATTGTCTCAGACTGTATTAATCAGATCTTTTTAAACTGAAAGCGTTCATTGTCTGTTTGTAAGGAAGTGAGGAGCTGTAGCTCATTTGCATTTAAAGGTACAGACATTATAACAGCATGTTTTTGCTTTCACCAAAATAGCATCATTTTGGACAAGCTATAATAAATGATCTGTGGGGTATTTTGAGCTGAAACTTCACAGACACATTCTGGGCACATCTGAGACTTATATTACATCTTGTAAAAAGGCCATAATAGGTGCCCTTTAACTACTCATTGTAGGGCTGTGACAAGATTAATCGCATACAAAATAATCTGCTAAATGTATGTGTGTGCATTTTATTATATACTTTTCCGCAATTAATCTTTTGACAGTACTAATTTATTTTTAAGGTCATTTTTACCAACATTCTTAAATTAACTAATTTATTAATCTAGCCAATATTTCACAAAACATATTTTTTAACCTACAAAGGCTTATGACAAAATGAGCCAACTTATTCATTTGCTGGCATCACAGTATCACCACTTGTTTAAAATAGCATTTAGCCTCATTCACAGGTCACAGGTGTAAACATACGGCTGAAATCTCAGCAGCACATATCATCAAGCATGTGGAGCATTTGCCTAAAAACGCAAATGTCGTCATGGCAGTGTGACGTCACAGCAGTAAAGGTAGAGGATGCTGTCAATGACATTTTTAAAAGTCAAATCAGACTGCAGTGTGCTGCCACCTAGTGGCAAAATACACTGCAGTACAGCAACAAACAGAGAGTTTTGTTAGGTTAACACATTTACAAGAACTTGTTGAATGTCTTTAGTAACAGATGAGCCTAAATTAGAGATGTAAGTCAATGTGAAGAGCAATCTGAAGGAAACACCCTGCCACTAAAGTCTGATCTTGTCAGCCGAAGAGAGTTCTCACCTACATCAAGGATATGTGTGCAAATAAGAGCAAAGAAATGTTTGAAAACATTTATCTAAATTCCAAAAAAACGTATAAAATGCATTAAGAAAAATAAATAAATAATTAGGTCATATCATCAGCATCAAAGCTTTTTATGATAACTATAAAACCACAGCTGCAGAATCACATTTCAAAACAACATAAAGATACAAAGAGCATTACATCTACCTTAAATATCATTGATGCTCACCTGGTTTATTCCAGTCATTGTTTTAGATGCCCACCCCCAAAGCTCAGCACCCTGTCATCATTCTCAAGACAAACCAGCTAAGATCTGTCATCCTCCTGCCCGATGCTGATGTGTGATGAAAATACAAAGCAGTATGGTGCAGAGAGAAAGACCTACCTTGAGAAAACCTGAAGCAATGACATTGAAAGGTTGTTAAAGCCAAGGAGGAAAATGGGATGCGAATGGGATCCCTTCAGTGATGGGGTTTTATCCTCTGGAGGTCAGCGAGGTCACCATGTTCCCTACCGCACACTGTGCTTCACTCTTGGGAAAGTGGTTATACTGACTAGCAATATCTCTCCTCTCTCTCTCTCTCTCTCTCTCTCTCTCTTTGCAGGATAGAAGTGAGCCGGCATTCACTTCCTGGTATGACACATTTAAATATGATGCTTTAGGGTTCATTTGCATAAAAGGCAAAGTTCCAAGAAAGGAAAAGGTTTCTGATTCATCTTAAAAAAAAATGGTACACAGATTACAACAGGATTCTGACACCTGACATACAGTTTGATCCTTCAAAAAGACTGATAAAGCACTTGAGCTGTTTTTATGAAACAGTCAAGTAAATCTCTCTGGTCCCAGTTTTTAAGGAAAAACAATAATTAACATTAAAGTATTAGTTAAAATAAACTATACTGCTTGCATATTTGTAGCACAGGTACATTTGTAGCAGTTGCCAACAATACATTCTATTGGTCAAAATTATTGATTTTTTTATGCCAAAAATCAAAAGGATATTAAGTAAAGATCATGCATGGAGATATCTACTGTTAATATATCAAAAAATGTATTTATCAGTAGTAATATGGGTTGCTAAGGACTTAATTTGGACAACTTAACTACAGGTGCTTTTCTTAATATTTAGATGTTTTTGCAGCTTCAGATGTTCAAATAGTCGTATCTCGAAATATTGTCCTATCCTAACAAACCATAAATCAATGAAAAGCGTATTTATTCAGCTTTCAGATGATGTATACATCTAAATTTACAACAATTGACCCTTACGACTGGTTTGTGTTCCACATCTAATGATCAAGTGGTCATATCAAATCTTCCCTGCTCTTTTGAGATTAAGCTTATAAAAAACTTTCAGAGAAAACTACCTTCCCTAGTCTAAGAAAGCTTTTTTTATGGTAACACTACAGTAAGATTGTATTTGTTAAAATTCCTAGAAATTTTCAGCATTTATTAATATTTGTTAATGTTACTTAATTTGTCAAAGTAAAACAATTGTTTAAGTAATTGTGTGTGTATGTGACATTTTAGCTTAAAATACCATATAGATAATTTATTATATCATGTTAAATTTACCACTTTGTAGGTGTGAGCAAAAATGTGCAGTTTTGGGTGTGTCCTTTAAAATGCAAATGAGCTGATAAAAAGCGAACACTGATCACCATAATGGTGGTTTGTTGAAATTAAAACTCAATTTTGCTGTCAAATATATTGTTTCTCTCTCGTTCATTCTGCACTAAATGGCAGTGCCATAGTTGGATAGTGTAGATAAAGGCACGGTATTATTGTAATTGGCCTACATCACGTTCTTTTTGACGCTTTCTAGGTTGAAAAAAGCACTGGGGACCCAAATATAGCACTTAAACATGGGAAAAGTCTGATTTTCACATTATTAGCCCTTTAATAATTTACATGAACTATAATTAATAAATGTTGTAAAGCATTTTTCATAATTTGTTAGTTTATGATAGCTTATGCGTTACGTATAGTAAAAATTGATACCAAAATCACATCATTCATTTTAAACGCAACAATTTACTTGTACCTAGCAACCTCATGTAGATATTTTACATGCCATTTGTCAGCATGTTTTACAAAAAATCTCAAGCTAAAAATATATCTAACTATGGCATTGGTTTTTATGAAATGTTTCACCACAAGCAGAGATGCATCCTTTTCTTTTATTATGATTTACAAAAACAAATCATTCACTTAAAATAAGTTAAAAAAGTTGCCTTGAATTGAAATGTGTGTGGAGAGAGAAACCAGAAACAGACAAGAAGAGAAAGGTGAGCGAGAGAGGTCTTGTTGTGTTATTAGGCAATGTCCCATCGGGATAAAGTCTAAAAATGCATGTTTTAAGGATGATACTAAATGTAGAAAGTCACACTTTTCCATTTGTTCAATGTTCGCAAAAAAAAAAACCGTGCAAAAAACATAATGGGGTTAGTAGTTCGTCGCTCTGATATTTTCGATCAGTTGGCTTTTAACAATGACGCTCGATTGTTCTTGAAATGTTTTTCAATAAATATGAGTACATGGTACAGGTCACATTTCATCTCAAAATCAAAAGAAAAATGTAAAAGTGTAAATCATCATACACTCGCAGGCAGTGAACACATACTACCAACATGTATTTAAGTTCAATTGAAATAATATTTTTGTACTCACTACAAGGAGAATTGGAAGGGAAATTTTGCATTAAAAAAAACTTAATGGTCTCAAGACAGAGCCTTGTGGGATGCACGTTCACATACTAGTAGCCACTATTATCTGAAAAATAAAAATCAAATAGTAAAAAAACGAAAGGTTCTATTTAGACGCGTCCCTCTCTTGAGAAACACAAAGTCTTAATCTAAAATGCAGTTTGGTACATCTCTTCACGTCGGCCGCAGTTACCATCTCTCTTCTTATCGTGCGTTCCGTCGATTAAAACCACATCATACAGACAGTTGCTTCCATCCTGCTGCCGTGTGCATTTAAATTATGAGGAACAGTGGCTCTCAATCTTAAAAAAACAAAGCTGTTGAGTAATTTTTTCTCGAAGGGGTTTGGCGGTCCTCTCTGGTCCTCGTTTTGAGGCCGGTTTGTGAAATGCGCTAAAATGCATGTTGGTGATGGTTGGGTTCAAAGGTTAAGGTTCGGCTCTGGTTCCACAGAGTTCTAGATCAGCTCCGAGCTGCATTACTGGTGGAGGTGAGACGGGTCGAGTGGTTTGCAGCTTCAGGCTGAGATGATGATGATGATGTGGTGTTCGGGATGTGGGCTGAGGTCTTACGAGTTGTTGGTGGAATTCTCATTGCTTGGAGAGCTGGAGGATGAAGAGGAGGAGGAAATTGGAGAGAAGTTCATCCCTGATAGGCCGGGCGGATCCGTGGCTGTGTTCTGCCCACTCAAGCTCTTCCTGCAGACTGGACACGTGTCATGCTGGAAAACAGGAAGGGGGAGAAAGATGTGAAGACATATGTAGCTCGCCCATGCTGGCGAATTGATAACACCACCAAATCTATTATGCAGAATATGTTATAGCAACTAAATACATTTGAGTTGACTTAAAAGATTTGATCCAAGGTTGAATGGTTAAGTCACCTGTTCAAGCCAGGGCACTATACAGTCATTATGAAAGAGATGATTGCAGGGAAGCTGTCTGACGTTTTCTCCTGTGCTGTAGTCTTCTTTACAGACAGGACACTCTAAACCAGCACCTGACACACAAACATATCATTTAAGCACGTTAAGTGTTTTTGGTACAGTGTGCAGTGACAGATCAGACTTGCAGGGATGATGTTTATGATCTTACCCACGTGCTCCTCTGTGATGTGAACTGTAGGGAGACTCTTAATCTTCTCTTTATCTGCTGGAGGGGGACCCGTGTTTTCAAACTGATTTAATAACTACAGGGACAAAAACCACAAATGTGACCCTGGACCACAAAACCAGTCAATATTAACGGGACACTCCACTTTTTTTGGAAATATACTCATTTTCCATCTCCCCTAGGGTTAAATATTTAATTTTTACCGTTTTGGAATCCATTCAGCTGATCTCTGGGTCTTGCGTGAGCACTTTTAGCATAGCTAGTTAGCACAATCCATTGAATCTGATTAGACCATTTTAGCATCATGCTCAAAAAAAAACCAAAGAGTTTCAATATTTTTCCTATTTAAAACTTGACTCTTCTGTAGTTACATCATGTACTAAGACAGACGGAAAATTAAAAGTTGTGATTTTCTAGGCCGATATGTCTAGGAACTATACTCTCATTCTGGCATAATAATCAAGGACTTTGCTGCCATACAATGGCTGCAGGAGGCGCAATGATATTACGCAGTGCCCGAAAATACTTTCAATAGCGCCACAGCTCTGAGACAGAAAGTGTGTTGTGTAGTATACCTGTGTTATGATGGTGTCTAATCCATTGGCACCCCATGCATAGTCCATTGGGTTTGAGTGCAGCATTCCCCTGCAGCACAGAGTTTATAGTGCAGTCGTATACAATCACATGGCAATGATGTAAAGACACAACAATTTCATGGTGACTTACCATGGCCCCATGCCCATGTTTGGCATAGCTGTCGGAGCAATGATCCCATTCACTAACTGCTGAATTATTCTGTGAAAAAACACAATCGCTTCAAATAAATCACTTGCTTTATTCCATGCATTAAAAATGTAAATATTCTTAGGATCATATGAAGAGCTCAAATGCAAAACCCTTTAAGTGTGTCTGACATGTTTTCTTGTAAATGAGCATTTTTACCAGGCTATTATGTTTAGGTTCAGTAATTTTACTTTAATGGCACTGAAAAGGTTTATTAGTCAGTGATTGAAAAAATAATAATTAAATAAAGTCTTTCATGTAAACCCAAAAATCTCCACCTCTAAAAAAGTCACTTTTCACGGCCCTTTCTTAATAAAGGTAAAAGGTAAAAAAAATTAATTAAACCTCCTTTAAAGGTGCCACAGAATTAAAGGTGTAGCGGAGGATTTTCTCGAATTTTAGAAAAGAACCACCTTCTCCACTTTTTAAAAAATGCAATTGCGCAACACTCCTGATTGACAACTAGGAGGACCAATAGTCTTGATGATCCACCCGGAATAAGAAAATCCTCCGCAATACCTTTAATTGAAATAATTTATTAAATTGTTTAAGTGCAAAAATTATCCAGAAACGTTTTTTCACGTCCATTTACAACCCTAGGATTTACTCTTAAGGGGATCGCACACCGGCCGCGCAGCTCAGCGTCGCGTCTAGGAAAACTTGGAGGTATTGTAAACCGGAAGTGCACATTAAATAGCGCGAGCTTCGTCAGATAGCATCTACTTCAAAATGCTAAATATACGTTAGCAGCCAATGTTAATCGTTAATGATTTGGGACAAATATGATGTTATTTAATGTTAAACTATGTGAGTGGCGCTGTGTGGCGCCACAGGGATTTGAGCAACTTCCTGAGTCAAAGCTGGGTGGCGCGCCAGTGTGCGTAAACTCATAGAAAACAATGTGTTTGATTTTTTTAGAACGGCTCGGCGCTGCACGGCGCTGAGCTGTGCAGCCGGTGTGCGACCCCCTTTAGAATGAAATGGTCTATTGTCACCTTATCTGAAAGGGTCATAAATGTTAATGTTGAGTTCTGCTCTGATTGGCTGTTTCTCAGAGCAATTAAGTTCAGTAGCTCTGTGTATGTGTAAACAGACCTTATGTTTGAGTCTGTATCAGATGAAGATACAGATTTTAAGGAATAATTAATTATTAGAAAATTGTTAATGGACGTTTCTGAGTGAAAGTTTGTGTTTTTGTCAGTAGTATGGACCAGCAAAATGTAACTATAACCTCAAAAGTAGAACTTACTTACTCATTTAGCTGATGCTTTTATCCAAAGCGACTTACAATTGCTATACATGTCAGAGGTCGCATGCCTCTGGAGCAACTATGGTTAAGTGTCTTGCTCAGGGACACAATGGTGTGTCACAGTGGATTCGAACCCGGGTCTCTCACACCAAAGGCGTGTATCTTATCCACTGACTGCGCCATCACCACCCCAACTTCAGCCTAAATGCTAGCATATAGCATTAACTAGCATATAGTGCTAACTCAGCAGTCACAACTTTGTTTTTAGCATTGTAACAACAATGTAGCTTAATGTTGAGAGCGTACATCTCGACTGTAATGTCACAGTCGGTGTTATGTTGAGATTGGTTTGTTTTCCAGCAGTCTTTTGCGTGCCTAAGGTTTACATTAGGAGGAAACAATCGTGTTTAAGGCTCATGATATGTCATTACCAGTGTTAGGGAAAGTTACTTTTAAAAGTAATGCATTATAATATTAAGTTACTCCCCAAAAAAGTAACTAATTGCTTTACTTAGTTACTTTCCATGGAAAGTAATACTTACATTACTTTTAAGTTACTTTTGCGTTACTTTTTCTTACTTGGCTGAGGCTTGATCTCTTTCAGGCCTTGCAGGTGTTTTTATGAAGTTCTGCATTCAGAAAGTGCATATGTCAAGCTCTGGCTTGTCATCTAATGTCTGTGCGCTTTTATTCATGCAATTTTTTTTCTGTGCACTTAGAGGACTTTGCTGAAAAATCTATCAAATTGTATTTAAAGGATTCTGCTAACAAAGTGGTATTTATAAATGGCCTGAGGCTGGAATTAAGCTGATTTTAAATGAAAGTATTTGATAAACATATAATATGTGTCGAGGGTATCTTATTTAAAGTGGTGGCATTTTGCGGCTTTTGCATCTATGTGTTTAAGTCTATAGTAATAAGCAAGATTCCCATAGCTCTTGCCAAATGAATTTGTAATTACAGTATTTTATTAAAGAGCCCCTATTTTCTGTTTCATGATTTAACATTTATTTTGGTGTGTAAGTGTGTGTTAACACATAACAATCTGCAAAGTTACAAATCTAAAAGTTTACGATGACACAAGTCGTCTCCAACTTTTCTTGTACTAGAATGAACGCAAGGATTGTAGGCAACGTTTACTTCTGCTGTGTTTTGACATGGACACAACAGTCATGATCACAATTACACCTGGTTCTGACTCACAGCCTGTAAGTAGTCTATGTTTTCATATTTAAAGATTTTACTACTGACTATTTAAACCATGACTTAAACACTACACAAGTTTTTAGTAGTGCAGACTAGTTCTTGTTGTTTCTATGATTACAAATGCAGAAATGGTTTTATGTTTTAGTATCCTAACCTTACCAATCTGTTACGTTTGAGATATTTCGGCCAATCTCAATGCACTGAAAGGCTAACCTATCAGAGCACAACGTGCTTTTCAGAACGATGAGCTTTGTAGAAATTGACACATTTCAGAAAGGTGGGGCATAGAGGAGCAACAAAAATGAACCATATGTGGACAATAATTACACTATTACACCAATGTAATGGGGCTCTTTAATATTATTTTTACTGATTACGATACACATTTTAGATTGTATGTATACATACACTATAACCATATCCGTGGGACTGTGAGAACTCTAAAGACCTTAAAAAATCTGTTTATTTGAATAGAAGTTTTCATTTGCAAAAGCAAAATGTAAAACAGACAGAATTATTCAATAATACAGGTTCATCCTGAGATCTCACCCTTCTAAAGTGGGCACACCCTCATGCCGCACTCCTTGTCTCCGGGGAACGTGGCGTCCCCGTGGTTGTCTCGCACTGTACCGCTGTCGTGATGCCATTTCCCGTTCTCTGCGGTTCTCTGTGTCACGGTTATCCTCCGCGGGCAAACCTGCCCTGAAGTCAAAGCCCTCATCGAAAATTCCCAAAGCAAACTGTCCGTAACCATGTGGGAACGTAAACAAGTGTTGGTCCACATTCTGGAGGAAGATAGAGAGCAGGTAATGGTTAAATACAAGAGCTTTAAACACCCTTCAGGCTTCTCACACGGATGATTTCCCTCATGTAGATTCAATACTGGGGCGATTTTGAACACTGCACATTAGTTTATACAGTACAACAGACTAATGATCCCTTTAGTTTGTGTTCAAGACATAAGTGATTGTTTTTATCTTCTTGAGTTTCCATTCACGTTCAAGATGACCTTAAATCAAACGGATTTGAAGCCTTCAAAGTCCAATGTTTTTAGTCATCGAGTGGCATCTAGTAGTTCTTGTTTTAAACCCACTTCTTTATGTTTGCAAGATAAACCCTTTCTGTGCATTCACACCGCCCCCGGCAAGAGTGTCAAAGTGGCCGAAAGTCATTCATTTTTTATGAGAGTTGGCCACGAGCTCCGGCGATGTGAGCATCAAGGCCAATTGAAATGAACTTAACTTTATGGTAATGAGCTATGACACGGCTTGGTGGCAACCAATTGGACGTTGGCAGGGCAGCCAGAGCATTTTTTGGTGCTCTTGCCGGCAGCAGTGTGAACCTAGAGTTACATCATGGCATGTCAAATAAGCTCAGACAACACGTAGGACGCAAAAATGACAATGATGTCATAAAATACTGTAACTTTTACCGTAATTGAGAAAAACGATCTCACCTCGAATGGGGGTCGGTTCTCTTCAGTAGAGGACGTCGACGTGGAACCATTCTCTGCCCTGGATAGACCATACAGTTTGTAATGTAATCAAAGCAAAAAGGCAATACGTAATTGAGAAAATGCCCATATACGAGTACACATATGACAGATTGGTTTTCAGAAAAAGAAATCTCTCACACAGGAACAGATCTTAACTTTGATAGAAGCACAGAACAGCCTTTGAGTTTGTGTCTGAAGTAATTCAGTACTGTACCTTCCCTGATCAGGTAACTCCTCGATAAATCCAGATTCACAGCGCGGGCAGATGTACTCCTACAACAAAAATCACAACTCCACTTTAATAAACACAATTCAAGAAGATTAAATCAGGTTCTCAATAAGGTCCTTGAAGGAGCTAACAAGTGTATTCATGATGCAGAACGTATTTGTAAAGGATAGCAAATAGGGATGCATAACGATTAATCACAAATGAATCTATAGCAGAATAAAAGTTTTTGTTTACATCATATATGTGTGTGTGAACTGTGTATAATAACTTTGTATCGATAAATGCACACAAATGCATGTATATATTTAAGAAACGTTTACATGTGTATACATTTTTATATTTATGTATAATTTATATTATATCTAAATATAAATACTTAATATATAAATATATTTTTTTCTTAAAATATTTATAAATACATAATTATTATACACAGTTCACACACATATGTGATGTAAACAAAAACTTTTATTCTGCTAAAGATTAATCGCAATTAATCGTTATGCATTCCTAATAGCAAACATTTAAAAACAATACAGATCTATACAAATATCAAAACTCATACATTGTACAAAATTCCTTGTTGCACTTACATTAAGTTTAATCAACTTGAAATTACAAATTAATTTCAACTTTCTTGACTAGTGAGGAATTACTAAGAATTGTAAACGCAAAATAAAGTAATTTAACTTAATTTTTGTAATTTAAAGCAACTCTTTGCTAGTCAAGAAAGTTTAAATGCATTGTATATACAAGTTAGGGATGCATAACGATTAATCACAATTAATCTATAGCAGAATACAAGTTTTTGTTTACATCTTATGTTTGTGTGAACTGTGAATAATAATTATGTATATATAAATATGCACACATGCATGTATAATATTAAGAAAAATATAAATATTTATATTAGGGATGCTAAACAATTAATCGCGATTAATTGTTAGCAGAATAAAAGTTTTTGTTTACATCACATATGTGTGTAAACTGTGTATAATAAATATGTATATATATAAAAAAATGTATATATTAAGTATTTATATTTATATATAATATAAATTATACATAAATATACAAATGTATATACACATGTAAACATTTCTAAAACATATACATGCATGTGTGTACATTTATTTATACAAATTTATTATACACAGTTCACACACATATATGATGTAAACAAAAACTTTTATTCTGCTAACGTTTAATCGTGATTAATTGTTTAGCATCCCTAATTTATATATAATATAAATTATACATTAATATATAAATGTATATACACATGAAACATTTTTTAAATGTATGCATGCATGTGTGTGCTTTTATCTATACAAAGTTATTATACACAGTTTACACACATATATGATGTAAACAAAAACTTTTATTCTGCTATCGATTAATCGTGATTAATCGTTATGCATCCCTAATTCAAGTTGCTTAAACTTTGTGTCATGCAAATTTTTCAGCCTGGTACAAAATAGTGCATGTTTTCGCTACAATCGCACAACCCAATTCGCATCGCTCCCATCGTCTTACGCAAATTCGCGTCTATTCATGCCTTTGCATTGACTTTGCAAGTCAACATAGCCGTAACTTTAAGAGCTCAAAAGCAGATATATCAAATACAAAAGTACTTCCCTTGAGACCTGGTGACATACTTACTTCTTGTGAAGCAAATAGATCAGATTTAAAAAAATGGATTGAGAAATTGAACATTATTTACAACATTATTAGCAGAGACTCTGCCCCCTATAGAATGGAAGTGTAAAGGGCAGAGGCTCTGCAGTAACGCTAATAATGTTGTAAAAAAGAATCTCGACCCACTGAACAAATATTCGAATAATCAAATATTCTGGTCCAGCCCTAAAGTTTGAAGGGTACAATAAGAAAACTAATAGAAATACAGCACAATGTATTTCCTTGACTGTCTGATGTCCTGGAACCATCTGCATAAGAAAGAAGAACTTGACTGATGACATACAGAAGTGCTGTGACCTCTCCGGTCTGTATGATGACATCTAGCTGACGTTGAGCCCTGTTTGTGCTCTTTCTAGAGGCTCTGCACAATAACAGGAGAACAACAATAGCACCGAACTGTGTGAAACCATCCATTCAACGTCCTGTTCCCCAGTGAAACCTTACAATGACATACAGTAAAAAATTTGTCTATGGTTTAGGAAAGATTGATTCTTGATGTGGCCCTCCGAGTCAACAGTGGGAAAGCTGACAGTAACACAAGGCTACAGTTTAACACAAACCACTTATCTTTGCTTCACTTAACTGTATACACTTAAGTTTAGAGGTAGACGATTAATCAGTTTTGCAGATTAATCGGCAGCAATAGTTCATTGGTGGAACAATCGGTTACTTTTATCCATGATTTAGCATATTTTAAGTCAATGATGACTAGAGAAAGTGAACTATATGCAGCTGTCAGCTACATTAACATACCAAACAAATCAAAATCTGACTTCATCATCACTGCAATATATCTTTTGTTATTTTGATTTGTATTAAAACTAGGGATGCACCGATAGGATATTTTTAGGCCGATACCGATACCGATTTAAACAGACAACTTCTGGCCGATACCGATGCCGATACCAATATTAAACACTTTTATACAATACTATACAGTTGGTCTATAAGCTAGTTTATTTCTGCATCAAATAATTTTTACTGAACATGGATTGGATCTAATTAACATTTAACTGACCAACATAATAAGAGAGGCAGAAATTAAGCTAAAACTAATATAATAAGACAGCATGACAACCTTAAAAGGTGGTTTTTGCTATTAAGCATTTATTTTATTAACAACATTAACTCATTTTTTTTTTTTTTACATATAATGGATTTCTTTATGCAGTTAATTAATAAACAATCGGTATCGGCCTTTCTCGTGCCACTGCCGATGGTTTCAAATTCATCAAAAATCGGCCGATAAATATCGGCGGCCGATACATCGGTGCATCACTAATTAAAACAGAAGCAAATTAACTACAAGTAGGTTTGTGACTATTTCCATCTTGGTTCCGCTCAACGCAACTTCGGATTTCCTCAGGCGACGTGCAGAGTAAAAACATTCTTGAAATTGTAATAGATATTTAGTTTAACTGCAAAACTACAAGTGAACAAAATGTCAATGAATTTGAACGACGACCACGGGAGTTTTACCACTTGCAAAATGGAAAACAAGGGACAAAATAAAGTTTCAAATGGCCAGTATTTTGTTTTTCTTGAACCCATAAACATGGTCTTGGTGTCACTGTTAAGGATTTTTCAAGCTCTTTCTATCTGAAACTAGTTTTAGCATTTAACCATGTTGAAGATTTTACCTACAAGACTACACACATAACATATACATAATAAATTTATATAATTTCAATGTTACCAGTGAAACTATTTCACAGATTAATTTACTTAAATACTTATTATTAATATATTTTAATTTATACATTTATTTCATTTAGCACACTTTCATGGTTCAGTACTGTTGTTTTTATTACTTTTTTTTTTATAAATTTTGTTACTGTTGAGTGATATGGTTATTTTTTACCCAGTATTGGTAAGAGAAGGACCGATAAATCGGGCAATGATGCTTGCTATGCTTCTCAATGAATAAGGGTGAAATGTCTCTACATCCAAAAGGCAGAGGGAGCTCTCGTGCAGAAACTCAATATGTGCCGCAGAAGAAGAACCATTAACACACACATCCCCCTTAAATGGCGTAAGCTGTTTATATTGCTGTTCTTTAAACCATTTCAGGTATTTTATAATGATTATGTCTGATGAGTGTTGCTTTTCAAATGCATGTTATAAACGACTCAAACTAACAGTGATTTCAGATCGATAAGGACTTACTGATCAAAAGCCATAGTACATGAAAGAGCTGTGCATAATATCGGCTGTGCGATTCAGAATAGTTTTCGGCCAGGTATTATTAGTGTATATCGCCGCATCCCTAGTATCAATCGATTAATCGTTATTGGCAAATACAGACCAACCTAGTTATAGACGGTTTCATCGGACGCACGTGCGCTGATGCGATACACGTCTGGAACTGAACTTTACATCCGGTTTCGTTTTTTTTTTCAATGGTCTGACTAGTTGCTAAACTGATCTCTTGAACAAAAGCCTCGTCGAGAATAACAAATGTTCTGGTTTCCTAGGTAATCTGTCGTTTTTTTGCTTTTTATATAAATAAACTACGTTTAAAGAACTTTGTTGTTACTTAATATAAGCCGAGTTTACCGGAAGTTACGTGCGGACCACGACAGCCGCTTGTTTATGTTGTTACTGCTGAAACCGTCTATAGGTATCTGTAAAATCTACTATCAGTGGACCTCTAATTAAGTTTACTGTAAGTGAGGTTGTAATAACAGTTTGACCTTCAATGACATACACGGTGTGCTTAGTCAACTACTACGAATGACCCTTACATGCCCTTCAAAGTGAAAGTTCACCCAAAAATGTCATCATTTACTCACTCTCATGTTGATCTAAACCTGTTTGAGTTTCTTTATTCTGTTAAACACAAAGAAGATATTTTGATAAATATTGGTAACCATACAGTTGACAACACCCATTGACTATAGGAAAAAATACAATGGAAGTCAGTGATTGATTGGTTGACTTCGATTAATTGGTTGACTTCGATTATAGTCAGGCAAATACTTCATAGCCAACTAACTACACAGATCAGACACCAAAATCAGGAATAATACACAGGCTAATAAATGATCAACTAATAAACAAGACATTACATTACCCATTTCTAAATAATTGTAATCATTTAGCAAAACCAACCAGCTGATCCCATAACAACCAACCAACTATGGTAGATGATCTCAAAAATCTTTTTTTACAGTAAATTAAAATACATGAATTATAAACACACAAACCCGATATAAAACACTGACGCATGACAGACGTATAATCATACATAGTTAACTTAATACATAATCACACAAATAATAGAAATTGACTAATAATAAACAAAAACCAACTTAACTCATAATCAGCCCACTGTAAACCACGAGAATCACGAAGACGACAACTAAACCATACCTGACAAGCACATAACAACAAATAACATCCTCCCAAAACCCAATACTTGTTAGTAAAACTAACCAGATGGTCTCCAAACCATTCTAGCCTTGTGTTTATCCTTCTACACAGAACAAGATTAAACAATCACACGAGCTTCGAAGAGCACTTTAATCTAAGATCAGAACTGTCAGAGTCTGTAAGAATTAATTAGTACACCTTAAATTAAATACAATTTTATTAAATACTCGTTTTAAGGCCAGTTGTTGCTATTGGCAACCAGCAGCCTGTTAGCCTTTAGCACTGTTAGCGCAGATAAACGCGTCATAAACGAGCATGTTAGGCCTGTTAAATGCTTGTATACAAAAGTAGGGACTTTAAACAAGACCCGTTAAATCGGTGATGTCTTACCGGGAGTCGCGGGCTGATCTCTGCCGAGCACTGGTGACAGAAGAAGCCGCCGGGCCGCAGGGGAGCTTCCGCCATCTTCACTGCGGGACCGACTGAAAGCGAGAACGAGGCGAAGTACGGCAGCCCGGAGGGTACAATAATGTTACCCTGTCATCGAACGCGTTTGGGAAAATGAAGTAAATAACTGACGAATTAAAGTATTTCTATTTTAAACATAATTTTTGTCGTGTTTTCTTGTTTAAAATATATACATATTCTTTTTACTACACAACATTGAGAACATCTTTAATACATTTTAAATTATATATTTAAAAAAGATGGCAAAATACGTCAATTATATAGCTGGGAATATTTAAAGCGAAGATTATCATAATAAACAGTGGATATTTTGAATTATAGTATAAATGCAGTATTTGCATGTAACGCTATATTGCAAGTGCAAGCTTGTGGAAATGTTTTCCTGAGGCCACTAGTTAAAACTGCTGATATGAATATTGAATTATTTGGATTATTCCAAATTAATTGTTGATATCAAAAAGTCATCCTGATTTTATGGTTACACATGGCTTGCCACAATGTTAAAGTTATGTGTGCAAACTATGCAAGTGTAAATACTGACTGTAAACTGCGGATAAAAAAATGTGCAAATGAAGAATATATATATTTTATAGCAAAATAATACAACAATGAAGGCATTACCCGTATGTGATGAGCAGTACATTTGCCTTTGTAAAATCAGCATAGATTGTAAAGTTTGTAAAGGACAATTTAAGACACAACTACATTAGCAGGAGTGGGACAACTACTGGAAAAGAAGTGCATTTAAACAATTGAAATAAAAATTTAAAGGGATAGTTCACACAAAAATAAAAAATCTGTCATCATTTTCTCATCCTTGTGTTTTTCTATACCTGTATGAATTTATTTTTATGATGACCACATAAGAAGATACATAAAAAAGATTTAAAAGATTTTGATAAATGATGGTAGCTGATTGTAGCCATTGACCTCCATAGTAAGAAAGATAGGATGCAAACTACAAGGGATATTTCTGCATCTCATAAAAGCATTTTAATAAGTAAAACATTTAACAACTTAGAAAATTACATAATGTTTTCATAATGAGACACGTATATACAAATGAAAAAAATACTAATGGTATAACCATAGAAAAATTTAGTAAAATTACTCTAGTAAATACTATAGTGTTTTTAAACCATACTACAATAAAGATACAGTAAACTGGATTAAAATACTATAGTAATTTATAGTAAACTAACAATAGGAAATGAAGTAAAATTACTCTAGCAAATACTATAGTCTTTTTGAACCATTCTATAATAAAGTAAACTGTATTAAAATACTATAGTAATTTATAGTAAACTAACAATAGGAAATGAAGTAAAATTACTCTAGCAAATACTATAGTCTTTTTGAACCATTCTATAATAAATTAAATTAAAATACTATAGCAATTTATTGTAAACTTACTATAGGAAATGTAAAATTTCTCAAGTAAATACTATAATATAGTATACTACAATACACTATAGTTTACTGTAGTAAGAACTAAAGTATGCTATGGTACTTATACAGTTTATCAGTTTACTATAGTTAATACTATGGTATGTGTAGTAAATAATATACTATAATTTACTACAGTTTACTATAGTAAATACTAAAGTATAGAACAGTATTTTTTCATCTGGGTAAGCAACGTAATGTACTCATTTTAATGTACAGATGAACAGATTTAAATATATATATTTTAACCCTTATGAAAATTAAAGATGGTTTTATTATAGTAACCATGTTTTTTTGGTGTATTGATTATTATCATCAAAAGCATGGTTTTACTACGGTTTTTGAACCATGGTTATTTTATGGTTACCATGGTTTTACTATAGTAACCGTGTTGTTATTTTAGCTGTAGTAAAACCACACGGTAATAAATTTGCTGTAATTATGCAGCTGGTTGCAGTAACTTACTGTAGAAGATAAAGACTGAAAATGTTTCATGTTCATTTAACTTTGAACAAACTGTTGCCAGTAAATACCATAAGTGTAAAATCTACAGTAAGTTACTGGCAACCAGCTGCCAGTACTACTGTAATTTCTACAGATATGTTTTACAGTGCATGGTTAATTTTCGTAAGCGAAGTATGTGCTTCCTCCAGCAGAGGATGCTGTTGTACCTAAAACAACTAAAAACCACTCGGTTCCTGATAGTTTAAGCATCATGAGATACAAAAGTATAAAATTACTGTAAAGGTTTTGTTTAAATTGTAGCAATGCATTTTGTTAAACACAAGCAATATCTGCATCTTCATTTTATGACTTTTTGTTATTAAACTTTATTTTATTTCATTATTAAGGTGCTTATACAAAAATATAAGAGATGTTTAAACTTCTCTACATATTTCTTTCAAATATTTTACAATGCTTGCAAAAAAATACGTAAGTATGTGAAAGTCAAAGAAATCCTCATGGGTCACAACAGACACATGAAAAGCCACACAAACACCTGTCAGATGGGCTGTGAATGAGGTCTGATTGATGGTAACTCTTTCTGATTGTCGTGATAAATTGATGCCAAGTTAAATTCAGACTTTGGCAGAGCTGCAGTGATCAATTTAACCATTTCATTTTCTTCATTGCCTCCAAACCAGCTGTGGAAACACAGTACGGTCCCTATATGGTATTTTAATCAACAGACCATCTGTGAATAAAAACATTAGGAATGCGGTGAAATCACTCTGGTTTGTATTTACATAGAAAAACTTCTGCAGTAGTTTGTGGGATTGACACTAAATCGGCCAGAAATAACCACTGTGTACTCTTTAAACATCTTTCATCATAATTCTTGTGCTTTAAATTGACTCCAAAGGTAAGGACACAAACTAAAACCTTGCACATCAATTACTTAACAATTAATTTACATAAAAAAAAACATTTAAAAGAAAAATGTTGCTTTGCTTTATAATAGAAAACAATGTATGAAATGAAGACTATATACAAACGCTATGGATTGTGCATTGAGTGAAAAGCAACTCCTGTGTGATTGTGTAATAATTAACAAGCAATATTAATATAACTTATTAAAAAACATTTTCTCAAAAGAAAGCATGACATAAAAAGCACAACAGAAAAAGTGTTTTATACAAATAACAGAAGTGATAGCGTAAGCTCCTCAGTGCAGTGATGGTGAAGGGAGGGCAGTGATCTCAGATCAGGCAGTTCATACATTTGACCGTTTTGCTGCCGTAGTCCAAACATTCGGGTCCTATGCACTCACAGCAGGCGTTATGAAACCAGCGATACTTTGATCCACCTATTGACTCACAGTATTGCTTACACTGTCGAATGGACAAGCAGTCATCAAAGTAGACCACAGTACACATGGCGTCTGAGGAATGAGAGAGAGGAAGGAAGACTGATGTGAACTAATCACAGTTTGTGTTAATTTCAGCATTTATTAATGCATTTTAAACAATTGTTAACGTTAGGTGATACACAATAAACTAATAATGAAATAACCTATATTTTCTCACATAAGTAAAAATTTTATGTGCATTTCATTTATTACTTCAATTGCTAACACCTAGAATATTTAAAGTTGTTAAACTTAAACTTTTCACCCAAAGTGAGAAAATTTAGGTTGAAAAAACAATTAAATTCCACCGCATAACTGAAAAAAAAATTTTTTAGGCGCTACCCATTGAAGATTTTTTTTCTTTTGACAGAGTATGTTTAGGTTCAGTTACTTAGGTTAAGGTTTTTTGTCAGTAACTGAAATTACTTATTTTTCCACATTTTTTCTTTCACTGCAAAACCCTCTAAGTACATGCAAAAATCACTCTTCACTCTCCTTTCTGTATAAACACTCAAAATTTTGTAAATATCCTTATATATAAGGTAAACCTCTTTAACCAGATTTAAAAAGTATTGCACTGTGACGCACGCACGGTATTTATTCAAGTCTTTTCCGTGCACTTAAAGGACTTTGCTGAAAAATCTTCATGGCCATTTACCAGATTCTGCCAACAAACTTTTTGTATGGCCTAAAGGCCGGAATTAAGTGAATTTGAAGCTAAAGTATTTGATGAACGTATCCACCTTATTTTTAACGTAAATCTGGGTCCCGAGCTCATTTGTGTAAGACTTCCGGGGAGCCACTTATTAATAGTCGTATTGCGAGGGACACAAGTGTGCCTTTTTGACTGGCTTTTTAATGTTTATTATAAAATCCAGGAAGACCGGCATCATTTGTACAGTTGGGGTTGAAATAATAGCTGGTACAAATGCAGTAAATCTCTACAAAACATTTGTTTTGATCATAACCCACGCACAAGAGCTGAATGTGTATCCATCCAGTAAAACCTTTCATAGAAACTGCCAGTAAACAATAAATACAATAACTGTTCAAAAACAACAAACATTATGCTGATAAAAATATGCTGATTTATTTATTCTGCTACGATATATTATTACAAAAATGCGTTTACAGTACAGAATATATACAACATAAACTGCTTATTAGTTAATGTTTATAATAGTTATTTATGGGTTTGCACTTACTTTTGTTATGTTTTAAATGAAAAAGCAAATAATTTTAAAACAAGCAAATAATTTCATAAGTTAATGTCTCCATTTAGTGTGTAAGAAGCAATGTAATAATATTTTCATAAAAAACAATACTGAATAAATGTAATAGTTTAATATGTTTATTATTGTTCGTTTAAATAACTTAAAATGTGTTGAATGAGAAAGATGTGGCTGTCTGTCGGACCACATGAAGCTTGATGTGTCGCCATAAAAACTCAAACAAGTCAATTAAAAATGGCCATTTAAAAAAAAACTCACACCATAGGGACAGTTGTGATATGTAGTAAATATTTACCATAACTATTTTTATCATTTTTATGCGTGCTCCCACTACACTGTTTTCTACCGGCCGGCTATTGAAACAGACATCTTGCACAAAAAAGAGACATATGCCACACCTCTTACTTCTGCGATCGAAAATAAGGTGGATAGGGAGCATTCGGTCAATATTATTATCTTATTTTTGACTCAGGTGGCATTTGGCGGCTTTTTGCATCTGAGCTCTATTCAGTAACATGATTTATTAATATAATGTTCAGTATTCTGAGACACATTTAGTTTTAATGTCTTCATGACAGTATATTTACTATAGTAAATAAGAGTTGTTACCTTCATGGAAACTGCTACTCTGCACAGAAATGTTGGGGCTCTGGCTGTCGAGTGTCTCCAGGAAAGACACAAGATTTTCGTGATGAGACAGTTCTTCGGCGACAGGGAACGATACGACCATCATGTTAATGGGTGTGTCGCCTTCGGTCAGGGCTCTGAAGAGCGATGGGATTGGTCGGAACAGCTCTTCTACGGTGCTTTTGGAGGTGGCAGGACTGTCGTTGTAATTTTTGGGGTTACACATTCCTATTGGACAGGAGAAATCAAAGTGTTTATCACAGATTTCAAAGACCTGTGGCAAACATCAAATCCATTATATGTTCCACCTGTTCTGCTAATGCATACTGTGTCCTCATTGCCTGTTATTGATTTTTAGTATTTGCTAAATGTCTGTAATGTCTAAAGCAACCACGTTTTAATCTGTGATGTGTTAGAAATAAAAATCAACCTCAGACTTCCAGATGAATTCACTCAACAGATGCTACTTTTACAACTGTGCACAACATATGTGACCCTGTCTGTGCAATCCAGTTTAAAGTCTCATAATTGTATTTTGTGATTAGGAAAATCAAATTTCAGTTCAATCTTTGACATGATCTTACTCAGTTGATATTAAACATATCAATGTTATATTACAAACACTGAAAAAAGAAAGGACAGGTTTAACTTAGTAAAAGTCAAGAGTCAAGGGCTTAACTAAAGCACACACTGATCACCATAATGGTGGTTTATTGAAATTTCGATATTTATTTAATATTAAAGGAGGGTGCAAGTCTCCAACAATACAGGAAAAGTCGCTACATTTGTCGCTAGGTGCTTTTTGGGAAAAAAGTCAAACCGTCTTGAAAGTCACTAAATCTAGTGACAAAGTCGCCAAGTTGGCAACACTGCTGCCTTAAACAACAATTAATGAACTAAACCTAAATACATCGTACAAACTGTAGTCAGAGTTAAAAAAAAAATAAACTAAAAAAGATCTATTTAGGTCCTTTGTAATTGTGGAGAAAAAAGCCACGGAAATGTTAACACAAGCATCTTTACAAGCTATACAATCAAATGTGATAACAATGGCAAAATGTTCAACTTCGACACATGACTGTCAACAGGAGCTACAGTTTGAGAGATAAATTGGTGGTGATGATAATCAGATAACCGATGAAAGATTTAATAAGGACCAGAACGCAGTAGAGGTCTTGTGTTTCATATTAGCTCTGGACTGAAACAGCTGGATCTGATTATCTGAGTACCACAGCAGGTTCTAGCCCTGAGGAACAACCGAGCACCATGAGCAATATATTATTCCCTTTTATTCCCTCTCTGCCAATAAATGAGTGTTTGGAACACAAAAATCTCCAGAATGTGCTTTCTTAGATCCTAATATTAAGAAACGGACGCTTCATGCATTGCATGTGTGTGTGGTATGGAATGAATTAAACCGGTTATTTACAAAGAAAAATCAAGCACAGAGGCGGCATCTAAATCATGCTTTGATTTTCCAGACGGAACATTCCCTTTTATTTACTTCTGTGTAAACCTCATGTTGTTTATTGTGTTTAGGTATGGTACGTTTCAATACTCTCTCTCTCTTGATTCTAACTGATCCCGAGTCAGAGGTAACGCACAAAGATCTGGATCATCTCACTTCACACTTAATTCTGCTGCCAGCACCCTACAACACAGTCCTAATATTTACAAGACAGTCAAACTAGTTAACATAACCCGAGTCTGTTAGCTTAAAAGTTTGGGGTCAATTTTTAAACATTGTAATATGAGCAAGTCCATGCAAATGTCAATGTAATCATGCAAAGTAATTTTTTAAAGTAAGTTTTTAACCATACATCTCAGATGTCAATATTTGGTGGTTTAAATACCCATGCAAAGTCTCGGTAAAAGCTTTTTAAGAATTTGTATTGTATTTATTGTTAAGTAGTTGCCAAATCTTAGAGTTGTCACGTCCACAATAAAAAATGTCACAGCCCTTATCTTCATTTGTTGGTTATTATTGCTTCCGGTTTGTGCATTTCAATTCAAAAAATTCCTACAAAGCATGATGTCGCCCTAAAACTTTTATTTGAGAGTCATTTTTTTGTCACATCCATAATGCATGCAATTTTTTCCTCATCTAAAATAGAAAACATGAGTATAGAGCATCTATTTTTCTGAGGTCTGGACTTATATTTTTCTGATGTTACGGGAAATATAAACAGTAGGTTCAATATATTGTCAATAAATGCAATGTAATTATGGTAATATGGTAATGTGGTAATAAAAGAGTTTTGACTGCAAATGTCACACCCATGGAATTGCTCATATGTTTATCTTTATTTTGAATTTATCTATAATTTGAATAGATTTTGGATATCTTTACAAATATTTTGATTAGTTAACAAATGTCATCATTGTTAATAATGTTTTGTTTTCCAAATATAGAACAAATGAATAGATGGGAACAGCGCCTGAAATTTACACACGACCACGCGCCAAATACGGGGGAATTTTGCAATTGGCGGGTAACACTGTCAATCTACCGGCCATATGGGTGGTAGGGTAGCCAATGCGAATTGAGTAATTCATTCAGAGGATGCGACTGCTGTTTCGCAACGTTCATGAGATTGGAAAGAAGATGAGGCACTTCTCTGACTACGTTTGGATGTGCGAGTAAGTATTAAACTGTTTTATTTTTTATTTATGAGTTTATTTGTCAGGGACAATGCAACGCACATTATTACTTACATAATTATCACAGTCAATAATAATATGGGTAAATGTGTTGTAAGGTTTCTAGCCAGTAGGCTTATTTGCAACCCTGTCCCCGGTCAGACCTTTCTAAAAATAATCCATATATTTTGTTTTTAACTAAACTTTAGAGAGTAGTCAATAGTGCAAATACGGAGAGACGCGTTTCAAAAAGCAAGCGTACATAAAATCTTTCTGTTCTTGACAGGGCACAGATAAACAAAATGATCTTTAGAGTATTCTTTTTATAATAAAAACATTTGTTTATGTCTTAAGTGTATGTATAGATTACAGTCAGAAACAAGTCTGTGCTTATTTGGTCTTAAAGAGACAGTATCCTCAAATAACCTCCTTAAGTCTGTGTCATTAATGTTAATCAAACAACCCAAAAAAAAGTAAATCACTTTGGTAGCTCTAAAAAATAATTATATTTAATTAATACAATAAAGACAGTGATATAATTCACTATTCAGGCAAAAAAAAAAATGGCTGCTAAAAAGCCACTGTGGCAGGTGGATGTCTAAATCTAAAAAAACTAAACAGATTTTATCTTGGGAACGTTATGCTCTTCATTTTAATCTAATTTTACTATTGACATATTAAAGATTGATGCCTAATTTCATGTATCCCAAAATAATATTTTGCATTTAAACAATAGTTGAAGGACCCCCAGTAATACCACCACTGACCCCCAAGAGTACCCAGACCACCACAGATGGCCCAATCTCTACAAAGTGCTCTTCTAGTGATGTCAAAAGAAACATTTTTTGGTTCCCCAAAGAACTCTTCAGTCAAAAGTATTTTTTTATTACACAACTCATTGGAATGCTTGATTCTGATTGGCCAGTCATGACATTTGCTGGTTTGTTATTCTCAGATAACAACCACACAAAACTAATAAAACACGGTAACCCAGATGCTGCAAATCATTTAGCCAGGTACACTTTAATATGACACTAAAATTCAATATAAATATTGTCTTTTAATAACATATATGACATTATATTTACAAATGATTATATAGTTATATCGATTATTATAAACTCACCTACACAGTCGCAGCATTCCTCCCAAAGAGTACTCAAACACAACATACACTCTTTACAACACGGACAGTTCTCCTCTGATGGCCGGCACTGGCAAAGCCCCTACACACATACACATAAAATATACATTTAAAAAAAGTAAACATACAGGGAAAAAATATCCAATATGGAGGAAGTCTATGGTACATAAACACACTACATACACACCGGGGCTGAAGTGAGAACACACATGCTATAGAGAGTAGCGTGAGCGCGCCTGAAGGAAACATTTAAAGAGAAATAACAGCGGGCAGGACTGAATCAGAGCTGTTACACAATGGAAAATATGTCAAATCGACCGGCGGAGATCAAAACCTGGGACACTTTTAGCTTTAAAATTACAGAGAAAACATCAGGCCAGATGAATAAAGGGCAGCAGAGCCTCATGCAGAATTTGGCTCACTGTCTCTCGTGTTTTGCCAGCAGTTGTGAGGAAGAGGTCAACTTCCAGATGTGTGTGTGTGTGTGTGCCACTAAAACTAAAACTTCAGGGGAACAAAAAGAAAGAGAGTTACAACAAAATTGCAACAAAGTGACTATAGAAAGTCCAATCCCAGGAAAACACGTGGGCCAGATTCTTCTTCTAAGAGAAACAAGCCCAGACAATTCCTGATCCCATTTAGTTCTTCTTAGTTTTGTGTTTGTGATTTTCATGCATTCCTTCAAAGCATCACTGAGCCAAACAACACAAAGGTCGACACTAATTCAACACAAGATATTGGAAAACAGCAAAATTGACTGTAATGTCTCATAACACATTCACAATTTAATATGCTTTGGTATTTTGTACCGAGTAAATACAATAAATACTTGGTTACAACAGATTTGATGTGAAAGAAAAAGAGATGAAAACATGTACTGTATATTGTAATTACTGTAAGTTTATTTTATTTGTTATGAATGACAGGAAATCAAATCTGATTAAAATGAAGTCACTTCTTCATAACCTTTAAATGCAATTTTAATACGTTTAATAAGTCCCGACCAACAACCGCAGCTTGTTAACCCATTAACTGTTAACTGATAAGATTTTAATAATAAATTGTCATTGAGTAAAAATACAGTTGACGATTGTCTGTGACCTGGTAAAAACAATACAAACAGAGATTGATGAGATTCATACTCTGATTCTTGTGTGTCCCAAATACACAATGGTTCATTTTGTCAATAATTTCTAAAAGTCCTTAATGACAAACTGCTGTGAGAGTGTTGGATCTCATTTTGACATAAAATAATCTTTTGGTGAGTGGGTAAATCAAGTAGTTAGATGATGATCTTTACCATTATGTACCCACCACCACAGAATTGCAATATTAACTTTACAAAAAAAATGTTTCCCTGGCTTTTAATTGAATTTTTGATGTATTATCCTATTGTTTTACTACTGTGTTATTTTATGTTTTACCCTGTACAGCACTTTGGTAGGTTTCTACCTTCTTTAAAGCACTTTATAAATAAAATGAACTTGAACATTATCATAACAAATGTGTTTTATACACACAAAATTAATGCAACCAAGGAAAAACGAAAAAGAGTCCAACTAAAACAAACACTGATCACCATAATGGTGACTTCAAATAAGCGAATTGTGCTTTCTACAGCATTATTTTTTACAGAACATTCAGAAATAATGTTTTATAACAGTTTTAAAATAATAAAATGCAATGTTTCTTTATCATTTACATAACAAGCAAAAAGTTAATATACTGTAAATATATATTTTAAGTGAATAAAACAGTTGTTTTAAACATTGTGTGAACATTGAAACATGACATTGTCATAACGTTTGAAAATGGTACAATGTAATAAGAAACGTTCATAAAACGTAAAAAACTGGACACTTTGGGAACCTTTAAGGAACGTTCTTAGATCTTTTCTCTGTTAGCTGGGACCATGCATTAACAAATATTTTTTTCTTTTAACTGATAATATTAATTGGTCATAAATTCTTAACTTCTGTTAAGCGGTCAATATGAACATCTCCATGCACAATTTTTTTTATCCAGCTGCGCTTCAAATGTGTTGCCAATGCTATAAGTACAGTTCATATCATGCCTTGTAGTGAACCTGTGACACAGATGTCAGTCCACACATTTACATTCATGCGTTTGGCAGACACTTCAATCCAAAGGGAATTACGGTGCATTCAATCCATACATTTCTATCATTAATATGTGTGTCGAACTCATGGCCTTTGTCTTGCTAACACACACATTTACACATATACTGATAAATCACTTCTGCCTTTTGATGTAAATCTTATGCATGACATACAGATATCCATTCTCACTATCGTGTTCGGGCACAAACGTTAGAACTCAGAGAGTATGAGTCATGTTAGTCGCTTGTGATCTGTTTAAATGTCAGGTATGCAATAGCATGTGTGGCAGTGACCTGTATTCACAGAAAAGCATATAAGACACAGCCTACTGTATCTTGCCTATACACGTCAGGCAACAAGAAGAAACATAATTATATATTATGCTATATACAGTAAGCTACACGACCAGCATAGACATTTAAAGAAAGAATAGTTCATGCAATTTCAAATATATAATGATTCGTTCACTCACTTCCATGGGTTCGAACCCAGGGAACACACATGCTGAAAAAAACAGGTTTATCAACTTTTCAATCCTATAAAAAATAAGTCATTTAGAAGGGATATAGTAGCACGGAGGGCTACTATATCCCTATATGACATAACTGGTGTCTACATCAATCCCTCCAAGCCACTATATCTCATGTAAATGACTTATTTATGTCTCACTCGGGACATCAGCTGGGATTGACATTAATACATCTAACAGCAGCGAGGAAGAGAGACAGACAGCCGAATAAAGCACAAGCAGGTTAAGTATTTAGTTTAGTTAGCGTGTGCATGTGTGGATGCCACAAAACATTCATCTGTGAATAAATCGACTGCAGACACCACAGCCACAGACATACAGCTGACTGTATCTGCACACACATGCAGACATTTTCTGGTTGAGAGATTGCCAAAGGAAACATCTAAGTCTACCAATGACCAAGCAACCACTCAGACCTTCATACATTGAGCAACAAAAAAAAACCTGAAGTCACCACCTTGAATATACAAGCAGAGACAGAAACTCCAGTTGCCTATTTTGTGCAAAGGTGAGCAAGCTTTTTTTAAATCATTTCTTTGCACAAAGAGGATCACACTATCAAGGTGGATTGTGGGATTGACGCTGATCCAAAAAAGCTTCAGCACTGTCTTGTTGTGAAGGTTACTGGTCGCCGTCATTTAGGGTTTAACAGAGAACTGCTTAAACACAGACTCGCAAACAACCAATGCAAAAGTCACAAATACAAATAATTGTAAAAAATTAAGGTTAAATGTGCTTAAGTTATTCCAGCTTTATTTTTATAATTCACAGCGACTTCTAACTAGTCAATAAAGTTGAAATGACTTATTATTTCAAGTTGTTAAAACTTAAAAATGTAAGCACAGCAATGAATTTTTACACACTGTTAGAAAGTAATCTAAGCTGCTCTGAATAAAAACATCTGGCACATGCAATAATAGACACACAAATAAACTTTCATGAGCTCGCAAAATAATTATCATACACAGGTAATTATAATATTAAATTTTAAAGGGGTCATACCGTGAAAATATTTCTATGTTTAAGTGCTATAATTGGGTCCACTGGGGCTTCTATTAACCTAGAAAATGTAAAAAAGAACAACCCAGTAACTAAGTTTTGGTAAACCATTCTGTGCAAGCATGTGAAAAAGTCTAATTACAATACTATTGCCCCTTAATCTGCACTATCCAACCACATCATTGCCATTATGGCGATCAATGTTTGCATTTCCTCAGCTCATTTGCATTTTAAAGGACACAGCCAAAAATGGCAATTTTAGATGCTATAATAAATTATCTGTGGGGTATTTTGAGCTAAAAGTTCACATAAACACTCTGGGGACACCAACAACTTATTTTACATCTTAAATAAATCTCATAATATGAAAAAGGCTGAAATATAATGCATTTGTAAAAGTAACCACCCATTCTAGAGGTCATCCAGTGACATCACAGAAACAACCTGGTAACCTCCATTAACCTCCTGTGTTTATTACTCAGATAATCAAAACATGGTTACATCTCTTGCTCTCCCTCTCTCTCTCTCTCTCTCTCTCTCTCTCTCTCTCTCTCTCTCTGGATATACAGACTAGAGTAAACACAGAGAAAATCTGTGTCCATTTCAGGGTGGAAGTGAGAAGTAAACAGAGATCTAATCAGAGCAAACATCAGACGCAAAACCAGAAAGAAAAAATAAACTAGAAAAAATATCAGAAAAACTTAAGGTTCATTGCCAGAAACATGCAATCACTGTGGTATATGTTTAAAAACTTTGATACCTATATTCATAGCTGTTGCTTGACATTTAAGCTTGGGGGGGCAGACTGGTCTATCAAATACTATATATAATATATGTAGTAATCAACAAGCTATATTAACTTTTATGCTGCTGTTGTTAAATAGCAAAAGGCAGGATGTTCTGATTGGTAGGTGTTGTATTTGTCCCACCTCTCCTCCATGGTTATTGGATGGCTGGATAAAAGGTGACTTGCCATTTAAAAAAAAGCTAATATTATGACCAGGTTAACAGTGGTTGTAAAAAGTTACATTTTAAAATGTATAAGAACCTAAATGAATATGTATATTGAATATATAAATCCTTTTAGCCCACAAGCTCGGCCTGTGCCTGCCTACTATGAAACCTGTCAAAAAATAAAAAATAAATAAACAGGTATTTTTGTTGGTGGTGAAGGTAACAGGTCTGGATCTAAATTTAAAATAAGTAATACTGGACCAACATGCACAACAAAAATGCCACAAACACAAAGAGGCTACACTGACGGGCGTACACACAGACACAGTCTGTTTAAAGCAGTCATTACGCTCCAGGGAAAATATGATTCAATATAAAATTAGTTACACCCAGTTGCCCCCAAACACTGGGTATACTGAATGTGTCTTGCGTGGTGAACAAGCAGAGAATGAAGAATAATGCAAAAACATTACTCAGATTGCATTAAACTATGAATATTATCACACTGTTAGGATTTTCTGCTAGCAAGAACTTCAAATAACTTTGAATTGCATTTTGATAGTGTGTTACAGAGAAATAGGCCACTCTGGGCCAAATCATTCCTTGCAATCCTGGAAAATGTCAAGCTGGAAAATGTCATTTTTCATTTTCATGCTATTTCCAAGTTCCCCAAGACCATGCAAACCCTGACAGAAAGACTTTATGAACCATGGAGAATTTGTAAAAATGTTTATTTAAAAACATAAAAGAATTCCAGATGATAGGAAAATATTTCCAACAGATTCAGGTCAGCTGGTGTGTTATACATTAGAGGAACATCTGGCAGTGTCTTACCTGTAACAGACATTTGCTCACATCACTGGCACACAAGGCTTTGTTACAGGCACTGATGAAGGTCAATCCAGACAGAAAAAATAATACAGAGATCAGCAGCACCGGACAGATGAACAGACCCGGCCGCATCCTGACCAAAACCTGAAACATTAAACATTATCATCATCATCATCATCTGCATATTTTGACTCTGCGTCATTTATCTGTTAGGGGTTGTTGCTGTAATGATGATAACAATAATTAAATAAACCTTTAGTATTACGTATCCTGACTTATTACATATATAGTAAAACAATTTAAATGATCCATATTATGCAATAATGTTTTTAAATAATTAATACTGTTATTATTATTATTGCATGCGTTTGACAATCATAAAATTCCCAGACTCTGAATAAACATAAAAAAACCCCTATGGCATTATGGTACGTATAAAAAAAATAATAAACAAAACTTTGGTGCCTGGTGATACGAATTAAAATAAAGTATGCTTGCAAATAGTGAAAGGTAAATGCGTAGTTCTTGTGCAAAACCAGAAAATAACTCCACTGACGTCACATTACACTTCACGTAAATTAACTACAGACTTCAAATGCAGAACAAAAAAAAGAAACTTCTAAGTTGACCTGTTAAACGCAAAAATGCCCCATGAACTAATAACAGCCGCACGAAACACACATTAACGTCACAAAAACGCAAATACGTGCCTCCTGCAAAAGTGACGCAAAAATATCATAATGGATTATAACGTCACAGCTCTCACGTGCGTCACTGCCTCAGATTACGTAAAAAAAGCGTGCATACTTACTTCACAACTTTCCTTTGGTTTTTGACTTTCTCTGGTTCAGATGTCTTGTCTTATCCCCGTTTAGTTTGAACAGAAACAGGACCGGGTTTGATTCATGGACACTGAATAAAAGCGGCTAGAATGGCAAATCTTTGAAAAGCGTGTCCTCGAGTGGGCGTGGCATTGTCACGTGACAGCGCTGGTTTCGTATCGATAAATATATTTATTTATAATACATAAAGCCTACAAATACTGCAGCAAGACAGGTAATAAGACATATTTCAGGTTTTATTTACATTATAAAATTATTAAAGTTTTTTTGTCGTTTTAATATATCATTAAATTAGCATTTATTATATAATATTTTCGTTTTTTGAATATAATACTATTCATTTTATATATTTATAAGTGTCCTGTTTTTTCCTTGTCTTTTTATACGGTTTTTTTATGCCTCTAATGTTTGATCTTAAGTGTTTTTTTTTTTGCAATCAAAAACAGATATAAGATACAGCAACAAACAGTTTTCCAATTTATAAAATAAAGAGTGGTTCAGTAATTTACACAAGATAATAAACTTAAGAAACCATCATATAAACGTACATGTAATGTAAATGGAAATCACATTAAGATCATAAGATAAAGGGAAAAAATGAAATGAAATAAATAAATAAATAAATAAAAGGAGAGACGGCATAAATAAATTTAAGAGCATATTAAAGTAAACTAGATAGAAAAGTTCGTCGGAACAAACTTTATGTTGGCTTGAGAAAGCCTAGTCTGAGAGTAGAGTTTGACAACTTAGCATGAAGCTATCATGATTTAAGATAAAGCTAGCATGATTTAACATGAAGCGAACATGATTTAGCATGAAGCTAGCATGATTTAGCATGAAGCAAGCATGAAGCTAGCATAATTTAACATGAGGCTAGCATGATGATAGCATGATTAGCATAAAGCTAGCATGATGCTAGCATGATTAGCATGAAGCTAGTATGATGCTAGCATGATTAGCATGATGCTAGCATGATTAGCATGAAGCTAGCATGATGCTAGCATGATTAGCATGATGCTAACATGATTAGCATGAAGCTAGCATGATTAGCATGAAGCTAGCATGATTAGCATGAAGCTAGCATGATGTTAACATGATTAGCATGAAGCTAGTATGATTAGCATGAAGCTAGCATGATGCTAGCATGATTAGCATGAAGCTAGCATGAAGTTAGCATGATTAGCATGAAGCTAGCATGATGCTAGCATGATTAGCATGAAGCTAGCATGAAGTTAGCATGATTAGCATGAAGCTAGCATGAAGCTAGCATGATGCTAGCATGATTAGCCTGAAGCTAGCATGATGTTAGCATGATTAGCATGATGCTAGCATGATTAGCATGAAGCTAGCATGAAGATAGCATGATTAGCATGAAGCTAGCATGATGTTAGCATGATTAGCATGAAGCTAGTATGATTAGCATGAAGCTAGCATGATGTTAGCATAATTAGCATGAAGCTAGCATGAAGCTAGCATGATGTTAGCATGATTAGCATGAAGCTAGCATGATTAGCATGAAGCTAGCATGATGTTAGCATAATTAGCATGAAGCTAGCATGAAGCTAGCATGATGTTAGCATGATTAGCATGAAGCTAGCATGAAGTTAGCATGATTAGCATGAAGCTAGCATGAAGCTAGCATGATGCTAGCATGATTAGCCTGAAGCTAGCATGATGTTAGCATGATTAGCATGAAGCTAGCATGATGTTAGCATGATTAGCATGAAGCTAGTATGATTAGCATGAAGCTAGCATGATGTTAGCATAATTAGCATGAAGCTAGCATGAAGCTAGCATGATGTTAGCATGATTAGCATGAAGCTAGCATGAAGTTAGCATGATTAGCATGAAGCTAGCATGAAGCTAGCATGATGCTAGCATGATTAGCCTGAAGCTAGCATGATGTTAGCATGATTAGCATGATGCTAGCATGATTAGCATGAAGCTAGCATGAAGATAGCATGATTAGCATGAAGCTAGCATGATGTTAGCATAATTAGCATGAAGCTAGCATGAAGCTAGCATGATGTTAGCATGATTAGCATGAAGCTAGCATGATTAGCATGAAGCTAGCATGATGTTAGCATAATTAGCATGAAGCTAGCATGAAGCTAGCATGATGTTAGCATGATTAGCATGAAGCTAGCATGAAGTTAGCATGATTAGCATGAAGCTAGCATGAAGCTAGCATGATGCTAGCATGATTAGCATGAAGCTAGCATGATGTTAGCATGATTAGCATGAAGCTAGCATGATGTTAGCATGATTAGCATGAAGCTAGTATGATTAGCATGAAGCTAGCATGATGTTAGCATAATTAGCATGAAGCTAGCATGAAGCTAGCATGATGTTAGCATGATTAGCATGAAGCTAGCATGAAGTTAGCATGATTAGCATGAAGCTAGCATGAAGCTAGCATGATGCTAGCATGATTAGCCTGAAGCTAGCATGATGTTAGCATGATTAGCATGATGCTAGCATGATTAGCATGAAGCTAGCATGAAGATAGCATGATTAGCATGAAGCTAGCATGATGTTAGCATGAAGCTAGCATGATGTTAGCATGATTAGCATGAAGCTAGTATGATTAGCATGAAGCTAGCATGATGTTAGCATAATTAGCATGAAGCTAGCATGAAGCTAGCATGATGTTAGCATGATTAGCATGAAGCTAGCATGATGTTAGCATGATTAGCATGAAGTTAGCATGATGCTAGCATGATTAGCATGAAGCTAGCATGATGTTAGCATGATTAGCATGAAGCTAGTATGATTAGCATGAAGCTAGCATGATGTTAGCATAATTAGCATGAAGCTAGCATGATTAGCAGGAAGCTAGCATGAAGCTAACATTTATTGCGTTGCTAGGGTACTAAGTTTGGTTGCTAGGGAGAAAATTGCCATCCCATAATGATCACCCTTCAAGCCACAAGTAAAACGGTCCAACCCCCGTGTCTCTACAATGTTCTGATGCGGAGATATAAGGCTTTGTTTATTCCGTTGCTAGGGTACTAAGTTTGGTTGCTAGGGAGAAAATTGGCATCCCATAATGATCACACTTCAAGCCACAAGTAAAACGGTCCAACCCCCGTGTCTCTACAATGTTCTGATGCGGAGATATAAGGCTTTGTTTATTCCGTTGCTAGGGTACTAAGTTTGGTTGCTAGGGAGAAAATTGGTATCCCATAATGATTACACTTCAAGCCACAAGTAAAACGGTCCAACCCCTGTGTCTCTACGATGTTCAGATCCAGAGATATAAGGCTTTGTTTATTATGTTGCTAGGGTCTTCATATTTTGTTGCTAGGGGCGTGGCTTAATACCTCAATAAGAATCCCAAGAGACTGATTGGATGCCTGAGTAAAATGAGCCCACCCCTATGTCTCTATGACACTCTGGTGCAAAGATATCCATCTGGGCTTTTTATAATGGTAGTCTATGGGAGATGTTGCTAGGGTACCCAAAATTGTTGCTAGGGGCGTGGCTTAATAGCTCTGGGGTGATCCTAAGAGACTGATTGGATGCTTGAGTAAAATTAGCCCACCCCCATGTCTCTAAGACACTCTAAAGTGAAGATATTCCATCTGGGACGCTTTTATTCCCTTTTATGGGCATGTTTCCTGCCCCATTATAAGTCAATGGGAAATTTTGGGGGCCCCTTACACCCCAGGGGTACAGCTTACACCCCATTGTGAGGTATGTTCTTACAGAGCCTGTCAGCCTCCTTAAATGTGGTAAGCCACAAGTTTCTACAAGTTTCTCACTCGCAGCTATGACCCGTCAAAGTTTGTCTCAATGTTAAGTCAATGGAAATTTTGGGGTGTTTCAGCGCCCCGTTTAGGAATTCGGAAGGTCCCATCAGTTAGAAAAGATATAGCAACTCGAGTCAGATCAGACCGAAGGTATGTCCAAAGTTTGATGGCTGTAGCTTGAAAGCTCTAGGACGAGTTAGAGTTAGAAATTTTAGTCTCAGAAGAAAAAGAATAATAATAACTAGATATTAAAGTTTGAAGACAAACTTTATGTTGGCTTGAAAAAGCGTAGCCTGAACGTTTAAAACAGATTGACAGAAGTTTAGTTTAGTAGGCTATCTGGCAGTTAGTATGTTTAAGTATGAAGTTAACATGATTAGCATGAAGCTAGCATGAAGCTACCATGATTAGCATGAAGCTAGCATGATGCTAGCATGATTAGCATGAAGCTAGCATGATGCTAGCATGATTAGCATGAAGCTACCATGATGCTAGCATGAAGCTAGCATGATTAGCATGAAGCTAGCATGATGTTACCATGATTAGCATGAAGCTAGCATGATGCTAGCATGATTAGCATGAAGCTAGCATGATGCTAGCATGATTAGCATGAAGCTAACATGAAGCTAGCATGATTAGCATGTAGCTAGCATGATGTTAGCATGATTAGCATGTAGCTAGCATGAAGCTAGCATGATGCTAGCATGATTAGCATGAAGCTAGCATGATGCTAGCATGATTAGCATGAAGCTAGCATGATGCTAGCATGATTTGCATGAAGCTAGCATGATGCTAGCATGATTAGCATGAAGCTAGCATGATGCTAGCATGATGTTAGCATGATTAGCATGAAGCTAGCATGATGCTAGCATGATTAGCATGAAGCTAGCATGATTAGCATGAAGCTAGCATGATGCTAGCATGATTAGCATGAAGCTAGCATGATGCTAGCATGATTAGCATGATGCTAGCATGATTAGCATGAAGCTAGCATGATTAGCATGAAGCTAGCATGATGCTAGCATGATTAGCATGTAGCTAGCATGATGCTAGCATGATTAGCATGAAGCTAGCATGATGCTAGCATGATTAGCATGAAGCTAGCATGATGCTAGCATGATTAGCATGAAGCTAGCATGATGCTAGCATGATTAGCATGAAGCTAGCATGAAGCTAGCATGATGCTAGCATGATTAGCATGAAGCTAGCATGATGCTAGCATGATTAGCATGAAGCTAGCATGATGCTAGCATGATTAGCATGTAGCTAGCATGATGTTAGCATGATTAGCATGAAGCTAGCATGAAGCTAGCATGATGCTAGCATGATTAGCATGAAGCTAGTATGATGCTAGCATGATTAGCATGAAGCTAGCATGATTAGCATGAAGCTAGCATGATGCTAGCATGATTAGCATGTAGCTAGCATGAATCTAGCATGAAGCTAGCATGATGCTAGCATGATTAGCATGAAGCTAGCATGATGCTAGCATGAAGCTAGCATGATGCTAGCATGATTAGCATGTAGCTAGCATGAAGCTAGCACGATTAGCATGAAGCTAGCATGATGCTAGCACGATTAGCATGAAGCTAGCATAAAGCTAGCATGATTAGCATGAAACTAGCATGATTCTAGCATGATTAGCATGAAGCTAGCATAATGCTAGCATGATTAGCATGAAGCTAGCATGATGCTAGCATGATTAGCATGAAGCTAGCATGAAACTAGCAAGATTAGCATGAAGCTAGCATGAAGCTAGCATGAGAATAGCATGATTAGCATGAAGCTAGCATGATTTAACGTGAAGCTAGCATGATTAGCATGATGCTAGCATGATTAGCATTAAGCTAGCACTATTTAGCGTGCAGCTAACAAGATTTAACATGAAGTTAGCATGATTTAGCATGAAGTTAGCAAGATTTATTATGAAATTAGCATAAAGCTAGCATGAAACTAGCATGAAGCTAGTATGACTTAGCATGGAGCTAGCATGAAGCTAACATGACCCAAAGACCCAACCCCCATGTCTCTATGATGTTCAGATCCAGAGATATAAGGCTTTGTTTATTATGTTGCTAGGGTGCTCAAATTGGTTGCTAGGGGCGTGGTTTAATACCTCAGTAGGAATCCAAAGAGACTGATTGGATGCCTGAGTAAAATGAGCCCACCCCTATGTCTCTATGACACTCTGGTGTAAAGATATCCATCTGGGCTTTTTATAATGGTAGTCTATGGGAGATGTTGCTAGGGTACCCAAAATTGTTGCTAGGGGCGTGGCTTAATAGCTCTGGGGCGATCCTAAGAGACCTATTGGATGACTGAGTAAAATGAGCCCACCCCCATGTCTCTACGACACTCTAAAGTGAAGATATTCCATCTGGGACGCTTTCACTCCCTTATATGGGCATGTTTCCTGTCCCATTATAAGTCAATGGGAAATTTTGGGGGCCTCTTACACCCCAGGGGTACAGCTTACACCTTAATGTGATGTATGTTCTTACAGAGCCTGTCAGCCTCCTTAAATGTGGTAAGCCACAAGTTTCTACAAGTTTCTCACTCGCAGCTATGGCCCGTCAAAGTTTGTCTCCATGTTAAGTAAATGGGAAATTTGGGGTGTTTGAGCGCCCCGTTTAGGAATTCGGAAGGTCCCATCAGTTAGAAAAGATATAGCACACTAAGTCAGACCAGTCTGAAGGTCCGTGGAAAATTTGGTGCATGTAGCTTGAAAGCTCTAGGACGAGTTAGTGTCAGAAATTTTGGGGGGATAAGAAAGAATAATAATAATAACTAGATATTAAAGTTTGAAGACAAACTTTATGTTGGCTTGAAAAAGCGTAGCCTGAACGTTTAAAACGGATTGACAGAAGTTTAGTTTAGTAGGCTATCTGGCAGTTAGTATGTTTAAGTATGAAGCTAACATGATTAGCATGAAGCTAGCATGATGCTAGCATGATTAGCATGAAGCTAGCATGATTAGCATGAAGCTAGCATGATGCTAGCATGATTAGCATGAAGCTAGCATGATGCTAGCATGATTAGCATGAAGCTAGCATGATTAGCATGAAGTTAGCATGATGCTAGCATGATTAGCATGAAGCTAGCATGATGCTAGCATGATTAGCATGAAGCTACCATGATGCTAGCATGAAGCTAGCATGATTAGCATGAAGCTAGCATGAAGCTAGCATGATGCTAGCATGATTAACATGAAGCTAGCATGATGCTAGCATGATTAGCATGTAGCTAGCATGATGTTAGAATTGTTAATATGTAGCTAGCATGAAGCTAGCATGATGTTAGCATGATTAGCATGAAGCTAGCATGATGCTAGCATGATTAGCATGAAGCTAGCATGATTAGCATGTAGCTAGCATGATGCTAGCATTATTAGCATGTAGCTAGCATGAAGCTAGCATGAAGCTAGCATGAAGCTAGCATGAAGCTAGCATGAAGCTAGCATGATTAGCATGAAGCTAGCATGATGCTAGCATGATTAGCATGAAGCTAGCATGATGCTAGCATGATTAGCATGAAGCTAGCATGATTAGCATGAAGCTAGCATGATGCTAGCATGATTAGCATGTAGCTAGCATGAAGCTAGCATGATGCTAGCATGATTAGCATGAAGCTAGCATGATGCTAGCATGATTAGCATGAAGCTAGCATGATTAGCATGAAGCTAGCATGATGTTAGCATGATTAGCATGAAGCTAGCATGATGCTAGCATGATTAGCATGAAGCTAGCATAAAGCTAGCATGATTAGCATGAAACTAGCATGATTCTAGCATGATTAGCATGATGCTAGCATGATTAGCATGAAGCTAGCATAAAGCTAGCATGATTAGCATGAAACTAGCATGATTCTAGCATGATTAGCATGAAGCTAGCATGATGCTAGCATGATTAGCATGAAGCTAGCATGATTAGCATGAAGCTAGCATGATTAGCATGAAACTAGCATGATTCTAGCATGATTAGCATGAAGCTAGCATGATGCTAGCATGATTAGCATGAAGATAGCATGATGCTAGCATGATTAGCATGAAGCTAGCATGAAACTAGCAAGATTAGCATGAAGCTAGCATGAAGCTAGCACGAGGCTTGCATGATTAACATGAAGTTAGCATGAGAATAGCATGATTAGCATGAAGCTAGCATGATTTAACGTGAAGCTAGCATGATTAGCATGATGCTAGCATGATTAGCATTAAGCTAGCACTATTTAGCGTGCAGCTAACAAGATTTAACATGAAGTTAGCATGATTTAGCATGAAGTTAGCAAGATTTATTATGAAATTAGCATAAAGCTAGCATGAAACTAGCATGAAGCTAGTATGACTTAGCATGGAGCTAGCATGAAGCTAACATGACCCAAAGACCCAACCCCCATGTCTCTAAGATGTTCAGATCCAGAGATATAAGGCTTTGTTTATTATGTTGCTAGGGTGCTCAAATTGGTTGCTAGGGGCGTGGTTTAATACCTCAGTAGGAATCCTAAGAGACTGATTGGATGCCTGAGTAAAATGAGCCCACCCCTATGTCTCTATGACACTCTGGTGTAAAGATATCCATCTGGGCTTTTTATAATGGTAGTCTATGGGAGATGTTGCTAGGGTACCCAAAATTGTTGCTAGGGGCGTGGCTTAATAGCTCTGGGGCGATCCTAAGAGACCTATTGGATGACTGAGTAAAATGAGCCCACCCCCATGTCTCTACGACACTCTAAAGTGAAGATATTCCATCTGGGACGCTTTTACTCCCTTATATGGGCATGTTTCCTGCCCCATTATAAGTCAATGGGAAATTTTGGGGGCCTCTTACACCCCAGGGGTACAGCTTACACCTTAATGTGATGTATGTTCTTACAGAGCCTGTCAGCCTCCTTAAATGTGGTAAGCCACAAGTTTCTACAAGTTTCTCACTCGCAGCTATGGCCCGTCAAAGTTTGTCTCCATGTTAAGTAAATGGGAAATTTGGGGTGTTTGAGCGCCCCGTTTAGGAATTCGGAAGGTCCCATCAGTTAGAAAAGATATAGCACACTAAGTCAGACCAGTCTGAAGGTCCGTGGAAAATTTGGTGCATGTAGCTTGAAAGCTCTAGGACGAGTTAGTGTTTATAATTTTGGGGTGCTAAGAAGAATAATAATAATAAGTTTAAAAGCAATAACAATATGTTGGCTTTTTCAAGCCAACATAATAATAAGTTTAAGTGCAACAACAGTATGTTGGCTTTCTCAAGCCAACATAAATATTGAATATGTTTAAATTTGTAATAGTTTTAATAGCTTTCTGATTTACAGATATCGAAATTGTCTCCAAGTATATAAATTGTTGAAAGAAAACATTAAAGTGTTGTTGTTTTTTTGTAACTTTCCAATGAATAAAAGAAGATTTATACAAAAGCTTGCATTGCATTAAATTCTTGTCATTAACATAAAAAACAAAAAGAATGTTTCTATAAGTTAAAGAAAAAATTTTAAGAATATTTCAGACAATTAATAATTCAACATCACTCCAGAAAAACTTTTTGAAAGGACAGTCCCAAAACAGATGACTGTAAGGTAATTTCTATAAATGCAAAATTGTAAAAAGCGCTAAAGAAATAAATTTGAATTGAAAAGCATTTTGAAACGAGAATAAGATGGAACACACATAAGTATACTTATTATTAAACATAGTAAACTGTAGTTATTGCTGTAGGATATTATAATAATTATAGGATGCTATTGTGCAGTAATAATTTTAGTGAATTGATAAACTGTAGTAAATAATGTAGTATACTTTACAGGTGACATGTTATGAAAACTGACTTTTTCCATGTGTAAGTGCTATAATTGGGTCCCCAGTGCTTCTATCAACCTAGAAAATGTAAAAAGATCAACCCAGTAACTTAGTTTTGGTAAACCATTCTCTGCAAGCATGTGAAAAAGTAGGTCATTGAAATGTGGCTCCCTTTGTGATGTCAGAAGGGGATAATACCACCACTTAATCAGCACTATCCAACCACGGCACTAGCATTTAGTGCAGTTCATTTGCATTTTAAAGGACACACCCAAAAACTACACATTTTTGCTCACACGAACAAAGTGTCAATTTCAACATGTTATAATAAATTATCTGTGGGGTATTTTGAGCTAAAACTTCATATATGTTTTCCTGGGGACACCAAAGATTTCTTAAAAAAAAAAAGTCTTGTGAAATGTCCCGTTTAATACTAACCATATTAATGTTCATAAATACTAGTATCTAGTATGTGTTTATGTAAATAATAGGGCATTATGGGCCGCACAGCGCCCCTGTAGGATAATATTAGAAGATAACGTTTGCTATTCTAGGGCTTGAGATCAACATACAGCTCTCTTAAAGACACACCAGCCATCCCAGTATAAGCAAGATAAACCATGGTGGATTAAACCAGGTGGGTTTAACAAAACAAAATAATCTTAAACTTGATGCATGAAGTGAACCCGTGGAGTAACCGCTGTTTAAGTATCTTCACTTACAAACTTGTACAATAATGATATCAGACACGATATGAACGACACTAATAATTAATCAGGTGCATGATGGAACCTTAAAAAAGACAATTTACTCTAAAATGAAAAATAATAATAATAATAATAATACTCACCTCAGGCCAAAAGGTGGGGACATTTTTCAATGAAGATTTTAAGCTGAGATCATGGTTCACAATATTTTTTAAAAAGCAAGCCCTCAGGTGCTAGTACTTTGAGAGTAAAAAAGCAGATGCAGGGTACAGAAAATGTACCCACACGAGTACTTACGATATATTGCGGTATTATGCCGCAAAATAATAATTGATCTGAACTGAACTTCATTTACACTGTAATCTTACCTGTAATTGTGTCTGGACTGAGACTTTGATAATTATGTAGGCTAAATCTAATTCATTCCTGCAGTATGTAGAAATATTTCTAGTTTTTATAAATCACATTATAAGTTACATTGATAGACGAGTAAGCAAATACATTTTATTAAAAATAAAATGATTGTCTTTGACGCTGCACTTGACTTTGTTCAGTACGCGCGCCATCTGCTGGACATGACAGGAACAGCAGGTTTCCCTCTGACACTGAATGTATTGAAAGTGCTCTGTCATTACTACTTCTAGTTAAACTTCTTAAAGTCCCAATATGCTGAAAATCAAATGTTTATTGTTGTTTATAGTTTTTAATATGTTTTAATCCAAACCATGTGCAAATTCATCATTCAACACCAGTGCCGAGAAGTGGATTTAACACCAAAATTTAATGTCTGACATTAAAATGCATGTTTTTTTATGTATCCTTCTTACTTTGGTACAGTTAATAAGAAAATAGTTTGTTCATTCAACTTAATCTATTTAATTAAGGAAAACTTTGCACAAAATTAGTTTAAGTTTGTACAACAAGAATGGAATAAGTTCATTTAAACCAATAATATTTTGTTTCACCAACTTAATACTTTCAAATTTCTTGATGATAAAAACATGCTGTTCAATAAACTTAGTACTTTTCCACACATTTAGTTTTGGTCTGTTCAACAAGGATAAAACAAGTTAATTCAAACAAATAATTTCTTGTTCAACCAATAACACAAACTCTTCTAAATCAATAAGATAAACGAACATTAAACACTATGGGGTGGTTTCCCGAACAGGGATTATCTTAAACCACGACTAGGCCTTAGTTAAATTATGAAATATAACTAGTTTTAACATGCCTTACTAAAAACAGTACTTGTTGTGTGCATTTTAAGGCAAAACGAAGGGCACTGATGTATTTTAAGATATGTCAGTGCAAGTTGTTTTGAGTTTGGACAGCTCTCACAATTATTTTAGTCTAGGACTAATCTAATCCCTGTCTGGGAAACCACCCCTATAAAGTCTTTCTCTTTATCTAAAAATGCATCTTACAATTTTAAACATTTCTCTCCAAAGGCATTTGCATGATTCAGTTAATGTCATTTTTGAAAATTTAAGTGGATTGAACATAATAAAAATAAGTTGAGACAAAAATTGTGTTGTAAAGCAGTGGTTCCCAAACTTTTTCAGCGTGCGGCCCCCCTTGTGTACGGTGCATTCCTTTGCGGCCCCCCAAAGAAAATGTGTGACAAAAAACTGTTCTAAAACTCAACATTTTAATAAAAAAACATTAAATTATACAAAAGTAGTGCTTTTGGTTAGTAGCCTTATTTTTTTAGGTTTAATTACACAGAATTCATGATAAATGAATGTATTTCATAAAATGTCATAAAACTGGGGCCCCCCGGCACCATCTCGCGGCCTCCCTTGGGGCCCCGGCCCCCAGTTTGAAAACCACTGTTGTAAAGGACAAGGTGCAAAACAATTTTTTTATTTTTATTGGTTATTAGCATTAATATTGTTGGCTGTTTTATTAGCACATATTAATGCCTTATTCTGTAATACCATATTCTATATCATTAATCCTACCCAATTCCTACCAATACTTAAAATTAACAACTACTTTACTAAGTATTACTAATCAGTAATTGAAGTATAGTGAGGCAAAAGTAATTAATAATGAGAAATGGACCCTAAAGTGTGACCAGAATAATTTATGTCCTTTATATGATTTATTTGAGCCGTTTCAGACTTATTGTTGTATCGTATACTAAATACCCATATGGCAAAAAAATATTTTTAAATATACCAAAAATTGTAAAACAAATATTTTGAAATATGTTTGCAAAAATAAGATTTTCACAATTTTGTACATTTATTTTGAAATATATTTTAAAAATAAATAAACTTTAAAGCATTAAAAATATATTTAATCCTCCATATATTTTAATTGAAGGAAATATATTCATGTTGCATTGAAAGAAAAACCTGAAACGTAACAGTTTTGAAAAGGTTAAAATTAAATATATTTTCAACTTCAAAAATATACTTTATACACTGAAAAAAATTATTCATTCAATTTACAATTTTTTAAGGTAAGTGGTCGCAATCAATTTATTTAAGTTAATTTAAACAAAAGTTTTTTGTTTTGTTTTTCACATTTTTTTTGTTTAAATGTAGCTTAAATAAATTGATTGCGACAACTTACCTTAAAAAATTTGTAAATTTAATGAATTTTTTTTCCGGTGTACTATATTATATAACTTGTATTTAGCATAGGCCTAAATTTAAAATAGATTTTGGTAAAGAGTGCATTTTTGCCATATGGGATGTAAAATTAGAACTGCATTTGCTTGCCCTTGAAATACATTTTGAAATATGTTCATATATGAAAGTAAAAACGAAATACATTTCCAAATTCAAAAATATATACAATTGAGCATTACTTTCTACAAAATGTATTTAGCATATATTTATTATATATATATTTTTGGCCACAGAAATAGGATTTCCAAAGTAATTTGTTAATAAGTTGATAAAAACTTTTTGGAGTAACTTGTAAAGTAATCTAATTAAATGACTGAAGATGTAATTAGTAACTGATTACTTTTTTGGGCAACTTAGCCAGGACCTTGAAACATGCTCATTTCCATTACATCCCCAGATGTGGAAAACAAAGTATTAACAAAAACGGGACAGCAAAAGTGTTTGATTTCACAACAAATAAAATTTATTCAATTATATATTACAAATATGTACATCCTCATGTAACAAGTAAATATTAAAATAGACATATTTTTAGAACCATCGTTCAAAAGGCATTACGTCTGTAAAAAATAGGTTTTGCTGTGATCTCACATTAAAACTGTAAAAGTAAGGGCATTTTTTGTCCTATGGAGAAACCACAACAAACTTTTCCTCTTTTTTTTTTTTTTAAATATGCGCAAGACACAAGGGACAACACACAAGAAATGGATGTTACTAATAGACACAACAATGGCAGAAAGAAACCAGGACCACTTCAGTAAACCTCACCACGGTACAACTGTTCAGAGAGAGAGAGACAAACCTGTGAAAGCATGCACATTATAGAAACCACAAGTCAGGAAACACCAGCTTTGATGAATGTCAAAGGGGAAAAGAGCAGTAAAATATGAAACGAAAATAAACCGAACGAAAAGGTAATTCAAAAACACATGCTTAGAATTAAGCAAACATCAACAAACACAACAACAAAGAACTTCAATGTAAAAACAACTTTGGTCCATTGAACATTAGACAAAACAATCAAAATATTTATTACTTTAACGTTTCTTTCCTCTCAGTTTCCTTTTCATTTTTTTTACAAGTTAAAAACAATAATTACATGGCTATTTACAAATCAGTATGTATAAAATAAGTTAAAAAATGAGGAGCACAATCTATACATAATCTATAAACACTCGCTGTAGAAACATGTCGGATCGAGATCTCCTTTTTTAACAGAGAATTTCGTTTTTCCGACGGTGGTCTTTACCTTCTCAAGGCTGGTTTTTCACTACTCCTCTGCGCCGACCCTCGGTCGACTGTTTGGATGGTGGACCACAAGCTTAAGTGCATTTTATTTACGCTCGCAGTTTGTAAGTGCCAATCTGGCGACCATATGGAGAGCGTGCATGCGGCCTAACCAGAACTGGAACAGAAAACACGGACCAAGACGATAGCCTTGATGTGCGGCGCTGTGATGGACTACAAGCGGCTTGCTGTATTTGTTTTTATAGCTCTGGAAAATGGTACGTTTGTGCACCATGAGACACAACATACTGTACATGCACGCATACAGACACACCAACTGAACCCCGCCGAATCAAGTGCTTTGATATTTTATTGACATCATCACTGTCATCTTCGTATCGGGCCGGTCACCGTGGTGTCATATCGGTGTCAGGTCAAAGTCATCGTTGACTTCCACGAGTGGGATGTAGAATTCGGGAATCTCGAATATGCTGGTGGACTTGTAAGTAGCGGGATCCAGTTCCTGCAGTTTTAGCTGCCACTCCAGACGCTGAACCGCATTTAACGCCGCCGCTTCATGCTGCTGACGCATCAACAGACACGTCTGGGAGAAACACAGATTTTGGTCAATCTCACAAGTGCAACGAACCCAACGTATTGGGACAGACTAAAATGTGTCAATGTCATTGCATTAAAATGATATAATATATGGACTAATTTTACACAACATCAGGGCAGATGTATGAAGATCCACTGAAGTTTGCACAGGTGCCTTAAAGGGATAGTTCACCAAAAATTAAAATCCTGTCATCATTTACTCCCCCTCAAGTTCAAACTTTTTGAAACTTTTTTTTGACTTGCATTCTCTTCCTTTTATGAAAGTCAATGGGGCCCCAGATCTGCTTTGTCATGCTTTGTCTTCCTTTGTGTTTGCAGTTTGGAACAACTTGAGGGGGAGTAAATTATTTTCATTTTTTGGTGAACTATCCCTTTAACAGAGTATGCACAGGCATCACATTAACATCTAATCTAACATTGTTGAGCTAAAATGTCTTACTAATACAAAACTACACTGACAGCAACTCAATAAAAGGCTCGTTTTTTGCTCGATTAAAAATTCAAACATTCTTAAGCGTCCAAATATTGTTGGGGTGCACTGCACACAAAGTAGTCCACAGATGCTTTGTTGAAATTTATATAATAATTTGGCTAAGTTTTTTTACCTTTAACTTGTCAAACTTGTCATCCACATCCTGAAGCCAAGACATAAACTGTCTTGCATTGAAGCGATCTCTTACAGAGGTCTTCCCATCGTCACCCTGAAAAACAAACAAAAAAAGATTTGTAAAAACTACAAATCAAAAAATAACTTATTCTTTAAAACTAGATACCACCTCCTTATTTCACAGATTGGAGAAGTACTTTAGGTCGAAATTATTTAATTTGATTCACATTAACAATTTGGCAGATGCTTTTATCCAGTAAGTGACTTATGGTGCATTCACACCAGACGCGAATAAAGCATTAAGTGTGAGTGATTTACATGTTAAGTCAATGCAAAGACGTGATAGACATCCTGCGGCACAATTTGCGAGAATGATGCGGCGTGAATGACACGTAACACACAAATTGAAACACTGAACTTTGGAAGATATTCGGCAGGGAGATTGCTATAGTAATGCTCTAGTAGTGACATAGCGAGCTGTAGCAGAAATACAAAACAACAGGGCAAAATGATTGTCGCTGTATGTGGACAATCGCGGCTGTACGACACATCTTCGTACATTTATAGAAACAGGAATAAAAATATTTTGCTAGGAAGAAGTTGAGTGTTTATATATATATATATATATATATATAGAAATTTTGCATGCTGAAAGTGTGACCGTAGCTTGATTTATTGATTCATGGGTGTTTTCCCTACGATATTTTATTTTAATTGAATAAATAAGCTTTCCATTGATGTATGGTTTGTTAGGACAATATTTGGCCGAGATACAACAATTTGACAATCTGGAATCTGAGGGTGCAAAAAATCAAAATACTGAAAAAAAAACAGCATTAAAGTTGTCCAAATTAAGTCCTTATCACTCACAATAAATAAAAGTTTTGATATATTTATTTTTGGTACAAGAAAAATCAATATTTTGACCCATATTTCCACAAATATACCCATGCTACTTAAGACAAGGTCACAAATGTGTCACTTGCCTGGACATCTTGGGGCATGTTGTATACTTCAGCGTCCAGCAGGACTGTGCAGGCACTAAATGGAAGCGTCTGATTGGCTAGTGTTCTTGCAGCACGGAAATGAACTCTCAAAACCTCCTGCTCGTTGGATACAATCAGCTTTTCCTGAAAAAGCAATGGCCTAAAGTTAGTCACCTCATTACAGCATCACAAAGAAAAGTGAAATCACAAAGTCCTAGAGGTTTCCTGAAACCAATACAGTATGCATCCATTTACCCTCTCAATACTGTGCTGCAGTCTTAGTTTCATCCGGACCACCTCTTGCTGTTTGAACATCTCCTTCAGCGGTTCAGGTAGTGAAGGAGGTGGCGTTATCTACAAAAACAACAGCAGTAAACACAACAGTCAGACTTTAGATATTGGTTTTCTTTCCTTTCAAACGAAGAACCTAAATAAATAGACCTATATAAGATGACAGTATTGTCCCGAATATAAGACGACCCGTCCCCTTTTCAAAGTGCACCTTTTGAAAAAATACTTTTTGAAGACCAACTCTTGTTTTTTATAAAGAAAATGCTTCAATTTGAAAATAATTTTCATAAAGTCAAAGTGGACCAGTTCAGTTACCCACATTTCTTTAATACTTTTTAAATGGCATACAGTAACATATATAACCTGCAGTCCATCTAGTTTTAATAACAATTAAGACTAAGCTGACCCTAACTTATGAGTATTTGGCGCCACCTACCGCATTTTTGAGGGGGTACAGTATGATTGACATAATAGTCCTGAGCTCGAAAAATGTTGTTTGGAAAATTTTGTCTTATATACGGGACAATACGGTAGTTCAAGCATTTACAAAAACTTACTGTTGGGATGCAAAGCTTGCTGAGTGGGTTTCCATCCAGCAGGTAGGACCCATTGAACGTCACATACTCGTCATAGTACTGCGGAGCTTGAGGAATGACACTACAAAGTACTTTCCTCTTCTCCTCGATCTTCTTACGAATGTGCAAGTACTCATAATACGGGTTTGCTCGCTCCGTCTGGTAAGGCTGGATCTCTTCGAGTTTCAGTGCATCTACAATCGCTGCTAAAGACTGCTGGGTTTTCTCTCTGACCTGCTGAGCCGTAAGGCTAGATTGTGCTTGGGGAGAAACCCTAGACATCTTTCGTTTCCTCGGATGGGTTGCCTGCATGTCAACGTCTTCATCTGAGAGCCGGACTTTGGACCTGGCCCCAGATGTGTCGGAATCTCTCTCCGTGACGGACGATGGAGAGGAGCTTCCTGAGGTTCCTTCACTGGATGGCTCTGGCTGAGAATTGTGCTGGATTTCGGCACTGTTCTCAGTTGGTTCTTCATTAGCCGGAAGGTCAGATTTTGGAGGCTTGTCCTCGACAGCAAGCTGGTCTGATCGGTCTACAACGGTTTTAGTTTCAGATTGGGAGCAAGATGTTGCACCTTCTTCTGAGGATGAGATTTTGGCACCATTTGTCTCTGCAATTCGGTTCTTAGCTGAAACATCTTCAGACAACTCCATCGGCTCCTCAGGGACCCTTTCTGGACTAGTGGAATGGGATGTATTTGTCACAGACTCCAGCTCGTGTTTCTCTGGTTGAGCATCAATTGAACTCAGTGGGTCTGTGGAGAACCTGGATGTACTTTCTTCCTGCACACTTGTGCCCTTGACTGAATCTTCTTGGAAGTTGGCTGTTTTTAACATTGTTTTAATATTCTCAGTGCTACATGAAACAACAGATGAATTTTGGTTGGTTTCTGTTGGGTTAATGATTTCCCCACTGTTGTCGATTTTGTTTTCGGCATCAACTAAGGGTTTCTCTTTTTGCTCCGTAGTCTCTTCTCTTAAGGTCGGCTCATTACCAGAATTGGGGGCAGTTTCCCATTGATGGCTTCCAGAATGCACAGGTGCATGGTTGTCAGAAGATTTTTGTGTCTGTAAAGGCTGACATGATTCACTTTGGGAAACAATATCTAATAAAGAACCCTCTGGCATTGCTGCACCAGGGACTTCAAGCTGACCCAGACTTGAGTGCTCTTTTTGACTACCAGGGTTGCAAGACACATTGTTAGCCAGTTGGCTACTAAGGTCTTTAGTAGTAGACTCGTGCACATTTGACGAAGGTTGAACTTGACAAACAAGAGTAATGCCTTCACCATCACTACAATTTTGATTTAAACCATCCGGAACAACAGTGGAGCTTTGACTACTGCAAGTCTCTAGAACAGGGGCTGCGTTAATCTCAGCAGCTTGTTCATTGCTTGGGTGTGATGCAACGGCAATTCTCTGTGGATCTTCATTCAGTTTAATTTCAACTGGCAGAGCCTTGGCTTCTTCATCCAGAATAGCCCTTAAGCATGGCGATGCATGCCTGTTTGGTATCTGCGTACGATTGGAAAGAGCCGTATCGGGAAGACTGACGGTATCCTTGTCATGAACCGTAGGCGACTGCAGCAAAGGTGTATGGGAATCTGAAGGTTCCACATTGTGGTCCGAATCATATTCAGTTGGTCTGGGTGTTAGTATGGTGGTCTGACAAGAATCTTCTGAACTTGCCACAGAGATCATGGATATTGATCTTGACATAAGACCAGACTTTTCACTCTCTGGTCTTGGAGATCGGCTAAAACTGTTTTCTATTAAGGGTCCGTTCTTCCCAGAAGAAGGGAGATGTTTCGCATCTAGCGAGAGGGTTCTTGCACTAGTGGCATCTTTTAAGGTTTTTTCGCGGTGTCCATCTGAAACCTCGGAGCTCTTGGAGCGCATCAATTCCTTTGTTAAACAAGGTTCACCGGACGAAGTGGATGTTTTTGTGATGGATTTGTCTTTGCTTTTCTGCTTCCCCAGATCAATTCCTGGGCGCTGCTTTAGTCGTTCTCGTTCCTTCTGCTTGATTTTTTCTAAGTGCTTTCTGTGCCACTGTTCAATTTCCCGGTCTTTGAGACTGAGCATGCGTTCGAAGCTGGTCTGCATGAGGTCATCATTTACCAACCTCTTTTCTTTTGGACGAGCGTCCTTTGGACTGGGTGCAACCTTGGATTTGAATTCGGCTTCACTTGGTTTTGTCTTGCTAATTTTGCCATCTCTATTCAGTTGTGATCGGTCTTTATCTTTGTCCTTTTCCTTGTGTCGATCTCGCTCGCGGTCTCGATGTCTTTCAGACTCTCGGTCCTTCTCTCGTCTATCCCGGTCTTTATCCGAAGGCTTTGTAACCTCTTCCTTTGTTTTAGATGAGGCAATCTTATTGTTTTCACAAACATAGCCTTTCTTCTCCTCTAGTAACAACTTAAGATTGGAGTAGGATGAGGAAGATGGGGTGGTATCTTTAGATTTTTCTTTTTTCCTTTTATCGGAGTCTTTCTCTCGTTCCTTTTCTTTAGTGCGGTCAGATTTGCCATGATCAGTGGTCTTCACTTTCTTTTCCGAATTGGTTTTATCTTTGTCTCTGTGGTCACCAGAAGAATGATCTTTCTCTGCTCTTTTGTCAAGCTTGTCTTTATTCTTCTTGTTTTCTTCATGCTTTTTCATTGCAGACATCGCTTTGAGTTTTTCAATCTCTTTATTATGGCTCTTATCATTGGGTGAATGTGAAGTGCTTGTTAGTTTCTCCTTTTCTTTCCATCGATCTGTGGAGATGTGCAGTTCCGACTTGTCAGCTAAGTGCTCAGATTTCACTTTCTTATCTTTATCTGCATGCTTTTTCTCAGACTTTTCAGACTCCCGATCTTTTGTTGGCAGTCGCTTATCGCTTTTCTCTCGAGGGATTTTCTCTGCAGACTCCAGTTGATCTAGGTCTGCTGAATTACCAGTGATTGGTTTGTCATCCACTTCTTCTTTAACTCCTGAAATGTGCAGTGAACCCTCAGTCCGGTCATCGTGTTCATCTTTTCCTCTGTCATCTTTGGAGCACATCTCTCTTTTCTCTTTTTTTATAGCCTTGTCCTTTTCCCTCTCATCTTTTGGCCTCCTGTCCTTGCTGCTACTACTGCTGCTTGAATATTTGTCCCTTGACACCCCTTTTTCCTCTTTAGCAGGTGAAGATTCTGAAGATTTCAGAGGAGATCCGCCACGGAGCACCTCGCCTTTACCAGTGATCTCCTCATTCTCGTCGCTCTTGAAAAAGTTCTCCTTCCAAAACTCCCGATCGAATTCCATATTCCTATGCCCGTCCTTGCGTGCCTCTTTTTGCCGGTGGCGGTTTCTCTCAGCCTCGTATTCCTTTCTGTACTTGTCTTTCTCCTTGTGTTTTAGCTTGTGCTTCTTAACAACTTTGCCATCTTTGTCCGTCTTCCTGAAGACACCCTCAGAACTGTCCATACTGTTACTTAAACTACTGTCTTTGAATGGACTAGAGCTGCCGTCATCTTCCAAGCTGAGTTCTTTGTGGTGATGCTTGCTTTTCTCCTTGTGTTTGCAGCTTTTGCTGCTAGAGCCTTCTGTGCAGAAGTCTGACTCAATGTAGTGATTGTATTTGACATTGTCAACTGGGCAGGATCCATCTCCGATCGAAACACAGGTCTTAGTGTTCTCCTGTTTCAGTGGGGTTGTTTGCTTGTCAGTTTGGCTGTGGTTCAGCTTTGGGGACTTGACCACAGATAGGTGAAAGAGGTGGACCGAGGTTTCATCTTTTGCGCTGAAAGACATTTTGAAGGAGTCCTCTTCTCTGACGCCCTTGTCAGAATTATCAGACACAGTTGCTGCAGAAAACAGAAGGGATTTGCCGTTCTCTTTCACTTCCTCTCGCACTTCCTGGTTCTCTTTGTTTTTGCTTAGGCTCTTGTTCTTTTTCTTCTGTTTACATTTTTCTTTCTGCTCAGATGGGGTGAGACTGAGGCTTTCTTTTTTTGATTTACTCTCCGTTTTATGACTATCCACACTGACTGACCTCGTCGGGGAGCTTCTTCTTTCTGAAGACACCTCAGCTTCATCGCTTGAACTATCCGAAGTGCAGTACACGCGTGATGCTTTAGTTTTCTTCGTTTTGCAAGCCAGCTGCTCGCTTTTGCTGCCCTGTTTGGAAGCATAGTGGTTCCTTTCCTTCTCTTCTTTCTCCTTTTGCCGTAGCTCTCGTCTTAAGAGGTGTCTTTCGTTAAGTGCCTTACTGAGATCCTCCTCCTCTTCCTCATCTTTAAATTCATATTCGTCCAGTCCTGACATGGACGATGACGCCTTCACTGTGGTGGAGTCCTTCTCAGCATCAGAGTACTCCATGTTTTCATCTACACTGGATGGATTAACTGAAGGTGGGTCCTCTGAGTCTGTGACATACAAGGATTACAAAAAAGAAACTGGTCATATGAAATTCCCAATCAAATAATTATTCATGAATAAATACATGCATTTGTGCAAAGTTAAATCCAATCATACAAGTCTGCTAAAAAACACATTAAGACACTTGCCGGTCACGTATACTGCTAACCAAGTTTATTTCTTTGATAGGTACAGTCAAACAATAAGGATAATGAAGACCAAAGTAGCAGCACAGACAAAAACCTCTGTACCTGAAGAACTCTCCTCTACATCTGAAAGTGGGATCTCTCCCTTTAGTAACTGCTCAAGTTCCTGAGAATCAGCCACATCAACGGGTCTCTCTCCTCTCTTGTTGAGCTGGAAGGCGTTGCCACCATGACGCAAAAGCAGCTTCACAATCTATGAACGTTTGCAAAAATGTCATGGGAGCAATAGGAGGCAGCATAAACACAGATAAATTAAATTGCAAGACTCACAATTACTAAAGGTCCTCTTGTAACAGATTTCATTCCGCACTATTTAGTAAGTATAGCCAAGCAATGAGCAATGCGAGACTGTCTGTCTGTTGTAATTTTACACAGATAAGTGGCTATGGTAGAGGTAGTTGTGGTATAATAGAAAGTTAGGCATGTAACCCAAAGGCTTAGATTTTTTGTTAATAATTGCTCCAATGCCTAATTTCTCTGCAAAATGATATAATTACTTTGTCTAACTATAGGCTAAATCAGCGGTCTCCAACCTAGTTGTGAGCAAGGTCTATCACAATGAATAAAACAATCTGGAGAGCTACTTTTTTGATATAGACTACTCAAAACTTTGTTTTACTTTTTGATTTTATCTTTATTTACTTGTTTAAATGTTTATCATTGTTTAAAATGCTAACATACATAAAAGAAGCCAAGCTGATATAAAAAATATGTTATAAATAAATATTAAAATTGAGGCTATTAATAGAATGTGCTTTGGCGGGCAACTCACAGACATGGGCACCGTGTTGGAGACCACTGGGCTAAATACACTTGCTGTACAACTTACAATTTAAGGTCATGAAGCAACCATACAGTGAACATGGATTCATCATATTATCTTAAGCACCATGTTTTATAAAGATGCAAAAAGGACTTCTTACTGACCAGAAATGATTTCAGACAGGTCTTTTTAATGGGACACACGATTTATCGTCACAGCCCTATAATCAAGGTTTTACTACCCAGACTAGAAATTTTCAGGCAGGTGTGTTAAGGAAATCTCATCTGCACTGGCCCTCCAGAGCCAAGTTTGCACAAGTGAGTCCTGGTCCACATTTTGAAAAACTCACATCTTTGTGTCCACTACTGGAGGCATCATGAAGCGGCGTGTCGTCGTCCAATCCCTGCGTGTTCACTTCTGCTCCTGCACCAATCAGAACCTTCGCTACATCATAGTAACCAAGGTTACACGCTTCATGGAGTGGCGTCCAACCTGGGAAAAGAAATCATGTATGAGTTTAAGATACTACAATAAAGTCAAAATAAAACCTTTTTCAAAATTTTTTGAGATTAATGATGGTATCTCCACAACCATTTTGTAAACCATTACAAAAACGATTACTGTTACTGTTAGTAGGCTATACCTAATTGCAGCTGTTTTGGTGACTACAATAAAAATAGAGGCAAGTTAAAGTCTTTGGTGCATAAACTACTGTATTTTGTGTGAAACTATGGTTATCACGGCATATTTACATTTAGGCATTTAGCAGATGCTTTTATCCAAAGCGACTTACAAAGATAAGAAAACACTTAAAGAGCACCTATCATCTGATTCACGATATTACATTCCATTTGGTGTGTAAGTGAGTATTAGTACATGTTAAAAATATGCAAAAGGTACAAAATACAAGGTAAACGATGATGCAAGTTATCGTTTCCAACGTAAATCTCTTCTTGGACTACAAGACACACACGGATTGTGTTATGTTATCATAATTCCTCCTGCTTTGACACAGCATCTCAGTTAACTGCTGTCAGGATTGCAATGTGAGCGAATCTTTCAAACATGGTAAGGAGCGTTGCATTCCCGGCTAATGTAAGAGGTATTCAGACCAATCACAAAGTACAGATTAGCTGGCTTATCAGGGACATAGCGCTTTTCAGATCGATGAGTTTTGTACAAAATCAAAGCGTTTGAGGAAGACAGGGATATCTGGAGCTACAAAAATGTATGATATGTGGAAATGAATGTGTTTATTAGACACATTGTAATATACCAAGTACACAAAATTTATAAAAATGAAATAGGTGCCCCCTTTAAGTGATTTGGACACAATGATATAAGTGCTAATACCAAGTTACTAGTTTTCCCAGTTCCTAGATACTGGCTTCTTATTACTGGGTCATATAAATGTTTATTGAGCACACAGTCTTACCTGCAAAATCTTTGACATTAACATCCGCTCCAAGGCCGATAAGCTCCTTCACCTGTTTGACATCGCCCCTGATGGCGGCCATATGTAGGGGCGTCTCCCCCCTCTCATTCCTCTTGTTGACTTTGTCCTTCTGCCGCGTGGACGAGCTGCTAGTGATCTTCTTCTGCATTGTTGGAGTTTGAGAAGGGTGGCTCGGCGTGGTATCTGAGATCATAAACCAGAATAACAAGAATCTGAAAACCATTCTGCATTTTATTTAGTTTTCTATGTAATTTTGTCTTAATATTGTCTGCAAATATGTCAATAATTTAAGGTTAATTTATGTTTTCTGTGCTTTGTTTATACCAGTTCGGCAATTTAGCAATAAAGGGACATGTTAAGACATGTTTGAAGATTCTGTCACCAAATAAATACCCGTTAAAACCCAGAAACAACTTGTGCCTTTGTTTTAACTCGAGAGGAGTAACAATAAACTTCATTTTTTCATAAACAAAATCCAGATAATTTACCCCCATGTCATCAAAGATGTTTATGTTTTTCTCTGTTCAGTCGAGAAGAAATTAAGTTTTTTTGAGAAAAACATTACAGGATTTTTCTCCATATAGTGGACTTTAATGGACCTCAAAAGTTTACAGTTTCAACGCAGCTTCAAAGGGCTCTAAATGATCCCAACCGAGACATAAGGGTCTTATCAAGCGAAACGATTGTCACTTTCACCAAAAAAGTCAAATATGTACTTGTAAACCACAACTTCTCATCTTGTACTAGCTGTGTGACGCGCTAGCATTACCTTGCGTATTACACAATCATGTCGAAAGGTTACGCATAACGCATGCGAAACTACTGCTCCAGTGTTTGCTAGTGTAAAGAAAGAGGACCATTCTGACGTTGTTGTATGTAAAATGATACTAATTAATGTCTTTGTGTCAGTTTTTTGTTTAAAATGGTCCACAAGTGTGCAATTTACATATGTAACAGGTGACCTCGACGTGATTACGCAATACATAAGGTCACGCTGGCGCATCACATGGCTAGTGCAAGACGAGAAGTTGTGGTTAAAAGTAAATATATTTTATTTTTGCAAAATAATTTCGCTAGATAAGACCATTATGCCTCGGTTGGGATTGCTTAGAGCCCTTTGAAGCTGCGTTGACTGTAGAGGTCCACTAAAGTCAATTAAACTGGAATGTTTTTTCTCAAAAAAAATTATTTCTTCTCGAATGAACAAAGAAAGACATAAACATCTTGGATGACATGGGGGGTTAGTAAATTATCAGGATTTTTTATGAAAGTGGAGTAATCCTTTAATATTGACTGGGTAAGGTTATGTCAAAGTTCGAAACTAATGTCAAATTGATCAAACTTTGATGCTCCTAATCTCATTATTAGATAATGAGACTTTAACCTGGATTTTACAGACAGAGTCACGTATGTGCCCATTAAAAATGATGTGCAACGTAGGATAAATACCAACAATCGTTCAGTGGTCAATGTTTCCTACCTGGACTGTTGTCTCTCGCTGTCATTTGCATCAGAAGAGCCATCTGCTTACGCTCCGATAAAGGGTAGCCAAACAAAATATTCACAGGGGTAGACTTCTTAGTGCACGGCTCCTTCTTAATTTTCTTCTTATCCGGACCATCTTTGTCTACAGCAAGCAAGAAGAATGACGAAAAGCTCATTAGTATGCTTCCTCCTGGATTTCGTGCAACTTAATTTTTACAATTGTCCACTTTAAAGAAGTGGCAAAAGGTGAAAAACAGAGATGAAACTATTTCCAGCCTTACAGACGCATGCATTACCCATTTAATCCCATTAGTATTGAAAGGCATGCGATTAAAACAGATGCAGAATATAAACCTGGAAAAATGCTTGTATGTGCTTCCTTGAACAAGAATCGTGGTGAAATCAAGAATATTGGGTCTGTACAAAACCCTGCTCTTGTAACACAAAGTGAAGCACAGAGCGTGAGGCAAACAAGCTAGCAGACGGACTAGGTCATGCTGCAGAGGTTAGTGTAACCCTTTGGTAAACAGGATTCATTTTATATGAGCCCCATGCTTGTAAGTACAGGGACGGTGACGCATCCGAGGCCTTTTCGGACTGTTTACGACTGATTGTGCGACACAGCAAGGGTCTGCTGCGGGGAGGATTTTGCGGAGGCAGTTACCTGCATATATCCTGCAGGTAGGAAGTAATCTTTCTCCCCACGCATCACTCGACTGCCCGGGGTCAGAGTCATCTACAGTGCAAAAGCAGAGAGGTGGGGAGGGTCAGGGGTCGAAAAAGCAGAGAAGTGATTATACTTACAGGCTCTGCTTCTCAAATCACACCACAGGATTTAAATGCTTTGCGAAACCAATTAAGAGTCACAAATGACATCACAAAGTTAAGACCATGCACCCCAATCCTAGGATGCAACATTGGACCAATGAAGTGTGATCCCCCACTTTTGACATGAGTATACACTAAATTGATTCAGTCACAAAAAAGCTCAGTCACATTGAAGAAGCTGTAAAATATTTTAAGATCAGTTTTTATCTAAGTGCTTATTCAACTCCATGTTTGGAGTGTCAGCCAAGGGTTAATATGGCAGGTCAGTAAAAAACCTGACATTTTGGTAATGTCTAAAATAAGCAAAATGATGTTGGCTACACTAGGGGTTTTCAAATTGTGGTAAAGACCCACCTGTGGGTCGCACAGTGGGATAAGGTGGGTTGCGCAAAGTCGCTTGGCTGTAGCGGGAAAAACAGTTTAGTCCAACTAATGACAAACAATGACAATGGTTTTGATATGATATACCAAGGTATTCTGATATTGCAATTAAATTAACATTTCATTGATTAAATGACAAGAAAAAAAAAGACTATTAAAAAGAAAATGATGCGCGTTTCTTTCATTTAAAAATGTTATGTTAGTGGGTCCCGGCTTAGATTATACCCATTTAAGTGGGTCGTGAAATTAAAAGTTTGGGAACCCCAAGGGCTACACAATACAATCACTGGTTATAAGTAGCATGTAACTAATAAACTCAGGGCTCCAGACTAACTTTTTTCACTAGTAGCACAGTGGCCCCCAACTGAAAATATTAGGGGCGCAACCAAAAAATTTGGGGGCACATACTGTAAATCAACATGCTAACCAAATATTCACATTTCTACTAATTTCCACTGTATTACTTATAAATACTTTAATGATAGATGCAGAAAGTACAATGTGCTGTTTCAAATTCAGTGTCACATCACAAAAAAAGGTCAAATTTACTGGTCGCACATGTGCGACTGAATGTAAAATTCAGTGGCACATTCTCAAATTTTGGTGGCAAAATGCTAGTAAATGAGCAACACCATGGACAAAAGATATTGTTCATTTTTCAGTGACTGTAACTGTAGGCGTTAATAAATGAAAAGAAAAAAATACTACTCAACATTTTAAATGGATCAAAAAAGTTAAATCAAAGTTGTCCTAAGACAAGAATGTGTATTCGGGATTGGTTTTATATGGTTTTACTTTTATTAAAGGTTTAGATCCACTTTAAATGTTGACTAGTATATATGCGTTAAAATTGGGACAATAAAGGCAAAATTGCTCTGTTTGCTGTGGAGTCAAAAAATGTCTAAAAAGTGAATCTGAGACAAATGTTTAATGTAGTGACTGCTCTAATTTGTTTTTTGTATTTTAAAAAATATTTTATCCATATTTCCTACCCATTTTCTTTCTTCTATCTGATCTCTTTTATCTTCTTTAATATAATGTATGTTCAGATAAAATGTACCATTACTGTCACTTATGCTGGGTACACACCAAAAGATAATCGGGCTGATTTTGGGCCGATTTCCCCCTTTCTGACAATCCTAGCTATGTCCCAAATATCGTCCCAAATATATTATTTTATCAGATTGTCCCTTCGTGTGAGGTGTGTTAAGTGTGTCCGCACCTGCTCGGAAGAACGTCTGAACCGCGCCGATTGCGAATCGTAAATATTCAACATGTTGAGTATTTACGATGAGAAATCCTGATGTGTGTGGGGAATCCCGAGGACGAACGCGAGCACGCTATTGAGATTATCACATGAAACGAAACCATATCCAATCAGAAAGCGAGATGAGGGAAGAAGCAGTCATGGCGCAGCACAAAGGCTGCTTCTCAATCCGTAGGTCGCATTTCCAGGCTGCATATACAGTCTTATTTCAGAATATTAACAGTTATAAAATTGACTATTATTCCTAGTTTATCATATATTGTTGTAATATACTTATGACTTGCGAATGTAATGCTCAGTTAACTTGAATAAACCAGGTTTCATGATGTATACAGCCTGCATATGCGACCTCCGCAGGCTACAGCTTTCGGATTGAGAAACGGACAAAGTGAAGTAGATGTGGACAGCAGAGATGGAGGATCAGCTTGTTGATTTGTGGCAACAGCACGAATGTTTATACAACGTGTCTTCCAAGCACGATCATTGAAATGTCTTCCTGCATATCGTCCGCCATGCTTATTCTGAAGTCTCGCGAGATTTTGTGGGATTTCCTGTGTTCACAGTCGAGACTCTGGTTAAAAATCTGTGTCACACACTATAGGAGCAAAACGGTTAAATCTAGGATTTTTTTATCCTCATGTTTGTGGTCTCACATTTTTAAAATCTTATAAAAATCTTTTGGTGTGTACCCAGCATGAGTAGGTGTTGCTGTGTGGACTTTGAACGTATTAAAGGAATATTTCACTTATATTTAAAAACAAATTCTGATCATTTACTCACCCCAATGTCATCCAAGATATGTATGTCTGTCTTTGTTCAGTCGAAAAAATTATGTTCTTAGAGGAAAAAATTCCAGGATTTTTCTCCATATACTGGACCTCAACGGTTTACAGTTTCAACATAGCTTTAAAGGGCTATTTGGGATTGTTTAGCCCAAGGGTTTTAACTAGCAAAAGGATCATAATTTTTGCCTAAACAATAAGAAATTAAGTACTATTAAACCACAACTTCTCGTCTTGCACTTGTCGTGTGATGCGCTAGCATGACCTTACGTATTACATAATCACATTGAAAGGTCACACATTATGTATGAAAAATCCTGGAAATTTTCCTCAAAAAACTTATTTTCTTCTCGACTGAACAAAGAAAGACATAAACATCTTGGATGACATGGGGGTAAGTAAATTATCAAGATTTAAAGTAATCCTTTAATATAATTAAAGATTAATGTGAAAAAAGCCTTTTTGGCAAACTCTGGCAGAAATGTTTATTAAAGTGCACTGCCCCTGTAAATTTTTTTTTTTTGTACATTTCAGAATGTTTACCTGTTAGTCTAGCACTTGCAAGAGGTTTCTTAGTTTTTAATTTATAACTGCCTGCTAACTTTTCTAAAAGTACTTGAAATACTTCACATTATTTAGAAGGCTACGGGGGCTCCAGATTATTATTTTCATTTAATAATATTAATTGTAAATAAAACCATTGTTTAATAACATTATTGTTTCCAAGAATCATAAACAATTATTATAAGCATATTTGTTTTTAAATAAAAGCCACTACAATGTAAACAACTTAATTTTGTAACTCAATTCAACTGACTTTTTTAAGATTTGACTTCTGATAAGCCAACATAAGTTGAAATACAGTGTAACCTTAAGATCAGAGACTATTTCAGTCGTTCATTTAGTATATTTCTGCTCACTTGTATAGATGTCCTATATATTCTTCATTAAAACCCAAGTTCGCCCAAGTTCAGTTTTTTTATAAGTCGAAATCTCTTGAATCGCTGAATGAGACCCAAAACAATCATATTTTTGATGAGGTTAGTTTATCTGTTAAAAAACTCATCAGTAATAAAACATGTTTTACCATTAACCAAAAGGAGGCAGCAACGAGGCACAGATGCAAGAACATCCTGAAACACTTTCACACAAAATATAAAACTTACCCGTGTCAGAGTCTCGCTCCTCGTTCCTCGGCGGGCTGACGGTGAAGGACAGCTTCCGTTTCATGGAAGACTTTGACTTCCCCTCTTTTCCCAGGATTTCGCTCCGATCCAGCTTCGGAGTTTTGGCAAAAGCAGAGATTTTTTCTTTACTCTAATGGAGAGAAGAGAATATAAACCATAAGAGTTTGGATATGCAATTAATAACTTATTGTAACTTATCATGAATTCTTCTAAGAATTTTGGTTTGCCCACAAAATTCCCCAAAAACTATAAATATTTCAGATTGTTCCCAACATGTTTCTTCTGTAATTCCCCTTTAACTAATATATATTCAATGTTTATACATTATTTAACAGGTGCTGCAGAGTTTAAAAGTTGTCATCTCACCTTCTTCCCCGCCGTCTTCTCCACCATGGCTCCATCGCGGTCTGATCCCGGTTTGGCCATGGTGCATCTTCTGACTAGCTGTGACAGCTACAGCTTGCAGATTTCATCATGGGACTGAAACATAAACATACAACTTATATAAAACCCATACAAGATTCAACACTGACTGCTCCACATCTTTAAAATATAAGAAATGCAAATAGTTTTAGATTTATAATATCAGGCATTTTATCTATTATTATCATCTCATGCATCTCATATATTTAAGCACAAATTTACACTATGCCAATATATTGGATTATCTAGTCAAAATCAAACACATTTAACTTTTTAAACTAACAGATTTATTCATATAAATTACAATAAATTGTCCTCTTTCTATGTCTGTATCATCAGACTATCAGCTAATAAAACTTTTAATTGTATTTTTTTTTTTAAATGTTTCCCACTGTTAAGTCTTGCAGTCAAGAATTAAAACAGAAACTTATTGTAGGGTGGCAACATAGAGTCAAAGTCCCATATAACAAAACATGGTACCACACTTTTAAAGAAATGCAAAACTAGCAAGGAAATAAGAGTAACTCTATAGTTAAATATAGATGGAAAACAACAAAACATAATAAAAAGCAACAAAATGATAAAAAGACTAAAACCGATTCTTATAATGTCTGTTGGGCACATCATATCTGCTGTTGCAATGAAATTCATTTAATTCCCCAATGCACAAAAACATTGAAAATAAAAAAAGATCCAAAGCTTGACAGCAACGTAGAAAATATCACACTTGAGCAACCAGAGAAAACCTTCAACTCGAAGGTCTAATACACCTGCAAGCTCCAGGTCCAAAAATACATTAAAAGACGATCAATCAAAGCTGAACTCTCGGTATAGAAGGTGAAACATCTGTGAACCAGAAACCGTCAATCACACCAAAACCTTACATCTGAAACTGTTTAGACAAATCAGCACCATTCTGGTCCTTTTTGACATGTCAGAAACACATTTCAGGCACAAAAGTAATTAGGATATAAAACGAATTTCCAGGAAACAAAGTCTATTATTCAGCGACACACAAGACAAACAGATTTTGTAAATGTAAGAGGAGCAAATCTCACTGCCACATCGTCGCTGATCTAGTCACAAATTGTTTGGGTTTCACAACCACAAAACACAAACATGCGTGTGTTTTTATTGTATCGATTTGTTTTCTTCTTATTATTGAAAATCTATGGCGAAATACATGCTCTAATATAGGTTTATATTGCATATAATGTGTAGTCCATTTGTCCGATCTAAACAAATCCATAAAAAATAACCTACTTAATGCACAAAAACGTTTGCAAGCATAAAGTGTGTTTACTAGGCATGGGCCGGTATGAGATTTTGCCGGTATGATAACCTTAAGCAAAAATAACACGGTTTCACGATGTTGCAGTATTGCCATTGCAAGACTAAAATGTGTTATTTCAAATGTCTGCATATACAAACAACAACTTTTCAACTGGACACAATACATTTTATTTTTAAGTAACATACAACATGTAACGTGCCAGGCAAAAATAAGGCATTCAAATATAATATTCTTTTGCAAAATTATTAAAATTATAAAATTGAAATGTATTAATAATATTAAATGTAAACATCAAATCAATTACGCGACTTAATTATTTAACTTAATTTTTTGTAAACACCGCTTATACCTTGAAAACAGTATCACATATTATTTTAGTGGTTTTGAAACCTTGAGTCTTTAAAACCTCAATATACCTTGTAACGGTAACCGTACCATGCCTAGTGTTTACTAGACACTTACTTCATGAGACAAGACACGAGATTGAGTTCACGAGAACGAGACAAGACACTTGTTTTACACTAAGAAATCCTCAATGATAAAAATATGAATGGGAAATGTTTTAACTAATCTAGGACTGTCACTAACAATTAATTTGCTAATGAAGGGATTTGAGATTTTTTGGTAATAAAAAGTAGATGCAAGTTAGAAAAAACCTTTAAAATGACATAATATTGACGATGCAATAATAATTGGTTCAAATAAAGTATTAAAACCAATTAAACACATCACATTAATATATTGCCTATGTAATAAAAACAGCATTATGTATTATAACAAAAGCCTGCAGAGGATGCAAGCGGACTTATTTCACGGATGTTATCTTTACTTTCACTTTAGATTGAGAAAACACTTACTTTCAGCAAAACATCATTTAAATCCATACTAATACTTAATATTTGTCCAATTCTTTACAATAGAAATGATACAGTCACTGTTATTCTTGAGCAAGAACATGCAGACATTAAATCATGTAAACTCCAAGTGAGGGTTTAATCTGCTAAAACACTTCACATCTGACACTGATCAACAGACAATCACGACACGTCTCAGACTTTGCATCCTCCAAGGTCACTTATGCAAGCTGCATACGTCATCAAGCCTGGTAACTGAGCATTACATTCGCAAGACATATTACAACAATTTATGCTTAACTAAATCTAACACTAAACTTTATAATTGTTAATATTTTATAATAAGACAAATATGCAATATGCATATGCAGTCTACAAATGTGACCTCCGAAGGATGCAGCCTTTTGTTTGAGAAAAGCCCAGCATTTCACCTCCACGAGAAATCTCGTGACATAATACGATACGCATCACAAACCATGAGTGCTGTGCAAAATAAGCGTATTTCTATAAAAATCAAATTATTATAGAAATCTGATTTCATCCGTTTGTATGCAAACCAATAAACCGGCTACGCAGAAAATTGAGTTTACATGGGATTCAGAGATTATAAACATTTGTGGCATTTATATTTTACATGCATAGACATGTGCACATGAACAGAACTGCAATAAAACCCGGTTAAGGGGTTTACAAGCGCTGCAAAATCGGGAGAATGGGCAAAAATTTACCTGCGCCAATTTAGCTTTAGCCATTTATGACCTTACATCAGAGCTAGTAAACTAGTGGCCCGTGGGCCAAATGCGGCCCACCAATGATCTTTATCCGGCCAGCCGGTCATCTTTGTCCGATTTGAAATCAGTGTGGTTACTTTAAAGCCGCCTTTCCACTGTATAAGACAAATGAACCAAATAAACCAAAAGGAGAGTCACAAAGGGGCTGTGAGGGTTGCCAAACATCTGCAAGTGTGTAATTTTCAAATCCAATTTAAGCTTTGGATTTGGGATGGGTCGATTACCGGTTTCAGGGTTAACCACGATAAAATGTCCTTACGGTTAGTATTATCATTTTAAATGTAATTATCATTACAACCGTGTTTGATTCCCGTGATTTTGAAAACTCGCGGTAAATCCTGTCAAGCCAGAATCAGTTTGACGCAGGTGCGCACATGCAACATAGTTTTTTGCACAAGAAAGCATTTAAGGGATAATGTATTGTATTCATACACTGTAAACTTATTAGACAGATTTTTTTTTACGACAGAAATAATTTCAGGGACATTAAATATTAAATTGTGATTTTCAAAAATAAAACTTGTTCAAATGTTATCAGTGTGTGTATCAGTTCTTTTTTGAACATTTCCATCTTATTTTAACAAAACCATGATAATATTGATAACCGTGATAACTTTGGTCACTATAATCATGATATTAAATTTTTAAACCGTCCCATCCCTACTTTGGATGCATAAAAACTTGTGTGACTACACCGCATGTGACACGCCGACCGGAAGTGATTAATTTGTGTGAGGTATATATATATATATATATAAAATAACAATAATAATAATATATGTTTAAAAATATATAAGAGGTAAAAATAGGGGTAAAATTTTGGCCTGCATCAGATTTCCATTTTTAAAATCTGGCCTTCGAAGAAAATTAGTTAAAGACCATAAAATCTAGCCTTTGAAAAAAAATTGTTAAAGACTCCTGTCTTACATGTTATCAGTGTATTGAGCATAATTGTAATGACTGAGCATGTAAATGTCATGTAGTCATGTTCTGAGAAACATTTTGCTGACACCCAATCACAATTCAGCTGTTATTACACACATTTAATAAAGAAATATCAGAGCGTAGACATAATTAACTTTTCATGACTAGTTTGTGGTCATTTGAAAGCAAAAATTTATGTTTATCATGTTTATGGTTTTATATAATTCAGCTTTTCAAGAAATACATGGATCGGAAAAATCAGTTGTGATGTGAATACGAAACTAAAAGTACATCCAGATTTTCCTCAGTGCATTTTAAACCACTTTGTCAAAATGAATCACATAATGCCGAACCATTTAACCATAGCGATTGATTATTTTCTTCTTTCCTTGAGAAGGTGACTGATGTTGAAATCTACTACAGCCCTTGACTGTTTTACTCACACCACCGTAGCAAAACCATTTCAACAGATTACTGTGCACACACATTACACATACTTTATAACTTGTACGAAAGCTCCTCCTTAAAAAAAACATGAATGGAAACATGATGTTACTTGAATGCATAAACCATGGGTTTATTTAACAAAATCACATCGAAAAAAGTTTTGCACGAACCTAAATCCTTAAATATCTCCAATTTATTTAAGCAAAAAAGAGACCCTGGTAGCCAGATCAACAAAAGAAACAAACCTACAGAGACACACAGAACTAAACAATATCAACCCCTCGCTCTCCCTTAGTGATGCAAGCAGATGACACAAAGCAAAGACGTCTGGGAAATAACATTTCCACGACACCTGACACCCAGTGGAACTGCACGAAAATGAGCTGAGTCACTCGCTCTGAGAAAAAGGAGACAGTGATGAGAAACAAGCAACACCGTCCAAACGCATCTTCTGTGTGTGGGACAAATGTGTTACAACTACACCACAAGATTTCCTGCATTAGGTGTACCAGCATGTACCACACACAAAAAAAGTACAGTTGGTACCAAATGTATACACATCTTTATTGAGCATTTGTACTGTTGTGTACAAACACAGCCTTTAAAACTTTATAACTAGTGGTGTACTGGATCGGAGTTGATCCGAACAGATCATGACCTACGGTTCTGCTCGCATGCAACTTGCGGATTAATTCGCAAACTTAAATAGGGAAAGTTTATCGTTTGCACATGTATCAAAGGCTTGCAAATGTTAACACTCAAGTAATTTTAAACAATTTAACAGCAAAAAGGCGCAAAAGTGAGCAGCTTTCTCTACGCACAGGCGGTTGAATGTGTCCAGTCCAGCTCCAGTCAGAGGTGATGATCCGCCCTTAAAAGATCATGGGTCTTATTTATTAAACATTGTACGTAGGATACTTACTAAAAGTCTACGTATGCACGATCTTGATTTTTCATGGCCGGTTTTTATACCGATTTCCTTAACAAGCCAATTGGCTATATTCAAGAAACCTGCGTTATTTACAGCATTTATCGGATCTTGCTCTTCTAACTTTCACTCTGTGCGTGCACGCGCCGCGCATCCACGTGATTGACATCAGAGGAGCGCGAAAAAACTCGAGACAGCTAAACTCGACAGAGAACTTCCCTGCGCCTCGTCCATTAATTGTAAATAGCAGTAAAAGTTATCAGTCTCTTAGAAATACAAGGTGTGAGTGTGTAAACTGACTGAAATGCGTGTATCTCACAGTGAATGCGTGAGATTTGAGAGCCCTGCGAATGTATTGTTGTTTCTCCGCGATTAACTTGTCCATTACAGACATTCCAGCTTGCAATCTTAATGTCCTGCGCACAGATTTGGAAATGCTTTTACACAAAAGACAGGTTTGCGAATGATAAAAATGTACTCTGTGCACGCAGGTGCACTTCCGGAAAAACCGGCCGAAAAAATACAAAAAACGGTTCCAATCTCGCCGGTCAACCGGTGCATCCCGTTAGGATTTTTTTGGGCCGATACCGATACAGATTTAAACAAACAACTTCTGGCCGATACCGATATTAAACACTCGTATACAATAATATACAGTTGGTCTATTAGCTAGTTTATTTCTGCATCTAATTATTTTTACTTAACATGGATTTGATCTAATTAACATTCAACTGACCAACATAATAAGAGAGGCACAAATTAAGCTAAAACAAATATAATAAGACAGCATGACAACCTTCAAAGGTGGTTTTTGCTATTCAGCAATTATTTTATTAACAACATTAACTCATTTTTTACATATAATGGATTTCTTTATGCATTTAATTAATAAACAATCGGTATCGACCTTTCTCGTGCTATTGACGATATGCCGATGGTTTCAAATTCATCAAAAATCGGCCGATAAATATCGGCGGCCGATACATCGGTGCATCACTACAAAAAATTTTAATGCGCTAATGATTAATAGAGAATAAAGCAAGAATGTCTTAACATGGTGCAATTGGTTATTTCTTCAGCTTAACTGGCAGGTCACTGCATTAACAGCACAAAAGGACGAGGGTTTGATTCCTAGAACACAAACACTGATAAAAATGTACTGATTGAATGCACAATGAAGTTGCTTTGAATAAAATATAAATGTAATTTTATCGCTTGACTAAATTCATCAGTTTGAAATTTCGCTCAACTGTGCACCAAAATCCAAAAATAAAAAAATTCCACATCAATAAACTAAGCTGACTGTTTATGGTGTGCTCCGTAGTGCACAACATTAATATTTCATTAGTTTACTCCCTCTGAAGTTGTCCCTAAAACCTCACATCCACAGTCATTACATCAAAACCCAGAAGAACGTGCTGGAAGAGACATTGCCGTTACGCTTACAATACTGTTTACATTAAGTCACGAAATAACATTCAAGGTTATTCCAGAAGAAGCACGTGGATGCATTCTGCCAACAAGATTTCAGCAAAGCCTGGTGGGTAAATGACTGGGTGTATTCCTGCCTGTGAGACTGAAGACAGGCAGAGGCTGGGACCAACGCCAGGGAGTGGAAACACAAACAGTGTGCTATAAACCCTACAGCGTGACCCCGGTCTGCCGTCTCTTCTGAGACACCAGCAGTGAAACTACTGACGGGCCTCATTTATTCTGCCATCAGATGGACCAGCAGGTCGTCCTGTGTGGCATCACCACATCACCATTATGGCTCGGTGCAAACTCTTGACCCCAGGATGACAGCAACAACTATGGCCATGGAGGAAAATGAAAAACAGGAAAACCAAAAAATGGTTGAAAAGGATAATAAGACGGATTCTTAGAGAATAGATGAGCCACATAATCCCTCTCGTAAAGCAGACCACACATCCGCTAACTTAAATAATATAAATGAAAAGGTAAGAGATGATATGCAACACTGAAAATACTGTAGTCATGGCAACAAGGTGGTATCAGTTATGTGCATTGTAATATATTTACAATATAGCACAGCCTTGAAAGCCTTATTGCTTTCTTATTCAGTTTCTTCTTGATAAAAATTTTAAAGATGCAAATATGCAAATTTTTATCAAGAAACTAAGGGCAAGATTTACTACCAGCACAAACCATCATTTTGGCTTTAAATAACGACTGTCGGGATTTACTATAGATGCACAGTGGATCAAGCGCTGAAAAGGTCTAGTTATTTTTGTGATTGACTTTATTGCATATGCATTTCTAGGAGTTTCCCTTTCAGCCACAAAAAGGGGGAGACACAAAAAAAGATTGATTGAATAAATGTAACCAAACAAAGTTTTTGATAATACAATCAAATAGCAACCAGCATAGAGTAAAAGGCGCGCATGCTTTATAAATGCATCAAACATGTTGGCATGCGTTTTAAAGTGTCAAAGAAAGATGCCTGCTTGCTTATTTGGCCGAAAAAGTTTTGGTTGCCAAACATTTGGTGCATCCCTAGCTATATTGGGATTTCACTCAAATACATCATGAAAAAGCATTACAGTAGAGTTTACATCATAGCCTAAAATCCCAATACAGCAAACCATACAGTGTCTAATCTTGAATCTCTCAGTTTATTACACAATAAGAAAAATGAACACGCACATTTTTGCTAAAACATCTTCTCCTAATCAAATAAATGAAGTGCTATTGTCCCAATAGAGCGACGCTAAAAATAAAATGCTTGTGCTAGATAATATTTTATGTACCGGGGAAACGTTATGAATTTTTTGCTTTTGTCTAAAACAGTAAGCACACAGTCTAAATGTAATACAGAACTGAGAACCACATGGAAGTAATCAGCGACACACAAATCTCTGTCATGCAGTCTGTTGATTTATGATGAAACTGCTGTTTGTACATCTATAAATACTGTAATGTACTACATGATTACTCCTATTCACAACAAGAAGAGTAGATCCAGAAATGCCCTTCCCAGAATGTCTCATATTAATTGTGATATTACTGGAAGAGAGACACAAAAACAGGCCGACCATGTGGGTCAGATTCTTACATTAGAGCACCATTACAGGGCAAAGTGCTCTTTATTTCCTTGACCTCATCATCTTGAAAACCTTTTGAACTAAAAACCTAGGCTACGTCTGAATTGTTGAAATTAGTTTCAGTTTAATAGCCTACACAATGAAATTAGTTTGTTTCATTATAAAGCAAAACCTTTAAAGGTGACATTGAATGATTGAACGGGGTATTTATCCTTGTTCTGTGATGTGACATGTAGACAAAACATTTTTTGTTTGGGTCTGTAATGCCTTAGAAGCTTCCTAAAAACCTCTCTCAGATAGCTCTATTAGGGTGGGGGATTTTAAACAAGTGGTTTTGCACCTATTTGGCTCCCCCTACTGGCTTAACTTGCAATCTCATTACGGATTGGCTGACTTTGCTGCCACTCAAAAAATGTAGCCAATTATTTTAAAGTGGAGGGGCAGTGAGATGTCTGTGATGTCATACGCATTAGTTTTTCAGATTTGGCCGTTTTCTGGCTGACATTTCTAAAAGAGGAATTTCTACGAGACTGAGATGTTTAGCATGTCTAGCACTTTTTGTATGTTCGTGAATGCGGGTAGACTACCACTATTTACCTTTAAAGTAAGGTAAGGAAAATTAAATATTGATTTAAAATATTTTTTCCTTTATCCACAAGGAAAACACGTTCAATGTCGGTTTTAAGATAAGATGTCAAAATGTCACAAACAGACAATTTGGTTTAATCATTTGTAAATATTATGTCATATAAATATGTCTTTTAATAACATATATTACATTTTTGTGTAATATTAAACTGTACCTGTCAAAATGGTTTGCAGTAGGGGTGGGCGATATCTCGATATTCAAACTATATCGATATATATATAATTTTTTTAACACGAAATGGATTTTGACATATTGTATATATCGATACAGGGCTGCAGACTTACTTTTTTCACTAGGAGTAGGGGTGGGCGATAAACCGGTAGACAAAATTAACCGGTAGAAATTTGTCAACCGGTAGAGATTTTGGACTATCGTTTCTATCGAGGTTACGTGCCCACGTCACGCTCCTGTGCGTGTGGTCGCGAAAACGTAACGTTTGTACACGTATTTAAGCACTGCAGTTTTAAAACAAGTTATTTTAAGCCATTGAAACACAGACAACAGATCTGTATGCGTGCGTTCTTTCTGTGTGTCAGGAGCGGACAAGTCGCGCAACCGCTGCTCTTTCTGTCTGTGAGGAGCGCGCAAGTCGCGCGACCTCTGCTTATTAAGCTCGTGAGCATTTTTCCCGCTTTATTGGCCTTAAATACACATATGCGTCAAAATTCCCGTCTTTGCAAGCATCATCATAAACACGACCAGTAAGGTCTTAAGAGAAAGTAAACAGCTAAAAGAGAAAGCGCATGTGTAACAGTGTATTGGATCCGGACTTTGGTCTTAAAGGGGAAGTTACCTAATTTTGCTCCTGTCTGTCACTCGTGTTAATCAAACAGCATTGAGAAAAAAATCTCTCACTGCTCCTGATTAAATCACTTTTCTACCTTAAATAAAAATATATATAGGCCTATACATACATGCATAATTATTTATTATCATTCTTATTGACTGTGTATCTTCAGAGAGCTTGAGTTTTGTTTGTTTTTATCTTCTTTCTATGCTTGTATATGTTTTTTGTGAGAATTATGAACATTTCTATGGTATTAAAGATTTAAACCTTATTAAAACATAAAAAACTCTACCGTGATACATATCGTTATCATGATATAAAATTAATCCTATCGTGATAGAAGATTTTGGTCATATCGCCCACCCCTAACTAGGAGCACTGTGGCCCCCAACTGAAAATTTTAGGGGCACAACCAGAAAATTTAGGGGCACACACTGTAAATAAATATGGTTACCAAATATTCACATTTCTACTAATTTCCACTGTATTACTAATAATTACTTTAATGATAGATGCAGAAAGCACAATGTGCCGTTTCAAAATCAGTGTCACATCACAAACAAATTGTCAAATTTACTGGTCGCACATGTGCGACTGGATGTAAAATTCAGTGGCACACTCTCAAATTTTGGTGGCAAAATGCCACCATTTGGTGGCAGTCTGGAGCCCTGTTGATATAATGTTTGTAATTAATTCTGATTGCCTTCTCTGTGTGCTGTTCTCGCCCCCGCCTCCTTGTTTTTGTTCCACCTCCACTCTCGAGTGTTGTCTCATTTAACATGGCGGCGCCCGTCACGGAATAAACACTGGCCACCACGAATAGATCTTCCATGCATTTACATGTATATTTTACTGTTTAAAACGGCTTAAATTCATTGTTGCGAGCACTCAGCGTGCCCCTATCTCTCTCGTTGAGTCAAGCGCTTAGATCGCGCGCATCTCTCTCTCTTGACAGTGAAAAAGTGCCGGTGCTTTAATGTCCGTTTCTCCGTATACTTTCTTTTTCGCGTAAATGTCATCAGTCACGGATGCTACTGACAGAGAAGATGACTGATCTAGTTTATCATGACTAAACAAAGGTTAGCAGTAGTGTTTCTCTCTCTCTCTCGCACGCACGCACGCTCTTATTTTATAGTTAAATTATAATTTTTTTATATATTTTTTTAAATGCTGCAGAAGCACTTTGTTCCTAGGTGAACTACCTCTTTGCACTTTAATAAAAAAGACCTTGTGGAACTTGGCATATTTGTTTTGCAGTAGTTTTTTGGGGAGGGCATTTTTCCACGGAAAGCCACCGAGATATATAGCGTCCACCGAGATATCAGAAAATATATCGAGATACATTTTTCACTCCGTATCGCCCAGCCCTAGCTTGCAGCATCCGGGTTACCGTGTGTTATTTTTTAGTGGTTGTTATCTGGGAACAACAAACCTGCAAATGCCACCAATCAGAATCAAGCATTACAACGAGCCGTGTAATAGGACTTAGAGCTGTGCAATTAACTGTTTTTTTTATTTAAATTATTAATACAAACAATTACTAAAACAAGATAATTGAGGTTAAATAATTACTGTGCAAGTCAAATATAAATTGTATGCTGCTGGACCAATGTGTTTGTAAGTCCCTTCGAAGGCGCCACTGCTTTGAGACGTGTACCCTATTGCAACACTTAATAAAAAGGTTAAATAAATGCATGTTTTCAAAGTTAATGGGTACTTTTGTCAAATAATCGCGGCCATGATTCTTATAAAAAAATTAAAATAACCGTGAATATGATTCTGGACATAATCGAGCAGTCCAAATAAGAACTATATAATTTTCACGACAGGCCTAGTAGGTTTTTATTAACTTATCGCACAATAAGTAAACCTGTGGGTTTTTTTGAGAGGCGATATATTGCCATAGTGTTTAAATGTGTGTTTGTTTGCATAAAAATGAATGTCATTAGTAGGGCTGTCCTCGACTAAGGATTTACATGTTCGAATCAGAATTGTCTAATCTTTTCATAGTCGACCGATAGTCGAATCATCTATGTGTGTGTGGATGGGTTGGGAGGGGGTCAGACCACGTACAAATTGATAACTTTTATTTTCTTTCACAAGCAGCACACATAAACAACTTTCTGATAAAGTGACCAAAACTGTCTTTCAAGTAATAAACGAAGACAAAACTGACGATGCATTTATATATATATTTTTAAGGTAAAATGTAAGGCAACATTTGTTTAATTATTCCTCATAACATTTTAAAGCCACGATCTACAGAACATCACACAAAAATACATTTTGATAAGTAAAACCTAAAAATATAACAAAGGTGATCCTGCCTTGGAAACCTCGGCTAATTCAGTGTTTTTATTTAATTTGGAGATTTAGCGCGTCAAAGCAGTCATGACCGAAAAAAAAACGACAAATGAGAAATTACAAATAATTTGTGATTGTTACTGCAAATGATAAAAACTAATCTTTATATACAATTCATTAAACGTTAATTTATAACAAGAAAAACACTGAAATTAATGATTTTATAGACACTACGCGTTATTATTTAGCACAGAAATACCTTGCTTGCTTTGACTTTGATCATCTCTGTATTCACTTTAGATACAGAAAGACCGGATGATATTATTTATTTCCGGAATCTCTTTTCTATCATTTGAAAGTGAACACCGACCGACCATAATATTAAATCACAAGAAAGACATTCGTGTCAGGCATAAAATAGGTTCGGTGCAGATATTTTCCGCTTCATCACCGAAATTTAAAGAAACGGCTTACCTGTTTTGTAGTTTGACAAGATAACCACTATGTTTTAAATACATTTTAAAAACTTATACCCGTCGAAAACATCCGTTTTTTAATGTTTAGTTTGATGAACTTCTAAAAATGAGACGAAGAGCACCTAGCACGTTCGGCTAAATTGCATGCGCAAGCATGGCCAGCCAGCCAGCACGCAATAGTGCGAAATCTATACAACGAAAAGCAATCCAAAATGTACAGACTTAAATTAGATCAGAATTTACGTTTGTAATAAATACATGTTTTTTAATAAAATAAGGTCAGAAGTAACAAAGTGCAGAACAAATGTGCAAAATGCCTCAAGTGCACGAAAACAAAACACAAGCCAAATAGAAACATCAGATAACCCAGTGATTTATAAATAAAATAAAATAAAATAAAGAAATTATTAAAAGAATGAAATTATAGCCAGAATTGCCAGCTTTTTCTTTTAAATGTAGAAACAAAGAGGCAATGGTTTTTAATATAGGAACCTCTTATGGACGTGTAGCCTGGTCACAGGGGTTGCTGGATTTATTAACGCATTTTAAAAATATTTGTTGAAAGCTGCTACTTCACATATTATTTGGAGAATTATAATAATATGCTGTATATTAATATATTGGGAGAAAGCTGTTATATGTGAAATCAGATTTGTGCACAGTGCACCCATATACGGCCAAAATTAAAGGATCCTCATTTCATAACACATCTGCGACGATTCGACTGTGAGATTGGTAGTCGAATCAGGCTTCTCCTATCGATGCATCGAATCTTCGACTATTCGGGGTCACCCCTAGTCATTAGCATTAGCATTTTAGTCTATCGCTATTGCCTTTGTCATCTGCTGTTTGTCTCAAAAGAGTGGTGCGTACACACACACACACACACACACACACACACACACACACACACACACACACACACACACACACACACACACACACACACACACACACACACAGCCGACAGTGATAGGCGGAGAGAAAGCATTAATCGAGCTATAATTTCGTGTTTTTATGAAAAATACAATCAGTTTAAAAGAATAAAATCAGTTTGGAATTGGTTTCAAAGCTATAAACCACATCTCTGATGTAAATGAGACGCGAGGAGAGGAAATTCATGTTAACGAGCCGGCATGTCTACTTTGTTCAAAAACAGAGGCAATAAAAAGAGCTATACAAATACAAAGTCATCTGAAACGTCCAGAGTTTAGCTATTATAAACATGACCGCGCATTACGGCGCATACTCAAAAATGTGATCAGAGTGACACTCGTCTAAATCAATAAACCCTGTGAAGCTGGGATTTACATTGAACAATGACTATCAGCTGTTTAAAATTAAATAAAGCTCTCAACCAATGACTGGTACTATACCTTTTATAATAGTTATTTATGTTTTAATTATTTAGGTTTTTTCTTACATTCCAATTTCAATGTCTTAATATTTCTAAAAATTAAAAGTTGTGTTCTTAGAAAGGATGTACTTGCATTATTATGCTATTTTATTGTCATTATATAATCAATGGTCTTAAACTGACAATAATATCGACAACCGCCATTTATTTTTAGGACAATTTACAGACTTATGAAAAATAGCTATTGTGACAAGCCTAAATCCTACAACAAAAACTATGATAGTACTTACAAAAAATTCCATGGAAAGCTCCATTGATTACTGCAGATTTGAACAATGCAGAATTCATGCAGATTTAGCTATAAACTTAAGTAAATAAGGCCTTCTGCAAGGGCACTGCATCAATGTTATTCAATACAGTCTTAGTAGTCCCCTGAATGAATTACCGGACAGCTGCTACCAATAAAAATCAGGAAACATGGTATCCAACAAGGATGGTAATGCTTTTATGTAGTCAAACCACCACACAATCACTTTACTTAACATTCCTTGCCAACTGTCTGCATATGGTTGCAGCAAAGGTGTGCAAAAATAAAAAAAACATACTGTTGTAAAAACATAAATGTAAACAATGTAAACCAATCCTGTCCACTCACTGGCACACAGCTTTCGCTACACTCATTTTGCAGTGGCGGACAGCCACACCAAAAACCATCCCTGCCATGGCTTAAATAGCAAATTAAATTCCTTCCTTGATTAGAGTCGTTCAATTTATATAAAAAAAAATCAAACATCATTTGATTTTTGTTTTTCCAGGCTTTTGCTTCATGCGTAAACACAATGCCCTCACATTTCATGCATTAAAAAAGCAACTAATAACGTCAATGTGTCACCAGGGATCGTGGGGATTACTTTTGAATGGATATATCTGCTTTTTCAACTTTCAAAGTGGCGGAAACCATTTACTTGAATTATAGGAAATCACAGAGCACTAAAGTTTCTGCAAAATATCTTCTGTATTGTTTTACTGAAGAAAAAAATGTCACCAACATATCAGATATCCTGAGAGTGATTTATATGCGTTTTGCCAATAGCAGCAGTTGTGCGAGTATGCTGCCACAGCTGGAAAAAATCCTAGAGGAAACACTGTACTGTGATATAGCAAAATCACTCCTTAAACTTATAGGAACAGTACCGGTATATCACCCAAGCCTTCACAAAAAGCACTAAGGCTGGGTATCGATTCAGATGTTCCAGATCGATTTGATTTCAATTCACAAGCTATCAAATCGTTTCGATTCCGATTCTCGATAAAATTTTCGATTCCGTTTTTTTTTTTTTTAGTTTTTATACTCGATTCTCGATTCAACTCAATGAATATAGATTTAATACACATACTATATTAATAAAAAAGAACAGTGAACAGCAGTTTACAAGTGGGTAATTAATAAAAAGAAATTAAAAGCCACAACACGTCTTGCTTGCGAAATCTGAAATGCTTCCATTCCTCCGTTCAATGTTTGCGGAAATAAATATGAAAAAAATCGATTCTAATATGAAAAAAAAAATCGATTCTGCTCTCAGAATCGATTTTTAATCGACCACGTTTTAAAAAACGATTAATCGAAAAATCGATTTTTTTTTTTGCCCAGCCCTAAAAAGCACTCATGTTGTGACAAACAAAAGGGAACAAACACACCATGAGTTTTTACAACAGTGCATGCTCACAAAGCACATGTGGATGGCATAAACATTTATTTTAATGTGGTGTAGTTTTGTGGCGTAGATGCTGACACTTAATTAATAATAACCGGGCATCGTCATACATTCGCAAATAAATAAATAAATAACCGAGATATGAATTTGGGTCAATATCGTCCAACCTGGGTGGCCCGAGAGTTTTGAACAGTACTGTAATCCCCAAAGTTACATTTCTGTTTTTAGGTAGGTTTGATATACAAGTTTAAAATAGGAGATTACTATGATACTAAAATCTGGGAAATGAGCCTAGCCCTTGAATCCTTGCGCTTTTCCATTGCATAGTACCACATGGGTCAGGTCATGTCAGCTCACTTCACTTGGGCTTGGTTAGCTTCTCTATTGAGTTAAGTATGACTTCAGAGTGGGAGGGACTATAGATGTGTCGTTGTTTTTGCACAGCGTGGAAGCGAGCGTTTTTGTAATGCATGCATTCATTTATTTGTCCTTTCGCCACAAAATCAAAATTTACCACCACAAATAAATGTTTGCACATCGCGTTTATCACTACTGCTGTCTCACATGACAGTTTCTGTACAAACACCCGTACAGTCAGTCGATGCGCTCCGCTAAGTTGCAAAAACGCTGTGCATACATGCTAACGTGTGCGTTGAGGATATACCGCCACAAACTGCAAGGAAAACAGGTGTTCCCGATTCTCAGCCTGTGGATGTTTTTCACTGCTTAAAGGGAGTTTGGGAACTAACAACAAAGAACAGATGACAACAGGTTTACTAGAGACAGCACAAGTTAGAATGAAGGTAAAGCAAATCTTTTACATTATAGCGATGACGCTGGTAGTGACGATTCTCTCAGACCAATCAGTGATCTACAGTAGAGCCCAACCGATAAAGGATTTTGAAGGCCGATACTGATACAAATGTTTGTTGGTTTTAAAATCCGATATATCGGCTGATATTTTTTTCCAGAAACTCGCAACAAAACATTAACAGGTTTCCCTAAGATAGTTATTTGTAGTTATTTATGAGTTTTAACTAAAATAATATGATAATGCATTTTTAAAAAGAAACTTGTTTCTTTTATTGTCACAACAGAACAAAGGAACATGAAAAATTATTGACAGTAATAATTACAAAAAATAATGATAACATTATTACTATCATCATCATTTATATTATCATTAAACAAGATAAAGGTCACTCCTAAATGTTTGTGTGCGTGTGTAATAATTAGTCCCTATATTGCCTCATAAGCTACCTTATAATTGCCGTATATACCCGAATATAAGACAACCCCCCCATTTTCCAAACTTATTTTTTGGGTTTTCACCAGAAAATAATTTTATTTTAATTTTTGTATTATTCCTCTTTCTCTCTCTCTCTCTCTCTCTCTCTCTCTCTCTCTCTCTCTCTCTCTCTGCGTCTCTGTGTTTCGTCAGTTTTTTTTTTTATATTAATTTATCGGCCATTATGAATGCCGATACCAATAGTTTGGAAAATGCCTAATATCGGCCGATAATATCGTCCTGCCGATAAATCGGTCGGGCTCTAATCTACAGTGTTATTGCGTCACATTTTAGTATCAGCTCAGATTGCTTGGAACCCTAACCGAGGTGGTAAAAAAAATATTGGGTACTATGTAATGAACCCAGTGAAAAAAAAACCAAAAGTAAGCTGACCCGACTCAAACCGTGGGGTACTATGCAATGGAAAAGCGGCATTAGTGTTAGGCCTGTCGCGATAAACGATAAATCGATTAATCGCACGGTAAATAAAATGAGCTCGATCATTTTTTTTAGGCCGCGATAATTCACATTTGCATGCTTGTTTGTTTTCCTTGTCTCTATCTCTCTACCAAAGAGACTGGATGACCGCTCCGTTCAACGAGTGACAAGGAGTGAACCCTCGTCAGTCATTTGTCAGTCGCATGATCTGTGTGGGGAGGGGGGGACTCCTGGCGTAGCCTATCACAGTAGGAGTACTGAGGAGGATGAGCGCCGCGTGAGGAGTGTAGCAGGAGAAAACACTAGTTAAGACGAGAGTTGGAGAAAAAGATGGATTTACTAGAGGCTGTTTACACTTGTCATTAACATGCGTTTTTATCGATCGGATCACAATGTTTTACGTCTTTTCTGACTTTTCTGACACAAGGTGAACAGTGCTATTTTTAGCCTTTCATTGATAAACTAAAGCGGGTGATCTCTGCAGTTTCATTTTGCAAGCGTGTGAAAGTTGCGCGATCTTATTTCATCAATTGCGCTGAAAATTCAGAGAAAGCTCTAACATATACATGTAGAAAATACTGTGCAGCATGTTTACTTGCTAAACAAGCAGTGGACATAATATTAGTTTGCGTCCATATAAACTCATAATTACTCCCGCTGGCGTTCAAATGACAGCGGAGAGACTCGCCCACTGTCTCGACAGACCACCCCCTCACAGTATTCAGCACAGAAGCGGTCGAAAGTGGACAAAAGAGACGGATTTAAATACCAGGTGTAAACGTGATATGTCTCTCTCGTCCACTTGTGATCTGATCAAAAACACATCTTAATACCAAGTGTAAACAGCCAAGTTTCAAAACCAAACGGTACAGCTGCAGTGTGGGAGTACTTTGGATTTAAACCTAATGACCGAGGTGAACCACTAAACCTGAACGAGCCGTTATGTCGCATTTGTGGTAAAAACGTAGCACTTAAAAGTGGCAACACGACAAACATGCATATGCACCTAAAACGCAATCATCCTTTTATTTTGTTCATTTCTTGTGGATATTTAAATGTCTTCCAGTTCCAGTATTACTTATTGTTTAGAAATAAAAGTTTATAGATCTTTGAAAAGGTGTATCTGCATCATTATAATGGTCCCGGAGCATCAATTTTATCGTCTACCGCGACAAATTCTGAGGCAATTTATCGTCTAGCAAAATTTGTTATCGTGACAGGCCTAATTAGTGTATATAATAGGGGTGTAACGATTAACCGTGCAAATGCGCGTTTTCTCAATAAATTAATTTCAATGAATTACGGTGAAATCCCGGCACATCCGAACGCCAGGGGGGCCTTCCCATGCAGAAACTCCCTTTGTGCCACCATTACAAACGCTATTCCAGGAAATGTCTACAGGAATATTTATATCGCAGTTCTTCAAATTGTTTCAGGTATTTTCATGATAATAAAGAATATTTTGAATGATTTTTATTTAACGAGTGTTGCTTTTTTAAATGCGTTATAAACGACTCCGACTCATAATGATTTTAGATTAATAAGGACTTCCTACTGACCAAATGCCGTAGTATACGCACAAGCTGCACATGAAACAAAGAATCGCAGCCTTGCGATTCAGAATCGATTTCAGACAGGACCTTTTAATGGGACACACGATTGAATCGTTACATCCCTAGTATATAAGACAAGGCACATGTAAAAATCATGCTTCTAACTATGGTAAAGTCTTTCTTAATCTTTCATTACCAGCACACACAAACACATTCACAAACAAGTATAAACAGGTCTGCTAAAAACAAGAATGCATGAAATATGAAACAAACATTTCAAATATATCCTGTGTCCCTTTATTTCACCACATATGACTGTGTAATCCGATCTATGTAGGATCCGTGCAAACGCATTTCCCAAAGCTTATATCGGCCTTTCAAGAAACCAAGACTGTAAAATACACACACTCCCCCTCACAGCCTTTCATAAAAACAATAGGCTGCTGGCAGCTCTCGTCTTATGCCTAACCGATATAACAACATTGTGTAAACGTCCTGCTGTCATTGGCTGTGCTTCGATTAAAACCCATGACCTGTAAATCTGCTCCCTCCCCCAAACCTTCTGCTAAAATCAAAAACACTCAAAACACTAAAAACATAACAACAACAACAACACGTATAGCACTTGAGTGACGTCAGTAGTAAACCCTGACCAACCGTGAAACAACCCCGAGCGTGACCCAACAGGACAGCCCATGATGACAAAGTGAGCCGTGAGTCACAGCCAGCAGTCCAAATATTTTCTGTGTCATAAAAATATTTCCTCTCTTTTCTTCCTGACCTTTTATCCACACTTCAAAAGTACGGACCACATGTATACAGAAAAAGACTACGCCCATACAAAAGCTGTACATACATAAAATAATTCAAGACATGCACACTTGTAAACATAAATTTGGATTTTTGTGAACTATGTGCTAAGCCAGGCTGATCTCATGGGAATTGTACATATTTTACGATTTGGCAAATAGGGGTGTAAGAAAATATTGTTACATGTGCTTATATGGGATGTTCTGTTTGACAATACTGTATTAAAAACCAACAACAACAGTATATTGATTTTTGTCATTTTTGTAATCTATAGGATAGCTCGTCCATTGATGTGCAACATGATTAACTGAATAGTTCTACTATTGTATGCAATGATAAAATCATCAGAAAATAATTTATATATTTATAAAGTTAATAAAGTTTTTATGTATTTATAGTTTATTGGTGCTTCCTGCTCTTTGTCAGAATAAAAAATGTTTCAAAGCATTGAAAGTTTTTGTCAGAACCTGTGTCTAAATGATATTGATTTTAATTTTTACACCAAACATATCGGTTCAAAATATCGGTTATCGGTCTATTCGATCAGCAATAATCGGTATTACATCGGCCCCGAAAAACACATATCGGTCGACCTATAGTATCGGCTGCAAAAATCCTGATCGGAGCATCCCTAGACATAATCCAGTCGGAAGATCTGTTTATTAACATGGGTCAAAACTAGGGCTGGGTATTGGCAAGGACCTCACGGTACAATATATATCACGATACATGTGCCATGATACAATGCATTGCGTGACACGATACAATGCATTGCATGTTGCGATACATTGCAATACTTTTTCTTTCTTTTTTTATCAAAAATTGATAAAAAAAATAGAGCATTTTCTCACTCCCACTAACTTCTGAGACATTGGCCGAATTACCGTACATGACAGACAAACGGACAGTGACAACTACAGCAGCGGCGGAGGAGGTCGTTTATAGGGATTTGATGGTTTTTTAAAATACCGATAGTAGAAATTGAAATATCGACACAATCTCCGGAAAAAATGAATCACAATAGTTAGCTGTATCGATATTTTTGCGAAGCCCTAGTCAAAACACAATACCAGTCCACCACATATCCCTCTCACAGCTGAAATATATTACATGTTAATGCAATAAAAATTCAAATCTGTCCATTGTCCATGTTATAAAAACAACAAGTTTACTCAGCATTTGTCCATATTACCATCATCACCACTAATTACTTGATCATCATTCGCTCAATTGACAATATTGTTAGAGAAGTTGTGAACCTGAAGAAGTGTGACAATTGTTTACAAACGTTTTACTTGGAGATAGTAGTGCTGTTGTGTGTGTGAAACTGATTCATTATCCATGTCAGAAACAGGCCTAGACCTGTATTGTGTTTTGGCCGATTAGCTGTGCACAATGTAAATGGAAAGACTCGAACAGAGCATTAAACTTCCTGATCGGCTGTTGTCCGAGAAAGCTTTAAGACGCTCGCAGAGCGCACAGTATTTAGGTTAATGACCACAGATACCCACATGGCACAGAACAATGTGCCATTTACTGCAGATTATACAGCAACGGGCAAGGGGGCGGGGACCTTAATGAAGAGGGCATAGTGAGAAAAGACAGCACAAGAGTAAGAAAAAAACTAGAGCACAGGTTAGTAAATAAGTGTTGGTCTGGTTGTTCTTCTAATGTGGTTATAATCGGGCTTCTGCTAGTTCAGACAGAGTTATTTTAACAGATCAGACAGACGCACAACTAAGGGTGTTTTCAGTCACCTGGTGCGTTTTCTCTCTTGGTTCGGTTCTTTAGGCATATGTGAACACAGCAATCACGCTCGGATCTGCACCAAAACAACTGCTCCCGTGACAACCTGAACGAGATGGCAGGGCTCAACATAAAGGACTGCCCGGTTGTTCGGGGCAAGCGTGAGAGAGGTCCGGGCAAGTATTGTCACTTGCATGATCGGGCCAGTGCTTCGCCCAAAATATATTTTCACATTTTAAGCGTCACGCACATTAAGTTCTCATCAATGTCATGACTTTTCCCCTACCTTATTGGTTGTTGTGAACAACAGCGTGTGTTGCTTGTTACATCAGCTGGTAGAGCAAACAGACGTTAACATTTTTATTTTTTAAGAAACCTACCCGTATTTTAGAGGCCTTATTTAAAAATTAAGATAGGATGAAACGTTACTTCCCATTTTGTTTGTTTGATTGAAAGCATGTCTGTTCTTTAATTTGATATATGTCTATATATTTATAAAAGAAAATTGATTGAATGCATTTTATGAAAATCACTAGGGGTGACGAGACACTTAATCCACGAGACGAGACACGAGATTGGGTTCACGAGAAAGAGACGAGACAATATTTTTATACTTAAGAAATCCTCCATGATAAAATAAATGAATAAGAAACTGAAATCACGTTATTTTAAAAAGTTTTTAACTAATCAAGGACTGGCCCTAACAATTATTTTGCTAACTGATAATCAAGTAATTTGTTATTTTTGGGTAATAAAAATAGACCCATGTGAGCAGTAGCCTTTAAAATTACATAATAACGAAGATGCAATAATAATTGGTTCAAATAAAGTATTAAAACCAAGTTACATTAAACAACATCACATTAACAAACAAATTACATTTATTTTGTGGCCTATATATAAAAAGCATTATATATAACAAATGCCTGCAGGGGGCGATAGTGGACTCGTCTCGCGGACGCTGTCTTCACTTTCACTTTCACTTTAGACGGAGAGAAACGCTTATTTTTAGCCAAACAATTTTTAAATCATTTTAATATTTAATATATGTCCATTTCTTTACACTACAAAATGATACAGACACTGTAATTTTTTTGAGCAAGAACATGCAGACATTAAATCATGTAAACTCTGAGTGAGGGTTTAATCTGCTGAGACACATCTGACACTGATCAACAGACAAACACACAACGCGTCTCAGACTTCACAGAGTTCCCGAACGAACATTATTGGAAACCCAAACAAAAAAGAAAACGCAGTAAAAGACAAAAATAATGCATGCACTGTAAAAGGTTCAAACAGAAAGCTGCATCCTCTGGAGGTCGCATATGCAGGCTGCATACGTCATCAAGGTTTATTTCAGATAATTATCTGAGCATTACATTCGCAAGTTGTATTAGCTACAACAATTTGCGATTAACTAAATAATTAGTAAACTTTATAATTGTTAATATTCTCAAATAAGACAGTCTTTATGAAGTAAATGCAGTTTAAATGCGACCTCCGAAGGATGCAGTCTTTTATTTGAGAAACGCCAGCATTTCACCTCCACAAGAAATCTCGCAAGACACATTTAATCTTGCGAGATCTCGTCTCACCCCTAAAAATCACAAAAAATGCTGCCGAAAAAAAAATGGCTGGCAGGGAATGAGTTAATGGTGATTATATGAATGAACAACATTCAGAAAATGTAAATCTTTAACATTTAGTTAATGTAAGTTAATATAACCACCAAACTTAAATCTTAATAATTGGCTATCGGTCTCAACAAATATTTTTACTAAATATTACGGATGAAATAAAAATCCTGCCGCACCAATGAAAATTCTGGATTTCTGAATGACTGAAACATTACAATGAAATATTAACTTTAAGGGACACCAGAAAAATAATAAGCCCTGATATTATCTGCTTCCAATATCCACCTAATCAAGCAGCTAAAATCCCTGAATATAATATTAAACACTAATACAATACATACTTAATACAAGGCAAAACTTCAATCGATTGTGCAGTAACATTTTTGATGGCTAAAATTCTCTGTACAAGGCAAAATTCAAAGCAACCACTGAGATCAAACAGGACATTTAATTGCACATGGGAACATGAACAGACAGCGTAACTAAACCATAACACATCTGACAGAAAAAAATTAGAAATGCAGTCTTGCACCAGCACTAGCCGACCCAGTGACTCAGTCTATTGATGCGCCAGTATGAGTCACCCAAATTGTAGCCATGTATGCGTCGGGCTGAGATGATATCCTGCACTAACCAGCCTCATAAGAATGATACAGATTCCTGGACGGTCCTATATCGTTAGGAATACATCAACTTGGACTTGAATTCAAGAACTTTCCAGGATTGCTATATTTACTATGTTAATGCAGAAAATAAAACATAGTAAAAGCACAAAAAAAAACAAATTTTTTGACAGTGGGCATCTTTACTGAATTCCCAAATCTGGTAACGTCTACATATGATCAGAAAGGTAAAAGTGTCAATGCCTAAAAAGCTAATGACTTTACAAAAACTTTTACCAACAAGTATACAGTCACAAGCATAACAGTTATTGAAAATTTTGGTGCAGCCAGACACCAACTGTTAATACATAAATATGTGCAAACATAAATTGTTTTGCCATGGCACTGCAAATCTACCACAATAAAAACTGTCACGGAAAATATTCCAGCCCAAAAGAAACAAAATGATGCTTTACGAGAGAAATGTGGAGCATGAGAACCCAGCTTCATTTCTTTGACCGATTAAAAACAACAACAACAGAGCCACATCAAACAAAAACAGACTATTAAGAAAAACTCTCATTATTTAATACGAGTAAAACAGACAGCATTCCTGACTTTGCAGACCAATGGGATTAAGCCTGTGATGTCTTCAGCTTAGCTTTCTGCCGTCTGTTCTCCCTGACTCTTCCCATTAAAAGTCTGTTCGGCATCACTTCAATGCTTAAATGTGACCTGTCAGTCAATTTATTCCAGATCCCCGAGCCTCAGTAAAAACGCAGTAAAGGCCGAAGTATAGTTTATTTTTACTTGTATGCGAGGGTCCGCGAACAGTGCACATGACACAATATTCGTCATCAGAAGAGTGCGTGTATACTATATGCATAACGCCGTTTTTTTTTAACTCTGTATGTACGTTCACGTACACATAAAAACAGACTTTACTCTAGGCATGATCCTATATTTCTTCAACATTGATAGCAGGATCTTTCGGTTTGCCTTTCATCCACACATCCATTTTAATTTATTTCTGATGCTACCAGTTGTTATATTAAATTGACAATTCCAAACCCGTTTGATTTTGCGCACTTGTGCAGTCACTAAATACACAAAACGTCACATTTTTGCGATTCTGCACAATTTATTAGTTTATCACAAAATAATCGCAACAATTGAAAATTTTCATTTCGATTTTCATTTCAATTCTATTTTCATTTGTTTCTTTGTTCTTATTTTATTACTGATTGTTTGCTTGCTTATTTAATTTCCTGATAACTTTTTGGCTTAATTCATTGCTTTAATTTTTGCTTTTATATTATAATAAGTATTTATGGCATTATCTTTTTAGGAAAAACATCACAATGTTTAATTTCTGGAAATAACTTAAAGGTGACATAGAATGATTGAACGGGGTATTTATCCTTAATTTTTTGGGGGGTCTGTAATGCCTTAGAAGCTTCCTAAAAACCTCTCTCAGATAGCTCTATTAGGGTGGGGGATTTTAAACAAGTGGTTTTGCATCTATTTGGCTCACCCTACTCGCTTAACTTGCAATCTCATTACTGATTGGCTGACTTTGCTGCCACTCAAAAAATGTAGCCAATTATTTTAAAGTGGAGGGGCAGTGAGATGCCTGTGATGTCATAAGCATCAGTTTTTCAGATTGGGCCGTTTTCTGGCTGACATTTCTAAAAGAGGAATTTCTATGAGACTGAGATGTTTAGCATGTCTAGCACTTTTTGTATGTTCGTGAATGCTGGTAGACTACCATTATTCAACAAAGACAAGGGAAAAAATGGTTTTTCATTCTCTGTCCCCTTTAATATCAGCCACGTTGATCCCAAAAAACAAAAAATAGCAGTCCGCACAGCACGTTCTGAAAATGGGTGTTTACGTGTAAACAACCACAGTGATTATAATAATCTTCCATGTCTAGTATAAACACAGTGTAACTGTAGGTTGACCCAGCACTGGGGTATCAAATACCTTCCTTTTTTGGTTATATTTATAGTAAAAAGAAAATCTTGATTAAAAATATATACTCATTGAAACACAACTTTATAACATGAATGTTTTCACTCAGCAAGACAACAAATCCTGCATTACAAAAAACAACCCCCTAGCTGTCCAACAGATTAAAATTTTTGGAAAACCAGATTTTCCTGATTCACACACCAGAATTATCTCGATTCAGGCCTGAGCCAACATTTTGTAAGCTCAACCAAAAAGCAAAAATGTGAGAAATGAAAGTGCAGTAGCCACTGACTGTAAACCATCCCGACACAGTTGACAACCAACATTGTCAGCCATGCCCGCATACCAAGTCGTCTCATGTACCAACCGAGCACATGTAGTGTAAAATGCACACTACGCCCATTTTGGCACACGCTCACTGTGTATAATCACCACGCTGCTGTCGAAGTGGCTTTTTTGTTCTCATATTCGGGAGGCAGGGCGGTTTCACTTCACATGAACTGAACACAATCCTATGCTAGCACAACAAAGTAAAAGCATGTACACATATTTAATGCCATAGAGAACAAAAAAGTTTTACATCCCCTCTGAAACTTCAGGTATGCTAGAAATGACAGGACCTTGCAACGAACAGTGATTTCACAAATTACATTTAAAATGGTGCCAAAATCCATCAGGCATTTCAAAAGGCAGCATGCGTTTACCAGAGTGGTCAAACTGGTTTATCCTGGAGCTTTTTACACAACCTTTCAATATGTTGCTTACATTGCATCTCACAATCCCATTGTCTGCACATTTTGCACTAACATTGTTAAATGAGTACGGTCCTCTCAGTAAATTATGAGAGGCGGATGACGTTAACTCCGCTAAATTGCTCTTAACTTTGTTGAGTAGCTGGACTCACCCACTTCCTGTCACCAGCGGCCACTGATGCTCGTGTCGCCAAGCTTCCATTGGAATAAGCGAGGTCAAGTTGCTCTGCCGTTACTAGTCACTGGTGTTGTGCACGCACAGTTAGCAAGCAAGTTAGCAGCAGCATTGTAAATAAACATTCAAAATATTGGACCTTAGTCCAATAAAGTAGAACCATTTGGGTGGAATGAACAGATATCGTTGTATTAAATAGAAAATTTCTACTACAGCATAGCTCACTCCTCAACTGATGGAAAAAACTATTTTCTCTTTTATTTTATTTCAAAGTGTTTTTATTGTTTTGAATGTACATAACACAAGTCAACAAAGATGCATTCTCTTATGTCATACAAGGCATTCCCATCTATAAACCACATACTTTGTATACCTTATCTCACATATCCCTTTTCATCACGGATTTGCATCCAGGGTTCATACAAATACTAAGAATGCACACAGAACCAAACAAAACAGAAAATAAAACAAAAAGAACGTAAAGAAAAAGAGGGGGGAGATGAGAACCAAAATGTTTTTTTTAATCTATAGAGTTAGCATCAAATACATTTTCATAATAATCCAAGAAAGGTTGCCATGTATTCTGAAATCTTTCTGCTGCGTTTTGGACTGTAGATCTTAACTTTTCAAGCTGGAGGAAGGACATAGTTTCGCACACCCAACGTGAGTGTTTTGGAGACAAAGGAGATTTCCAATTTGTGAGAATTAGTCGGCGGGCTAACAGTGTAGAGAATGCTATCAGTTGAGATTGGCCTCTTGAGACCCCAAGTTCACTATGTACCACCCCAAATATTGCAATGACAGGATCTGGATCAATATTCTTTTTACAAATATAGGTGAATGTATTAAATATCTCGGACCAGAATGTGCCTATGTTTGGGCATGACCAGAACATGTGAGCCAGAGAGGCAGGGGCTTGGTGACAACGCGTACAGGTGGGATCTACATTAGGGTATATTTTGGCCAATTTGGTCCTAGAGAGGTGCAGGCGATTGAATACTTTGAATTGTATCAACCTGTGCCTAATACAGATAGACGATGTGTATATTTTATGTATAGCTCTTTCCCAAATCTCATCAGTCAATTCTATATTTAGATCCTCCTCCCATTGTACCTTAAGAGACAGAAGAGATGGACATTTCATGGCTTGAATAGCAGTATATAGCTTGGAGACACCACCCGAGAGATGAGGCTTGACCATCAGACAATGATCGAGGGGGCCGATATTTGGTTTTGAGGGGAATGAATGAAACTGGGAACGCACAAAATCACGGACTTGAAGATACCTAAAAAAATGTGTTTTTGGTAAACTTAATTCATTAACCAAATAGTCAAAAGAAACGAACGTGCCATCTACAAAAAGATCTCCCACACTGTTTATGCCTTTTCTAGCCCAGGTGTGAAAGGCCGAATCCATAAGCGATGGCTTAAAAAGAAAGTTTGAGGACAAAGGCATAGACACCAGAGCTTGTGTTTGACCAAAATGTTTGCGAAATTGGGTCCATATGCGTAAGCTGCCTCTTACGATAGGATTGTCCGTATATGCACCCACTGCCACTGGCAGTGGAGCACACAGCATTGAGGCCAAAGAAACGGACGAGCATGAATGCTGTTCCATCAGACACCAACTCGGACTATTCCCACCATTGGAAGCTCCGTACCATATTGCTAATTTGTGAATGTTTGCAGCCCAATAATAGTTTAAAAAATTTGGTAGAGCTAGTCCAGCATTCTCCTTACATCTCTCAAGAACTGTTTTCCGTACGCGAGGTATAGTTTTGTTCCATATAAATGTAGTGATGTACCTGTCAAGTTCCTTAAAGAATGATTTGGGTATGAAAATTGGGACTGTTTGAAATTATTTTCTCTTTTATTAATTGTGTAGCCGTATGTTACAGTGTTGACGAAAGCTACCATGAGATCTTACTGTTACATCAACAGAGAAAACAAGCGCATCTCAAATTCTCCAGACAATGTGGTGATGAGCACAAGGCTGCCGACAGTCTCATCTCAAGTGTCGGACACTTGACATTGCGAGACGGGCCGACCATTGTTTGGAAATTGTTAGGAAACGCAGCATACATACAAGACCCAATGATCAAGTTTTACAACTTGGCTCTCAGGTATGTAGACACGTAAGTGAATAATGAATTATCTGTGTTCTTGCAGGTCAGAGCATTTTAATTTTGATTTTATTAAGCAAGTGCAAGACATGTGATTAAAGCCATTAAGCAACTGTTGGGAATATCAAACAAACATTGACATTCACAGGTATTGGGACATAAAAAAAAGTTGAACTATGTGGTGAGCAAGCTATACTTCTGATGAATGTAGGGCTGCAAGTAACAATTTTTTTGATACTCGATTAATTGGATGATTTTTTCCAATTAATTAGATAAAACCCTTAATTAGGATATTTGGGTAAGACCAACAGACCAACTAAACGATAATGACATTTGTTGACAACTATGTTCATAAGCGATAATTATTGGTTTAATTGATTAGCTGTCCTGGGCTAGAAAAATGAAATAATTGATGACATGTAAAGATCAAAACGCTAGCTGCGTAGGTTGTTGTCACATGACCTGCGGTGGGCTAATGGAATTTTTGAAAAGTTAAGATGTGGACGGACACGTCTGAAAAAGCTAGTGTGTCATACCGCGTGCACGTCACTTCCATTATGAGCGCCATACCATGCGCCTACATCTGAAATAATAAACTTAAAGCGGGCAAAAGATGCGATATGTGAACTAAAGGTGATCGAAATTAAGTCACAACCTCGAACTTCGAATAAAAAAATGGGATCATTGATGCTGCCACGCCCCAATGTCATGTCCGATCGGCTTGTCAACGGGGGAAATAAACCTCTCAGAGGTGCCTTTAAAAACATTGGTTCAGCGGAATGCGATTTATATTTTAAACACGAGGGATGTATTGCTACAATAGGGCTGGGACGGTTGTAATTACCACCGCGGTGGTGGAGTCAACCCAAGTGGTGTGCACCTCACAAATTATGAAAAACATAAAGTACAATCTCGCCCAGTGAGATGTCTTCAGGTTTGTGTTAACGCAAACAGCCAGCAGAAGCAGAGTTAATGCGCTAATTTGCAAGGGAAGGCAACTGATATCAGTCATGACCCGCTGGCTTGGGGTCCGACTACTACCTAGTGATCTGCCTTTGGACAGAGCGCAGCTCTCTGCACGTGCGCGAGAAAGACGCCAAGATGTAGCGGGTTATATTTTAAACAAAAGGGATAGTTTGCCTCAGCTCGCATGAAACGCATAAAACTGAACAAATACGTGAGGATTACTACTTTAGTTTATGTTTAGACTTTGGACAGATGTGAGAGAAGTGCAGCTGCTTATGACGCACCGTTTTTATTTCAGATGCTAGGAAAAGTCCAAGATGCGCGCATTAAGTCCATGTGCGTGCAAGAAGGAATCCTCTCTCTACAAGCTCTTTCTTGCATAAAGTAAAGCCCACAAACCCCCATGCACGGAAAAGCACGCAATGTGCATGTTAATGTGAAACTATAATAATAATAAAAATAATAAAGGCATATAATTTTTTGTCTTACAAAAAAAAAAAACGAGAATTGAATCGAAATGTGACCTTAGAATCGAAAATGTAATCGAATCGAGGATTTGGAGAATCGTGACACCCCTAATGTGAAAAGCTCTTATATGTGAATATAACACAGACTGTGAAGTCACTTGAAAACAAAAAAACAAATAGTAAAGTAGCATCAACACCAAAGCGCTTACGCTGGGGTATGTTTTCAATTGTTTCCAATGGAAGTGCGGCACTTTTCAAAAACGCCAGCAGCTGGCAGGTTTTGTCTGAGTTGAGCGACAGCTCAACTTTGGGTGAAATGCTCCGTTCGTCAAAGTCAATTCTCACTCGGCCGTCCAATCACAGAGGAAGAGGGGCAGGACAAATATCACAACCACCAACCGGCGCATCGTTTAACGACTGATAAACAAAGCAGAATTATCACAACAAACAAAGCGCTCAGCTGAAAAAAGCTGGCAAATTTCCCCCTCTCATGCAAAACACAGACTGCATGCATGCAACGGTATTGGTTCCTAAAAAGAACAATAACATTTAGGTTTCATGGATATGTAAAAAAACAAGACAAAACAAAACAGAAACAAATATTTTTCCATACATGAAGTCTGTCTTGGGGATTAGGAGAATGTAACCATACCTCCTGTCTGGATGTGTGTAGCAACCAGTACCACAAAACCTGACTGAAGCGTTTCTAATACCAATCATAATGCAATCTAACAGCCCACAGCGGCATGATAGGGAAAAACAGAGCATCAGTTTAAGAACTGAGATTGAATACTTAATAGTTTAGATTCAATCTAAGCTCCGCCCCCTTGATTACATTGCTTCAAGCTTTGCAGAGCGTCCTGAGATTTCTACGAACAAAATTTTCTATGCACAAGAACTGATAAACATTGAATATTATTTGTGTATTGTCTAGAACCCAGACTGAAATTGCAAATCATTTAGGTTGTTTTCACATATGTTGGTGCGCACCGTGGTGCGGCCTCGGAGCGCACCAAAATACATTGTATCATTTTTCAGTTAGTGCGGTCCGTGTTCACATATATATATATTTTACTTTACTCGAAATGCCGCACCGTACACCATGTGACAACGGTCAGCGCTGTCATTGGTCTCTGACAGCTCTTACCGTCTCATGACCACCCCCACGTTTCCACGACAACCAGCTTGACAGGGAGAGCGCAGCTATCAAGATGTGTAGATAAACATTGTACGTCTTTGCGAAGTTTCTTTGCTTTAACGCGAAATTGCGTAGCTGTTCTATTAAAGCCTTTCTCACGGAGCCGTTTGCTAAAAAGCCCGTAATGTCACTATTTCTGTGTGGAGGACAGCTATGCATTTATAAAATCATCAGCTCAAACGTAAAAGGAGACAGCGAATCTCTATGCAACGGACCAGGATTGGCTTGTTTGTTGTTAACCCACAATATAACACCCGGCTCACGTCACAACGAAAGCCCAGTGGCTCAAACATGTGGAGAACTTCCTGTATTTGGTTCGGCCCGAGGTCCAGCAGTGTTTACACCACAGGTGGGTCGCCCCAGAGTTCGGCAACAGCCGCTCCGAGACCACCTGTTCAGAGCGGTCTCGGAGCGGCTGTTTAGTGCGCACCCGAGTGCGGCTGTTGTGTTCACACTGACCCAAACGCACCGTACTCGGAGCGACACGTCATTTGGGCCGACCTAAACAGTGTATATGTGAAAACACCCTTAAAGAGCCTTGTTTTAAAGGCACAATATGTACGATTTGCATTGATATATTCAATTAAATTCAACTTAATTCAATTGCATTATTCTAAATGTTTTCAAACAAATATCTAACTGCAGCCACAAAGTGACTGCTGTCAATATCTAACAAGATCTCATTTGTATATGTTTGTATTTAATAGTGTACTTCTAGCATAAATATGTTAAACAGAGAGTCGGCCCAATAAATGGTCCTGCCGTGACAGTGGTCTGACTGATTGTAAAGGGCTCTCATATTTATATTTACATATTCTTTACATATACAGTTTCTATTTTTCACTAATAAAACCTATAAATATGTTAAAATGTTAAGACCCCCCATATCTTGTTTAACTACATACTAACGATAACATAAGGCACACAGTTTCATCAATCTCATGTTAATCCCGATCGGGCCAGTGCCTCACCCTCAGTCACTAAAATATATTTTCATTAATGTATATTATTAAACATCTTGGAAGCAGACATTAACTTGGGTAAAACACGACGAAAGAAACAATGCAATATTTTACAGAGTTTGTTGTCAGTTTACAGGTAAAGCAGAAAAGTTGGGAATCTTTTTTCTTTGGAAAATGTCTGTTGTAAATAGGGATGGGTATCGTTAAGGTTTTAACGGTATTACTACTCTTACCGGTACTGCTTAACGGTCCGGTGCATTAACGGTATTCTTATCGGTACTTTGGCCAATGTTAACATTTGATCACGAACCTATGTTCACATGATTAAGTTAATTATGTGTCTGCATTTCATTATTACAAATTAATTTCTGGATATCATTTCTAAATATTATACATATATTTATTAATGCACCAGCGTGAAAGCTGCAGAAAAAATACTCTAAATAGGATATTTAGTCTAAATAAATGTTTACATGCTGATTTTTCTTTATTTGGGATTTTAAAAAGAAGTAGAAAATATGTTGAATGCATAACGTTCAGCATTTCTCCCAAAAGAAATCAACAGAATTTCAACGTAAGGTAAGCAAACCAATTAGGGAGATTGTACATTTATTTTAAATGACGTGAACAATGTTGATTCAACATGATTTTAGCATACATGCCTGACGTTGATGCGGCAACCACCAGAGATGATGGTTGAATTTTGCAGGCTGCGACCTTCTAAGGACCTATTTTAAGACCGATTGCGTCACAGCAGCGCGACTTGAGGCTGTGACTTGTGTTAATATTATTCTGTTTATGTTGCGTATTTCTAAGGTTGATTAATTTAATATACTGTTGAATAGTTTAATCTACATCAACGTGTCATATTTTCCAAAATAAATGAATATTTTTCTGATTCCATATTTATTTAAATAAGTCAGAAACGTCTCCGCTGTGTCCTGCTGACAGGCGCGGTGGGCGCGTGCTACAGGTGACGCAAATTATAGGTCCTCCGAGGGTTAGACTGTCTCATTTCAGTTCTCTTCGCGGACTTCTGAGGCTGCCACCTTGAAAGACCGAGTGCTCCCCTTTTAAGGTTGTATGCTTAGAAGGTCGCAGCCCTTGAATTGGGACACAGCTTCTTTCTGCACGTAATACACTTTTGAAAGATGCTTTGACAGATTGCTTGTGTTTCCGCCCTTACATGCAAACATCTTGTTGCACTTACCTGTATGACAACGAGCGTTGTCTGCATCAACTCTAGTGAAGTATAACCACACTTTTGAATGTTTTGCTCTATCCGCCATCGTCTCTCTTTGTATTAAGCGGTAGTTTTCGTGCTGTTATGCGTGTGCGTGCGCCGCGCTCGTTGTTGTGGTTGTGTTTGACAGACAGCCAGCCTCTCCGGCGCGCATGAGAGATCTCGCAGATCTCACAGACAAACGTCTTAATCGCAAATTAGAAATGTTTGGTGAGATAAAATGTGCACGAAAACATTATTAAGCAAGAATACATAGTACATTTATTTTTATTTTTTTCTCCAGGACCGAAAGCAGAACCGATAGCGTCAGATCTTACTGATACTACGGTCTTTCATAATTTAGCCCCGGGGCCAGTTTAATACCGGGTTTCGGTACCCATCCCTAGTTGTAAATGTATACAATTATACTTGACTTTTATTATTATTATTATTAAAATTATTATTTTAAAATATGTTACACTGACAGGGCCAGTATAAAATAATTTTTTGCGTTGAGCCTTGCTTCATTTTTAGAAGAAAGATACAGCTGTACCGCTTCTTTTCAAAAACAGCCAAGCTCCTGGAGCGATGTGAGTCAAGTTGTAAAGAAAACAATTTAATTTAATAAAAAACATACAGATTTAAAAGACTCTAAAATAGTTGTATTTTTGACAAAAATGTGTGTTGTATAGTCATTAATATCTTGTATAATAACTTGCAATTCGGATGCAAATTCGGATCATATTGAAGGAAGTGGTGTAGTCAGAACTGTGATCCGATCATCATGAGAATATTTACCTCATATTTACGTCTCACATAATTCTCGTCACAGCAAGATGCAATAGCAAGGCAATAGCAACACACATTATTAAGGTAATGGGGTCACGTGCTGTACATTCTACAGCGTTCACGTGTACTTCCATAACATTTGGCTACATAAAGCCTTTTGAAAATTTTGTATTAATTGTCTAGATCTGAAAACTTCTTAACAACTTTCTCCAACTCAGCTTTGTACGTTTATCCAGAAATAAAGCGTGAACCATAATATGACAGATGCTGTGCGTTGGGTGGCGTTGCCAAGTCCTCTACTTTTTTCGAGTTCAGACTTGGGCTACTGTTTAAACTGTCCGCTGGTTGTTTTTTTCCTGCGGGTTAAAGATGAAAGGATTTCATTCATTAGTTATTGGTATTTGGACTATGAGAGTCATTGGGATGCTTTTGGCTAGTTATGAATGTTCATTGGGATGGTTTTGATAAGCGAAACTGGCAACCCTGGCTGTGCGCTTGCACAGACGTTCAGTTCAGATTATATAGAATGTACATGTAAACTAATATTTTAATCAGATTGCAATGTTTAAGGTGCATGTAAACTGTACTGTTACAACCTTCAATCAAATTAAATTCAGTCAGATGGACATCATTTTGTGCATGTAAACATAGCCAGTGTGGTGTGTTGTTTTGCATTATCCCGGGTTTTTTCACATGGCCAAATGGCGCATCCCATATGTTTTGTGGAAACAGTTTAAAGTAGCACTCTTCTGGCCTATGTTATAACGTAACGGTTATTAACCTTTATTTCATTACATCATCCATAAACATGATTTGTGAGTCCCGTTTGACTGATTTCTATTCACATGGAAGGTAATGACGACAATTCTCCCAGCATCTTCACAGCATCATCATGCTACGCCTTTGTTACCGTTTTGCAACCCTTAGTGACAAAAATTGCAAATTTTGTCCTTAAAATAAATCATTAAATTACACACTTAAAAACTGTGATGATGGTAAATCTGAGTCAAATTGGATAGCAATTAAAACATCAGTTTGATAGGGATGCTTAAAGATTAATCGCGATTAATCTATAGCAGAATAAAAGTTTTTGTTTATATCATATATGTGTGTGAACTGTGTATAATAACTTTGTATAAATAAATGCACACACATGCATGTATATATTTAAGAAATGTTTACATGTGTATATACATTTGTATATTTATGTATAATTTATATTATATATTAATATAAATAATATATAAATATATATTTTTTTCTTAAAATTATACATGCATGTGTGCATATTTATAATACACAGTTTTACACACATATATGATGTAAACAAAAACTCTTATTTTATAGATTAATCGCTATTAATTGTTAAGCATCCCTACTACTCAACATTTCAACACATAAGCTACGGTATTGTCAATGTTCCAGCTGTATGTTTTACTATTACCAAAACAGAGAAAAAAAAAATCAACCTATGTTCAGACAATCATGCCACCAAAAATGGTTTGTGATAAGCTGAGAGAGTTAATCCTTTGTTAAACCTTTTGTGATGACAGAAACACAGAGGGGCCTTTATTTGTAAGAGCGTATATTAAGATTTTTCCATTGTAGTGAAAACCCCAATGGAGGAAGACTATAGTCACCACATCAGCTGGCTCCTGCACGCCCATAAAGCCACAAGTTACGCTGTCGTCCCACTGTAGGCTGTCAAAGCCTGACATTTGAAGGGTGAAGGATAAAATGTGACGTTCTTTCACTGGGGCTTCCCCACACAAGATGTTTTTTACAAGGGACTCATAAAAAGAGGAAACTTAAATTATAAGTGCGTGCCGTTCAAGAGAAACACACGACAGGGGAAATGTTCGACATTTGTGACATACACAATTGACTTATCAATAAAGCATTTTTTAGACTAGAAGCTCGTTGCAAGTAACTTTTGTGCAATTTTAATTGGCAGCTGACCCATATGTTAATAAGCAATTAAGATTTTAGATTTTAATTCAATCTTCATTCTTCGATTTAAATACTTTTTGGCCTGCAATATAACACTTATTTATTTTAAGTATTAAGCCTTTTATCTCATGTAGCCTCTTAACATAGGATTCTAACCTAAAAAAAACAAATGATGATATATTCCCATAGCTCAATTGGTAGAACTTTGTGTTAGCAGTAGAAAAGGTTGTGGGTTTAATACCCAGGGAAACGCTTATTGATTAAATGTATACTGTGAATGCAATGTAAGGACGTGTTTATACTTGACATGTTTGGTTGATGCCACCTTAGAATACTTCAGCAATTGATTACTCGTGTCCATCCCTAGTAATAATAATAATAATAATAATAGGCAAGTAATTTTATGTTTTACATTTCTTCCCCCTAACTGAACCGAAACCTGAATTATGAAAAAAACCTGAAGTGCTTACCGCACCATAAATTGTGCGCACCATTACACCCCAATTTTTGGAAACAAGGAAATAAGGCATCCAACAAAAATGCATTAAAGAGCTAATACTAAACATTAAAACTAGATTAAAATGAAGAGCAGAAAAGTTCCCATGTTAAAATCTATTCAGTAAAATTAACCATTATAACACAGTATGTAAATCCATTCATATGGTACTATAGACGCTTTCATCGGACAGACACGGTTACGTGTCGCGGTCACGCGTCAGGGTGTAACTTAACTTCCGGTCTCCGTTTAATTGTCTGGCTAAGCGCTAAACTGAACGGTTTAAGATATAAGATATTTTACAATTCCTAAAGACGATGGAAGACGACGATAGGTTTGGAGGTTTGGCAGCAGATCTGTAGTTAACATTGTATACATTAATTTTACACAGTAACTAGGGATGCACCAACTGTTTAGCAAGTTTACCTAAAGTTACGTTTGTTCCATGAATGCCGTGTGATTATGTTGTTACTGAAACCGTTTATATAGTACATGTCTTTATAGACCTGGTTAAAATACTTAATTTGATACAAGATGTACTGGCGGCCTCTGCTCCTCCTCGCTGTCCATTAAGGGGCCCATGGACTGAAATTACATACTTTACATAATTATATCTATTAAAGCTGCCTTGCAGAATAAAAGTGTTTGTTTACATATTAAATGCATATGTAATGTGTATAATAATTATGTATAAATATACAAATGTTTATACACATGCAAATATTTCTTAAATATATACATGCATGTGTGTGCATTCATAATATATTATATAAATGCACACACATGCATGTAAATATTTAAGAAATATTTGCATGTGTATAAACATTTGTATATTTTATTATATCAATATATATTTTCCTTAATATTATACATACATGTGTATACATAATATTTGTTGATGTACTGTGTATAATAATTATGTAAACAAAAACTTTTATTCTGCAAACGAATAGTCGTGAATAATCATTAGGCAGCCCTAATATCTATCATTCATTATAGTTTTGAAATATTATGAAATTAGCCAGATAATTTTAACATTCTGAAGTGTAAAAATGATGATTTTTTGCAAAATTCTGCATGTGCATATATTTAGCATGAGTCTGCTGATAGGGCAGCCAATGCGAAGGCTGTTGGATTATACTCGTGCTGTGCAAAATTCAAAATCGTCTGTGTTTACTTTACGTAATGGATACAGAGGTCAGTGTGATACAGTGAGCTCTTCAAACACAAAAAGGAAAAGGCAGCACTTGTAAAGAAATTGGATCTTAAACAAGGACCTTGGAGCTTTAATCAAACACAGTTTTCCTTCAACCAAAACAGATCCAAGCGAAAATAACATTACAATAAAGATGTGCCAAACCCCTCTCAACATCAAGAAGAGACACAAATCCTATTTTTGTGAAATAATCCTCACGCTTCAAAGCAAAGGGTCTGTGCAGTACTAAAGAAGCTCAGCGAAATAAAAATGGCATCCAGTTTGAACGTGAAGTGGGGAGAGGGAACTCTCATGGGAGAGCTTCAGACAGAGCACAAAGGCCAATGTTTAATGGGTAGGACAGTGAGTCAGGCAGCTCTAATGCACGCCTGTTTCTGTCTCTCTCGTGCTATTTCCTCTCTCTCACTCCCTCTCAAACAAACAAATCATGCCCGCACGAGCGCTGTGGAAACACGTCTCCACTAACCGTCCAGCGTGCAGTGAATGAAGCCGACAGAAACGTCGCAGTGTGCCCGTGTCATCTGCGCAAATGAAAGCAAAACTAGGACGTGACTGTAAACACAGCAGTGAAGTGTGCAGCGGCGGTGCAGCTCTCGTTGCAGCCAGATTTCTTGCAGATAGATGCTCTGTTAATGACTAGCTGATGCATAATGTGTTAAGATTTTAGGTTTATATTTAAATAAGAACTTTTTGACTTCACTAGCTCATTTTGAATACAAAAAGTCCTGCGGTGTAAGAAATTATTTTACATGTACAAATTCCATATTAACATATTTGTCTAGCTAAAAGATAAAATGTTACGATAACAGTAGGGTTGCACAATATTGAGAACTTGCGTAATGCTATACGGTAACTTACGGTTTCAATATTACAGTATTCGATGGGTGTTGTTTTGCCTTTGCTTTACCTTTAAGTTATATCGAAAATAATTCACATTTTCACTTTTTTGGGAAAAAAGCATCACTGTGTCCATCACACCAGTCTCCCTACTGTCTGCATCAACCTAAAACTTTGACTAAACATAACTTTTTAAAAGTATTACAGTCGTTTGGTTATTGCATATTGCAATATGACAATTTGCAATATTTTCAACCATTTAAATTTTTCTTGCAGTCCTAAATTATTATATATTAAAAATAGCTCATAAAAATATTATGAAATAGCATTTTCAAAATATTGGCTTAAAGAAAACACAAAATATACTGCACAATAAATGCATATTCGAAAATATTGAAATTAATGTGATGTTTGACGATTGTGAGAGCTTCTGCTATGGATAAAGACGCATTGGACAAATAAGATGCATTAAGCTCTGATAAAAGCCAACACATGGTGAACAAACTGAGAAAATAATGTCATCTAAATGCCTATATTTCAACCAAAATCTATTTTATTAATTTAAAAGGTGTGGCTGTTTCTGTGTCCATTTAAAATGTAAACAAAACAAGTGAATCAATGCTGAATTAAGTCTTGATTAACAAATCTCAATAAAAAATACGACTGTTGCTTTTTGCACGTACGGTTTCAACCATTAAGCAATATTTTATTGTCAGTATTATTGTATTTTGGCTCAATTTGAATCGCTTTCAACTGCATCTTGTTATTTTGCTAAAATATGTGCGTGTTGCCTTGACAGTCCCTGCAAGTTGCCACTGCATCAGCACCACTGCATCAGGACCGGCAGCGCATCTAACATAAACATGCCATATAACTATAAACATCGCATTGGGGGGCAAACCGACAATACTATAACATTAACAGTAACGGCCTGTTTTTATTCATCATCATATCAACTGCATGAACCCTGTGACTTTAAAGAGGGTCAATGGAAAAACAGCAAGAACCACAAGCGCTCGTTGGACGGTGGCCCAGCAGCTGTAGAAAAATTGGATTTCTGGATAATCCCTAATATGTCATTTTGCAAGTGCGTGAGCAAGAACGGGTGTAAGAGTGGGTGTAGACACCTGACCTAAACTCTATACTAAAAGGCTAAAATGAATATCAAATTTCCCCTCTCTAAACATAAACATCAAAGATACATCTACAAATATTTAAATGATCATATTACAAATTCCATTAATGTGTCAGATGTAGGAATTTCAAATTCCTATTGGCCTCAGATTTTATAATTTGTATTCTAATAATTGTGGTTTAATTTACATACAATGACTACAAAAGTAACCAATTCTATGCATCTTAATCACACGAAGATGAATACCATTGTGTGTATTTCTATAAATTATGAGTGTTATATTATATAAACAATGCAAATAAAATTATTTATTCAATAATCCTAATATAATTGGGAAACTAACCCTAACTACTTAAATGTGCCTTTCGTTTTTTTCCAAAACAAAGGAACCAAGATTATGTGAATCAGATGTCAACTACAGCTGAATAGCTCGTCTCTACAGATTCTGAGAATTTCTATTATTATTATTCACAATAATTCATGATCCAGCTGCTTGCAAAAATCTTTTTTATATTTTTTCCTTTTGAAATGGAAGATTAACAATGATATCCATCACATCTCCTGCCCATTTAATACAGAAATAACTGTTTTGGCCAGTGTATGAGATGTGGAGTAAAAGCATGATTCGTGTCAATTAGATTGTGCTCATAGTAAACAATGTAGTAACGCGTTATGTCATCAAAAGAAAACAAATAAAATGCGACTGAAGGTTTCAAGCTTGTGTTGCACAGCTGAAGACGCCTCGACGCGTCCTTTAGACAAAAGGTTTGTGCGCGAAGGACAGTCACCAAATAAAGCTTTGTGGTAACACACACCCCAAGCTGCATGCATGGATACAATATTACAATGCACAGCTGCAACTGCGCTGAATGCAACAAAAGCAGAAATACATTCACATGCCCCGTGGATTTAAATGCACGTGAAATATAATATTTATTTGCACATTAATCTATAATAAGGAATGTGTGTGCGTTTGGGGTAATAATTCAAATGACAAATAATGCAAAGCTGCCAATGCAATGCAATGCAACGCAACGCGTTGCGGATACAAATCTAACCTAAACTTCAAACATGTGAAATCTATAAGAGACAGTATCATGCTGCGGACTGCGCCACCCCTCTCACGCACAGACAATGAGCCCGCAGTGGGTTTATGAGACATGCGGGCCCCTCCAGGGCTTCACGCCCGCGCGCACCAAACGCGCCTGTCACTGACTCGTGCACGGCGCACTAAACGCTAGTGAGCACAACCGTGTATGTGCTGCTTCAACATGCTGAATAAAAATCCATAAGGCTTTAAATCTCACCCTAGTCACTTATGTTTAAATTTCTGACTGGAAGGTTAAGGTATTCGTAGCTGGTCATGAAGTAAATGCGTTTTCTGTAATCGCAAGCACACAGACAAAACAACGAAAACTTTCCGCTTACCGTTGCAAAGCTCTTCGACTTTCCCGTCGTCATTCACCCACAAACAGAGGACCGAATATCGATAATGTTTACGTAAATGAAATGTGCGTGTCGGCGGGTAAAAACGGAACATTAACCCTACGGCTGTGTGACGTCTCTCGGTACTGGTTTTGAAAACATCGCCGTCAGTTCGTGTCTAAGAAAAGCTCGAGCAAAAAACACGCAAAACCGCGACAGCCATTGGCTGACGAGCAGTCATGTGATCCGCCGCGCTCAGAAGGCTTCTGCGCATGACCATGATACAGCTCTCGTTCTGCTGCTAGAGTTTCCATGCACTGATATTTCGCTTTTAAACAATTTTCTTATTTATTTATATTTTCCCTGTTATCTTCTATAATATATTACATTTTATCTTTTATCAGTAAAATTTATTTGTTTAATATTTTTCTTTGCTATATTGTCTATTTTATTTCATTTCTATTTAACTCATTTATTCTGTTCTTAAATTATTGTGGTTTCTAATGTGTTAATCTGGCTCGTAACACAATACATGAGTTTTACTGAGCTGAACTTTGATAAAGCATCGCAATTAAATTTAGTTTAATGTAGGATTTGTATGCAAAAAATAAATATGTTATGTGTTATTAAAAGTAGTTAAATTTGTTAATTTTCGTGTGTGTTTCACTTTCTCTTTTCCTTGTCAGATTTATTTACCATAATACAAACAGATGATAACATTTATATGCTGGCTTAATATAAAAGTCCCTTCCGATTTTCATTCACATTCCAACTGTATTTTGTGTTTATCATCTCACGCCTTAAGTTTTGTTTTGGCTTTATTTCTTTGGGGTTGGGGCTGACGCTGCGCACTGTGACGTCACCCCTTCCGCCCGACGCAGCGACGAGAGAGCGAGTGCAAACGTTCAGGAATTTTCAAGTCGGAGATGGCGCGCGGAGAGGTGAAGCAGGTATTTGAGAGTCGCGATCAAATTGAAAGTATTCATTTTGTTATTATAAGCGCAGACTATGTGATTTGTCGGGCTCAGCATTGTTGTGGCGCAGTTTGGTTATTTACCTGATGTATGAAAGGACCGTTCGCGCATGCGCAGTGGACGGGCTGGTATTATGTTGCAGAAAGAGCTCGAATAAAACATCAGCGCATATGGGGGATGGGCGCTGCTTATTCACGTGCACAGAGCAGCTAGTGTAGTTAGTTGCATGAAACGTGACTGTTGTGGTCTGAAGAGGTGATCGTGTTAAAAAATATGGCATTGCAGCTGTCTCGTGCAGAAGTAGGTCACAGTTTGAAGACTCACAAGAAAGTACACAAAGAATTATGATTGTATATGCTCTTGGTTGTCATAAAAAAACAGTTTTGGTCTGCGTTTTGCCAAGTTCAATAACAAATTGTAAACATGATATGCATATTTTCAGTATTTGCAAATAAAGGCCCCAAAAACTATATAAATAATCATTTTTTCAAAGGTATTCAAGGTTTAGTGCACTTGTTGTGTATAATCTGTGTTTATCTGAATAGCAGTTGTGTGTCATTGAACTTCAGCCTGTCAGTGGACACAAGAATTGCTATTGCATGTTGTAAACATACACACCAGCGTTGTTGACCATCACATCTTTCCCTTACGAAAATTAACCATGTTTTATTGTGGTAAAAGTATAGTAACCATGGTTTTTGGTGTATTGATTAATTTTAGCAAAAAACATGGTTTTACTACAGTAACCATGGTATTTTGGTTTAACTGTAGTAAAACCATGGTTTATTTTCGTAAGGGTTAAGCGAAAGCATCAACCATGGTACAACCACAGGATATTTCTTATAAGGATTGTCAAGTGGTGTAATAGTACAGTTAAGGTTGGGTATGAAAAACCACAGGGGGGTATATCAGAAAACTTATGTCACATCTTTATGTATTCACTGTGTGTGCACGCATAAACTCTCGGTTACCAGTAGGAAGTTGATTGAACTAACTTTTATCAGGTGTTTTGGAACCAACATGATGAGGGTTAGCAGGTTTTGTTTAAATCAACCGACAGTTCAGGGTTTCGCTGATGGTAAGTTAACCCCGCTTTCTGGACCTTGTTTACACATCTTTCGCTGTTTAAGTTATTTGTACGGATTGCTGTAAAACCAGATTTCCTCATTGTCAATCAAATTTGTTTGTATTATCAAATAAAAGTAATAGAAGACCAAAACCTACATGTTTATGTCTTTTGTTTGGAATAAACACTAAAAAACCCTATGAATAGGGTTTATAATGCAAACACTTCTTTACTATCAAACACACCTTACAGGGTTATCTGAGTAAAACACTCTGGTATCACAGTTTTTTGTGTTTGGTTGTCATTTTTTTTATAATGCTCAAAACATTTAATTCAAAGCTATCAAAGAATCACAGTGGGCCTGTTGGGTATAATTAATGATAACATTTTATTTACATAGCATCTCCGATGTGAACAGGGACTCAAGTCAGATAATGGACAATGGGTCGGTTTATAGGTTTCCTTATAGGTCGGGTCTCACGCCAACGCCTGGTCCAGGTGGTGGTTCTGTCAGTGAAGTTAACCCACCAGCAGGTTCACATGAGAAACGGCCATTCCTAATGGGAGCAAGATTATATCAGTTAAAACATTCTTGGCGTGCCAAATTATTTATTAACCAACATCACATAAATTACTTAACCACAGTTTAATTATGCTATTTTGGGATGCATATTACCTTTATAAGGTGTAAACAATATGCGTCTCTGAAAGTTAATCTTATGCTCAGCCTCCTATACCAAACAGTTGACCTTTGTCTAATGGTCAATCCCTTTAATAAGCTTGTGTCTATGGTGGTCCCATACAACACTGTGATCTTAAAACTAAAATATGCTTTCCTTTGAATTGGGTCATTTAATTTACTAGGGCTTGGCCTAATGTCTGGGAAAATATTTATTGGTATTTGAGCCACTTTACAAAATATGTGGTGTGTTTTGTTTAGTGCATACTTTGTTTAGTGCATCATTTATATTATAAACTTTTAGACCACAGGGCTGTTCTGATTGAGAAATCTTCCACGATTACATGTTATTTTTCGATAAACGCCCATGACCTGTCAAATGTCTTAAAAACAACCACCAGAGCAATGTCTTAGTCTGTGGTAACCATGGTATAAGCAGAATAATTGACTCCGGGCCTTTGAATTATTTGAAAATAATGCACAACCATGGTGTAACGGCCCTTTGTTTCATGCCGCATTACCACTTGGAATATTTTCTACTTATTTAACGGCCCGTCGTCAATTATTTCCTATTCCTATTTTTATCTGCATTGGATTTTATACTTCACACAATTACAATATAGGTTCAGAGTATTAATTGTGGACAAATATAAATAATATTGAGAAAACAAATATTGAGTCTAGTTTTTTTTTTGCCCAGCAAACTTTAAAAACAAACGGTGCTAAATAGCACCAAAAGTGGTTCTTGGCTCGTAATCATAGAAGAACCATTTTAAGTGCCATATAGCACCGATAGTACCTGTGTAGCACCGGTCTAGAACCATATGGCCCCCGTATGGTGCTTCATAGGTGCTATACAGCACTAAAAATGGTTCCTCTATTATTACGAGCCAAGAAACACTTTTAGTGCCATTTAGCACCGTTTGTTTTTAGAGTGTGTTTAAAGAGAAAGTGAAGATAGAAAGTGGGAAAATTCCTTCGTACCGAGGACCAGGTGGGGGAACTCTCCCTGCTTTCAGCTCATCTATGATCTGCTCAATATCTGATGGCTTAAGATCCTCCTATAAATCAAAGCAAAGACAAATACAAGGAGAACACATTAAACACTCATTCAATAGAAGTAAGCCTCCATTTTCTTTCATATCACCCCATCTTTACAAAGCATCAGTTGTATAAGCCAAGGCATTTATAACCTACAAGAGAGGCATTTTGAAAATAATACCCTACTAAGAAAATTTTATTTTTTGAAAATAAAGCAGATTTGCCCAAATTTTCATTAACATCAAAGCCTTTATTTCTTTAATATTATTAATTACCTTTATTCTTAATTGTGATTCCAATTATTTTCATATTACTGCAATACAATAATATAATTTTTTGCATCATTTAAAGCAGTCAGTCCCTCCAGAAAACGCGATTATGCGATCTCATGATTCAATGTATAATCAGCCAAAGTTTGCATATAAATTGCTGATTTCTGCTTGCAAAACATGCAGGGCTTGCATGATTTCTTAATCCCCGCATTTCCATAGCAAAAAGTCATATATATCTTTTTTGAAATTGAAAAATGTTGCATTTACTTCACACATGCGCAGCTATGTCCCCTGTTGTCATGGGAATGTTAGGAAGTGACGTAATTACGCAACGTAAACATCAATGAAAAGCTTAAACGGCTTTTGCAAGTTTAAACAGTTTTTGCAAGCTCCCGCAATTTTGGCAAGTTCCCGCAATTTTATATACAATTTTATTTAATTTTTCCTGCATAAATATCCCGCATATTCCATCGAATTTTTTTAAGAAAACGTGCCACAATATCAAGGATTTTTGCCCGCAACAATCACAAAAAAAACCTGCTTTTCTGGAAGGACTGCGCAGTGATTCTCAACCAATGGGCTGCAGCCCACCAGTGGTCCCTCTAGCGCCATCTGGTTTAATAAATCTTGTTATATTCACATATAATTTTTCTTATGAATTTATTTGAATTAAAAACGCTCGATTCATGTTTGAATATTGCAACAGCAGTCACGTCAGATAGAACGCATGTTCATTCTGATGCAGTAACTATGTGAATGGGGTCCTAAACAGCATGCCCGCGTTGTGCCACATTAAAAAGAAGGCGGCATCTACAATAACTGTCGGCGGTGGTCCGCTGTGTGACTCTGGTGTGCGATACCATGAAAGGAAGCAAAAACTCACCCTTAGGTCAGTTTTAAATGCACACACTTTCCCCTACTATAGCGCCACTTTTGAAGTGCATTTTGCATCACTTTCTGAAGCTCGGGGTTCCCCCTTTTGCGTAATTTTTAGACGTGCAAGATACATTCAGTTTGGCTTATGCGTCAAATGAAGACACATTTTAATTCACTGCATGTGTAGAAGTAGAAATCATTTTAATACAGTTTTGTTAATCATGTCTACATGTTGCCTTTGGTTATTATTTCAGTCCAGTTTCTGTTGACTTCGGACAGCGAACCTTAGGAGTGACGTAAAGTCACCCCAACACAACAGCAATGTTCAAAACTAAGAGCATGAAAGGACACCGGAAAGATGTTTTTAAAAATCAGGGTTATTTCATCAAATATTCACTTTTAAATTGTTCATAAAATAAATAATAAAACATTAGCATTGTGTTCTTAAAAAATGAATTTGAATCTTTTGAATTTTTCGGTCACACTTTATATTACGGTATCACTGTTACAGTGTAATTATACATTTAAGTACTAAGTAATAATCATGAATAACATGTACTTACTATAGGGTTGGGGTTAGGATTAGGGTTTGGTTTAGGGTTAGTTACATGTAATTATGCATAATTAACTGTTATTAATATAATAATTACATGTAACATGTGTAACAAAGGCACCTTAAAATAAAGTGTTACCAATTTTTCCAATTTCAATTTTTAGCAAATAAAAACATATTTTTTTATTAGGAATTTGGCAGAAATGTTTTTGGTAGTTGGTATAATGAAACAAACAAATATAATTTTTACTTAAACACATTCCTATAAATAGTACATTTAGATAAACTGAAACTCTTGATGTTTTCTGCAGCTGTATATTTTACCTTTAAAGATGTAATTGCTCAAAGGTACTACCCTTGAGTACTAATAAAGTCTAAGCATAAAAGTCCACCTTTACATCTTCCACTTTAAATGTTGTGTTTTTTCTGCTGAAAATGACACCTATGTGGTTTGGTTTTTCCATTGGAAGCAATCCCATTCCTTATTTATCTACAGGGGTACCACCAGGTGTACCTTTAGTATTGCGAGGTGGATGTCACAATGCATTTTCGTTTTTTGTTATTCTGCATTGATACTATCATGTTTAGAAAGGGGTCATTGGTGGGCCATAAATTGCAAAAGGTTGAGAACCCCTGATTTAAAGGTTTAAAATGATGCACATTTTACAAGATGTACTTTTTAGTCTCAGGTTTGCCTAGAATGTGTCTGTGAAGTTTTGGCTCAAAATACCCCACAGATCATTTATTATAGTATGTCCAAAATGCCCCTAGTTGGGTGGATGCAAAAAAGCACTGTTTTCACGTGTGTAGCTTTAAATGCAAATGAGCTCCTCACTCCTTTACCAACAGACAGTGAGCGCTTTCGATTAAAAATAGATCAGATTTCTGTGAATACATACAGTCTGAGACAATAATATATTTAGCGCTACAACGTGCCAATAAAAAATTTTAGAAATCATTTTGGTAAAATAAACTGGTCAGTGGCTGTGGGCGGGGCTTTTTCAGTGTGACATCACAAGAAAATCAAAACGCACACATTTATGTCCAAACATAAAAAGTGGATGTGCACTTTAAACCACCATTAAAATAAAATTACTTTTGTTAATTATCAAACTGGGGAAGATTATTTATGTAAATAATATCACATGAAAATAGCCATAAAATATCACAATGGATAAAAGATCTAAATGATCCAAAAATTGGCTAATAAAAAATAACTGTACTTTTATTTTGGGGTGAAATGCTGCTGACAGGTTTTGAGATTGATTCATTCATCTGTAGTAGATGGGTGAACTACTACAACTTTTGAGACTGACTAAAACATGAATGTGTTACAATTACTTAGAAGAATAACTGAGAAAGTAAACTCCCTAGTTCACCACTTGTGACACTCGATGCAAGTCATTTGCATATGTGAGTGATCTCTAAACCACAGCTGTCTTGGTCTGTATGGAGTAATCTAGAAGAGGTACAGTCACATAGATAAAATCTCACACAAGTTTCCTCCGGGAAGATTTCAGTCTTTACCATTACATTAGAAACTACCAAAACTTAAAAAGCATCGGCTGATGACTTCACCCAACAACCTCAGTGCATGATTAATCGTAGGATTAACCCATTTCACACGGGTGAATCACACACGGTTGATGACTCTTTATAAAACAGTCCAGCGCCACAGCTAATTGCATCATTAACCTAGCGGGTCATTGAGGGCTTTGTTTAACACAAACAGGCTTACACTGAGACTTCATCAACCTGGGGCCTGTACCATGAAGAGAGTTTAGTTGGTTAGCCAGTAAGTTTTGGATTAGTATGGATATTATATGCCAGTTTTGGGTACTAGGGCTGCACGATATCAACAAATTATAATATCCATATTTTAGGTGTCTATCATGTGTGTTGCATGCTTAGATTGTCCAAATTAGACCAATCAGAAGGGGCCTTATTAAATACCCGCCAAGTAGGTATTGTACTGTTATACTATTGGCAAGACCGCGGGCGCAAAGGTGAATCTAGCGGCTCAAAGCAGAGAGGTGATAATGAATATGGCTGTAATAGAGAAGAGGAAGGAAAACTACATTGGCGAACTTGTACCTAAAAAGAACGGTACGTTTGAAATGTTTTTTGTTGTTGTTGCCTAAATTACATTTAATTACATTTAAAAAAATGTATGTCCTGTTTATTTTAATATAATAAAATAGCATTTCTCAAGGGAAACGATATATCGCAAGAAATGTAGCTAGGGCAACATTCAATAGTAGAATCGAAAAATTTCTCAATATCATGCAGCCCTACTGGGAACATTAAGGGCGTACTCCCATTATCCAAACCAAACCGCGTTAGGGCGTGTTTGACGCCCAAAGCCTGGTTCGTTTGACTAGTGTGATCTCTCTGTAGGTTTGGTTAATTGTGCCCCCGCTGGGTTGCAGAGTTTGGCTGGAGCGCGGTTTACTTAGGCTCAGGCGTGGAAGGTTATGGTGTCAGCGCAATTGCGCAATTCAAAAGGAGAGACGTCAATTTTGCGATTACTCACCTTCATCTGCCTCTGTAAAAATCTTTTGATGCGCGCAGTAGGGTTACATGAATGTCCGAGCTGCACACGTGACAGGTAAACTAAACAATATGATGGCATGTGAGGGGGCTGTGTGTCATCGTGCACCAAACGACTCAGAATAAAAAACACAGACTTAACATTACGATGGGTTCAAAACAATCGCATCTTAACGACGAAAGTGTGCCCGGGCTCGGATCGATAAAAGTACAGTGTGAGTGCGTGCATTTGGGGGAGTAGGGAGGGGTGACAATCACGCTGGGGCATGTTTTGGTTTGGATAATATTACATGCAAACTATTAGAAAAATTCCTCATGGTTTTATTAGTAAAAGGTACTAAGCATGTAATTTTGTACATTGATTACTATTAATGTTACGATATGTTATACTATAAAAAAAACATTTGTTAAACTATGGTCACTATAGTAAGACCATGGTAAATTTGTGGTTATTACAAATAAATCCAAACGCTGATAACTGTATGTTACATGGTTAATTTAACAGGTCAGTGGTAGACCATTGCATTAGCAACACAAAAGCTTGTGGGTTCAAACCAGGAGAAAATGTATACCTTGTAATGCACATCGTAAATACCTTATAAAGTGATTTTAGATAAAAGCGATAGAAGATGGATTATAGAGCGATCATCTAAGATTATACGCATTTTTAACGTGCACATTAACGTTATCATCATAAAAATAAGTGAAAACTATAATCTCATAAAAATTTGACTAGGTAAACATACAGGTAAGCGCAAAACAACAATTTTATGCAAACACGCAGTATTACCAACAACGTCCCAGCAAAGAAATGCCACATTTTATATTGGCAAACACTACTTTTTAAAAAATGTCAAAACCTTCCTCTATAAATAATCTTTTTGACATCACATCCTGTATATCGCCCCACAGTAATTTTAATTAAATCAAGTCAAAGTAATTTAATTTAAATTAAGACTAGTTACAATCTATTGCCACCGGTGTTACAGTACTCTTCAACACATTGACATTCATACAGGCACATTGTTCATTCCAGAGAAAGTGCCTCCCCTAGAGGTCACATTAAAACTAGACGCTTTGTACAGTAGCAACACACAGAAAGCTTTAAAAAGGAGGTTTGTGATCATACTCACATAATAGTTATCATTGATTTGGACCATTGGGGCGTTCACACAAGCACCAAGGCATTCAACTTCTGTTAGGGTAAATAGTTGGTCAGCTGTGGTCTCTCCGACTTTGATACCTAAAAGAAAAGATCATTCTTAGTTGACAGTCAAGCAACATAACTGATTTTACAGAAATGTTATGCGGGTCAGTGACAAAAATGGTTTGGCAAGATGAGAAATTAAAGTAAAAAAATTCTAAAAAACTTTTAAAAGCATGCACCAGGTTTAGTTCAATGCACAGTGTATTTTTTATGCAATAAAAAAATTTAAATTGTATGCAATAGAAAATACATTTGCACCATTTTTATAAAAGTTAAGACTGAATGGACCCAAAGAATAAGAAATATTAAATATTTTATCTGCCTTGGTTGAATTTTTTATTAATTATCACTTTATTCGTTTATCATTTTTAAAATGTAAATTTGAATGCATTTTTGTAATATTTGCCCTGACATATGCTGAAAACAGCTCTGTTTTCTAAATAATCTTTGATAAATTAAGTAAAAATGTATGTAAAAAAAAATCATATTTCACTTAAATAGATGATGATATTTTATTACACCACATTGACATTTTTGATTATATTTTATTCCACATTTTTTAATGAATATATTCATATTTTAATAAAAAAAAACACTAGTCACATTAATTGACACAGACCGGTTATACCACATTGACATTTTTGCAATTATCCCCAAATATTCTTTCAAAATGAAATAAAACCAGAAATGTTAGACTTGGTCCTCAAAAAGAGAATGCATGCAAGTAATCTGCAAATTTATTTTTACATTTAATTTATCCATAAATTAAATATAAATTATTCATATACAGTCACAAAATAATTAATTTCATGTCATTGACCCATGCTTCTAAAAATGAAATAAACTATTCAACCAAATGAACAATCCATTAGAAAATGAATGTGTGGTGGTTATAAAGGGAGGGATTAAAAAAAATAGGATGGCTTGGCAAGGTCAACCCAAAAGTTGTTTCAGAGGCAGAACATGGTAATACATTTTAATAAGACTTAAAAATAACCTGAATAAGGTAAGTTTTGATGTTAGGTGACACTGTAGAAAATCAAAAGCCACATCATTTGCAAAAAAAAAAATTATGATATTACCCCCAAATTACTATTTACATGCTAGAGACCATGTTTAAGCTGTTATGCTTTTGTTAAAGCTTAATACACTTATGCTTATATTAGTGTACTATGCATACAGTGTAGTTATGCAATGTCAGTGCACTTTAATTTTAAAGAGAATATAGACAATTGCTTCCTGCATTCACGAGAAGTAAAGCTAAACCACTGAAGTGCACAAGCAACAACCACCTGTGTTTATGCACATGATCAAATGAAGCGTACTGTGAAAGACATACTCTCAAAAAACAAAGTATGCTTTATGCTTTTATCTCTGCAACGCACCTGCGATGGACTGGATTAGTTCTTGCTTACCTAGTTTGTTCTTGATGGCCTCCAGGATGCTGTCAGAGTCGCAGAGCATGCACGGCGTGGTGGTACAGATCTGGACGTGGTACTTTCCCACTGGCTTGCGGAGGAACATGGTATAAAATGTTGCAACTTCATACACCCTCATAGGAGCAATGCCCAGGACCTCTGCCACCTGCAGGAGACACCATGTTATTACACCAATATACCATTAAGTTATTATTTGCAGGTCAGAATTACCAAATATTTATTGTATTATTATTATTATATAGAGAGACAGGTTTTTTCAGGTTTGAATATCACAATTTCCAGGTTTTCTCAATAGTGGGATCCCTGTATTTATTAAGGAAAACATGAACTCTCACTTTATTCATGGCCGAAATAGGAAGCCATCCATGTTGCCTCTGGGCCAAGTCCAGCACAGGAATAGTGGCGGCTGCTTTGTGCCCCTCTGGGTAATTATTAATTATTGCCTCGACTCTCTGTGTAACAACAACAATCACATCACATGTCTGTTTATTCAACATATTTGGTTGTTTCTACACAAATTGCACTTTGCAAAAAGTAATATTAAACATGCCCTAAATCATATGACAGATTCTATAAAAATAAATACTATGAAAGTGTTTAGTTATTATGTTTGCTGTGAATAATGAGTCCCTCACCTTCATGTTTTCTGGGGTAAAATCAAATGGAGTATCTGGATTGTTGTCTGGTGTGTCTCTGTGCTGGAATAAAGACATTTCATGAATCACAACAAACACATTTTACTCTTCTTTAGCCACTATGAAGGGCGATTTTATAGTAGACAAAATGAAAATATGTCAGCAAAATAAATAAATAACCAAGACAGCTGCTCAGATTATTTGGTTTACAATCATTTCATAGACATGTGAGAAGTTATGAAGTGTTATATATACACGTTCTATGTGTATTTCCTGCTATTATCCGAGAGATAATCTACATGAGAAGATTGTAAAGGCATAGTTCACCCAAAAATGAATTGTAACAATTGACTACCATAGTAGGAAAACAAATATAATGTAAGTATTGAGATAAATGATGACTAGGGCTGGGTATCGATTCAGATTTTCGAGATCGATTCGATTTCGATTCGCAAGCTATCAAATCGATTCGATTTCAATTCTCGATTCATTTTTCGATTCCGGATCTTGGGCCGGTTTTTATACTCGATTCTCGGTTCAACTCAATGAATATAGATTTAATACAAATACTATATTAATAAAAAGAACAGTGAACGACAGCAGGTTACAAGTGGGGTATTAATAAAATCGATGAAGCACCTGAAACCGCCATTTTAAGCACTGAATGAATGAATGACAGGTTCGCCTCTCGCTCCTTGATAACATCACGCAAGGCAAAAAAGAGGGTGACATCTACTGAAGAAGACTAGTAATTCGATTAATGTTTATCTTTCGTTCAATGTTTGCAGAAATAAATATGAAAGGAAAAAAAATCGATTCTGAATCGACCAGGTTTTAAAAAAACGATTAATCGAAAAATCGATTTTTTTGCCCAGCCCTAATGATGACTTCCATCATATTTATTTTTCCTGCTATGGAAGTCAATGGTAACAATCAGCTGTGTAGTTACCATCATTTATTAAAATATCTTCTTTTGTTTTATCAGAAAAAAGAAATTCATACAGGTTTAGAACAGCATGAGGATAAGAAAATGATGACAGTATTTTCATTTTTGGGTCAACTATTCCTTTAAAGGTCATTTTTTTAAATTACAATGTATACATTATATGAAAGCGGAATTAATAAGCTTTTCATTGATGTATGATTTGTTAGGATCAATATTTGGACAAAAATTATGGTGGGAGATTTAAAAAATATTTTTAGGGAACATGATCTTTACATAATATAATAATGATTTTTGTAATAAAAGAAAAATTTATAATTGAGACCCATTCAATGTATATTTGGATTTTGCTTCAAATACCTGTGCTACTTAAGGATTAGTCCATTTAAAAAATAAATTAAAAAATGCACTTTTAAACCACAACTTCTCGTCTTCCTCTGGTCATGTGACGCGCCAGCGCGACCTCGCGTAATACGTCATCACGTCAAGGGGTCACGGATGACGTATCGAAACTATGCCCCAGTGTTTACAAGTGTGGAGAAAGAGGACCGCTCCGACATTGTTGTATGTGGAATGATACTAATTAATTAATTGTCAGTTTATTGTTTAAAATGGTCTGTAAGTGTGTGTTTCACATACGTAACGCATGACCTTTCATCATGATTACGTTAGGTCAAGCTGGTGCGTCACACGTCTAGTGCAAGATGAGTAGTGGTGGTTTAAAAGTGGATATTTTTTATTTTTCTTGGCCAAAATTATGTTTCACTATATAAGACCCTTATGTCTTAAGTTGGAATCGTTTAGGGGCCTTTGTAAACTGTTGAGGTCCAATAAAGTCTATAAAATTTAGAAAAATCCTGGGATGTTTTCACCAAAAAACTTAATTTCCTCTCTACTGAAGAAACAAAGACATCAACATCTTGGATGATATGGCTTGAGTAAATTATCAGAATTTTGTTTTACGAAAGTGGAATAATCCTTTAAGGTAATTCCCATGTATATAGTATGTACAAAAACCTAAAGTCTCACCACAAAGATGCCACCTGCGCCAGCTCGAGCTGATGTCTGATGCAGACTACGGACTTGCCTTGCCTGAAGAAAAACAAATATGACAGGGACCTTTATTAATGAACAACTACAGAGAAATTCATGTTTAGTAAGAAAACATACAAGATCAGAATGAGCTTTATTCGCAAAGTGTGTGTCCAGAAAATCTGTATGATTTTTTTATGCATAGATAAGAGAGAAAAATTATGTAAAAGTCGGACGAGTTTGTTTTTCAGATGTGCAACTTATATATAAATAGCGCAATTAAAACACAGTTTTTCCAAGTAACTGTGCATTACGTGCATACTGTATATGTATGACAGCAGTTACAGTAACGTTATACATTATGTACAAATAGTACATGTGTGCAAACATCACTTAATATTTTTGTTTGTTGTCATTTACGTTGTTGTACAGTTTTGTGTGTTCGGATTTTAATCAGTATCTGGTATATATAAACACAGCCAGACATGAATATTAGCGGTTAGCGCTTTAGCTTCATGTCCTTGCACAGATGTCAACGCTGCGGTTTTGTACTGTTTCCGAAAATTTCTCTACGATTCTCCTAGACTAAATTATGAAGACAAACATAAAACTATCCTACCGCATAAGACACCAAAGAGCGAAGAGGTAACGCTGAAAACATCTTTGAAACACGCTCGGTCACACTAAACTCCAGCAATGGCGGACATCAATCACTGCGATATCGATTGAGTTGGTCTGGATACGGACTGAGCGCCAGATCTGTATAATCGAATACAGAGCGAGATCGCGCAAATAAAGCTTTGGGGTTTTTTACGTTTATTTGTTTTTAAATACGCATGTTTAATGTTTCCATTCATTGGTAATGTAAATATATATAATTTTTACAATGCCAGTAAAGCTTTTTCAATTTGAATCGTTGAATCTAAAGCAAAAAGCGACGAGTCTTTATAATCAAACACAGAGCGAGCTTGGCTGAGCTCGGTTTCGCACAGTCTGTATAATCGAACACAGAGTTGGTCAGATTTACACCTACTTGCTGCAACTGAGAACAGATGCACATTGTGTTCTGGACATTCTGTGATAAATATAACTAAGCCAGCCAGTATGCAATGCAATGTACACTTACTGGATTGAAGACTTATTATTATATTGTTAATAATGCTATTTATAACTAAAATCTAAACAGTGGGATTTGGCCAACTGTTTGAATTAAGTTATATATGTATGCATGTCAGTGCATTAGACAACAAAAAATCAAAGCAAGTGGTATTTATCAAGTGAATGCAATGCATTTTAAGCAGCTAAGCCTTTGTGTAGAAGTAGTTCCCTTCTTTTGTAAGTTGCGCAAACAACATTGCTTTGTATGGCCACACTTCCAGTAAATGTCAAACAAAGGGGTGGGGGCAGTGAAATCCAGAGTTGCGAGAGATGGGAAATGAATCGAAGCATTCTGTCAGGAACCCATTTACATTATTATATAAGAGGATTTCTTTTTTTGGGGGGGGATAAAATTTTCTTGACATACTTTGAGACCAAGTGTGTTTACTTAGCTAGCCTATAGTTTAGAGACCAGCTAAATCTGACAAAACCTCTTTCTGGGGACACCCATAGTTGTCTATGGTATGTCCTCGTTTTCATATTTGGGTAAATGTGTGTGTAAAGTATTAGACTTTAGACTTAGTGAGGGCATTTGAAGCTGTCCTCCCTGTCTGAAAGGCCCATAAATCTAATATGGTCAACAGGTTTGTGTGAGGTTGGCGTCTAGCTAGTACGTATCAGGATTTCGGTATGAAAACTGCTGTGTGTGTGCGTGTGTGTCTTTTTTCGGTAAACATGCAGCCTGATTCTGGTCAGCCCCTGGGCTCGTGCTGCACCTCCTATTGCAGTGGGATCAGCAGCCGAGCTGTTGCTCAACCAATCAAAAAGGAGGAGTGTTGAATAAGGCACCGTGATTGGTGGTGGAGGAGGTGCTGAGCAGACTGGGATAGATTAAAGGGTGGGTACCACATGCAAGGCCCTAATAAATTGCTTCATACAGAGAGGGATCTCTTGTAACGCAGATCATAGGGATTGCTGTTTCAAACTGTTCAAACATGGTTGTTCCAGGGCCCCAGGAACCAGCAGAGAACATTTACTATCCACCCGATGGACTGTTTATGGACGCACATGTGCCAGACCTTGATGCATATCATTCTCTATACAAAAAGTCTATTGAAGAGCCTGAAGGTACAGTATGTCAACTTATGATGAGAGTCAGAGCTAAATTGTAACTGTGCATCTGCAACAGAGAGACTTGGTTATAATAAGATCAATGCAAAAATGCAATACAAATGTGTTTATTTGAAATGCATTGCAGAATTCTGGGGAGATGTGGCACAAGAGTTTTATTGGAAGAAGCCTGCCTCAGGACAGATGTTACAGTATAACTTTGATGTTACCAAGGGGAACATTTATGTGAAGTTCATGGAGGGTGCAAGAACAAACATTTGCTACAACGTTCTTGACCGAAATGTGCATGAGAGGAACCTTGGAGACAAAGTAGCATACTACTGGTAATGACTGCACTATTTTAATTCTTATTATATGCTTAAAGATGCATTGTGTAACTTATCTCTTTACAGAGATGCAATGGTGGTTAAAGACCTTATAGGGAACTGTATTGTTTTTATTACCTAAGAATAAGCCGTTTTTATCTACATGGAAGTCACCATTTTGAGCCACCATGTTCCTACAATAGCCTAAAATGGACAAACGGCTCGGTTTCATTTTATCATTAAATTGTCTTAGACGATGATGTGTTTGTCCTATGGTGACTACCGTAGCTTCTCTATGCGTTTCGAAAGAGAAGGAGCTGTAGACTAAGCCATTGGTTGCATATCACAATCTCATCACTAGATGATCTCCACACAGCACCTTTAATTTAAATACAGTAAACAGTGATAAGAAAGCTCCTATAAAGATTGCATCACCCTAACATCAAAGACATTCATCAAAGGTTCATCAAAAAAGGTTCCTCACAGCGATGCTATAGAAGATAAATTTTTTAGATAATTAAAGAACCATTTCTTTCTTAAATGCTTATAATCGAAATAACTTTTTCACTACAGAGAACCTTTTGCTAAACAGAAAGGTTCTTTGGCTGCTTTTTATGGAACCATTTAACCAAAAATGGTTTGTCTATGTCAGTGGTTTTCAAACTGGAGGCCGCGAGATGGTGCCAGGGGGGCCCCAGTTTTATGACATTTTGTAAAATACATTCATTTATCATGAATTCTGTGTATTTAAACCTAAAAAATAATAAGCCAACTAACCAACAGCTCTAATAGGTATAATTTTATATGTTTTGTTTAATTAAAATATTACATTTTAAAACTGTTTTTGTCATAAATTTTCTTTCGGGTCCACCACTGGTCTATGTCACCGTAAAGAACCATTATTGTTAACTCTTTTCCCGCCAACAATTAAAAAAAAATATATATATATATATATATATATATATATATATATATATATATATATATATATATATATATATATATATATATATATAAAAATACAAATATATCTAATGAAATAACAGACCCTGTTTTCAAACAAACAATAAACAAACAAACAAAACAGGAAAAAAACGTTTCATCCTATCTATATCTTTTCTCTGCTTTAAACTCTTAAAATTGTGTATTTTTCTTAAAAAATATTTTTTTGCAAAATGCTGAAATATTGTTTATTATTTTGTGAATTTTGTTAGAGACCAGATTAGGGCTGGGCAAAAAAATCGATTTTTCGATTAATCGTTCTTTAAAACGTGGTCGATTAAAAATCGATTCTCAAAGAGCAGAATCGATATTTTCATATTTATTTCTGCAAACATTGAACGGAGGAATGGAAGCATTTTAGATTTTGCAAACAAGACGTGTTGTGGCTTTTAATCTCTTTTTATTTATTACCCACTTGTAAACTGCTGTTCACTGTTCTTTTTTATTAATATACTATGTGTATTAAATCTATATTCATTGAGTTGAATCGAGAATCGAGTATAAAAACCTACCTGAGAACCGAAACCGGAAATTTAATTGAGAATCGGAATCCAATCGATTTGATAGCTTGTGAATTGAAATCGAATCGATCTGGAACATCTGAATCGATACCCAGCCCTAGATCAGATTCAGAACAATTATCAAAACATACCAAGTTTAAAATTAGTAAATAACGTTTCATACATTTTTCAACAAAATAAATGTAGTGGATAATTGCGGTATTGCCAATTAACATAAAAATTCTTCAGAAACACATTTTTATGCAAATGTTTTTTTCTTAATTGACGAAATAACTCGTTAATGGCAGGGAAAGAGTTAAAAGTGAAGTTATTGTAATCGTGATGTTTTGGCATGAAATTTTGTTCATAAATCTCAAAACTGATGCTTTGAAATATAAATGGACTTTTCAACAGTGGGTTTCAGATCAAAACTGTTACACGTTTTTAAAAATAGATGCGCTTAAAAGGTTCTTTATGGTGATGCCATAGAAGTATTTTTGGTTCAAGAACCATTTAGTCAAAAGTCCTTAGAAGAACCAAACTTTTTTACATTTTTAAACTTTTTTAAACAGAAGATTAAAAAAAAGTTAAAAAAAAGTTCGCCCAAAAATAAAAATTCGGTCATCATTTTCTTACTCTCACATTGTTACAAACCTGTATAAATGTCTTTGTTTTGATAAACACAAAGGAATATATTTTGAGGAATGTTTGTATCCAAACTCATCATAAACCCCATTCAATTCTATAGTAGGAAAAGAGAATACTATGGAAGTAAATAGGGCCTCTGATTTTTTTGGTTACAAACAAACCTCAAAATATCTTCCTTCGTGTTCACCAGAACAAAGAAATGTATACAGGTTTGTATCAACATGAGAGTGATTAAATAATGACAAAATTTTAATGTTTGGGTGAACTATCCCTTTAAAGGTTCTTTATGGAACCATTCAGCCAAAAATGTTTTTATATGGCATCGTGAAGCACTTTTATTGTTAAGATAATACTCGTACAATGTTTTAGGGTGAAATGTGACATATGCTTTACAAATTTTGTGAGTTGAGGATGTTCAACTTGGATTTATAGAAGTTTGCATGATACATCTTCTAAGGACAGATTTCTGGCTGTACTTCCTACAGTAATCCAGTCTAGACTGTCTTCTCTGGCACATTAGATAAGGTGGTTTGGCAGACAGTTCAGTTCGTATAGCCGGTGAAAAATAACAACAGCAACCACGCAGAGCAAATACTTCAGTAAGACATTAACCAATAAGTGGACACGTGCAGAGGTTAAGCCACTAAAAGCAGGTATAAACAGTACTGTGCAAAGTCTTAGGCCATCATGCCACCATTAGACAACCAGATACAGGAAATTTGTATTCGGTAGTCAGTATGTGACCGTAATCATTTGTATGTCAGACGTGACCTTCTTTTACATTCAATAGCAGGAACCTGCAGGATCTCTAATCACTAATTTCTATTTCTATTTGAAGGACTTCAGTCTCCTCAAAGGAGGTCATGATATGTTTAGTGCCAAGAGAGGTCAAGACTAAATACTGACTTTTACCTGAAGATGTCATTTTGTTCTGAATTTGTTTATTTTTTATTTATATATATAAATTTCCTGTATTGTAAAAACAAAGCTGGTGGTGGCCTAAGACGTTTGGACAATACTTTGAGTTTATAACAATATATCTAATATATAAACATTATTAGTGCTTATGAGTGTGTGAAAACATAGACTGCAGCAACCGCACAGCAGTGCCCTGACAACCACAATATCATCTTAACACGGCCTTACACATGCATGCACTTCTCACATTTTCTTCAGAAAACACAGAAATACCGACTAAGGTGTTATGTTAGTAAGTAGGTTGGCATATGTTGGTCTGCTGAGTTGACTCTTCTTTTGCTTATGCAATAAACAAGGCCAAACACATAGACATCCAAGTATAATATGGGCAGCACTGCCAAAGACGCCTTATCTATTCCAGTTAAAATGAGACATATGAAGGCAGGCATTCAAATAAGGTAAAATGCATTGTTATAAATTATTTTTTGACAATATCATTGTTTTCTCCAGGGAAGGTAACTCACCTGATCATCACCTGACTATCACCTACAGTCGGCTGTTGAGACAAGTGTGCCGATGTGCTAATGCTCTAAAGCTGCTGGGTAAGAACTTTATCTAAAAAATATACCTGCAAATATGTGAAAACCCAGCTAAAGTATAAAATCATCCTGCATAACGTGAAAATATAACCTTGATATCTTTATTGATATTGACTGAGTAAGGTCGTATCAAAGATTGGAACTTCATCATTGAGTAATCTTAGAGAGCAGTGTTCTTCAACCCCGGTCCTCGAGGACCCCCTTCCAGAATGTTTTAGATGTCTCCTAAATTAACACACTTCATTTAATTCATTAGCTTGCTAGGGTGACATTCTGGAAGGAGGCTGATGAGTTGGTTCAGGTCTTTTAAATAAGGAAACATCTAAAACTTTCTGGAAGGGGGTCCTCGAGGACCAGGGTTGAAGAACACTGTTACAGAGAGTTAAAAAGTAACATTGAAGCAGAGTTAAAAACTGCAATCTGTAACTTTATCATCACCATCTCTGTTTGAAACCTAAAATTGCATAATATTTCTTAACTTAGGTTTAGTTGTTATATAAACTCATTATGGTGATCAGTGTTTGTTTTAGTTGGACATTACTCTACGCTGTAAAAATGCAGACTTTTTCTCAAATCAAAATATATTTTCATGTTACTTTAACTTATAAAAACAAGTCGAAATATCACAGGTAATAACTTGAAATAATAATGTGATCAATGCTGAAAATAGTGGGTTAATTTGACTTGCAAAACCAAGCGGTTTTTACTCCATGCTGAATTTTTTTTTACATTGTATGTAGGAACTATGACCTCTTGAGTTTTTTCAAATCTTTATGTTTTGTGTCTGTGGTCCAGGTGTAAAAAAGGGGGACAAGGTGGCCATTTACCTTCCCATGATTCCAGAGCTGGTATACACAATGTTGGCCTGTGCTAGAATTGGGGCAGTTCACTCTATTGTGGTAAGCAAAACAATGATTTTTATTAAACTGCAGAACTGAATCACATTCCCTTACACTTACTATGTATTTACCATTAATTCAGTGACTTGGAGTGCATTCAATGTATACAAAGTTAACCCATTACATTGGCATTGATATTACCGTGTTCTACTTTTTAAACCACGGCAGCCTCTTAAATTAATTTTGTGACTATATTGTCTCTAGATCAGTGATTGTTTCTTTTACATATGAGCATAAAACAATGCACACATGTTTACATATCTGTGATCTGTGCTAAATTAAAATGAATGGTTAATATATGTATTAAAGAACCCATATTATGCAAAAAAAAAAAACCTTTACAAGGTGTTTGGACATAAATGTCTGTTGGCAGTGTGAACAACCACCCTACAATGAAAAAAAAACACTCACTTTTTTAATCCCCATAAAACTAGAGCAGTCTCAATAGACATGCTGTTTTGATTATCTTGTTAATGTGATGTCACACTGACAAAGCCCCGCCCACGGCCACTGACTGACTGGTTAATTTTACCTAAAAGCTTTTTTAAATGTGTTTGTTAGCAGCACTAATGTGGCTAAATATACTATTGTCCCAGACTGTATTCACAGAAATCAGATCAGATTTTTAAACAAAAGCGCTCACTGTCTGTTGGTAAGGAAATGAGGAGCTTTAGCTCATTTGCATTTAAAGGGCATTTTGGACATGATGTAACAAATGATTTGTGGGGTATTTTGAACTGAAACTTCACAGACACATTCTAGGCACACCTGAGACTTATATTACATCTTGTAAAAATGGACATAAAATGTGCCCTTTAACATATAGATACTGCCCATTTGTATGCCACAGATGATATATTGTTTAATTTATTGTTGGTCTGACATTATACTACTACAAGGTCTTTTTCTGTCCAATAAGGGGGGAAATTTGACTTTTAATAAATTAGCTACACTCTTAACGAATGTGTTAAAAACAACACATTAGTGTTGATTCTGGGACAACACACTAAATGCGTTGTCCCAGAATCCACCCATCTCTGTGTTATTATTAAAACAACACATTTTGTGTTACTTTTAACACATCCTGTGTTATATTTTAACACAAAATCAACACAAAATGACACATAATGTGTAAAAATGACAAATAATGTGTTAAAATCTTAACGCACAAAGATGTGTAAAAAATTAACACATCCTTTCTAAGAGTGTACATATTAAACTTTTTAATTCTGTTTTTTATGAACATCAGGGTCAGTTCTAGTTTAAAATTGTATAGTATGTGATTTTAAAAATGGTTTAAACTTTGTCTCAGCTCTAGCAGTTATATTGTTAATATGAATTTAATCAGTGTGCCCTCATTTACCCCACCAGGACTATTTTTACCAGCCAAGACTCTCCTGCCATGTAAAGGTTATAGCTGAAGTAAAAATATCACAGGCACTTTCAATCAAGTATTTAAAGTATTGAAACTATTTTATGTATAGATGATGACCCCATTTCAGCCAGCCCATTGTTCTCCTTATTTTGCTTTGGACAGGGCATTCTTAAATTATATTCAAAAGTGAAATGCTTTTTCCTATCACAGCTCAATATTCAGATAAAATACTTCCTTTATCAGTGGTTTGAGATCTCAAATAATGCCCATATAAAAATATGCACTAAAATACTATGTAAGTGCACTTACTAGTGAATATACAATTTCACATATTCATTTCATACTTAATATACAAAAAAATTGGTCCATACCTATTAAAATAAAGCATATTACACCCACCCTGATCTCTTTACATTGGCTTCCAGTCTATTGCACAATTGATTTTAAATTTCTTTTAATGGTGTATAAATCCTTGCATGGACTTGCACTGGCCTATCTTTCTGAGCTTTTATTTGAACACCAGCCCGGAAGAACTTTGAGATCAGCAAATAAGAACTTACTAAAAATACCAAGGACTCATTTAAACCAAAAAGGAGATCATGCTATTGCCATTGCAGCACCAAAATTATGGAACAGTTTGCAATATTCGAGACGCACCGACTATACAGGTTTTTAAAACAAAATTGAAAACACATTTGTTTTCTTTAGCTTTTAGTATTTGACACCAACTACTTTATTTGCTATTTTTGCTTTTAGGTTTTTTATTATAAGTTGCCATTCGTATTTGTAATGTATGTTCTTTTAGTATGTGTTTTTTTTTTTTTTGTAGTATTATTGTGTATTTGTTCTTTTATTTCGTTTTTTTTATTGTGAAGGACATTGGACAACTTGTCTTGTTTTAATAGTGCTATATAAATAAACTGCCATTGCCATTGCCAAATGTAAGAACATCTAAGTGTATTACGAGACCATTTATTTCAATATACTGAAAATCAAATAAAGTTTTTAGTACATTAAAGTGTATATATATATATTTTTACCTGGGGCTGTAAAGAAGTTTGCTATTACTTTCTAAGCAATAAGATGTCAAAAAAAATCCCACTACCTTTTATTGAAGGAGGGATTGGCTTCTACCCAGGTGAAAAAGTAGTACACTTCAATAATGTACTTAAAGCGCTTTATTTTTGACGCACTAATTATGTACTTCGTATTCTAAAAATTCTTCTCCTGTCTTTCTTTATCAGTTTGCAGGCTTTTCCTCAGAGTCCCTGTGTGAGAGAATCGTGGATGCTCGGTGTAATATACTGGTAACAGCAGGTAACTATCATAGTTATTCATTCTCTTTATTACACGGCTCTCAAAAAAATTTGTCCAGTTGCGACATTTCAAGGTATGTTATTCCAGATAGCAACCGCCTGAAACTAATAACGCACGGCTGCAAATCATTTGGACATGTACAGTTTAATAATTACACAAAAAAATAAATATAAATTTGTATTTTAATAACATATCCGGCATTTTATTTACAAATGATTAAACAAAATACTAGAAAATAGTGTGTCTGTGACATTTAAATGTCTTGCCATACCTTAAAACCGAAAGTAAACGGGTCTTCCTTGTGGAAGGTCTGCATTCATTAAAAATGAGCAAATAAAATATTTCAAATCAATATTTAAATGTTCCTTACCTTACTTATGAGTTGCCACTCATGAAATTCTAGTCATTCGAGACATTCACGCGGAAACTAGTCACGCGAGACATTCTTCGCTGCGACTCCGCCACTCTGCTCGCTTCCTATAATCATGTCACTACTAAAACAAGGTCCTGATTGGTTAACGTGGTGCGGAAATCCGCCGAAGTTCAGATTTTTAAACTTGCGCCTTTTCCGCGGCAATGCTCAATTCGTGCGGAACGCGCCCTCGGCGCCATGTGTACCGCGCCGCAGGATGCCTAATTGCATCTTTGCTTTGACTTAAAGGAATAGTCTACTCATTTTCAATATTAAAACATGTTATTACCTTAACTAAGAACTGTTGAATCATCCCTCTATCATCTGTGTGTGTGCACGTAAGCGCTGGAGCGCGCTGCGACGCTACGATAGCATTTAGCTTAGCCCCATTCATTCAATGCTGCCATTTAGAGATAAAGTTAGAAGTGACCAAACACATCAACGTTTTTCCTATTTAAGACGAGTAGTTATACGAGCAAGTTTGGTGGTACAAAATAAAACGTAGCGCTTTTCTAAGCGGATTTAAAAGAGTAACTATATTTTATGGCCTAATAGCACTTTTGGGAGTACTTCGACTTGGCGCAGTAACACCCTCCCTCTCCCATTATGAGAGTGAGAAGGGGAGCGGACTTTTCAGGCCAGTCGAAGTACTCCCAAAAGTGCTATTACGCCATAAAATATAGTTCCTCTTTTAAATCCGCTTAGAAAAGCGCTACGTTTTATTTTGTACCACCAAACTTGCTCGTATAACTACTCGTCTTAAATAGGAAAAACGTTGATGTGTTTGGTCACTTCTAACTTTATCTCTAAATGGCAGCATTGAATGAATGGGGCTAAGCTAAATGCTATCGTAGCGTCGCAGCGCGCTCCAGCGCTTACGTGCACACACACAGATGATAGAGGGATGATTCAACAGTTCTTAGTTAAGGTAATAACATATTTTAATATTGAAAATGAGTAGACTATTCCTTTAACATATTAATCACTTACGCTTGCTGCGTCTAACGCGTCTGGTGTGAACCCTGCATTACGCTTGACGCCTGTACCGCGTCTGCTGTGAACGAATCATTACTTATTAAAGGTGCCATAGAATAAAAAACTGTATTTACCTCGCATAGATAAGTTCTGTACATGATAATGGAGCCTTAAACGCGTTTGTTTCCTCAATTTTATGTAAACCTCCTGCATGCAAAAGACTGCTGGAAAACAAGCCAATCTCAACATAACATCGACATCTACTATTGACATTAAAGTTACATTTTGCACCATCTCATGCCCCCAGTTTGAGAACCAATGCTGTAAATCATTTAAAACCAGCAATCACATGGGAGCTTGTCATGATAACATAGCTTTGGTCAATTATTTGCCCAAAATGCTTTGGGTTGAGGTCTAAATCAGCCCTAATTTAACACCTGTTCTTTCTCTTTTTATTCATGCGTTTGCTTTCTCTTTGTGTGTACGTGACCCACAGATGGCGTTTACAGAGGTGACAAACTGATCAATCTGAAGAAGATTGCAGATGAAGCTCTGGAGCGTTGCAAGGGGAGGTACATCTTTTTTTTTTATATCCTCTTCTTTTAGATAAACTTGACTTAAATGGTTAGTTCACACAAAAATCATTTACTCGCCTTCATGTTGATCTAAACCTGTATGTGTTTCTTTATTTTGTTGAACACAAAAGAAGATATTTTTAAACATAGATGTTAAGCCCCCAGATTCCTATTGACTTCCACAGTAGGAAAAACAAATACTATGGTAGTCAATATGTATAAGAAACAGGTTTAGATCAACACGAAGGTGAGTAAATGATGACAGAATTTTCATTTTTGAGAAAACTATACCTCTAAATCCCCTAACTCAATCTGCACCAAACCATCAGCTGTTCCAGTGTCACCCATTTGGAATCTATCAAGGGTTGCCGGGCAACAGCACGGTTTTAAAGCCTCCTTTTCATATAGCTATTATGATGTGTGAAATGAGACATCAGCATCACAGTCCAAAAAAACACATGTTACAGAAACATGAGAGCGTGGTGTGCAACGTGTCACCAGATGGTTGTTGATAATTATTTCTGTGCATCAGGTGTTTATGGTTATTACTCAAACCATTGACATAATGCGATGATATGAATACCAATAACAGACAGGTAACATTTGTGCCATTGCATCACTATTACTATTTATATTTAGGCAGCCAAACTGACTTTAAAAAGTAAGAAGAACGGCAATCAATCCAGCCCATTCTCATGATTTGCGTATAAATTGAAAAGTCATGCAATACATACGCCAAATTCCAATTTTGCGTGCATATGATTGGCCAGTCCTTCCCGTTTACTTAATGTGGCGCATTTTTTCGTGTTGTATTGGTTTATCTTTTTTTTCATTTTTTTACCATTGTCGCTTGGGTTTTTGTTACATTAAATGACATCCTAGTCCAGTGGTTCTCAAACTGGGGGCCCTGAGATGGTGCCAGGGAGGCCCCAGTTTAATGACATTTTATAAAATATAAAAATGTATCATAAAATTCTGTGTAATTAAATCTCAGAAAAATAAGGCTACTAATCAACAGCACTACATTGTATAATTTAATATGTTTTGATTTATTCCAATTTTAAGTTTTGGAATGTTTTATGTCATATACACTGTAATAAAAAAAATTGACTGTAAATTCAATGCATTACTTTCACAGGAAGGTACAGTATGTAACTTCACAGTAAATTACTGTCATGCAGTTACTGTACTTTCACAGTATGTTACTGTGTCATTTTTACAGTAAATACTTGTGAAATGACAGCTGTATACCGTGATCTTACAGTAGTTAGTCCTCGCAGTAGTTAGATTTAGCAGTATGTTCCTGTAGTACTACGTTATTTAACTGTGAAATTACAAGTAATGTATTTTAGATTACTGTGATATAGCAGCATTATCACATAGAATAAATGTATTTAGCCATTAAGTTACAGTTCTTTGGAAGGCATGAAGGGATACACCATACACAAGGGAGGCCGTACGCCAAAAAAGTTCGAGAACCACTGTCCTAACCCAAATCTAACCTCAACTCCAAGCGACTACGGTTTAAAAATAGACAAAAACATGGAGGAACCTATATGTTAAATTACATCCTAAAGCAAATCCCAAATCTAACCCCAAACCAAAGTGACAGAAAAAAACCCAGCCAAAAAAAAAATAAGAAACCAATACATAAAACGACACGAAAAGATGCAATTTATTAAGTGAACAGGAAGGACTGGTGTATCATATGCACGCAAAAATTTGAATTTGGCATATGTATTGCACGACTTTACACACTACGTGATATATCAATCCATGAGAAGTGTAAGAGACAAAATATTTGATAGAGACAAACTGCTGCCAAGATGTTATCTTACTTATCTAAGTTATCAGAGTTATGATTTTTGCTTGTCGAATGATAAAAGCAATTTTAGAGCGGTTTCATCATTTGGGTATCTTGAATATGTCATCAGATGTCTGAGTCACTGTGTGCTACAGTTTCTTAACTCTGTTGTTAATCTGATCATTTTAACTTTTTGATCCTTTTCTCTTTCTCTTAGCATATGTGTTCAAAAATGTGTGGTGGTGAAACATCACGCCTTCATCACAAACACTGACGCTTCCAACAAACTACAGGTACAGTAGTTCATCCAGAAATGTTTATAAAATATTTATAAAACAATATGTAAGGGATAATGTAGAGGCAGCCGGTAGTTATCGGGAAATAAGCCCCGACAGTGTGATCAGGACCAGACGCGAAGCGGAGGGTCTTGTATCACACTGAAGGGGCTTGTTTCCCGATAACTACCGGCTGCCTCTACATTATCCCGCTTATTACATGGCTACTTGCCACATAAGAAAAAAAACTGGACATGAATATAAATTTATAACATTTTATTGGCATATTTGTTTTAAATTAACATTTTTTATACTTCCACGAAACTTTGCACAGATGCATAAAATGATCGTAATACCTTATTAAGATCCTCTGCTTCATACTTGTCTGTCTCCATTTTTTCTCTTTAACCAGTCTTTGAGAAGTTTTAATGCTCATTCTGTATTTTTTTGTGTGTTGGCTTCGTAGCTGTCATGCTTTATCTTGTCAAGTTCAGTCTCAGTAAGCTCTCTGTGTCTTGTCGTTGTTCGTTCTTCTATCCACTGTTTAAATGTTTTGTTTTTTCCGTACATGTTAAAATTAATGTCAAAATGTTGTGGTTGTCCAGTGTTTGTCACAAGATGGCGCCAAACAGTAATCTTTAGTGGCGTGGAGCGATTTTAATCGTACAAGTAGTACCGGCTATGCGTTATTACTTTGGAGCGGTTATTATTTGAAAAGAACGAACCTGCAAATGTCTCAACTGACCAATCAGAATCAAGCATTCCAGAGAGCCGTGTAATAAATAATAAGAGTTCTCGTACCTCATACCCACACGTCAAGAAGCATTATTGTCATTTCAAACATACACTGTTAAAAAAGGTAAAAGTTGGATCAACTTAAAAAAAATCCTAAAAAACACATAAAAAAATTAAGTTGTTTCAACTTGCATGTTTAAGTAAAAACACTTTTACATTAAAATAACTTAATTTTTTTTAGGTGTTACTGTTATTGTTTTTAGGTTAAGTCATTTTTTAAGTAAACATTTTACTTTTTACAGTGTATAGCATGCAGTACATAGTGAAATGAGACTAAGCTAAGGACAGAGCTAAGATCCGACAGTATGCATAAATAAATAATAAAGTAGTGCCAAACAATTCAATATGGCTTTGATTACAAAAGAGAATGATTGTGAACATCCCTAAACATATTTTCGCAGCAGAAGGTAATAGCATAGTCCAATGTAATGTGCAAAAGATAACATTAAAGACAAAGACACGTATTAAAACAGTGTTGATATAAAAACAGTGTTGAGACATGGATGGATGTGCAAGACCATTATCAGGTGTTATGGGAGGAAGTGAATGGGATATCCTTAATAATGCAGTGAAATAAACCTGTGTGTGTCTTTAGACCCCATGGGATGTTGAGTGTGATATTTGGTGGGATGATCTTCTGGATGGGGTGTCAGATGAGTGTGAACCAGAGTGGATGGACTCTGAAGATCCTCTTTTCATACTTTATACAAGTGGCTCTACAGGAAAACCCAAGGCAAGTGACCATTCACCTTTCAGCCCTAAAGGGATAGTTCACCCAAAAATGAAAATTCATTTGAAAATTCCAAGTATATATGCCTTATATTGTGCAGTATGCAAGAAGGTTCTTCCCCTCATTCATTTTTCTCTGTACAGGGGGTTGTTCATACTGTTGCTGGCTACATGCTTTACACATCACTGACATTTAAGCATGTGTTTGATTATCACCATGACGACGTGTACTGGTGCACTGCAGACATTGGATGGATCACAGGCCACTCCTACATCACATACGGGCCATTAGCCAATGGAGCAACAAGTGTGCTCGTAAGATCTGTGGTCACTTTATATGCAAAATCATTAGTTGCGTGTTTTAGTACATTTAAATAATGTTTTTATTAGTTATCTTTATGATTATTAGTGATTTAGCACTGACTGGTTGAAGTCTATTGAAATAACACGATCTGTGAATGTGTGTGTGTGTGTGTGTGTGTGTGTTGTAGTTTGAAGGTGTACCAGTTTACCCTCATGTGGGCAGATTCTGGGAGGTCATTGAGAAATATGGAGTCTCTAAATTCTACACAGCACCCACTGCTATCAGACTGCTGATGAAATATGGAAGAGAACCACTACAGCAGTGAGCACACACACAACACACACGCATGCACACACACACACACACACACACACACACACACACACACACACACACACACACACACACCAACAACAACAACTCCTGCACAAAATAACAAACACATACAGTCACACACATGCTCAATCAATAAGGACAAACACATAACCAAACCTGCACATAACAACAGTCAAATACAACAACACCCGCACGCACACAACACACACACACAACAACAACTCCTGCACACAATAACAAACACATACAGCCACACCTGCACACAACCAACAAAGAAAGACACACAACAACAGACACATAACAACCAAACCTGCACACAACAACATCACCCCCCACAAACACACACCAACTCCTGCACACTCAAAAACACAACAACACCCGCACACAAAACACACAACAACTCCTGCACACGATGAGAAACACATACAATCACACCCGTGCACGACCAACAGAGACACACAACAACATCTACACAAAAACACACAACAACAACAACACCCGCACACAACACACACAACAACAGACACAAAACAACCAAACCTACATACAACAACAGTCACACAGCACCACCACCACAATCAAACACAACAACACCGCACACAACAAACACATACAACCACAACCGCATACAACAAATACAGACAAACACATAACCAAACCTGCACACCACAACAGTCACACACAACATCACCCCCCCACACACACAAACACACACCAACTCCTGCACACAATAACAAACACATAACAACCAAATCTGAATACAACAACAGTCATACACAACAACAACAAGTGCACACAAACACACATTCCTGCACACTATAACAGACACAAGCAACCACAACCACGAACAACCAATACAGACAAACACATTACCAAACCTGCACACAACAACATTCACACACAACGACATCCGCACACACACACACACACACACACACACACACAAACACACACACACACAACCACACAAATACAGACAAACACATAACCAAACCTGCTAACAACAACAGTCACACACAACAACACCCGCACACACACCCACGCACACAACTCCTGGACACGATAACAAACACATACAACTTAACCCACAAAGAACCAATAGAGACAGACACACAACATCAGTCACACACAACAACAACAACAACACCTACACACAACAACAGGCACACAACACACACACAACTCCTGCACATGATAACAAACACATACAACCCCACCCGCGCACAACCAACAGATACAGACACACAACAACAGACATATAACAACCAAACCTGCATCCAACAACACCCACACACACCAATCACACTCAAACACACAACAACACCCGCACACAAAACACACAACAACTCCTGCACACGATGAAAAACACATACAATCACACCCGTGCATGATCAAAAGAGACAACAACAACATCTACACAAAAACACACAACAACAACAACACCCGCACACAACACACACAACAACAGACACAAAACAACCAAACCTACATACAACAACAGTCACACACCACCACCACAACAACAACAACACCCGCACACAACACACACACAACAACTCTTGCACATGATGACCAAGACATTCAACCACACCTGTGCACAACCAATAGAGACAGTTACACAACAAACACACTCAAACACACAACAACACCCGCACACAACAACTCCTGCACACAATGACAATCAAATACAACCACACCCCTGCACAACCAACAGAGACAGTCACACACCCACAACAACAGGTGCACAACACACAACCAAACAAACAAACAAACAAACAAACAACCAATACAGACAAACACATAACCAAACAACAACAGTCACACACAACAACACCCACACATAGAAATCACACCTCCTGCACACAATAACAAACACATACAACCACACTTGACTACAACAAATACAGTCAAACACATAACCAAACCTGCACACAACAACAGTCACACACAACAACAGTCACACACAACAACAGTCACACACAACAACACCCACACACACACGATACACACACAACAAACACCAAATCAAAATGTCCCCATAATGTCACAAAAATACTGGTCCCCACAACGTGATAATAACCAGGTACACACACACACACGAACACGATAACAAACACATACACCCGTGCACAACCAACAGAGACAAACACACCAACAGACACAAGACAACCAAACCTGCATACAACAACAGTCACACACAACAACACCTACACACAACAATCACACACCTGCACACGATGACAAACACATACAATCACACCCATGCACAACCAACAGAGACAGACACACAACAACAGACACGTAACAACCAAACCTGCATACAACAACAGTCACACACAACAACAACACCACCTACACAAAACAAACACACTCAAACACACAACAACACCTGCACACGATAAAAAAAACACATACAACCACACCCGTGCACAACCAACAGAGACAGACACCCAACAACAGACACATAACAACTAAACCTGCATACAACAACAGTCACACACAACAACAGTCACACACAACAACACCCACACACAACAACCACACTCCTGCACACGATGACAAACACATACAATCACACCCATGCACTTAACAACCAAACCTGCATACAACAACAGTCACACACAACAACAACACCACCTACACAAAACAAACACACTCAAACACAAAACAACACCTGCACACGATAACTAACACATACAACCACACCCGTGCACAGCCAACAGAGACAGACAAACAACAACAGACACATAACAACTACACCTGCATACAACAACAGTCACAGTCACAGTCACATAGATACACAACAACAAACACACACACACACACACACACACACACACACACACACACACACACACACACACACACACACACACACACACACACAGAGAGAGAGATAGCGTGTGAGAGAGAGAGAGAGAGAGAGAGAGAGAGAGAGAGAGAGAACGAGTGAGCGAGAAAGAGATGCCCATGCCACACACACACACACACACACACACACACACACACACACAGATGCCCAAGCAACAATCACGTGTTTGTTATTAAACAATTCAGTCTGTAGCCAATATTGCTGAATTCACATTTATCAAACACAGACAGTACTTACACTAGAGATATGTTTGAATATTAAAAGCGCCATCTATTGGACAAAAATGATTTGGTGGCATAAAAAACTCTTGTCCTTCACAAGTGGATTCATTATTCTATGCAAAGACTGAAATTCCTGTATAACATGTTCAAATGTTATTTTTTAAATTATAATCTGGGAAAAACGGTGTTCCTGTAGCTCAACTGGTAGAGCACTGCGCCAGCAACCCAAATGTTTTCCAGGGAACTTGCACACTAATAAAAATATATGTTTGGGATCAAAGCTTCTGCCACATGCACACATGTAAATGTAATATTTGATCTCTATGTCTCTTTTAGGTATGATTTGTCCAGTTTGCGTGTGTTGGGTACAGTTGGTGAACCTATAAACCCGGAGGCTTGGCTTTGGTATTATGATGTTGTGGGGCAGAAGCGTTGTCCGGTTATCGACACCTTTTGGCAAACGGAGACGGTAAAACATTTAAAGCTTTACATTAAAGATCACTGAGACTACATTGCCACAAAACCTGACCAACTACACGTACATTGGTAACTGTACAGAGTGCGAGTATCCCTTGTACAGACCAGCAGGGGTCAGGTTTAACCAAGTTTAATAAAGCAGCAAGCCACTGAAGGCCAGTGTTTAACAAAATGTTCAAGTTTCAGACCTAAATTATAGGTTTTATAAAACAAGTCAAATATTCAAACATGAGATTAATTGGGTTTTGTGTTGGTAGGGTGGCCATGTTTTGACCCCTTTGCCAGCAGCTACACCTCTGAAGCCAGGATCTGCCGTAAGTCCCTTTAAATCATCTGTATATGAATTATCAAAGCAGTGCAGTAATATCTGTCATGATGGGTCAGACAAAATTTTTTCTTGTTGAAATGTGTCCCCATGCAGACGTTCCCTTTTTTTGGAGTTCAGCCCGCTATTTTAAATGAGCACGGAGAAGAATTAGAGGGGGAGGCTGAGGGCTATCTGGTGAGATCTGTATCTTAGTGTTTGATTCATCACTAAAACTGCACAACTAGGCGCAAATGTAAAAGTTAATTTGATGTTTTGCTCTCAGGTTTTCCGGAAGCCCTGGCCGGGAATCATGAGGGGTGTGTATGGGAATCAGGAACGCTTCGAAAACACCTACTTCCGAAAATTCCCAGGATTCTATGTCACAGGAGACGGTAATCCTGCAGCATGTGCCATTTGTAGTAACCAATGTTGGGGAATGTTACATCATTGTATTACTTCTAAAAGAAATGGCACATTAAGAAATCTTAAAGAAATGTACAACACATTAGTTACTTTAGTGCTACTTTTTCACACTGTCAGATTTTTACATTTCAAAGTGGATTTTTTCCAAACAAATTTTTGTATACTAAATTATTTTTCTCTTAAAGGTGCAATGTGTAACTTTTGACAGAAATGCATTATAATATACATAACTATATTATCAGTGGTGTATAAAGACCTTATGAACTGTATTGATTTTATTATCTTAGAATGAGCCATTTTTATCTACATACACTGCGGGTCTCCTTACATGGAAGTCACCATTTTCCGCTGCCATGTTTTTACGGTAGCCCTAAATGGTCAAACTGCTCTATAGAGCGTGTTTCATCACTACGTTGTCTTAGACGATAACGTGTTTGTCATGTGGTGGCTAACGTAGCTTCTTTATGTGTTTCAAACATGAGGGTTTTTTTGCTAGATTTTTTCCACAGTTTTCCTGCTAAAAGTCCCACATTGCACCTTTAATGGTTTTGAACTAAATCCTTACGGACTGTCATTACTGTGTCCAGATGTTTGCAGACCACAGTATCTCATACAACAGCTTTGTCAAATTTATGACATACAACAGACATGTTCCAACGAAAAAGGCTCCCAACTTTTCTGCTTTACCTGTAAACTGACAGCAAACGGTGCAAAATATTGCATTGTTTCGTTCGCCGTCTGCTTAAATCAATGTTAAATTATATATTGATAAAAATATATTTTAGTGATTGGGCAAGTGACAATACTTTTTAGTGGCCCGAACGTCTCTCACACTTGCCCCGGGCCACCGGGCAGTCCTTTATGTTGAGCCCTGTCAATGCTGATGAACTTAAAGGTGCAGTGTGTAGATTTTAGCGGCATCTAGCAGTGAGATTGTGAATTGCAACCAAGGGCTCAGTCCACCCTTTACAGAAACGCATAGAGAAGCTACAGTAGTCGCCACAGGACAAACATGTTGTCATCCAAGAAAAAATACAGTAGTGTCAAAACGCCCTCTGTTAACGCTTTCACCGCCAGCTTTTTTCATGATTTTCACAAAAGTTTAATGCCTTCCTGAAAATTCTCCTTTTTAAATATATAAACATAAAATATATGAAATAAAAGAACAGACCCTCTGCTTTCAAACAAAAAAATCAGTTTCATCCTACCTTCATGTGTTCTGTTTTTATCACCTCTCAAATATGTGTAGGTTTCATCAAAAACACCAAATTTTGAGCAAAAAGCTAATTCCATTTTTGTGAAGGACTTTTGATAGAGATCAGATGCAGAGCGATCTTTAAAACGTACACGGACATACAGCTGTCAACATACTTCCGGTTTTTATAAGTTGCGGAAGAGCGCCACCTGGTGGACAATAGCGGTATTGCAGATTGACGAGATATCTCGTCAATGGCGGGGAAAGAGTTAAGCAGTTTGTCCGTTTAGGGCTACTGTAGAAACATGGCGGCACAAAATGGCGACTTCCATGTAAGGGGATGTAGATATAAACAGTTTATTCTAAAGTAATAAACACATATAACAGTTCATTTTGTTAGGTCTTTATACACCACTGGTAATATAGTTATCAGTGGCGTAGCGTCTGGGCATGCAGGGTATGCACGTGCAAATGGGCCCGGGCCAATAGGGGCCCCGGCCCTGGCCCCCCAGCTTTTAATAAAAAAAATTTTTTACATTTAATTTTATTTGTGGCAGCAATAAATACATTTTTGTATGCATATCATGTGTAGTGATTTCTTATTTCTCCGTAATGTCTAATTTCTCCGTCATTTCTTGTTTGCGTTTATTATTTTTTTGCACACCGCGGCTGTCGTAGACTACAACGGCATCATTTTTTGCATGACGCATAAAAAATAAAACACAGTGTGAGAGGTTACTATAGCAGCTGTCTACATGAACATTAAGGATGGACAAATATAAACATAAGTGGGGCCTCAAAGAGAAAAGAGAAGGTGGAGAAGTTAGTCACGAGTCAAAAACTACCCAAAACATTATTTTTTTTATTATTTAAATCTACCCTTTAAAGTAAAAAACTAAAAAGCAAAAATATGTGACTACCTTATTAAAAGTATATGTTGTTAACAGACCTGCGCGCCACAGTTAACAGTGCCAACGGGCAAGGTTGGGGGGGGGCTTTGGCTTAAGGGGGCCCGTACATTTTTTTTGCATATGGGCCCGGGACTCACTTGCTACGCCACTGATAGTTATGTATACTATATTGCATTTCTGTCATTAGATCCTTCTAAAAGTTACACACTTCACCTTAAAGTTCAGATTATTTATTTTGTTTGGCTTTAATCCAAAGCGACTTTAAGTGCATTCAAGTTTTATATTTTTCTCGGTTTTATATATTTATCATTGCATTAGTGTCTTCTGGGAATCAAACCCAATGAGCTTTGCATTCTTAAAGGACGGTTCACATTTCCGCACGGAAAACACGACCATGCCGCTTTCCTTCTTCTCTTCAATGCACTTTCCGACTGGGCATTCTAAAAAGTTGTTTCAACCCGCTATGGGGCCAACGTGCTTGGAAAAAAGAGCACCTCGCACTGCGTGTGCATTGCAACACCGTCGCTCTTTATTTGAGCGCACTTCTACATTAAAAAAAAACGTATTTGCACACGCAAAAAGTGAACTACTTTTGAGCTACACACTACCCTGAATAAGTGTTTGAAAAATAACGTTTTTTTTTTTTTAAAGTTCCTTTAAAATACGCGTCTGCCAATTGCATAAAAGCAAAATTTCTAATGAAATTTTAACATGGGTGTTATGATGTACAAAAAATTCTTAAAGGCGGAGTGCACAATGTTTGAAAGCCAATGTTGACATTTGAAATCACCTAAACAAGCACGCCCCTACCCCAATAGAATCTGGACCTTCTTTTGATAGACCCGTCCCACACATACGCAGGCAACGATGTCGGTTAGAAGACACGCCCCTTACTGCTGATTGGCTACAAGTGTGTTTTAGTAGTCGGCCCGATTCCCTTTTCCAATGTGTTTTTCAAAATTGTACACTTCGCCTTTAAAGTAACATGTTATGTATCTACTTCTGTAACTCCTAACAATACTAATAGATTTCATTATTCAGAATATTTGTCACGTCCAGTGTGAAATCCCGCACGGGTCACCACGTGGCTGTTTAAAGCAGTGTCACTAAACTAAACCAGTTACTATATTTAGACTGACCCATTGCTGTATCGTATTGCAGCGTGCTGGTAAAGTGTTGAGAGATTTTGTACTTGTGTCCTCAGGCTGCCGGCGGGATAAAGACGGATATTACTGGATCACTGGAAGAATCGATGACATGCTGAATGTCTCTGGTGAGGCCCTGAGATTTCAGTATAGCGACACCCAGTGGTTATGTAAGGGATAATGTAGAGGCAGCCGGTAGTTATTGGGAAATAAGCCCCGACAGTGTGATCAGGACCCGACGCGAAGCGGAGGGTCTTGTATCACACTGAAGCGGCTTATTTCCCAATAACTACCGGCTGCCTCTACATTATCCCGCTTATTACACGGCTACTTGCCACATAAGAAAAAAAACTGGACATGAATATGAATTTGAAACATTTTATTGGCATATTTGTTTTAAATTAACATTTTTATCCTTCCGCGAAACTTTGCACAGATGCATAAAATGATTGCAATACCTTATTAAGATCCTCTGCTTCATACTTGTCTGTCTCCATTTTTTCTCTTTTAGCCAGTCTTTGAGAAGTTTTAATGCCCATTCTGTATTTTTGTGTGTGTTGGCTTCGTAGCTGTCATGCTCTATTTTGTCAAGTTCAGTCTCAGTAAGCTGTCTGTGTCTTGTCGTGGTTGTCGAGTGTTTGTCACAAGATGGCGCCAAACAGACAGTAATCTTTATTGATCTTTATTGGCGCGGAGCGATTTTACTCGTGCAAGTAGTCCCGCTATGCGTTATTATTTTGGAGCGGTTATTATTTGAAAAGAACGAACCTGCAAATGTCTCAACTGACCAATCAGAATCAAGCATTCCAGAGAGCCGTGTAATAAATATATATATAAATAGCATTCATAATGCATCTAAATTAAATACAACACATAAAGAAAAAAATATATATACTGGATTTTACATGGATCCCAAAGTTTAGCTAGTGACAGTCATCATACTACTGACACACATGCACAGGTGTCTGATCGTCTCTTTTCTTTAAGGTCATCTGTTGAGTACATCAGAGGTGGAGGCGGCCCTTACCGAGCATCCGTCAGTCGCTGAAGCCGCAGTGGTCAGTCGCCCTCATGCGGTAAAGGGAGAGTGTCTGTACTGTTTTGTCACGCTGAAAGACCACATCGAGTTTAACCGCACGCTAATGGAGGAACTGAAGAGGAAAGGTAAAAGATCATAATCACAAAGAATTTACTGAGCTACATATGTGGGTCAATGATGTAACATTAATTATTTAGTGTCCGTATGGTTCAATTAAATGTAAAAGGGTTAAAATTTCAAAATACATTTGCAGATTACTTTCTCTTTTTTTGAGGACCAAGTCTAAAATTTTTGGTTTTATTTCATTTTGAAAGAATATTTGGGGGATAATTGCAAAAATGTCACTTGGTATAACTAGTATTTTTTTGAATAAAAATTTAAATATAGGCCTATTCATAAAAAATGTGGAATAAAATACAATCTTCTAATTTTGGGTAATATGATTTTTTTTACATACATTTTTACATCATTTGGTAAAGAATATTTAGAAAACAGCTGTTTCAGCATATGTCCAGACAAATATTACAAAAACGCATTCAGATTTACATTTAGAAATAACTAAAATGATATTTTAAAATGATTTTTTTGTGATTACGCTTACATGCCATCAAGGTGGATAAAATATTTAATATTTCTCATTCTTTGGCACAATTGGCGGTTACACCATTTGACATTTTAAGGTCCATTCAGTCTAAACTTTCATAAAAATGGTGCATGTAATATTTGATTGCATAAAATCAACATAAATACATGTGCATTGAAATAAACCTGATGCGTGCTTTTAAAACAAGTTTTAAAAAAAAAAAGATTTTTGAGTTTCTCATCTTTCCAAACGTGTTTTTGTCACTGACCCATGTACGTTTGTTTTTTATCAGTAAGGGAAAAGATTGGACCAATAGCCACCCCAGATTTCATCCAGAATGCACCTGGCCTGCCCAAAACTCGCTCGGGTAATACAAGCAAACTTTTATACTTTTTCAATTTGTTTTAAACTGATAGAAGATCATGTACTTAAGATCTTGCTGACTTTTAGATATTTTTATTAAAATATATACACACTATGGGGCAGTATCCCAGACAGGGTTTATCCTAATCCCAGATTAAAATGCATGTTTGAGCTGCCTTAGTTCAAAAACACATTGTACTGACGTATCTTAACATTACCAATTCCATTGTTTTGTCAAAAGCATTGTAAGATTTGTTTGTAAAAACTAATTAACTGTCCTAATATAACTTAGGCCTAGTCCTGGATTAATCTTAACCCTGTCCAGGAAACCACCCCAAAATGCAAACTATTTATTCTTGTCAGTGGAATATAAAAAATCCCTAAAAAAATGTTTTCTTTTTTTCCTCTTCTTTAAGTGTAAATCTCATTAAATGTCAGATTTCTCAGAATTTTGGTGCTCAATGTAGTCATTTGGGCATGACTAAATCTAAGTCATTCACCTGTTTTTCAGGTAAGATCATGCGGCGAGTCCTGAGGCAGATCGCTCGCAATGATAAAGACCTGGGTGACCTCTCGACCCTGGCTGACCCTAAAGTCGTGGATGTGCTGTTTAGTCAAAGGTGCGAGGCGGCTGCGTGAAGACAATCTGATATCGCGATGATTTCAAAGCTTCGTTCACATGTGTGAGCTCACCTGAGGTTAAAGACTTTGGGTTTGGGCTTAAAGTGAGCTCAGGTACTGCAAGATCAGATCATAATACTTGAAAAAATGGTACTAAAAAGCACAAAGTTGTTTACAGGCTCATAATCATATAGGGAACCATTTTTAGTGCTAAAATCATATAGCGCTACACTGAAACCATATGTTTTGTCATGTGTATGGTTCAACAGTGCTAAAAATGGTTCCCCTAAGATTACGAGCTTTTTAGTAATTTAGCACCATTTTTTTTGAGTGCATAATAAAGATGAAAAGGTGTTAATGCTAAATTATCAAACAAAACATCGCCTCACGTTTGCCTCTAGCACACTTAACTTTATTTACAATACAATCATATTTTGTTGATTGTTTGATTCTGTCAGAAGATAGATTATGTAAATGTTTTATTTTTTGATTTATGTTTTATATATTTTCCTGTATGAAGGATGCCTTGATTTCCGTTATGTTGGACATACTTTGAATGCACTTTCAAAAGAGTTTATAAATAACAAAAACTGATTAATTGTTATTTTTATGGGTATTAACAAGTGTTTGAAAATACACATACAGTACAGTATATCATTTACATGGCTTATTAAAAGAAGCCTATTATGGTGAAATATGTTACTAGAAATTATCATTTTGTGAAGATCTTCAATAAATCTATTGCTCATTTGAAGGCACCCCGAACCCTTATGAATAAATGTGTAAAACTCTAGACACGTGGTGCTAAAAACATAAATAATGCTTAGAGGGGTCATAGTGCCTTTTTCCATGTTTAAGTGCTATGATTGGGTCCCCAGTGCTTCTATCAAACTAGAAAATGTGAAAAAGATCAACCTAGTAAATCATTCTGCGCAAGCATGGAAAAAATAGGTCGTTCAGATTTCGCCTGTTTTGTGAGGTAGGTAGTAAGGCCAGTTACAATAATACCGCCCCTTAATCTGCACTATCCAACCACGGCACTGCCATTTAGTACAGAGAGAAAGAGAGAGAGGAAAAATAATTGACAGCACAATTGAGTTTCAATTTCAACAAACCACCATTATGGTGATCAGTGTTTGCATTTCATCAGCTCTTTGCATTTAAAAAGGCATGCCTAAAAACGGCAGATTTTTGCTTGCACCTACAAAGTGGCAATTTTAACTTTAAAGCAACACTATGTAGTTTTTTTACCTTTAAATAATGTCTCTAAAATTATTTCAGTGACAGAACAACTTTTAACTGGACAAATTGTAGTTGCTGCAACCTGAGCAGCCTCCTAGCTGCTACAAGCACACTCTGAAAGTGGCGGTGGAGGGTAGAGCACACAGCCCCGCCCCTCCCCCTGCCTACAAAAGAGTGTCTGATACCAGGCACTGTTGTGCTTTTCAACCACATGGGGGAGCTGTAAGTCATTTTTACATGGAAACTACATAGTGTTGCTTTAATTTAAGTTATAATAAATTATCTATATGGTATTTTGAGCTTGAACTTCACAGGCGCACTCTGGGGACACCAAAGATCTTAAACATTTTTCCAAATATGAGAGAATTTTTTCAGAGATTTTTTTTCAACATTGTAAATGTTAGAAATGTATTGCCGAAACATATTACAAAGACTGAACCATGTAGTACTGAATTGTGGAGTCAAGCCGCCTTTCCGCTGTCCACTGTACGACGGCCGATAAACCGGAAGTCATTTATTTCCTATGGAGAGTCGTGAAGGGGTGTAAATCTGTGGATGCCTAAAATGAAGCCTCTTACGCTGGAATAAGGTTCCGTCCCATGTTATGATGTTAAACTGAAACTCCATCACAACTGCCACTAGGGCTCCGACAGTCGTGTCCGATTTTCGTGTACAAAGGAAAGGCGCCTTTACACCGTTAAAGGCAGGGTGCATGATTTTTTAAAATCATTTTGGTTGCGGGACAACTAATAGGGCTTGGGCGTCATGACGTCATTACTTGTCGTGGCGGCCATGTTGATTGCCTCCTTTACTGCTACTCGGACTGCTGCGCTCTACTTTCTCTCAATCGTGTGTCTTAATTTGATTTATTTGTCGTTATTTTTTCAACCATGGTAAACCGTTGCTGTATTAATAATAAAGTAACACATTAAAAGTAATTTACATTAAAAATGACAGATAAGGACAACACTTCATGTTTTATTCAATGTAGGAAACCAAACATTAACTTCAACCCCTCAGTAATGTGTATTCATGACATATAAATGAAATTTATATGTACGACAGTGAAGTATAACACATCTGAATATTAATTTATATAGCTTAAATCAACATTGAATACTGAAAATAAGGAAAATGTCCCGGTTTACTCGCCCAAAGTACGGGAAAATTTCAACATCTTTCTGTTGCTATCCCTCTGCTGACAGCAAAAACTGCTGCATTAACTAAGCTAGCTGTGAAGCTAGGTCGTACGTGACTTACAGATTGGCATGAAATCGTGCTCTCACAACAACCACGCTGTTATCTTAAAATGGCTCTTTATTCACTCTTTTTTCATGTGGATCGAAACCGTTAATATTTCCGATTTTGTCCACATACCAGTCCCTGCTTCCCTGTTTAAATCCTTTTCCGGATTTTATCATCTTTTTTCTTTCTTTTAATCCTCCCAACTCTGCTGCTTCTCCTCTTTTGACTTGCTGTATGTTTACATTCGCGAGGCCATCAACATGGCCGCCACGTCCCAGAATGCAACGCGGCGCCCAAGCCCTATTGACCCCAACACAATTACGAGCATCCATTTAGGTTGTAGCGGTTGTATTTAAAGGTTGAGATGGCAGCTTTCCTGCGAGTGTGCATGATCTCGGACACACCCCCAGTGTTTTTTGAACAATTGATTATTCCTTAAAATCTGTATCTATTTCCGATATGGCTCAACGTAAGGTCTGTTTACACACACAGAGCTACTGAAGGTGCTGCTCTGTGAAACAGCCAATCAGAGCAGAGCTCAACATTAATATTCATGATCCTCTCAATTAAGGTATAATAGACCATTTCATTCTGGGGGCAAATCCTAGGGTTGTAAATAGACATGTAAAACCGTCTCTGGGTAATTTTGCATTTAGTAAAGCCACATACCTGTAGATATCAGAGAACATTTAACAGATTATTTCAATGCATTATGTGGCACCTTTAAAATCGTATGCTTTACAGCCTGGAAAACTCAAACGATCTGAGCAGCAGAATTAAACACTATTTGACTGTTTTGCATTGGCAAACATCACTTACATTTTCTTTCAAGAACAAACGACCATGACAGTAAACACTTTCTCTAAAACACATTTATGCCCCCTTGTGGTTAACCGTGGAACACTGAAAATAAACTTCTTGACCTCTTATAGTATATTTACATTCAAGCATTTGACACTTTTATTTGTCACATTCAGTCTATGCTTTTTGTATCAGTGTGTGTTCCCTGAGGATCAAACCTAATGACATTTAAATAAATCTATACCTTTACACAAATTAATCACGTTTTTATAACCATGTATTTTGGCAAATTGATTACATTGGCAAAACCATGGTTTTACTACGGTAACTATGGTTCTCATATCAGTCTATAAAACTCTCACTCTCACTCTCTCTCTCTCTCTCTCTCTCTCTCTCTCTCTCTCTCTCTCTCTCTCTCTCTCTCTCTCTCTCTTTGTGTTCTGGCTGAGTCTTTACTTGCATATGTACCAGTTGTTGTTTACTGGAGATTATTGTACATCCATGATCTTCATCAAACATATTTTTGTTAAGGATCAGATGCTTGCTTCCATGCAATGCATGACAATGTTTATTCACAAGAGCTTAAAATAATACAGTTTAAATAAGATATACAAAAGTTTTTGTTGACTGTTGTTACCCAATGGCAGGGTTAAAATATCATAAATTGCACAGTAGTGCATGAGAAAAGACTGCTGATTATGCAACAATCTTGCAGGGAAATATATTCCTGATGCTTTGGAGTGATTCAGTTTTCCACATGACATGGATTTCTACTATTTGCATCTGTTATGTGAATCATTTGTTTATAAGGAAACACATGTTCACACGCAACTGTACAACGACAGGATGAGATTGAATATTAAAATCATGACATCACCTCGAACTGCAGTTACCATGACAACAGTCATATCGACAAGCCTCTTCATCTTAACATGTGCAAAAGTTCAGAATGAAGTCGATGTCTATGCCATCTTCCTCAGCATCTCACATCAACTAACAGCCTTAGTGTGTGAAGAAAAATGAACTACACAAGAATGTTAAGTGAAAAATACAGATGAGTAATAGACATGACAGATGGACAGATAGATATGAACAGACATGCAGTACTAAAAGCTGCATTTGAATGTCAATTTCAGATAAAAACTCATCTTCAATGATTCAAAAGGAGCTCTTTCATAAATCCATGTGCTGTAGCATTCAATCCCTGGTCCTATTCTTACAAATATTGGATTATTTTGGGACGTAAGGATGTTCATGGAGTATGTAGATCAGACAGGGATTAACTAATGGTGATCAAATAGGCTGAAAAACAGGTGAAGTGTTAACCACTGACTTTCACAGACGTGATCCTGTATGACCATTATACTAAAAACACCTGGACGGGACACTTAGATGAATTGAAATAAGAGAAAACAAGATCATAATAATTCACTTATCGCTAAATGAGAGCTGAGCAGAGACTAGAAAATCGGATTAGATTCATTTCAATGCCATCCAGAAATCCAATGAGTATTCAGTGATGTCAATACATTTCTTTTGCTCATACTAACAAATGATGACTTGAACCAATCTTTGTTTCATGTCCTCCCAGCAAACACAAAACACGTTTACAGCTTTTCACAACAGCATTGTGTTTTGGTTGTAATAAGGTAATGTTGCAGCACAACGTTTTAAAAACATTTTAAAAAAACAAACTCTAAATTTAAAAACAACAAGCAAAAAGGATGTTTTTAAAACGTTGTAAAAGCACCTAATTGGTATGTTTTCTTTAGGTAATCAAAAAAGAAAAGAAAAAAAAAACATAAATATCACGTCTGTTTACTACAAAACTAAAACAGACCAAAGTAGACCATTTGTGAAAAAATGTATGTTTTTAAAACCTTGTAAAAGCACCAAATTGGTATATATCACGTCGGACATTTGTCGTATTAAGTGCGTCACAAAATAACTATCACAACCTTTCGATAATGTGAAAAAAACTTTTTATAAAGTTTTTGTGTTTGCTGGGTTATTTAATGCTGCTTAAAGGCGGGGTGCATGATTTGTGAAAAACAAGGCTGAGTAAAAAAACACACTTGTAGCCAATCAGCAGAAAACTAACCTGTCTAGATGTCTACTAACCGACATCGTTGCCTCGCCTGCTTTCGGCCCGGACAAAACGTTGCACAACAGAAACGAGGATGTGTTGAACACACTCTTCTAATGATGCAAGAGTTGCAACTACGGTAGCTGAGAAGGTCATTTTTTAAATGTTTCCAGAGCCCAATGAAATCGTTATAAATACATGTTTAATACAGTAAAATACGCTCAATGTTACAGTCACTGCCTTTGCCGTCCAGAATAAAAAAGAATATTTTAACCTAAACCCATTATATGAGCGGTCTCATTTGTACTGTGTGGTTTATTTGCATGTTGCTGCTGATTGGACTGCTGTTCTGACACACCCACCAAACAAGAGAAAAGGTATCTCAAACCCCGTTGCACACCGTTTCCAGGAAACATGTTGTTCATCCGGAAACTGTAGCAAAACGTTGCGCACATTGAACTTGAATGTGTCCCTGGGTTGTGAACGTGTGGGGCGGGTCGATCAAAAGATGGTCCAGATTCTATCGGGGTAAGGGCGTGTTTGTTTCGGTGATTTCAAATGTCAACATTGGCTTTCAAAGATCATGCACCCTGCCTTTAAAGAGAAATTAAAGAGTGCCAACAAATGAAAAGTTTCATCTAAGAGAAAGACAATCTCACACTATCATCTCCAGAATTTTAGATGTGATCATAACAATGTCTACAACAATTCTCAGATCAGCAAATATACCTCCAGTTAAAATTCTGAGATTAGACTGCATGAGCTTTAACATTTCTCACATAAAATGATATGAACAATTTACTTTAAAGCTCTGAACAAAGCTGCATAATTCAATAAAAGATGAGTGAGATTCTCATGAGCTATAAAAGATGGTTTTGGTTAGAAGGGCTATAGCAACAGCTGAAATCTCACCAGATAAGAGCTGTATTTATTATAAACCCACCAAACTTAACCCTAAACCCAACATTTCACTACATTTAGGCCGTATTTAATCTAAGCCAGAACAAAATAGTTGAGTAAACAAATGCCTACCTGTGGGAATCCTGGAGTCATGTGACAGGAAGCTGTGCTGCTGGACTTTGGGATTTGTAGTTTTCCCGGATAGCAGATAAATCAAGGTTGTTTCATATCATCCCAAATTATTGCAACAAGCAGATTAGAGCTAGAAAATCCTTTACTTCCCAAGTTTTGCATTATAGCAAGAATAGTTTACACATATTGATTTTGACATTAATCTCTCTTATGAAAATTAACCATGGTTTTACTTCAGTTAAAACCAACAAACAAAAAATCATGGTTACTGTACATGCTAATAGTAATACACAAAAAACAATGGTTACTGCACTTTTACCACAAAAAAACATGACCCAACTGAAAAATCCAGCTAAGACATAACCTGAAAGCTGGTTTTAGGTGGCTGTAGTTGGTTTAAGATGGTCCTCCCAGCCTGGCAAAACTGGTCAAGCTGGTGGGTCAGCTGGCCTGATCTGCTCAGTTACTGGGATTTTCACGCACAACCATTTCTAGGGTTTACAAAGAATGGTGTGAAAGGGGAAACACTCAGTATGCAGCAGTCCTGTGGCCGAAAATGCCTTTTTGATGCTAGAGGTCAGAAGAGAATGGGCCGACTGATTCAAGCTGATAGAAGAACAACTTTGACTTAAATAACCACTCGTTACAAGTATGCAGCAAAGCATTTGTGAAGCCACAACACGCACAGTCTTGAGGCGGATGGGCTACAACTGCAGAAGACCCCACCGGGTACCACTCATCTCCACTACAAATAGGAAAAAGAGGCTACAAATTGCACAAGCTCACCAAAACTGGACAGTTGAAGACTGGAAAAATGTTGCCTGGTCTGATGAGTCTCGATTTCTGTTGAGACATTCAGATGGTAGAGTCAGACTTTGACGTAAACAGAATGAGAACATGGATCCATCATGCCTTGTTACAACTGTGCAGGCTGGTGGTGGTGGTGTAATGGTGTGGGGGATGTTTTCTTGGCACTTTAGGCCCCTTAGTGCCAATTGGGCATCGTTTAAATGCCACTGCCTACCTGAGCATTGTTTCTGACCATGTCCATCCCTTTATGACCACCATGTACCCATCCTCTGATAGCTACTTCCAGCAGGATAATGCACCATGTCACAAAGCTCGAATCATTTCAAATTGGTTTCTTGAACATGACAATGAGTTCACTGTACTAAAATGGCCCCCACAGTCACCAGATCTCAACCCAATAGAGCATCTTTGGGATGTGGTGGAACGGGAGCTTCGTGCCCTGGATGTGCATCCCACAAATCTCCATCAACTGCAAGATGCTATCATATCAATATGCGGCAACATTTCTAAAGAATGCTTTCAGCACCTTATTGAATCAATGCCACGTAGAATTAAGGCAGTTCTGAAGGTGGGAGGGGGTCAAACACAGTATTAGTATGGTGTTCCTAATAATCCTTTAGGTGAATGTACATACCAACACAATTTCATTGCAATCTGTATATATTTTAAAAGGTGGCTAATTTGTATTAATTTGTACGACCACATTCTTACATTTGCTTTTGCCTCTGTGATGTTAGGGATAAGGGGCAAGGTTTCAAAATAGTTTTTTTTTTAAATAATGGTAGCTTTGTTCGATTCACTTGTACAGATTCATACAAATTAGCCAACTTGTAAAACCCGTGCAAATTTCTGAGAGATCAGGCAAGTATTTGTATTAGTGCTGGGCAAAGATTAATCGCGATTAATCGCATACAAAATAAAAGTGATTTTTGGCATAATATATGAGTATGTGCTGTGTGTAATTATTATGTATAAATAAATACACACACATTCATGTATGTATTTAAGAAACATTTACATGTTTATATATATTTATTTATATTTTTATATATTCTATATTAAAAATAAATTTAAAAAAATTATATATAAGTAAAACAATTCTGAAATGAATATATGAATGTGTGTGTGGTTAAATATACACAATAATTAGACACAGTACACGCACATATATTATGCAAAAAATCACTTTTATTTTGTATGCGATTAATCGCGATTAATCTTTGCCCAGCACTAATTTGTACATAACAATAATTTTGGCATGTGGTAAATGACATCTCCGTACACAAGAAATGATTAGATAGGAGCTTTTTTGGGAAATACACATTCAATTTATTACCAGTTGAACACACACTCTATCATAAGACTTTAGACAGGGGCTTCATTTAAAACTTCATTTCTCATTTGAAAGAAAAAACTTTATAATTTATAATAACAGCTATACAAACATGATTTAATACATACAACCATAGACTTAAAAAGTTTTCTTATCTCAATGCAAAGTTGATAGCAAGACAAATAAAAAAGACAATTTGAGAACCTGTGAACAGCGGTGTGTGTGTGTGTGTGTGTGTGTGTGTGTGTGTACATATGTGGGGTTGGCTTACAATATGAGCTTTATCACAAAGTACAACAGCATCCGAGTACATGCACTAAAGTGCTAGTGTTTAAAGGCATGCATATCAAATATGGTATCTGCACAATGGCTGTCCAATCCCAGTCAAAACATCCTTTAGGAATGTGTAAAGGATTCCTGTTAGAATGAGAATTTCATTTTGAAGGATCGCTATGGGAATTGTTATATCTATGGGAACTTTTCACATAGTGTCAACATGAAACAGCCATCATAACTTATATTATGTTGACTGTACCGCACCATATCCTGTATATCGCAGGATATTCAACAAGAAATGTTAAAAGTGGGACTTGATTTAGGAATTTATGAAACAAGAAAAAAGGCCTTGATGGGAGAGGGAACGTCTTTGCAGAAAAGGAGAAAATCGTTATGTTTAAAATATACAAAAAATGATTTTCAAGAAAAAAAACCATAGTATTTTTGTCTTGTTTTTAGTAAAAATATCTAAAAATTCTTAAATTAAGATGAGCAAAACGACCCAGGAAAATAGGTCTAGGTTTTAGACCAAAAATATCAAATTTAAGTGATTTTGTGCTTAAAACAAGCCAAAAAATCTGCCAATGGGTTAAGCAAAAAAATCTTTAACATTTTTCTTAAACCCTAAATTCAGGAAAAAATTAAGAAAAATTTGCATACCCTATTGGCAGATTTTTTTTGCTTGTTTTATGCACAAAATAACTTATATTTGATATTTTTGGTCTAAAAACTAGACTTATTTTCTTGGGTGATTTTGCTCATCAAGTAAAAGCATCTTAATTTAAGAATTTATAGATATTTTTACTGAAAACAAAACAAAAATATTAAGATTTTTTTTTCTTGAAAATAATTTTTTGCAGTGTATTCATACACTTTATTTGTTTTCCAGAGCAATGTGCATTTATGAAGTGTCATATTATAATATGCACAAGACGACTTAAACTTCTATTTAAAAGGAAAAATGTAAAAATATTGATTTCATGTTGACATTAACCCTGGGTTTAAGTCCAAGCTTAGCACTGCTTTTAACCCATTTAGGGGCTAACCCTGAATTGCAGTGCCCAGACGTTAACCGCCTTAAAACAATCCAGTGTTAGAATATAGCAGCGAGTTTAACAAAACAAAACCAATCATAAAGTCAGTCATTGACTATTAAAACGTTATCAAAAAGACTGTTCGAAAGAAAGAAATTTGAATTAATAATAATAATAATAATAATAGTTTCTAGAATCCTGTACAGATTCCTGTTGGTATTTTTTGACTTGGTAATTGTGCATAAGGATACTAGTAGCGCTTTTCCACCATTGAGCCGAACCGATGTAGACTGCTAAGAAACGGATACAGTTATGTTTCCACCTGTGCCTGGTTCGTCACGGTACGATTAGAAAACGCTCTCAGCTTGTAATTCTTAGTATGGTTGTCTAAAGCCTGTTGCACACTAGGTGAAAAGCACAGTGGACAGATGCAGGGTTCCCACACCTTAGTTAACTTCAAATTCAAGGACCTTTCAAAGACTTTCCAGGTCCAATACCCTCAAATTCAAAGACTAAATGTGGGGACACATTTCAAGAGCAAGGTTACATCGTTTAACCTAAGGAACATTGTTACAGTTCCCTTTCGAGGGAACTCGCGCTGCGTCACTGCGGTGACACTTTAGGGACGACTCCAGGGGTAAGTGTGTCTGAATGTGTATATCAAATTCAACCAATGGTGAGGCTTAACGACAAAGACAGGGTGACGCGGGAGCTAGGAAGTATATCGCTATCTGAAATTTTGCCAAAGAGGGCGTTACAGGGATGCAGGAAGTATGGCAAGAAAGACGCAGCATCTCGTTCCCTTCTCAGGGAACAACAGTTCCATACGTAACCCGAGACGTTTTCATTTGTCAAACACAACTATGCAAAAAAGCATTTTGGTATGAATCAACATTCGCATACAGAAGATATAAGCATTTAAAGCGAACAGTTTAGCACGTGTGCTTAAAAAGTCTAGAATGTTTATGATATTATCCTACACTACACAAGGAATAATATGAATTTTTCCAGAAAACTGCTTACATAAAATAGTTTCAAGCACTTTCAATGACCTGTATCCATGTATGTATATTTTCAAAAACTTCCCAGGGCCTTGAATTGTTTCCCTCAGATTCACAAACTTTCAAAGATTTCAAGAATAAGTGGGAACCCTGAAAGATGGCGCCAGTGTGCAGATGCTCATAAAAAATTATGCGTCAAATTTTAAATTTGTGGTGTTTCACATCTCTCTCAGTGTGCGACAGGCTTTAATCATGCTGATAGAATGCGAATAGTGACATCGCCGCTCAGGATTGGTCACTCTCTGTTGCCTGGCTACAAGTATCTCTCTGTAACTGGTAAAGTGCGTTATTTGAGCGAAATAAACACAGATCAGGTAAAAAGTAGTCCTAAAAACTAAAATAAATTATTATCCTTCATAACACGCTCAATAATTACATTGCATATCGTCGGTAAACTCTTGATTGATGTGTTTGTATTACATTTCAAGGGATGCTTTTATCAGAAAAGTAAACCATATCCGTAGCGGCTCGGCGCAGTATCGAACAAATACACATCGAGAACGGTTTGGCACGACGGTGGAAAAGCAGCTTTAGTGTCAAACTCTCCGTTCATTGTGTCATCAAGCTGAACATTCAAATGTTACATTTGCTTTTTAAATACATTGGTATGATTGACATCATGTATCATTCTTCCCTGTCGAACTAGTTAAGATTTTTGTTATATCTAATTCTCTTTACAAATCTTTATATTCAAGCATCAAAGGGTACAAACAGAAATGGGATGAAAAGTAGGCTAAAATTAAGAAAATAGTTTTATAAAGTATATACTGTACACATAACATAATTTAACAAATGACATTCACCCCGCCAAACAAGAGAGAAAAATACATAAATACGTGTAAACGTTTACGCTCTTCTGACAAAAATCATTACTGTCCAGTTAAAGTTTTCAGAAAACCTGAAAAAAATACACATCAGCTGTTTAAGGAACATATAACATAAATCATCGTATGTATTGCATACATGTACAGTGACACACACACACAATGAGAGGTCACGTGTGTGCAGGCACCTCTTATGCATCTTTCAGATGTTTTGTGTCCGTACATTCCAGGTCCTTGATATCTCTAAAGGTTCAAGCTCAGTTTCCAAATGGGTCAGTTTAGCTGGTGCTCACAGAACTCTGCCCCCTAGTGGCAGGACGCGTTTTTTAAGAAAGATTCTTGATGATTCAGTGGCTCTGGTGGTGTGCGTACTTGTATGTGTGGATCAGGAGATGGTGAAGGAGCTTCATGACTTCCTCGCAAAAACAGCATGAACTCGGCTATGTTTGAAAAAGCATGCTAGCATACTATTTATTCTGCAGTACGCAAGTGGTCTGTATGCATGGAAAATTATAATGAACTTGTGCTACAAAAGGCTCAAAGAAGACCCTTTTTTTATTTGGTTCCCCAAAGAACCATTTCTTTCTCGCCTTTCAAAACCTAAACCCTACTACAAAGGAACCATTTGTGAAACGGAAAGTTTTTTTCCGGATATTTAGGGTTCTTTATGGAACCATAACACCAGAAATAGTTCCTCTATGGCATTGTGTAGCACCTTAATATTCACCAAACATTTGTTAAAATGTGCAGATAGAGAACATAAGAATGGCTGTTTACCACAATGCAATGTGTTAAAGTCACCATGAAATTGAAAGGGCGGGGCTATCAGAGACTTGTTTCGGCCTGGGAAAAGGTCGAAGCGATTAGCAACATGGCCCGACTTCTTGCAATCCAATCAGTTCTCGATGGACGTAATCAAGTCCCACCCTACATCTTCTCTCATGTCAAAAGCTGTTTTACTTGTATATATGTCACGATATGGAAAAAAAGACAATTGCTACTTCCGTTTCATGGCAAATTTAAAGGGGTCATAGCATGAAAATTTGACTTTTTCCATGTTTAGGTGCTATAATTGGGTCCCCAGTGCTTGCATTAACCTAGAAAATGTGAAAAGAACAACCCAATAACTGCCAGCATGTGAAAAATGTGGTTATTTAGATTTTGCCTTTTTTGTGACAATAATACCGCCCCTTAATCTGCACTATCCAACCACCGCATTGTCATTAAGTGCAGAGAGAGAGAGAGAGAGAGAGAGAGAGAGAGAGAGAGAGAGAGAGAGAGAGAGAGAGAGAGAGAGAGAGAGAGAGAGAGAGAGAGAGAGAGAGAGAGAGAGAGAGAGAGAGAGAGAGAGAAATAAATGACAGCACAATTGAGTTTCAATTTCAACAAAACACCATTATGGTGATCAGTGTTTGCATTAATCAGCTCATTTGCATTTTAAAGGACACGTCCAGAACGGCACATTTTTGCTCACAGCTACAAAGTGTCAATTTTATCATACTATAATAAATTATCCGTGGGGTATTTTAAGCTAAAACCTCACATACTTATCTGGGAACACCAAAGACTTATTCTAAATCTTTAAAAAATCTGATAATATGACCCCTTTAAACCTTACCATTTGTGACCACTGAACCGGAAGTAATAATATACAAAAATGTACAAATCTTTATATATTTTTAGACATCATTTGATTAACGGTGCAAAATAACCTCATTTATTTATCCAGCTAACTCAATGTCTCTCTACGTATTTAAAGCAACACTATGTAGTTTCCATGTACAAATGACTTACAGCTCCCCCATGTGGTTGAAAAGCGCAACAGTGCCTGGTATCAGACACTCTTCTGCAGGCAGGGGGAGGGGCGGAGCTGTGTTTCCTACCCTCCACCGCCACTTTCAGAGTGTGCTTGTAGCAGCTAGGAGGCTGCTCAGGTTGCGGCAACAGTACAATTTGTCCAGTTAAAAGTTGTTCTATCACTGAAATAATTTTAGAGACATTATTTAAAGGTAAAAAAAAACTACATAGTGTTGCTTTAAACATGCAATGTAATGAAGTCCAAGTTTATCGGTACATACTACACTGTCAGAAGAAAAGTACCCAAGCTCTCATTGGGGCAGTACCCTTTAAAAAGTCCTTATATGTACCACTTAGGTACAAATGTGTGTACATTTGGTATCTTTGAGGTACTAATATGAGCTCTTTAGGTGCAAATGTGTACTTTTTTTAAAGGGTATTTCAGCCCCGGTGACAGTCAAGGAATATTATTATAATTTTTTTCTGACAGTGTACTATTTCATACTATTTGAAAATGTCAGTAGGCAGTATAGAGGATACAGTATATACTGTGCACTAAGCAGTATGCTAGCATTCAATTCCAAACACAGCCTGCTTTGCTGAAGGGCACTACGGTGCTGGCTCCATACTTCTGGTTAACAGCCCCAAGCTTTTTTTATCCATCACGTCATGATAAACCGGCTGGTATAAAAAAAATACACAACAAAAGGATGCCTGAGTTGCAAGGAAGCAGTGGTGTAATGTAAATTTGACTGGTTAAAGGTGAACCTCCTGACCGGGTTCCTCTGATTCTGGGATGGTCTGAACCGCTCTGACGGGCGAAGGAAAACGGAACTCCGTGCGATCTCTGTAGTTGGGGGAAGATGACGGCGAGTGAGCAGCCCAGCGGGACGGCGGGCGTCGGTTTGCGGGGCGTGCCGGACGCAGGAAGCGAGAGTCCAGAGGCGGGGCAACTGGCGAACGTGGCAAGTCCTACATTGAGAAAATAAAACCATAAGATTAAAGTTGATTGTCCCGTGCAGACATCTGGTAGCTTATACATAATAAAGCCCAATGGAAACATGACCCATCTACCCATCACCTGAATGACATCATATTGTGGTCATTCGCATGAAACAATGCCCTTTGTGTGCTTTTTGTCAAAAAAAAATTCTACATAAAATCATAATTAATGTTTGCACCTACATAATGTAAAGAATTGTGAAAATATAACCTTGATTTGAGTAGTAACTTCAATGTCTGTAATCTTAACACACACCAATGACATTGTTGCTCTTATATTTAAAAAGTAAAGCCCTTTATCCTGTGAAGATCTCAACCAAGTGTTATGTTATCACCACTAACACTGAGATTACGTCACACTGTTAGATGTTATGTGATGATATTCAGCATTAGCAGCAGGTGTTAATATACACAGCCAACACTGACACCAGCCACATTATCCAACACAAAACACCACTATCACTGCTAACATGCTGAGCAGGTCATGTTAACACGAGACTGTAAACATGGTAAAAGGACAGAAATCTCAGAAACCCCAGAAAGAGCCCAAGATGTTAGGCTGTGGTCTTCATCCGCATTGCTGGTGAGACATGTCGGACTGTAAAAGACAATTTGAAACCAACTAAAGTAATGGAAGTACAAACACACATTACAGCCAAAGGACCTATGAAAAATAAAAAAGTGATTATATATTAATAAATGTTACACCATTCAAAAAGCCACATCTGATGTTAATACACGGAAGCCTCAAATGACATGTGGACACTCGTTTAAATGTCATTGTCAGAACCAAACATCAAAACAAGTTGCATTTTATTTTAGAAGTTTTAGGTGTTTTAAGTCTTTCCCTGCCAATGACGAGAATTTCCGGCTTTCCGCAATACCGCTAATATCCACCAGGGGGCGCACTTCCGCAACTTATAACCCGGAAGTAACGCCTCACGTGAAAGAGAAAGAACTCCGTGGCTGCGTCCGAAACCGCATACTGTGTAGTAGGTACTGAATTAGATGAAGTACCTACTTAATTGCCGTTAAAACAGTAGGTACTGTATAGTATGAATCCTGGTAGTATGAATGAGATTCGGACGTACTACATCCGCCATCTTGCTACATCACGTGACATACGTCGTCATCACGTCATGTCATTTCAGCGCGAAAACAGCCGCGTCCCTCTTCTTCTTCGTTGGATAACTCCTCGTCCGGGGCATCATGGGATAGTGAAGCATCCATCGTATGCACACTGCAAAATCTAACCGGAAGTAGTAGGTCATCCGGGTACTTTTCGCATACTGTTTTTCGAATACTATGTATATTCGGACATACTACTCGCCTCGCCTACTGCTTTTCGCGTACTATATAGTATGTAGTAGGCGGTTTCGGACGCAGCACGTGTATGTTTGAAAATTGCTCTGAATCTGATCTCTATCAAAAGTCCTTCACAAAAATGTAATTATTTTAGCTTTTTGCTAAAAATTTGGTGTTTTTGAAGAAACTTACGCATATTTGAGAGGTGATTAAAAGAGAACTAATGAAGGTAGAATGAAAGTTTTTTTTGTCTGTTCTTTAATTTGCTATATTGTTTGTTTATATATTTAAAGAAGAACATTTTTTGAAAGGCATTCAACTTTTGTGAAAATCATGAAAAATGCTGGCGCTGGCTGGCATTTTTTTACGTTGGCGGAGAAAGTGTTAAGTTTTAAGCCAGAGCTTTCCCAATCCATTCTTTTATCATCTGTAAACACATCGTCATCTCAAGAAATATCTGCATACATTAGGGCTGTCAAAAGATTAATAGCATACAAAATAAAAGTTTCTTTTTTCATAATATATGTGTGTGCACTGTGTGTAATTACTTTGTGTATATAAATACACACACATGCATGTATGTATTTAAGAAACCTTTACATGTGTACATGTTTATGTGTATTTTATATTACTGTATAAATAAAAATACATAACTAACATTTTTCTTAAATATACATAATAATTACAAACAATACACACACAAATATATAACGCAAACACAAACTTTTATTTTGTATGTAATTAATTGCAATTAATCTTTTGACAGCCCTAACACACACACTTATTTTTTTCCTTTGTGTTTTTAAGAATGTTTTACATCAACACAATAAAATCTGTGTTTACACAGATCCACAAACACGACTAAATTATTACGCATATTATGCATTATTACGAGTATTACGCATGCCAGCCAACCCATACAGCAAAAAGTTTATTTTTCCTATAATAAAATAATAAATACATTTGTATAAAATGTATAAAATTCATATAAAATGTATATGTATGTATAAAATATAAAGCTATGTTTACAGGTTTGTAACATACAAAGTTTTTCTTCCAATGCAAAGTTAGTATAAATGCTTTAAAATATATTTATTTTAAAAATATACAAAAGTGGCCAAAAATATATATATTTTTGTAAACATATTTCAAAATATATTTCAGTACATATATTTTTTTGCCATTTTGTGTATATTTTGAAATATTTTACAAATTATGTTTGAATTTTTTTTTTTTTTTTTGACTGAAAATGTCTATATAGTGGCCAAATTTTGTAAACTTTGTTGGAGAAGCATTAATAAACGCAGTTTCCTGAGCAGTCCTGTATGACGTCACCATTATCACAGATTTGCGTTACATGGTAGATATGACAAGGCATTTTATTTTAAAAAAATGCTTTGAAAGTATGCATTTTCAGGACCCCAAACTGCTATTGTCATGTAAACAAACCGCAAACCACACAAACTTTATTTGTTTACTTGAAAATGTTGTCGAGTAAATGACCCCTCATATCACTTATGCAACTTGGTTTGATGTTTTTTCATTTGATTTCAACTTTTTGAAGCGACTTTATATATATATATAAATATATATATATAAAACAAATGTTTGAAAAATTGGAACTCAATTACCTTCGATTATAAATGTATTACGGCCCAAGATTAAAGTAAAGCGTGATCTCCCCTAAACCGATGGCTTTTTGGATAACTGTTTATCAATGATGTCAATTAATATCAGACGATGTGCATGCTCACACCTACATGAGGAGAGAGTGTGACCACAACAAAGCAAGTATGTTATTTCCCATAATGCATAGCAGTGATACAGAGTCAGAAAATTGTGTGGCATGCGGTGAAACAAATCCACTGAAACCACAGAGACGAACACAAGTGAGAGCACTGTGAGGTCAGAGGTCAGGGAAGAGCGGTGAAACTTACAGCGCTGTGTTACAGTCCCCAGGGTGCGGTTAGTATTACGGTATGGTTCTGAAGATAACCCAAAAAAAAACAAGAATAAACACACTCATCAAAATCACACAAGCACAGCAGGAGCGCTGAATCCCTGAACTGAAGCAGCTAAATCCAGACAGGTCAAGGAGCGTCCAAACGTTTGACCTGTAAACGTAGCATCACTGCATAGAGATCAATATAATATTAAATAAAACCCATCAGTGACATTACTCTACAAATCCAGAAAAGAGACATCTATTTTTACCCTAAAAAATAACCATGGCCTTACTGCAATTAAAATAAAAAAAACATGCTTATTATAGTTGCATTAATTAACCACGGTTTTGGTACAGTAACCAAACATCGAACATAGAAAAAACATGATTTTACAAATTCCAAGGTAACTACAGATTTGTTATAATAAAACCATGGTTATTTTCACAAGTGTGTATTTCGCATAATTTTTTTAGATATTTATCATCCTATCTATTAACCGCTCTATACATTACAGCTTGAATGACTAAATAAAAATATAAAAATTAAATCATTGACTCCACTCGACATAAGGTCTTCAACCTAAGGTTTTCTGTAAAAATCTGTAAATTTACCCTTGGGATTTGGTTTATCTGTGTGTTGACAGCGGTCTTGTACATTTATGTACGGGATTGATCTTCAAATGGACAGACAACATACACTAACACAACTTTATTGCGCTGAATACAAACATCCCGCATCTAAAGTACTTACATAAGCAGTTTTCTACACATGGAAACAACAGGCAGCAAATATCATACGTGATTAAGTTACCATTAGCATTGCAGCATGCGGCTCAAATACATTCAGGCTTGGGCTGTGGCATTTGATCAACGTTTCAAAACAAAGCACTAAATCATAGACAAACAATAATGTAGTTTTGTTCCTTGAAACTGAATTATCTTAGTACCAAAACATTACTCAAGCAGTCAAACCTTTACTGTAATATGACACGCAGCACACTCACTAAACATTAGCCAAACTGAGTCTGTACGAACCTTCAATATCTCCTAGACAGATTAGATTAAATACAGAACAAATGGAGATGCAAAAGATTCTTGCTAATGTTTTTTTTAGAGAAAAATAATTTTAGGAGAAACAATTCAGACAAAGTAAACACTTCAATGAAATATACTGTAATAAATGTAATTTTCCACTGCATAGTAAGGCTCGGTACTTCTCAGTATGACTCACTTTTTGTGGGGTTTTCCACTAGTAGCTGATACATTTTTTAGGACCATATGAGTTGATGTTTAAGTGAGCTGTACCGATACTAAAATGTGAGGTGCAGAGAAAATGTGATAGGTCAGAGAGAATCGTCACTATTAGCGTCATTGCTAATAGTCTAGATTATTGACTATTAAGACTGCTAAGATATCAAGATTAGCGTACTCTCGTGCACCCTCGAGCATTGCCTCCATTGTGTTGTGCATTTGTTTGTGTCACGTGTACAATTATGTAACGGCAGTAGGCGGTGCAAGTATAACTGTGTGGCGGTGTCCCGTACAGGGATTAGACTAGTCCTAGACAAAAAAAATTTAAGAGCTGTCCAAACTGAAAACAACTTGCACTGAGATATCTTAAAATACACCTTTGTTTTGCCTCAAAATGCACACAAGTAATGTTTTTAATAAGGCATGTTTGTTAAAACTAGTCCTAGTCTAAGGCCTAGTCCTGGTTTAAGTTAATCCCTGTTTAGGAAACCACCCCAATCCCACCCATATTGAAACAGTACTGATCTACATTGAAAAACCAAACCGAGCCAAGCCAAGTCGTACCACGTCGTGAAAAAATGCCATTCGAACTTAACCCAAGTCATTTAATCAATCAGTAAACATCAGCTGAGCAAAACATTTTCATCCACGTATAAAAATCCAAATCCCTCTTGACATACCTCAAGACATCCTGGTTTCTCTGCATCCCCTTTGTTCTGAGCAGCAGTAGTCGAAGTGGTAAGTTTCCTCTCCTCTCTGAAGCTCTGCTCCAGCAGTTTCTTATTCAAGATCCGTGCGGCGTTCTCTGCTAGCGTGTAACCCGGCGGAGCGGACAGATCCTGTCTGATGCTAATAACCTCCGGGTTCTTCTCACCCTGCGTTTCTACGATCAACTGCACAGGGCTTGGGGACCGGCCCCGAGAGTTTCTCAAAGGCCCCTGTGTGGCACAAATGCTTGGAGATTTGGAATCCGCCGACCCCTGAGGCCCTGCCTCCGTGGGACGAGAGCGGCTGGGAGACTTGTTGAACTTTTGCACAGGGTCATAAGCGATGGGCGTGTGGTCGATAATGTTGAAGAGGCTGGAGAGGCCATCGTTGATGGTGGTGTGAACTGGACTGTCCCTGGTTGTCGTGGAGCGTGCCCAAGCAGATTCATTGTTGCCTTTTTGCTGCTGAGCTGTTGGGTTAGGAACACGGACTTGGGCAGCAGGTTGGTCAGTTTTGACAGAATTGGAAGAGGGTTTCCTTTGGAGCTTGGGTGAGCCGTATTTAGGGGAACAGCAGGGGCGTTCGAACTTGGCCTGAACTACAGGAGAGTACTGCATCTTTCTCAGGCTCCTAGATGGGGATGAGATTGGGGTGGAGCCTCCTTTTGGTGTTAGACAGCGGTGCGGGCTGCTGGTGAGGGTGCGGATGGTCTCTGTTTGGAGCCCCACGCTGATGGTCTGGGTGGTCTGAGTGCCCCGTGAGGTTAATCCGTTCGTCTGACACGCCATATCTCGTAGCTGCCTTTCTGGAGGGCTGGATCCAGACGCAGAGGATCGGATGGTATTGAGGGTGGAAAAGGCCTTTTCCTTCATGTCATCGCTGAGATTGCGTGCCATCTCTAGCTCTAAAGCTGAACTGTACCCTATGGCAGGACAAAGCAGTGGGTGCTCTCCAGGCCTGAGTCCTGCCTCCAAATGACTCCTCAACTCACATGGCCATCTGGCTCCAAACACCTCCTCTACACCTCCTACAACCTCCCCTGCATTTACTTTGGTCATTTTGGAGAACAAATACTCCTGCTCAGTAGGGCCCATAGCAGACCGCTCCCCTCTTGCAGGGCTATGAATGATCTGAACCCCAAACTGTTCTGACCCCTGTGCTGTCCTAAGCGGGAGCTTTTGGCAGTACTCGGGACTACTCATGGTGTTGGTGGTCAAGGTAGCGCTGGTAGTTAGGTACCAAGAGGCTGGCTGGAATGCTTCTGAACTCGATTCGGCCCTTCTGGATTCTGTCCTCTCTGCCCAGGCATCCATCACAGGAGGGGGAATTATTGGACCGGGCATGGGGGAAGCTGTCAGGGAGGTTGTGGGCAGATCCCAGCCCTTACTATTAAACTCTTCAATGTACTTGAGGTCGTCTGGTGAAAGGGGGGGAGTTACATCATCCTGGCCGTGCTCGCCAGACTTGCTCTTGTCTGGTAGGAAGGGGGAGCTGTCCATCAATCGCTGGAATTCGCTCATGGAGCAAACCGACTTTGCCCTGTGGAGGGCATATTGTCAGAAGTTACATAGCATCTTAACATTAGTGCTGCTAACCATACTAGCATATATATAATCAGTCAAATAGATGGTTTTATGCAAAACAAGGTTGGGAACATGGCCATGATGCCTTAACATACTGCCAACAAAATAACAATTACATTTCCCTTATACAGTATATACCCTTATCCCTTAAATAATAATTTTAAAACTTCTTAATGTGAAGAAAGAAGTAGTAAAGACCAAGATTAAGAGCTTCTTTTGCCTTTGTAGTTCTCCTTAGTGCCTGTTGAAATGGCAGCAATATCTCGGTCTAAACATAGTTGCTGACCTACACTTAAGCAAGGGCAGAGCAAGATCGATTCATCTTTACAGATTCAGACTGGGGCGGTCAGGAAAGATACTGAAGGTTATTTGCAGCAGAAACAGTGTTGGGGTGAATGAAGCGCTGTGTTGGACAGTGATAAATGGACAGTGAATCAATAATCTGGAGCAGGCACGTGCACACATAGACATCAAAGGGGGCTTGAGCACCTGCCCTTTTTATTCCTGGAGAGAAAGTGCCCTTTTTTTCTGGGGTGCTTTAAAAAAAAAAAAAAAGATCTTTATTCATATAACAACTGATGTCTGTCTGTTTCTTGTGTTTTTTACTTGTTGCTTATTTTAATTTAACATGAATTCATTCAGGAATAATTTAAATGAGATTTAAACTCTTATATAGAAAAATAGCGCTATTTGTGGCACACAAACGGTTAACAGATGAGTCCCGCCTCCAAAATTCACATCGCTAATATGATTGGCTTTACCTTTCCTTAGTCCCGCCTCTCTAACTTACTGCGCTTTATGATTGGTTTGTCTACACTCGTGCTGCATCATTCGCGCTTCAAGCGCCAAAGCTCAGCCTGAACGAGACGCGATCATGTGCATGATTATGCAGGCAGTCTACCGGTAAGTGTTTGAGGAAGAAAGCATTCTTATATTAACAGTTTTATGCACAAAATATGGGACACGTTGTTACACATATTGATTCAGGGACATTGTTTTCCATGGCAATCCCATATGAAGCTGAAGAGTTGCAAACTTGTAACAGTGTAGTGTATGTAGTTTAAATAGACTGCTCATAAAATAATAAAGCACAAACAATAATATAATTGCTAATTACAGTAGTAAGCTTTTTTGTTTGCGTTTTTTGTAATGGCTGTTAAATAAGTATAATGTGTTATACTGAAGTGCTGGAGTAGATTGGGAAGAAATCTGATGGTTCAGTATTTTACTTGCCCAGTCTGAATTTTCACTGACATCACAAAAAAGTAAAATATAAAATACAAATAAAATAGGCCTAATCTATATTTGTTGTTTCTGACATGTGTATAACCCTAATAAATATGAAACCTAAGATTAAAGGTGCCATAGGATGTGTTGTCATAATATGTTAAATTGTTCTTTGACAATTACATAGAAGGTATGTTGCTTTATTAAGTGCAAAAATTATCCAGAAACGTTTTAACATGTCCATTAACAACCCTAGAATTTGTCATTTGAATGAAATGGTCTATTTTTGCCCTATTTGAAAGGGTCATGAATAATAATGTTGAGCTCTGCTCTGATTGGCTCTGCTCTGAGGCTCATGCCAGAAGCTCACATTAGTAAACAGACCTTATATTTTGAGCCCTTATCAGACAAAAATACATTTTGAGTAACAACTAATCAGCTAAACGCTAGCATATGATATAGCATTCATTGGCATGTAGCACTAACTCAGCAGTCACAACTTTGTTTTTAGCATTTTAACAAATTTGTAATTAATTTGTAATTTAATGTTTTCAAAACATGCACATTGTGTAATGGCTTCCTTTGCTGCTCTATAAACCTAGACTACTAAAGAGACCATGGTGTCTGTGTGAACTGATTATTTTGTAGACATCTTTTGAAAATTAAAGGCGGAGTCCACGATGTTTGAAAAACGGTTTGGAAAAGGAGACGGGCCGACTACCAAAACACACTTATAGCCAATCAAATCAAATCAAATGCCGGGTTGCGTATGTGTGGGGCGGGTCTATCAACAGAAGGTCCAGATTCTATTGGGGTAGGGGCGTGTTTGTTTAGGTGATTTCAAATATCAACATTGGCTTTCAAACATCATGGACTCCGCCTTTAAACAATTTTGTGAGTTTGAGGAAGATAAAATTAATTAACGTTTTTAATATTAAAAAAAAGGAAGTCAGAATTGCGTTAATATATATACTTTTGTTTAAAAAAAAGAAAAAAATATACATAATTATGAGAAGTGCCCTTTATTTCACTTGAGCCCCTGCCCCTCAAAATGTCTGTGCACGTCCCTGATCTGGAGCTGACCTGAAGAGAACAAAGCCTTATGCCCTGTATACACTCTCTCTTTGAATAAGATGAAGTACTATATAGTATGAATATGGATAGTATGAATGAATTTGAATGTACTACATCCGCCATGTTGATACATCACGTGATATACGTTGTCACAACAACAAGTAAGTCGTTATTTGTAATGACATTAAACTAGTGCAATTTAACCACAAGGGACAGCTGTTTAATATATGTATTTGCATATATTGCATAAAACATTGGGAATTTGAGAAACGGCCAGAGACACACACAGTACCTGAGCAGACTGCCGCCACCCATCTCCTCCTCCGGGTAAACATCCGTTTCTACATTCTCACAAATCTCATTCAGAGCCTGAAACAAAGCACACAACATTAACATTGCTTTTATATAAAGTCAATTACTGAATTAACGTAATAAATGCATACAGTAGTATTTTATGTTCTTCACTATTACTGCTCTTCTACAGGTGAGAGAGGAGCAAGGATTGCAAGCATCATAAATATAACCATGCAAATGATGTCCCTTTGGATCAAAATGCATAAATGTAAATGCAGTTTGGACACAATCATAGTGGCTTTAGCTGTTCAGAAATCAGCAGTGAATTTTCCAGCCATAATCTTGCTAATTCATTAACAGTTTTCCGATTTCTCTTACTTCCTTCATGCAGGGAAAACGCTTTTCCATCTCCAGACATGATGGAGGGGGAACCTCCATCTCTCTTAGGGAATCCAGAGAGAGGGCATCCAAAAACAGGTTCTCTGAGACCCGAGGTCCCTCGCAGGGTCTGAGTCTGCTCGCTGCGCCCTTCTCCTCCAGCGTGGCCTCAGAGTCGGAGTGTGAGCGCATGTGTGCGGCTGTGCAGGGGGAGCGAGGAGATCTGGGAGGCTTCGATGGGCTGTCATGAGGTGAGAAGACATGCGCTGAACCTCCTTCAGACTGGTGAGCCCCCTCCGAATGACGCAGATCTTTCTGCATCTGAAATAGAGAAGGGGAGACATCTGCATTGTTTATCAAATGCAGACAAGAGTATTGATGTGTATAAAACCATCTTCTACATTCATCCCTGTTTGGATCCTAAGGAATGAATGGTGCTAGGCTAAATGCTAACACATTCATGACCTGCTGTACAAAGATTAAGTGCACGCATTGAAAAAAGATAAGGATGTATTAATTTGTCTAAGTTGAGGTAAGAACATAGTAAAATATTGAAAAAATGTGGTGTTTTCCTTTAAGTGGCATGAATATAACAGGGCATCTGAATTGAAACTTTGACCACTGACCTTCTCCATCTTGCGGTGCATTTCTCGTAAGCTGTGCTCCCATTCGTGCCTCTCTTTCTCGAATCCCTCCAACATTTCGTTCCGTTCGCGGGTCCAACGCTTCTCTCCATGCTGCAGTTTCCAGCGCAGCTCCATTGTCAGACTGTGACTGTCGGCCAGCAGGCGGCACTGTTCTTCACGTTCCTGCTGCAGTGCATCGGCTGCGCATGCAGACTCACCACTCGCCCCTTGCAGCTAAGCAGAGAACAATAAGACAAGAATAAATATGATTTCTGTAATATTTAAAAAAGCAGGTAGAAAACAGTGTACCCTTATGAAAATTAACCATGGTTTTACTACAAATAAAATCAATTTGCATGTAGCCTACTACAGTGCATGCTGCAATTTTGTGCATGCATGTTCATGTCATGTACTACAAACCACATGCATCTCACATCTGTCATTCAGATGTTCATCTACCTGCAGTCTGGGCTCATCTGACTATGCCGTCTTTAAATAAACCAGGACAGTGTTTGATGGCCAGACTGCATCACTGCATAAATATAGCTGTCTATTTAAAGACGTTCCCTAACTCTCAAACACCAAAACGGTACACAAGACATCTTAAGCTCATCGTGAGAGTATTACTGTGTGATATAATCAAATCATTTTTAATAGGAAAGAGCATAAACATATATTATAGCAAATCAGCTTTATAAAGGAGGGGATACAGTAAACTGAACAAGAAATTAAACAAAAGCTATTTCATGTATTCTGACTTATCAACACAGTTTAAGAGTTTGATTCCTAATGCTAAACATAGGCAAAGTGTCAAAAAAGCAGTTAGACGTATGACAAAGTATTTCTATGCCGAATGCACTTTGCCAGGGTTCGTACCAGTTTTGGAAAGTTTTTTCGAACATGAAAGATTCATATGTAACGATCTTGCTTTATTTCTATTTCAGTGCAGGAAGTACAGTGGAAGTCCTTATATGGGCAACCAGGTCATGAGTTGCAGACAGTAAGTAAAACGGCATGAAATGTCTGTGTTTTGTTGGCAATTGGCGTGTAAAGCCCAGTTATAGTCGTGAGTAAATTCTACTCCGTAGGTTATCCGTAGCCTGACGTGCACCTTGGCAAATCTTTTACAGCACGTTAGTTCTACGCGAACCGCAAGCGACATGATTGGTCCACTAGAACCCCTCCCATCAGGTAAAAAACTGCGTATTATTTCTCTTCGCGATAGTGAGAACAAAGATGAGCCAATAAGAGAAGCGATTTTACTCAAACTAGAACATAAGTCGCTGTCAATGTACTTCCACCATTGCTGGTCAAAGCAAGTTGCTTTTTCTTCTTCGTTTGTGGGTTAACTTGCCAGGCTGCTTCTTCATTGACGCTCGTGCTGCTACTGTGGTACATGCGTGGATATTGCTTACCAGCGGTCTGCATGTGTGTTTGCAGTTCGACGCGGACGATGACGCAGAAGTATAAATGAAAATCGACGCGGAACCTAGGCCGCCGCGGCTACCTGGTGGGACCTACCCACAACTATAATGAGCCCATTAGTGTATAATATGTAAACGATACGAAGGTGTAGTGAATCATAAGTTATCCAGAGATAGTGGGATAATGTTTTTTGTTTGTTGCTTGCTCGTGACTCGCTCCACCCACGGAACGCCTCCAGGAGCTCGGGCTTATCCGGAAAAAATCGGTACAGCTGATCTGACTTTAAATCTGATAAAACTAAAGACTCTTTGGAAATATGAAGGATTTAATGCTACACTATAGGTACTCAAGATTAACATGAGATAAGCAAAAACAGTGTGTGTTATGTGCACTGTTGGGGGTAACGCATTACAAGTAATGTGCATTACGTAATAATATTACTTTTCTGAAGTAACGAGTAAAGTAACGCATTACTTTATAAATGTAAACATTAATATTTGAGTTACTTTAAAAAAAAGTAATGCAAGTAACTTTTCAGTTTAATTAATTTAATTTAAAAATAATGTACTGAATTATACTGAACATATTAACGTAGAATTAAGCACTTTGTGCGCCTGAGCGGGAACAGTTTGAATCAGAAACGGAGATGGCAGGCCAGAGTTTGACATTTTTGCGATCATAAAAAACACCTGCAAGGCCTGAAAGAGATCAAGCCTCATCCAAGTAAGAAAAAGTAACGCAAAAGTAACTTAAAAGTAGCGAACGCATTACTTTCCATGAAAAGTAACTAAGTAACGCAATGAGTTACTTTTTTGGGGAGTAACTTAATATTGTAATGCATTACTTTTAAAAGTAACTTTCCCCAGCACTGGTTATGTGAGCTTTAAGTGTGCAAAGGTGATGTCTTTCTCTATGATTAAACGCTTATTTTATCACCTTGGCAACATGGCTCCTCATTTCAGCCCTCTGCATCTCCCACGTTGCTCTCTCATTGGCTAGCGTCTGTTGCAGCTGCCAGCGCCGCTGGGCCTCCTCGCGAAGCTCCGCCCTCAGCTCCTCGAGCAGGGAGCGCAGGGCGTTCAGTACCCGCCGACTTTCACCCACCTACAGATAAGTCCAGTTGAGTATTTTACTGTACAGTGGTTGCAATTTTATAGTTATCATATAACCTCAAGAGACTTGGAAGAATCAATGAGATTTGAAATGACAGACGTGGACCATATTTCAATTTAGTGCTAGTATTGTAATATCGCTAAATAAGTTCAAAATATGCATTGTTTTCTTCAGAAAACATTTAATTACCCCACAATTATTAGTTTGGAAACTTTATTTTCCTGTTTTTTCCGTACACTTTTGTCTGGTACCTGTTTCTGATACTGAAATCTCTCAGGAGAAAGCAAGAGTGGGGTGGGATCTGTGATGTCACTTCCTGCAATCTGGTGACATACTTTATCTTCTCTTTCTGTTTCGCTGTCCCCCTGCTCAATCACACTGCTCAGTTCTGGAATGTTCTCCAATCTCTCGTACTGAAGAAACGAGTAGAAATATAACCAACAAAAAACTTTATTTAAACTCTAAAATGCACGTAATCAGTAAGTATTAAATATTCACTCCAACTGCGTTTCCTCACCTCAGCATGCGCTCCCTCCTCTGCGGCGTCCGTCCTGCGGCCGAGTCTCCAGTGCATGAGGATCCAACGCAGCTTCATGTACACGATGATCATGTTTTGCCGGAAGAACCTGACCTCTTGTTGGAGCAGGACTCTTTCCTGTGGCTCGTGAGATTGAAGCCCCTGCAGTTCGAGCCCTCGCCGCGCCTCTGAACGCCGCCTATCCTCATCCTGAACATTCAGGGCAGATAAAAGTCATAAGGGTTAGGATTATCTCAGGTGAAGCATAACACGGGTGCACAGATGCATTGTGGGTAAAAAGACAAAGAGTACGTTGGGGTTTTAAGGGCAGCGTGGAATGTTGACCCGGCTTGAATTTGATTTAAAGTTTAGGTCCTGAAGCAAACAACGGAAAAACAAACATACTAAAAACAGAGTCTGATTTGTTTTTAATGCAACAGTATAAAATGACAGACTATCACCATTTCTTGAAGTTACATCTTGGGCCTTGTTTACACCAGTTATTAAGATGTGGATGACGCTAAATACAGGTGTAAACGTTTCGTGATCGTCCACTTTCGAAAACGCATTAGACCGAATTGCTTTTGTGGTGTAGATGCGCATGCGGTGAAATGTGTCGCCAAAAGGCCGCCTACTCTCCGCCTATTTATATAATATGATTTACCGAGCACTATGTTTTTACATCTGTCTTGACTTCTAGGGTGAACCAAAACATTGTGCAGCAGTACTCTGACATAATATTAGTGGGTGTCTTAAACCCGTCATTTCTCCCACTCGCATTTTAAAGGCGGGGTGCATGATCTCTGAAAGTCAATGTTGACAGCTGAAATCACCTTAACAAACACGCCCTTACCCCAGTAGAATCTGGACCTTCATTTGATAGACCCGCCCCACACATACGCAACCCAGTCAACAATGTGGTTAATAGACACGCCCCTTACTGCTGATTGGCTACAAGTGTGTTTTGGTAGTCGGCCCGCCTACCTTTTCCAATGTTTTTTTTCCAAAAATCACCCACCCCGCCTTTAACGAAAGCAGAGGGACTCGTCCACAGACCACGCCCTCATTATCAGGACAGCAGCAGTCAAAAGTGGGCAAAAGAGACGGCTTAAAACACCAGGTGCGTCTCACCCGTCCACTTAATACCAGGTGTAAGTCTGCTGTTATTTCATATATGGGGAGTGTTTTCACTTGTACTTTTCAAAATAAGGGTCAGTAACCTGAAGGACGGTTGATGTTGAGCTCTCTCTCTCCTCTGGTCCACACCTCATCCTCCTCTCATGGTCCAGACGTAACTGCATCTCTCTGGTAGGGGTTACCACCTCAGGTAGCACCGGGTCACGGAACTGAACCCCATCAGAACACAGAACAGCACTCTCAAAATCCCAGCACTTTCAAAAGAGACACCATCAATTTTATGCAAAAATAAAAAACAGTGTTTCAAGCACCAAGAGTCCAAGACTGAGGCCTAGTCCACATGTACAGGAGTATTTTTATAAACAGAGTTTTTCCTCCTTCCTAAAATAAATCTCCGCATCCACACGAACACGCAAAAACCACGGATCAATAGCATGCCAAACCAACAGATGGCGATATATCCCTAACCGTAAAGCCATGTTGGTTTCACCGGCTACATGACCACGCCGCAACTGGAGTTTCTAAAAATCTTAGCCTGGCCAGAAGGTGTTATAACAGTCCACATTAAAGGTGACATAGAATGATTGAACGGGGTATTTATCCTTGTTCTGTGATGTGATATGTAGACAATTTTTCTTTGTTTTGGTCCTTAGAAGCTTCCTAAAAACCTCTCTCAGATAGCTCTATTAGGGCGGGGGATTTTAAACAAGTGGTTTTGCACCTATTTGGCTCCCCCACTGGCTTAACTTGCAATCTCATTACTGATTGGCTAACTTTGCTGCCACTCAAAAAATGTAGCCAATTATTTTAAAGTGGAGGGGCAGTGAGATGCCTGTGATGTCATAAGCATCAGTTTTTCAGATTGGGCCGTTTTCTGGCTGACATTTCTAAAAGAGGAATTTCTATGAGACTGAGATGTTTAGCATGTCTAGCACTTTTTGTATGTTCGTGAATGCGGGTAGACTACCATTATTCAACAAAGACAAGGTAAAAATGGTTTTTCATTCTCTGTCCCCTTTAAACAATAGCTCATAACTTAAGCTTAACTGTAAGCTTAAACAAACACATGAGAAATACATAAAATGATTGACACACTTTTTACCTGCGAAACAAATAGTAAAGAACGTCAACATTTCATTTTAAAAGTGATTTGTGTGGGGATGGTGGACGACGACTGTTAATGAAAAAACAATGTGATTTTAAACAAACAGCAGTGGCTGTGAGTGCAAAAATAACTGCTGTGAAACAAACAATGGTGAATTAAATCATGACAACAAAACTGCTCTTGTTGCTTTTAGTTTCAGACAAATCAATTTATATTTGAAATACATTTATGCATTTAGCACGCACTTTTACCTACAGCGACTTACAAGCCACAAACGTCATGCATACCGTTTTGTGCTCAAACGCCAGTCTGTCTGAAATCGAATAAAACTTTTATTTTGAAATCTGGAGCCATATTACTAAATAATTCATGCCTAGACATAATTTTTAGGATCTGATTGAACCGACGTCTTTCTTGATTTAGGATAAAATGCAAATTTAATAAAAAATTGTTCCTGTAGCACAAAAGGTTGAGGGTTCAATTCCCAATTAACAGATATTGACCAAATGTGTTGAATACACTGTAAATGGCTTCAGATAAAAGTGTCTGCCAGATGCGTAGATTTTTCCCACACCAAGTATAACATAACACTATTTTAATTTTTTTTGCCTGCGACTTCACTGGCTATCATCGTATTGCGTTACATTAGTTTTCACCTTACGTTCACGTATGTTGCGTTAACGCAGGATTTCTAAACTGGGGTTCGCAAACCCCTGGTGGTTCACAAGGGAATTGCAGGGGTTCGTGAGTTGATAAATCATTTAAATAATTACTTACAATAAAATCATGAGATGCAAATAAATGATTTTAAAATCAACTTTCTAACAATGTCAATTTTTACTAACAAAAGAAATATTTTACTTATTTAATCTGCATGTCATGTGACTTACACAACACTACAAAAAATTACCAGATAAAGGTAATAATAATGTGAATTAAAAACACGATTTATAAAACTTTAAAACGGATGAAAAATAAATAAAGTTAAGTATGCAATTGTGCTATTAAATTATTTAAATATTTACTTAAAATCTCAGGGGGTACTTCAATTAAATAATTTAGGTAAAGGGGTCCAGCTGAAAAAAAGTGAAAACCTTTAAATAAGTGTGCCAATAAATCAGCAAATCAAACAAGCTCTTAAAGCCCCTTTCACATACTTTTCAACTTTCCCTAATACATTGAACTCTATGTGGAGATTCAGAGGGAGATGGACGAGGAACTGACCTCGGGTCTGAAACTGTGTGGCCTGATGTATCTACTGTGTCCAGGGGCGCCCCTGGGTGTGGCGGACCCCTTAGCGTTGACCTGCCCCTGGGGCTCCGGGCCACTCTGCCGGTCTAGGCACCAGTCCTGCTCTTCCCTTCGCCAGTACTGCGAGTGAGGGAGGGTCGGGAAAGTGGAGGATAGAGGGGAGATGTGTGGGGACCGGTGAACGACAAACACACACGAGACAAGAAAGAGTGGATAACAAAAACTCAACGTGGAACTCAAAACGTTGAAATGTACAGAAGGGTTGGTGAGGTTGTGTGACACACTGTACTTCAACAACAAAAACATGAGAATGGTTATGAATTAAAAAAAAAAAAAAACAAAAAAAAACACAGAAAGTGAGAGGCAGCGGCTACAAGACAAAGAAAAGCGCAAAAAGAAAGACCAACTTAAAGATGGTGGCGTAGGAGAGAGACGTGAAGAGCACAAGCACGAGGAGAAACAGAAACATGGGCGGAAACATCTGGATGGAATAAATGAGGGAGAGAGAGAGAGTGAGAAAAGTGGGAGGGGCCAAAAGGGGTAAAAAACAATGCAAAACACCGGTTATGAAGCGCATGCGATGGGGACACATGAGTCTTACAACCAATAACCCAAAATGTGTAGTGACAGCTGTAAATAAATGCTAAACGTCATGCTAAATTCCAGACTTTCCATCAAAATCTTGATACTAAAAGCTTTCTTCCAACTCTGGAAAGCTATTCTATTATAATAATAAAATGAAAATGGTAAATAATAATAATATAGTAATAATAATGGCATCAATCTTCATCAATTAATATGCAATTAAACAATATTTAACAATTTAACATTTTATTGTTAATGTGAAATCCAACTAAGTATTCTAATATGTATTTCTACATTTTTTTTTTACGTTACTATTACAATTTTATGATTAGCACGAAGAGGAGTCAAAGGCTTTTTGATCAGGCATTACAAAAAGGTACCCTTGGGGTCCAAGATGGATTGGATTTTGACGGAAGCTTGAATTTGATATGACAACAGCATTCTGCTCAGCCATGCAAAGAAAGCAGACGCTTAGTGAACTTAAGCTGTTAAGAAGGTCATCAATGAATTTTTTGGTCTCATATTATCCAGTGTATGACATCTACAGTTAGTTAATAGATAGATAGAGACATTAACTCTCCCTTATTATAAACTAGAAACTGTTATTTGTCCACATTTCTCTACTTTTTTTTGAGAATTATTAGAGGTTTAGATGCTGATGTTTTATTGAAATGTTTTGTCGCCATTATGGTGATCAGTGTTTCTTTTTGTTGGGTAGTTTAACTCTAGGCTTTTGTTTCAGTTTGTTGTCTTTGTAACTGTGTTTGACAAAACACATCAATTATTGTAAAGGAAACAACGGCCATTCAAAGGAAACATGTTTTCCTGCACGTTAGACTGAGACATGAATTAATCCACAAATAACAAACGCTTAAAAATGCTTTTGATTGTCAGTCTTGATTTTATATTCGGTGCGAGTGAATGCACATCACTCCAAATTTATTGTAAACTATATTTTACCATGAAATAAAGTGACTCATTCTGTAAAATAGATCTTTGGTCATATCGCCCACCCAAAGTTTCAAGTTTGATGTGCCCTAAAGCAAGGAACCCAACAACTTAGCCGATGGGTTTCCAGCACAGAACATGGGCTAATTATAATATGAGAATTTGGTGATGCTTTAACATGTTTTCATTTCTACTTTTTGTAAATATGCAAAATCTTTTCCTCAGTTTTTCAGATTATTTGCCTTTAAAATGAATTTGAAAGTGCCAATAATGTTTTCAGTTGAAATAATCAAATCATTGCAAATTATATGATAAACCACTAACACAAATATATGTCAAACGCATGTTTTTAGAAAGGTTATTTGTTGAAAAGTTGACTCATGTTATCATCAAGCGGATTCAAAAGCACAAAGCAGGAATAAAGCTACAAGCAATTCTATGGAGAGCAGCTTTCAGAAATTGTTTAGCAAAACTTACACTTAAACACCAAACACTTAACAATACGCTTAACAACACTTAAAGGGCACCTATTATGCAAAATAATTTGGACATAAATGTGTGTTGGGAGTGTGTGAACACAACCACCCTACAATGAAAAACATCCACCACAGACATGCAGTTTTGATTCTCTTGTTAATGTGACATCACACAAATAAAGCCCCGCCCACAGCCACTGACTGACTGGTTAATGAATAAGTCTATGTTGACATCACATTTCATGGCAATTTTTCTACAGTAAGTGTGATGCCACATTAACAGGGTCCAAAACTAACAAGTGCCAAATGAGAGTAAAAACTGGCTTGGTACTAGAGGTCTTCACTGGTCCACTTAGATCCAAAAACCAGAGGTTCCGTCCAAGACCTGAGCGGGTTCGGGTCTAAAAGTTTCAAGGCTATGATTTATCTGCCAGAACTCTATGTGGTAATAAAGCTGTTAAATATGTTTTACATTAAGTCACTAAACTAATCATTCAGTTCCAGTCAATCATCATTTTCTGTTGCACTTTTAAAAATAAAGGTTCCTCAAACGTTCTTTCTCGGGTTGTATGGTTCCATAAAGAACCTCCACAGAACCTCTCTTTTATTCTTTGGGGAACCAAAAATGCTTTGGCATCACAATGGAGGTAAAAGTAATTTTGGACCCTGCACATCAATTCCAATATCAACAGGGTACATAACCCTGTAGCCCTGTGAAGCCATGCAGTAAATACCCCTACGCCCCTCCCCTGCCCCAGCAGCAATACAGCAAGCAGCCAGGGTAAGACATGAGGATGAGAATATGGGGGGTGGGCGGGCGGCGGTATGAGGGTTGCATTGAGTGTGGACATCACAGGGATAGGAAAGGTAGGGGTGGCACTCGGGGCAGGTATGTGTGTAATCATAGGGAAGCATGTAGTTTGTTAACTATAATAAACAGTATTTGTCTTACTTGCTAAGATAATGGTTACCTCTACGATCTACACTCAAATGGAACATCTCAAATGGGCACGATTTGCTCTTTATTTATCAAGTTGAGGAGTCATGCCAGCCAGTGTGATATAGGTTGAAAAGGTTTCCTCTGTAGCACATTCACAAAATTTCATTATATGAAGATGCGCAGGACCAACATAAGGCATATGCATTCTCGAAAAGGGACAAAGGCTTTTCAAATAAGGAAGCAGCAACAAATGAAATTAAAGATGTTATTGCATGTGATGGCGAACACTGAGGGGGCATTTATAATGAAAATGGAGGATACAGGTTCACCAAACTTACCTGAAGGTCCGTCATCAGATCTCTTCCCAGGGTTCCGATGGGTGAGTCCCTTGACATGGAGGTGGCCGTGGAGAGAAAGCTGCTGGATTCGGTGAGGTTGGGCATCGGGGAGAGGTCATCCGTACGTTCTCGTAAACCATCCCCTAGATGATCCACCTTTTCCACGAATAGCTGGAGTTCAGTTCGGAAAGTCCTCATGCAGGTATTGATGGTATCGAGCACCTGTGTTCCGGGGTTAGATTTAGTATCAGGACCCTCTAGAAAATCCCCTCCAATGACCACCAGGTGACCTTCGCGGACCAGACTGTCTGTGTCCGTAATGAGCCGTTCCACTGTTTTTCCGAGTCGTTCCGCTTCACGTCTGATGTTGTTGAGTGTCTCCCGGTCCTCTCGTCTCCGCTGGGCCAACTCGATAGCTCCTGGCTCACCGGAGGGTTTCTCACCACTGGCGAACCCAGAGGTAGCAGTCTTCTCAAACAGGTCATCGGAGTCGCTCTCCCCACCAACAGGACCTTCCCGTTTGGGGTGCAGCAACAAAAGCCTGGCCGTCTCCTCTTCATCCTGTTCCCTTGGCCCGGCATCGCTGTCCATGTCCCCATCACGAGGGCTACCGGTGCGTACACCCAGGTTTGACGCGAGGTCACAACGCTGCATATTTGAGATTAGCACCCTGTTCTCGTACTGTAGCTTCATCACCTTCCCACTAAGCTCGTTTATTTGGAGTCTTGAGGTTTTCAGCTCCTCCTGTAGGGCGGTACTGTTAATTGGGCAACCTAAGAAACCATTACCTCCCCCACTACCGCTGGTAGGTTTTAGTGCCCCAGCACTTGCACCTTCAGCACCCTCCGACTCCCTTTCACTTTGGCTGGGCCCGAATTTGAAACGGTTAAGCTCGGATGTCAACTGCTTGTTGTGGTCCTCGATCTCAGAGATGGAGCGCCGCAAAAGCTCTGCCTCCTCTTCCACAAACTGCAGGTGGCGGCGAAGTTCACTGGCAGATTCCAACGCATCGCCACCATACGGTGAGGTAGGGACACTCGAGAAGGGTTCACGCCCGAAGCAGTCTCTCTCGTATTGGCAGCGCAGGTCCTCGTTTTCCGCCCGAAGTCCGCGGTTTTCCACCTCTAGCTCTACGATTTTCCTGCCCAGGATGTTGGCTTCCTCCTCTACTAGTTTGAGCCGTAAGCGTAACTCTGCCTCGCGGGTAGTGTGGGGACCTCCACCCGTCACGTCCGCCAGGGGCAAAGGGCTGTCAACGTCCCCGTATAGGGATTTGTACTTCTGCATCTCCTGTTCCAGTTCATCCTTCTCGCGGCCAAGTTTTGCCATCTTTTTACGCATAAGGGTCGATTCCTCCTTGGCAAACTGCAACTGACAACGCAGGTCTGCACTGTCCTCCTATACAGAGCGAAATATGTGACAACATTATGATAATAAGTGATTTGTACAGAACGTTTATATAATATACTGTGCATTGAAACTTAGTTGTATGGGGGATTATTTTTCCAACTAAAAAAGAATGCACTGAAAACAGTAATACGTCTTATTCAGTCCGTCGCCATGTTTCCAAAACCGAGGCTTTAAGGGATGGACGTCCAGAGCGTGCACTTTAAACCTACTGTTTTGTATCAGGATGCTGATCATTCAGCCATCAAAACACAGAAAATACAATGTTTTACATATTTCCACAAGGCAAAGAACCTTAGAAATCTTGGATAGAAAAGTTTATGGTGTAAAGGAATGATTAGCCAACAGACTTATAACAAAACAGATTTTCAACCCTGTCATACACATGGCGCATTGCAGTGCAAAGCACAACGCAAGTGTTAGTTGCTATTTTCAGCACGGCACATTATTTTTTTTTATAAAAAAATTAAAAGATTAATACCTAAAAGATTATTATTGAGTCTCTTGACATCAGTAATACATAATAAAGGAACATAAATGAGGTCGGATTAAGAAACGTTAGAAGGCATAAAGAGCTGCTTCACATGTAGCCTGGTAAGTAATTGAATGTTGCAAATATTTAAAAAAAATTAAATGCTACCCCACGGATTTATTGTTTATGATGACTTTGTACCTGTGGATATGGTGAGATGAGAACCTTTTTAAGTAACCCTTTTCAAAACACTTACGGCGCTGTCCGAGTGCTGAAACAAGAACAACCCTTTTAGACAGTGCTCTAGGTGCACAAACCATTTTTCGTGTCGTTAAATTGGCAAAAGTGGATTCGGACACGACTGTGCGCCGTGCACTTAGACCAGTGCTTCCCAATCCTGATCCTCAAGGGCCGCGTCCCAAAAAGTTTTAGATGTTTTCTTATTTAAAACACCTGATTTAAAGGGATAGTTCGGTCAAAAATGATATTAAACGCATGATTTACTCACCCCGAAGCTGTCCGAGATGCATATGTCCATCATTTTTCAGGTGATGACATTTTCCGTTATTTTAGAAAATGTTTAGATCTTTCAGATGATCAAATGGGAAGTTAAGGGGTCCACGACCTTCAAGTCCAAAAAATGTGCATCCTTCACAAAATAAATCCAAACGGCTCCACGATGATAAACAAAGGCCTTCTGAAGGTAATCCGCGCAGTTTCGTTGTAGAAATATCCACATTTAAAACTTTATAAACGAAAATAACTACCTTCCGGTAATGCCGCCATCTTAGGCGCGTCCGCATTCACGATCAGAGCTTTACGCAGCGTATGGAGGTTTCTCTGCTGCTGCTCTGTGCCCCCGCCCTCCGAATTTGTCATACGTCACTAAGAAAAGTGCGTACACTACGTACTAGTACTAGTACTCTCTCCTGAATACAGAGGAGTCTAAAGCTGAAAGTATACTGGGACATCCGCGTATGCGGGCCGATCGCATGACGTCATTTTCGTCATCAGGAGGGTCCATGGCCGGCCGCGCGGACCGTCCGAGTGCAGCCCAAAATTTGAGACCGCGCGGACAGTGCGCGTACAACAGTGCATGCGCATGAAAATATTTAGACAGGACACTCCACTATAAACAATTATACAAAGGAAATAGACAGCATTTGCATACACACTATCGTTTTTCCTTTTTTAACTTTTACTTCTTCCAAGAACAGAAAGCTGAGGAGCATGATTGTTACCATAATGTTTGATTCCTGTTATTTGTTGTCTTGTTGTTTGTTCTAAACTGTGTTTGCAATGGTGGATCAGTTACTTTTCTTCACCTATCCTAATGTTTTAATGTACTGTAAATGTCGCCAAATCAGTGCTGCCCTGACGGCCTGTTAGACTAATTATTTGAATAAGGCCCGGTATACACTGTGCGATTTTAAATAGTCTTTTAGGATTGTGCTTGCCACACTGTGCGATTAAGATCGTAATTAAGTCCATGTCACACTATATGATATCAGTTTCCATCAATGTCAGACTGTACGAGTTTAAAGACTTTTAAAAATCGGACGCACGCAAACAAACGCATCCGCAGTTTTACGTCATCGATTGACGACGGCTGGGAAAACACACGCTGAAGCGAAGGCTAACAAACCGAAACAACATCTACTGTTCATTTTAATCATGACTTGTCTTGAGCATAAAAAGAAGACAAAACGAAGGAGACGAGTACCTGGCATTTGAATTTCCAGCGCGATTTCTCTCCAGGCTGCTTCATGTTTATCCTAACGTGGTACAGTGGCGATGACACGTTGTACAAACATTCTTTATTGTTTCCATAACTCCACAAGTTTCTCCTCCTGCTGTACAGTCTACCTGGTTCTTTTTTACATTTGTCTGCGTTGATTTGTTTGGTGTCGCCGCACTAATTGTGTCATCGGGTTCTGTGCTTCTATTGGTTATTGAGCTGCCGGTTGTCGTAGGGAGATGTCACACAGCAGGATTGTATCTCAAAATTTCTGACACTGCCAGAATTTTGGAGGATAATTTTGATCGCAACGGTCATTAATCGGCTGTCTGTGAACATGTCAAACTAGCGATCAAAGACGGCAGATTTTAGCCTGGGATTCCAAAAAATCGTTTAGGATTTCAAAATTTGTCCCAGACAGCTAAATCCTGGCTGAAATCTCACAGTGTGCACCGGGCTTAAGAAAGCATTTGTATTGCGTATAGTGTCGAACGCGGCCATCCGCGTGTAGCCGCGGGGAGTATACTTGAAAAGCTCTCGGACGCGTGCGCGCGCGAGGCGGACGCGGAAAAAAGGTATACCCCGGCCTTAAGATGGTGGCGCTACCGGAAGGTAAAACGATGGGCATCTTGGACAGCTTGGGGGTGAGTAAATCATGGGTTTAATATAATTTTTGGCTGAACTATCCCTTTAACTAATCAGCCTCCTTCCAAAATGGTAAAAATGTCTCCCTAACAAGCTGATGAGTTAAATCAGGTCTGTTAAATAAGGAGACATCTAAAAAATTTTGAGGGGGTCCTCAAGGACCAGGATTGGGAAGCACTGCTTTAAACAATGTTCCTAGAAAGTTAAAATTGGCCCTTTATGTACACATTGTGTACAGACTGCTCATATCTCAAAATTAGGTCATATGTCCCTTCTCATTTTAACAATCCATGATTTCTGAGGTTCTTTGTCTTGTGGAAATTTGTAAAATGATGCATTTTCTATGTTTTGATGGCTGAATAACCACCACCCCGGTACAAAAGCGCACGCTCTGGGCGTCCATCCCTCACAGCCTCGTTTTGGAACCAACATAGCGGCGGACTGAATAAGCCACATGTTCATGGCCAAAGTTAAATAAACATTTTACATTACCATATTTGTTAACATTTACAAACATTTAAAACAGAAACAGTATATTGTACTGTGACAAGACTGTAAATATATTTTGTTACTGACTATATTAATTGTGCAAATGGCTTTTAGAGTACAGATTCAGCACTAAAAAGCCACTAAAGCTATAACATCTTTAATACAACACTCTAGAGCAAGCATAATTTTTTTCATATCATAAAACACAGCCTGCGTTTGCATTTGTACACACCTGAGTTAATGACTTCTTGTCTTTGAATGTTTCTCTGCTCCCCCGTCTGCGCAGAGCGGTCTGAAAGACACACAAACACATTTAAAACCTCTATAGAGAACCACCAGGAGAAACAAACCACTGTAGCAACAAACAAAATATGTGATCTAGATTTTAGTTACGAGGCCTGTAACCTTTATGAAGAAATGGGACACACAGGAGCTTTTGTATAAAAATGACTCATTTTGAATTTCAAAACGTCTCATTTAATCAAACCACAAATTATGAACACATCATAAAGCTTAAACCTGTTGTTATGAATACTGTACATCACAGTGCACTGTAATTTACTTCAACTTCCCTAATGCCTTTCAGATGCCTTAAAATAGACCCCGAGATATTAAAAGACTTTTGCATGACATAAAATACAGCATCATGTACAGAATATACGTGCAACAAAGGTCCTGTGATATAGGAGCTTTGGTTTGGCTTGCATTTTATATTTCCTCCAGCTATTTGGGGTTAGGAAGAACCAATAAATATAATAACCAAATATTTGAACATGAAGCATGTCTACATTTGCGTACAACAGTTTCCAGTTACACAGAATTAAGTATTATGGTGCAAAGCAAACAACAAGAAATGTGATACCAGGTCTTAGGAGGTTAAACAGACAATGGTAAACTATGTCCTGCTGTACTATATTGAGGTCATATACTAAATAGCGGCTGCTGATGACCAGTTTAGCTTGAATCATTTATGGCCAGACAGATGGAAAGTGTGACGGGGCGTCTTGTAATGGGAGGGGAATGAGTGCAAAACCTTTAAATCATTTCCTGTGCAGAAAAACTGTAACACATACACAAATTCACTCACTGAGAGAAAGAGAGAGAGAGGGGGGGGGATGATGTAATTTTAATGTGGGTTTGGGTGGGTTTTTAATGTGGATACAATTTATGATTCACAATTTCTTGATTTACTTTCAGCAGTGAGGTCATGGCCAAAAAAACATCAATCAAATAACCAATGAAACCAAAAAGAAAACAAATGAAGGGTTCAGATGCAAAACCCTCTAAGTACGTCTGACATGAGCATTTTTATCATGCACTCATGTTTCGTTTTTATGCCAAAAACATATTTAGGACAGAAATTTTCCTAGTGCCAGACTAAAATACGTGTTTCTGCTTCCTTCATTTAAAAATAGCTTGTATTGACATATCTTAACATATATCAGTGTCATTGCTTTGTCTCAAGATGTACACCAGTATTGTTTTTTTTTTTTTTTTGTAAGGTTTGTTTGTAAAACTTACATTTCCTAATATATCCAAGGCCTACGTTTTTTGGACAACTTTAGAGGCGACTTTCTCAATATTGAGATTTTATTGTGATAATACGGATTTTCAAATAGTTTTATCTCAGCCAAATATCGTCATGCATCAACAGAAAGCTTATTCCTTCAGTCACTTTATTGCTATTTAACAGATTTAGTGGCTTTGCATGTGAACTCTTTAAGTGAACATATTCTTTTATTTTAATGCAGACATCACTATTGGTGATAAAAAATAATTAAAATGGAGGGATACAAGCCTTAAAGCACCAGAATATCATACAACAAGCAACCACATAGCAAAATGATTAAAACCACAAAAAATATCCAAGTACTGGGTGTGTGCTTCATACAAGCATCCTTTACATCTTTAATCCTGTTTTCAAATCTGTTTTTTATTTGGTAAATCACAGAAAACATAATACAATGTGTTGAGATAAGCAATTTTAGGTAGATTATAGTTATATGTGTGTCTGGCAGCAGCTGTCCGGGATGTTATCAATAAGGCTGCGAGTGAAATCTCTTGCTTTATAGGGTTTATACACAAAAACAGATTACGTTACACAAATGCATTAATGCATCAGTTCACAAAACACTCAATTATCCAATCTGTCTTTTTCTCTCTAGCATACATCAAAACAGATTAAATATACTAGAAATATGCAACGTTATGCAGCTTAAAACAACATAATTATTCCCTCTGTCAAAAGCATATTCAAATCACAAATTTTTACATTTTATGAAGAAAATTTGGGTGGCGCCCAAATAAGCGAAATCGCCACAATGATGCTATGATGTTGTGAGCATTTGAAAGGAAGGGTGTTGCTATTACTTTTTTTATATAGCAATGGTAACATCCAAGATCACAACAGTCATGTGCATGTGTATTTCTTCCCTCATTCGTTGTTTGTGGCCTCTTCTTACATTATCTAATTGGAAAGACATCAGTACACGCCTGGACTCCTATGTAATATAACAAGTGCAGCTTATTGAAAAAGATTAAAAGATTAAACTACAAAACAGAAAGATTTAGGGCTCCAAAAACGAATCTATAAAATCAATAAAAAAATCAATAAAGAAATTCGTTGTCAATGTATTTCATTATTGATTCGTTGGTTTGTGACGTCACAAGTTTCCGCACCACCGGATATGTGTCCACTTCATACAACGCAAGCTGTGCCCTTATAAATAAAGTCAGGTGCAATTTCTTCATACAACGCTGAAAGTTTATCATGCGCTTCTCATTGCACAACCAGCTTGTTTAAAAGCAAGGCAGCGTTGCCAGGTCCTCTGCATTTTGGTGAAAATTCTGAATAAGGCTACTTTTAAAATGTTCGGCAGGTTGATGTTTTTTCTGCTGGTTAGAGATGGTAGGATTTTGTTTATTAGTTGTCAGTATTTGGGCTGTGAATAGTCATTGGGATGCTTTTGGACTTATTTTAAATGGTTTTATAACATAGATCTGGCAACCCTGACAGGGCAATGACGGCAGCAAAAGCGCAAATGAACGCTGGTTCATAAAGGTTTAATTGTGTCCTTTAATATAAGTGAGTTTATATTAGTTCAATTGTTGTTGGGTTTTCACAAAAATAGTATGAACCACAAACTAAGCATCTGTTTTAAAGAGCACCAATGGTCCGATTCACGATTTTACATTTCCTTTGGTGTGTAAGTGTGTATTAGTACATCTTAATGATATGAAAAGGAACAAACACCAAAGTAAACGATGACGCGAGTTATCGTCTCCAACGTAAATCTAATTTCTATAACAAACACACGGATTGTAGGCAACAGTTTACTTCCTGGGATGGTTTTTAGTAAAGACCGACATTATCATAATTCCTGCCGCTTCGGACTCACAGCCTGTAAGTTAACTCCTGTTAGCATTGCCACTGAATCTTTCAAACATGGTAAGGAGCGTCACATTTCCGGCTGATGTTAGAGGTATTCAGACTAATCACAATTTACAGATTAGCAGGCCAATCAGGGACACAAAGCTTTTCATATCAATGAGTTTTGTACAAAATAGGGATGCTAAACAATTAATCGCGATTAATCGTTAGCAGAATAAAAGTTTTTGTTTACATCATATATGTGTGTGAACTGTGTATAATAAATTTGTATAAATAAATGTACACACATAAATGTGTATGTTTTAGAAATGTTTACATGTGTATATACATTTGTATATTTATGTATAATTTATATTATATATAAATATAAATACTTAATATATACATTTTTTTTTCTTAAAATTATACATGAGTGTGTTCATATTTATATATATATACATATTTATTATACACAGTTTACACACATATGTGATGTAAACAAAAACTTTTATTCTGCTAACGATTAATCGCGATTAATTGTTTAGCATCCCTAGTACAAAATCAGTGTGTTCCAAAAAGACAGGGATATCTGGAGCTACAAAAATGTACCACGCGAACACATTGTATTATAACAAATAACCACAAAAAACTTTTGTTTTTTAGCAATGAAATAGGTGCTCTTTAAAATAAGGGGGAAAACCAGGTTTTTATTACTGTAACAACGCATGTCACTTTCATATCATAATGGCTTATTTATTTAGTTAATTATAAATAATGTTAATTCTCATCAAGGTCTAAAGTTGAGATTAAAATGTAGTTTTTAAAATGAGTTTATTAACCTATGGCAAAATTTCCTCACCAGCACATCCCTGAAGACTCAATTTGTTTGGTTTATTTATATTTTCACATTTACAGATTTTTTTCTATTTTATTGTTTAAACTACACAAAGTTTTATCTGATTAGTCGATAAATAAATATATAAATAAATAAATAATTGCCCAATTAATCGATTATGAAAATAATCATTAGATCTCAACATCTTACAGCACATTGTTCAGAGATTTGCAGTCTCAAAATACTCTCTTCAAAAGCAATGAATGTCAACAATAAAGCTTTGATGTGTTCCTTACTTTGTAAATCATTGTGGATAAAAGTGTCTGCTAAATGTAAATGTTGTACTACTAAGTATCAAATAAACTTTTTTTTAATTTCTTAAAGAAAATAGAAAGTGATGTAATGGCCTAGCTTAAGTGCACGTTATTCTCTTCCTGACAGCTGTGAAAATCAAATTCGGGATACAAGCCTGACTCTCTAACCACTAGGCCATGACTGTCCAAAAAGACTTATTGGCAGTTTCCCTGACAGGGTTTATCCTAGTCCCAGGCTAAAATGCATGTTTGAGCTTCCTTCATTTAAAACATCTTGCACTGACATATCTTAACATATATTAGTGCCATTGTTTTGTCCCAACATGCAGACCAATATTGTTTTTGTAAGATTTGTTTGTAAAAACGACTTAGATATAAAACGTCCAGATATAACTAAGGCTAAGTCCTGGATTAATCTAAACCCTGTCTGGGAAACCCCACCCTAAATCCTCGTGAGGTATAAACAAGCAACCCTGAGCTATTAGACCATTATATTCCCACTGGAAACAAAATCTGAGAAGATTCAAATGACAGATAAAGCCCACAGTGGCTCATTTAGGCTTAGATAATCGCAGTATACCTAAAGTCAACTAATCCTACTGTATGGCCTCATCCCAAATCAGATCAGCTAAGTCCTGATAAGCAGTACATCAGATCAAACAATCTTCAGCATCAGTGCCTAGAAACAGACGGTCAGTGCACTGAACTAGACAAGTTTAGACACAAAACAAATGTGACCTGTCCATGCTGGCAAAATGCGCATGGTCTAATTTTGAGCTGCAAAAGAAAGTACAAAAGTTGATTTTGGTTGAAATCAGGGTTTTTATAAAAAAAATTGTACATTAAGCCATGATAAGTCATTAAACATCTAAAATTATCTTTTTTGTACGTTTCTTAGAGGTGCTGAATGTTTTTAGCTTAATCCACAAAGACTTCCTGCTGTGGGCAGCAGATGGAGAAGAAAGACATATATAGACATATATATCTATATATAGTACAGCAGATGGCAAAACAACAAAGTCAATTAAAGACTATTAGGATGTAAGACTATAATGCAACAAATCTTACAGTTTACAGATTGCAGAAATACAGGATGGACATATTTGAGCTGATTCATGATTTACTGAGATCTAATATCTCATGGTAAGTAAACCTGACCTGCAGGAGAGATTGAGTCTGCTGTGTGATATAAGCAAAGATAAAACTGAGGTCGACCCAAAGTCACACCACACACGTATCACATCCCTGGAGAGACACACGGCATCTACTCACTGACAAATAACACAACACATATACACAAGCTTGATAGTATATAAGAGTAATATCATCATATTTATTATTTTCCATCATATTAAATGCTACTGTAGAATACTTCAAACAATGCAGAGGAATGCAGATGATACCACTAGATTATAGGGGTGTCAAAAGATTAACTGCGATTAAATGCGCATACAAAATAAAAGTTTGTGTTTGCATAATATATTTATGTGTGTAATTACAAAATTTCCAGCAAATGTAGCAATCAAGCCAAATATTGAATTCATACAAAGAGATCAGAACATTTAAGTATACAAGTTGAGTCATAATAAATAAAGTGAAATTCCTTTACTGATAAAAATATTGATGTGTAAAATACGTATTTTCCCCGCTGTAAATAATTACACACAATTATATTATGCAAACATACAAAAATACACATTAAAGAAAATGTTACTTGCCTATATATTTTTATTTATATTAAATATATAATATTTAAAAATATAAATAAATAAATATATATGTAAATGTTTCTTAAATACATAATTTTTCCACAATGCATACACATATATTATGCAAAAACAAACTTTTATTTTGTATGCGATTAATCTTTTGATAGCCCTACTATATTACTATTTTTTTCATTACATAACTTCATTCTAAAGTGCACCACTGTATACTATATATACCTTACTGTATTTATATTGTATATGTTATGTTTACGTTTCACTTTGTACATTATTTCCTTTCATGCCTTTTAATTTATCCCTACTTTGTCATAACTTGTGAGAGCTGCTAAACGGTTGTTATTTTTAATAAAATTAGAATAATTATTTAAAGACTTTTGGGTTTGGCTTATGGCAGTGTTCTCATTTCTCAGACCCATCAAACATGTGCTAATAGATAATAAAAGCGATGATAAAGACCATAATGCACTATTAAGAAATCCATCTGAAGAAGCTAATATAAAAATAACTACTTTTTAGCCAAACAGATAAAACTAAAGGCAACGTAAAATCACATTAAGGTAATTACAGGGTTTAAAATGCAGTAACCTGAACACAATAGAGGGTGTATTCACGGCTGTTAAGATTATTTTGTCCTTTCAGGATGTTTTTGTGAAACGGCACGCTTTTCATTACCTGAAGCTGGGACACAACCCTGTAGCACTTTTATTACACTACAAAATTGCTCTGACTTAAAAAATATATAACGTAGCTTTTGTATGTGTGTGCTTTTTGTATAACTCACTGGTTACAAACAGTATACAGTATAAAACCATCTAGCAATATACATTAACTCCACATATGGATAGTTGAATATTAGCATTACTGTAAAGAGAGAGAGAGAGACCTGGTTGCCAGTTCATAATAATAAAGCAGTGCATTATGTCTCTATGAACACTATGAATGATTGGCTCTTTAATGGTGGTCAATATTTGCCATCCTGGCAAACACGTAACCATTGAACTTGAAGATGTGCATGTACATTTTGTTTATACTGTATGTGATACTGCAACACAGTTCTCATGTGTCCATACCGAAGGCTTGTTAGCACTTAACAGCATCTCTCATTTCAAAGAAATGGTGAAAATAAATCTTCTGGGCTTTGTGGCAAAGACTGATGAAGATGTTTGTTTATAGCAACAGCTCTGTGTATCCATGACAACGGCGGACCGTCTCTTGACTGGTGTTACGACCAAACGTCTGGATGTCTGTTTCATTTTGCTGTGACAACGACACTTACGAAAAGCCATAAAACTGCAGTGATCGATAGTCAACAAATACCTTTAATTCAATGGGTTTAATGGTATGAATAATTCGATTTTAACACAAGAGGCTGTGCTATATTGTGAATGAGCCAAAGCAGAATCAATGCGACCATTTCATCTATGACTTATTAACAATACAACCTTACTGTTTTTCTAAAACCACATAATATAAATAGTAAAGCAAAAAAATCTGAATCGATGCAACTTTAAAGTAAAATCACTAAAAGCCTTACTTACGCTGAAAAAATAGTCCCTGAGCGACTGTGAATAGCAATGTTTCAAATACCTGGACCAGGAAACCATCATAAGGGTTCATCTTTTTTAAATTGAAATTTATACATTATTAGAAAGCTGATTAAATAAGCTTTTTATTAAAGGGGACATATCATGAAAATCTGACTTTTTCCATGTTTAAGTGCTATAATTGTGTCCCCAGTGCTACTATCAACCTAGAAAATGTGTAAAGAACAAATCAGTAACTTAGTTTTGGTAAACCATTCTCTGCAAGCATGTAATAAATTAGCTCATTGAAATTTGGCTCCCCATGTGATGTCAGAAGGGGACTTTATCATAATAATACCTGCCCTTAATCTGCCCTATCCAACCACGACACTGCTATTTAGTGCAGAGATCAGCTTATTGCATTTAAAGGGACACACCCAAAAACGGCAAATTTTTGCTTGCACCTACAAAGTGGCAATATTAACATGTTATAATGAATTATCTGTGTGGTATTTTGAGCTAAAACTTTACGGACAAGTTCATAATATGACCCCTTTAATAATGTGTGCTGCCATTGCCTTGTAATTGCAAGTTTCTGTGACAAGAATCATGTGATACATATACACACACACACAAACACACACACACACACACACACACAGACACACACACACACAGACACACACACACACACACACACACACACACACACACACACACACACACACACACACACACACACACACACACACGTGTGTGTGTGTTTCCTAAAACAAACACTGATCACCATAATGATGAAACAAAAAATGTAAGCCTAATAAGTGAATTGTGTTGAAATCGGAATATACCACCCCTTTCTTTATTTTTTTCTTACTTTCTTTATTTGTTCTTTATGCCATTCCAGCATCTATGGCTATATTCATGGCAAGAACCGGTTAAATCATACACAAGTTTATTCAGACAAGTTAATCCAGACACAGGCTGGGGGAGGGACAATTTGGCATCTCCAATTTGCCTAACTGCATGTTTTTGGCCTGTGGGAGGAAACCGGAGTAAACCCAGGCTGGTACAGGGAGAACATGCAAACTCCACACAGAGAGGTCACCTGACCTAGACAGGGCTCGAACCAGGGACACACCTCCCCTTTCAATACGATCGAAATTTGCATCTGATCGACCTCAATCGTATTGATTCAGGTGTTTACATGAAGGCTTTTTAATACGATTGAGCCATAAATATGATAACAAACGGATTATTTGGTTGCATGTAAACTTAACTAATGTGAGTTAGCCCCACTATTTACATACCATACCGAACATTACTCCTCTTTTCCCGATTGATGTGTCTGTTTATACCAGGGGTGGGGAACCCTGGTCCTGGAGGGCCACTGTCCTGCAGAGTTTAGTTCCAACCCTAATTAAACACACCTGAAAATTTAATTCAAGTCTTCAGGATTACTTGGAAATGAAATTCAGGTGTGTTTGATTAGGGTTGGAACTAAACTCTGCAGAACAGTGGCCCTCCAGGACCCAGGGTTCCCCACTCCTGGTTTATATCATCAGTCTTGCATGTAATCCAGTGTGACAATGCATACATTTAGCCATGTTTAAAGTTTACATTTATCCAAAGCAACTAACAGTGCATTCAAGCTATCCCTGCTGAAAAAAACAGCATACCAGCAAGACCAGCATATGTTGTGTTTTGGTGCTGGTTTGCTAGTGAACACCAGCTAAACCAGCATCAAACCAGCATCAGCACCAGCATTAGCACCAGCTAAACCAGCACCAAACCAGCATTAGCACCAGCTAAACCAGCATTAGCACCAGCATCCCATGCTGGTCATACCAGCATATGTTGTGTTTTGGTGCTGGTATGCTGTGAGCACCAGCTAAACCAGCATAGACAAGCATAATTCCCATCCTGGTCCATGCTGGTTTTTTCAGCAGGGATCTTATCATCTTAACAAAAATGTGAGGTCCCTGATATTTGAACCCAAGATCTTTGCATTGCCAACACAATGCACACATTTAGATGTTCATAGTTTCTCTAAAAACACAAGCCAGTATTTATTAATAAATTGAATACAGTATAATAAAATGAGTCTTGTAGAATGACATGAATCCTAATATCTGAATATTGCAAGCTCACTGTAATAGCATCAAGTCCCACTAATGTCTGATAAACAGAGCTGTAATGAGCTGCTAATGGTCGCAAAACCCTGTAGAGATAAATTATAAAATGTATTCGATTAAGGCTGGAATTTGATTCTTAAATGAGATTAATAATATGTTTGTATAAAAGCTCGTCGATCCATGAAAGGAGTAACATTTATACAATGCTAGTTTAAAATTATATATGCAAAATAAAGAGATTAAATAAATACTGATGGTATGAACAGATATAAATCAGCAAAAGATAAAATCATGATCTACAATCATCAAACAATAATAGGTGGTGATGGTGCATGCAATTCCAAAAAAGCGCTGATGGGAGTGGAATTATTTGTAGGATATTTACTAAAAGTAAGAGCAGGGCAAATAAGTTAAGGGTCACAAATACGCAGAGCTGATGAGGTGCGTGTGATGCGCTTGAGTTCATCACCACGGACTTCCCTGATGAAATTTCGAAGTATGAAATCCCAGCTAAAGAAGCCATAGTAAACTGCAAAGAAGTGGAGGACAAAAAATTAAGGTTTACAAGAAGTTTTAAAATATCCTGGTATTGTGTGACTTTTCTTTTATTTACTTAAGCAAATATAAAAATAGCATAGCTTGGCAAACAATATTTTTGAATAATATGTTCCATCTGACATTCAGGAGTTAAATAAATGACACAAATACCAGTAATATCACACGCGTAAACATTAGTAAATTGTGTTGTGTGAATCATTTAAATAAGTGGTGACCAACCCTGTCCCTGGAGATCTACTGTCCTGCAGAGATCAGCTCCAACCCCAATCAAACACACCTGAACCTGACAATCAAGCATTTCAGGGCTACCTGAAAATTAGAGTCAGGTGTGTTGAAGCTGGGTTGTAACTAAAATATGCAGGACGGTAGATCTCCAGGAACAGGGTTGGTCACCACTGATTTAAATTTTGCGTCTGAAAGGGAAACTCCTAGAAATGTATATGCAATAAGGTCAGTCGCAAAAATAACTAGATGGTTATTTAATGGTACCAAAATGATGGTTTGCGCTGGCACAAGCTGTTAGTAAATCTGGCCCTTGGTCTTTAGAATACAGCTTCATTTACTGGTAAATAATATTTACTGATTCAGTGTCAATGCCTGTCACTGACAGGTGTGAAAACATCCATCAGTAAAGCACACGGCAAGTGAGGTGTGCAGAAAACACTAATGACAGAGTCATGCTTTGTTATTGACTCTCTCTAATATACTGATCGACCTGATGGCTAAATGAGTCAGAAGAGCATAATTGAAAAGATAGAAGAAACAGGGACAAAAGAATAGTGAATAACTTTTAGTCAGACACAATCGAGTGTTAAGAAAACACATGAAAATGTAAACCAATGTGTAAATAGATGATTTCCAAAAGTTAAAACTTACAGTATAAAGTTCTTGTGAACAGCTACCTATCATTTTAAAGATCAGATGTCAGAACTGGACAAACCCATAATTCCTCACATGTAACTTGTTAATGTAATATGACTGTGTGGACCAGTAGAGCTTGCCAGGCTGGAATACATTTAGACTTTAAAGGGTGAAACTAATAACTGAAAAATTTATGCAGACACGTTAAATATTCAAAACTACAGCTTTACACAGTGGTGACCTGCTTCCTCATTCAATTTGATGGTTATATTTATATCTGTGGGAGTTTACCGGTTGGCACAAGAAGCCTCTAGTTAGCTATGAATTATAAACCAATGAATGTTTGGTGATTGTTCGTTGACTGTAAACTGGAAACAGATTTTCATGTATTTCTTTTGAGCAATTTAAAGAGCACCTATTTCATTGCTAAAAACAATGTTGTATATTTGGTGTAATACAATGTGTTTATGTGGTTTATGGTAAAAAAAAATTCCACATACCGTACATTTTTGTAGCTCCTGATATTCCTGTCTTCATGAAACGCTCTGATTTACGTTGTGATTGGTCTGAATACCTCTGACATCAGCCGAAAATGAAACGCTCCTTACCATGTTTGAAAGATTCGCTCACAATGCAATGCTAACAGGAATTAACTTACAGGCTGTGAATCTGAAGCGGGAGGATTTATGATAATGTCGGTCTTGTCCACATCACCAATCCCAGAAAGTAAACTGTTGCCTACAATCCATGTGTTTGTTGTAGTCCAAGAAAAGAGATTTACGTTGGAGACGATAACTTGCGTCATTGTTTACTTTGGAGTTTGTACCTTTTGCACATCGTTAACATGTACTAATACACACTTACACACCAAAGGGAATGTAAAAATGTGAATCGGATCATTGGTGCTCTTTAACTCTTTCCCCGCCATTGACGAGATATCTCGTCAATTAAGAGAAAACGCTTCCCCGCCAATGACGAGATTTTCCGTCTTTCCGCAATACCGCTATTATCCACCAGGTGGCGCCCTTCCGCAACTTTTTAAAACCGGAAGTATTGCCCTATGGCAAGCAGCTACATGTCCGTGTCTGTTTTAAATATCGCGCTGAATGGGATCTCTATGAAAAGTCCGTCATAAAAATGGAATTATATCTGCTTTTTGCTCAAAATATGGTGTTTTTGCAAAAACCTACCCATATTCAAATGCTGATTGCAAAAGAACCACTAAAGGTAGGATGAAACGGTTTTTTTTGTTTGAAAGCAGAGGGTCTGTTCTTTCATTTGGTATATTGTATGTTTATATATTTAAAGAAGAACATTTTCTGGAAGGCATTAAACTTTGGTGAAAATCATGAAAAACGCTGGCGCTGGCTGGCAACTTTTTTAAAAAACGCTGGCGGTGAAAGAGTTAACACTGAAGTCTTACACAGAATTAAAGTCGAAATGAAATTAAAACGAAAAATATTGTGTTATTTTTTTAACAAATGACTTATCTGTGAACTTTATTATTATTTTATATCTCGTTCCCTCCTTAAAACAATCTCTCTTTACTACTGCACATATGGTATGGCATGTGGGCGGAGTCCGGGACCGGGAAAAGATCGCAGCCATTAGCAAAAAGCAACATGACCCAACTTCAAACGACCCAGTCAATTCTCGATGATCAATTTCAAGTTCAGCTCTACCTTACATTTCAGAAGCGTTTCATTCGGATAAGTCACCATGGGGAAAATTAGACTTTCGCTACTTCCGTTTCATGGTGACTTTAAAGATATAACCAGTGACTATGCTTGGTTTTTCTGCATCCAGCTGAAGACTTCAGATGCAAAACCCTTTAAGTGCGCCTGACATGTTTTTGTGTAAATTAGCATTTTTTATCAGACTCTTCATGGATTCTGCCGACAAACCGGTATTTCTGAATGACCTGAGGCCGGGATTAAGCGGATTTGAAGTGAAAGTATTTGATGAACGTATAATATGTGCCGAGCGCATTCAGTTAATATCATTATCTTATTTTTATCAGATAGCAGAAGTTTGCAAAGTGTGAAACAATTTGCATGTGTAATAATAATAATACTGGATTATATAATAATTGGTATGGAAACAGCATGTTAAAGTATGCCTGCATGGAGCATAGATTTTTAAAATGTACCCTTTGTGCTTCAGAAGAAGAGTAATTTGCAATGGATCACTTTCAAATGGTCAGCCACATCCGCTTGAATCTAATGCATGAACGTGCATCATGCGGAGGTCAGATAACAGCAATACTACAGATTAAAAATGTTAGGTTGTTTCAAGTCGCAAGCTGGCGCCAGTGAAACTCAAACAGGCAACTCTTGGGTTACAAGCCCTTCTCTCTAACCATTAAGCCATCACTGCAAAAGTAGCACCAGTATTTAAGATGTTAACCTTAGCCTGGCAAAACTGGTCAAGATGGTTGTTCAGCATGGCCAATCTGGTTTTAGATGATGGTTCAGCCCAAACCCATATGAACTTTTTAGCTTGTTATGTAAATGGCAGAAATTTTTTTTATTATTTAAAACTTTTATAAACCATTTTTTCAACACAATTCACTTATTAGGCTTAGATTGTTTTGTTTCATCATTATGGTGATCAGTGTTTGTTTTAGGACTCTTGAGCCTTGATGTTTTGTTGCTAGTTTTCCACTGATGGAATGTAACATTTCTTTTACGTTCAGACAACAAAGAAACGTTCTAAAAACATTTTTTAAAAAGTTTTATGTTGGCATAACAAACCTAGAAAATGACCATATTGTAACAACCAATTAATTTGCATTAATTTAAATCCAACAGTTAGGTTTGTTGATATTTTACCCAACCTTTTACTTAGAGTGCATCATGCTTTTTTATTGTTGCTATTTTCTATTTTTTTTTTAAATAGGATGCAGCACACAGCACAGCATACACTAGAATTCCCGACACATTAATTTCAGTAACCACTGTGATTCCATTAGAGCTGGGAATATGATGATAAGACGCGTCTGCTGTTGTCAGGAGACCCAGAGAATCCTCTTAGCCCTTAATCTGTCTGGTTTTCTGTCGGGAGAAGTCAAGACACCCAATGTGTAATACTGTCCCTGCACAGGGCCGATACACACTCCCTGAGAGCATTGCACACAAAGACACACACGTCTCCATCACTACAGCAAGTGTAAAACACAAAGGAGCTTTTCTCATCTCTATCATTTGGCTAAATGGGAATCTGTAGTCTGTGGTCTCTGGAGGGTTGGGAATTTGACTGTGTGTGTGTGTGTGTGTGTGTGTGCGTGTGTGTGTGTGTGTGTGTGTGTGTGTGTGTGTTTTAAAGGAGGGATTTGTATGCATCCAGCTGGATAATGAGACGCCTGGCTTTACACTCAAAGACAATACCTCACTCTCCCGCTCTCTCTCACACACACTTGTGTTGGTGGGTCAGTGGGTTTCCTATTGTGAATAGTCAATAAGCGGGCTAGGTATGCAGTCAGTGCCGTCTGCATGGCGGGCTGACAGTCGGCAGCTGGTGAGATTATCTCTGAGTACTCTCAGCTAACGTCTGGACAAAGATCTGGTTCTGGGAATCCGGCTAGCTGTTTGAATGGATGATAGAGGCACAAAATACAAATACATTTACATTTATGTGTTTGGCAAACGCTTTTATCTGAAGCACCTTACAGTGCATTCCAGCTATAGCCTGTGTTTATTATCAGTATGCGTGTGCCCTGGAAACGAACATTTGACCTTTGCATTGCTAAAAGAATCTTCAACTAATTGAGCCAATTAATCATACTGATTTATTATGCTATGCATTATCAGCAGATTTTCCAATCCACAATTTTACTACTAATAAAAAAACATAGGGTTTAGGTTAATCCAGGACTAGTTATATTAGAACATTTAAGTAGGTTTTACAAGCATACCTTACACAATAAAAATAATACTGGTGTGCACCTTGAGACAAAACAATGGCACTGATACATGTTAAGATGTGTCAATGCAAGATGTTTTAAAATTAAATTTAGTCTTAGACAATACCGGTGTGTTTTATAACATTAACATAACCTGCATTTCCTTAATCTCAATCTATTTTATCACCAAAATGAAGGACTGAGGTTAACCCTTAGTGACCTTGTCTATTAGGCCAGATGGCAGCCCATCTAACAGCCCTTAAAAAGACGACATTAGGCTTAACCGGACATCTCAAGGGAAATTATCTGTTGTTGTTTTTGTCCTTTCATCAGATTTGGTTTTGTGGCAGGTGCTAGAAATCAGCTGTGTGGAAATACAAAACAGCTCCCAAATAAAATTCATAATTTATTTTATTAAGCGGCTTTAAATACATTACACAAATACATATAGTTTAATAGCATAATGCAGGGTTCACACCAGACGTGGTAGAGGTGGCAAGCGCGAGTGATTTACATGTTAAATCAATGCAAAGACGTGAATAGCCATCCTGTGGCGCGTTTCGCGCGAATTGAGCGTTGCCGTGGGAAACGCGAGAGTTGAAAAATCTGAACTTTGGCGGATTTCCGGGCCGCGTTAACAAGTCAGGACCTTGTTGTAGTAGTGACGTGATTACAGGAAGTCTCAGAGGAGTTGCAGAAGCCCCTCTCATGACGCAAATTTCCGAGCAGCCTGATCGCACAAAATACGTGAAATGGTCACCATTATTTTGCTCAGTTTTGCGTGACACTGACTGCGTTTACATGCAGCCAATAACCCGTTCAAATCCGGAATATTAGCAATAACCCGGCCGCGCACGTCCATGTAAACACCGGCAAAAACCCGAATATGCTCATATTCCTGTTTTTAAAATCCCGAATATTACCCCTGGGTTACCTCTTTTCTAACCCGAAATTTTGGTCATGTAAACGCGCATCGGGATATTCCCATCAAAAGGAACATTGATTTGTGTACTGCGCATGTTCTATTCGCAAGGAATCTTGGTCTTTTGAGTAGAGCAACTTCTTGTATGCGCCAAAAAACCCGCAAGGAGTAGAGGTAAGCATGGCGAGAGAGATGCGCCACACTTTTAGAGCGAGGAGGAAACCAATTGCAACAACCACGTTTTTTACGTTAAATTAATATATAGCTATTCTTGTTTTTCAAAGCATACATGTATAATAAAGGCCAAATAGATTGTCAATAGTTATGAGAGTAACTTGTTTTTTTTTGTGTGAATTTGAATTCAAAATGTAATACTATGCTATTCATATTTCGTTAAAAGTTAAAGATGACAGAATAACTGTAGCGTCATCTGCATCTTGATGCAGTTTCTAAGATTAAAATTACTTTAATTTAACTGATCAACACAAATACAAAGCGGCATAATATAACTGATTGCTTACCAGCATTAAAACATAATATAAAATAAAAATATTATAAAATATTATAAAATAAAAACCTTAGGTTTTTTCTTTGTATACAGCGTCCGCTCCGTGGATAAGGATGTTGCAATAACGCCGGTGGCTTTATTATTAACTGACTGAATACTTATACCTGACATATAGATATGAAAGTTTATCATCAACAGTACCTGCGTGAAACATTATAAACATTGGTGATCATCTGCAGACTCGACTGTTTCTGCACGTTCTCAGTCCGCTTAATTAACGGCTTTTCATTCTATCCGCGTGAGGTAAACATTTTTGTTCTGTACTTTTTTACTTGCATGTATTTCTACATATTTTCGGCCAAGTAACACTCAGAATATAATGTAAGTTATTATAGATAGCATATAAGCTTGTTCTGAAAGGATGACAATTATAAAAATTATCCATCCAGCTTAATTTAGCCAAAATAATGATTGATTCGTTTTCATACTTTATAGATGTTAATTTATCTACTAATATATTATTGAAAATGCCATAAATAAATATTCATTGCCTTCTGTAAGCTATTGCATTCGTTTTGTACATTTATAGTTGCATGAATACTGTCTAATTTTAATTTCTTTAAGACACTGTTGTGTTCTGTATTTACCGATGCTCTGTAAATATGCACTTAAAAAACCTTCTTGTTAGAAAATCGTTCTTCAATTAATTTTTTTTTCAATAATATATTTAGCTGAAGGCTAGTATAGATTGTTAATCTTTTTCTCATAAAAGGAAAGACATGTAACTTAGCCTACCCTGCTTCTACATCGGTGCAGCTTGTTCTGGATTTAAATAATACTTTTATTTTAGTAAATGAAGGCGGTAAAACCGCATAGCGCACTAGTGAGCCACGCAAAATCACAGCATTTACCTTTTAATCACAGTTTACATCGGGATATTGCCAATTCCATGTATACAGGGGTAACTCTCTCTGCTCATGAATGTAAACGGATTATTCCGAATGTTTCAGAAACCCGACCTTAACCTGATCATAACCCGAATATTTACAGCATGTAAACGTAGTCACTGTCACGTATTTCCACCATATTACGTGCCCCTGCCACGACTTTCTTTTCCGTGACAGTTTCACGTATTGGTTACTGTTTTTCCTATTTTCTTACAATTGTCGCTTCGGTTTGGGGTTAGAACAACTTTCTGTTAAATAAAATGACATCCTTACCCAAACCCAACTCTAACCCTAACGTCAGGCGACGATGGTTTAAAAAGCATACGAAAAAATTGTTTAAACCTATACTTTAAGTGACATCCTAACGCAAACAGCAAATCTAACCCCAAACCGAAGCGACAATTGTTTAAAAATAGGAAAACAGTTTGAGTAACCAATACGTGAAACTGTCACGGAAAAGAAAGTTGTGGCAGGGGCACGTAATATGGTGGAAATACGTGACAATGTCACGCAAAACTGAGCAAAATAATGCGTGACTATTTCACGGAAATTTGTGAGATCAGGTTGTTCTGAATGAATGTCTCGAACGACTAGAATTTCACGTGCGGCTTTCACGCGCGAATGATGTGAGTAAACTAACGCTACCTACATAGCAAATGCATGGCATCGCGTTACTCGCTCTAGATTACTCGCGGGATTTAACTACGTGTCATGTGAATTTTTAGCTCAAAATGAATATTTTCAACTTGGGCGAAGATGCGTTTGAGGCGAATAGCGTGTGTTTTGGCGGCAAACACGCAGCCCATATCACATCATTCGCATCGGCCCATGCGAGGACGCGTCTGATCGCGTCTTTGCATTAGCTTTGAAGGGAATTTCTCGCGTCTGGTGTGAACCCACAGTAAAATGTTCAAGGTTTCAACTACTCACAAATAGCGCGTTTTTGCCTCCTCTACCACGGCTGGTGTGAATGCACCATAAGCCTGTTTTGGGGTTGTTATGGCTTAACCACCATGGTTGGGTCAAATATGGATATTTTAAGTTCATTTAACCAAACAAGCTGGTTGTCCATTTTTTAAATAACATCAATGTACTGCTTCATATGGTTTCTTGCTAATCAATAGCACCTGCTTCGTATACACAAAAAACTGTTAAGCTCAGCTTACTGATCTCTTTAAGGTGAACAGATGGAGCTGTAACACATTGGTATCTGTGTTAGTATCAATCAGTGCTACATAACATCCTGCCTGAATCAGCTAAGTGACATTAATGAGAATAAGAGATTAGCCCACTTCCAGTAAGATGCTAATGCACGTGTGCGAGATGCACAAGGATAAGTCAGTTATTTTTGAAGATCTTTAGTCAAGGTATGCAATGCTAGTAAGTGTTTTTGTAGATTAATTTACATTTATGCATTTGGCAGACGCTTTTATACAAAATGAATTACAGTGCATTACAATTAGTATGTGTGTTCCCTGTGGACTGAACCTATGACCTTTGCACTCCCTACCAACAAAACATATTACAGAATGATGTGCTTTGAAGTAAATTTCGAAAAGATAAACATATTTTCGACAAATCTTTAAAGGAAAAGGGCAGTGATGACCCCCCATTGCTTTATTTTTCCATTTCTATATACGAAAGCAGATGTTAGGTTTAATCCTAGCGACAAAAAAAAAACAAAACGCAGTTAAAGGCGGGGTGCATGATCTTTGAACACTTTGGAAAAGAGAGAAGGGCCGACTACCAAAACACACTTGTAGCCAATCATCAGTAAGGGGCAATTTAGGTGATTTCAAATATCAACATTGGCTTTCAGAGATCAGGCTATGCGTCGGTTTTCATACTTAGGCGGCCACGCGCAATTGCACATGCACACCGCTAGTAGGCAGTATCAACGCATGCAACGTTCTAGTAGACCAATCACAGACAATCGTAGAATGGACGCTTTGTTAAATTTTTAGAAAGGTGCGCGTCAGGCTATGCACAGCCTATCCCATAGCTACACATGTCTATGAATTACACTTTATTGTTCACTTGCATTGAATAAAAAACAAAAGCACTGTCAACCTTTTGCAAACTTTCTCTTTGTGTTCAACGGAAAAGAAACAACATGAGGGTGAGTAAATGATGACAGATGGTTTATTATGAGGTAAACTAACCTTTTAAATATTGAATTAAACACTACAATGCTACATCCTACTCTTTCTCTCGGTGGCGTTCTGTATTTCAAGCTGTGTCTGAATCTCACTATCTGTGCCAAATGCTATGAAGTAGTTTTATCCACTCCAGAGAGGAAGGGCTGGGTCTGTATTAATGTTTATACTGTTACGTCTTCTTTCCACTGTTTCCTCAGAGAGAGAGAGAGAGAGAGAGAGAGAGAGAGAGAGAGAGAGAGAGAGAGAGAGAGAGAGAGAGAGAGAGAGAGAGAGAGAGAGAGAGAGAGAGAGAGAGAGAGAGAGAGAGAGAGAGAGAGAGAGAGAGAGAGAGAGAGAGAGAGAGAGAGAGAGAGAGAGAGAGAGAGAGAGAGAGAGAGAGAGAGACCACCATTCCACTTTTGAAGTATGCTGTATGTACTGTATAATGTATGTAGTATGCAAATTTCTGCGAGGATGACATAGATAGATGACCTACTAGATTTCTCAAAATGTGCCATACAAACAGCCAGAGCATACTGCAATGAATACCACAGTATATCCTATAATGCAATGTGAAAGAATCTGTTATTAAAACAACCAAATTCACTTTAGCACCATTACACATGCCACAAAATAGTGGTCTCCTTGGGTCCAAAGAAATGTACCCAAAATGACCCAAATAACTTTTTTTCCAAACACGACATGCATAAATAATTTTTGTTAAGGAAAGACCCGACCCAAAATAACAAAATTAGACCGGAGTCCGACACGTATGCACACATGCACGTTCAGCAAAAACATTCATTTTAAATTATCCGAGACCGTTAAAATTATACACGACGCATCCGAGGCACACGTGAAACTTTTAGACCCGAAGCCACTCGGGTCGGACCTCTGTTTTTGGATCTAAGTGAAGCCGTGAAGACCTCTACCACAAATTAAGGTAATGTGACATCATATTACGAGTTGAAGCATATCTCAACAACACACAATACAAAACGTTTCCAAAAAAACTTCAACCGCATCCCATCCAACACAGCCAGAGAAGAAAGCAGAAGTTGAACGGGTTGAATGTGATTCGTGAGACAGGGAAGACAGATGAGACTGAGTCAACGCACTGTATCCCATGTCAATTACACACACACAAACTCTTAATATAACCTCTAAAAAGTGTGCACACTATCACTTTATTTTTGGAAAGTGCGAATGCTAGGCTCTACCATCTGAACCTGCGACATGTCTCGAATTAGATGCAGATTTTAATGAACGGCCCCACAGCAACGCTTGGATAAGCAGCACAGTGCTTTGAAGATTAACCACCGCATGTATTTGTGTTTATTACCCTCAACACATTCACTGCCAACACTGTTTTCATAAGTAGGACACTTGTTTATTTGATGAATACATTTTTTTGAACTTCTCAAGGATAAATCATTTGACTTTGACTTTGCTTTTTTTAAAGAGTGTTGCTTAGAAACTGTTTCAAGTTTTGACAAAAGGAGAAATTCATCTATTGTTTAATTATTTTTTTTTAAAGATCACCCATCGTCCGATTCACGATTTTACCTTTTCTTTTGGTGTTAGTACAAGTTAACCATATGCAAAAGGTACGAATCCCAAAGAAAATTATGACACGAGTTATCGTCTCCACCGTAAATCTCTTTTCTTGGACTACAAGGATTGTAGGTAACAGTTTATTTCCTGTTGACGTGGACACAACGGTCTTTATCATAATTCCCGCTTCTGACTCACATTCTGTTTATATAGCTGTCATATTTAAAGAATTTACTACCGACTAAACCATCATTCAAACTCATGTTTTGTGCTGTGCTACGGTGGCCCTGAAGTGCAAACCACAACAACAAATTACTAAACAACAACAACAAATAAAAAAAACACTACAACAAATTAAAAAAACAACAACAAATTTAAAAAACACTACAACAAATTAAAAAACACCACAACACATTAAAAAACACTACAGCAAATTAAAAAAAACACTACAGCAAATTGAAAAACACTACAACAAATAAAAAAACACCACAACAAATTAAAAAACACTGCAACAAATTAAAAAACAAAAAAGCCGAACTGCAGTGTTGTCCAATCAGCGATGTCTCATGTTGTCCACTGGTACCTACCTCTTCCTGTAGGTTAATGTAGTTGTGTTTTTTATTTGTAGTTGTGTTTTTAATTCGTTGTTGTGTTTTTTAATTTGTAGTTGTGTTTTTTAATTTGTTGTAGTGTTTTTTAATTTGTAGTTGTTTTTTTGTTGTATTGTTTTTTTAATTTGTTGTAGTGTTTTTTTAACTTGCTGTTGTGTTTTTTATTTTGTTAAGGTTTTTTATTTTGTTGTAGTGTTTTTTAATTTGTTGTTGTGTTTTTAATTTGTTGTAGTGTTTTTTAATATGTAGTTGTGTTTTTAATTTGCCGTAGTGTTTTTTTAACTTGCTGTTGTGTTTTTATTTTGTATTTGTTTTTTAATTTGTTGCAGTGTTTTTTAATTTGTTGTGGTGTTTTTTAATTTGTTGTTGTTGTTGTTTTGTAATTTGTTTTTGTGATTTGCACTTCAGGGCCACCGTACTGTGCAGAGTAGCGCTTGTTGTTTTTCGTTTCTATGAAAAATAGTGGATGTTGATCTAATGTGGATCCTTTTACTTTTCATTTTACTTTAATAGATAATAATAGCTGAATGTGTATCACTTTCATAAACACCAAGCACAAAATACTTCACATATTACAAATTCATACTCAATGAAAACACACATATAAATGCAACACTTCTGCATGCTTCACAAACTCCAAAAACATCACATGGCTTTGAAATACTAACTAACATTGTTTTAACCAACTTAACCAGCAGGATGACCAGCTTAATCACTAAGCCCAGACTTGCTTCTTGTTTTAGCATTGACAACAACATCTTTAACAAAAACAAGGTTTGATTTACCATGAAAGATAAACATACACTCTCAGAAAATAAGGTACGAAAGCTGTCACTAAGGTGGTCCCTTTTCAAAAAGTACACCTTTGTACCTAATCAGTGCATATTAGTACCTCACAGATACATATCTATGAATCATTTATATTATATCATATCAACAGCAGTGTGTTGGCGCAGTGGGTTTGATACAGACTAAAAGACATGTTTGATATCTGACTGTAGAAACAGACCCCCGCTTCTGCCTCCCCCGACCCTTCAGCTCTTCACAAGAACTAACTAGGTCAATGAGATCCCCTACTTCATATGCGCTCACTGCACCAGACAGAGCAGACTCGCAGAGGTATTTGATTTATTAACATTATACATTTGACTTATGCAATTGGCAGACACTTTTATGCAAAGCGACATTCATGCTATACAGTACATTTGATCAATATGTGATCACTGGGAACCGAACCCACAACCCACTGTTAACACAACGCTCTACCAACTGAGCTGCAGGAACACATTAATGCCCAGATGTTTGACACATTTAATCAAAGGTGTGTGTTAGCCGAATTAAAAGATTTACAGTACTGAATATGAGCTGTTTCTTCATAGCATTCAAAGTCACGTTCTTTCTGAGCCCATTTTTTAAACCCTAGTTAGTTTGTCATGTTTAAGGTTCCCACACCTTAGTTAACTTCAAATTCAAGGACCTTTCAAGGACTTTCCAGGTCCAATACCCTCAAATTCAAGGACTAAATGTGGGGACACATTTCAAGTGAGAGCAAGGTTACATCGTGTTACCTTTTAAGATACATTGTTACAGTTCCCTTTCAAGGGAACTCGCGCTGCGTCACTGTGGTGACACTTTGGGGACGCCTCCAGGGGTAAGTGCGTCTGAATGTGTATATCCAATTGAACCAATGGTGAGGCTTAATGACAAAGACAGGATGACGTGGGAGACAGGAAGTATATCGCTATCTGAAATATTGCCAAAGACATTATAGGGACACAGGAAGTATGGCAAGGGAGACGCAGCGTCTCGTTCCCTTCTCAGGGAACAACAGTTACATACGTAACCAGAGACGTTTTCATGTGTCAAACACAACTATGCAGAAAAGCATTTTGGTATGAATCAACATTCGCATACAGAAGATATAAGCATTTAAAGCAAACAGTTTCGCACGTGTACTTAAAAGGCTAGAATTTTTATGATATTATCCTGCACTACACAGGGAATAATATGGATTTTTTTTTTTCAGAAAACTTCTTGCATGAAATAGATTCAAGCACTTTCAATGACCTGTATGTATGTATGTATGTATGTATGTAAATTTTCAAAAAATTGACAGGGCCTTGAATTATTTCCCCCAGATTCACAAACTTTCAAGGATTTCAAGGACCCGTGGGAACCCTGAAGTTGCTTTAATAGCATAAATAATTCCTGTAAAATGATAAAGCTAAAGTTCACTGCCAGGCGATATATTTTCTATAACAGAATTCCCCTTTCAAAGCCTACAACGAACGGCAGGTTTGGACTACAGCACTCTACTTCCTGCTTTAATGACATCACTAGAACTGTTTTTTGACTAAACTCCGCCCACCGAATACGTCAGTCGCCAGCTAAGCTAACGGCAAGCTAAGCTGCTCTCGAATTACAACGAACTACACAATCAGAACTCATTACGTATTTCTGAAGGAAGGACTTCATAGAACAAGGAAGACATCTGACCGTTTTTAGGACAGTTAAAACAGCGCTATACAGAGAAGTAAAGAAATCATACAAATTAGCCACCTTTAAAATAGTTATGAATGGTTGATGTGTTGATGTCTTCAGTCCAAAACTGCAGGGAATTGACCGCACCACAGCACGTACACAAGGCCTTTGCTAGCAACTGTTTAAAAGAATAAAACAAATAAGTTAATTTTAAGTATTATTTTCTCTTGTATATTGAGGATTGATCTTTATTAAATAAATTTGTATCCGATTACTCGATTAATCGATGGGAAAATCAGTAGAATATTCGATTACTAAAATAATCGATAGCTGCAGCCCTAGTCATGAATAATTATGTCGAACTCTGATTGGCTGTTTCTCAGAGCCGTTTAGTTCAGTAGCTGTGTGTGTGTAAACAGACCTTATGTTTGAGACTGTATCAGACGAAGGTCGATTATTCGGAGATTGGAAATAGACATTTCTAAGATGCAGTGCAAGTTATTGTTTTTTTTCTGTATAGATCTGCAAAATGTAACTGTAACCAGAGGTGGAAAGAGTTATAAATATTGTACTCAAGTAAAAGTAAAGTTACTTTAATAATATTTTACTTAAGTAAAAGTAAAGTTACTTGTCTAAAAATCTACTCAAGTAAAAGTAAAAAGTAAGTCATTTTAACTTTACTCAGAGTAAAAGTTACTTTTTTTTACAGTGGGGAGAGGTGGAGGATTATAGTATAGTTCAAAAAAATCTCTCTCTTTCTCTCTCTGCAATGTCTAATGACCTGCACATTCTCAAGGACGTTCTGAAGTTGTGTTTGACTTGACGCAAAGCTGCTAGACCTCGGAAGATAATGCGCATGGTATTAAAAACGAGAATGAAACACTCGCTAAGCGTCAGTGGAAAGTGGTCGCTTAAGTATGACCAGGGGTTTCTTTCATAAGATTTGAACTGAGGCGGGTCTGCATTAGCGCGCGCCTGTCTCGTCCGTCTCAATGGTTCTTTTTGCGCATTCCCCCACCCATCAATCATCCGTTGCTTGTCTTTTCACCTTGCTCTTTTTTTAAATTTACTTAGTAACGGATATGATTTAAAATGTAGCGAAGTACAATACTTTAAACAAAACATACTTAAGTAAAAGTACAGATTTTAAAAACTACTCAAAGAAGTAAAAGTACACAAAAAAAAACTACTCAATTACAGTAACGTGAGTAAATGTAGTTCGTTACTTTCCACCTCTGACTGTAACGTCAATAGTAGAACTTCAGCCTAAATGTTAGCATATAGCATTAACTAGCATATAGCGCTAACTCAGCAGTCACAACTTTGTTTTTAACATTGTAACTTAATTTCATGTGTAATTTAATGTTGGTGCATACATCTTGACTGTAACATCACAGTTCAGATTGGCTGGTCTTTTGTATGCACGAGGCGGAAGGATGAAACAAACGTGTTTGTGGCCCACGTTACAATTAATGTAAACTTTACACCTTACATGAAAATGGAGTTTGACACGCCATAAGTTATTTGCAATAATATGAAAAATAGCAGTGTGAAAAGCATAGAGAAACTGTAGCAACATCATGAAGTGTACCACGCACCTACAAAATTAAAATAATGGCGTCTTTAATATTCAGTCATTTAGTCCAAAAACAGCCTATCGAATGATGTTTCTTGTAAAACTGAGCTGCTTTAACAGATGAACAATCTGGATGTGTGGCGTCAGTATGGTGCATTACAAATGACAGCCTCTCATTAGCAACCCTGCAACACACCAAACGACTGAACTGTTTATGAAAACTCTCATAAGCTTATGCCATTCCACAGCCTGACAGATATAAAGCATCGCTCTCTCTCCTGTCCTCCCCTGTGAGATGGGAATCTGCCAGAAGGTTTCATAAGCGGCTGCTCAGTTGGATTAATTCTGGTCCGGATGCCAATCCCTCAGAGTTGGCACGAAGCAACCTGGACACCGATGATAACGCAGAGAACGACACAAAGCTATGCAACAAGATGCACAAGCTCATACATTAATCTTATGGAACTACTGTAAATAAATAGGTGTATATATTTGACCATTGCAGGTATATATATATATATGTTGTCTATTTAATAAAACATTTTCCTCAGTTGGTATAACATTGCACTGACACAGCAAACGTCATAGGTTGGATCGCTTGGGTACATACATCCTGATAAAATGTACATCTTAAATGCCGTGTAAATTGCTCTGGATTACAGCATTTCGATTAAATGCATAAAGCAAATCTCCTGATGATAAAGATTATTTTGCATCTTCTCTATGCAACACTGTGACACACAGCACAGACCGTCACACTACTGGAAGCAACGGCACACTTCCCATCAGCCCGGCTTAACAGCATTCCAGTCTGTTTAACCGGCTTACTTTTCATGTAAACGAGACCCGTCAACCTGTCAGGAATGCAGGTATACCACTTTTAAAAGTATAAATCCCACTGTAGTACTTAAAATAGATATCAGCCTTTAGACTGTACTGTATGGTTCACATAATGCATGACAGCTCAATTGGTAGAGCGTTAATGCTACAAAAAAAAAAAACACATACTGATAAAATGTATGACTTAAAAATGCATTGTAGGTTACTTTGGAAAAAAAAATGCCAAATGCATAAATGTAGATGGTTCTTTGGAGAATAAAACGTTACATCAAGGGTTTATCATATCTATGAGTTGGTTCACGGGTCTCACAGCACTCAAACATAGATGGTTACTTAAAGAATTTAAGGACAACAAAAGGTAAATTAAAAAGATTTGTAATTTAAAGCCTTGAACAGATTTAACATCTCCTGAAAGGCTGGTACAGTTAATAAAAAGAGACAATTTGGAAGATACAACACAATCTAAATTCATTGCTGTTGTGGGGCAAAGACGGAGTAACGATGAGGAATATAAGATGAAAATTTGGAGCTGGTGGTTTTCTAGGACAAACCACAAGAGAGATGCGCTATAGCTCACACAACTGTAACACTCAAAGCTTTACAAAAATATTTCAATGCTTTACTCCAATCCTGTTTGTCTATCCGTCACATACATTACAATCCATTTGTGGGTGTGTGTATAGATTTATAGATTTATTTAAAGGTATAGTTTACCAAAAATGGGATTACACTTTATTTACAGTGTCCTTCTTACAATGTTACTATATATTGTATATGTGATAACGGCATAATGTACTTTCATAATGTACTTTATAAGGTTAGGTTAATGGGGGCGTACACACCAAATACAAATTCAATGATTTGTGCGAGTAGATTACAATCAAAGTCAATGCAAAGACAAGAATAGATGCAAACGTGCGCAGGGCGATGTAAATCACGCAAACGGGTGGTGTGATTGCCGTGAAAACACGCGCTATTCACCTCAAACTGCATCTTCATGCAAGCTGAAAATATTCCCAAAAATTAGCATGAAGCGAAGTTACATCCCACGAACACACGTACGCATTTTCCGTACACACCAAATGTAAATTCAATGATTTACACAAGTAGATTACAATCAAAGTCAATGCAAAGAAGCGAATAGCTGCAAACTTGCGCAGGGTGATGCAAATCACGCAAACGATTGGAGGATTGCCATGAAAACACGTGCTATTCACCTCGAACTGCATCTTCATGCAAGTTGAAAATATTCGCAAAAATTTGCATGAAGCGAAGTTACATCCCACAAACACATGTAAGCGTTTGCCATACACACCAAATGTTAATTCAATGATTTGCATAAGAAGATTACAATCAAAGTCAATGCAAAGATGCGAATATCCGCAAACTCACGCAGGGTGATGCGAAACATATTCAACTCAAGCTAAAATTTTGGATGACATGAATTAAATCCTGCGAACAAACGTACATGTTTGCCATACACACCAAATGTGAATTAAATTATTTGCGTGAGTAGATTGCAATCAAAATCAATGCAAAGAAGCGAATAGCCGCAAACTTGCGCAGGGTGATGCAAATCACGCAAACGATTGGAGGATTGTCGTGAAAACACGCGCTATTCACCTCAAACTGCATCTTCATGCAAGTTGAAAATATTCCCAAAAATTAGCATGAAGCGAAGTTACATCCCACGAACACACGAACGCATTTGCCATACACACCAAATGTTAATTCAATGATTTGCATAAGAAGATTACAATCAAAGTCAATGCAAAGATGCGAATATCCGCAAACTCACGCAGGGTGATGCAAATGACGCAAAACATATTCAACTCAAGCTAAAATTTCGGATGACATAAATTAAATCCTGCGAACACACGTTCATGTTTGCCATACACACCAAATGTGAATTAAATTATTTGCGTGAGTAGATTGCAATCAAAATCAATGCAAAGACACAAGTAGCCGCAAACCCGCACAGGGCGATGCGAATCACGCGAACAGGTAGTGCAACTGCCGCAAAAACACACGCTATTTGCCTCACAAAAATTCACATGATGCGAAGTTAAATACCACAAACACATGTAAGCGTTTGCCGTACACACCAAAAGTGAATTCAATGATTTGCGCAAGTAGATTATAATCTAAATCAATGCAAAGACGCAAATAGCTGCAAACTCGCGTAGGGTGATGCGAATGATGCGAAACATATTCAACACAAGCAAAAATTTCGGATTACATTAATTAAATCCTGCGAACATGTACATGTTTGCCATACACACCAAACGTGAATTCAATGATTTGCGTAAGAAGATTACAATCAAAGTCAATGCAAAGATGCGAATATCCGCAAACTCACGCAGGGTGATGCAAATGACGCGAAACATATTCAACTCAAGCTAAAATTTTGGATGACATGAATTAAATCCTACGAACACACGTACATGTTTGCCATACACACCAAATGTGAATTAAATTATTTGTGTGAGTAAATTGCAATCAAAATCAATGCAAAGACACAAGTAGCCGCAAACCCGCACAGGGCGATGCGAATCACGCGAACGGGTGGTGTGATTGCGGTGAAAACACGCGCTATTCACTTCAAACTGCATCTTCATGCAAGTTGAAAATATTCGCAAAAAATTTGCATGAAGCGAAGTTACATCCCACGAACACACGTACGCATTTTACGTACACACCAAATGTAAATTCAATGATTTACACAAGTAGATTACAATCAAAGTCAATGCAAAGAAGCGAATAGCTGCAAACTTGCGCAGGGTGATGCAAATCACGCAAACGATTGGAGGATTGCCATGAAAACACGTGCTATTCACCTCAAACTGCATCTTCATGCAAGTTGAAAATATTCGCAAAAATTTGCATGAAGCGAAGTTACATCCCACAAACACATGTAAGCGTTTGCCATACACACCAAATGTTAATTCAATGATTTGCATAAGAAGATTACAATCAAAGTCAATGCAAAGATGCGAATATCCGCAAACTCACGCAGGGTGATGCGAAACATATTCAACTCAAGCTAAAATTTCGGATGACATGAATTAAATCCTGCGAACAAACGTACATGTTTGCCATACACACCAAATGTGAATTAAATTATTTGCGTGAGTAGATTGCAATCAAAATCAATGCAAAGAAGCGAATAGCCGCAAACTTGCGCAGGGTGATGCAAATCACGCAAACGATTGGAGGATTGTCGTGAAAACACGCGCTATTCACCTCAAACTGCATCTTCATGCAAGTTGAAAATATTCCCAAAAATTAGCATGAAGCGAAGTTACATCCCACGAACACACGAACGCATTTGCCATACACACCAAATGTTAATTCAATGATTTGCATAAGAAGATTACAATCAAAGTCAATGCAAAGATGCGAATATCCGCAAACTCACGCAGGGTGATGCAAATGACGCAAAACATATTCAACTCAAGCTAAAATTTCGGATGACATAAATTAAATCCTGCGAACACACGTTCATGTTTGCCATACACACCAAATGTGAATTAAATTATTTGCGTGAGTAGATTGCAATCAAAATCCATGCAAAGACACAAGTAGCCGCAAACCCGCACAGGGCGATGCGAATCACGCGAACAGGTAGTGCAACTGCCGCAAAAACACACGCTATTTGCCTCACAAAAATTCACATGATGCGAAGTTAAATACCACAAACACATGTAAGCGTTTGCCGTACACACCAAAAGTGAATTCAATGATTTGCGCAAGTAGATTATAATCAAAATCAATGCAAAGACGCAAATAGCTGCAAACTCGCGTAGGGTGATGCGAATGATGCGAAACATTCAACTCAAGCAAAAATTTCGGATTACATGAATTAAAATCATGTTTGCCATACACACCAAACCTGAATTCAATGATTTGCGTAAGAAGATTACAATCAAAGTCAATGCAAAAACATGAATAGCCGCAAACTCGCGCAGAGTGATGCGAATCACACTAACGGGTGGTGTGATTACCACGAAAACATGCGCTATTTGCCTTAAACTGCGTCTTTGCGCAAGTTGAAAATATTCACGGAAAATTCGAATGACACGAAGTTAAAACCCGCAGGTAATCTAGAGCAAGGAATATAATTCTTTATGTTTGGTGTGTTTGCAGCATTAGGTTTGGTCTAGGGTTGCATGTAATCAAATGTTATTTACTATAGTAATGATATGTGACAACACAAAAGACACTGTAAAATAAAATGTTACCAAAAAATGTAATCTTTCAGCCGTCAATAATTGGTGTCTATCCAACCTGACTTTCATGGTGGAATACAAAAGATCAAAACGAAACTGGGTGTGGCAAGCTCCAGATTTATCCAACTTATCCAAATTTATCAACTTTTAGCTCATGCAAGCTCCAGATTTACTATGGCATAATGTTAAGTAAAACGGACGACAATTTATTTTAAAGGGACAGTTCACCCAGAAATAAAAATTACCCCATGATTTACTCAGCCTCAAGTTATTTTTATTACAAAATCACATCTATTACTCTCAGAAGGCCTTTATTAACCCCTTGGAGCCATGTGGATTACTTATGTGAAGGATAGATGGACTTTGGGCTTCAATATCACTGGCACCATTTACTACCAAAATATAAACTTGGAAGAGCCCAACATTTTCTAATATAACTCCACTTGTGTTCCTCTGAAATATGATTGACATAAACATCAGGGATTGAGGGTGAGGAAATGATGGGGTCATTTTTATTTTTGGGTGAACTATCCCTTTAACTCTCTTAAATACATTAAATATTTAAAAAAATGCCTTCCCTGTATACAAATAAAAAGAAAAAAAATCATACACACACTAAAAATGTCAGGACGCAATAATATGTTAAGGAGATTTGCTGCGCCAAGGAACGTTTTAAAAAATGCAGCACGTACTAAAATAACCCCTTTTGCCTTTTGAAGACAAATATCAGAATCAGTCTCACTTATAAAGTCACAAGAGAGGTGTGATATTTTATCCTAACAACCAGATTTCCACTTTCCGATGCTTGTTATTATCTTAAGATCTGCTAGTAATGTCTTACCTCTTTGGCTCTCTCAAGTTCATTATGCAGGGCCTGTTTGGAGATCTCCACCTCGATGATCTTTTGCCTGAGCATCTCGTTTTCATCCTCCGCCCGCGTGCGCTTGTCTTCCACCGTCTCCAGTTCATTGTGCAGACGCACCGATACGTCTTTGGCCACCTGTGTGTGAAGTAGCATGTAATGCACTGTACGCCTAAGCAGTAATACATACATGCAAACCAAAGCAGACTCACCTTTAGGTCTTGCTCCAGACCACGTAGAAGATCTCCGTCAACGTGTCCAGTCTGAGCTACACGCAAACTCTTTTGTTCAGCCTTGCGGAGGCGGTACTGAAGGATTCGACAGTTCTTGTTGGAACGGTCCAGTTCCCTGCGTAGTTCCTGTAGCTGGTACACCTCCTCTTCAAGGTAGTTGTCCCTAATTTCCTCCATCTCGGCATGCAACTCGTCCACTTCATCCTAAAGCAATCCGAATTCAAATCAGAATGAAAATCATTTACATTTATCCCAAGCAAACCAAACCCAGTAATTTTTTGTGCTTTACAGTTTTCTGCATAAATCATCCTACATGTAAATAAGATTATGTGAAAAGATAATCTTGATATCTATAATATTATATAAGGTAATGCCAAAGACTGAAATCAATGTATAGTATCCCAACGTTCTATGTGTTTTTGTGCAAAATAATCTGTCTATAAAATCCACCAAAGATGAAAGACATTCATAAAAAAACTTCACCCCGGAGTTCATTGGATGGCGCTAATTTGTTAAGCCTCATTTCCCAACACTCACTATAGACATCTACTGTAAACAAGGTTGAGAAGAAAAAAGAAACAAAGACAATGATAAACAGCCCAACACAATGACCTTCGCTGTACGTGGTCATGTGACGTGTCATTCATGTGCCGATGCTCCTGTCCAACATGAATTATGAGACACCTCTAAATTATCGATGTCATTCAACATGGAAAAAGAAAGATAGGTAATAAAAAAAGAGACAGAAAGAGAGATACACGAGGGAAATGAGAGAGAATGATAAATAATCATGGGTGCACATCTGCTGTAAGGCTTTAAACACATCATCCAGGTTTGTTTTTGTGGATGTCTCTTGTGTGAGATGCATCCATTACAAGCAAAGCTACTAAAATGGATTAATGGCTTCAGAGAACGCACTGACTCGAGTGCTTATAAATGTATGAAAATCCAGTTTGTGACAGCACTCATGCACTCTTCCATCTGACAATTGAAATGAAACTTTGATGAAATGATGCCGATTATAGGGCTGCCACCATTTACCCATCGGTTTTACTCTGGGAGCACAGGTGTTGAGTGTCCTGTGACATCATCCTTAAATGTATTCAAATATGAATTGCTGTGATGTGAAATCATTCTGAATCTGTCTCAATGCAACAGAACAAGACGGCAGTTTGGTCCCTTGGTCCCATCACCGCATTCATATTCAACATAAAAAAGGAGGTTGTTTACTGTTGAGTGCTCAACTCACAGCCGGAATATGAAAGACCAAATAAAGCTTATTTTTGGTACGAGATTTTTAAATTACTAAAAAATAAACTGTGCAGAATAGTTCAGATAGTTTTAAAGTGTGCAGTGTGAGGAAAGATGTACCACACCAGCACAGGGGTTGTCGTGAAAAACACAAAGCACGGCGTGAAACTGTCAAATGGATTTCACAGTGTCACATTATCCTTCAGCAGAACATCAACCTGACCAAAGATTTATTCTGGAAATGCAAATAACTACAAAATAAAGAAATGTAAGTAAACACAAGGGGTAGTTTCCCAGACATGGCTTAAGTCTAGTTTGTTTGAGCCATCTTAACAGAAAACACCTATTTTAAAATATATATCATTGTTCTGTCACAAGATGCACACCAGTAAAGTGCTTTTCTAAGGCATGTTTAAAAAACTACTAACTGTGCTTTTTTGAGAGCATCAAAGTGGCCGGAAGTCATTCATTTTAAATGAGAGCTGGCGGCGAGCTCTGGTGAGCAGCGACGCGGCGCTTCATGTATGGCGTGGACATCAAGGAGAGTTGAAATCAGTTCAACTTTATGGTAATGAGCTATGACGCGGTTCGGCCCCAACCAATCGGAAAGCGGAAACCTCTGCTTGAGGGGAGTTTAGAGAATGCATTCGAGCTTCAGAGCGTCCACTACACCTTTTTTATAGCGATGGCGGTGTGAAAGCACAGTAAGGCCTAGGCCTGGATTAAACTAAACCAAGTCTGGAAAACTGCCACCAGATGTTTTAAACCCATTAAAGATGAAATTGCACAAGACTTTTGATGTTATAATAAATTATCTATATGATATATTTTACATGCTAAAATTGTCACTTTGTAGGTGTGAGCAAAACTGTGCCATTTAGGTTGTGTCCTTTAAAATGCAAATGAGCTGAAGAAATGCAAACACTGATCACCATAATGGATCCTTAAAAATGAAAATGAGCTGAAGAAATGCAAACACTGATCACCATAATGGTGGTTTGTTGAAATTGAAACTCAATTATGCTGTCAATTATTTTTTTCTCTCTCTCTTTCTCTCTGCACTAAATGGCAGTGACATGCTTGGATAGTGCAGATTAAGGGGCGGGATTATTATAATAAGATCCCCTTTTGAGATCACAAGGGAAGCCAAATGTCAAAGATGTATTTTTCACATGCTTGCAGAGAATAGTTTACCAAAAATATGTTACTGGGTTAATCACTTGATCTTTTCACATTTTTCAGGTTGATAGAAGCACTGGGGACCAAGCACATAAACAAAAGTTAGATTTTCCTGATATGCCCCCTTTAAAAGTATCATGGCACTGTGTGGTAGTTGTTTTGGAGATGGTAATAGGCCTATTCTATATAATACATTGGACTATCACGTATAAATGAATATAGAAATTAAGTACAACAGTGTTTATTAAGCAACATCACTGTACCATATAACCTTTTTTTAACCCTTACACATGTAATGCCACTATTGAGGTGTTACATTTATATTTTACATATATGTGCATCTTTTGTTTAACTGTATTTGTGTCTTTTCCAAGTGAGCTACTAAAGCTCCTAGTGATGCAAATCTTTACTTTAGTCAGTAGTCAGTGCTATTATAAATTGTAGTATAGTATATAGTAGGCTATATGTATACTTTTAGGCCTATACTGAAATATTCTGTAGGCTAGTATAAACTGAAAACCCATTGCTTGTAAGCTGTAGTAGGCTACACATTAATATTTACTATAGTAAGGTTCAAAACACTTTAGTACATGTGTTTATTTTAGTACATACTATAGTAGGCTTATATGACAGCATAATATTTTCTTAAATAAAAGCATTTGGCTCACCTTGAGGTAGTCATTTTCCGAACGAAGGTCTTCGATTTCCCTTAACAATTCCTCTTGGATCATTTCCTTCCCTTCCGCTTTGAATTGTGCGGTTTTCTCCGCTTTACATTTCCCAGCGTGCGCACCTGACATCGCCGCTTCTCTGAGCGTCGCGCTCGAGTCCGCCGTGCGCACACGAATCTCAGCCACCTGCTCCCCGCGCTCGCTCGAACCTGAGCCGCTACACGACTCCACATCGCTACTGGCGGCTTGAACGAGTCTCTGCTCGTCGGACAGAGGTTCGGATGGACAATCGGACAAATCCGAACTGCTGTCCGTCTGGCAAACCCGGCCTGTGGGAACGCGTATCGGGGATCCGACGGGACCGTGGGAAAGAGGGGCCATCCTCTGCTTGCTTTTGGCGATTTGCGGAGCGGTGTCAAGCACTTTGCCGGTCGGTTTCGGTTCGGATGCTGCATGCTGAGTGACCTTAACGGACTTTTTTGTAGATGAGGGCTTGATGTTGCTTTTTGCAGGTGCTGGTTTTTCCTTCGCGCTGGGGGTGGCGCGTCTCGGTACGCGGCTTTGAGACGCTACGGGCGCAGCGGACGCTTGCGGCTTGTTGAGTTTGGGTGATTTTGGCACGATCTGTTTGCCCGATCGAGAGTGGACATCCTTAAGGACGGGTCTGGCAGGGGACGGCGCGCGGTTTAACCTCTTCTTCTCCACCTGAGGAGGATGATGGCTCTGCGGTTTGGTGTCGGAGCCATTGGGGCTCTCCATTATATGACCTCCACACCGGTGAGAGGAGAACGACGGTACCGATAATCAACCCGGAGTCCGGGGAGACAACAACCCTGTCGGATGGATCCAGCAGCGCGCTTTTCTCCTTTCGCGTTTTGTCTCATCACTCCAGATTCACTTTCCAGTCGTCATCATCACCGGGGTTGAGAGTAGCCTAGCTTATAATTCCCAGCGCTTCCGAGCCCAACACGGGTGTATGTTGCGATGTCAAGTGAGAATCGCCGTGATTTTGTGCGTTAAATCAGTGCATCCCTCCATTTCCCTCTGAATAAAAGTATTCCCATCTCCCTACGGTCCCTTCTTCCTGCTGGCCTCCTCTCCTCCCCTCCCGTCTGACGGGAAAAATCTGCAGCCGCTGCGGTCTGACGCTCTCCGCTTCTGTTTCGGGTCTCGTAAAGCGCATGCGCTTGTTCTTCTACACACAAATACGGAACACACCCCTCCCGCGCCCCGGTACACCGGCAGCAGACGCGCGGCGTGAGTACGCGTGGTGGACCAGAGACTCAACGCGTCAGTTTTACTGTACGTCGAATGTATGTGAAAAACACAGACGTAAATCAAACTTACAACACGTAGAAAATATGCAAAATAGAAACATTTGCAAAAATAGGAAAATGAAAGCAAATTTGTAGGAACATGAAAATGAAAGCCACACCAACTTAATTCTCCAATTACAAGAAATGTTCATTGTTGTACTAACAACCCTATTGAAAAATCCAGCTAAGACCAAGCTGGTTTAAGGTGGCAGTAGGCTAGCTGGTTTAAGATGGTCCTCCCAGACTGGCAAAGCTGGTGGGTCAGCTGGTCTTCAGTCCAAGTGACCAAAACACAGTTAGACCAGCTTGCTACACCAGCGAAACCTGCTAAAACCAAGCTGGGAGACCAGCTAAAACCAGCTCACCCACTTTGGTCTTAGCTGGATTTTTCAGTAGGGAAGCCAGGCGTTGTTAAACAAAATAGCCTACAACCATAATAAATAAATAGTTTGGCACACAATTTTTTTTCATAGTGATGTCACAGAATAACCATTTTGGTTCCACAAAGAACCTTTTGATCAAATGTCAACCCTGACTTCAACTAGGTTGTAGCCTAGTTTATAAAGTCTGAAATAAAAATGTTTTCTTATAAAAACCCATCTCTTTGTCCCGGAATGTTATTATTTAATAATAACATTTAATAACCGTATAATTTAGTTTTTGAAAACACCAATGTGTACAGTGTGACATATGGCAAAAACAGTGAAAGCCTTCAAATCGCTCTTGCGATACTTTAGAGGCCTTCAGTGTGTCAAACATCTTATGTTGTGTGCACACCAAAAGCGAAGTATTCGCATCACCTTACTCAATCTAGATTACTAGCGCAAATGAAAACAATGCTTTCCACCATTTTCCGGTACAACAGAAAGTGCCAAACCGGATGCAAAAAGCTCTTCACGGATTGTCTAACGCCATGTTTCCATCAACCTGATTTTAGGCGCATTTTAAGTATTGCATCAAAAACGAGTGATTGAAACGCCAGATTTCTAATAAAAATCCCTTAGTTTGCAAAAAATATTTTAGGTGGTGTTTGACTAATGCAACAAAAATGAGAATAATGAGAGATGAAAACTCATTTGCCGAATAAATTCTGATATAGTGAACATTAAACCCACAGGACTGACCATCTAGCCGTTTCCACCGAAGTTGTCTTTATAACATATATGGGCTCAATGTTGTCGCAATGCCCTTTCTGCTAGTGCCTGCATTAAAAATGCTGCATTCCTTTTTATGAGCACAGCATTTAGATCCTTTTTTTTTTTTTTTGCGAATTTTAAAAAGATTCGCTGCACGTCTGTAAGGAAACCCAGCTAATATTGTGTTCCACTATGGTTAAAAATATTCAAAAGTTGAAACTTTCACAGAAGACTGATGCGAATATTGCAAGTAAGTGATACCTCCCCCGTTGCCTGGTGTGAATTTGCCTCTATTCGTGCATATATAATCTACTCAAACAAATAATTAACCCCTTCAGACTCTGCGTTTTGTGGTTAAAAAAATGCTGATCAACCAATCAAAATAAGGCACACCGATTAAACACCTGAAAAATCATGTCTGAAGGGGTTAAATTTGTTTTTGGTGTGCACCCACCATTAGAGAAGTAGTGGTGTACAACAACAAAATCAGAAAAGAAATGTGAATTATGCACACACTGAATCAAACAGAAAATAAAAATAGCTTAAAATACAGATAGTGTAAAACCTGAATGGATTTATGCTTTGCTTATTAAAATTATAGTTCTTTATGGTGATCCAATAGCGCCATCATTCTGTTAAATATGAAGTGCACATCTGATAGATACTTTGAAAACACCATTAAAACATTGATTAAAAAATATTAATTTTACACTTGCAAATAAAGCAAAGCTGTGTAATAAATATAGATTTTTATTTGTACTTCATTAGTTTAAGAATGCCACAAGTTAAAAATACATGAAACTTCTTAAACATGCCGAAACTGTTTCAAAGACCTAATATTAATACAAAGTACTCTTCTGTTTTGAAGTGCAAGAGGATCCATTTAATCTTTTGTTTTTGCAATGTTAAAGGGATAGTTCATCCAAAAATGAAATTTTAATGCTAGTATTTGTTTTTTCCCATCAACTTTGTTTTTAGCATCTTCTTTTGTGCAACAGAATAAAGAAACTCATTTTATTTTTGGGTAAACTATCCCGTTGACCAAAGTAATAGAGATTAAATAAGGCTACTAAAAATAAATAAATATTTTCAGCACAACTAACAGCCTTTCTGAAGAACATGAAGTTACTTTTGTAGCAAACACTATCATGCAACTAACAAGAAACCTGAAAACACAAAAAGTCTGTTGAAGTTACTTTGTTGCAAAAATAAAGTAAGGGCTTAAAGAAATAGTTCACCCAAAAATAAAAATTCAATCACCATTGATGAATTTCTTTGTTCTGCTGAACACAAAGGAAGACATTTTTTAGCAATGTTTGTAACCAAGTCATTTTTGAGCACCATTGACTTCCATAGTAGTATTTATTCCTACTATGGAAGTCAGTGGTGCTTCTGTTTCCTGCTTAATTACAAATATCGATATCAATATTCAGCGGAACAAAGAAATTTATACAGGTTTGTAACAAGGGTGAGTATATGATGACTGAATATTCATTATTCTGCGAACTAAATCTCCAAGACAGGGATAAATTCAACAACAATCAAAAATAAAAGTTAACCAATTGTGCTAAGAAAATAAAACGCAAACACAGAGGTACAATATAGAGTATCTCACAAATTTATAATATAGCACAAGCCTTCAAACATGAGGTTAGTATATGTTCCCTAACACGGTTAACACAAATAAACCACATGCTGGTTATGACATTTCAAGTACTTACGCTAAACCTGAAAGGGGATAAATTAAACGTAGGAACACCTGGGCTTTTTGAAAAATACAGAACAGAAATACAGTCAAAATACTGTTTTTAAGTTAGTAATACTGAGATATCAGTCCTTCAAATACAGAACAGGTATTAAGTTTAGTGTAACACACTTATCTGAGGCACACAACATAAACAGTCACAAAACACACACGCATTGTATAAACCTTCATTTTGTTAAAGTATTAAATCAAACCAAGTTGTTCTTAAACTTTCCAAATCATATTAAAAATAAAACTTAAAGACCCCATTTTTTTAGACAATTCTTTTTACTGTAATGTGCAATAACAATTATTGATTTAAATTGTGAATCATTCAAATCTTTGCAAGAAAGATTTATTGTTAATTTAATTAAAAAAGAAAAACCATTGTGTCTAGTTTATTCATTACCCCAGGTAAAAAAAAAAGTACACTTTTATATAAAGTGATAGTTCAGCCAAAAATTATATTAAACCCATAATGTACTCACTTTCAAGCCGTCTGAGATGCATATGTCCATCATTTTTCAGACCAAAACATTTTCAGAAGATGGACACGATCTTTCAATTTTTTAATGTATGAATATGCGGTCCACCTCCTTTAAGCCCAAAGATTGTGCATCCATCCTCCACAAAGTTATCCAAAGAGAGGCCGGGTAATCCATGCGGTTTTATAGTAGAAATATCCATATTTAAAACTTTATAAATGAAAAAACTAGCTTCTGATACCGCCACCATCCTACACGCCTCTGCATTCAAGAGAGAGTATCAGCGTAGTGTACGCACTTTTTCGACGAATGTGAAGGGCGGAGACGCAGAGCATCAGCAAAGAACCCTCCGCAAAGTGCATACACTGGCGTAAGATGCCAGCGTTACAAATGAAAATAACTAGCTTCCGGTAAAGTTTTAAATATGGATATTTCTACTCATGAATACCCTTAGAAGGCCTTTGTTTAACCTCATGGAGCCAGCTGGATTACTTTTGTGAAGGATGGATGCACAATCTTGAAGTTTGAAGGACGGTGACCCCATATCTATAGAAACATCTAGGACATCTTCTAAAAAGAACTAAAAATGTGTCTGAAAAATTATGGATATCTCGGATGGCTTGAGGGCGAGTAAATCATGGGTTTATTATAATTTTTGGCTGAGCTATCCCTTTAAAGTGCTGTATTTTTACATACTAATCTCATACTTAATACACTTAAAATTCTTCTTTAGTACTTCTGAAGAACATCTAAGTGCACTTAAAATGTGCGAAAATGTATCTTTGTATGAAAGATGCGTTGAAGTTTACTACAAGTGGTATCTAAATACATTTTTAATACAAAGATAGTATGTTAAAAGCACATTTTAGTATTTAAAGGGATAGTTTACCCCAAAATAAAAATTCTGTCATTATTTACTCTCCCTCATATTGGTACAAACCTGTATACATTTCTTTGTTCTGATGAACACAAAGGAAGATATTTCAAACTGCTCGTGGACCCTATTTACATCCATAGTATTATTTTTTTCCTACTATGGAAGTGAATGGGGTCCACAAACTATCTTCCTTTGTGTTCATCAGAACAAAGAAAAGTATACAGATTTGTAACAACATGAGGGTGAATAATTGCCAGAATTTTCATTTTTGGGTGACCTATCCCTTTAAATACAAATTTGTACATCAAGTACCAAATTAGTGCACAAAAATACAAACTTAAGTACATAATGAAAGTGTACTACTTTTTGAACTGGGACTGTATGACAGTAATGAGAAAGATATTTTGCTTGCATTACGGTAACTGTAATTGTCTCAATGTGAAAAAAAAAGTTTTTCTTTTAATTTTGGGGTGAATATGATAAGGTCAACACATTATATGCATGTGCGATTCCCTCAAAAAGAATCACAAAATGTCTTTAAAGCTCCACAGCAACGCTCATCAATCCTCATGTACTATAACGGTTGCACTAAAAGTGAAAGGTTTTAAACATTTACTACTTACACATACGCTGTAAGATCACCCGTTCAGTTATCTTATTCATTCCCACAAATCCTCTTTAAAAAAAAAAAATGATAGCTATGTTACATAACTATATCAGTCCTTTATCTCTGCAGCAATAGCATAAATAGAGTTGAGGCCATGATGTTGGATGTTGTAGTTATTCTTCAGTTAGTGATGCTGAAAGCCATCCAACTATTAAACCATCCGGTGTAATCGTCAAACCTCTCTCCGTGAAGAATAGCCCTTTAATGACAGCATTACTTTTCCCGGTTTCCAAAGACTTGAAAATTAATTACAATCCTCCTTTATTCTATTAAAGTTAAACAGCATCTATAAAGCATCACTAAGCCACAGTTATTAGTGATGCCAGATAACATTAATAACCCTTCAGCATGTTAGCTATTTGTTAACTACCTACAAATGGATTGTAGTGCAAAAAAACATTAACACTGATTGAATGTGGCTACGTTACACTACAGGTGCTGGTGATTAAAAATGGGACAAACAAACCACTACGGATCCACTTTGAATGAAATTTATATCCGCTTTGCTCTTAATCCCAAATCAATTCAGAAAGGAGCTTCTTAGTTACGAGGAGCTATTGATTAGATCAATTTATTGATTTGATATTAATCAGCCATTATGTCTTATGAAGATATATTATTCCAAAATTCCAAATGTTTCCTTCCTTCAACAGAAGTGGCGCACATAAAACATAAGATCTGATGGGTTCCAATCGTACGACTCCCGTCATGCGTGTTTGTGGCACGCGTGCAGCGCTATCCGAAAAGGAAGGCACATCGTTGTCGGACAAACGCAATCCTGTGCTTCCCAGAAATGAGGTAGTGTAGATATGGACCATCAGAAAAAAAATGTGTGCGCGTGAAGGTACAATGTTTCGTGTTGGCGTATCATGGTACCAAATACAGAATGTGTGTTAAGTGAAACAGTCCATCGCTCGAGAAGATTATATGCACTGTATCTTTTTTTGTAAAGACCTGTCTCTATTATGCTCCATTTGGGCTGGAGTCTCAAGCTCACCGGTGAGAGGGCATCACAACATGAGCATATCACCTCCTGCTGGTGGAAGGCTGTAATTGCACACATAGGGTTATGAAATTAAAGGATGTTTTACAAAAGCACAGGAGTCTCAACAGCAGCGCATGCGAGGAGGCGGCAGCTCTGGTGGGATATCGGGCTCGGGCTGAAGTGACAGGACGCTGTTGGACAGCTCTCTACTGGGGACCTCAAGTGGCATCTAAAGGAAAAATAGCAGAAAGGTTGAAAAGACTCAACAATGAAACTTCCTCAGATTGTACAGCCACAGATGATCATAGCCCACCAGCTTGGAAAGCTGGCTTTAAAAAGTAGCCATTTTGCATTTGTAAGTGAATAGGTCATATGGTAGTTTAAAGGAAAACACCAGCGTTTTTCAATATTTTACTATGTTCTTAGATAAATTAATACATACCTATCTTTTTTCAATGCATGCATTTATTCTTTGTACAGCTCGTCGTGAATGTGTTAGCATTTAGCCTAGCGCCATTCATTCCTTAGGATCCAAACAGGCAGTGGCGACTAGTGGCTTCTTTTTTCGAGGGCGCTCGATGCAGAGTTCGTCACAACATGTATGTAGCCCGTCATGTGTGTGGTTTGTAATTTCAAAATATGTGTTCTGCACATCGAGAGATCCTGTGTGCATCACGTGTCCGGTCAAAATAAGTGCCTGCTGCAGATGCGTTTATAGGGTTTATGATAAAAGAGACGCTCGCGTTTGCCAGATACTCGCGTAATCTCATGAGTTTACTGTTAAGGGAGTGTCTTGCGTGTATTTTGTGAACGTAAGCGTTTCTTTTATAATAAACGGTTTTGACGCGTGTGCTACAGGCACTTATTTTGACAAAACGCATGATGCACATGGTTAACATGACGCAACAAACACATATTTTGAAAACACGAGCAACACACACGACACTCCGAACACTTATTTTGAATTTGCGCCCCTCGGATGAGCAGTCACGAGCCGCCACAGCAAACAGTGATGAATTTAGAAGCCACCAAACACTTCCATGTTTTCGCTATTTAAAGACTGTTACATGAAGTTACACGAAAAAGTATGGTGACACAAACAAAACGTGGAGATTTTTTAAGCATGTATTAGTTTGTCTAAGTTGAAGTAAGAACATAGCAAAATATTGAAAAACTTTGGTGTTTTCCTTTTAAAGGATAATTCACCGAAAAAAATATATATCATTTTATTGTCAATTTAAGGAATAATCTATCGATTTTCCAAACAGAGATAAAGTTAGAAGTCGAAGTACTCCCAAAAGTGCTGTTCCGCCATACAATATAGTTCCTCTTTTAAATCCGCTTAGAAAAGCGCTACGTTTTATTTTGTGCCACCATACTTGCTCGTATAACTACTCGTCTTAACTAGGAAAAACGTTGATGTGTTTGGTCACTTCTAACTTTATCTCTGAGTGGTACCATTGAATGAATGGGGCTAAGTTAAATGCTATCGAAGTGTTGCAGCGCGCTCCAGCGCTTACGTGCACGCACACAGATGATAGAGGGATGATTCAACTCTTCTTAGTTAAGGTAATAACATAGTTTAATATTGAAAATGAGTAGACTATTCCTTTAAAAAGGATGATATTTTGAAGAATGTGTGTAAACAAACAGATCAGGGGCATCATTCATTTCAATAGTAGGAAAAAAGGTTATGGAAGTAAATGGTGCCCCACATCTGTTTGGTTACAAATAGGGATGCAGCGATTAACCGGTTTCACTATTAACCGCGCTTTAAAATGTCACGGTTAAGTAACCGTAAAGCCTCCACTACACCGCGTGTTTTTGTTTCACGCACGCACACACAAACCAGATCCACGAACCACCAAGAGGCGCGTGCGGCATGCGACATGCTTGTTAGCGCACTGTATGACAAAGCTCCGCATTCAAAAGAATATGTGCGCGTGACACGTCTCTTGGTTGTTCGTGCATCGGTGTGTGTGTTTGTGTGTGTGTGTGCGTGTGTGCCTGCACGGGTGCGTGAAAGATCAACACTCCAATCAGTCTGTGCAGCATTAAAAACCTCCTCCTCAGGGATCAAATCCGGGCGGGGCTCCTGGTGGTCTGACTGCATTTAATAACGTTGAATTATTTTAACGCGTTAATGATTTATGAATTAATAGCATGAGTTAACACGTTAATGCTGCCAGTCCAAAATGACTCGCAGTACCCAGTCCAGGATGACCCTATGTTATTATTCGTTTTGAGAGGCTCTTATCATTTTACTAATACTTTAAACAAATCAAAATAAAAACATTTATTCAGTTCAAATATAAAGTTACATTTATTCCAAAGATCATTAAAATGAATAGCCTACAACAGGTTTCAAAAGGCACCTATACTGTTTAAGTCAAAGCCTGCTAGGTTATTATAATTATAATTTGTCCAAGAATTGGACAAAAAATACACAAACTGAAAATACAAAAGAATTTAGCAATTGTTCAAAAATTTATCCATGTGATATTTTACATTAATGTTGTAAAATAAATGAGTCCATAATAACCGTAATAACCGTACAACCGTGATTATTTATCAGACTATAACCGTACCATCAAAATCTATAATCGCTGCATCCCTAGTTACAAACATTCTTCAAAATATCTTCCTTTATGTTGAGCAAAACCAAGTAATTTATACAGGTTTGTGTTGACTTCAATCAAAGAATTATAATTTTTGCATTTACTCATCTGTAATAAGCACGCACTTGACGGCACCCATTGACTTCCATGTTTTTTTTTCCTACTATAGAAGTCAATAGGTCCAAGCAACTGTGTGGTTATCATCATTAATTATCTTCTTTGGTGTTCACCAAAATAAAGAAACTCTTACAGGTTTAGGTTGAGTAAATGATGACTGAATTCTTATTTTTGAGTAGTGATGCACCGATGTATCGGCCGCCGATATTTATCGGCCGATTTTTGATGAATTTGAAACCATCGGCATATCGGCAATAGCACGAGAAAAACAATCGGTATCGGCCTATTAATTAACTGCAAAAAGAAATCCATTATATGTAAAAAAATGAGTTAATGTTGTTAATAAAATAAATGCTGAACAGCAAAAACCACCTTTGAAGGTTGTCATGCTGTCTTATTATATTTGTTTTAGCTTAATTTGTGCCTCTCTTATTATGTTGGTCAGTTGAATGTTAATTAGATCAAATCCATTTTCAGTAAAAATAATTTGATGCAGAAATAAACTAGCAAATAGACCAACTGTATAGTATTGTATACAAGTGTTTAATATCGGTATCGGCATCGGCCAGAAGTTGTCTGTTTAAATCGGTATCGGTCCAAAAAAATCCTATCGGTGCATCCCTATTTTTGAGTGAACTATCCCTTTAAGTAAAAGTTCTGGGTTAGAGTAATATGAAAAGTGATTAAAGTAAATAAAAAAACAACCCCTTTGTTTGGGATCACAGAGTCCACACTCACCTTACTTAAAATATCATCCACTAGTTTGAGAAAGATCTCATCAACATTGAAGTTATCCTTGGCGCTGGCCTCACAGAAACGCATTCCTGATATCCGTGAAGCAAACTGCCAGAGAAAAGTGAACCGGCTTTATTATTATTGTTAAAATATTCACGTTTGAACAAATAAATGGGAACACATTGAGTGTTACAAATAAAATAACAAGACTAATGTCCTATCTACTTAAATGGGGAAAGATGGATATTTCTAAAATCACAATTTAACAACATATTTATGATCAACAATTAAATCTGACATAAACTGCACCCTAACTTTGGTTTCTTAAAGAGGACATATCATGAAAATCTGACTTTTTCATGTTTAAGTGCTATAATTGGGTCCACAGCGCTTCTATCAACCTAGAAAATGTGAAATAGATTAACCCAGTAACTTAGTTTTGGTAAACCATTCTCTGCAATAATGCGAAAAAAATACGTCATTGAAATTTGGCTCCCCTTGTGATGTCAGAAGGGGATAGCATCCCTAGTTTGAAAACAGCTTTTAATTAATAGATACAGTAGAAAACAGTGAAAAATCGATGGAAAACATAATCGAACAAACAAACTAGTCAGCATAGTAATATTTTAACGTATAGAAAAGGGTGCTAAGTTAAGCCAATGTCAACTGACTCCCCAAGGGTTTTACTATAAACTAGTAAAACTACACACACCAAATGCATATTTTACCATATCTTACCACTCTGTTGTGTCCATCAGGATTTGCATACATGCAAAAATTCATGACCTTAAGCTCAAAATCGACTTAAATCCATGTGTTAACATGAACCATTTTCTCTTCGATAACAAAAATAAGTTTTTTTCTTTAGAATAAAGCAGACCAGAAAGTTAAAGGGGAAAATCTTGGCTAGATTTACTGAAATTGATGCAAAATGTAGAAATGTATGATTTGATTACAAAATCCTTTCACGTTAAGTAAAAGAAACAATTGTTTTTATTAAATATTACAATTTCTTTTCAATTTAACAGCGCAAAAGTTATGTGAACACACACTGGTAAAAATAAGTACTTTTGAGGTACTAATACCCACTCTCTTTGGTACCAATCTGAACTATTTTTATAGTAAAAGCGTAAACAAAGTTACAGATCCATACATTAATGTCTGGTTCTCACCCGCTCCGCTTGCTGTCGTGAGATGATGCGATCGGACTCACAATCCAGCTTGTTCCCGACCAACAGAAGCTCGGCATCCTCAGACGCATACTGCACAGAACCACAATAATACTGAAAGTTACAGAACCGGTCACTTCACGGCAGAAAATCATGCATCTCTAAAGATGTCAATCACCTTGTCAATCATTTTCATCCACTTGGGCAGGTCATCAAAGGTTTCCTGCTTGGTGATGTCATAGACCAGGACAATGCCTTTCGCACCACGGTAATAGGCTGAAGTGATGCTGTTAAACCTCTCCTGACCCGCTGTGTCCCTAGAAATTCAATATTATCACTTGTATGACCTTCTAAGCAGAAAAAAATTGCTTGCATTAGACTGTAACAGAAAAGATTGAGGTTTTTTTATTGTTACGAAATATTTCTGAATGTAAACACAAAAATCAAAAAGTAGGGGTGCGCAGAGCAAAAACTAACGCGGGGTTAGTTGTAACACGGACGGTTTACATTGTTGCACAAGGTTGAGCGTTTTGGTTTTCGTTATTTTTTCACGCTGCCAAAAGACAATCTCCCACAAATTATTGGAAATGTATAAGGTTATTGATGAACGAGTGTTTTGGTGGCATGTAAGTAAATCTTTTCATATGTTTTTTTCGGTTTCTAAGTTGGGAGTGTAAGATACCAAATCCAATGCTATGTCATATTAATCAGTGTCTTGTTGACTAAAACATAGCATCGTTTTGAAATATGTCTGCAGCTCTTAGCAACTTTTTGGTGGGCTTGAAAATATTTTCACCAAGCGGGGTTAATTGTAACGCTGTGTTACAACCGACCCCTCAGCATTTACGATATGAAAACAAACGTTAGCGTAATTCTTGCCGTTGTTTTAAATAAGCTACACACAAATGATTGCTGGCTGCCAACAAAATAAATGTCCCTGTGTCAAATGTATTTTTGTTCATATCTTTAATATTGATTGAATAAGGTCACGTCAAAGAAGATTGAAATCATAATGAAATGAACGGCTTAAATCAGACTTTAATGCTCATTATCTCAGAATTTGATTTTGAAACCGTAGTATGGTTATTACAGACTGGGTCACATATAAAAAATGTTTTGTCATAATTGTGCTGCTTTTTCTCAAATATTTAGACATTTGTATTCATTTATAATTGAACTATTGTTAGAAAAGGGCTGGATGAATGAATACAGTGTAGATACCGGTCTATTATAGGCAGATATATAAACAATATCCACTTCAAGTATATAGACACAATAGTATTGAAATATTTGCCTACAAACTTAATTTTTAGCAAGTGTTACAACTAACCCCCTGCCTGTTACAAGTTGTAACGTTTACGCTTCTGTCACGTTTGGTGTAATTGTCCAAGAATGGTAAGTAATACAAACAAACTTTAAATGTTCATTTGTAGCAGTGATGTGTGTGTGTTGCTTGTGTAAAAATATAATTAATCAAACTTAATCAAACTCAAAAAGATTTTTTGAATGATTGAGCCAAAACCAAAAAGCATTAGGTTGTTCCCCGCTCTCCCCTATAGCACGATTTTGACATCAACTGGACATTATTAGTGAAAGGGTTTAACCAAGAAACAATGGGGTCAAAAGTTTAAGACCACATAAAAATTGATTTTTTGTGACGGTGTAAATGCAGCCAAAGTCGGAGCGGTCCTCTTTCTCCACACTTGTAAACACTGGAGCGGTAGTTTCGCATAAGTCATGCGTGACCTTTTGATGTGCTTATGTAATACGTAAGGTCACGTTGGTGTGTCAACACATCTAGTGCAAGATGAGATGATGTTATCTAAAAGTAGTGATAGACCGATATATCACCCGGACGATATATCGGGCCGATTTTTGTGAGTTTTATGTGTATCGGCATCTGCCGATATGTGGCTGCTGTGTTCGCCGATTTTTTACGGCATTATTTACAGACAGCGTGTTGGAAGCCGCAAGCGATTGCAGGTCATGGGACTAAAAACATCCAACCTTTCCATGACAACATCGAAAGCTCAGCCTAACAGCTGATCATAGCTGGACAAAGCAGGTTTTTATTTCTCATCTCTATAAATATATATTACTACTAGTAAAGTGCTAGAAATCAATATCCTTTGCTGATAGTTCCTCATCATTGTGGAGAGTGCAGTTTATGTTTCCATAGCACCCTCACCTGTTTTTACTATGTTAAATATAGCTTTTTTAAGTTCAATAAATTTTACTTTTTTTAAATTGAGACTTGTAACATTTGGCATCATCATTGTGTCATTTTTATGTTGTAAATTGAGTGAGCAAAAGCAATATCGGCTCCAAATAATGGCTCAAGAAAATCGGCAGCCTGTATTGGTCATCGGCTAAGGCTGATGAAACAAATGTCTGTATCGGCACTAAAAAATCCATATCTGTCGATCCCTATATAAAAGTACTTTTTTGGGGCAAAAATTATGATTGTATTGCTAGATAAGACCCTTATGCCTTGGTTGCATTGAAACTCTCCACTAAAGTCCACTATATAGAGAAAAATCCTGGAAATTCTTCCTCAAAAAACCTAATTTATTCTCGACTGAACTAAGAAAGACATAAACATTTTGTATCCAAATCCAAAATCCAAATCCACTTTATTTATATAGCACATTTTATAAACACAAAGTTTCCAAAGTGCTGCACAAAAGAAAAAAAATCTGAAAAAACGAAACAAGTTATAAATATAAAATACAGAAGATAAAAATAATAAATACCGCAAAAAGGACCACATGACTCAAACGCAGTTAAAAGCTAAAGAATAAAAGTGAGTCTTTAGACGAGACTTAAAACACTCAACTGTAGGAGCAGTTCAGACATGGAGCGGCAGAGCATTCCATAGTTTAGGTCCTATGACAGAAAAAGCTCTGTCCCCTTGAGTTTTAAGTCTTGTCTTAGGGACTGCAAGCTGTAGCTGGCCTTCTGACCTCAGTGTACGCGCTGGCATATAAATTTGAATGAGGTCCGAGATATACGTTGGGGCAAGTCCATGTATAGCTTTAAAAACAAACAATAAAATCTTAAAATCAATTCTAAAATGAACAGGAAGCCAGTGCAATGAGGCAAGGATTGGAGTTATATGGGTGCGCTTTTTTATTTCCTGTTAAAAGACGTGCTGCAGAATTTTGGACTAACTGTAAGCGTGAAAGTGTGTTTTGATTTATACCAGTATAAATTGCATTACAGTAGTCTAAACGAGAAGAAATAAAAGCATGAGTAACTTGCTCAAAATTGTTAAAAGACAAAAACGGTTTTACTTTGGCTAAAAGGCGAAGATGATAAAAACTAGATTTCACTACTGCATTTATTTGTTTAACATTTGGGTAAACATTTTGTATGACATTTGGGTAACTAAATTATCAGAATTTTTTTATGAAAGTGAAATATTCCTTTAAAAATAAAAATGATTTAGAGTTTCTTCACAGCAATGCCATAAGAGAACCATAAAGAACTTTCAAAAAAATTATATTTTGAAATAGAAACGCAGTTCTTCAAATATTAAAGGTTCTTTTTGGAACTAAAAGAGGTTCTTTTATGGCACCGTGAAGCACCTTAAATTTTAGGATTGTACTGTAGAGCAGTTTCTAAAATGATTAGAGCCCAAAATCAAATGAATAACTTTAGGAAATAAAAAGATTAACAGATTATTTCAGAATACCACTGTATGTGACAAATATTAATCTCTTCACTTTTTACTGTACCTTATCCACCCTAGTCTGGCTGCTTTTTTCCAAAACAGGATGTGATGTCACAAAGAGGGTCGTTGAGGCATCACATGTCAACGAGCAGTTAAGACGGACAGTGACGGAGCCGTGCACGCTGGGTAGCTGGATGTGAGTGGACATGTGTTACAGATAAAACGTTTAAAAGCAGACATCTGCAGGCATGCGGTGTGAGACAAACCAGTGTGTTTCAGGGTCACAGGAAAAGGGAAGGGATGGGAAAAAGACATGCAAGGATGTAAATGGACATACAACATTAGTAAAAAGTAATTAGTGACACACTACACATATTTATAGTCGGAGTTGTGAATTCTGGGATGAAATAAGTGTTTAATCACAGATACAGTCACACAAAATAAATGTGATAATGTTGTGAAAATACTCGGCTGGTTAGCTTTAAACAAACACAATGAATCTCAGCAGCTAAAGATGGAAGTCGCCTGAATGTGAATCTGAACAATAGTCCTGGAATCTCTGACTCTTGCTGGACCATCATATCTCATGCGCCTCTGAGACACAGGAAGTGACGTCAATCATAAGGATAGGAGATTTCCTCTTTACTTACCAGATCTGTAACCTGATCTTCTTTCCTCTCAGCTCTACCGTCTTGATTTTAAAATCCACACCTTTAACACAAAAGAACAGGATACTTAAATATTAGGATAAATAACTATTAGGAAAAAATGACACAATGATTGCTACGGTTATATTTAAGCAAAAGCCCTACAAAGGTTATAAAAGCTGATTCTATATTCCTAAATAAAAGGAAAATGAAAATTTTCGTTTTTTTATACATTTATAAAAAAACTTTTCCAGGCCATCATAATGCTGAACACCACATTTCGAACTGTGATAATATCATTCTAATGCACACCCGCTTGTGATTATTTCTTTAGTTGTCTTGAATGCAAATTTTTATGGCGCAACAATAGCTGTGTTTCCATTAAAGGTGCAGTGTGTACATTTTAGCGGCATCTAGTGGTAGGTTGCGAATTGCAACCAATGGCTCAGTTCACTGCTCACCCCTCGCTTTTGAAATGCATAGAGAAGCTACGGTAGCCACGACCGGACAAACATGTCATCTTCGGATACAACTTAGTAAAAAAAGTTTGTCCATTAAGGGCTTCTGTAGAAACATGGTGGCACAAAATGGCGACTTCCATGTAAGGAGACCCTCGGTATGTAGATAAAAACGTCTCATTCTAAGGTAATAAAAACATAATGGTTCATTAAAAAAGTCTTTATACACACATGATAATATAGTTTTGTATGTTATGTTGCATTTCTGTTAAGAGATCCTTCTAAAAATAACACACTGCACCTTTAAAGGGACAGTAAATAGGATTTCCCCCATCTAGTGGTGAAATTGTATTTTGCATTCAAAGGAATAATGCTCTCTAGCGCCTCGCTTTTCCAAATGCGTGTTGCAACTACGGTAGCCGTTATGTACTCACTCATCTCCTTGTCCGTTTCAGCTGGTTCACATGTTCTGAATCAAAACGCGTTGGTAGGCTAGTGCTTTTTGTCCCTCTCTGCTATTATAGTTTTTTAATAAGGCGGAATGACATGGAAGCCTCCATGGACTTACCCGTTCAATGTAAACAAATAGAAGAAATTCTAAGCTTACAAAGAAAAGTCAGATTATTGGAAGAGGTCATTTGACATCGATGATAGTGCTGCAACGACGCGTCGACGTCATCGATTACGTCGACTATGAAAATACGTCGACATGCGTAAAATGCGTCGACGCGTCGCTGTTTACATTCATTTCGCCTAATGGCGGCTTCTGCTCCTGGCAGTGTTATACATACATTGATTTGTTTGTGTGCGCCACAAAATCAACAATGGCCGCAACATTTAAATTTTTATTTTCATTTAAAACGGCTTCATTTGTTGTTGTGAGCGCTCGGTGGTGCCTCTCTGTGCACGCGCGCTCTCTCTCTTTCTCTGCGTGAAGCCCCTAGACAGCGCCTCTCATACATGACACTGAGTGAAAGAATTAAAAGTTGGCTGTGTTTTCCATGCGGATTCCATGCGGATTCCTCTGTGTACTTGCATTTTCACGTAAACGTCAGATGTTACTGGCAGAGAAGACGACTGATTCGAGTTTATCATTAGGTTAGCAGTGTTTTCCCACATACACTGCGCGAGCTTTCTCTCTCCTATGCCCGCGCATGCCTTCTGTAGTAACTCTGTGTAATAGCAATTTTTTAATTTGCGTCGAATTGTCTGCGATGTCGCTTTTATAAATCAAGATTTTAGTAACTTAGTAGTTAAAATAACAGCTGGTTGGATTAAACACAAGGTTATTGGGTCATGTTTAGTCACTATTTTAATAGTCTTTGGGGTGGTTTCCTGGACAGAGATTAGCTTAAACCAGACTAGACCTTAGTTTAATTAAGAAATATAATTAGTTTAAACAAACATGCCTTACTAAAAACAGTACTTTTGTGCTTTTTAGGCCAAACTAAGGGCACTGATGTATTTTAAGATATGTCAGTGCAAGATGTTTTCAGTTTGGACAGCTCTTATATTTATTTTAGTCTAGGACTAGTCTAATCCCTGTCTGGGAAACCGCCCCTATATGTCTGACAACAGAACAGATAATATGTGAAAATAGCATTCAGTTGTGTTAAAATACAATAAAACAAACAATGACTGTCAGATCAGACAGAGTAGAAAAACAGATTATCCAACAGATTAAATAGCTAATCAAAAAAAAGAACACTGTATTAATAATAAAAAATAGTCGTTAGAGTAGTCGACTAATCGGAAAAATAATCGCTAGATTAGTCGACAGAAGAAATAGTTGTTAGTTGCAGCTCTAATCGATGAGGACATATGAATAAAGACATTGATTTTGACTAATAAAATACTACAGATTGTCCCTTTAACCTTTAAATTGCGCAAATTGAAAATACGACCAATTTTGCAAACACTCATATATCGAATGAGCGTTTTGTGCTCACATGAGCTGTTTAATTGGGCTATATTGTTCTATTTTATCATCTAAACCTTCTTCTCATGTCCTGTTTATGCTCTCCTCTAGCAACGATTGATCAACCTTTTAACTGACAGAAGCCTGTTAAATAAGTAAACTCTGATGTGATCTGGCGTCCGGGGCTGGATCGTTTTTTATTTTGTCTGTGGTGTGGAGACCTGATCTAACACATTGGTACTACGGATGTTGTTGGGTATCTCTGTTTATAACATCTCTGTGACTGCATAACTTTCACAAGCGTGACAAAGCAGAAAATTAAGCATGTCGCAGCAGCTGCGTGTGACTGTATCTGGCTATTCTGGGATATTGAGGTAGCATACAACTAATCTGGCCTTGAAGCTGGTTATGGGTGATGATCTTCACGTATTAGTTTCCACATGGCTACACTGATTGTTTACACTACACTTACTTAACCAATGTTCATTTGATGATAAGACTTTGTCATTGAACCTTGTAACGTCTTGTAAACCTGCCACTATTCAAATGACTAAACAATATTTATCATTTCATGGCATAAGATGGACCAATCATACACTGTATCTCATACACATGGCTCACATTAATGAAAATATCACTCCAGTATCAAACTATATCAACACTTTAATCATTTTCACTGCTTTCTGTGTCAATGAAAGACATACAACTGCCATTATTATTAAATAAGATAAAATGGCCTATATGATGTAAAAATGACAGTCACCTTGCTAAAACTTTTCTAAAGACATTGTCAGGACTGGACATAACTGACCCACCATACTAGTGTTGTTGAGTTCTCATGTTACATTAGCTCACACAGCTACAACTGCTCAAAGCAGATTTGGAATACATTTAGCTTTTTGTTTACAAGGCACAAGACATTACAGGTTCATAATTGCATTAGGAAACCGATGCATACAATCATAACGTCATAGTTTATTATCAAGTAGATCTTATGATAGTATTTATAAAAAATCCTTATAGAAAAGATGTAAGTATAACTTATAAAGTATAATAAAATATAACTAAGCAATATATGTCATATAAGTCTCAGGTGTGCCTAGAATGTATACGTGAAGTTTCAGCTCAAAATACCCCACAGATCATTTGTTATAGCATGTCAAAAATGCACCTATTTGGGAGGGAGCAAAAAGTGCTGTTTTAATGTGTGTACCTTTAAATTAGGGCTGCATGATAAATCACATGCGATAGTCATGCGCATCTCATCAGTAAAGCCGGTTCCTTGATTAGTAGTAAATCGCTATCATCTGCTTTCAGATGAAGCAGCAATAACTACACAAAGCCATAGTTCACTGACAATCGGGGCAATTTTGCATTAATTATAGCTGACGTATCATCTGCGATTATGAAAGCCCAGGTTGTTGTGTTCACACACTGCCAAAACACATTTATGTCCGAACACCTTGTAAAAGTGGATTTTGCATAATCTGTGACCTTTAATGTTTGTTTGTTTGTTGTTTATTTGACAACATTTTAAAATATAATACAAACCCTGACTGTCGAGGAGGATAAACACAAAAAAGACATTGTTTTTTAAGAATCATCTATAATTATTTCAATAAATAATAATAATCAATTGTACGATAATGGTCTATATTTAACTACATAGTGTTTAAATTGAGGGGGGCTGGGATGGTCCCGGACCTCCTATAAAGGACAAAAATAGAAATTGGGAGGTCCCCTGGTTTTTATTAAAATTAAAATACAGCATAAATTTTAAATTCTTGTGCTGCATTGCCACAAAGCGATACTGTACATTATTTGTTCCAATGTGTCAATAAACTAATCCAAACAATTTTTGTCTGCAATAAATGTAAACTCTTAACTCTTTCCCCGCCATTGACGAGATATCTCGTCAATTAAGAGAAAACGCTTCCCCGCCAATGACGAGATTTTCCGTCTTTCCGCAATACCGCTATATTATTAGTATTCCGCAACTTTTTAAACCCGGAAGTATTGCCCTATGGCAAGCTGCTGCATGTCCGTGTCTGTTTTAAAGATCGCTCTGAATATGATCTCTATGAAAAGTCTGTCACAAAAATGGAATTATCTCTGCTTTTTGCTCAAAATATGGTGTTTTTGCAGAAACCTACCCATATTCAAAAGCTGATTGCAAAAGAACCACTAAAGGTAGGATGAAACGGTTTTTTTTGTTTGAAAGCAGAGGGTCTGTTCTTTCATTTGGTATATTGTATGTTTATATATTTAAAGAAGAACATTTTCTGGAAGGCATTAAACTTTGGTGAAAATCATGAAAAACGCTGGCGCTGGCTGGCAACTTTTTTAAAAAACGCTGGCGGTGAAAGAGTTAAGACACTGTTTTCTGAAGGAATTCATAGATCAGTCAATGTCTCTGCGTGTGGATTATTTTCAGCCCGTTGATGGTAAGAAAGAATCTTTAGTTACTATATTTAGTTATTATCTTCAGTATTCTTTAGAGTTAGGGGCTTTTAAAAAAATCTCAAAATAATACTTCACACTAATTTCAGGGGTAAAAATGGTTAGGGTTTGAGTTAAGGGTTTCATTGATTAAAACACTGATACAGGACCAACAAAAAATGATGATCCAGGATCACATCTTACTTTGTGAAATCATGGCGACACTATAATAACTGAGGTTTTAGCTAGGGGACCCCCATAATTGTTGACATAATTTGAACACTGACTAAATAATAAAAACCTATATTTAACTAATACACAAACTACCAAAATGACATGTATAGTCAACTGTATAAACCACATTAAAGGGACACTCCACTTTTATGATATTATGCAGCGCCCGAAAATAGTCCCCAGCTATTGAAAATTACCATGGGGACTATTTACGTGCAATGCGTACACGTACGCATGCTACAGCCATGTTACAGCAGCAAAGTCCTTGATCTTTACGCCAGGATGAGAGTATGCCAACTTTTAATTTTCCGTCAGTCTTATTCGGGTACACGATGTAACTAGGGATGCACCGAATATTCGGCCACCGAAAATTTTCGGCCGAAAATAGCCCAAAAGAGCATTTTCGGCTTTCGGCCGAAAGACTTTTATCACCGAAACAATACGACCGAAATGTTGTGATGACGCAAACAGAAACCGCGCCCTGCACGTGCTTGTCTGAAGCAACATGTATGCGGCGTGGATGTATTTAACCGCAAAAAGGCGCTAAAGTACGCACAGAGGCACATGCGGTTGTGTCCGGTCCAGACGTGATCATCACAGTGAGTACGCCCTTCAAAGATCAGAACTCTTGATGTGTAAACTTTAGAGAGAGTCACGCAAATGTGTCTCATACTGTATAGTCCATTAACATGTGCCGAACAAAGCAATGAAAAACAACGTAACGTTTTTATGCTGCGCTGTTTGGGATTCGCCTTCGTTCTCTGTGCGCGCGCGTTTAAGTGCCCTCAATAGTGCACACACGAGTGAGACGCAAACAAGCGAACGTAAAATCTTTCTGTTATTGACAGGGCACATATAAACAAAATTATCTCCAAAGTATTCTTTTTCTAATAAAAACATTTGTTTATGTCTTAAGTGTATGTATAGATTACAGTCATAAACCAGTCTCTGCTTATTTAAAGAGACACCTCAATTACTTAAGTCTTACAAAGAGACAAATAGCTCTAAAAATAATAATAATATATTTAATTTATACATTAAAGACAGTGTTATGACTCATTTAATTCGATTAGGGCTGGGACAACGCGTCGACGTAATCGACGACGTCGACGCAAAAAATACGTCGACGCAAAATATGCGCGTCGATTCGTCAGACCCAAAAAGGCGGCGCCGTAGAGTAGTAGCAACGCGAGTGGCTCCAGTCCACGCCGGCTTCACAGCAAGTGTGAGCAGTGCTTAAGCGGCGCATGTTTTTTCAGCGCCCATGTTAACAAGCATGCACCCCGCCGCATGAGCAGCGCGAGCTCGCGGCTCTGTAGCAACAGTGAGCAATCGTTTCTGCGTGGGTTCTGTTGCGCTGCTCAAGCTCATTTAAAGTGAAAGTGCTTTGTTTATGGTTTAAATGCTCGTGGATTGACGCGAAAGAGTGTCATTTTACCATAAAATCATGAATGTGATGCCAAGTGTGTTTTAAACAGTCATTTGAGCAATTTAACAAAAATCAATGAAATATGAAAAAAACACACTGTTACCAGAAGACTGCGTTTTCATTCACTCTCTGTACAGCAGTAAATGAGTCCTCATCTATCTTAATAAACTTAAGAGAAAAAGATTTAATAATGTATGTGCTGCTTAAGTTTAATTTTGTTTATATCTGTCATTACATGGACTAGAACAGCACGGAAATAATGTGGATTAAACAAATCAAGTTATAAAAATTACACTGTGTGACCATCAAAAGGCACATTGAAGAGGTTTTGCTCATAAATGCATGCAAAATAAAGTCATTTGAACTTGAGATTTTTATACTGTTACTAAACAGCACAGAATGAGCTGCAAAACGCTTTATGAAATGCTACCTCTGACTAAGAATGCATTATTTTGCACTTGTATAGTCTTTTTTTATTTTGAAATTTCAAGAGCAATCAACATATATTGAAATGTTTACATTCAGATATGTAAATCAACATGTATAAATTGCTATTAGTTAATTAATGGGGAGATAATCGAGAATCGAATCGAAGTCGAATCGGACTGATAAAATGAATCGTTAGATTAATCGATGCATCGAAAAAAGAATCGCTAGATTAATCGTTTAAAAAATAATCGTTTGTCCCAGCCCTAAATTCGATATAATAATCGAAAAATAATCTGATCCGTGCCTCAAAAACTGTAATGTGATCTGAACCTTGAGTTCTGTAATCTGTCACACACCCCTAGTAAAGGTAGTACACAGTGATAGCCATAAATGCATTTGTACTAATAATTGGCATAATAATTTATTTCGGTGTTTCGGTTTCGGTTTTTCGGCCTTGGTTTCCTCATTTTCGGTTTCGGCCAAGAATTTTCATTTCGGTGCATCCCTAGATGTAACTACAGAAGAGTAAAGTTTTAAATAGGAAAAATATTTAAACTTTTCAGGGTTTTTTGAGCGGGATGCTAATGGGTTAATCGGATTCAATAAATTATGCTAAGCTATGCTAAAAGTGGTACCGCCAGACCTGGATTTTAACTGCATGGATTCCAAAACGGTAAAAATCAAATGTTTAACTCTAGGGGAGCTGGAAAATGAGCATATTTTCAAAAAAAGTGGAGTGTCCCTTTAGGTAAGGAATAATTAACGACAGCCGTTGATTTATTGGAAAATAACGCACACCCAAGGTGGTAAAGCGCGTCATGCCGTTACACAGCAGGTGCACATTATTTTAAATAACTCAAAAAAAAGACCGGAGTCAATTATTCCTGCTAAGATTTGATTCCTGTGAATACAGACCGGACATTGCGAAGACATTGCTCTTGCGATTATTTCAATAACATTTGACAGGTGTGAGTTTATTGAAAAATAATGTATACCCATGGAACATAATGCATAATCCATGCAACATATCTTAACCAATCAGAATAAAGCATTCAATTGCCACGTGGTAAAAAAAATCTATTTTTAACTACACAAACGACAATGATGCTCTACATTAAACTACATAAACTGCATAAATCACAACAAATATCTGTATTTAACTAGAAATAATACAATGATTGTCTTTTTGTAACTACACAACTTACCATAATGATTAATTTTTTATTACATAAACTACAATGATGCTCTGTTTAATAAGAGTCGGTAGTTAACTATCTACAATGGTGTTTATAGTTAATTATCGCTGGTTTAGTAGATATGTATAACTATCTAACTGGTTTTGTTTTAAGGGCACATAAACTGTAAGAATTGTTAATAGATAAATAAACAATGAAAACAGCTAACGTTACTGGTAAACAGCTGTCCAGAGTGACAGCTTTAACAACTTTATCCCTCACTATTTCTTACCCACAGTTGACTTGCACGCCTCGCAGAATGTATCATCTGTAAATCTCTCCATCAGGCTGGTCTTCCCCACGCCACGGGAACCGATGATGATCACCTGCAGTTTAAAATCAGCGGCTCTGGGCGGAATCTTCCTGCGGCGCTGCGACGCTCCCACAGCGGGAGAGCCGCCACCGGCCCTCCGCTGGACACCAAAGCCGGAATCCATTCGCTAACAACAACCGGCCCGCATCTGTAACACAACCCGGCCGCTTTAAATACCCCCGTGCATCGCGGTGGGAAACTTTAATGTACTTTAAAGCGGCTCTTCGTCAGAGTTTGTCAAAGTTTTTTAGTATCATGTAGCTGTTGTCGTCCTACACTGGGAACCTGGGAACGCGAGAGCAAGCGTGACATCACCCCAACTTCCGGTTCCGACACGTTCCAAAGGAAGCCGCAACATTCCCTTTAAGATCGTTTTCAAAAAAAAAAAAAAAAACAGTTAGGCACTTTTAAGTTACATGTGTCCTATTTAATAAAGAAATACTTACTCGTTCACTTATTTTTTTTTCACATTTTAGAAAATAGTAACGTCAATAAAGTCAAAACTATGAAATTACTGAATTATTATATATAAATTAGGGCTGTCAAAAGATTAATCGCATACAAAATAAAAGTTTTTGTTGCATAAAATATTTGTTGTATAAAAGTAAGAGCATTTTTTATTTATGTATATAATAATACATTGTTCTTAAAAACATACATATGTGTGTGTATTTATATAAATGTATGCAAAAACAAACTTTTATTTTGTATACGATTAATTGCGATGCATCCTTTTATGGCCCTATAAAGTAAATTACTGTATTATTGAATATATTGTATTATTGAATATATTTAAAATCCTTGTTTGTAAATTGTATTCAAGTAGTTCCTATGTATTTTGGGCACTTATTTGTTGTTTTTCTACATTCATTCAAAGTCATTTATTTAAAAATTAATATTTAATTTCTATATTTTATAACGAAAGACACAAATAGCCCATTTTTGACAATGATAATTTCATTGTACACATAATTTCAAACACGCCTTCATATCAAAAGGTTTGTAAGGTCAAGATTAACATTTCACTCAAGTGACCTCATTGTAGTGTAGCCTACATTTAATAACTACATATAAATTTAAATATTAGTGTACATTTAATTAACTGCACTTTATTTCTTTGGATACTCATGTTTTTTATATACATTTATTTATTGTATATTCATTTTTATACTGGACTTAAATTAATAACAATGAGAAATGTGGATGTAAAATGTATGCATATGTGCATTGCAGCATCCCACTCAGGCTTCCGTAGAAAAACACCGTGACGTAAATGAGGTCTTACGAAGAGTCAGGATAATCCGCGGTCCATCACGATAATCATCCTCCAAAAGAGCCGACTCGCACTTTGCCGTCCTCATCCGCTGAACCGTGAGCCATGTCCGCAGAAAAGATCAACGAGGCGCACGATCACATCGCCAAAGCGGAGAAATGGTGAGACAGAAGCATTGACATTAAACAGTCTAGTCTCATATAGATGTAGTCTCATACACACCGGTTAGGAATGGCCTGCTAGCTTTGAAGCTGTCAATAACACTGCAAGGTAAAGGGATGCTAGGGACATTTCTAGACGATTGAATGAAACAAAATAATGAGGAGTCATTTGGTTGCTTCATCTTTACAATTTAATGCAGCGATACACTGATTGCGTAATCGTGCTGGAGGTTACCTTGGCGACTGCTGCAGTGGTGCTGATGCTGATTGAATGTGAATACGGGGTCATTCCCCCAAATGCATTTCATTTCTTGTCAGCATTATGCATAAACTAAAGTTATTAAAAAAATTAAAGTTTAGGGCCAACTGAGTGAATTAATTCTCTTGACCTGCACATTATTTTTGTAGATAAAAATATAATTGTGCATGTTATTTTCTTAATTGCAAAAGTGAAATTTTCTTAAATCAAAATTTTAGATGAACGACTTATAGAGAATAATGAAGAAGCAGCAGCCAATAAGAGCACAGATGGGAACTTCAATAATTAGGTCTCAGGATGAGACCTCAGGAAGTTGGTTGATAATGTTGAAAACATTTCTGCAAATAACAAGTTTTGATTTCATGATTTGTTTATATTGTTTTGTTACAATTCAAATAACATAATTCCCATAGATCAATTTGTGTTCATGAGTTCACCATTTTTCCAATTTCTAAATTTGGATATTAAGTACATTAATAAGTGACCCTTAATGTGATAATATTTATCTCACACAGTCTAAAGACCAGCATGACCAAGTGGAAACCAGATTATGATGGAGCTGCATCAGAGATGGCAAAAGCAGGTGATAATGTTCATTTTTACTGTGTAAACCATCTAGAACTGATTTTATGATATTTGATTTATCTGTGATATAATAATTAATGTCTGTCTTTCTTATTTTAGCTGTGGCTTTCAAAAACGCAAAACAGTTTGAGCAGGCAAAGGATGCGTATCTTAAAGAGGCCGAATACCACACAGAAAACAAAGCGTATCCTTCATTTGCATGACATCTCAACAGCATGAACAAACTTCAGCAGTTAAACCACAAGACTCAGAATAATAAAGTTACTCCATTAAACAAGAATGTAGTGATCATACAGAGTACTTTATCTGTTATCAATGCATACAACAAAACCAAATGTAACCAAATACCATAGAAATCCTATATTTTTGTATATCTGTGTATTTAAATTTAAATACAGCCCATTTTTTATCACAAACATTACTAGGATACTTGCAGAATATTCACTTAACTAAACTTCACAGACTCTTCCATGCAGCTAAGTAAGCCATGGTTATTCTATCTATCTATCTATCTATCTATCTATCTATCTATCTATCTATCTATCTATCTATCTATCTATCTATCTATCTATCTATCTATCTATCAAAATGGTGTTTGTCTGTCTGTCTATCTTCTGTGTCTGTATGTCTGTCTATCTTTTGGGTTTGTGTGTCTGACTGTCTATCTTCCATGTCTGTATGTCTGTCTATCTTCCATGTCTGTCTGTCTATCTTCCGTGTCTGTCTGTCTGTCTATCTTCCGTGTCTGTCTGTCTATCTTCCCTGTCTGTCTGTCTTTTGTGTCTGTCTGTCTATCTTCCATGTCTGTCTGTCTGTCTTAGTATCTTCTGTGTCTGTCTGTCTTTCTGTCTATCTTCCGTGTCTGTCTGTCTGCCTGTCTATCTTCTGTGTCTGTCTGTCTGCCTGTCTATCTTCCGTGTCTGTCTGTCCGTCTATCTTTTGTGTCTGTCTGTCTGTCTTCCCTGTCTGTCTGTCTGTCTGTCTATCTTCCGTGTCTGTCTGTCTGTCTGTCTGTCTGTCTGTTCATCTTCCTTGTCTGTCTGTCTGTCTATCTTAGTATCTTCCGTGTCTGTCTGTCTTTCTGTCTGTCTATCTTCCGTGTATGTCTGTCTGTCCGTCTATCTTCCTTGTCTGTCTGTCTGTCTATCTTAGTATCTTCCGTGTCTGTCTGTCTTTCTGTCTGTCTATCTTCCCTGTCTGTCTGTCTGTCTATCTTTTGTGTCTGTCTGTCTGTCTATCTTCCATGTCTGTCTGTCTGTCTTAGTATCTTCTGTGTCTGTCTGTCTGTCTTTCTGTCTGTCTATCTTCCGTGTCTGTCTGTCTGCTTGTCTATCTTCTCTGTCTGTCTGTCTACCTTTCATGTCTGTCTGTCCGTCTATCTTTTGTGTCTGTCTGTCTATCTTCCTTGTCTGTCTGTCTGTCTGTCTATCTTCCGTGTCTGTCTGTCTGTCTGTCTGTCTATCTTCCGTGTCTGTCTGTCTGTCTGTCTGTCTGTCTGTCTATCTTCCTTGTCTGTTTGTCTGTCTATTTTCCTTGTCTGTCTGTCTGTCTGTCTGTCTATCTCCTGTGTCTGTCTGTCTGTCTGACTGTCAATCTTCCGTGTCTGTCTTTCTGTCTGACTATCTTCCATGACTGTCTGTCTATATTTTGTGTCTGTCTGTCTATCCTTCATGTCTGTCTGTCTGTTTGTTTTCCGTGTCTGTCTTCCGTGTCTGTCTGTCTGTCTGTATATCTTCCGTTTTTGTTTGTCTGTTTATCTTCTGTGTCTGTCTGTTTGTCGGTCTGTCTGTCTTCTGCGTCTGTCTGTCTATCTTCCATGTCTGTCTGTCTGTCTGTCTGTCTGTCTATCTTCCATGTCTGTCTGTCTGTCTGTCTATCTTCCATGTCTGTCTGTCTATCTTCCTTGTCTGTCGGTCTATCTTCTGCATCTGTCTGTCTATCTTTCATGTCTGTCTGTCAATCTTCCGTGTCTGTCCGTCTATCTGTTGTGTCTGTCTGTCAATCTTTCGTGTCTGTCTTTCTCTCTGTCTATCTTTTGTGTCTGTCTGTCTATCTGTCTATCTTATGTGTCTATCTGTCTATCTTTCGTGTCTGTCTTTCTCTCTGTCTATCTTTCCTGTCTGTCTGTCTGTCTGTCTGTCTGTTAATCTTCCGTGTCTGTCTTTCTGTCTGACTATCTTCCGTGACTGTCTGTCTATATTTTGTGTCTGTCTGTCTATCCTTCATGTCTGTCTGTCTGTCTGTCTGTTTTCCGTGTCTGTCTGTCTGTCTGTCTTCCGTGTCTATCTGTCTGTCTATCTTCCGTGTTTGTTTGTCTGTTTATCTTCCGTGTCTGTCTGTTTGTCGGTCTGTCTATCTTCTGCGTCTGTCTGTCTATCTTTCATGTCTGTCCGTCTGTTTGTCTGTCTGTCTTCCGCGTCTGTCTATCTTTCGTGTCTGTCTGTCTGTCTATCTTCCATGTCTGTCTGTCTGTCTTCCATGTCTGTCTGTCTGCCTTCTATTCTGCATCTGTCTGTCTATCTTTCATGTCTGTCTGTAAATCTTCCGTGTCTGTCTGTCTGTCTGTCTGTCTGTCTGTCAATCTTTCGTGTCTGTCTTTTTCTCTGTCTATCTTCCGTTTATGTCTGTCTGTCTGTCTATCTTCTGTGTCTTTCTGTCTGTCTGTCTGTCTGTCTATCTTCCGTGTCTGTCTGTCTGTCAATCTTCCATGTCTGTCTTTCTGTCTGTCTGTCTTCCGTGTCTGTCTGTCTATATTTTGTGTCTGTCTGTCTATATTTCGTGTCTGTCTGTCTGTCTGTCTTCTGTGTCTGTTTGTCTGTCTGTCTATCTTTTGTGTCTGTCTGTCTGTCTGTCTATCTTCCGTGTATGTCTATCTTCTGTGTCTGTCTGTCTGTCTGTCGGTCTGTCTGTCTGTCGTATCTGTCCTTCTACTCTATCTGTCTGTGTGTCTACCTTATCTATCTACCTTATCTACCTATTCATCATCCATCCTCACAGTCTGTCTGTCTAACCATCCATCCATCCATCCATTGTATCTGTCTGTCTATCTATGGTTGTGTTAGATCCATCCATCTATTGTCATCCATAAATAATAATCCATCTATTACTATTATCTTTTAAAATCAATTTTGTGAGGAAACCCACATTATCTTAGACTTCTACTGTATTGTCATCTCACCCATCATAAACTATGCGTTTTTTTTGTTTGTTCTCAGGGCGTATGAACAAGCAGGCATGATGTTAAAGGTAAGTTTGTACACAAGGTTATGATAATAAATGCTACAGAGTGTAAGACAGTGAGTGAGTGACTCTCTTGCACTTAAAGGACATGAAGAGGATGCCGGAAGCCATACAGCTTATAGAGAAGGCCAGCGTGATGTACGTTGAGAACGGGACCTCGGGAACTGCAGGAATTGCATTAGACAGGGCAGGAAAGTAAGTGTACACACTACTGACAGAGTGAAACACTTCCTGATGTTATTTGGTATTGGAATGTTTTAGTCATAATTTAAACCAAAAGCATTCTTGCACTGTGGATCAAATCAGTTGCATCTGTGTTAAGTTGATTTAATTAAACTGTTACAATTATGTAAGACACTGTCACTTCATATCAGAAACAATAAACATGTTTTTATTAAAAGAGGAAAATGCACTTTGAAGTGTGTGTAATTCAGTGCATATGTGTACTGTAACCATCTCTTACCATTACCGGTGTTAACTAGTTCTCTGCACTTCCACAGACTAATCGAGTCGGTCGATCTTGAGAAAGCAGTGGATTTGTACCAGAAAGCTGCCTCTGTATTTGAGGTGAAGGAATGCAAACATAATTCACAAATCAGCGAGGTCTTCAGCAATCTCTCATTTATGCTTAACCAATGTGAAACACTGTGGTTGTGTGTGTGTGTGTGTGTGTGTGTGTGTGTGTGTGTGTGTGTGTGTGTGTGTGTGTGTGTGCAGAATGAAGATCGTCTCAGACAGGCCGCAGAACTTCTGGGTAAAGCCTCTAGACTTCTGGTTAGACTGCGCAGGTGCGTACTAAAACAATAAATACTTTTCTTTAGGTGATGTCCAGCAATGCCCTTTGACTTTGCTAAAGTCATTGTAATGTATGGCCATGAGCGGCATACATAATAAATCATTTAGTAACATGCTTTTTGATCCAAACTTGTTTAACTTTCCCAGACAGGGATTAAACCTTGTCCCAAACTAAAATGCTTTTTGAGCCATCTTACCTAACTTACTTAACTAAGGTTGTACTCGCATATCTTAAAACACATCTTTTGTCTTAAGATGTAAACCAGTTACGTTTTTTTAAGAAGCAACGAAAACCCTTGACGGAAGATTCCAATAAAAAAAAAGAGCTTCAGACCTTATATACATATTAGGGTGACCATATGTGCCATTCTTCCTGGCCAGGATTTCGGGTGCGTCTTCCGGAAGTCATATTTGATGACCGCATTCATCATAGAGGATTATTATTATTATTACAGAAAAGCAACAGTTACATTTTAAGGTAAGAATGAAACTACGATTGAATGTCTTATGTTTTTAACTGATTGGCGTATGCGGTCAACAAATACGACTTCCGGAAGACGCACCAAAATCCTGGCCAGGACACGTCTGGGAAGAATGGCATGTATGGTCACCCTATATATATATATATATATATATATATATATATATATATATATATATATATATATATATATATATATATAGAGATAGATAGATAGATAGATAGATAGATAGATAGATAGATAGATAGATAGATAGATAGATAGATGTAGAAGGATAATATTTGTTTAAAGTTATATTAGTAAGGTCTATAAGTTCATCTGGACGAATGACGGTTTCCCTTTGCTTGTCTATATTTATTTATTTATAATTATATCATGCCCACTCTCCCAAAAAAACAAAAGCAGTAGTTTGCCTCGTTCATGTCTGTCGTTCACGGTAAAAATACTATTATGCAGGACAACAAAATAAAAATAAAAAATCAGTTGGAAAGGAAATATTACTTACCTAACTTAGATAGACATAACTGGATTGGAAATAAGCTGATAAGCGAGGTTGCGAGGGGACGAGGTACAACAGTTTTTACGACAGTGTGTTTGAAAGCATTTACTTCCAGACACTAGGGGGAGCTCGTAGAGAAATAATACTCAGACTTGTATTTTACTATAACCTTAACTATATTAGCACCCACATCACCGGATGATAACGATAACTTTGTTAATTCGCTCACTCGTGCAAATCACTTACCTTCAATGGCATTAACTAATACTGCATATTTCATGTAACCCAGCTAACAGTGAAAACATCTGAGAACGTTCCTTCAAAGTTCTAAACGTTCCCAAAAACGTTCTGCCAACATGAAAAGTTTCCAGTTTAATGTTTAAAAAATGTTTCTTGGTTGTCTGAATGTTAGAGAAATGTTACATTTGACCATTTTCAAACATTACATACTTTTTGCTTGTTATGTAAATGAAAAAGAAACATTGCCGTTTATTATTTTAAAACTCTTATAAAACATTATTTCTGAATGTTGCTGTAGAAAACACAATTCACTAATTAGGTTTAGATGTTGATATTTTGTTTCATTTTAAGTTACCATTATGGTGATCAGTGTTTGTTTTAGTTGGACTCTTGAACCTTGACATTTTGCTTGCTAGTTTTTCCCTGGTTGAATTAACGTTGTATGTATAATGCACATTTGTTGTGCTAATGTAAAGTTAATAGTGCAACTTTGTGGTGGTTAGTACATTATGGTAAGATAATCATCTAATTAATTGATTTACTCACACATCAAAAGTAACTTTTCTGTCAAAATGAGATCCAGCACTCTTGCAGCAGTTTGTCATTAAGGATTTTTAGAAACTTTAAACAAAATTTAAACGCTGTGTATTTGGGATGCACAACTATCAAGAATCAGAGTATACATCTCAACAATGGTGACAAAGAGAATTATAAAAAGTTCATTATTTATTCATGCCACAGTGCATGCTGGGAGTCCTGGATGAGATTTGTAATTTTTTGATACCCAGCATGCATTGCAGCATGAAGTTTTTCATTTAATTGTCACCATTTTTGAGATTCATACTCTTATTCTTGATGTTTGTATGTCCCAAATACACAGCAATACATTTTTTAAGGGGCGTCCACATTATAACGATAGCTATAACGTCAACTATAACGATAACTATATTAGCATCCACCTGAAGTAATTTTATGTAATGGACCTCAGCAAAAACAGTGCAATTTTAACTGCACAAGATTCAAGTAACTTGGATTTGATTGGCTGTCATTGGTTTATCATTCATCAGTTGGAAAAAATTACTTTATGGTTATAGTTGTGGTGAGAATTACCCTATTCTTTTACAATAAAAATATTTTTTAAACTATATTTTTATAGTTATCGTTATAATGTGAACAGCCCTATCTAAACCTTGTCCCGGAAACCGCCCATCTATGTTTTTGGGAGAACAACGGAAGAGGTGTAATAGTTACTGTATTGTAAACATTGTGTTTTACAGGTTGGACGAAGCTGCTGTGTCCATTCAGAAGGAAAAAAACATGTACAAGGAAATCGAAAACTATCCCACCTGCTTCAAGGTGCACATTCAGATATAAAAAAATAATAAATATATATAAAAATATATTCAGATTTATTCATATAGCACTTGGAATTAATTGGGATCCTTTTTATTTGGATAGACTTTGTTTTTAAATGAACTAATGTTAGCATTGCAAAGGTCATAGGTTCGATGCCCAAGGAAGACACGCTGATAAAAGCAGATAGATTGGATAAAAGCATCTGCCAAGTGCATAAATGTGAACAAAGAAAGATATCAAACTAATCATTGCTGGTATAATTTGTGTGGTTATTGTTAAATGCAGAAAACAATCGCCCAGGTTCTGGTGCATCTACACCGAGTAGATTTTGTGGCAGCGGATAAGTGTGTCAGAGAAAGTTACAGGTAGGAAGTATCTAAAAACGTTTTCTTGTGTATTGCCAATTATAATCATCATCATTCAAGTAAATGTTTGCATAGTTGTATGATATGTACGATCAAGGTGTATTACCTGTTTTCAGTCTCCCAGGCTTCAGTGGAAGCGAGGATTGCGTTGCTATGGAGACGTTATTGGCAGCCTATGATGAGCAGGATGAAGATGAGGTGTCCCGCGTGTGCAACTTACCTTTACTGAAATACATGGATAATGATGTGAGTGTTACACAACACCATTCACTCTAAAGAAAACTAAATATATGTTACCTTGTATGTAAAAACCCAGCTTTTTTGTGATTACGGTTCCTATATAAAATCGTCCTACATAATGCATTGAACTATCTGTAAAAATATAACCTTAAAATCTTTAATATTGCCTGAGTATAGGTCATGTCAAAGATTGAAATCAAACTTTGAGACTTTTGCCTGGATTGCACAGAAAGGTTCACAGATCTTGATGTTTTTTATTACATTTAAATAAATCATGTCAGTTCCATAATGTATGTGATGGTTCCTGTGAAACAGACACAGACCATCAAATATATCACATATTGACAAATACCAGTCTATGTTAACTGTATGAAGTGCATGCATGTAAATATGGTAAATACTGACGTTTACCATACTAAAAAAGTACCTTGTCACCGATAGCCATTTGTGCAGCAGTCATTGATAAAAGTCCCTCTGTTTGTACAGTATGCCAAGTTAGCCATCTCCCTGAGAGTCCCGGGAGGAGGAGGAGGAGGGAAAAAGAAGAAATCTGCTCCTCAAGGGGGCAGCACAGCCCCGCCAGCAGCTGAGGAAGATGATGATTATGAAGGAGGTTTGTGTTAAGCTCGACTCCCCCACATGTGTTCGTCCAAAGTGGATTCATTCCTGGTTGTGGGGTTTTTGTTTCTGTGTGTCCCAGCATTGTCAGATTTTCTGTGTTTACATATGAAATGCACAGAAAAGCTTTAATTCCCCTTATGAAAATTAACCATGGTTTTACTACAGTTAAAACCAAAAAACAGGGTAAGTGTAGTAAAACCATGGTTTTGCTAATAGTAATCAATACACCAATAACCATGGTTAGTACACTTTTACCACAAAAAACATGGTTAATTTAATAAGGGACAGATGGGTAATGGACTTCTATTTAAAAGATACACTCAGACATTTTCCTCATTGAAAAGGTTGTATCCTTGTAATAGTTCAGATTTATGAAAATTTTACATGGAGCAGTCGCCATATGGTGGCCGCCATGTTACGATCACATGATGAGACAACTGCACTATTGTGTAATGTAAAAAATGTGGACTTTTAACATATTTTAAAGGTAAAGTGTGTAATTTCTGAACCACCAGCAGCACATAACTTCCAATCTATAGTTCAAAAGCCGCTAAATGTCAAAAATAAGATAATGATATAAACCGAATGCACTCGGCACGTATTATATCTTCATCAAATCGGCTTAATCCCGACTTAAAGTCATTCAGAAATACCACTTTGTTGGCAAAATCCAATAAAAATCTGATTAAAAAACACACTTAAAGGCGGGGTGTGTAATTTTTGAAAAACACTTTGGAAAAGAGAGTCGGGCCAACTACCGAAACACATTTGTAGCCAATCAGCAGTAAGGGGCGTGTCTACTAACAGACAGGCGGGTCTATGAAAAGAAGGTCTAGATTCTATTGGGGTAGGGGTGTGTTTGTTTAGGTGATTTTAAATGTCAACATTGGCTTTCAGATATCATGCACCCCACCTTTAAATGGTTTTGTTTCTGAGGTCTCTAATTGTTTGTTAAGATGGAACCCATTACCTTTGCGTTGCTGAAGCAGTCCCCTACAAATTGAGCTACAGAAACACATAATACATAAATATTTAAAACAAATACATTTAGTATTGCACCAATTTTCCAAAACTCTTGGTTTATCCAACACTGAGCGCTTACCTACTGTATATAAACTTACTGTTTGGTGCCGCTGCTGGTTGTGTAGAAATTGAAGGACAAATATAAACAATAAATTTCAACCACTCGATGTTTCCGATGCACATGTGTGATGTTTAATGCATTTTAATTCACATTTGTTTAGCGCTTTTACAGTGGGGTTTCCATCCAAAACGTGAAGCAAATCTTTTCAAAATTCGCACCAACAGTAAGTAAAACAAGACACGCTTAGAAAATGGAGAAAGGACTGCATTTATTTATGATTGGGCAAGTTATAAAGTTACTAGCAGTGCAGTTTGTAATTGCTAAACTGAATGCTGTGCACAGAAAAAGGAATGCAGAAGTTTAGATGCAGGCACTAGCAGCAAAGGCATTGCCCAATATAAACACAACAACAGCGGAAACAGCTAGACATTCATTCCTGTGGGTTTAATGTTCGCTACGTCAGAATTTATTCCATCTCCCATTATTAACATTGACTCTTTTTTTAAGTCAAAAACCATCTCAAGCGAGCGTAAAAACTTTTTTGCGAATTAAGGGATTGTTTCTTATGCAAAAGGCTACTTCAAAATGCACATAAAATCCGGGTGATGGAAACCCAGCTGTTCAAAGCAGCTTTGCGAAAGGATTTATTAGAGGTATTGGATCATATTTTCGTATAATAAGAACGGTGCAATTATGTGTACAGGCTCACTTTATGATTTATTTTTATTTGTGAACAGTATGTATCTGTAATGTCAAGTGTTGTCGGATCAGTTTGTATATGTTATTGTCCATTATGTATGATAATTTATTCTAAGTGTTAACTTCTATGTAGTGAAGTACAATGCTCAAATGTTTTCAAATGTACAAACAGATATAGAGTATAATAATTTAAGTGTTATACATAATGATATAATGTGGTCACTGTCAGCTATTAAAGGTGTTTGCCTTTTGTTCAGTGCCATACGTCATTTTTTTAAATCATATTTTGAATAGGGAAGCAGCATTTCTGATCTATATTACATAAAGAAAACAATTTAGGACAGGATTTAGAAATAAACCTACGAGCGGATGAACCTGTTGTGTTCTGTTTTTATGGCATTTTTATGCATTATGTTTTACGATACACCCAGCAATTTGACATTTTATCTCCATATAAACATTGTTCAAAGACTGTACAGAGCTGTTCAGTTTGTAAACTTAAAACCTGCAATAGTATAAGCCATGGGTTCCCACTGGACTTTCTAATGGGCTTTTAGGGCGGTGCTTTCGATTTATGAGCAACATAAGGTTTGTAGTGAACATTCTTTCTGAAATAAATGGCACACAGTCAGATTGTGAATTTCAAAATCCCAGTAAATGCCAGTCGGTAACAAGTCACTATGTGAGAATGCGTGTAATTTATGGTTTACTCATCAAAGAATACTGAAGTAAAATGCCATTATCAAAACCTATTACAAGTTTTAGTAAAAAGCCATGATGAACTGGCCTACTGGGTTGACTGAGCAGCTCTAATTACACTGTATAGTCTGCAACACATTACAAAATACCGAACAGTCTTCCATTGTTTGGCGAAACATACACCCCTGTCTCCAACATACATTATCAATTGAACGCATGTTGCTGTGTCATGGTGATCAAGAAAGTCAAACCACCATAACCTATGAAAAGCTTACCCAAAAGTTATCTCTGCATTCAAGTATTAAAACGCCAAAGACGTGTTTTAAATACCTTTCACACATTTGGGTATCAATAAGGGTCCAAAAGGCCAAAGATGATCAACTGTGAATCTATAGCATAATTCTGCTCTTCCTTTATATCAGGTTTTATTGATTTTTAAGGACACATTTGTGCAAGGAGTCTGGGATGGACTTTCAGTTCTCAATGTATATTTGATGAGCACAAATGCCTTTATCAGCTCATCACTGAATAATCACCAACACTGCTTTTTATGATCTGCTTTGATGTACAACTACATTTGTGATGGTGAGGTCACCAGTGTTTAAAGGACAAGTATAAAATGCTAAAAATAGCAACATAAGCCCAGTCATAATGATGCATGGGTGGCCTATTGATGAGCTAAAGTCCATCTAAAAGTAATTGTTAAAGCGTAACTAAACCCCTGGTCAGAGCCTGACTCCACCCACTGGCAATATTTGAAAAACGCTCGTACCAAGTGTGTGGTGAGATCGTAACAAGGGCGTGGTGAGCTTGAACCTGCTTACGTCACGAGTCATTTTTTGGACCCAACATCCAATAGGAAAATTAAACTGCAGTAGCCACCGTTCAACCTGAAGAGGGCAGCACTCAAACGTTTTTACACCATATATTGTAGTATTGAAACACTTTATATCCAAATGTCAAAAAAACTGACTAAAATCAATGAACAGCACTAATAAAGCATCAATCTGACAGATCATTAACCAAAAAAAGTTGGTTTAGGGCAGTGGTCACCAATCCTGGTCCTGGAGGGCCGGTGTGTCGTGCAGAGTTTAGCTCCAACCCTAATCAAACACACCTGAAGCAGCTAATTAAGGTGCTTCAGGTGTGTTTGATTAGGGTTGGAGCTAAACTCTGCAGACACACCGGCCCTCCAGGACCAGGATTGGTGACCACTGGTTTAGGGTTTAGTTACTCTTTAAATAATAATTGGGTAGTCGTGTCCAAATGGTTAGAGAGTCGGGCCTGCTCGAGTCTTACGGCGGGGCTACCATACTTGACAATCACGTTATTAAATGGAAATATTTTGACTTTTTTTAATTTTCCATCACACTGCAAGACGATTAAAATGAACCAGTGAAGCAAAAATTTTGACTAAATAATTAAAAGTTAAAAAACATTAGTAAATGCATTAGCTAACATGAACTAACAATGAGCAATATGGTTTATCACCACTTATTAAAGGCCAGGTGCAAGATTTTTGTGAAAAGCTTTGGAAAAAGGAGTCCAAAACACACTTGTAGCCAATCAGCAGGAAGAGGCGTGTCTACTAACTGACATCGTTGCCTGGGTGGTGTATGTGTGGGGCGGGTCTATCAAAAGAAGGTCCAGATTCTGTTGGGGTAGGGGTGTGTTTGTTTAGATGATTTCAAATGTCAACATTGGCTTTCAGAGATCATGCACCCCGCCTTTAAGCTTTGTTAAAGCTAATACAGTTGTTTATTTTAGTTCATTGCGCATTAGTTTATGTTAACATTTACAACTAATTAATTTAAAATGTATGAAATGTACATCTACTAAACTGCAAAAAATGAGTTTATGAATAATTTCTTACTTAGTATTTTTGTCTTGTTTTCAGTACAAATATCTAAAAATTCTTAAATCAAGATGTTTTTTCTTGATGAGCAAAATGACCTAAGTAAATAAGTCTAGTTTTAGACAAAAAATAAGTGAATTTGTGGATGAGATGAGCAAAAAAAATCTGCCAATGGGGTAAGCAAATTTTTCGTGAATTGAGTGTTTAGGAAAAACGTTCAAGATTTTTGCTTAGCCCTTTGGCAGATTTTTTGCTTGTTTAATCCACAAATTCACTTAAAGTTGATATTTTTTGTGTTAAAACTAGACTTATTTTCTTAGGTTATTTTGCTTATCAAGAAAATGCATCTTGAATTGAGAATTTTTTGATATTTGTGCTTAAAACAAGACAAAAATACTAACTAAGAAAGTCATTTTTTGCAGTGTAAGATTAATAAATGCTGTTTTTGTTCATTTCTAATTTGTGTTAGCTAATGTGTGTACTAATTTTAACAAATCCAGCCTCATACATTTATACATTCATATATTCATTACCTTAAAGGGATAGTTCACTTTAAAATGACAATTCTGTCATCATTTACTCATCCTCATGTTGTTCTAAACCTGTATGAAGTTCTTTTTTCTGATGAACACAAAATAAGATATTTAGAGAAATGATGGTAAACACACAGCAGTAAGTGACCATAGACTTACATAGTAGGAATAAAAAAATATGATGGCATTTAATGTGTGCTTACCATCATTTCTCAAAATATATTTTTTGTGTTCATCAGAAAAAAGAAATTCATACAGGTTTAGAATGAGTAAATGATGACAGAATTTTCATTTTAAAGTGAACTATCCCTTTAAAGTCCTTGTAGTCATTTCAGAGAATTGTATCTAAACACATTATAAATGTTAGAAATGTATTGCTGAAACACATTACAGTTTTTCTTATTTCTGTGTTCAGAATGTAAAAATTATGGACGTAGTGTCCATGGCGTCACCCATAGGTTTTTGAAGAGCTTTTTTAAAGCCAATAGTAGGCGGGGTCTGCTGTCGCCATTTTGGCCGTGCATCACTCACGCATAACCGAAAATGGGAAAAGAGTCGGGACATGGGTGAAGCTGAAGTGGCTGAACTTTAAGGCTTAATATAATTTAAACAAATGAGTAACGAAAACATTTACCCCCCGCACTGTTGTCATGAAGGGCAAAATTAGCTATACAGACTAAAAACATGTTTTTTTCTACTGTAAAGTTGGGCATTTTAATATGGAGGTCTATGGGAATTGACTCCCTTTTGGAGCCGGTCTCTAGTGGCCAGTCGATGAATTGCAGTTTAAATCAACCGTGTTGGCTTCATCACAGAGATCAGAAGGTTGCCCCTCGGTTCAGGATTATTATAAAGAGGTGGCTTGGCCACTGGCCCCACCCCTAACAAAATCACAAGCAAAGATTTTGATAACTTATTTACTTGGCGTTTTTGTTATCATTCAAATTTGTCTGGGTGGTTAATAACACATTTTTCTGAACACATTAAATATCACTATACACAGACTTTGAATATTAAGATTGAATAAAAAACTTGCTATGCATCCCATATCTACCGAGCCCCTAAGGTGACAGTAAGTAGAGTAAATGAAATCTAAAGTTTAGTTTCATGTGCTCACCCGAAACCTTCATGTGCAAAATTTTTGTTTTTAAGTTTAGTTTTGCGTGCTCACGTGAAACTTTTGCGCGCGCATGTGAAACTATCGCACGCGCACATAAAACTAAATGCGGTAGTTTCATGTGCGCACGCAATAGTTTCGAGTGAGCACGTGAAAGTTTCGAGTGAGCACGTGAAAGTTTCGCGTGAGCACGTGAAGTTTCGCGTGAGCACATGAAAGTTTCACGTGAGCACGCGAAACCAAACTTTATTAAATTTTTGCTCCATGTCCCCTTAGGGGCTCCGTACATATCAAACGCTTATACATTCAAAATATATATTATCAGCATAGAGTAGAGTAAACAAGCCTCTATCCTTTAATTGTGTGCTTTATTTGAAGTCAGTAAACTCCCTCAACCCATTTCATCCAGTACACACAGTTATGTTTTCCCCCACTTTCTCATTGCTGAAAAAAACGATGCACATGTAACGTAATGAAAGTGTTTCATGTCAAACATTATTTTGTCATTCATGCTTATAGTCTGTAATGCATAGTTCGGAGATGGAGATATTCTTCTCAAGCATCATAACAGCAACCACAATCCATCTGCGTGAAGCTCACATAGATAGTATATCGTACGTTTTCCCGCTGTAAATCTACATACAGCCCATTGAAGACGCCGCCTGTACATCTGCTATACCCTGATCCATAGAAATGCTCTTTCCTGAGTATGGCTGCTGAAGGTGTATGATATAAATGCATTTCATATCCTTTACTGTCGCCTGTCTATCGTATTGCTCAAATAAATACAAACAAGTACATTGTACAAATGTAAGTCAGATTACTCCTCATGTACAAACCACTTCTCCAGGCCTTGCAGAGCATATTTAATAACACTAGCTATCTACAAATCTCTCATGCCTTCAACAATGTAGCCTACCAGTTACTAATATTCATTATTCACTATATACGCCTGGTTAACTCTCACCACAGGTCAAATCTTTTATGTAAAGTGTCTTTGGTTAAACATGAGAGGAACGAATTTCTGTTCATTTGTTCGTAAAATAATTTTTATGTAAATTGTCGCAATGTTACAATGCATGTCGCAATTAATTTTTGATGAACTACAACAGAAATACAATCTGCTCATTTGTAAAACAAGAGAGCAACAAATTTCTTTAAACCGCTCATGAAACCATTTTTACGTAAATTGTCGCAGTGTAACAATTTATGTCGTATTTGATTTACGAAGAAGTACAACAGAAATTTGGTCTGCTAATTCGTAACACGCGAGAGAAACAAATTCCTGTAAACTGCCCATGAAAGCATTTTTACGTAAATTGTCACAATGTAACAATTCATGTTGTAATGGATTTACCATAACCTAAAACAGAAATCTGTTCGGCTCATTCATGAAATGCAAGAGAAACAAAATCCTGTAAACTGCTTGTGAAACAACTTTTTACGTAAATTGTCACAATCGTATTTGATTTACAAAGAACTACAACACAAATTTGTCTCCTTCACAACTCGTAAATGATGAGCATTGTTTAAAAAAAATCTAAGATTTGCTGAAACCGATTCATTATTAATTGCGGTGCAACGTCAATCTCCCTTAAATTACGAAAAAGTCAATATACTTCAAGCCTTATAAAACACTAAAAGTCCTTTTACTAAAAGTCCTTTTTTGTCTCAAATCTGTTTTCATAAATTACGGATGATAGCGTTAAAGTTTCACTGTTGGGTACATTCCTTTTCATTGTTGTTGTTCGAGAAAAAAACGTCAAAGTTTCTCCGTGATAAAATGATCCATATGTATTCCTGAGAAAGGTAGTGAATAGTAATGCATTTAGTCGATTGTACGAAGGAAATAAGGCAAATATAGATTGTCTTGTGAATCACAGCACCCCCACGGGCTCTCGTTTCACTTTTTGCAAAACCATCATTTAAAAATTAAGCAGAAGAGTCTGAAGTAGGTTCGGTATTTCTTGTCTTAAACGTGGCAAGATTTGAATCCTGACGGACCTCCCAATGTTGCATGCACTCCCAAAGATGAAAGGTCGTATTCAAAGTGACGCATGCCTGGAAGCCCTAAAATTCATCACTTATAAACAGGAAGCCCTTAAAAAATGGTAAATATGGCAAACCAGAGACCACGCCCACTACACTTCTTTATCCAAAGTGTTACGGTCCGAGTACCAATGTTTCATGAGCAAGAAATGCATTTCTTCAGTTAAATCCAACTGTGTGCTCACAAAACCAAGTAGGTCCAGCATGAAGCTCTGAATTACTCCGGATGGGAATCCTTATCCGTCTTCACTCATTTTTCTCTCTGGTCCATTTGATCATGGTTTCTGGAGAGCGGTAGAGGAAGATCAGCTTGGAGTACAGGTCTTCCTCCAGGTCCAGTTCGCCCGTCTCTCGTACCAAGAAGATGTCGGTGCAGAGTTTGAGGATGCGGTCCACGTTGGGCAGCTCTTCGAACATGATGGTGTGAGAGATCCCGCTGAAGAACTCTCGCACGAACTTTCCAATAACCAGAACCACCGACATGTACAGACCCATGATCCTGTGCACAAGTAAGTCATTTTTAAATCACTGGTTTAAACTCACGTTTATGGGTTAATGTTCAATATGACTTAATACAGGGTTTCCCAAACTGGGGTTCGCAAAACCCTGGTGGTTCGTGGGGGAATTGCAGGGGGTTTGTGAGTTGATGAAAAAAATTATCAATTATAATTAAATAATAAAATATAAATAAATAAAAAATATAAATACTAACAAAAATATACATTTATTTCAATTAACATGTGACCATTACACAACACTACAATATATCAGAAAACTGAGAACTGTTGCAAAATGGACAAATATGTTTTATGTAGCAATAAAAATCCAATGTTTTTGAAGTTAAACTCGCAAATGTTCTATTAAATTATTTAAATATTTACTTAAAATTTTGGCGGGTTTGGCTGACCAAAACGTTTGAAAACACCCGACTGCAGTTGAATGCACAGCCTTGCATAGTTCATTTGACTCATAGACGTGCATACCATTTTGCAATATCTTTTTAAGCCTACATACTCCTGTACGCGCATATGCCTGAATAATTAAAGGAACAGTATGTAGGATTGTGGCCAAAACTGGTACTGCAATCACCCAACTGGTGGCTTATACACAACATGACAACATAAACATCAGTTGCGGGCTGCAACTCCACTTTTTAAATGACAATATCCTGGCCAGACCACTGTTGTCAGTGATGTAAGTATTTGAAATGAAAATGATTTCTTAATGTCTAGTGACATATCAGGGCCATTTTATGATTCATTGATATAAATTTATTACATACTGTTCCTTTAAGAAAACAGCATCACACACATTGTACATGGACTGTCGTGCAAAAAATTGAATAAACTTTAACTTTAAACAGTTTCTTTTCGTAATGTGTCATATGTGAGAACAGGAAAATAAGAAAGCAATTAAATTGCGTCACACACACTGTATGTGGACCCTCATGTACGCATAAAAAAATGGACTAAACTTGGGCCTTTAATTAACTTTTTTTGTGAGGTTTATTACTGTTTCTTTTTGTAATGTGTCATGTGTGAGAACAGGAAAATAACTTGGGCAAATTGTGCAACGCGAACTATACGTGGACCATCGTGTACGTGTAAAAATGGACTATACTTCAGCCTTTAATACACTTTTTTTATTTTTTTGGTGATGTTTATAACTGTTTCTTTTGGTAATACGAAGGAGGATTAGGGCCAAGCTAAAATAAACAAATAAAACCATCTCGAAGTCATTAAGTCATTAAAATGCGAGAATAAAGTCATTATTTAACGAGAAAAAAGTTAGAATAAATATAATTTCGAGAATAAAGTCGTTATTTAACGAGAATAAAGTCGTTATTTAACGAGAATAAAGTCATTATTTAATGAGAATAAATACCTAAAATTTTGAGAATGAAGCAGAAAAGCCTAGAATTTGCTTGTTTTCATTGAAGGAAACAAACGTGCCCTTTAGCGGTTTGTGTTCTTGGGATCTTCTGCTTGGCTGTACACAGAATGTTTTATTAATAAAATGTTTGCTGAATATGGTGTTTTAATATTACTGTGTAGATGCATTAAGCCACATTCAATGTTGTCTTTTAGGGTTTTAGTAGGGTCTGCACTTAACGTAAAGCTTTATATTGTTGCTTTCATAAGAACACGCCTAAAGTGAAATGTAGCCTACTCATTGCATTTATCTCAATTGTTAGTTCACAAAGCCGCAGAGTCTTTCCATTCCTCCCTCGGCCATACGATTAATATCCCCCATCACCTGTGCAGATTCATTTAGGTGCGCCTCCATGTGCGTATACTTTACCCTACCCAATTAACAAAACCATTTATTCATCACGAAATTCTGTTCATTGCATGCCTGTTTTATAAAGGTGTGCACTGAATTTTGTTTGTTCACATTATCTCCCCTCATATTGCCTTTCTGAGCGCATCTCCCTCATATTGTTTTATTAATAAGATAGGTATGTAATTTGGTATCTGCTTTGCAGATCTGCTTGTTCACATCACTCCAAACACGTTAATGTAAAAATATGACATTATTATCAAAATATTACAACTTTATTCTTGTTAAATAACGACTTTTTTCTCGAAATTATATTTATTCTGACTTTTTTCTCGTTAAATAACGACTTTATTCTTGTTAAATAACGACTTTATTCTCAAAATTATATTTATTCTGACTTTTTTCTCGTTAAATAACGACTTTATTCTTGTTAAATAACGACTTTATTCTCTAAATTATATTTATTCTGACTTTGTCTCGTTAAATAACGACTTTATTCTTGTTAAATAACGACTTTATTCTCGTTACATAACAACTTTATTCTTGTTAAATAACAACTTTATTCTCGAAATTATATTTTATTCTGACTTTTTCTCATCAAATAATGACTTTATTCTTGTTAAATAACGACTTTATTCTTGTTAAATAATGCCTTCATTCTCAAAATTATATTTATTCTGACTTTTTTCTCTTTAAATAACGACTTTATTCTTGTTAAATAACGACTTTATTCTCGTTACATAACAACTTTATTCTTGTCAAATAACGACTTTATTCTCATTACATAACAACTTTATTCTTGTTAAATAACAACTTTATTCTCGAAATTATATTTTATTCTGACTTTTTCTTGTCAAATAATGACTTTATTCTCGTTAAATAACAACTTTATTCTTGTTAAATAACGACTTTATTCTCAAAATTATATTTATTCTGACTTTTTTTCTCGTTAAATAACGACTTAATTCTTGTTAAATAACGACTTTATTCTCATTACATAGCAACTTTATTCTTGTTAAATGACGACTTTATTCTCGTTACATAAAAACTTTATTCTTGTTAAATAACGACTTTATTCTCGAAATTATATTTATTCTGACTTTTCTCGTCAAATAATGACTATTCTTGTTAAATAACGACTTAATTCTCGTTAAATAACGACTTTATTCTCAAAATTATATTTATTCTGACTTTTTCTCGTTAAATAACGACTTTTTCTTGTTAAATAATGACTTTATTCTCGAAATTATATTTATTCTGACTTTTTCTCGTCAATAATGACTTTATTCTTGTTAAATAACAACTTTATTCTCATTAAATAACGACTTTTTTTCTTGTTAAATAACGACTTTTTTCTCGTTACATATCAACCTTATTCTTGTTAAATAACGACTTTATTCTCGAAATTATATTTATTCTGACTTTTTCTCGTCAAATAATGACTTTATTCTCGTTAAATAACGACTTTATTCTCGTTAAATAACGACTTTATTCTCAAAATTATATTTATTCTGACTTTTTTCTCGTTAAATAACGACTTTATTCTTGTTAAATAACGACTTTATTCTCGTTACATAACAACTTTATTCTTGTTAAATAACGACTTTATTCTCGAAATTATATTTATTCTGACTTTTTCTCGTCAAATAATGACTTTATTCTCGTTAAATAACGACTTTATTCTCGTTAAATAACGACTTTATTCTCAAAATTATATTTATTCTGACTTTTTTCTCGTTAAATAACGACTTTATTCTTGTTAAATAACGACTTTATTCTCGTTACATAGCAACTTTATTCTTGTTAAATAACGACTTAATTCTCAAAATTATATTTATTCTGACTTTTTCTCGTTAAATAATAACTTTATTCTTGTTAAATAACGACTTTATTCTCGTTAAATAACAACTTAATTCTCAAAATTATATTTATTCTGACTTTTTTCTCGTTAAATAATGACTTTATTCTCACATTTTAATGACTTTAATCTCGAGATGGTTTTATTTTTTTATTTTAGCTTGGCCCTAACCCTCCTTCATCTCGTAATGTGTCATATGTGAGAACAGGAAAATAACTTAAGAAAATTGTGTTACACACACTGTACACGGAGCCTCACATACGCGTAAAAAATCTACTTTTTATTTAGTTGGCGAAATATTATTATTTTTTTCGTAATGTGCATATGTGAGAACAATAAAATAACTAACATTTACACATTCAAGCAATACATTTTATCAGTACGAGTGTTCCCTGGGAATCAAACCTATGATCTTACCGCGTACCGCAAGGCTTTACCAATTGATTTACAGGACCACAACTCTGAAACTTTAAATGTTTAACATTAACTTAAACTGTAGACGTTGACATACCCATATCCAGCCAGAAAGCCGAGGCTGGGTGGACTGACTTGATCACTGAACACATAGATCTCAAGACAGGATTCGTTGTGACGCTTCAACCCGGAAAGTATCGGCCCACGTTCTGTCTGATTCACTATCCACCACTCCTGGATGCCCGAGGAACTGTTCGCACTTGACTTGCGTAGAGACAGTGTGATATTCATGAATTCTTCATCTTAGGGTGCGAATAGAGAGGAGAGGGCGAAAGAGAGAGGCATTTTGATCATCTCATGATGGTACAGCAAAAATAGGAATGTTGAAAGTGTGTTTATGGCAGAGATAGCGTGTGTATTACCCTTGTAAAGCTGGTCAATAGGCTTGGCATTTGAGTCACTTGGTGCTCTGATGTATCTTGGAAAAATATTTTTGATGAGCCTAAAAAAGCAAATGAATTAACCGTTTACACTGGCACAACAGTTATTTAACTATACACAAAAAGTGTTTCATAGCTTTAATCTTACACATGCTGAGCTTGAGTGCCCTGTCCACTGTTCTTTAATAATTGTCCTAACGCTTTTCTGGTGTCTGTGTCCAGGTCGGTGATGTGTTTCCCTATCGCCATTTCAGCTTTAGCACCTAAAGTAAGATTCCTAAAGGACAAATACGAAATAGACTGAACACACAATAATAAAGTTGCATTCTGTTGAATAGACACGTTTAGTGAGATTCACCAAGAAAACGATTTTGAGATCAAGTTGTAATAGTTAAGCTGTAGTTATGTGTTAATCCCCTACCTTTGTATGGACCAGGTGATGGTGAGAGGAAAGTGTTCGTCTTCGTTTGAGAGTTTTTCAATAAGGTTTTTTCTACTTGGAGGGCTGATGGTCCAAAGCGAGTTGGAACTTCCTTCTAGATCCGCTATTGTCAAGTCTTCATGTATATAAGCCTCCAGGAATTGCATGGCAGTCTACAGGACAAAACAACCACACTTAGACTCACAGCCTAGTCATTTCTCTTTAGAAACAGTTAGACTTCGTTCACACTGCAAACATTAATGCTCAATTCTGAATTTTTGCTCAGATTTGATTTTTTCTTTGACTGTTCACATTATGTGGCTAAAATCAGACAGCTGTGTGAACTATTCGTGGTCCTTAACTGCATCGCATGAGCAAAAGAACAATACTACGTCATGTGCAGCACGCGGTAATACAGAAATTAATGTTTAAAATGTTATAGGAGCAGATGGTGGATAGTAGCAGAAATATGGATTGTTGTAAAAACTTGTCATTAGCAGGGAAGCGTTTTCTTTTAATTGAAGAAATAATTTAATGGCGGGGAAAGAGGTTATGAAACACTGAAGCATCCACTGATTCAAAAAATAATTACATTCGTTATATTTAGGAATAATTCAAAATAACTGTCAACATGTTTGTAAACTAAACATGTTTTGTTAACGTTATAATCTTTATACAAATATTTTATATTTTTATTAATGATCAAGTATAAAGAACAAAGCATAGTGTAAAAACGCGGATTATAAAAAGTACAAAAAAAGTGTGAGATGAAATCAAACATTCAAACTTGTGGGAATTACGTAGTGCATTCAATGCATCTTGGAAATCGTAGTCAGTTTACATCTACAGCAGTAACAAAGCCAAAGAAAAAGGACTCCATTTCCCAGAATGCACCACGCATCCATCCTTCCGGAGGATCAACCATCGCCGATCGTCGCGAAATTCAAATCTGGACTCCGCCTTTTGTTTGCTTGCTGAACAGTACGGTAAGTGTGATTTATTCCTTTGTCTGCATCGCGCTGATCGGTTACTTATTTGTTCATATTATGTTATTTACCGTGATTAATTTATGTCTTTAAAGTGTTTGAATTTAAATCACACACAGTAAAACATTAAGAGTATACGCGGTACACAACAGTTAACACGAGGGTTAACAATACGCAAAGTAAATGTTAAATGCATAACGGGCTGTTAAAAGAATTAATTCGATGTTTACATTTTTTAAAACAAAACTTTAAAGAATCCAACATGAGACGTGACTTGCTTAAAAAACAAAACACCAGTAACTCATGTGTTGGAAATGTTAGCAGCTAGCAAGTGATTCTCTGCTATTTTAAATGATACAGACGATCTTCTGTTGTTTAAAAGCTCATTCATTGCTTTAGTTCTGGTAGATGCTGCTTATTTTGCAAGACTTTTTCAATAGTTTTTATTGATTTGTAACAAAGCCAGCTTCACTTTGAGATAACCTAGATGCTATTGTAAAGAAGCTTGGAGTCATAATATATTTTAACATTATATGTTTGCCTTTCTTTTAACTAGTAATTAGTTAGGCATAATCAGTCTTATTATTTGGAATTAAATTAGACCAATCTAACTTTCTGTGTAACATACTTAAAACAGTTATGATCAATCTTGAAGAAAAGAAGAAAAAAATTCATGACTAAGTTTTAAGACTAGTCTTAAAGGTTTATGCAACCGGCCACTGATTTGACTTGATAAAATGGATTATATTTAAGCTCTGACTGGAGATAAATTTAACCATAAAATACTGTTAGTTGTTTACCACAGGCCTGTTGGATGCTTTATTCTGATTGGTTGAGGTATGTATTATTTTTTTATATAAACGCACACCTGACCTTGTCAAACATCATAAAAAATGCCAATATAAGCAAAATAATTGACGATGGGCCGTTGGATTATAAAACAAAAATTATTTACAAATAATTCAACGGCTTGTCGTTTACACAATTTTTTTTTAAGATTATTTAAGTGTTGCTAGATGTGATTGGTTGCTTGGATGTTGATGCTAAGCATTAGAAATATTTTGGCGCGGTGGTTGGTTGATTACGGGCTTAGTTGAAAGAGCCAAGCCCCAAGCTTATTTGGCTTATAGATATGGTCCTCATATCATAGTTCATACTATGAGAACATACAATGCTTTTTTGTTTAATTTTGTACAAAAGGACAACATAAATCATTTCCTTACTGCATCATTGCCATAGTCACGTTTGAACTTCTCAAATTCAGAGAAAGTGATGTTCTTCAGATTTGTCTGCTGAGCGCTCATCGTAAAGATCGGCTGGAAAGAACAAGAGAACATTCAAAAAATACAACATGTGAGATCATTTTCTATATGCAGACCGTTTGAAACATAAAAATTGTAATAAAAAAACATTATTTCTTCTACACAGCAATGAAATGAACAAGCTGAGCTACAGTAGTGGAGACTTTTGAGTAGATGTGTTGAGTAGTGTTTCAGAGGAGATCTCAACCCCAATATGTGCTCCAGATTTACTGTTTTCTACATAAATTCATCTTACATAATGTAAATAAAACATAACCTAATATTGAATGAGTAAGGTAATGTCAAAGACTGAATCAGTGATTAAAATCAAACTTTTAGAGAACCCCATTAAATCCCCTACGCTATGAAAGAGCAACCTGTTTAAGGGGGTCACACACCGGCCGCGTCGAGTCGCGTCTAGGACAACTTGGAGGTATCGTAAACTGGAAGTGCACATTACATAGCGTGAGCTTAGTCAGATAGCGTCTACTTCAAAATTCAAAATATACGTTAGCAGCCAATGTTAATCGTTAATGATTTGAGAAAAATACGATGTTATTTAATGTTAAACTATGTGAGGGGCACGACAGGGATTTGAGCAACTTCCTGAATCGTAGCTGGGCGGCGCGGACAGGTGCCACCTGTCGGCGCTGGTGTGCATATTTTCATAGAAAGCAATGTGTTTGAGTTTTTTAGAACGGCTCGCCGCGTCTTGTGTGCAACCCCCTTTACTGTGGGATAACTGAATGTGATCATGCAAATGCGTCTTCGATGTCAGGCTAACCTGCAGTCCGCCCAGTGTTAGTGTTACAGAGACGTCCAGAGGAGTGTTGACGACCCCTGCCACAGATTTGACCAGCGACATGAAGAGCAGTGGAAACCACACGATACAGATGAGGAGCATGACGATCATTCCTCCCATTCCATACTTCACCACCTTCTTCTTCTTCTGCCCACGTGGCTGAGGGTAACGCTGTAACATAACACACAGTACACACCTCAGGGCTCCGTGAAATGACCCTGTACTTTATTTAATCATATTTAATCATTTGGCAGATTAAATGCCATTCGCAACAAGAACCAAATTTTGGTTCTCCAAAGAATCCAAAAAAGTTAAAGGTTTTTTAAAGTCGCAATGAAATTGAAATGAAAAACTGTCATTTGTTTTGGAATATTGTGGTATTTTTTTGTTTTTTGTTTACAAATTCATATGCCCTCAAAATCTTTAATCAAAAATGCAAATGTTCACTTCACGAAACGATCTCTCTTTATTTCCGGTTTAATGATATGACAGGTGGGCAGGGTGGTGCAGTGATTAGCAAATAGCAACAGGACCCCAACTTCAAACAATTCAGTCAATTCTCCATGGACTCGATTGAATTTAAGTCCATCCCTACTTTTTATCTTATCAAAAGCCGTTTCATTCAGATATAGCCTACGTCACAATGGGAAAAATAAGACAATTGCTACTTCAGTTTCATGGCGACTTTAATTGTGCGTTCACACCCGATGCAAATAAAGCAAATAAATCTCGCTATTTAGGCGTAGTTGGAAGCTTAAACATTTTGAGTTAAAGGGGACATACCATGAAAATGTGACTTTTTTCATGTTTAAGTGCTATAATTGGGTCCCCCGTGCTTTTATCAAGCTAGAAAATGTGAATAAGATCAACCCAGTAACTTAGTTTTGGTAAACCATTCTCTGCAAGGATGTGAAAAAATAGGTCATTGAAATTTGGCTCCCCTTGTGATGTCAGAAGGGGATAATAGCGCCCCTTAATCTGCACTATCCAATTGCTATTTAGTACAGAGATCAGCTCATTTGCATGTTAAAGAACACACCCAAAACGGCTCATTTTTGCACACACACCTAAAAGTGACAATTTTAACATGCTATAATAAATTATCTATATGGTATTTTGAGCTAAAACTTCACATATGTACTCCGGAGATACCCAAGGATTTATTTGACATCTTAAAAAAGTCTTGTGAAATGTCCCCTTTAACTCATTTAGCGTCATTCGCGTGTGAAATTTTGTCATTAGCATTTTTTATAATATATATATATATATAGCTCAAATTGAGTAAAGGGCATTTTTTTACAACTTACCAGACTGTTTCTACAAATATCCGCCAAAGTTCTGATATTTCAACTCGCGCAAATCACATTATGCACGTCAAAAGCTCAATTCACATTATTTGCATATGTCTATCGCGTCTTTGCATTGACTTAACTCTTTCCCCGCCATTGACGAGATATCTCGTCAATTAAGAGAAAACTCTTCCCCGCCAATGACGATATTTTCCGTCTTTCCACAATACCGCTATTATCCACCAGGTGGCGCCCTTCCGCAACTTTTTAAAACCGGAAGTATTGCCCTATGGCAAGCTGCTGCATGTCCGTGTCTGTTTTAAAGATCGCTCTGAATGGGATCTCTATGAAAAGTCCGTCACAAATATGGAATTATTTTTGCTTTTTGCTCAAAATATGGTGTTTTTGCAAAAACCTACCTATATTCAAAAGCTGATTGCAAAAGAACCACTAAAGGTAGGATGAAACGGTTTTTTTTGTTTGAAAGCAGAGGGTCTGTTCTTTCATTTGGTATGTTGTATGTTTATTTATTTAAAGAAGAACATTTTCTGGAAGGCATTAAACTTTGGTGAAAATCATGAAAAACGCTGGCGCTGGCTGGCAACTTTTTTAAAAAACGCTGGCGGTGAAAGAGTTAAAGTGTAAATCTCTTAGCGCTTCCTTTGCGTCTGGTCTGAAAGCACCATTAAGAACCATACAGACTGACGAAGACCAATTTTTAGAAACTTGTGGTGTTTTCAGACCTGTAGACCATTTGCATTATTTAGAAACAAGGATTAAAATGGTTACAATGTTGCATTTTCTTCTTAGTTCGGTTTGCTTTTCCAAGGCAAAGTTTTCAAAAATTGTTAATAAAAGACATGAGTCCTTAAAGAGAATGCACAGACGTATGGTCTGGGATTTCACTCGTAGCTGTCATCTGTCAGACAACAGCTGCAGGTCTTTTATGGGTGTCTTTATAGCTTTCTTTATATTATTAAATTACTTTGATCGCAGCACTGTCCCTCTAAGCGATTAAAGCCAATCTCTTTAAGGCGCTCGCTAAACACCTTGGTCATTTTAGTACTTTAAAGTGTTTTGGACAATTGGTCTGACCGTATTTTCACACACTGCTGCTTGTATGATATTATGCATCATATTCAGCCTGGTTTATTGGTCCGCTTGGTTGGATTGTTTTCTCACCATCAAGCAAACAAACTGAACCAAGGGAGAAAATGCAGCAGGTTCTGAAACAAACGTTAAGATGTAAAAACTCTTAATTTTTATGATTGTAGGTTCTCTACTGCTTCACCCACTGCCTCTGACCTTCTCAGATTCCCTCCAGCATTTCAGGATGAAGATGTGTGCGTAGATGTCCTCCACACAGATCCAGCTGGACAAGCTGAGGGTCGTGTCTGTCCAGACCCAGTCCATCACCGCTCGCAACTCCGTCAGAAACGGGATGAGACGGAACCTGGAACACACAACACACACTTCAAAGATCAGACTGATTGTTTTTAAAAGTGGTTCTCAAACTTTTTCAGCATGCGGAACTGTTCTAAAATGTATCATTTTAATTAAACAAAACATTAAATTATACAAGGTATGAGCTGTTGGTTAGTAGCCTTATTTTTTGGTTTGTTTTAATTACACAGAATTCATGATATATTAATGTATTTTATAAAATGTCATAAAACTGGGGCCCCCCTGGCACCATATCGCGGCCCCCAGTTTGAGAACCATTGGTTTATAAAACTGTGGGGCTCGTTTTCTGTTCTTTTCCCTTACTAAACTTTATAGTACAGTAGTTACTACTGTAAAATTATAATAAATCAATATGAAATATCCTGCAAACAAAACAAGACGATTTCAAAATCATTTGAGTTTTTGACAGTAAGGGTGGTAAAGTAGGTTTACTGTACATGCACCATCAGAAACATTTTTAAAAAATACCTTTGCACATTAACTCTTTTCCGCCATGATTTTTACAAAAGTTACTAAAAATGCATTTCGGAAAATGTTCTTCTTTAAATTTATAAACATACAATATCAAATTGTATATCGATATCAAATAAAAGAACAGACTCTCTGCTTTCAAACACACAATAAAGTTTTCATCTTATCTTCATTTGTTATCTTTTCATTACCTCTCAAATATGGGTAGGTTTCTTCAAAAATACAAAATTTTGAACAAAAAGCTGCATTTTGGTAAAGGACTTTGTTAGTTTTTACTGTTTTTGGATCAGTGGATGCTTCAGTGTTTTATAAGTTGGGTAAAAACGCCACCTAGTGGATAATAGCGGAAATATGGATTGCTGTAAAAACTCATCATTAACAGGGAAGCATTTCTCTTAATTGATGAGATCAATGGTGTTTACAAGTATCTTTCTTTTTGTTCATTAAAAAAGAAATTCATACAGGTTTGGAACAACATGAGGGTGAGTGATGACAAAATTTTTGGGTGAACTATCCCTTTAAAGTGAGATAAGACGTTCAAATGTCACAAATACACTATTGGGTTTAATCATTTGTAAATATAATTTAAAATATGTTATTTAAAGACATATTTTTATGTAACTTTTGTGTAATATTTAACCGTGCCTGTCAAAATGATTTGCAGCATTTGGGTTACCATGTGTTATACATTTTGAGAGAGCTGTTATCTGGGAATAACAAACCTGCAAATGTCGAGACTGGCCAATCAGAATCAAGCCAAGTTTAAAATGGTATAAATGTACCTGTATGACTTTCTTTCTGCCAAGAAACACAAAAGTTAATAGACTGCAATTATTTAAAAGTTATATGAACTATTTAATTAAAACAACACTATAAATAGTTCCAATCTCATGGTGGAGGAAGATTAAAAAACTATTTTGTTTTATCACTCTTGATTATTCTACTCCAAAAAAATTGATTTAAGAAAGTACCTTTTTGTCAAGAGTACCATAAAACCCTTTAAGTGGCTATAAAGATGTTGAAACAGGACTTTGTTCTCATTATGTTTGGTTAAGAAAATTGGGGTCATCATTTTTCAATATTACGTTCCCTATCATTTCCTGGTAATTGTTGTCCATTGATTTTTTTACATTTTACCATGCTATAAATTTCCTATCGCACCAAACCACTTCTTCATCTCTAACAGTAAATGTATAGGCCATATTTTCTGACTTATCACTTAAAAAGTATGTCATGCAATATTCCCGCTCACCCCTGGAAGAGAAAGAGGTTGACGTAGTTGTAGCTCTTGGTGAGGAAGTTTCCAAGTATACGAGTTGGATAGCCACAGCGAATCTGATACGCAGAGAGCCCGAAATAAATACATTTCACAAAGTACCACAACTGAGCTATTTTGTTCTGACTGAAGCGCCTGCAGAGAAGAAAGATGAAAAACATGATCAGATTATTTGTAGCATTTCCGTTTCAAAAGACACGACTAAATTACAACCATTTTACTCAACTAGAAAAACAAGATACACAATTCTGCTTATGAACCATCTGGAATGCAGAGGATGCGTTAACCAAATATTTTCCATCATTGAATGTTTATTTAGCAATGTTGGAAACCAGATCTGCAGGACACGTATTTAAGTCCAGCAGTTTAAAGGATCAGTGTGGAGATTTTTAGCGACATTTAGTGGTGAGACTGTGAATTGCAGCCAATGTCACGTCCACAGTTTACCCCTCCCTTTCGAAACGCATAGAGAAGCTACAGAAGCCGCCACAGAACAAACACGTCATCGTCTGAGACAGCGTAGTGACGAAACATGCTCTGTAGAACAGTTTGTCCATTTAGGGCTACCGTAGAAACATAAAAACGTTTCATTCTAAGATAATAAAACAATGCAGTTTATTATGTAAGGTCTTTATACACCACTGATAATATAGTTATGTATATTATGATGCATTTCTGTCAATAGATCCTTCTAAAAGTTACACACTGCACCTTTAATAGGAATTTATTAGGTAGTTGTGCTTTGACGCCAAATTCCCAGTATTCCTTTACCTCTCCGTGATTCCCGGTAGGATGAAAAACATCCAGAAATGTATGCCAAACACCAGGATGACTTGGAAGACCACTTTTCCCATCACTGTCTTACGCAGGTAAAGGGCACGATCCACCACCATAGTGCCAAACTGGATAAGAACCATGACGAGGAACGGGCCGGGCACTTGATCCTCAGATAGTGAGGATGTGATATCGGCACCTCCCTGATGTTTCTGTGAGCCAAAGATATCAAGCATCAACAAAAAGACCCATAAAACAAAAACGTTGCCTAATCGAACCAAAGTGTGGCTGATTTTAAGAGCACTTGATGTTTTCTAAGGTAGCATGAAGTCTTACCGTGGGTTCACACCAGCCGCATTTGAGGCATCAAAATCGCATCTTCCACGTCTAGTTTGTGTTGAACATATTGGGGCGGTTTTCCGGACAGGGATTAGACTAGTCCTAGACTTAAACAGTTTTAACAGCTCTCCAAACTGAAAACAACTTGCACTTACATATCTTAAAATACATCAGTGCCCTTTGTTTTACCTCAAAATGCACACAGGTAATGTTTTTAGTAAGGCATGTTTGTTAAAACTAATTATATTTCCTAATTAAACTAAGGCCTAGTTCTGGATTAAGCTAATCCTGGTCCGGGAAACCGCCCCATTGAGTTTACTAGCTTCATTCACTCGTGAAATTCTAGTCATCGCGACTTTCGCACGGAAATTCGCGTCACGGGAGGGGCCTCTGAACCCTGCTTGCTTTCTGTTATCACGTCACTACTAGAGCAAGCTCCTGATTGGTTAACGTGGTGCATTTTTCTGGCAAAGTTACAATTTTTAAACTCGCGCATTTGCAGTGGCAACGCTCAATACGCGGGAATAAGGCGGAATCGCGTCTTCAGCGCCGCACTAAACCCTTATTCGTGCAGCGAGACCTCCAGACGTGCGTCAATGCGTCTTCACATTGACTTAACATTAAAATCACTCGCGCTTGATGCCTCTACTGTGGCTGGTTTGAACGCAGCATTAGTAGCAACTGTTTTTAAAGTCCCCATGGGTTCAAAACTGACAATTGAAGAGCTCAGATGCAAAACCCTTTAAGTGTGTCTGACATGTTTTCTTGTCAATTAACATTTTTTATCAGACTTCTAATGGATTCTGCCACAAAACCGGTATATGTGAATGGCCTTAGGCTGGGATTAAGCAGATTTGAAGAGAAAGTATTTGTTGAATGTGTAATACGTGCTAAGGCATTTAGCGTTTTTGATGTTTAGAGGCTTTTGCATCTAAGATTCTGGATTTTTATTTATTAATGTAATATTGCAGTGTTCATTGTAAGCAATTTATCTGTGTGGGTCATTATTATTTTTGTATTAATCTAAAAAAGTTTGACGGCTTGGACGGAGCATCCGTTAACCCCGCCCCCTCCAACTGTCTGTTTCTGAATATGCTTGCTCTTTCTCTCATGTGATATTTAGTTTTACTCTGAAATACATTACAACCAGGGCGGTAAATTACAGAAACTCACTGGGGGATTTTAGATGACTTCGGTTTAAAATAATATAACATAATTTTTTTTCCCTGAAACTCCGCTCCCCCTTGAAATTCACTCCCCGGACCACATCTTATCGCGTTTTCCCCATTTTCAGCCCTGGTCACAACACAGAAGTTAACTGTTTCTTCCTGTTCATGGGGACATTAACATCCAAAATTACATACTTTGCTTATAAAAGACTATCAGACTTACTCCAAATGCCCAAAAGCCAAAGACAATAATGATAAAGTCAACAGTGTCAGCCAGAAACATCAAGACGTAAACGTCCGTGACAGCGTTGTACTCGGGGTGAATCAGATTGTAGAAGAACTGACGAATGGGCTGATAAATCTCCACCAATCTGAAAAGACAAAACAGACCGAGATGAAGAATTTATCTAAAATAAATAATAATAATGAATCATGAAACATTTACGACCTGATTTACACTTAAATGGCCTAGCGCCCTCATATATTAAAGAACTACTATCAGAATACAATCCACCACGTAAACTGCGATCACAAAATTCTGGTAACTTTATTATCCCTAGAATATCAAAAGTGTCTAAAGGTGGTAGATGCTTTTCCTACTTAGCCCCTAAGCTCTGGAATGATTTACCAAATAATGTTCGAGTATCAGACACAGCCGATCAATTTAAATCTAAACTTAAGACATTCTTCTTTAACAAAGCATTCACATAGATTGTCCAGTAAATGTACTTTTCCCCGCAGTAGTTATTTTGTCTAGAACAAAGCACTCACATACCTCATATGGGTAATATACTATTGCCGCAATAGTTAACCTGTCTGCAACTGAGCTGACTTAAACCACTATAATGTATGACACTTGCATTACATGCGAATGGCCCCTACGCTAATAGAACTCTGTTTTTGTTTCCCTGTCTCGTCCTCGACCCCGAAGACAATGAGACAAACAGACCCAGTTCCTGTTGATGTGAAGGTCATCGCACCACTGATCTACTGGTTGTCCTTCAACGTGATGCCCAGCTGATGCACGACCAACGACCACCGGCTGAACAAGTTTAATCCGCTTACCCGCTTCCTATCCCTACCGTGTTTATATATATAAATATATATATTAATTTCTCCCAAGGGTTTTTGTCCTTCTAGGAGTTTTTCCCACCGGGTTTTCTCCTAGGGGGTTTTTTCGTCCCAGGGAGAGTCAGCCAACTCTGGCTTAACTTAGCACTTTACTGTATACCTTACATTATTACTACGCTCGCTTGAACGGTTTATCCTGAGCCGCTATATTCTACTTCTTATACTATCTATTGATTTTCTGTGTTCCCCTATACATCTACTCATGTAAAGCTACTTTGCAACAATTAACAATTGTGAAAAGCGCTAATTAAATAAAATTGAATTGAATATATCCAATATGTTTAAATGTTTAAAGAAAGCATGTTAAATTTAATTCTTCATTTAGACCAAAAGGTTCTAGAGTATTTAATGTATATCATTTTTATATTTATGGTAGAAAATTTACAAAATATTTTTATGAAACATGATCTTTATTTTATATCCTAATGATTCTGGCATAAAGAAAAATCAATAATTAGACCCATACAATGTATTGTTGGCTATTGCTACAAATATACCCATATGACTCAAGACTTAAGTTTTATATAGCTAGTTAGTAACACTATACACCTAACCCAAACTATAATCCTAACACAAAACCTTCTTTATTTTTACATTAAAATAATTTCTTTACTATGTTTTTAGCATAGAAAAAGTGTTTCTTTCTTTCGGGTACCAATGTGTCCCCAAAATATGGTTGAGTAGGCACCCACACACTAACACTTACTTCTTGAGCAGGTAAACCTTGGCTTTAATGAGCTGTTCTCTGATCTTCTCCGTGATCATCTCCTTCCGGCTCTTCTGTGGTATTTCAGGCTCATCGTCAGCTCTGCGGCTGCTGTTCCGCGTACTCGTGCTGCCTGCGAAACAAACCACCAACAATCGTCACCGCAAACCAAACCCAGACAAAACGAATACTCATCTGTAAATGTTGTGTGTTTGATAGTGTCATTAACAAATATTAAGTTGAATTTTACGTTACAGTTATTTATCACAGAGAGTTACATTTAAGTTACTTATAAGTTTTCACTGGTTTTGTTTACTACGGCCACGTGTAGACTGTGTGTACCATAAAGGTCCTCTCGCGTCCAAAGAAATGTACCCAACCAGAAACGACCCAAATCACTTTTTATCCGAACCCGAAGTGCATAAATATTTTTTTTAAAGACCCGACCCAAGAAAAACCTGAGAAAAATTAGGCAGAGTCCGACCCCAAATTTTTTTTAACCCAACTGGACCTAAATGTAAACGTGCCCTGCACGCACCAGTCAGACAACCTCGGTGGCCTGCTGCTCCATTTATTTTCATTTATTGTCTGACGACGATACCAAGGTAACTGCTAAAATGTGCATTCAAAATTGATTGACAGGTCTGGCCCAATGAAAATTAACCACCCACCAGCCACACGATGTCGCAAGTGCTCTTGGCAAACAGAAGAGGTGTTGGAAATGGACTTGATGCACACACGCAAGATAGTTCGGGTCTTACCCCAATGCTGCTAATATTATACCCGACCCGTGTACGAGATACAAGTGAAACTTTTAGGGTCGGACCTTGGGTTTTCGGATCTAAGTGGACCTGTGGGACCTCTAGTGTACACATACAGTAGGTGTTTCACCATCTATAACTATTTCTAAACATGGCAGTAGAATTTAATTAAATATATAAAAAAAAAATTATATATCAAAATACTCATTTTTGCCATTAAAAAAAACTAAATTCTTTATAAAAAAGAAAGCTTCAGTGTGTACGTTTGTATGAGACTCCTCACCTCGTTTGGATCTGGCAGAGGAGCGTCTAGAGATGTGAGACCCGCCGCTGGTGCTCTGACGTCGCAGATACGCCCGCTGCTCGGGATAACGGATCTGCACGTTCACCTGCTGCGAGTCCATGGATGTCCCAAGGTTTACAGACTTGAGCGAGAACGCCGGAGAACTCCTCTTCTCCTCATCACACGTCATTGACACCGTCATTTTCCCCTCATCCTCAGATTCATCTTCACTGACACAACCACCGCTCCGTGACATTTTAGGGTCGTCTTCATCCCAGAGGCCGTGACACTGAGTTGAAGAGAGACGGCATGGATAATCAAAACAGATGAAAACCAAGTTTTTAGCATTTAAAATACTGCGAGACTGAAAAAAATTGCTTTATTTCAGGTCCATTGCCTGTTCATTCAAAGCTCTAAACTACAGGCAGATAAAAGGCACTTTAACAAACAGAGACAAAAAGATGTCCCGGGATTAGATTTTTAGCACAAATCAAATTCTTGATCACTTATGTAATAAACTATTTGGACATTTTGATATAAAACCCAGCACATTTAGTGCCAAGAGCAGCATTTTCTGGACGTTTTGTGCCTTTTATGGATGAGCTGTAAATCACACATTTACTGTGTTTTTACAGGCGCTCTTTATCAACCCATAGTCAAAATCGACTAAAAAATTGACAATGCATTTTTTACTATAGACCGTTTCAGCAGTAACAACATAAACAAGCAGCTGTCGCGGTCCTCACGTAACTTCCGGTAAGCTCCGCTAAGAATAAACAACAACAAAGTTCTTTAAACGTAGTTTATTTGTATAACAAGCAAAAAACAACATATAGATTATATAGGAAACCAAAATATTTGTTATTTTCGAGGAGGCATTTGTTCAAGATATCAGTTTAGCAACTAGTCAGACCATTAAAAAAAACGAAACCGGAAGTAAAGTTCGGATCCAGACGTGTATCACGTGCGTCCGATGAAACCGTCTATAGCTGCCTCACAAAAAGAGCAAACTCAAAACCACGTTGGAACCTTTAAAGAAGAGCAACCTTACGCTAGCATTATTTCACGAGCATTACAAATTGATTTTAAATCCATTTTATGGTTTTTAAGCTTTCAACAGTCCAGTGGCTTGGTTTATATCTCATAATGTCTGATAAATTATGTTTCTATCTTGGCATTCTTTACTGGAGGCTGCAAAATATCTCAAACCTAAAACAGAAAACAAGTACTGAACAAGAACAAGACTTTACAACACCTGCAATAGATCAGTGTGATAAAAAAAAATCTTAAGACCTATAATTGCTTGATTCTGTAATTCAAAACTCATGATTAATATTTCCTCCTATAGGTTATTGATTTGAACAAATGTCCATAGAAGGTTTGTGTCTTTATTAACTCTTTCCCCCTCATTGACGAGTTATCTCGTCAATTAAGAGAAAACATTTGCATACAAAAGCGTGTTCCTGATGAATTTTTATGTTAATCTGCATTACAGCAATTATCCACTTTCACAATTTAAAAAAACAAAAAACTGAAGCCAAAACATTATTTACTCATTTTAAACTGTATGTTTTGCAATCGTTCTGAATCTGATTTCTAAGTAATAATTTATATATATAAACTCTGTATTTTTCTTTTATATATATATATATATATATATATATATATATATAAAAGAAAAATACAGAGTTTATAAACAAAGAACAAATATAGATAGGATGAAACTTTTTTCCCATTTTGCAAAAAATGGCTGGCGGGGGATTTTTAAGTGCAAAAATTAAAATTTCATGTTGAGGCGTACATCTCGACTGTGACGTCACAGTTAGTGTTATGTTGAGATTGGCCTGTTGTCTTTTGCATGTAGGAGGTTTAAATAAAAAGGAAAAAAAAACAATTGTGTTTGAGGCTCACGATTTGTCATTACCATGTACAAAACTCTTATTATTCATCTACATAAATACAGTTTTACATTCTACAACACCTTAAACTATTTAAGATCAACAGCAAAATCAATACTCAAAACAAAGTGTGCAGTTTCTTTTCAATGCAGCCAGAAAAGTTATATAACTACATTAGACTAATGCCATTAATCATTATGTGAGGGATAAGGCACAGCTCAGAATAATTGCAGAATAAATCAGGATTACGACGCTAAGCGGAGGATTTATTTGCGAAAACAACCCATCTGCCTGTAAATGATCCTGCTTATCATACGGCTACTTGCCACAAAAGTAAATATATACGCACAAAATATTGATTTAATATATTTTATTAACTAATTTGTAAATAATGCAAATCTTCATTGAATAACCGTCTCCTGGCAGCCAAAATGCCCTCAAGTTTAAAGTCCAAACAAGACAAATATTCATTTGGTTTTATCATGTGTAAATTAAATCTTATATGTTATTAATTATGCATATTTATATTACATTTATTACAATTTATTTGTAAGTATTAAACTGAGGGTGACCATACGTGCCATTTTTCCAGGACATGTCCTGGCCAGGATTTCGGGTCCGTTAACCCAAAGTCGTATTTGTCGACCGCATACGTCATCAAGGTTCTTAAATTTCAGTTTAAACATAAACAATAATTGTAGTTCCATTCTTACCTTCAAATGTAACGGTTGCTTTTTTTGAAAAAATAAACCTTGAAGAACGACCAAAATCAACAAATACGGATGATGTCGCGACTGGCCAATCAAAATTAAGCATTCCAGAGCGCCGTGTAATAAGAGCGGTTATTATATACCTGGAATTATATCATAATATGATAATAATGATGAGATTATGAGGCTGTGTCTCAATCAGCTTTTAGCTCCCGAGGTCGTGAATCAATATTGTGTACACAGGTTTAGGCACTGGTAAGGACCGTAGATCACTTCACATTGGGGCACGGTTCACTTATTTTCCTGTGATGTAACTGCTTAAACACATTATGATAATATGCAGCTATTATTCATCAACAACTGGCAAACCAACATCTCTCTGACTTCAACACTTTTATTTTTCTCTTACATATCCGTGCATAAATTTGGAGGAATATTACATTTTAATGTTATTTAAAATATTTTATAATATAATATTAAAATTAAAACAAATGTTTGTCTTTTTAAACGTTCTGTCGCGTTTCATAAAGTTTATTGAGTTGGCTCACACAGTTTCGGTTGAGAGCTTGAGAAAAGGTCACGTGATTAAGGAGGAAATATAGGGACAATCAATTTGATGCTCACTGGTTTTTTCCTTGCACTGTGGGAATTTTTAGGGAATGAACGATCCAGTTGACTGGAAGGACTGCGACTGAATGGCAGACTCCCTGATCAGTGCCCAGACTACTGAACAAGGTAGTTGATTGAGACGCAAACTCAGTGTTATATTTAGGCAACATGGCTACTAATTTATACATGAAAAGTTGTTGTTCACAATTTGAAAGGAATTTTCATGAACACTACAGCTGACAGCATGCAGAAGATTTAAAATGAAAACCTTCAGTATGGATCGGTGAAAAAAGAGTGCAAGCAGCTGGACGAGGTCATAAAGTACATAACCATCTTTCTTCTCCACCCCGATGATGTTGGGCGGATGGTACGGCTTCTTCTTGTGCATCTCCAGGTCCTGGTTGAATGGGAAAAAACTGAACTGGAAGAAGTATTTGATGACAATGGTAACCTGAAAGACAGAAAAAGACACGATTTAGAGTTTTTTAATTAAGTAACACTTTACAATAAAGTTGTATTTGTTAACTTTAGTAAATGCATAAATGAATAGCAATATAGTTTTCGCAAACACACACAACAGGAAAATCTAATATAATTGGTTCAACAACGAAGACGATCGAGTGGACTTAAGTTAATGTCAATGCAATTGTTCATGTTAATTCACAGTTCATTAGATATTGCATTAACTAATGCTAACAAATGCAATCTTATTGTAAAGTGTTACCAAGTGATACATAAAAACCAAGTTGGGTACATAAAAACCATTAAAAAGGTTGAACTATAGAACCTTTTCCTACCTTCTCACTTTATTTCTATAGTTTCATGCTTACATCAGAGAAAATGTAAAGACTTAATTCAAAAAAACATGTAATTAAAGATACCAAATACACCTCAAAACCTTACCTCTGTGTATACAATGGCAGTCATCCAAAAGCGTTTGCTAGGTCGTGGAACAGAAAGCATTGCCCATAGAAAGATGAGGATGGGCAGTACCAGCGTTGCCATGGACGCTGAGATCATGTGGTTGAGGATGATCACCAGGAAACACACCATCTCTGAGTGCGCCACCAGCAGGTTATAAAGAGCATAACATAGCTGCAGACCCAGCGGCTGGGAAGTATAAAAACGCTCGGAATTATCCAGTTCCTCGTCATAAAACATTCTGGAGGAAAAACAAGAGTACAGACATCAAAATTAAATATAATAAAATAAATTATTCATAGGTAAAAACTATATTACATTCATAAATTAAATGCATCCACTTGATCACAATCTAAATATTATTAACTAATGTCACAAGATTAATCCCGATTAATTGCATACAAAGTAAATGTTTTTGCATAATATGTGTGTGCGCACTGCGTGTAATTATTTTTGTATAAATACAAAATGTTCTCTGTTCTTAATTAATAAATATTTACATATCACTGGTTTTCATCTTGTTTTTACTTTTGTCTGGAAAAGAAAGTGCAGGTAAACAACAAACTGACCTAGTTTTACTCATTAAACAAAATATTAACAAAAATGTGAATTCTCACAGAAGAAAAAGTTAGGACATCCCAACAATTATTCCCACTTAAATTGGCTACAATTTTGTATGCGATTAGTCGCGATTAATCTTTTGACAGCCCTAATATTTATGTTATTATAAATATACTTTCTTCTTGCATTCAAACAATTTTTTAATTTTGGATCAAAGCTATGATCTTGGCATTGTTAACAAGGCTGCAGTACAATAATGGTGTTTTTCCAAAAATGAGAAAAGTGTTTTTCAACCATTCGATCACAAAATGTACTATAGTATCGTTTTTCTTTTACATCATCTCATTAACTGTTTTATGTCTCGATCACAAGAAAACACAAAGACAAAAAGTAATGCTGCATGGCATTCATGACTTTAGTAAAAAACAATTCAGAGGAATTCTTGTAGCGGTATCAGGAATCTGCCACTTGAAAAAACTTATTCTGGTTTGGAAATGTCCAGTAATTAGGAAACATCTGCAGACTTTCTAACTGGGTTTCACAGGGAATCACGCTTGGATAATGGAGACAGGACTGCATGTAGTCACGATGGGGCAAGTTATTAATTTACTAGCAGTCCAGCTTGTAATTGCCAAACTAAATGCTGTGCACAAAAGAAGGAATGCAGAATTTTTGATGCAGGCACTAGCAGCAAGGGCATTACGATAACAACATATATGGTAAAGACAATGTCAGCTGATACATCTAGAATTTTTTCGGCAAATATGTTTCCATCTCCAAATATTCGCATTTACTTTAAGTCAAAAAACACCTCAAGCGAGTGTACATTTTTTTTTTGCAAATTAAGAGATATGTATTTGAAATTTGGCATTTCAATCACTTGTTTTTGATGCGATACATAAAATCACGGTGACGGAAACAAGGCTACTGTTGGTCTTATGCTAATCTGAACTACAGGAACACATCTGGCTATCTAAGTTTACTCACTTGTTGAGCAGTAGCTCGCTGGCAGTCAGTTCAGTGGTCATCGAGGGCAACAGAGAGTCGTCCAGATCAGACTTGCTGTCGGGCGTCATTAGCATCAGACGTTTTTCACTGTCACTTTCATCTGAGCTCATAGACAGACGGTCGAAACTCACGGCTTTGCTGTAACTAGGTGGCACATCTGCATCAGAGGTGTTGGGCATCTCTGTGTCTGGGGTTAAAAGCTGCCCGCTGTGCAGGTCTGTGTGCCCATTCTCAGCTCCTGACGATTCGCCGTCGTCTCTTCGTAGAGGCTCTTCTCCATCTTCCTCTTCAGTAACAAATTGATCTTCCTCTATGTGCACCTCAAACTCCCCCTGAGAGACCTGAACTTCTTCACGTCCTTCGTCTGAATCTACCGGATCCCACGGACTTTCCTCCATCACTTCCTCTGTCTTGTCCTGCATCACGTCTTCGCTTACTTTCTCGGTTAATTCCGGCATCTCGTCCTCTGTAATATCCAGTGTGACGTCTTCAAGACCTGCCTCCTCAGGTTTATCCTCGATGGACTGCTGTCTCAAGTCAGCTCCTTCGTCTTTTTCCATCATTTTGTCTGCTTCCAACTGGTCCTGCTCATTCTCAGCCTCATCTATGGTATCGTCTGTGCCTTGCCGAGAAAACAGTGTGATGCACTGGGTGGCTTCACTGGAAAAAAACAACATGAGAAAAACAGTAGTAGTGAGGAGATAAGAACTTTGGTTAGGTTTGCAATGATAAGGTGCTAGGACAAAACAATAACACAAAACTGATAGTGATGGGTGTGAAGATGAGTATGATGAAGAGGTGAACATGGACACCTGGAGATGATGCTGCTGCCGCTGTCCGCGGAAGAGTTGGACATGTCCACGCCATACATTTTGCGCAGTTTGGGCCGAGCGCGCTCGCTGGTTTTGGGAATATTCTGGGGCATATCGTCCAGGTCATCAAGGGTGGACTGACGGGAAAACAGCATGGTGGCTTCTGTATATCCACTGATGGATGGAAACATGAACAGATGTGGAACTCAATGATGACAAAAAGATGAAATTATGAGGAATGATGATTTTCCAAAAAATATCACAAATGAGATCTGTCTCAGTGTATTGCTAATCCTACAAACGGAAATTTTGTTATATGTATTGTACCTATATGATGAAGCATGAGATTATGATACGGACACGTATATGTGTGTTTTTTGTGCAATTCATTCATTAGAAAAGTTTTATGATCCACTATTACAGGTTTAATGTAAAACAACAAGACAAAGTAATAAAGACCTGGAAATGCTGTCTCTAGATGCAAAAGAGTCCATACTGTGTCCGGCCCGTCGACGACGCTCTCTGTGTGAACCCGAACCCGAATCCTCCTCGCTGATCCGATCCAGCCCAGACTCACGAGACACATTCAGCTTCATCTGCTTCTGATAGTACACGTGGATACTCTCCCGTGATGGGACGTTGCCCTGAGGGACGAAAATATTAGCATATTAGTGACCAACAGAAAGGCCAACGTTTCATGTCACGCGGCACATCCACAAGCGAACTAACCACTGGTTTTCAATCAAATAGAAATCATACGTACTTTAATGCAGATGTGCTAGATTTAGGTATCATCTTGCATCCTACGTTCTCGTTCATCTCACATGATCATTTCAATTTAAATGATTATTTAATTATTGTTTTTTTTTACAATTCATGTGCCCTCATAATCTTAATCAAAAATGATAACTTCCTCCCCTCCTCGAAAAGATCGCAGCGATTAGCAATTAGCAACATGACCCGACTTCCAATGATCCAGTCAGTTCCCGCCCTACCTTTTTTCTCATTTAGAAGCCGTTTCACTTGGATATACATCAAGATGGGGACATTCACTATTTCCGTTTCATTTATAAAGCAAGTATCCTGTAGGCTAATACAAGACCCTACATGATAACCTAATGTAGTTTATTCTGTGGTACTGCCTGTCAGACTAACATCAACCACATTTTCTTTAGATATCACATTAGTTAATATATTAGTAAAAAAATTACTAATGATTTAGCCTAATAGTATGAAAGATCAGATGATGCATTGGTAGAACTGTTCACTGTGAACCTTTTTGACTTCTCTGGTCAGCATGCAGCGTTCGATGCGCAGAACTGTGGATATGTCAATGTACTCTCTGCAGACGGAGTTCAGCCACTTGGTGATGCTCTCAATGGTGGTCAGAAACAGCACCCAGGTGAACTTGATGATGTTGAAAACCCTCTTGATGATGTTGTCTGCAGGAATTCGGAGAGGCAAACCGTTTTAGTTTTAAGTTATGAGCTGTACCTAAATTTTATTTTCATATGACACCACACACTCTTAAAAATGAACCCATTTTTGGGTTCCCCAAAGAATCATTCACTTTCTTTCATAACTTTTATATTCTGCAAAACCTTTTCCCATTACAAGAACATGTGCTCTTCGGGTGTTAAAGGTTCTTTATGGAACCGTACAGCCTGACAAAGAACCATTTAAAGTCCCCCTGTACTCGATAATTTTATCACTTAAAACTCATCTTTGAACGTAATAATAAAAGTTTTACTTGTGACAGTAGTTTCTTCATGCTTTAAAACAGCCTGAATATATATATATATATACATACATACATATTATGCCTCGCCTCCACTTTTTCACACCACCCCGGACCATAGATATATATGCAAATAGATGCTACATTCAGCAATTTCAGACACATAACAGTCCTTCCAGAAAAACTGTTTTTTGTTGTGATTTTTGCGGCACGTTTTCATAAAAATGTAAAATGTAAAAATATGCAGGATATTTATGCAATTTTATGTAATGAACATGCAGGAACTTGCAAAAATTGGGGGAAATTGCAAAAACTGCGGTTGGTTGAAAAAGAGAAAAAAAGTGATTTCCCAAAACCCTGTTGTTTCACGTCCAGTAATTACGTCACTTCATAACGTTCCCATGGCAACGTGCTTGTGTGAAGTAAATGCAACATTTTCCATGAGGGATTATGAAATCATGCAAGCCCCGCATATTTTGTGTGCAAAAACATCTATCGCGCGAACTCTGATCCATTCGTTCAACTGTGATGATGTGATTGGTTACATGTTTGTGACGTAAAGTAGAAAATCGAGGCGATTTCAAACCGTGGTTTTGAGTCTTTGGAAAACTCAAATTTTATGGAGAAAATACTCAACACTGGTGTTGAATGATGAATTTGTTTGTCTTAAAGCATCTTAAAACACCACATAGATATATTAACCAAAATAAAAACTTGATTTCCACCACGGGGGAACCTTTTTAAAAGGTTAAGATCATAAAAATATTTTTTATGAAGGTACCTGGTCCGTTTTTTTCATCCTCTGAACTCTGACCATCCTCTTCACCAACTTCTATTGCCACATGACCTACACAACACACAGATAGTTGCTTTTTAATGAGACCAACTTTACAGTTCATGTTTAAGTCTCACTTGTTAAATATATTGCTGTTTACTAATATAAATTGGCCTCACCCCTTTACACTTTACAATACATGTATTTAACATTACTTAACAATAACAACAACAGTGGCGGCTTGTGACTGCCCATCCGAGGAGCGCAAATTCAAAAATATGTGTTCAGAGTGTCATGTGTGTTGCTTGTGTTTTCAAAATATGTGTTTGTTGCGTCATGTGAACCATGTGCATCACGTGTTTTGTCAAAATAAGTGCCTGCTGCACACGCGTCAAAACCGTTTATGATAAAAGAGACGCTCACGTTCACAAAATACACGCAAGACACTCGCTTAACAGTAAACTCTGATTACGCATGAGATTATGTGAGTATCTGGCAAACGCGAGCGTCTCTTTTATCAAAAACCCTTTAGACGCGTCTGCAGCAGGCACTTATTTTGACAAGACACGTGATGCACATGGTTCACATGACGCGCAGAACACATATTTTGAAATTATGAACCACACACACGACGGGCAACATACATGTTGTGACGAACTTCTCATCAAGGGCCCTCGAAAAAAGAAGTCACTGGCTGCCACTGTTAGACAACATGAACTAACAACAAATAATACTTCACACGTGTCAAATACATGGCCCGAATTAAATATCATTGCGCGGGCCTGATGCAAATGTGCATGGGGTCTGATTTGGCCTGCAGGCCTTATGTTTGACACATGTGGCCTAAATGTTTATAAAATAGTTAGTAAACAATAGTTTGTTATACACAGCTTTTACTAATACATTTTAAAAATCAAAAATTTTAACTGTTAACATAAGCTTATGCATTGGATTGGCATTAAATAATATTAACAAATGACGATAAACTACATTGCACATTGTTAGTTCATGTTAGCTAATGCATTTATTATTACACTTATTTTGCGTAAAGTGCTTGGCTACTCATCTGTTCTAGATGAACGATCTTTAGCATTACTGACATCATTCCTATAGGTGGAGCTTGTTTCCCATAAATATATTAAATGTCCCATAAATAAAATGTCTCGCCCTATCGACTTTAACTGTAAGTGCATTACTATAAACAGTACGACAGACAAAAGAAGGAGCTTTCGGAGGTCATCAGCAGCATGGCACAAACTCAATCAATATTTATTGAGCTTATCCTAAAACCACAAAATTCCTTCAACCAAACATAAGGCGACAACCGTAGCGTACTGTGCTTTTTAGATGACCTGCTAATAATACCTTCTTTATTGTCTTTTTTATGTCGGTGACCGCGTCCATATCGCTTCCAAAAATGTCGCCTCCCTTTGGTTCTCTCTTTCAGGGCCGTCTTAGAGTCGGTGATCCAGGCACGATACACAAACTATGAAGTAACATCAATGTAAATTCATGATTCATGAACTCAGAGTTTTCCAATGGTATCAATACATAAACATGTTGGACATCCAACCATTTCAGGAAATTTGTTGAATTTAAACACAAAATGTATATGTATCCAAATACAAGCTATACTGTAAGTAAATTATCTTTAGATGCTAACATAAATATTTTTTCTCATCTCCTGAAAAGGCTGGATTTGACACAAACAATCATATCCAATACGCTGAATACAAACAACAAGTGAAATTTGAAATATTTTGATGAAGTTGTTTGAATTCAGTACACAAAAGATGGGACAAAAGAGTAAATATGGTGCACTCCACTAAAAACGTGATTTGGCACTACATGGGTATTTGTAGTGCCAAATTAATTCAATTTCAAATACCATTAGAATAAAGTGGAGCGACCACATCATTTAATAAAACAAAAACAAACAAATCTTTCCATAAACACCACCACACAAGTCACAATGGGCAATACATCTAAAGCATTTCCATTCCATGCCCGCTTATGTGAGTTATTATTTTGATATTTTATTATTTTCTTAATAACTTCAAATGTATTATTGCAATAACATGGAATGGAAAGGCAGCTTAAAAATATTAACATAAACCCCACCAACAAACACACAGACTGAAGCAGAACAGTTCATATGGTCACCGCACGGCGGTGGTGATACCTTTGCCGCCCTGATAATATACTGAAGAATGGTTTTGGGCAGTTTAATGACTGATTTGGGTAAAGCCACGAGGGCCGAAGCAAACTTTCTGATTGCTCGCTGAGAACAAAAAAACCAGGGAGAGAGATTGAAAGAGTCATAGCATCAATATCCACAAGTTTAACTACACAACACTAAATTATACAATAGATATAGATTTATTATATGTGCATTATATATACATATAAATTATTTTATGGTGGAATTATAATAAAAGCGGAGTCTGAAATGTTTTTTTTTTATTGAATATCCTTTTGCACTACAAAAACATGTACCAGTACAGACGTCAGATGGGTTGTGAATTTAAAAGCATCCTTTAAAAATGCTGGATTATTGTTGGGATGAGCCCAGCTGTTGGGTTAAATATCCCACAAAATTTTTTATATTTGACCCACCAACAACACAATATTTTGGGTTGAAACAAACAAGGTAAATTTTTTACCCAACGTTGGATTGAAAATAACTCAGCATTTTTAGAGTGCATAATTTCAAGTGGACTATGTATGCATTGTGAGCTATAAAAGACAACTTTTTTTATTCAGAAACACAAGTAATATATAAATATATTAATCTATAAATGAAGACTTTAGAAAGAAAAGTTTATCTTCTGAATGACAATGCAGTATGACACTCACCTGAAAGGCAGATTTCTTAGGCAATTCTTCTTCTTTTTTCTCTTCCTCCTCCTCCTCTTCGCTGTCAGTTTCAAACAGGTAATAATCACCACTTCTAACCACTGATAGAGGAACGATGAGAATGTTATTTAAACAAGTACAGATATAAATATCGAAAGTGCTTGTTTGCATTCATCATCAACTTTGTAGACGCACATATCTACATTGAGAAATACCAACCAATCCTTTGACCTGAAACAAATGTCATTAATATATAAAATATATTTGAAAACCATATGGACATACTGTACATGAGAAACAATTCACACAAACACGAGCATTCTGACATTATTTACTCATCCTTATGTCATTCCACCTTTACTGTATGTATATAAGAAACAAAACAAGAGCTCATTTTTATTTACCAAGACTTTGTCTATGAAACTCCAAATGCAGTTCATAAAAGCACCATAAAAGTCAACATAACAAAGCTTTAAAAGCAGTTAAACTAAACACCTTTGTGAGAGAGACAGATGATTCTCCTTTCCACTTATTTTCAACTGGCATATAATATGTGCCACAACTAACAGCATGTGGTGATTCTCACGAAATTAGACTTATGAGGTGTCATGAAACATTTTGATAAAAAAGGAAATGATATCAAAATAAGAAGCATACAGTTACAAACATCTCTTCATTTAATATTTTGCACATGATTTCAAATGACATCATACAAACCAATTTTGTTGTTTTTTCAACATTTAAGGAAAACATTTTCATTACCGCAACGTGTCCATGACTGGATTTGGGTTCTTTGACATGGAAATATTTATAATTAAAAAATCTAAAAAATAAAAAGGTTCAGTGCATGTTATACTATAAACATTTACAGTAAAGAAACATGTGGTATTTAGTGATCATTGGTAAATGTGAAGACAATAATAAAGGATATAAATGACCAATTTTCTTATCCTCCGCTACAATTTTCAATCATTGTTTAAGCCCTCAAGGAACAAACTAAGATTAGATGGCTACCAGGTTAGCAGTTCTTATTTTTTCTCTCCAGATAAAAGTTAAAATTTAGTTTTTCATAGTACCTAACAACTTTTTAGTTCTCAATACCGAAACATGAGTTTGTAAATGCATATATTTAATGTAATATCATGTTGCGGTAATGATCTTTTTTGATAATGAAAATCTAAAATATGTAAATAATTCTATAGGAAATATTTTTTAAATCCTTTAAAAATAATGTTATAGTAAGTTCAGACCTTAATCTTATATTTGCAAAAAAAAAATGGCTTCAAGGGCTTCTGATGCTGGACACTTCTAACTTCTAAATCTGGATTTCGTGAAAATCACCCATTTGGCAATTTGCATCAATGGCTGTTTCTGAATTAGAAATGCAGACATTTCAGGACATCAGTATAGAGAGTTTATGTCTTAAGATGAATAAAGTGTAGCAGTCAGTCATGAGGGTGAGTAAATATAGTCAGTATTCTCATTTTAAGGACTATAACAACAATTAAACGGGTATAAATAATGATACAATAAAAATGTCACAGCCACATCAACATTAAAATGAACTGAAAGCATATCTCTGATCGTTTTCATGTATCTAGGAGGGTTAGTTAGTCATCTGAAAAAAGAAATTCCCTTCAAAACTCTGTGTTCGCAGTTACACAGTGAAATAGCAAAACAGAAATTGGAATACAGAAACTGCCTTGTGTCCTTGAACAGAAGAGCCACGGTGGAGAGGGAGGGCAGGGGGGGATGCTGGGAAAATACTTTATACACCATTTAAAAGGACGGAGTCAAATAATGACCCTATAAAGTCCTTGTAAAAATATTAAATGTTATCTTACAGTATATAGTGATTAGAATGTCTCCTTACAAAAAAAGTACCATGGTATTACCATGGTTTTTACAAGGTACCACAGTAATACCATGTTTTACCGAGTTGTAATACTATGGTATTATTGGCAGTACTTGAAACACCATGTACTGTAATGTAAATACCATGATATATGAATATGGCACTCATATTCATATCATATTCAATCGGATATCATAGTACAGTGTTATAGTCCGATACCATCACTATACTATGGTATCACCACAGACCTTTTTTGTAAGTCATGCTTTATTTTTTATATTAAAAAATAGCATTCCAGTCACTATATAAAATCAAACTTTATTCCTTTGATTTATTATTTAAGCATATCACGTGTGTTTGAGTATTAAGCTGATAACTGAGATCAGCACATCAAAAAATTAAAAGAAATACCATCACCACCCCATCTGTTAGACAATAAAACAGCACTAAAACTGGAAGTCTGATGGTATTTCTTTCACTTTTGATGATTTTGATGGCTTTCACTTTTGATAGCAAACCCAATATCTAAAACATCGTCCAGCTCTAGAAGAGAGAGATCCTGCCCATTTAGTTTTTTCAAGATAAAAAATCACCCCAACATAAAAATTCTGTCATTTCTCCGCCTCATGGTGTTTAAAACATGCATAAAATGAACATCTGACCACTTTTGAGGTTGTGAGTTGGATTCCCACATGTATAGTATAAATGTAAAATGTACAGTATAGCTACCGTATGTATACTCTTACTGTGTGGATGAAAGCATCTGCCAAATGCACAAACGTAAATTATTATATGGCATGTTATTCGGAGAGATGAATGTGCTGATTAATACCTCATTTTGTGCTCCATAAAAGAAAAACAATTATCGTGTAATGTGTTTTGTTGTCATGTCTTATATTTTGTATTATGTCGTCACTTCCTGTTGTAGTTTTTTCTGTGTTTTTTGTAGTTCTTTCAATGTGGCCTGTAAAAAAGATAGACGAAGCAACGGCACTTCCTTCCATTGTAATTAACTGAACGTAAAATGTCTGACGATGGGACATGTTATGCAAAAACATCAGTTTGGAGCTAGGGCATGCACAGAAGGAATCGTCCATAGAGCCCGGAGGTGGCGCTTCCAATTCAACCATGCCCCTTGAACGTCTCATTTGACTGGCTGCTAAAATAAGGTAAGTTAAATACAACTCATTTTGTTAGTGTGAAATAACACAGAAATCGAAAATGAATAGTTAGTTGTATCTTCAATCTTCCCTTGAAGCCCTTAGAGAAGCTGTCAATCACAAATGTCAATCATAACGACACGCCCCGTTTCTAGCTAAAATAAAACTTATCACCAAAATGAACAATTGAACATATATCAGCATGATGATCAACCATCTTTCGGAAAATTTTATTGGAATTGTTATTTATTTTTTATTTTGACCCGAGTTCCATTCGTTTGCTTCTTTTCGGACGGACAAAAAGAAGAATTTTTAGGTTTTGGGGGAGCAGTGATGGTCGAGCAGCAGATGCAGGAAATCTCTCTTTTACACATCAGAGTTTTTCAATGGATTTGATTAAAGCCGAGTGATTCTCTACTGTGAACTTTGTTCACCACGTCCTGCATCCATATAACAACAAACCAGCACCAACCAGACATGAAACCTTTCCTCCGGCTGCTCTTCAGTATATATTTAAGACTTCATTACAGATACTCCTGATTATATGGCCTAATAAATACTTGGTTTAAAGCATAAAAAAAGTTTTACATCAGTGGAAATCAGTTCATTTTACATCAATTCCTATTATGCATTATATTTTAAATATAAATTTTAAAGTGAAAGCTGCTCTACTTAAAAAACTTACTTCATTTGGTAACACCCAAAATATTTTAACATTTTCAACTTCAATTTTTCACTTAAAGGGGACATTTCACAAGATTTTTTAAAGATGTAAAATACATCTTGTAGGTAAAGTTCAAAATACCATAATATAATTTATTATAACATGTTAAAATTGGCACTTTGTTGGCACAAAAATGTGCCATTTTAAATGCAAATGAGCTGATGAAATGCAAATACTGATCACCATAATGTTGTTTTATGTTGATATTGAAACCAATGACCTATTTTTACACATGCTTGCAGAGAATGGTTTACCAAAACTAAGTTACTGGGTTGATCTTTTTTCGCATTTTCTAGGTTGATCGAAGCACTGGGGACCCAATTATAGGACTTAAACATTGAAAAAGTCAGATTTTCGTGATATGTCCCCTTTAAAGTGAGAAAATTTAATTTAAAAAACTTTAGACGTTACCAATTAAAGTAATTTTTTAAGTTGATAAACAATAAAAAAAAACAATAAATCACAAAAAATTACTGGGGGGATGAAATCATATTTATACAGTTTATTTATTCATTTTAATATTAATTTTATTATTATATCAAATTAATATGGCAAGAATTCTACATCAATTTATTGGCCAAGTGCAATAAAGTCCAGTATGACAAAGTAGCATAAAAATATATTTTAAATATTTCAACTGTTTCTTCATTTTTACCTTTTTGTCCAAATTTAATATTTAAAGTGGAACTCAACATCACTGTTATCCTTTTAACTAAATCCAGTTCCTAAATACATAATTAAATTGTCTTTTTTGCATACTATACTAATGGGAAATATGCATATTAATTGACAACTTCAATTAATTACAACTTAAAGCGATGGTTTAGCGACAAAATGAAAACTACCCCATGATTGTGTCCGTCTGAAAGATGATGGACGTATGTATCTCGGATGGCTTGAGGGTGAGAAAATCATGTTTTTTATTTTGTCATTATGTTATCATCTAGTTTATAATTTGTGGTCATTTAAAGGTTCTCTAAGCGAATTGACGCGTTTTAGAACATAAAACATTTTTTGTTACATACCGGAAACATCTCCTCACTATCTGCTTGCTGCCTGTCCGCTGATCAAACTGTAAAAAAACGCGATCTCTGTAGACAGCCCAGGCTTCACAAACGGCAATAACAACATAGTGGCCAAACCTAGCAGCACAAAACAAAACAAAGTATTCCAGCCAATAAATGACAATAAGGATTTGGGGTGGGGGTTGGGCGCGTTCATGAAAGCACGGAAGGGAGGGGGAGGGGGAGGAGTTAGCTACGCTCCGTCTGTTTGAAAACAGTTCAAACGTCAACAATAACTAACGTTTCGCAGATTCGCTTATAGAGCCTTTAAAAGTTGAAAAGGTCCTGCATTACAGAAATGCCTCTAAAATGAAGTCCAGCCTCAGGAGCCTTAAATAGAAATGAGAAAGGTTTCAAGTCTGGAGGTGGAGTCTGCTGGAGGAGGTGTGACAGAGTTCAGGTGCAGTATTGAAATCCTCTGACTTCTGCTTAAGGACACAAGGACAGTGAGAGCAGATAATGATGTTGTGTTGAACCTACTGGACGCATGATCAACCCATGGCCTCCACCACTGCTTTTTATTCACCTTGTTTCTCTTTCTCTCTGCAAATGAAACGTCAGAGTATTAATAAAGCACATCTATCTGTCCAAAAATGTGACGGTCAAAGAAAACCAAAAGACCTTCAGCTATCAAATAAAGTATTTAACGCTACAGTTAAAAAGTTTAGAATCACTATGAAATCTTATTCACAAAAGATGCTTTATGCAAATTACTATTGTTATTTCAACTAACACTCTTATTTGCATTAAGGGCAGCAGTGCCATCCATCAGTTTATGATGATATTGCATTCTGTTGCACTTCCCATATTTGTGATTGACTTCTACTTTTATTTCTAATGGATCTATAGGATCATCTTATCCTTATGTCCATCCACAAAACAGTTTTTTATTTACAGTAATTTACAGTATTGTAAAGAGTAAACATGAGTACATGTAAGTACAAAAAAATTAAGGATTTAGGTAACTGTAATCTAATAACCATAAAAAATAAGGCTAATCATGTGATTTGAAAATTTACTAAATAAAAAACTGTTCATATTCTAAATTACTTTATGAATTGCTTATCATCAGTTAAGGCAACCAACTGCTTTCATAAAAAAGTCGAACTCACACAACAGGATTTTTGGCCCGAATTTACCCCTATTATCCCCTCCCAAGAATCCAAGAGAAAATCAGTTCCTGGACTTCGATCGATTCCAATGTTCAGCTCAGATTATCATCTAATTTGTGATGTTTAGAGATCAAATAGTACAATTCCCGATGTCCTGCATGGAATTTGATATTTTGGATTTTAAACCGGAATTATTATATCAGTACTTCCACAATAGCCAATGTGAATGACAAACCTTTAAAGGAATATTCAATTTTCTTAAAAGAAAAATCCAGATAATTTACTCACCACCATGTCATCCAAAATGTTGATGTCTTTCTTTGTTCAGTCGAGAAGAAATTATGTTTTTTGAGGAAAACATTCCAGGATTTTTCTCATTTTAATGGACTTTAATAGAGCCCAATACTTAACTCAACACTTAACAGTTTTTTTCAACGAGTTTCAAAAGACTATAAACAATCCCAAACGGGGCATAAGGGTCTTATCTAGCAAAACGATTGTCATTTTTGACAATAAAAATAACAAATATACACTTTTAAAGCACAACTTCTCGTATAAATCCGGTCCAGCGCGACCTAACGTAAATGCGTAGTGACGTAGGGAGGTCACGTGTTACATATATAAAACGCACATTTGCAGACCATTGTAAACAATAAACTGACACAAAGACATTAATTAGTATCAGTTGACATACAACAACGTAGGAACGGTCCTCTTTCAACACACTTGTAAACACTGGGGCGCAGTTTCGCGTTTGTCCTCTGTGACCTCTTGACATCATGACGTATTGCGTGAGGTCAGCTGGCGCATCACGACCGGATTTAAACGAGAAGTTGTGCTTTAAAAGTGTATATTTGTTATTTTTATTGTCAAAAATGACAATCGTTTTGCTAGATAAGACCCTTATGCCTCGTTTGGGATCATTTAGAGTCCTTTGAAACCTTGAAAAAAACTGTTACGTGTTGAGTTAAGTATTAAATGTTGGGCTCTATTAAAGTCCATTAAAATAAGAAAAATCCTGCAATGTTTTCCTCAAAAAACATAATTTCTTCTCGACTGAACAAAGAAAGACATCAACATTTTGGATGACATGGTGGTGAGTAAATTATCTGGATTTTTCTTTTAAGAAAATGGAATATTCCTTTAAAGGTGCCAACGAATGCATTGAAATAATATATTAAATTGTTCTCTGATATCTACATAGAAGGTATGTAACATTATTTAGATGGCTAGGATTTGTCCCCAGAATGAAATGGTCTTATATTTCCTTATTTGAAAGGGTCATGAATAATAATGTTGAGCTCTGCCCTGATTGGCTGTTTCACAGAGCAGCTCCTACAGTAGCTCTGTGTATGTGTAATCAGACCTTATGTTTGAGTCTGTATCAGATGAAGATGCAGATTTTGAGGAATAATCAATTGTTTGGAGATTGTTAATGGACGTTTCTGAGTGTTAAGTTTGTGTTTTATCTGTATGGACCTGCAAAACGTAACTGTAAAGTAAATAGTAGAACTTCAGCCTAAACGCTAGCATACAGCATTAACTAGCATATAGCGCTAACTCAGCAGTCACACCGAGTGAAACTTTAAAACACACCGAGTGAATGTAGTAAGTTTCTAGCGCACAATAAAATAATCAAAAATGTGTTTTTATTTTTCTGGCTCAACAATCTTAATAATATTCTGTAGTGTGTGATGCACTTTGATTTTCATAAATCTTGGAGTGTGAGCATGTTTCAAAGTTGAGAGAAGAAAATCTCCTTATGTGTGTGCTGCCACCAGATATCCTAATTGGGCAAGATTTTAAAAATCCTGTAGTAAGAGCCCGGCCATAGTGATTCCAAACCTTTCAACAGTAGTGCAACTCTATCATAAAATGTGGCTAAAAAAGCTCTTAAAAAGCTTTTTTCTTTAAAAGTGTCAATCGTTGTCAAATAAGCTAAAGTTCCCATAAAAGAAACTATTAAACTCATACTCTCCCACCATCATAATATACATTGTCATACCATCATCATCATCATCATCGTTTTCCTCAGGAGGAATGAGTTTCTGCCCATCTCCAGACTCCTGTGCCATGCTCAGCATCTTCTCCTTTCCCCTCTTAAACTTCTGCTGCCGCGTCTTAATGCGATCCATCCTAAATGAACGTGTTCATAGTCACCAGAGAAATCACTCACAGGATAACAACATATAAGAATCGGTAGAGATAACAGAAGGCAAGGGATGTTCTCATAGATCTGCAATCTGTGTGATGTAAGATGAGTTATCAATATTTTTGTTTATGTGACATGTGACTTTTCACATGTAATCAAATGCTTTTTCCATGAAAAATGAAAGTGTAAAAGTGATCAGTAAGTCTTACTGTCTCTTCAGCTGCTCCATGGATCTTTTCTCCTCTTCCAGACGAGCTCTGACGGCCTTCACGATGCTTGCCTGAAACAGCTCAGCTCCTCTATAACACATCGAAACATGCAGTCAATAACCGACACCCAATAACATACACTGCATGGATGTACACTACAAGGTAAAAGTTTTACAACACTTTACTGAAATGTTAACTATGATCTTAAAAATCATTTAATCTGAAGGTATTTGACTACATGCTTGAAATTACTTTTGTAGACAAAAATACACTGTGCCAAACAGATTAATTTCTGTTATTACAAAACTACAATTTAAAATATAGGGCCCTATCTTGCACCCAGCGCAATTGACTTTGTCAGTGACGCATGTATCATTCGTATTTTGCACCGGCGCACAGCGGGTTTTTCCCTCCACAGACGCACGTCGGCAAACTAGGGAATGAACTTGCGCTCCCTTGGCGGTTCAGCGCAAAAAAGGAGGCGTGTTGCGGCGCAAACCATCCCTGATGCTATTTTGCAGTTTCAAAAAACAATTGCGCCACTGACCAAAAAAAAAACTAGTCTAAAGTCAGTGGCGCGTTGCGCATGAGTCATTATGCTATTTTAAGGGCGCATGCTTGACTAAAATGTATAGCGTGCACAACGGGCACACACTTTGCTTATCTAATCTACACAGATGCAACAGTTATTTTTGCAAATCATAAATTGTTACAATAAAAAATATTAACACATGACATAAGGAAAATCATTGTGGTGAGCATTGTGGTGATAGTTTTTATTTATTGTGTGGCTGCGTTAAAAAATTCTTATGCAAATAACGATTAAAATATTTTCATAAGTTTGTTGTGTGGCTGTATTACGTTTATTTTATTTAAATAATAATTAAAATGTTTTCATAAGAAACCTTAATGAATATGAACTTGATTTGTAAGTGTACTTTGGGGTTGGACCTTGCTTGCGTTTCTTGGGTCCGATTTCAAAGCCCCCAAACCCTTTCAGCGGTGAGGGTGGACGCAGCGATGTCCTCTGCTGGCGTCTGTGTAGAGGCAGATCCACCTCCCGTTCACGGCGTGCCCGATTTATGCTGGCAAGCTTGGGATTCCCTCATCTCCTGACATCATTGTAACGCTTGGGGCGCAACGTCCTGGGGATGCCAGCTGATGAGACAATTGTGGCTATTTCCTCTCATGCCTGTTTAACCTACGCTGATTTGGGCAGGTTTCTGCTATCCCCATACAAAACAACTTCTCTGCCTTTGACTGCTCTTGCAAGAACGTCGGTCTCCTCGGCTGTGAACCGCTCCTGGCGTGCGCCTGGTAAATCCGTCATAATAATAGCAACCCGCCATGGAACTTACGCCCTTGCGTTTAAAGGGAATGTTGGATAGCGTTCTGATTGGTTTATTTGACGTTAAGCACAAACCACACCTATGAATAATGAACCTACTTCAGACCAACCCCTTATTGATTTGCGCCTGGCGCAAGAGTTATTTCTCCTGCCGGGAAAATAGCAACAGCGCCCAAGATCCGCCCACAAAGTCACTTGCGCTTTGCGCTTCGCACTTGCGTTTCAGATCGTTAAAATGGGGCCCATTATGTTTAAAAAATAGATGACTTAGACTGAATATTGAAGGAGAAGCAGCCAATTAGAGCCCAGATTTAATGTGAACTCCTTTGATATTCTTTAAAATTCATCTTTAGGTGAAACGCCAAGTAGCTTAAATGATAAAATGACACAAGTATGTTTTTGCAATTTGTAGGCTTCAAATGATACAATATAACAGAGTTTGGATACATTTTGGATGCTGTAGTCACCAACATAATTCCATACCATACCATAGTTTGGACAAGTTTATTATTATTCTGTAATGTGGAAAAATATAAATAAAGAACAAGTTTTTCCAAAACTTTTGACCGGTAGTGTATATACATTTTCAGTGAAAACTTTCTGACCAAAGCAACTTACAAATCACATTGCCAAAACCAGGAACAAATACATGTTAAGGGATTCAGTTAGGATGTTAGTTTTTATAAAAATAATATTTTTGCTATAATTTATGTTCGGCTGAACTTGAATCCAGCAAAAGAAGGGCACCAAAGTGGCGCTTATAAAACTTTTTAAGGCACCACTGCTTTGACACATGTATCCTATTGCAACACTTTTTTTTAATAAAAAAGTTAAATAAATTCATGTTTAAGTCAAAGTCACTGAGTAATCGTGTTAACTCTTTCCCCACCAGACTTTTTTTTAAAGTTGCCCGCCTGCAGGAAATTTTTCTTCTATAAATATAATAAACATACAAATATATCAAATGAAAGAACAGACCCTCTGCTTTCAAACAAAAAAGCTGAAAAAATATGTGTTCTTTATTTATAACCTAAATATGGTTAGGTTTCTTAAAAAATACAACATTTTGAGGAAAAAGCTGAAATATTTGCATTTTTGTAAAGGAATTTAGTTAGAGATCACATTAAGAACGGTTATCAAAACATACACGGAGTTTAAAATATTTTAAATTTAGTTTTGCTTCAGTTTGTATTGCTTCACTTTTAAATTTGGTAAATCGCCATCTAGTGGATAAAAGCGGAATTACAGATTACTGTAAAAACTCATCAGGAAAGCGTCATTGGAAAGGAAATGTTCTCTCTTACGGAAGATGGTTAGATGGCAGAACCCGGAAAATAAATATGTTATAGCAGTTTAAACAGATCTTGAGATGTCACCTGACTAATCAAAATAAAGTTTTCCAGAGAGTCGTGTAATTAGAAAATTTAGCGTGTGTATGCATTTAAGTAGATTGTACCGAGATGCAAGTATCTGTCCAGCTCGGATGTCAGCGATCACATGTAGGAAGTAGTAGCTCATAAATACACGTCTCTGTAGAAGCAGGAAGGTGAAACATATGCTATCCCATATAATCCCGGCCTCATCCCGTGGCAAATCGCATTCCTTAGAACTTCCTATCGCTGGAACTACAGAGAAAACAGACATGAAGGATATTAGAAGCGTTAGGAGTGTTTTGCATTTCATGTTACTTAGTTTGTTCCTCGACTGCTACTTTAGCAATTGTTTTCATTACTAAATAATTTATGTTCGCTTTATTTATCATTCGTTTTACATGCAAATCTTTAATGACAGCTTTTTATTCGTTAACTACTGTAGAGAGAGCCGCAGTCTTTCCATTAATTAAGATTAAATAATGTTAGTAAGGCTTAAAAACCACAAGGTTAAAGTAGGTGGTGGCAAACTTCGACCACAAAGGTTCATGAGCTTCATACCTGGTATATCGTCATATTCTTTTATTGTGCAGGCAAGACTGAGCAACTGTATAAGCCAGCAGCTTTTCACCATCAAAGACTTGATGTAACCACAAGCCAAAATCTGAAAATTAAAACACAATGGCATAAAATATTAAAAACTACCCATATTCAACATCATCTAATGTCACAGTTCTTTTATCTACTCATCTGTTATGGCTGACAATTGAATTAATTCAATAATATTAAATATTAAAATTATAACTTGTGAATAATCATGCCGTTAACATAATTAATATTCATTTTTAAATTCAAATGAAAAAAATATTAAAGGACTACAAAGGCAACCCATTAAATTTTTATTTTATTTGTGTAATTATTTCATTTTAGGATGATAAGTGTAAACTGTTATTATTTTTGCTGCTGGAAAACAAATAAATGTTAGGTAGCTTTTGAACGTGACAACTAAATGAAACGATAAGATCTTTTTTTTTACAATTACAAATCTTAACAATTTATTCTGTTTTTAAGTTTACATACCCTTGGCTCTTAACCCATTCCCACCAGCCTTTTTTTTAGTTGACTTCCATCATTTTTTTTGTGATTTTTAAAAGTTTCCCAAAATTCCTTGCAGAAAATTTTCTACAAATATATAAACCTACAATATATCAAATGAAAAAACAGACCCTTTGCATAAAAACAACAACAACAGAGAAAGCTTTTCATCATATATCTTCATTTGTTTTTGTAAAGGAGATCAGATTTAGAATGATCATAAAAAATACAGAGAGTTTTCTATGTTGTTGAATTAGTAAATGCTTCAGTTTTTTATAAGTTGGGTAAGAGCGCCACCTAGTGGATAATAGCATGATTATAGATTACCGTAATAACTCATCAGGGAAGCATCATTGGCAGGAAAGCATTGATAACTCGTCAATGGCGTGGAAAGAGTTAAAGTCCCCGTGATCCGGAAGTTGCGATTAACTTTACTTCCATGTTGGGATGAATTTATGAGAAAAACGTAATATCACGTGAGGAAAATAGCACGCGTGGCTTGTGTTTTCCACTGTGCCTTGATTAGACATAGAAAGTGGACGTTTTCATTCGGAAATGGGACTGGCAGCAGACCGACAGTTGGAGGGGGTGGAGTTAACGGATGCACCGGCCCAAGCCGCCCAGCTGACATTATCAGAGAATGATCGCCACAAGATTTTTTTTGAACTTTATGAGGGAACAGAAATAAAAAAATGACTTACATGGATAAATTGTTTATAATAAACACTGCAATATTATAAAAATTGTCAGTTTTGTACTTTTGTAATAGTTGTGTATGAGTCCTCAATTGTCTTCAGTTTGAATAGATGAATCTCAACGTTACACAGTCATTGGTCAACAGGGTTCAAATATGCAGACGATGATGGAAAAGCAAAAAATGTGTAGAACCTGGAGGATTTTTCTGAAGATCAGTGGGCAGAGACTCATGAACAACTACCACACAGCATAAATACAGTCACTGATTGCCTTGAAAACGTCATACAGTATTAAAAACCAAGGGTGTGTAAACTTTTGAACCAGGTTGTTTTTGTAAATTAAGTTATTGTATATGAACTTATTCAGGGCATTACACTACATTAAAAACAAAAAGCAATTTTATGATTTTTCTTAGACTATAATTTTGCATCAGATTTCACTCACAGCAAAGACATTTTTCATGGTGATGACAAAGACGTTGTAAGCAATGAGAAAGTCCCAGTATTTGAGAATCACTTTGATCGGCTTCAGTAAAAGATCCCCACCGAACAGCAGGAAGTAAAAACAGGCCACCAGGTAACCCATGCAGAAGATGCTGATGCGAGTCGTTCCTGTGATGAAGATGATGGTCAGGACAAACCAGAACAGGTAGCTGAACATAATCACCTTTAGCATGTCCAGATACGACCTGAGAGAAGAGAGAGAAAAAACAAGTTTGAATGCATTTAGCCGACCTTTAGTACACCAGCCGCATCCAAATCGGAATGATATCCAAAGTATGCAAACAGGGATGCGGGCGTGCTTTTATTGATGAGATTGATTGAATGGGTTATGTGACCAAATGATGCCATAATCATAAAGAGTGAATCGATAGCCAGAACTGAATTCCTTCACATGACACTTGACGCTGAAAGCCTGTGTGGATCTTTGATGTCTTGGAATGCACTTTAGACCCGCCACTCCAAAGGTTAAAGTGCATCCTCTCTGTTTGCCCACACAGCCGTGATGCTTAGCCACAGGCCTGTACTAAAAGCTATGATGAAAAGCTGAGATGTTCTAGCATTGATGGACCACAACAAGTAGATGCTTCCTCCTCAAAAATCAATCCCCTTGTAGAAAAAAGATCAGTCCATACTTAAAAGCTACTTATTGGGTTAGAGCTCAGACGGAGAGAGAGCGCTCGCGATGGGGTGTTATGGATTTTTCCCTCTTTCTGCAACATGAGCCATGGAAATTCTTGGAAAGTGAGGGAGAAAAAAGGGTTGAGAGAGTGATGAGTAAAAAGTCCTCGGCCATCACAAAACATATACTGTGCATCATAACCACGAAGACAGACCAGGTCTGGGTCACACTGCAGTCCCAAAATGAAAAAATATTTAAAGAGCTCGAAGTATGTCTCACATGTTTTCTTGTAAATGAGCATATTTTTTTAGACTCTTGTGGTGTATAACAGATTCTGCTAACAGACCAGTATTTCTGAATGGCCTGAGTCTGGGTTAAGGCCCAATTCCAATTCTTCTCCATTAAGAAATGGAACGCCACTACTACACCGTCATATGACTTCATACGTCCTACGTCAAAGTAGATGCAAAGTATAAACTTAAAAGATGCCACTTTCATCTGTAGTCATATAAGTTTAGTTACAGCCTAAAAAGTGGCCCTGGAAGCCCAAAAGCAGCACACCAGACACCCTTCTGTTTGTGATTCAGATGCTCTCTTTCTCCATCTCATGTCCCGGTTTCCCGTGGTCTGTTCGCAATCGCTGTAGTGGACTGGTATTCTGAGGCACCGGAAGTTTTCACCAGTGTGTCATTGGAACCGGAGCAGACTGGGGGAAACCAGGACGCAATCAGACCAGGGAAAACCAGAACGCGATCAGACTGGGGGAACAGGGACGCGATCAGACCGAGGGAAACTGGGCGCGATCAGACAAGGGGACACTGGACACGATCAGATTGGGGGAAACAAAGAAGCGATAAGACCAGGGGAAAAGGGACTTGATCAGACCGGGGGAACCAGGACGCAATCAGACCAGGGAAAACCAGGACGCGATCAGACTGGGGGAACAGGGACGCGATCAGACAGAGGGAAACTGGGCGCGATCAGACAAGGGCACACTGGACACGATCAGATTGGGGGAAACAAAGAAGCGATAAGACCGGGGGAAAAGGTACTTGATCAGACCGGGGGAACCAGGACACTTTCAGACTGGGGGGAACCAGGACATGATCAGACCAGGGGAACAGGGACGTGATCAGACCTGGGGAACAGGGACGTGATCAGACCGGGGGAACAGGGACTTGATCAGACCGGGGGAACAGGGACTTGATCAGACCGGGGGAACCAGGACTTCATCAGACACGGGGAACAGGGACGCAATCAGACAGGGGAAACAGGGATGCACTCAGACCGGAGGAACAGGAACGTGATCAAACAGGGGAATCAGGGACTCAATCATACTGGGGGGAATCAGGACGCAATCAGACAGAGGGAAACTGGACGTGATTAGACCAGGGGAAACTGGACACAATCAGACTGGGGAAAACAAGGACGCGATCTGACCTGAGGTACAAGAACACCATCAGATAGGGGGACACTGGACGTGATCAGACTGGGGGGAACCAGGATGCGATCAGACCGGGGCAACGGGGACGTGATCAGACTGGTAAACTAGGACGCGATCAGACCGGGGCAACGGGGACGTGATCAGACTGGTAAACTAGGACGCGATCAGACTGGGGGAACAGGGACGCGATCACACTGGGGGAAACTGGACGTGATCAGACCAGGGGAAACTGGACGCAATCAGATAAGGGGAAACTGGACGCGATCAGACTGGGGGAAACAAGGACGCGATAAGTCCAGGGGAACAGGGACACGATAAGACCGGGGAACAGGGACTTGATCAGACCGGAGGAACCAGGACCCAATCAGACCGGGGGAACCAGGATGCGATCAGACTGGGGGAACAGGGATGCGATCAGACCGGGGGTACAGGGACAAGATTGCCCACCCGAGGTTACATTTGTTGCTGTACTATTGTAACACGGGATATGTTTGTAAACTTTAGTGATTTTTAGCCAACATTTCTTTTAATTACATGACCATAAATATGAAGACAAGATTGAATGTACCATAAAATGTCTAATTTATATCTAAGAAAAAAAATACTTGAATTATACTTGCATGAGTAGCCAAGTTGGAAAATGTCTTACCCCTTCGTTCGAAGTGCGGTCCTGAAAAATCTTAGTTTTAAAGGTTATTTGACCCTCTCCCCTCCCCTTACCCTATCCCTCTAATTAAAGGAGAATTGGGACATTCATAGCCCTTCATGTGAACTTGCTTAATGGAGGGGTAGGGGTAAGGGGGAGAAATGGAATTGGGATTAATTGAATTTAAAGGTCCAGAATGGGTTTTAGCATCATATAGTGCTGAGATTGCAAATTGCAACCAGCCTCAATTTTTCAAACGCAGAGAGAAGCTACAGTAGCACATGGACAAACATGTCCTCTGAGACAACATGTCTGAAACAAGCGAGTGGGACTGGTAGCAAAGGCAAACAGCACTTTGAAAAGTAGAAGAAAGCAGCACGTCCCGCGTTTTAGATGTCAATGGACACACGTACCACAATAATGTTTTTACATTTCTTCCAATAAGTAGTCAGGACACAATCAACTTAGGCATAACGCAGTGGGGACATTTCCCACCCGCAAATTACGTGAGAAGGGCTGCTGTAAGTGCACGCAGCCTAGGGACAACTATCACACTGTGGCAAGACCCGCTCACCGGGAATTCTACCGGTGCTCCTGATTAACTAATCCGGGCCTGACTGATAATATAGTTATGTATATTATAATGCATTTCTGTCAAGAGATCCTTCTAAAAGTCCCACATTGCACCTTTAATAACATATTATGGTGAGAGCATTTGGTCAATTTCAGTATCTCATGTATGACTGAGGTGGAATTTAGCGGCTTTTGCATCTGAGCTCTTCATGTTTTTATTTAGAAATTTTTTTGGACCAATAATTGCATTGCAAAATTAGTTTTATAACAATTAACAACATTTCCAATTTTAAAATTCTCATTCACTGTAATGAAAAATATGCATAACAGTATAGTATCGGTAGGTATAGGTAAAGGTAAATTAAAGGTAATGCTGTGTGTTTTTAAGTAGAGTAGAATGAAGTGCAGTAAAAAACTTTTTCTGTACAGTACCTGCAGTGTATGAAATCTGGTACAGGGTTATGAACGCTGAACGTTGCAGCATCCAAATCTCGGCAGATTTCAACATTATCTCCCGCCATCAGACGAACGGCCGCTTTATTTTCTTCATCGAACACCTGCCTCTGCAGCGACGCGCACAGCAACAGCATAAAATCATCTACATGATACATAAAGAGCATCGGGTTTTCAGTGCAAAGATTGTAAGTTGATTCCCAGGGTGCACACATACTGATAAATGTATACCTTGAATGCACTGTAAGTTACTGTGGCGAAAAGCATCTATCAAATGCATAAATGTAAATTAAGTGTTGACTGTGTTTCTGCAAGGTCTGCTTTAGTAATAACTCACAGACGAGGAACATGGAGTTGGGCTTGGTGCGGAAATCAGGGAGGAAGAGCCATTTAATCACATTAGATTCTGTCATGGAGCCAGGAAACCTCCAGGGATAATCTGGAAGCGAGAGAGTTTTAGTACTAGATCTCTGTCACTAAACCAGATTGATTGAATTCAACAGATAACATGAGAAAAATTGATCAAGAACTCCCAAACACCCAGTGCAAAATCTTAGAAATGATGTTACGTTGATTGGTGAGCTGAGGTGACAGCAAACATATGCTACAAATAGTGTTGCAAATACCAAAACTAGATTTTTTGAAAGATTGTACGTAGCCAGAAGATCTCAAATTGCACAATCCCATGTTACAAGGCTCTGTACACAATTCCTAGAAGCTGAAAACATCCCAGTTCTTGGATGGCAAGCATATTCCCCGAACATGTTACCCATTGAGCATGTTTAAGATGTTCTGGATCGGCGTATACGACAGCATGTATACAACAGCACTGTGAGGTAAATAGATTATCTCTTGAAAGGAGAAGTGGTGATCTCTAACTTTGTTCATAGCACAGTGTAAAAACCCTTATGAAGAATCGGCACCCAGAATGCATTAGTTCTTTTGAATTAGCAAACTGCACATTTAAGATAAACCGGGCATCTTACTTTTGCTTTGTGCTTCTTAACATCATACAGACACGCACCTTTACAAGCAGCAGGTGGGATCCCAATACACACAACATACTGGAATGTGATCATGCAGGCTAGAAAGCAGCAGTATTTGGGCCAGATCTCGGCGATGGCTTTTCGTCTGCGCCTAAACATGACTACCGCCAGAGCAAAGCCATGCAGCATGGAGTAAAAGTCCATCCGCTGTCCCATCACATTTATTGCCAATAGGAAACACACCTGACAAAACAAATGAATCATGACAAGACAAGACACCTGTTCAAGTGGAGCGTATTATTACTGGATGAAAATACACAAATGCATGAGTCCATTGGTCCAAATATGACATTAAAGTATTATTCTGTTACGGTATTATTTTTACAGGAAGGAGATATGGTACAAAATAAAGCAAAAACCTGAAAAGTACCTCTAGACCAAACTTGTAGAAGAAATAGTTTATGAAATATTTGGCACAATCAATAATCCCATTGTCGAGGTGTTGCCTGGTGATGTCATGAAAGATGGTGCGAGAGGGTGGAGGGGAAAGTTTGTTTCTCAGACGGAAAAACTCCTGGTGTCTATAAATGGTGACCTCAAAGGCCAAGATGGCTAACATCAACAAGTTATTCTGGTGAAGAAAGAGAGGAACAAGATTTTAAAGATTGAAAAATAGATCACATTCACTTTCCACAAACAAAGACACATAAATGCAATCAAATGTTTTTTTCAAATCACTTTTCAAAGTAATCTTATTATATGCTTAAGCAATCAGAAAATGCTGTTCTTCTGGAGAGGATTTATTTTTTCTAGTTTGCCAATTTTGCATTCCTGTTTTGTGTCATCATTTTTATTACTTAGTTTAAAATAACATGAAAGATCTTTAATAAAACTATACTGATGTGTTTTAAAGATTTTAATTAAATAAAATATACTAAAAATGGTTTAAAATAGCATATGTGACCTACATTTAGCCCTCACTTAGATGATAGCTAGTTCAGGACTGTTCGATGCTTTTTTGTGATAGACTTTTAATGTGTTTCCCACAAATTAACGTTTGCTTTTGTTGGTCTTTTGATTAACTTTTTTAATTTAACTTCTATACTATGCAAATGTAAAAAAAAGTAATATATATATATATATATATATATATATATATATATATATATACATTGACATTAGCCTCTTTCACACAGTAATTATTACCATGAATTTACCATAATGAATTTACCAGTAAATACAAAAATGTGCTGTTCACACATGCAGTGACGTTCCGTCTTTTACCAGTAAGACATCATTCACACATCAGTATCAAAATACCGGTAAACTCGGAGAGAAAGCGGAAGTTACCTGTGGCGCGCGGCCGGCGAGCTCCGTGTCGTATTTGTAAACAACGGAGGGTTATGACTTTATATCCACGGCCCGAATTTTGTTGTTTTCACATCTGTGGCAAACGGTCGCGAAGTTGCTTGTGACCAAACAAATTGCGTGAGGCGGCGTCAACCTGCGTTTGCACATTAAGCTTCACATACAGTATGGTGTGCTAAGGACGTCGGCAATATGGCAAATAGACGGTGAGCTGTTTTAAACAACTTTGGCGAAGAAATGTGGATGTTAACTTCAGGTGTGCTCGACTTTTAAGCAGACTATGTGTGACGTTCGTAAACAGTTTGGGGGTAACGCGTCACCTGTATAAAAAACTTTCTGATTGGCTCGATCTGTCAGCGCGGTCTGACGTCGTCCGTTCTAAATGCCGGCAATCCTAAATTTTTCGTTCACACATAGCGCTTAACGGTAAATTACTTGTAATCTTACAACCTGTCTTACTGGTAAATTGGGAGCACTGATTTATCGGAAAGGTTCTGTTCACACATGACATGTTAACTGCAATTTAACAGTAAATTACCAGTAAAGACTGTATGTGTGAAAGGGACTATTGACACATATATAGTTAATTATTTATTTATATGTTATTCTGTATTATATATTCAGATTAATCGCGATTAATCGCATACAGTTTTAGCATAATATATGATTGTGTGCTGTGTTTATCCATTATGCATATAAATACACATACATTTATGAATGTATTTAAGAAACATTGACGTGTGTGTGTGCGTGTGTACATTTATATACTTATATGTCTATAAATTCTATATTATATTTAAATTAATCGCGATTAATCACATACAAAATAAAAGTGAGTTTTTGCATAATATATGAGTGTGTGCTGTGTGTATTTATTATGTCTATATAAATACACACACATTCAATATATTTTTTTATCATTTTATTTATATTTTTATATATTCTAATATATTCTATATATATTTTTAAAATGATATATGAATACAAATGTTTTTATTGTGTTTTATTGTGCTACTTAGCTTTTTTTGTTATGAAAACTGCAGTTTGATTGATATTAATTGGAATGCACAAGTTTTTTGAAAAATTTAAAACACGGAGTTATCTCATTTTCGAACTAAACTCTTCATAGTATATATATATATATATTTTGCCTACGCTTTTAGTTTGTTTCTTTATTAAGCATGCATCCAACAGAAAGTTCATAAGGTATATATATGCCATATACAAAAGGTTATCAATGTAACCATATGATGAGACATTTTGTTTGGCTTCTGTACTGTAGGTCTCCTCACCCTCAGGTCTGGCAGAATAGGTTTCTTAAACTTCTTAAGGCCGACCCAGTTTGCAGGATCCACTGGGTGGCTGTACAGCAGGGACTCATTCATCCTCTTCTTTTCTTCTACTGTGTAGTTGTGGGGCTGCAGTGAAAACGTTTATTCCCAATGACATCTAAATCAGTACAGGATAATCACAGATGATCCATAATACCCAAACAGAAGAAATAAGACCTACCATGATACAAATGCTTGAGTAGTTGCTTGGCTGGATGGATTCTAGCTGGTAAAACATTTTGCAGACGATAATAACACATGTCCACATCGTGCACGTGCTGGAAGCGAGTACCCGAAATTGCTTATAAGGCAGAGCAAACGCCCATGAGATCAGAAATACATAATTCAGCAGCGAAACCTGCAACACATAAAAGAGAAACAACTTTAATTTCCTTAAGGACCTGAATGGGGCCAGTGCACAATAATCATTTCCGTTAATATTACACTTCTGTTTTAAAATGAAGTGTGTCCTTTTCCATCAAATACTCTACCTTCTTATAAAATAAAATACCTGAAATGTTTCTCAGGTATAATAATGACCTAAAAGTTGCGTGGTTTTACCTCTGTGACAGAAAGGACAATGATGTAGCCAGCTACGAGCTTGATGATATGCATCTCCAACAGCCACCATATGAAGACCTTCAGTTTATGAAAGTACTCTAGGAACTTGAGGAACAACACTGTGAGCCGGTCCACCACCAGATGCCATTTGTTCTTTAGGTCTGAAACAGAAAGCCAGTAAATAATGGACACCTGGATACTTCAGACACACTATACGGTGTCAGGTACGTTTAACAAAACCTGTCCAGTATTATAGTACTAGCCAATTACCTAAGAAAGTAAGATAAATTATTTAAAATGGGTGGTAATTTGGCTGTTTTTGAAGGTTTAATTGTGTTTATGGGGTGCACTTATGCTGCGTTCACACCAAACGCAAATAGAGCATCTGGTGCATATGATTTCAATGTTAAGTCAACGTAAAGATGCGTTTGCACGTGTCTGAAGGTCTTGCGGCGCAAACTGGATGCGAATTGACGCCTGAATGATGCAAATTCGCATCGGGTTAACCAATCAGGAGCCTGCTAGCTGCTGTGGCGCAGGCCCGCCCAGAGTCACTCCTTGCCGCTCCCACAGAAGCGGATTTCACCTCCGACGTTCGCCAATTTTGCTTCAAATGCTTGCTTTTTAGCCGCATCTATTTCACTCTAGACGCATGAATGCATTAAAAATCTAAATCTCTACACTCTATTCGCATTTGGTGTGAACGCAGCATTACCGTGGGTTCACACCAACCGCGCTTGAGGCGTCAAATTTGTGTCTAGTTTGCTGCTTGAACATGTTGAGTTTACTCGCTTCGTTAGCTTGTGAAAGCCGCAAGTGAAATTTTAGTCATCGAGACATTCACGCGGAAATTTCGCTTCATGGGAGTGGGTTCCGGTCGCTTCCTGTAATCACGTCACTACTCCTGATTGGTTAACGCGACGCGTTTTCCGGCCAAAGTTAACATTTTAACGCTCAATTTGCGCCATTCGCGCGAACTAGACGTGTTAATGAGGCGGAATCGCATCTACCACGCCGCACTAAACGCCTCATTCGTGCCACGAGACCTCTAGATGCACATCAACGCTTCTTTACATTGACTTCACTGAAACATTGAAATCACTTGCGCTTGACGCCTCTAGCGCGGCTGGTCTGAACACAGCATTAGGGTTGGGTATCATAAGACATTTTCCGATTCTGGTTCTAATTCTGCCTAAAAATTCCCGATTCCATTATAATAAAGAAATTCACAATACTTAAACAATTCCATTTGTGTTTATTAATCACTGTTAATTTTTTTTTCATGTGAAATGATATATTTTAAGTCACTATATAATTTGTTCTTGTTGAAGTAGATCTCGTCAGGTTTCCTAACTGGTGAAATTGACATGTTAGGAGCAGTAGTTCTCAAACATTATAAAACCCTACATGATTTGAGATTTATGCTGTGCTGGAGCAAGTGTTTGGCCATATTACTTGTACAGCCACCTTTGCAGGATATCATTTTTGTCATACATATTACACTTACTTAACCCTCATTCACACAGCACTTTGATCCCAGCAAATCCCCATAAAATTGGCAGACAAGCTTCTGTGTGAACGCAAACATGTCCTGTAAATCTTCTGGGATCGTTCCCGGAAAGAGGACCTAGTAACATTGCCGTAAGATACCCGGAAAACCCTCAGTGTGAAAAAGAGGAATGCTGTAATGGGCGTGTCGTAGTGAGGACGTTCGTGTCATCGCAACAATGAAGTTTTGGTTCAGCTCTTTAAAACGAGAGATTTACATGAAGATCAACATTGACGACGAGAAATGTCAGCAAACTGGACTGAAGCAGTTATCAGGTAATGATAAATGAGACGCAGAAACAATGCCATAAGGGGTGCGCCGTAGTGAGAACACGCGTGTCATCGCAACAATTTTTGAAAATCTTTGGCATCATAAAGTTGAAAAACCCCTGGCATAGAGTACTATTATTTTCTATGGGAGAACAAAATAAAATTATACAGAATAAAACCCCCAACAAAAGAAAAGTCTTGAGTAGGCTTCAGTACCTGAGCTCTGTTCTGAGGGGGCTTCTGGATCTGTGGCAGCACTGGACTGCTGAAGGTCCTCCTGGCTGGACTGATGAGCAGAATGAATAGAGGATGAATCTTTCTTTTTCTCCTCCTCTATGCAGTCCACGACCAGCATCTCGTTCACCGATTCTTTGTCCTGTGCTTCCTTCAGCAGAGGTTCTGGAGATGTGCTCACCATCGTGAGATCAGCCAAACTGCCGTCTGGATGAGCCAGTCTGTGAATTAAAAATATTTTCTTAGGAAACCAAGACACAGCAGTCTTTTCCTATATCAGCAAAGACTACGTGGGATTGTCTATGTATCATGATTCTTCAATTAGAGACAGCTTTGATAACTTGAATAAAACAAGTATCATGTCCTGGAGACCATTTTTGTATAATGTGTGATTTTTTTTTACCACAACATATTTAATCAGTTTTTTTTAAACATGAATCTGACAACTTTAATGGGTAACACTTTACAAAAAGGTTCGTTAGTTAAATTTAGTAAATGTATCAACTAACATGAACAAACCATGATCAATACATGTGTTACAGTATTAATTAATCTTTGTTAATGTTAATTAATAGAAATAAAGCTTTTTTATTATTTGTTCATGTTAGTTCACAGTGCATTAACTAATGTTAACAAGATTTTAATAAAGTATTAGTAATTTTTGAAATTAACATTAACAAATATTTATAAATGCTGTATATGTGCAGTTCATTATTAGTTCATGTTAACTAATGTAGTTAACTAATGTTAACTAATGAACCTTATTGTAAAGTGTTACCAGTTTATGATTACATAACAAACAAAAATGGGATAAAACAAAGCAAAGTTTTAAGATATGATGCAATATATTTTCCCTGAAAAGATATTTTTACCAGAAGTGAAAAACGTACCACTGTAAAAAGTTGGTTCAACTTAAAAATGTATCTTATTTTTACTTGAGTTTTTTTACCAATTGAAGTAATTTTTATGTTGATCCAACACTAAAAAAATGATTCATTCAGTTTACTCAATTTTTTAAGGTAAGTGGTTGCAATCAATTTATTTAAGGTACATTTAAACAAAAAAATTTGAAAGGCCAAACAAAACAAAAAACTTTTGTTTAAATGTAGCTTAAATAAATTGATTGAAACCACTTATCTTAAAAAAATTAGTAAATTGAATGAATCATTTTTTTCAGTGAATGTCTCACTTATTGCAGTTAAAAAATAAAGGTGCTTTCTTCACACCAATGCAATTTTTTGTTTCTCCAAGAACCATTGTTATTTTATTGCATCATGAAGCACCTTTAAGAAAGTATAAACTTATAATATTATGTTAAAAATTGGCTGAAAATATATTATTTAACTCTTAATATTATTTAACATTTCTGCTAAAAATGATAAAAGCCAAACACTAAAAGCATTCTGACAAATGTATTTGTAATTAAATTAATTAAATTAAAAATTAATTTCTAATAAAAATTTGAAAAAGTAAATTAATGGATGCACTGAAATGTTTATAATCTATAATATTTTGTAATACTTTTTTCTCTAATTGAAGAATCATGCATACCTTGTTTTTTTAAATTAGATGACATGCAGATTAAGTGACCTCAGATTGGTTTAAAAAATTAATTCAGATTATTAGTTGTTAGTGTATATGACATAAACCTTGAATCAGGATTTTTATTTATTGGTTTCCACAAGCAGGGTTTGGATGGAAATCATGGAGGCTGTGTGCATTAGATCCATAAGGAACAAGCCGGTGTGCATTACAATATCAGGGGCCTTCTTCAAAGAAGCAATGCATGTGTCTTTGCCAAAAATGAATTACATGAAAGAAAAGCTTAAACCAAAAAAAAAACAACCTTCATCCAGAAACGTAGTGTGAAATAAACACTACGTTGTCACAAGAGCACATGGCCTCTTCCAGATGCCTCTTGCTGTTATTAAGGGTTTTGAACGCTTGCATGATGTGGCTTCATTTCATTTTACCTCGTTTATACCTCACTTACTTGTTCTGAGGAGAAGATATTTTTTGCTTGATGCTGTTGAAGTAATTTACACAATGGAAATAAATGAAATCAAGTTTTATATGTATAAGTCACAACTCAACAACTCCATAGGATGATGAGACAGGGAATGGGTGACATTTAGGGAATTGGAGCTGGAATGCTACAGATATGATTGATGCTCTGAGGAGGAGGGATCACGTCATGCTTAGGAGATTGAGAATGTCATGTTATTGTTAGGATACAAGACTTGAGTTATGTATGTTTAATGGGACTTTCTAAATGCAGTTGACCAGGCAAAGACAACATGAAATCAACATCTACCCCATTAACTACAATTTTGGTCTTATTGTGTACGATTATCATCCAAAAAATAAAAGGTTAGTCTCTGCTATCTCTTTTAAAAAGTTCTGGCATGGATCCGCCCTAGAATCTATTGCTATATGGGTTGCTCCATCTCATTACTGTAATTGTACAATAATTTTAAAAAAATTATGAAATTAACATCAATGTAGTTTAGGGTGTGATAAATGATGATGCTTTTGATGCTTCACCATCTCAAAGCATCAAAAGCACTTTATTAAAACAAGTTTGGCCTGAATTCTGTCACAAAATTTCCATCTGCATCATAAAGACGTGCGATTCTTCTATTATGGTATGTAACTTCCGCTTTTCGCCATACAATTAGTTTCTGACAAACAAAATAATTTTTATGCTTCACAATATGGAATTTAATTGGGGTTTCAAATGTTGTTTCATGTTGACATTAAGAGAAGTTAGGTTAGGTCATGTTTAAAAGCAAAGGTTAAAATTCTCTAAACAGAGAAACAAGTGAATTAAATGATGCACAGAGTTATCTGGTGTAATATGACAAGATGAAGTGAGAAAAGAGGAAGTTGGGATGGATTGAAATCAGGGAGAAGGTGATTGGATGTGATTTCCAAGGATGCCAGAGAAAGAAAACAGCCACCCACCTATCCACGATCAAATAGATACGACCACTGACTTTAGCATAGCTGTTGCATGAGGGATGGCAGGGGAAAGATGCAAGCAGATGATTGGTTAAAACAAAATCTATTGAAATCGAATAAAGATGATGGCAAGAGATGTCTACTGTACTTTGTCTGTGTAAAACACAGAAGCTATTGCACGTTTCCACTATGAAGCGAAACAATAATGCAGGAGGTTAAAACAAAGTTACATTAAAGGAACAGTCCACACATAATAATAATATTGTCATATTGTACTCATATCATGTTTTGAAGATAAAAAACGACTGTTTTATACATAGTTGCAAATTTCTTTTTGCGTACTCAGCACAACGTCACTCAAAGCTTAGGTTGCTTAGCAACGGCAGACGCTACGGGAGCGCCCAAGTGCTTTGGAAAGATGCAAAATTGATAAGTGCTACCGAAAAAAACTTTAGTTCATGTTCGAAAAGGTCATAGGTTCGAATCCAGGGAACACACATATTGATAAAACATGTATACCTTGTGATGCACTGTATGTCGCTTTGGATAAAAGCGTCTGCCAAATGCATAACCGTAAATGTAAAAAAAAAAAAACTGAATTAGGACTGTAGCTGTCTAGATCTAAAACCTCAATCTCTTTATGTGTTCAGTGAAACTAAATGGTATGATGATATGAAACTAAATGATAAGAGGGTAAGTACATGATGACATAAATGACATTTGAAAGGTGAACTGTTCCTTTAAATTGAACAAACCGATGTGCCACTGAAACATCTGTGCATAAAATACTGCATTCTACTTGTATGTCCGCTGATATCGTATAAACATAATAAAAATCATAAAAATTAATATACATTATACATCATAAACATTGTTAGTGTCACATTTATTCCCTAAATCGATAGAAATAAATTAACATCAGTTTATTTTAGGGCAGTCAAAAGATTAATCGCGATCAATCGCACACAAAATAAAAGTTTTTGCATAATTTATGTGTGTGCACTGTGTGTAATTATTTTATATATATAAATACACATGTTAATGTTTGTATTTATATATATATAAATATATTTTAGATTATAAAAATAAATAAAAATTCCTAAATAACATTTTTTTTTTTACTTATACATGTATCTGTGTATTTTATATGTGTGAACGGGATTTTTGGAGGAAAACCTCCGGTTATAAAAATACCTGTGTCTGTGTGGACTAGGCCTAAGACCAATATTTAGCTGACAGCAAAAGCACACTTTTCACAACCAAGCACAAGAACAAATGGTAATGGGCTGACTCACCTGTAAATGGAGCTCTCTTGTTTGCTGACCACTGCTTGGAGATCAGTCAGCTCCAGGAAATGCTCGTGAAAATAATGTAGATGCAAAATGCACACCAGGAGAAAGGACGTGGGGATGAAGATACGAGTGAACAAATCAGACAGGCCGTACTTCACCAGCCCGATATCCTTCAGTCTGCATGATGGAGAGAGAGAGACAGACAGACCTCTCAGGGTTTGGACGTACACTTGTTGCAAATCCAACCTGCTACAACAAGTCTTTAAAACTCACATTTTCGGTGTCAGGCCCGTCATCCTAGCCCAGGTATCAATGGCATTCTCGAACTGACAGGTGTAGATTAGAATCAGCACTAGCATTGTGTAGACCACCACAGACATCCAGAAATACTTCAGGATTCTGCGCCACCATTCATAATGAACCTGAAAGATAACCACAACGTCAAAAACTTTGAAATAAACAGATCATTTTTCTATCATTTGTTTGTTAGTATATATAAATGAATATTTATTGCCATGCCCCTCACTGAAGAGCAGCACCTGGTACAGAGCCACGCAGAACAGAAACATCATCATATAGACGATCTTGTACATGACCATGTCTCCTTCGAAGCTGACGAAGAAGAACATTCCTCCACAGATGTAGATCCAGTATTTCACCAACAGAGCCATCACCAGCTTCCCGATCACCTGCATCAGGTCACCCTCGTCTCCATCCTCTTCCTCCTTTTCTTCATCTATAAGCCAGATTATAAAATGTAACTTTAAGCGACTTTTGAGATGGACTACCAATGGGAGTAAAGCAACACAGCTCACGTCATTTGTCTCTTGACATAAGCTGCGTTTCCGTTACATCTTTGTGTCAAAATTTCCTAAATGTCAACAAAAGACTATTGCAGAATGACACCGTTTCCATTAACCAATGATATGTGACTAAAACTAAGTTTTTCTTCTCACAACAAGTCATTCCAAACATCACGTAGACTGATGTTGGTAGGTTTACTAATATCACATCCACCGCAATAGGCATTATTTTAAACCAAATGAGATGTAAGAATATTATCCAAATATTAACGACAAGGAAAGCCCTTTTTTACTTAGGAGCGGAAAAGTACAGTACAGTATAGGTATTTCTTGGAGGTAATAGTAGGGGAAAATGGGGCACAACCTAACGCTTTTTGGTTTTGGCTCAATCATTCAAAAAATATTTGAGTTTGATTAATTATATTTTTACACAAGCAACACACACATCTCTGCTACAAATGAACATTTGAAGTTTGTTTCTATTACCTACCATTCTTGGACAATTACACCAAACGTGACAGAAGTGCAAACATTACAACTTACCCCATAGGTGGGGTTAATTGTAACAGGCAGGGGGTTAGTTGTAACACTTTGCTAAAAATTAAGTTCGCAGGCAAATATTTCAATACTATTTTGTCTATATACTTGAAGTGGATATTGTTTATGTATCTGCATATAATAGACCGGTATCCACACTGTATTCATTCATTCAGCCCTTTTCTTACAATAGTTCAATTATAAATGGATACAAATGTCTAAATATGTGAGGAAAAAGCAGCACAATTATGACAATTTTTTTTATATGTGACCCAGTCTGTAATACCATACTATAGTTTCAAAATCAAATTCTGAGATAATGAGCATTAAAGTCTGATTTTAGCCGTTCATTTCATTATGATTTCAATCTTCTTTGACGTGACCTTATTCAATCAATATTAAAGATATGAACAAAAATAAATTTGACACAGGCACATTTATTTTGTTGGCAGCCAGCAATCATTCCTGTGTAGCCTATTTAAAACAACGGCAAGAATTACGCTAACGGTTTTTTATATCGTAAGTGCTGAGGAGTTAGTTGTAACACAGCGTTACAATTAACCCCACTGGGTCAAAATATTTTCAAGCCCACCAAAAAAGTTGCTAAGAGCTTCAGACATGTTTCAAAATGATGCTATGTTTTAGTCAACAAGACACTGATTAATATGACATAGCATTGGATTTGGTATCTTACACACCCAACTTAGACACCAAAAAAAAACATGTGATGAAAAAATTGACTTACATGCCACCAAAACACTCGTTCACCAATAACTCTCTACAAAAAAATTATACATTTGCAATTATTTGCGGGAGATCGTCTTTTGGAAGCGTTAAAACAAATACCGGAAAACCAAAACGCTCAACCTTTTAAACAGTCAGTGTTACAACTAACCCCGTGTTAGTTTTTGCCCCGCGCACCCCTACATTATTTTAAATCAGAAGAGATGTAGAAGTGTTATTCAAACATTATTGGCAAGTAAACCTCTTATACTTGGAAGCAGACCGAGGGGCAACCTTCCGATCTCTTTGATGAAGCCAATAAGGAAGTGACTTAAACTGCAATTTATTGATGGGTCACTAGAGCTAGACTGGCTCCATACGGGATTCAATTCCCATAGACCCCCATGTTAAAATGCCCAAATTTTCAGCAGAAAATAATATGTTTACAGCCTGGTACAATTTTTTTTGGTCTATATAGCTATTTTTACCCTCCATGACAAGTGTGGGTGGGGTTTTTTGACTCATTCGTTTAAATTATAATTAAGCCTTAAAGTTCTGCATAATTAAGGGCGTGGCCACTTGAGTGACGGGTGAACTGCCATTGCACGTTCCACCTCTTTACCCATTTTTAGTTATCTGCGAGTGATACGCGGTGACGTGCGGCCAAAATGGCGACGACAGGCTATGCCAACTATTGGCTTCAAAAAACATCTTCACAAACCTATGGGTGACGTCACAGACACTATGTCCATATTATCCGGACATGTATCTGGGAGGTTTTAGTACATGCCGCTTCATCTTCAAATAATAATTATGTGACTTGCTTGCATTAGATGACCTGAAAATGCAAATTAACTGTTTCCATTGCAGTTTTGCGAGTATACACCTTTTCCGAATTTTGCAAAATGTATGTGTTTCCATTGGCCATATTTTCAATTCGCAATGTCAGTTTGCAAATTTAAAGGTTAATGGAAACATCGCTTGTTACTGCACTCATTCGTTGCTACTAGGACAACCAAAATTAGGAACAAACTCATAAAAAAAGACATGCGACACACAGCGACAAAGTTGTGGGCGGTGTGAACGGGGCTTTATTTTATGAATAAACATCCCACCTTTCTTCTCCTCCTCAACTTTCACATCAGACAGGGTTGCGTCTTCCTCTAACTTCTCTTGTCGTTCCATCAGAGTTTGTCTGAGCAGCAGCCAGAAGCTGAGTTGACAAAGAATCTGACAAAGGACACATTTTATTAAATTTGTTTAGAAAAAAATGATGATAACTAGTACAAGTACGGTTCTCTGTCATTAATGCTAATCTCAATATGCAAATTTCAGCCATTTTAATTGACCTAAGCCTCAGTCTATCACTAAATGTTACCTTGGCGCTTATTTCTCTGCAGGGCACGTTCATTTTCCGAAAGAATCCAGGCACTGGTTGTATCTGCTCAAAGCTCCAGATGTATTGAAACACGAGCAGAAAGTTTCCATACGCCACCATGAAGGGCGAGGTCAGCATGGCGTACTTCCTCCGGTCTCGCACCATCCACAGAGTGCACGACCAGAGCAAAAACACAAACGTCGGCCAGCTGATGTATGTTATACTCCACGCCTTGCAAATAAACAAAGAAACATAACCTAAGATTCACAGTTGGATGCCAAGTTTTATATCTTTATTTTATATCTATATTGTTAAACCAAACTGGTGTGTGTTTGAATGTCCTGTGCATTTTCTAAACCACGTGCCATTCCTAACAGAAAACCTATCGTATGCTTGCAGTTCCTATGTGGAACTTTAACGGGAACCTATTATCCACAAGGTGTTTGGAAATAAATGTGTGTTTATTATGTCCAAACATAACTACAATTAAAAATAATCCTCCCACTCCGTTTTTTCCCCATTAAACCCAAGTAGTCTCATTAAACATGCTGTTTCGATTCTATCATCAATGTGATGTCACACTGATAAAGCCCCGCCCACACCCACTGACTCACAGTTCTTCATTACCATAGTTTCTGGTCTCAACGAGTTGTACATTGTACAAAAGTGAGATACTATGGTCTCAGACTGTATTAACAGAAATCTGATAATTTTTTTTATCAAAAGCGCTGACTGTCTGTTGGTAAGGAAGTGAGGAAATGTAGCTCATTTGCATTTAAAGGTACAGACAGGAAATCAGCGCATTTTTGCTCCCACCAAAATAGGAACATTTTGAAAATGCTCTAATAAATGATCTGTGAGGTATTTTGAGCTGAAACTTCACGGACACATTTTTGGCACACCTTGTAAAGAATGAGCATAATAGGTGCCCTTTAAAAGGGATTTGTTTGTCCTTGGCACAGGATACTTATGTAAGCAAGTGAATAATAAGTTTGGAATGGCATAAGACAATGGAAATTCATTTTGGATGAACTCTCTCACCATCATAGCAATCAGTGCACAGATGTAGCTTTGCTTCATGATGAACTTAAAGATTTTTACAAGAGCTTTCGGTGGTCCACCCCCCTCTTCCTCCTCCTCTGTCTTCACTTCCTCCTCCTCCTCCTCCTCATCCTGCTGTGAGTCCAGGACCTCGTCTGTATACACAACTGTCTTTTCTGTGTGGGTCAATAACATAGGGTTTCATTTGGTAGTGATGCACTGGAAAGAGAAATCTGTTTTGATATTCCATTATTGTCATTACATTTGGGACAATTCATTAAATGGTGCAATGCACAGTTCATGAGATCGTTCCCAAGGGAACACCCATACTGATAAAACGTATTGGTTGAATGCACAAGGCTTTGAAAAACTGAAACTAAGGTTGTTAAGGTAAATAAACAAAACCAAACTTAGAGAGTTGCTTGTCATGTAGATGCGTTTTAATATTTAAAGACCCACTGAAGTGCCCTGAAATGCACAGCTTTTGTAATGCTTTTCCACTGAAACAGAAAATTGAGGGGACATATTGAGTGGCTCCTCCCCTTCTCAAATAGCTAAAAGTGCACAGTTAACTTCACAGCTTGGAATCTCATAAGAAGCGGAAGTGCAGAACGATGTCATTAAAATCATTGCGCCGTATTGGCGGAAATTAGAGGCTGTACGTTTTTAACGCTTATAACTTCCAAATTGAATTTGTGTTAGGTGTCAAGGTGCACTGCATACTAGTTTATATACACATATTCATACTAATAGCCAAAAGACTTCAGTTTCAAAATAAAGATGTTAATGAATCTCTTACCCTCAGACTCTATAGGTTGTTCAACTTTATACTGTGGTGTGGAGTATCTGTCAAGACTCATCGGCCCGTTCTCAATAGGCACTGCAGACACGTAGTCAAATGATGTCCCGTTGGAGGTGACCACAACCATCTTTAAAATAAGCACAAACACAAGAATTACACAAAAGGAAAGATCACAGTAGAGGAACTCTGTACATAAAACTAATATATACATATTAATAACTTGTTTCACATGCAAGAACATGCAGTACTTATCAGTGCGATCTGTACATTGTTAAAGGGGTCATATTATGAGATTTTTTTTAAAGATGTAAAATAAGTCTTTATTGTCTCCAGGGTACATATGTGAAGTTTTAGCTCAAAATACCCCACAGATTATTTATTACAGCATGTTAAAATTGCCACTTAGGTGAGAGCAAAAATGTGCCGTTTTTGGGTGTGTCCTTTAAAATGCAAATGAGCTGATGGTATGCAAACACTGATCACCATAATGGTGGTTTGTTGAAATTTAAACTCAATTGTGCTGTAAATTATTATCTTTTTACCCTCCTTTTCTCTGCACTAAATGACAGTGGTTGGATAGTTCAGATTAAAGGCGGAATGCACGATTTCTGAAAAACACTTTGGAAAAGGGAGTCGGGCCGACTACCAAAACACACTTGTAGCCAGTCAGCAGTAAGGGGCGTGTCTACTAACCGACATTGTTGCCTGGGTTGCGTATGTGTGGGGCGGGTCTATCAAATCAAGGTCCAGATTCTATTGGGGTAGGGGCGTGTTTGTTTAGGTGATTTCAAATGTCAACATTGACTTTCAGAGATCATGGACCCTGCCTTTAAGGGGTGGTATTATTGTAATAAGACTCACTACCTAAGTCACAAACAGGTGAAATCTGAATAACCTATTTTTCACATAGAAAAACTAAGTTACTGGGTCGATCCTTTTCACATTTTCTAGGTTGAAAATTATAGCACTTAAACATGGATAAAGGTTTTCACTCTATGACCCCTTTAATGCTACCTCTGGGCATTATATGCATTTTTATTGGTGCTATTTAAATTTACAAGCTATTTTAATGTGACCAACACATCAAAAGTATCAGTTGTAACAAATTAAAGTCAAGAAATGCACAATATTTTGGTAAGCATATTGTTCATAGCCAATAAAATTGCTTTGAGCAATACTGAAAGCTGGTAATATCAGGATATCCCATTGATATAAAATAGTATTTCTTTCAATTCTAATATAAAAAATACTATAGCTATACTATCCTATAACTCTTGCCTGTTGCACATTTTAAGGGTTTAATGCTTAATTTTACTTAAAGCATGTTAAATTCTAAAATTTGAACCAACATACGACCAATTTCAATATAGATCACTAACAATTAACATAAATGTGATGTCAAGATAAGATTCAGTGAAAGATCTTTTTCAAAAAATATATATATATTTACGTCATATTTAATTGAAAAATATTATTACATATTCTTTTTTTATTAAACAATATTGCGTTGTGATTTGTCATTTCTCAGTATCGTAATGCACAATAAAAATTCATTAATTTCTCAAATGCAAACAATTTTATTTTAAAGTGGACATATGATGAAAATCTGACTTTTTCCCTGTATAACTGCTATTAACTCTTTCCCCGCCATTGACGAGATATCTCGTCAATTAAGAGAAAACGCTTCCCCGCCAATGACGAGATTTTCCGTCTTTCCGCAATACCGCTATTATCCACCAGGTGGCGCACTTCCGCAACTTTTTAAAACCGGAAGTATTGGCAAGCTGCTGCATGTCCGTGTCTGTTTTAAAGATCGCTCTGGATGGGATCTCTATGAAAAGTCAATCACAAAAATTTAATTATTTTTGCTTTTTGCTCAAAATATGGTGTTTTTGCAAAAACCTACCCATATTCAAAAGCTGATTGCAAAAGAACCACTAAAGGTAGGATGAAACGGTTTTTTTGTTTGAAAGCAGAGGGTCTGTTCTTTCATTTGGTATATTGTATGTTTATTTATTTAAAGAAGAACATTTTCTGGAAGGCATTAAACTTTGGTGAAAATCATGAAACACGCTGGCGCTGGCTGGCAACTTTTTTTTAAAACGCTGGCGGTGAAAGAGTTAATGGAGCCCCAGTGCTTCTATTAACCTATAAAATGTGTAAAGATCAACCCAGTAATTCAGTTTTAATAAACCATTCTTTGCAAGCATGTGAAAACACAGCTCATTGAAAGTTGGCTCCCCTTGTGATGTCAAAAGGGGACCGTCTTATAATAACACCGCCCCTTAATCTGCACTATCCAACCACGGCACAGCCACTGAGTGCAGAGATCTGCTCATTTGCATTTTAAAAACGGCACATTTTTGCCCACACCTACAAAGTGGCAATTTTTAAACATTATAATAAATTGTCTATATATGCTATTTTGAGCTAGACTTTCACATACATACTTTATTTATTTATTTAACATCTTTAAAAGGTCTTGTGAAATGTCCCCTTCAAAACTTTGTATTTCTTTGTGTTTGCTTGTTTTTAAAAATGTGACCTGGTTTTTGTGAGCCTCCAGTTACTCCAGTATTTAACCCAAAAGCCATTGAATCATGCCGTACCAAGAGCATCACACACACACACAAACACAAGCCACAAAAAGCCAGAATCAATTACACTATATTTGTCTCAAGTTAAAATTTGCAAACACAGAGTTGCATAAGACTTGGCAAAACCACTTGAGCGCAAACCTCGGAGGTGCTGTAACCGTCCTGAGTGGAAATGAGCTAAAGAGAGAGAGAACGAGACAAAGAGAGACAGCAGACAAGGTTAGGCGAATGTATTGACCAGATCACAGGGTCGATAACATTATGCTGTTCACTAACATCAGTGCTGAGTCCAGCAAAACGCAGCGGCACGTATAGAGACCGGCACTCAGAAAAAATCCTGTAATGCTGATGGGATAGGATAGACGCTAGAGCTTCAGAAAACATCACCACCCTGTGAATGTGCTTTCACTTAGATGTTCCTGCATCAACATCTCTGATGCTTTGGATAAAAGCATTTGCTAAATGAATAAATGTAAATGAGTAATTCAGAATCAAACAAATACACAAATATAGCTGGTCGTCTAGCAGACACTTTTATCCAAAGCGATAATGAAAACAACAGCTTTAAATTGCTTTACACTTCCTTCCCATTTACTTATACTGTTGTCTGTTTACTGACTGTAATTCATTTGAATTGTATTATATAACGCATTTTCAATTCAACTATGAATGACGCATAACCCTTAAGATAAAGGTAATTAAACACAACGCAGATCCTGTAATTAGTGTGACAGTAAAACCTTCAAACAACATTATTTACACATCACCATGCCAATTCCCTGGATGAAGATAAAGTAACACAGATTGATGATAAACGTCTTGCTGCTCCTCACATTTCTTTCCTCTGTTTTCTGGCGGACTTTCCACCACAGCAGACGCTTTCTGTCGGATGTGTGAGGGACATTGTTGCCCACAACCTCCATTTCCTCATTTTCCTCGTTCACCTCTTCTTCCTCACAGTCATCCTGAAGGAATTCAACAGCAAGAAATAAATTATATTACATATCCAGGATATAATAAAGATGCTTAACAGAGCGACTTTGTGCGACAGGACAATGCACAAATCATTTTATCGAGTGAGTGCATGAACAGTGTTTATGATCCAACATTGATCTTTCTTTAAAGTCACTTTTCATGGTCTCAGATTTACGCTTTCATCATGATCGTCCTGTCACACAATAATCAAACTTTGAATCAATAAGTTCACACATGTAGGGTTTTAAAGAGGCCGTGTATTGACCCGGTCTATAAACCTGACCACTGCGGCGTGAAGGGCAGATGGTCGGAGGGTAAGAAATGATTTAGGGAGATCAGTATTTAAAAAAATGCCTTTGGTCTATAAATACATTTCGACTGATCTGTAATGCATGCAGGTGAAAAGGTATAAATTATAAATGAATCCACATTTATCAAATTCCTCCTTCGACAGGATTACCTGTATAAAAATACAGTTCTGTTTTCAACTCTTTACAGCTTATACACTGTAAAAAGTGGAAGCTGCAAAAAGTGTTACTAATTGAAACAATTAATTTTTTTATCACTTTTTACAGTGTATATAAAACAAAGAGTTTATAACCATCATTTTATAGCACTGAAATTGATGTTTAGGTGTACAACTGATACAAATAAAGAGACACAACGCAGATTTTTATGCTACTCATATGCAATAAATGCCTACTTACACAGAAACGTACTGCATTTACGGCAGTATATTATACATTAAATCACACCATAAAATATTACTCCAATACATTATTTGAATGCAGAACTAAGCTCACCACAATCGTGGGGTCTTGCAACCACAGACGAATCAAGGTGGCCAATGTGTAGTATAGAACCAAAAGCATGATGGGATTGACAAAATGGTACCATTTTAGCCCACTGTTAACCTCAAGCTTCCAGGTCGAAGAGCAGTCCGTCCGTACAATAGAGGATATACCAAACAAACTGTGGAAGAATGGAGATTTTACGTTTATAATGTGACATATTTTCCAAATGCAACAGGATATAAAATGAAAATATGATATGAAAACGTTAATGAATAGTTCACAAAAGTGCTGTAATGTGCATTATGCTCCTGTATACAGTTCAGTGAATCAGTTGTAGAGCATTTGAAGAACAAAAGGTCATGGGTTCAAGCCCAGGGAACACACACACACAAACACCAATTATGTCAATGGAAGACCGGAGCATGTGTTACGACCACTGTGATTGGCTGTACGCCACGCTTCAGACAAGCCTTCCGTCAAGCGTTAACGCTTTCGTCCCGTGTGAATGTACCGTGAGTATAGTTCCTAGCCATATCGGCTTAGAAAATCACAACTTTTAATTTTCTGTCGGTCTTAGTGCACATTGTAACTACAGAAGAGTCAAGTTTTAAATCGGAAAAATATTGAAACTCTTTGGTTATTTTTTAGGCGCGATGCTAATGGTCTAATCAGATTCAATGGATTATGCTAAGCTACAGTATGCTAAAAGTGGTACCGCCAGACCCGGAGATCAGCTGAATGGATTCCAAAACAGTAAAAATCAAATGTTTAACTCTAGAGGAGCTGGAAAATGAGCATATTTTCAGAAAAAGTAAATAAAGTATAAAGGTTGAAGTGTCAAGTATTTAGGGTAAACTTCCCTTACACTTAAATCCTAATTTCTTATCAAATGACATCAGGATTCAGTCTCCTCAAAAAAGCTTAAGATGTGTTTCGTGCCAAGAGAGGTCAACACTTATTACTGACTGAAGCCTGAAGAAGACGTTTAGTTTTGAAAATAGTTTTTTTTGTGTGTGTCCATATTTCCTGTATTTTCTGTTTGTATCTTACTAAAAAGAGTAAATATGGATGGTGATAAAAACAAAGCTGCTGTTGGTGGTGGTGGCCTAAGACTTTTGCACAGTACTGTTCACTTCAAAAGACATTTTTATTGCCAGTCGTACTCTTGTTGTGTCTAGGAAGAGAATGGTCACATGACCATGGGCCATGTTAAGGAAAAAACAGGAAGTGATGTCAGAAGCAAAGTCAGTCAGCGCTGTCACTCAGCATTGATGCAGATCAAGGCGATGCCTGTGTTCATGCCAAAACCGCTTTTAAAACAAAGCGACTGATAGCAAACAGCTGGATTATGTTAAGACATTACATAACACATGTGCTCTGTCATGTTCTGTTCAAATGAATCTTAAGAGGTAAGGCAGGTACTGTATGAACTGTAAAACAAACCCCCCATTTAAAACAACAAGAACACGCAACAAAGCGTGTTTTGTTTTTCTACGATGTACATTTGCGAGGTGAGAAATACTAGATGACTTAAAGCTGTGTCTAAGAGACATTTTTTTGACTGATTTCTCACATGGATATCTGTGATTTCCTTCTGCCATCTGAAACCTTTTTATATGGTGTACCACTGGCAAAGAGTCCAAAATAGTTTATTTTCAGAAACAAAAAATGCTCTGTATGTTCTGCAATGTGACACTTGCAGTGTCGATGCTGGCATTGCGATGTTGATGCTGAAAGATATATTGTGCAGCCCTAGTCTTTTAGTTAAAAAATAACAACCTAGTACAGAAATTAAAGTGCTTGTAGTGGAAAGAATAACATAACATTCCTTATACTGATAAACCCATCTGAATTGTTTGCACTTATAGACAAAGCAAAACATAAACCAAAAGAATGAGCGGAAACTGAGTTCAAATAAGGCAACTCTACAATACATACTGTAGACGTAATGGGTGTCTGAGACGAGACATTCATTGAATCGATACCCATACAGTATATACAGTCAAGAGCAATAGCATCAAGGGAAAATTATTATAGGGTGCAGAAAAATATAGTCATCATCTTCAGAAACATTACCATACTTTTAAAGGTTCTAGAAAGGGTTCATTGGATGGATGCCATTTTTTTTCTCAGAAGAACCTTTTTTGGTTCCCGAAAAAAACATTTCAGACAAATGTTCTTAAAGTGATACTCCAGCCAAATATCAAAATTACCTCACTATTTACCCTCACACAATCTGAGATACATATGTCCATCATGTTTCAGACAAACACATTTAGGGCCCTATTTTAACGATCTGAAACGCAAGTGCGAAGCGCAAAGTGCAAGTGACTTTGTGGGCAGATCTTGGGCGCTGTTGCTATTTTCCCGGTGGGAGAAAAAACTCTTGCGCCAGGCGCAAATCAATAAGGGGTTGGTCTGAAGTAGGTTCATTATTCATAGGTGTGGTTTGGGCGTAACGTCAAATAAACCAATCAGAACGTCATCCAACATTCCCTTTAAACGCAAGTGCGCAAGTTCCATGGCGGGTTGCTATTATAATGACGGATTTACCAGGCGCACGCCAGGAGCGGTTCACAGCCGAGGAGACCGACGTTCTTGTAAGAGCAGTCAAAGACAGAGAAGTTGTTTTGTATGGGGATAAGAGAAACCCGCCCAAATCAGCGTAGGTTAAACAGGCGTGAGAGGAAATAGCCATAATTGTCTCATCAGCTGGCATCCCCATCGTTGCGCCAGCATAAATCGGGCAGGCCGTGTAACGGGAGGTGGATCTGCCTCAGGACCTGATGCCAGCAGAGGACATCGCTGCGTCCACCCTCACCGCTGAAAGGGTTTGGGGGCTTTGAAATCGGACCCAAGAAACGCAAGCAGTCCAACCCCAAAGTAAACTTACAAATCAAGTTCATATACATTAAGGTTTCTTATGAAAACATTTTAATTATTATTTACATAAAATAAACGTAATACAGCAATACAATAAATATGAAAATATTTTAATCATTATTTCCATGAGAATTTTTTAACGCAGCCAGACAATAAATAAAAACTATCACCACAATGCTCACCACTATGATTTCCCTTATCTCATGTGTTAATATTTTTTATTGTAACAATTTATGATTTGCAAAAATAACTGTTGCATCTGTGTAGATTAGATAAGCAAAGTTTGCGCGTTGTGCATGCTATACATTATGGTCAAGCATGCGCCCTTAAAATAGCATAATGAACCACGCACAACGCGCCACTGACTTTAGACTAAGTTTTTTTTGGTCAGTGGCGCAATTGTTTTTGGAAACTGCAAAATAGCATCAGGGATGGTTTGCGCTGCAACACGCCTCCTTTTCGCGCTGAACCGCCCAGGGAGCGCAAGTTCATTCCCTAGTTTGCCGACGTGCGTCTGTGGAGGGAAAAACCCACTGTGCGCCGGTGCAAAATACGAATGATACATGTGTCACTGACAAAGTCAATTGCGCTGGGTGCAAGATAGGGCCCTTAGAGTTATTTACGTAAATGTTCTTGCTTTTCTAAGTTTGTAATGGTGGAAAACAGGGATCAGGGAACAACTTCTGACATTGAAGGCCAAAAAAGTGCACAGAAGTAATCCAAACGGCTCCAAGGGCTCAAATGTCTTTTGTGAGTAATCGATGCAATTTTGTAAGAGAAATATCAATTTTTAAACTTTAAAAACTATAATAACTAGCTTCCGGTAAAGACGCCTTCTTGGACTCAGTGTGCAACGTACCCATGGCAACCAACGCTCATTACACTATAACTCTCTGAGATGGTAACCAGAAGCTAGTTATTATCGTTTATAAAGTTTAAAATATGGATATGTTTCTTACATAATTGCATCAATTACCCGCGGAAGACTTTTATTAAACCCTTGGAGTTATGTGGATTATGTCTGTGAAGAATGGATGCACTCTTTTGGGGGTTTAAAGTCAAAAGTTGTTTCCCGATGCCTGTTTTTCATTCAGTATAAAGCTAGGAAGAGTAAGGACATTAAACAACTCTAGATGTGTTTGTCTGGAAGATGATGGACATGTGTATCTCAGATTGCTTGAGGATGAGTAAATCATGGGGTAATTTTGATATTTGGCTGGAGTATCGCTTTAAAGAACTACTTCTTTCATATCCTTTTATAGTCTGTTTAACCTTTTGAGCAACATAAATATTTTGTGGATGTTAAATGTTTATTGTGTAACAGTAAGCCTGACAAAAAGCCTTTGAAGAACCTTTACATTTAAAAGTCTGGGCACTTTACACTTTAGCCTAAGGCTGTACAGAGAATACAGGTGGAAATTAACACAACTGGTGATAAAACTCATGATAAGATTTTGTTATTGGATATGCTATCAAGATGCAGGGAAAGGTTACTTCACCCCACGACCCAAGCATTATAACTTCTACATACAGCACACACACATTGATAGATGGCTCCATTTGCCAGCCGTCTTGTAAAGTGTAAGACCCTGTGTTTGTTTTATGTATCTAATCGTATTGGAGAGTCCAATATGTACCGTAATGGTAGGCCCCATCTCCCCTAGGGGCCCTATTGCTGGTTCATAATAACATATAAATCCAACAAAGGCCAAACACAAAGCACACAACATGTGGTAGATGTGCGTTTAGGACAATACATTTCTAAAAGCTATCGATGCACACTTCGCATGATACATTTTGTGGATGGGTTATTGTCAGACAAGCCAAGGCCAGATGGAAATCAGGTTATTTTTTTGCACCTCCTGGGTCATGTCTGTCTACCAGAGGCCAGACACAGGAAATTGGGCTGTAATACGCTGCGGGTATGATAGGTATTATATTTATTATTTATGATGCAAGTGAATATGCACACATACAGTAATATAACATAATATCAGTGTTACTGGCCCTGTTGTACGAGCTTACAGCATTTACTGTATATTCAGAGTCTATTGCTTTGCAAAGTGAAAGTCTACGAACGTTCCTTGAAAGTTCCCAACGTTTCCAAAAAAAACAACGTTCCAATACGTAGAGGAATGTTATATTCTACCATTTTCAAACATTTTCAATGTCATCTTTTAATGTTCACAAAATGTTTAAAACAACGTTTTTTGCTTGTTGTGTAAATGATAGAGAAACATTGCATTTTATTATTTTAAAACTGTTATAAAAACATTATTTCTGAATATTCTATAAAAATATTGCTGTAGAAAAAACAATTCACTTATTAGATTTAGATGTTGATGTTTTGTTCATTTGAAGTCACCATTATGGTGATCCGTGTTTGTTTTAGTTGGACTAAAAGTGTAGTGTAGTGTGTCCACCCATTTACTAATTTTATATAATGTAAAAAATAGTAAAGTTACTATAAGGTTGCACTTCATACCATTAAATGATGTGGCATTTGCAAACTATAATACCCTAAATACCCCAGTATGACAAAATTAGCTGCCTAGGGCCTTTACCAAGACGCAGTTGAGCCACTGGCTTGGATTAAATATATATTATGAGCATTCTGACCTGGAGTAGCTGTCATTGGGTCTGATGGCCTCCTGAAGAAACTGGAACTGGTTGGAATAAAGTATGATGAGATGTCCAGCGCTGAAGATGGCCATGAGAACGCACAGACAACTAAAGAGGAGCCTGTCAAAGGTCCTGCAGAAAGACCACCACGTGCACAGACCCAAAAACACAAAGAAGTAGACAGCCGACGTCAGAGAGGGCAGCATGATACCTGTAGACGAGACAAAAAGACAGGAATATATAGAGGCGGTTAACTGGACAAGGTTTAGGTCAAGCCAGGACTAAGCGTAAGTTATATTAGGACATTTGAGTAGTATACTGGTGCTTATCTTGAGACAAAACAATGGCATGTTTTTAAATGAAGGCAGCTCAAACATTCATTTAGTCTGGGACTAAGCCCTGTCCAGGAAACCACCCAAAAAATTACTTTTGTGCAAATCAAGAAAATTCAAAAACATTTAATTAAATTGATTGAGTAAGGTCATGTCAAAGATTGAACAAACTTTAATGCTCCTAATCTCATCATTAGATTATGAGACTTTAGTCTGGATTTCACAGACATGGTTACATATCCAGTACATTTTTGGTAAATGAACTCAGGGATGAAAGAGTGACAGCATGCGTATCGATGGCCCTCTAACCTGTTAGGCCCAGCAGAATGGTGACCACCACCTGACCAGCTGTTGTTATCAGGTTACCGATAATCTCCTTGAGTTTACTTGCCACTCCTGCTACTATACGGAGGACCTTCATCTTTGTGCTCTCCTGAACCTCTTCCTCCTCCTCTTCCTCCTCCAGGCCATCTTCCACCCCCTCTTCTTCCTCTGCTTCATCTTCAGCATCAAAGTCTTCATCCACGAGCACATCATCATCGTCAAGTTCCATCTTCTCATCATACCCCTCCTGTGCGTGGATAAAAATTTTTACACACACTTACTATTTCTGCAGGACGCAAAGTCTATGCACACTAAACATCTTCCAAAATGTATTCCTGTAGCTCGACTGGTAAAACATTGCATTCGATCCCAGGGAACACTGAATCCAACAAATGCAATGCTTGACTTTGACTTTCTAATTTGATGAAATAAACGAAAGCAGTAGTTGGCATAATGCCATTTAATTCATAGGACTGCCAAAATGTAACAAATGTTGATTTTTATAGCTTTATTGGTGTACACACTGTATGCAGTACACTTGTCTTTTTCGAACACAGTCATAACACGTTGCATAACACATAACATGTTGGATCTGTTTTAGATTAACACTGATCTCACAATCCCTCACACAGATCCACAAACACAATCAATAAACCAAAAAAGCGTACAGCTGCTCCATATCTCTGGCCTTTAGCACAGCAAACCACTTCTCCTAACAGTAGCATAGACTGCTAAATAACAGTTCAAAGCATGAAGCAAAACTGTAGCGATTCACTTTTATGACTGGCCTGGCTTAGTTGGTTAAAACTGGTTTTACTGGAGACCAGCATCTCTTACAGCCTGCTTAAAACCCACTCTAAAACCAGCCAACAAGCCAGACTAGGTGAACAGCTTAGAAAAAAATTGCACTGGGGTAGGTTTTACATAAACGTTGTTTCATTTCATCTAGTAAATCTTGTTGAAGAGATTTCTAAGGCTCTGGTTGGCATCCAAAGCCTGCATGTTATAATTCATCTAAACATTAAAATGTAAAGTATTATTGCATAATGATTAATGTATAGCCAGCCATTCGTTATCACAGAATAAATGTGTTAATGTTTATTTTGCTGACTGTACATTATCTGGCTAAATACGCAGCTAGTGCAAAAAAATAAAATAGACATCGATTTAAGTTTATCATGCGAGAATAACAGCTATAAAGAGGACGCAAATGCCCTAACTTGCCAAAGCACCTAAATTATCAATGCGGCATTAACCTTTAAAATATACAGATTTGTATTCATTTGGTACCAATATGACATACTAATATGTATCGCTGAGGTATTAACATTAACTCAATGGGCTCTATCTTACACCCAGCGCAATGCGCGACGCAAGTGTCTTTTGCTAGTTTCCACCCTGCGCAATTATCATTTTCACGTTTAGCGCCACGTTGTTTAAATAGCAAATGCATTTGCGTCCCCTTTTGCGCCCATGGGCGTTCTGGTCTGAAAACGAGGTGTGTTCAGGCGCATTGTTGGCGCATTGCTATTTTGAGGCAATAGTGGGGTTTTTTTATTTAAAGAGCGGATTAGTAATATGTGCCTATAAACGGGACGACAATGCGGGTTTGCTTATCTGCGCAGCAGCACAAAAACGCTTTTAAATAAGAAAGATTAAAGGATTTAAATGTAAAAGATTATTATTGAGTCTCTTGGACATAAATGAGGACTAATTATGAGACGTTAGAATGCGTAAATAAATGCTTTGCTTTAAACAAATGCATCTGTTTTTAAATGTTTTTTTTAAATGCTACCTCACAGATTTATTGTATATGATGACTCTGTACCTGTGGATATGGTGAGATGAGAAACATTTTTAATTAATGCTTAAAAAAAACTGACGCTGTCCAAGTGCTGAAACATGCGGAGAGCCGTTTGTAAATTCTTTATCTCCTGTTTGTTACAAATAAAGTATTTTTAGAGTACAAACCATTTCTTACATACTTTTAAATTATTTTTTGATGATACTGGATAGCCATACATTTAAAGCAATTAAAAGCCTGCTTTTTTACTTCCATGACTAAAAGAAAACGCGTTTTAAAAGTTTTAATAAAAAATATAATTTCAATACAAGTGAAAAACAACACAATTATTTAACATTAATCTTAAACTGGGGATCTTCTTCCTCCGTTAAGTTTTTCAGCTTACAAAGTCTGTCATCTAAATAGGGATTAGACATAGCGCCAGCCCAACTGGCTTTTAAAGGGGATGAGAGCTGAGACTCTCATTGGTTTATTGCACGTTACGCCCAAAATACTCCCTTTACTCATTAAAAAAATAGGACCAACCCTTTTCGACCATGCGCTCGGCGCACAAACCATTTTTCCCGTCGTTAAATTAGCAAAAGTGGATTCGGACACGCCCATTTAGACGTTGCGCTGTGCGCTTTAGACAATGCGCTTAGATCGTTAAAATAGGGCCTTTGTGTGCAAAGGTGTACTTTTTTATATCGTCTGAAAGAAGATGGTCATATGTATCTTGGGGGAAATCATGGTGTAATTAAAATTTTGGGGTGAACTGTCCCTTTAAGAGTGATTTTAAGGTATGCACCAACCGACCCACCTGTTCTTCTGACTCAAAGTCGTGGTTGTCCTGGGCCATCTCTTCTGTGGGCCGTTTGTGCCCTAATTTTCTGCACAGCATCCACGCCGACAAGCTCGCCATAAACATCCCGATGTCCGGGAGGAAAACCCGAATCCCATTGCCTGCATCTGCACCTATCACACTACACACACACACACAACACACACACACACACACACACACACACACACACACACACACACACACACACACACACACACACACACACACACACACACACACACACACACACACACACACACACACACACACACACACATGTTAGTATTAAATATTTACTTTAGAGTTAGTGAATCAATAATAGGTCCTTGTTAAATATGATTATAGACAAATATTCAGTAATATAAAAATAATATTAATAAAAAATAATATTAATTCAAAATAGTTACATGCAATAACATGTCTTATTATTTTGAAAATAATAGATATAAAAATAGAAATAGATATAAAATAGCTCTTTTACATCATTTTTATTTATTTTCTTGAAAAATGTGTTTATTGAGATTTCCAGAATTTGCATGAACCTGATACAAGTGTTGATGGCTATAACAAATAAACTTCGGCCTGTTAAAGCACACAGCATCTGGAGCAGGAATGTCTGTGAGTTTTAATTTTCAATTCTAGCTTCTCACACGTGTGTTGTGTGCTTGAATACACTGGTTGTTTAATATGCTGCTCCACCCAGTATAATAAAATCAGACTTGCACCCTATTAAAGGACTATAAACACATACTAGCTTCTTCTAAAACGGTAAACATTTGTCCCAAAATGTTTCATTTGATGACAGCCTCATGGACCCAAAATAAGTTTGAATATTTCAATTCACATTTATGTGTATAATAAATATTATCTGTTTAGAAAAATAAAAAAGTAGTATTTATTTTAAGAGATGTTTTGTTTACCCTTTAATCTTTTTGTTGCACAAAAGTACAAAGGTACTAAAAAATAAGAACAAATGTTTTGTAAACCTTTGACTTAAACATTTTTATCCTATGGCTTCACTTTGAAGATTAAACATTTCTGCCTTTTAAGTCCATTTTGCACCTCTGTTTAACTCGTTTCCCATAATTCCCTGCCAGAAAGCACCGAGGCATGAGTGAAGCGTTATGTCACGGATAGATGCCTACACTCAACTAACAGGTCAATTAGGCGCATAAACAGTTTACAACCAAGCTTCCTGCCACTTACGGTGAATCAAGCCATCCTCCGACCAGAGCTGCTTGGAAAAAAGTTGCAGGTCGGAGATTCCCGTACTCAGAAAACCGCAGGCAATAAGATTACAGTCAAGCGAGTGCATACAAACATCAAGGCAGGCTTTGAAAAATTGGGCTGTCAAGAGTGGGTCACGTTTAATTGGGTTTAGTGTTCATCACGGAAAACCGCTGGTTTGGAAGTTGAAGTTTGGAGCCGCGACGGGAGACGGGCAGACAGCTCGCCACTGATGTAAGTGGAGTGTAATATTATCCTGCCCTGTTAGCTGAGGTACTTAAAACCGAAAACGCATCCCTCTTATGTGCCTGTGCTTACGCAATTTTAAGTGATTCTGCGTGTTTGAAATCCCACAGGCACCAAAAAGGTCTAAACAACCAGGCAGGCGATATCCGAAAACGTGAAGCCGCAAATTATTTTTAAGTTACTTCTTGCACTGGTTACTAGCAACTCTGCCAAAGGTTTTACGATCACTAAATGTATCGCAGGGTGACAGAAGTGCTACTGATAAATGAACGAGAGCGTGACAAATGCAAACAAGGCTGTGAGGGATACGCAAACAGTTTATCAGTCAAACTGTCCATCGATTAGCCGACAAAACACTGTTAACACACTCGGAGGAAGGTCGGATGCCACTTGTAATGTCCGCAACCATCAGATCACAAGAACATCAATTTATAGATTCCTCTTTCTTCAGTACAACTTAAGTGACCATGCATTTTGCAGCATGAAGGACAATTAAAAATAATGAACAAAAATTGTTAGTTATAAAGCCAGAAAGGTCATCGCATCCGCATTAATACTGAACAGGTGTAGACTCATTGACTAAATTACTCATGTGATTGTATTTTGTAACAATAAAGATCCTGTTTGTTTTATTACTGTCTTAAAAAAAGTATGTAAGGCACAACAACAATAATGTTTTCCCCCTGAATCAATAATCTGTGATGGTTAAATGTTTTGTGTCCTACTGTTAAAAGTGATTGTAAAAAGCTTAAAAGATTGAATGCAGTAAATCCTTTTTTATTTAAAAAACACTGAGGCGACTCAAATAAGAGCTTGGACTCACCTCTCAAAGCCGATTTGTCGTATCGATTTCTCCCACACTGAACCTGGTAAAAAGAAAAGATAAAGGTTTACTACCTACAGTATATTTTTTTACTACATTGACTTTGAAAGAACACTGTGATTAAGCTACAATAGTAATTATATGGGGTGCAGGGACTGATTAAAGTATAACAAAAGCCAAATTGATTTTCTTTGGCAAACTGTAAGGTCATTCCTGCAGAACTTTGATGAACACATCAAACTGTGTCTAGTGATGACTAATGAGATAATACATCTTATCCTTTAAAATGGCAGGTTCTTTCATTATTAAAGGGACACAAGGCAGCATTTTTATGTTAATAAATCATCTTCGTAAGTCGGTATATGGTTAAATGACTCATAACCGGACGAATGAAGACTCTCTCGCCCGCCCCTACCGCCTGTAGGAAGAATACCCCACTTGCAAGTTCGCTGTATTCGACCCGGTGTCCTTCAGTCTCGTCTCAGGTATCGCGAGAAGCAGGATCACTTTACGGCAAACAACACAGAGGCAGGCGAGCAAAACACGAGCCGGGGAAGAAGCATCGAAAACCCTTGACGGAAACATAACTGGATTGGAAATAAGCTAAACTTCGTTCCGAGGGGGGAGGGACAACAGATCGTTTTTACGACAATGTGTTTGAAAGCATTTTCTTTCAGACACTAGGGGGGGCTCGTAGAGAAATATTACGCAGACTTGCCTGGTTTCCCTTTAAAAAACAATAAACATTTCTACTTCCCTTTTAGTGCCTTTTGTTACTTTTTAATTCTTCTTATACACTTTTAAAGTAGGGTAAAATGTGAACAAACCCAACCTCTGGGTAAAATTACATATTCATTTTTACCCAACCATAGAGACAGAGCGCAGCGCATCATAACCTAAAAAACCACGCCCACCGGGGGGGGAACAATCCAACCGTCTCCATTGACTTTGTATTGCGAGAGGCTGCCTCCTTGTCATTTCTGGCTTATAAAAAAAAACAGAATAATGCTTAAAAGCTGCTGTGTGACAATATGTACAGCTAACAAGCCAAAAAATGCAGAAATAAGTTTTTATAAGCTGTCGAGCCGTAAAACTCAGCCTTTAAGGATCGCCGACTACGTTTCCCCCTAGTGGAGGCAGTTCTACTAATATGAGTACTATGAAAAGTTGCCTGTTTCCACTTGTGTGTCTTTAAACGCTCGTTTTTTGGGGTCGACAGCTTATAAAAACGTATTTACAGGTTTAACTAAAAACAGAATAATACCTAAAAGCTGCTGTGTGACAAGGTGTACATCTAACAAGCCAAAAAAAACAGAAATACGTTTTTCTAAGCTGTCGATCTCAAAAAACGAGCGTTTAAAGACACAAAAGTGGAAACTTTTCATAGTACTCCTATTAGTAGATCTGCGTCCACTAGGGGGAAACGTAGTCAGCGATTCACTTTTTTCTCCTTAAAGGCTGGGTTTTACGGCTCAACAGCTTATAAAAACTTATTTCTGGGTTTTTTGGCTTGTTAGCTGTACATATTGTCACACAGCAGCTTTTAGGCATTATTCTGTTTTTTGTTATAAGCCAGAAATGACAAGGAGGTGGCCCCTCGGAATACAAAGTCAATGGGGACGGTTGGATTGCCCCCCCCCGGTGGGCGTGTTTTTCAAATTTGCATAACTGCGCTCTGTCTCTATGGGTTGAAACAGTCCAATATAGCTTAAAGTACTGGATGATATTGGATAAAAATGTGATATACAATAACTGGTTGTGCGACTTACTACACAATAATATTTATGAAAATATATGAATGCAAAAATAAGATGCAAAAGCCTCTAAATGCCACCTTGGTAACAGGATAATTATATTAACCAATGCTCTCGGCATGTTATTAGGGGTGTAAGAAAATATTGATACATGTGTGTATCGTGATTTTTTTATTTGCCAATACTGTATTGATGTAAAAAAAAAATTTTTTAAGGGGTCATAGCATGAAAATCTGACTTTTCCCATGTTTAAGTGCTATAATTGGGTTTCCAGCGCTTCTATCAACCTAGAAAATGTGAAAAACCACAATTTAGTAACTTTGTTTTGGTAAACCATTCTATGCAAGCATGTGAAAAAATAGCTCTTAATCTGCACTATCCAACCACGACACTACCATTTAGTGCAGAGAGAAAGAGGGACAAAAAATTATTGACAGCACAATTGAGTTTCAATTTCAACAAACCACCATCTATTAGATCAGTGTTTGCATTTCATCAGCTCATTTGCATTTTAAAGGACACACCCAAAAAATGCACATTTTTGCTTGCACCTACAAAGTGGTAATTTTAACATACTATAATAAATGATCTGATGGGTATTTTGAGCTAAAACTTCACATACTTACTCGGGTTACACCAAAAACGTATTTTACATCTTTAAAAAAACTCATAAAATGATCACTTTAAAATTATACATTATTCATAGCAGTCGATTAGTTAGGAGTTTACACCCCGACCACTAGATAGCATTCTTCTTATGGCTGAACTGAAACTGTGACAGGAAGTACTAGCATTGGAGCGTGCCACCAATTTTTTTTTTTTTTTGCTAAGGTTAAATATGGTGGTGTGCTCTCAATAACACCCCCAAACGCAAAATATCTAGCCACCGATGCACAGTATCACAATGAATCACAACAAATTGATACAATTTGTGAGATTCTTTTCAATACACAACCTTACATATTACAATATATGTTCATCAAATACTTTTGCTTAAAATCTGCTTAATCCCGGCCTCAGGTCATTCAGAAATTAGTTTGTTGGCAGAATCCAAGAGTCTGATAAAAACTGCTTATTTACAAGGAAACATGTCAGACACACAGAGTGTTTTGCATCTGAGCTCTTCATATTTAAAATGCATAAATTATATAACTAACATACATCCATCACATTCTTTCTCAGCAAAATGCGTCACTCTTTTTTCCCTAAAACACTGTTTATACAATTTTTTTTTTACATTTTTGAAGTATAAACATAATTCAGTTATCACAAACAATTGTCATAGCATATCACAAAATGTCTGTAATTTTAAAGGGGACAGAGAATGAAAAACCATTTTTACCTTGTCTTTGTTGAATAATAGTCTACCCGCATTCACAAACATACAAAAAGTGCTAGACATGCTAAACATCTCAGTCTCATAGAAATTCCTCTTTTAGAAATGTCAGCCAGAAAACGGCCCAATCTGAAAAACTGATGCTTATGACATCACAGGCATCTCACTGCCCCTCCACTTTAAAATAATTGGCTACATTTTTTGTGTGGCAGCAAAGTCAGCCAATCAGTAATGAGATTGCAAGTTAAGCCAGTAGGGGGAGCCAAATAGGTGCAAAACCACTTGTTTAAAATCCCCCACCCTAATAGAGCTATCTGAGAGAGGTTTTTAAGAAGCTTCTAAGGCATTACAGACACAAACAAAAAAATTTTGTCTACATGTCACATCACAGAACAAGGATAAATACCCCATTCAATCATTCTATGTCACCTTTAATAATGAGTTAATTTAACTAAAATGTTGGGGTCCATATTTAACCACAGCATGGGTTGAAACAACCCACCATTTTTGATTGATATTTTTTGGCACACATTTCACAGACTATCAGTTATGTTCGGAAAAGCTTTTAAACACCTTCACAAACAACACAATTCATGTACTGTACACTGCCACTGTCGGAAAAAATATGGAGGACCACAAGAGTCATGCAAAATGTAATAAAGAACTTCAATATTTAATAACTACCTGGACAATAAAAATAGCAATTAATAGATTTGTTTAAAAATTCATGAATTATTCTATAAATTAATAGACAAAGTTAAAAAAAATCATTATGTAACATTTTATTAGGCAATAAAAAGTGAGATTATAAAAATAATGTAAAAATGAAGGATTAATCCTTTAATAAATGGTTCAAATTAATATAACAATTTACAAAAACAACATAAAACACTCAATAAGTTCATCATTTTAAATTGCATTTACAAATTCTTAATTTAATAATGGAATTTCAAAATGTATTTCAAAAAGCGATTTAAAAAGAGAAATAAATAACTGGATTTATAAATTGAACTACAAATACAGGCTTAAATTAGGCATTTAGAAGGGCATTTCCGTTTAACATTTCTGTTTTCATTTTCCCGATGGTTCTCCTTACTCTTTTCGCTATTCGATTTGCTTTTTTGTTTAAGCCTCTCTATTTAGCTTTTCCGTGACTCTTTGGGTCCTCATCCGAGATCTATAAATCTGCGCATGACGTACAATCAGAGCCAATCAGCGAGCTTGTTGCATCCACCTGGCCATAGCTAATTTGCATTTCTCATTTGACCATTTGCAAGGACCCAAAGAGTCACGGAAAAGCTAAATAGAGAGGCTAAAACGAAAAGCAAATCGAATAGCGAAAAGAATAAGGAGAACCATCGGGAAATGAAAACAGAAATGTTAAACTTTTAAATGCCTAATTTAAACATGTATATGTAGTTCAATTTATAAATCCAGTTATTTATTTCTCTTTTTAAATCGCTTTTTGAAATACATTTTGAATTTAATTAAGAATTTATAAATGCAATTTAAAATGATGAACTTATTGAGTGTTTTATGTTGTTTCTGTAAACTGTATTTATTAATGGATTAATATTTCATTTCTACATTATTTTTATAATCTCACTTTTTATTGCCTTAATAAAATGTTACATAATGATTTTTTATGTAACTTTGTTTATTTATTTATAGATTAATTCATGAATTTTTAAACAAATCTATTAATTGCTATTTTTATTGTCCAGGTAGTTATTAAATATTGAAGTTCTTTATTACATTTTGCATGACTCTTGTGGTCCTCCATACACTATAGGTACAAATGTGTACTTTTTGAAAGGGTACTGCTTTAGGGGGCGTGCACACCAAAGTTTTAAAATGTGTCTGAAAACGCTTTCCAGCTTTTGATTGTGCTTTGATTGATATGATACTTCTGCTTTGTTTATCAGTTTTTGAACAAGCGCAGAAAAAATGCAGAAAACCTGCCAGCTGCTGGCGTTTTTGCTGTGCTTCCATTGAAAAAAATTGAAAACATACGCCGACCTTAGTGATAGCTAGGGACCATTTTTTTCTAGAAGTTTCTAGAATGATAGGTAGTTTGACAGAATTACCCATGTTCAAAGATGTTGGAAAACAGTCAATAAAATAGCTACAAATTAATTTCATAAGCACTATAATCTTCTTAAACGCTTGGGTTTATATGGCTCAATGCACTCCTGTTTGACTCTGTTGAGCTCTCACATCACTTCTTAAATGTGACTGTATTATTCATCAATATGTCAGACTGTCTTTTTAGTCAATTAGAAAAGTAATTATGTATTAAATAGCCGTTGAGACCGAGGTACTGTTACAGACAGGGTCTTTAAACATGGCTTCCACCCAACTTCACACTGATAGACTGTGAATGTTCTGTGTAAAACAGGCTTACTGGGACACACATGTATGGATGCTTGTAAGTGAGTTTTAAAAGCGAAAAAAAATAAAAACGTATTACGTCTTTCCTGTAAGCACACTTTAAAGAGGGTCGAAGCCTGGTGAACTGTGACTAACGGTTTGCAATAAAATGATGTCACAGACCCTAGTAATACTCAAGGGCTGTCAAGAATACAACAACAACCATTTTCCTCAAATTACCCTGCAACCGCAGACAGACCTAGATCAAATACAGGAAACTGAAGGCAATTCCCTTCTCTAAAGCTAGAAGAACAATGTTGTGTTTTTGCCTGTTGTGTATCACGCCAAAATGATAATAAAGTTCCTAACCATATCAGCCTAGAAAACCGCAACTTTTAATTTTCTGTCGGTCTTAGTATACGATGTAACTACAGAAGAATCAAGTTTTAAATAGGAAAAATAGTATTAAAATAATCATTAAAAAACTCTTTGGTTATGTTTTTGCGCGATGCTAATGGTCTAATCAGATTCAATGGATTGTGCTAAGCTATGCTAAAAGTGCTAGCGCCAGACCTGGAGATTGGCTGAATGGATTCCAAAATAGTAAAATTCAAATGTTTAACTCTAGGGGTGCTGGAAAATTAGCATATTTTCAAAAAAAGTGGAGTGTCCCTTTAACACGTATTCTGTACACGTGTTATGTGACAGATAACCATACATTTTAATTATGTTTACACAATACCCCTATTCAGTGGCCGCCGGTGTCTTCTTTTTCGAGGGAGCATGATGCGAAGCTAGTCAAAACATGTATTTAGCCAGTCATGTGTGTGGCTTAACATGTCAAAATATGTGTTCGGTGCATCATGTGAACCATGTGCATTATGCATCTGGTCAAAATAAGTGCCTGCTGCAGAGGTTTCGAAGGGGTTTATGATAAAAGAGAAGCTTGCGTTTGCCAGATTGTCGCTTAACCTCATGTGTAATTCAGAGTTTAGTGTTAAGTGAGTGTTGCGAGTATTTTGTGAACATAAGCGTCTCTTTTATCACAAACCGTTTCAATGCATGTACAGCAGGCACTTATTATGACATGACACATGATGCACATAGGTTTACATGACACAACAAACACATATTTTGAATTTGCATCCCTCAAAAGAGAAGTCACCGGCTGCCACTGCCTCTGTTTTTCTTTTCCTGAACAAGGATGACGAAGACAAACATTAGAGATAAACTTTTATTTGCTTTTTCTACGTATTGTTGTATTTATTGTTGTGTCAATGCAAAAACAACCCAATTTACTTTATACCATCTAATCAATTCAAATCAGTATTTGTAATAAACTCCCATACTACGCATTGAACTTCACACGAAAATATACTGTGAAGGTAAAATGTGAGAGTCACCTCACTTTTAGGATGAAACAGCAAGAAATGTTTCTGAACACAAATAAAGTCTAACCTCTGGAAAGTATTACAAAAAGAATTGTTAGGATTCCCAGAATGGAAACGTTAGAAAGTTTAACTAATTCCCAGATTTAATCCAGTCCGTGCTTACGGGAATGATGTGCATCTGTTGTTTAGAAGACAACAACTGAAAGCCAATGACGAATTTCAGTGACAGATTTCCCACGAGTCTCCAGCTCAGTTATTAAAATGGATAATTCACCCCAGATTGAAATTTTTGTCATTAATTACTCACCCTTATGTTGGTCAAAACTCGCAAGACCTTTGTTTAGATCTTCGGAACACAAATTAAGATATTTTTGATTATTATTTTTATCAAGCTTTCTGACCCCCAAGTGACAGCAAAACAACTACCATGTTCAAGGCTCATAAAGGCTTTGACCTGTATCGGCATCGGCCCCAAAAAACATATAGATCGGGCTCTATTTACAATAAACATTTCTGGTAAATTCGGCATGAAACTGGAGCTTTGATTGTGTTTTTCTCTATCTTGACGTATATCCAAGTAAAACCCCTTCAGAAATGAGAACAAAATTTAGGGCAGGACTTAATTTGGTCCATTCTAAATTAATTGGATTGTTTGGTACATACTGGGTTGCTAACAAAACACAGAGACGAGTCCTCAATAGCCCAGCTATTGCACCATAACTTTAGGATTATGAGGCCACTTTTTTTGTTTTTTAAATAAAAAACAGGTCAATCATTTATTACAAAAAAGCCTACAAAATAAGAATTGTCAATTTCGATTTCATGGTGACTTTAACTGACACGTAATATATTTCTTTAAAGCGGTCATATTATGAGTAAAATACATCGTTGGTGTCCCCAAAATAAATATGTGACGTTTTCGCTCAAAATACCCCATGGATAATTTGTTATAACACGTTAAAATTGCCACTTTGTAGGTGTGAGCAAAAAAGTGCCGTTTTGGGGTGTGTCCTTTATAATGCAAATGAGCTGATGAAATGCAAACACTGATCACCATAATGGTGGTTTGTTGACATTGAAACTCAATTGTGCTGTCAATTATTTTTTTCTCTCTGCACTAAATGACAGTGTCATGGTTGGATAGTTCAGATTAAGGGGTGACATTATTGTAACAAGACTCGCTACCTATCTGAACGACCTAATTTTTCACATGCTTGCAGAGAATGGTTTACCAAAACTAAGTTACTGGGTTGATCTTTTTTCATGTTTTCTAGATTAATGGAAGCACTGGGGACCCAATTAAAGCACTTAAACATGAAAAAGGTCTGATTTTCACGCTATGACCCCTTTAAATATAAGCACTTAAACGAAGTCTAAATGTAGCTTTAAAGTTCATTACTGAGTCAGGGTTTTTACAATGGCAAACTTTTCAGCTGATGTTTCAATGTCCATATCTCCACTCCAATATACCTCAGCACCCGCTGTCAGTATAATATAGTGTTAGCTCAATTCTGCCTATAATTCATATCTGGTGGAATGATGAAAAATGTGAATGCTCAGCAGAATCAGTGATGCTTGAGATCAATGGAGAGATGCAGATCTAAGGTCAGTGACCCCCATGCAAGGCCTCTGCCCTCCTCTAAACAATAAAGTCCTCTGGATATTGAGAAAGACAGCGACCCCTAATACGTTTATTTTAACATCGTTAGATTCCTGTGGATCATCAACCTGACTAACTTGCTCAGCTCTCACATAATCAGACACAAAGCCATCTTTAACTTGTTCCTGGTGTCACATATCTTGATATTTCACGTTATTATTATAAAATCAACATTCATTGTATTTTCCAAATATACGATACAATTTAAATGATAAACAAGAAATATACTTTAGTAGCAACATAGACCTTTCACATCCACTACACTGCCGACCTCATGTCATCTGAAACACTTTAAAGGGATAGTTCGGCCAAAAATGATATTAAACCCATGATTTACTCACCCCCAAGCTGTCCGAGTTGCATATGTCCATCGTTTTTCAGACAAACACATTTTCGGATATTTTAGAAAATGTTTTAGATCTTTCAGTTGATTATATGTAATGTTACGGGGTCCATGACCTTCAAGTCCAAAAAAAGTGCGTCCATCCTTCACAAATTAAATCCAAACGGCTCCAGGATGATAAACAAAGGTCTTCTGAGGGTAATCCGTGCGGTGTTGTTGTAGAAATATCCATATTTAAAACTTTATTAACGTAAATAAATTCCTTCCGGTAGCGCCGCCATCTTAGAGTCCTCTGTATTCAGGAGAGAGTATTAGCGTAGTGTACGCACTTGTCTTAGTGACGTATGACAAATTCGGAGGGCGGGGGCACAGAGCAGCAGCAGAATAGCCTCCGTAGGCTGCGTCAGCTCTCATCCTGAATGTGGACGCGACTAAGATGGCGGCGCTACCGGAAGGTAGTTATTTACGTTAATAAAGTTTTAAATATGGATATTTCTAAAACAACACCGCACAGATTACCATCAGAAGACCTTTGTTTATCATCCTGGAGCCGTTTGGATTTATTTTGTGAAGGATGGAGGCACTTTTTTTGGACTTGAAGGTCGTGGACTATGGCTGGACCCCGTAACATTACATTTAATCAACTGAAAGATCTAAAACATTTTCTAAAATATCCAAAAATGTGTTTGTCTGAAAAACGATGGACATATGCAACTCGGACAGCTTGGGGGTGAGTAAATCATGGGTTTATTATCATTTTTGGCCGAACTATCCCTTTAAGTCAAACTTTCTTCTTTAATGCACATGGGAGGTCAAAGTTTTACAACATGCCAATAGAAAAAGATGGCAAAGACTTGAAAATTGCCAGCTTTTCAAGCATTTTGGAACCTCTGAATGGCAAACCATTCTCTAACTAAGATCTTACCCCAATATAATAAGTTAAAACATGTTATGAGACCTTGATGAACCTTCACCCATGTGATTTCAAGCTGAACTTACAGTTAAAGTCCCGTCTGATAGTGTGTCCGGCCAGCAAACTGTGGACTGTGATTTGATAGATGATGTGGAACAAGAGGAAGCTCATACTGCAGAAACATAAAGACTTCAGCAGATGCCCCGTGTGGCCTGGAAGAGAAACAGAAACAGACATCACAGGTCAAAAATGCACTTGTGAAGAAGGGTATAGCTTCAACCTGGAGATCTCTAAATGATGAAGGGAAACTCCAAAATGGGACATGGGTCCTCACAATAAAAGATAAAGCCTAACTCATTCACATTTGGAGACTGCGGTCTCCAGCTTTATGTTATTTCTGTGTGTGTATATATATATATAATATATATTATATATATATATATATATATATATATATATATATATATATATATATATATATATATATATATATAAACTTCGTAGTTCAAACCTCACAGGTGTAAGGCGTTTGGAAAAAAAGGTTCACAAGTTTACAACCAACGGTAAAACACCTGTTGGAAAGCATCTTTTGTAGCGATTTTTGTGTGAGCATATCAGTGAACACCCCTGACCACTCGGTGAGTTTCACGTCTTTGTAAATTAAATTTTAATGCATTTTAGGAGGGATTGTTCCAGTGCACCTATACAGTCATTATAGAGGTGGGAGGTGAAACAACAAAGACCCGAAAATTCTCGGGGCAGTAGCTTATGTCGAAATTTCAGTCAAAACCGTTCTATTTCATCATAAACGATCTGAAAACAGGGCTTTAAGTGTAAAATACCGAACTTGTCCTTTAAGATTTCCACTCTGGAGTGTGGTTTCACTTTTTTTTTTTTTTTTTTAAGCCCCAAAAACGTCATCGCCGTTTAAACAAAAGACACATCCGATAAAATATTTCTACGTTTTCACCCTCGAGCGTTCTCGTGTGAACAGGGCCTAAAAAAAAAAATGCCAAATCAGGGCCGTGCACAGACATTTTGAGGGGCAGTGACCCAAACCAAAAAGGGGGCACAGTTTATATGGTTTTAACAAAATATTATATATGTGCTATAGATTAGTATCAACTAAGAGAATTGATTATAATGAAAAATATACTTAATACATGAATTAAAGTGTGACAAAACTGTTAATATTCTATGGGGGGGGGGTTCCCAAACAGAGATTAGACTAGTCCTAGACTAAAATAAATGTAAGAGCTGTCAAAACTGAAAACATCTTGCAAATACATCAGTGCCCTTTGTTTTTCCTGAAGTAAGTAGTTTTTAGTAAGGCATGTTTGTTAAAACTAGTTATATTTCCTAATTTAACTAAGACCTAGTCCTGGCTTAAAATAATCCCTTTTCTAGAAGACCACCCCAATATGATTTACATGCTGGAGCTTTAAATCCATGTTTGCAATGTTGAACTGCCTTTGCAGCCTCCTTTTCCACTCTTTTCCTTTTTGTGAAAACATTGTTTTTTTATTTTTTCATTTTTGTCTACAAAGTGTGCCAACAACAGCAAATTTGGTGTTATTTATATTAGATCTCATTGGGTGCATTACTTTGATTAGACAAGCACTGTAATTCTAAGAATGTGGATATTTACTTGATAAGTTGTTAGCACACTTAGAAGACCGAGAGCAAATCATTACCGACAGAAATACAAAAACAAACTACCAAATTACTGATTCAGCAGCACAACAACTGAGGTAATGCAACGAATCTACCTGTTAATGCAACAAACTTCGGACCAAGATTATGAGAGATGCTGCGGAGCGTGCGGGAAATCACGAAGTGGATTACCAGAAACAGCAGATTTTTAGCAAGCAATAACAGAATACTTTGACCAGGGTCGGCGGTTGGTGAGAGGTGCACCTTAGCCGATTAGGGCAGAAGGATAGTGGCTATAGCCAATGGGCCATCCCCGGTGCACGGTCCTGTGCCAAATAAGGGTCCAATAACAGGTAAGAATAATAACAATCAAAAACACTACTGATAAAAACTTTGAAATGGATAAAAGATTTAAAAAAATTAAGATAAAGATGCACATGTGCTATTAAATAATTAATGTATTAAAATCTCAGGGTAAATAATTTAGGTCAAGAGTGTTCTTCTCAAAAACAAAACCCCTGGGTTACATCATTCTTATGACATACAAAGCAGATGCTGCGGTTTTGAGACTGTCTGCAGTTTTGAGAAAATACTTAAAGCATATTAAAAACACCCATAGACATATAAACAACATTAAGAACTTGATTTCCAGCACAGGGAGACTTTAAAAGCCCACAGAAGTTAAAAATCTCAGCTATTCACGTAAGAAATCCCTAATTGTAAACCGCAGCACGACGTAACCTGTTTGTGTGGAGGCCTGCAATGCATCTGCATCACACGTGCTTGTTTATGGAGGCTCACGGCTATTTCAGACGATGCTAATGCTTGGCTGAGTTACTAATGCTGAAGCGTTCTTTGTTGTTCTTGTAAGACGAACAAATGCTAACCGTGAGAGCCACTTTGTTTCAGCGCTCTCAAATAGCATAACACCAAGGTCAAATGAAGTATTAAAGTATTTTTAGAGTGTTTTTTCTTTACCAGCAATCGATATTTTCCAATACAGCATGCAAGCTCGAGCGTACTGTGCAGCCCATCATATGTAATGCTTCCTAATGGACATCATTTCAGCCACAAGTGAGACATATTTGTGAGAAACCAGACGGTGCAAAGCTCTGCCAGATGCAATAATGTGAAGTGCTAACTCTGTCCTCTGCTTCAGGTGTGACTTGTCCTGGCTTATTTAAAACAGAATGGGAAAAAAATTGGCACTAACTTACCCAAAAATGTCCAATTTGCTGCAATAACATCGCATGTTTCATACCTGAGATGAACTGTAAGGTAAAAAATGTGCTACTGCATCTCCCCAAACTAATGTGGGTGTTTCTTCGAATCTATGTTTGTCATGGACAATGGTCAGGACTTCAAATATCTTAAAAAATATATTTAAAATGCTCCAAAAAAACATTTCTGTCTCAATCTTTTTTTTTTTTAGCTTTGTCTGATTCCATTTTTCCTTAACATGTTTTTGCTGAAACCAAATTGAGCATTCATAAAACAATTGTTGTGAAAAGGGAGTTTTCATATTTAACCCTTTTTTGCATATAGTACACATCACATCCCTGCCGTTTTGTACTGTACATCATTTAAAGGAAGGATAGGCAATTTCATAAAGGCTAGCCTTATCAAGCTAACATTGAAAACGTAAAGGGACGTTCACATTATAATGATAATGATGAGTGACTTTTATCCCACCTGCTGAACGACAAACCATTGACAGCCAATCAAATCTATTTGAACTTCAAGTGCATGCACGCTTGAAATGATAGTGGAGAAGCATTGCTGAGATCCATAACATAAAAAAACCTCAGGTATCCAGCGCTGATGCAGCTACGTAATGCTTTTTGTTGTACTACAATGACTATGTCAAAAGGTAAGATATTAGATTACACAAACTACCAGATTCACTGTTTAGAGATACGCAAAATGCAGAGTGTTTAGGACATCTGTTGGTTACCCGCTGTGTTAATGCAACAGCATATTTACAAAGCCAGTGACATTTAAACAATTGCAAAAGTTTTTATTACAAGAAATATGCAATATTAATATCATTAAAGGCAAGTGATTTTTGCGCGAGTGCTGCCCGCAAATTAGCATAAACTTATTGTTATCATTGAGTGGTGTGGACGCTAATATAGTTCCCTTTCAATACGGTTCACTTCGCATTGCGTCAGTTTGCTGACGCTATGGGGGAAACTCCTGTTTACTCCGTGATTGAAGCCTATTGGTTAACGTCTGTAGAAAATACAGACCAATGACGTTTGAGCCCGCGCGGGGGCGTGGCACACGTCCCTATATAAGCCGGTGAAATACGTCAAGAGCTCATTTACTTTTCTCCTTCAGCGCGAACCTTCTCGCTGCTCCGAAGAAGAAGCCCTTACTCGCCGTCGATCCAAGCACTGCAGCGGACTACAACACACCAGCGTGTTCCCCTGCCGCTTTCCGGTGAGCCTAAAAGAGAGTATCTAAAAGAGCAGAAGCGCGTTGAGATAATGTCGCTTCGGCATTGCGGCTCCTGCCGAGCCCCTTTGCCTGTGGAGGATTTCCACAAGGAGTGCGTCATCTGTCTGGGTCCTGCCCACGCCGAGGCCGTACTCGCCGAGGCGGGCTGCGCCCACTGCGAGCTCCTTCCTATCGCGGTGCTGCGCTCCCGCCTCGAGATCTTTAAACGGAAGGCTTCCCGTGCTCTCCCGCCTAAACAGCAGCGGAGCCGTGAAGCTGGAAGACGCCCTGAGACCGAGTCCACGCCGGCTCATCCCCCGCGTGCTCTGTCTCCCCGCCGTCACCCTGTCACCTTCGCCCATGAAGACCTGCGCCCCCTGCCGAGTGCTAGCGGCATGGTTTCCTTTGGGTCCGGTGACAACTTGGAAGTGATGTCATCCTCTGAGGAGTTAGAGGATTGGGCGGCTTCGGATGACGACGCCCACGCAGCCGCCGCTGATGAACCTACCGAGTCGCGTCCTCACGACTCTGAGCTCATCCGCATCTTGACGCAAGCTACGGCGGAGCTCAACATCAAGTGGTCGCCGCCGTCAGAGCCTCAACTCAGCCGGTTGGACGAGTGGTTTCTGCAGCCCGGGCGCCGTCAATCGTCCCGCCAACGGCCGGCGCCGTTTTTCCCTGAGGTTCACCAGGAGCTCACCAAATCTTGGCGTGCTCCCCACTCCACCCGAGCTCAGAGCGCCGTCTCCCACGTCCTCTCCGTAGTGGACGGCGCCGACGAACACGGCTACTCCAAGATGCCGCCGCTCGAGGAAACTGTCGCCGCCCATCTCTGCCCGTCTTCAGCCGGCGGATGGAGGGCGAAGTTGAACCATCCATCAAAGCCCTGTCGCCTGACATCGACCCTGGCGTCAAAATCTTACGCCGCTGACGGCCACGCTGCATCCGCTCTCCATACGATGGCGGTGCTGCAGGTATACCAGGCAAAGCTCCTCCGTGACATGGACGAGACAGGTCCGGACCCGTCGACCTTTCAGAACCTGCGCAGCGCGACTGATCTGGCCCTTCGCGCCACTAAAGTCGCCACTCAGGCTGTAGGAAGAGCCATGGCCAGCCTGGTTGTTCTGGAGAGACATCTGTGGCTGAACTTGACGGAGATAAAGGACACGGATCGGGTTGCCCTTCTTGACTCGCCCGTGTCACCGTCGGGGCTCTTCGGCTCCGCTGTGGAGGGGTTCACCCAGCGCTTCACTGAGGCACAGAAATCGTCGCAGGCTATGCGGCATTTTCTACCTAAACGATCTGCCTCAGCGTCTGAGACCGGCCGCCCAAAACCGCCGCCAGCTCAACGCCCTAAGCCAGCACCAGCTCAGCCCCAGCAGAGAGCTGAACCGGAGGTCAAGCGCCAGCGTCCTGCACGACCGGCTGGCCCGCCTCGACGCCGCGGTCCCCGTCCTCGGATTACGCTGGACCCGACGCCGGCGCCGCCTCCCTGAAGAGAGTCTGAGGAGGAAAAGAGGCTCTGGTCCCGCTTCGGCCGGCCCGCCCTCGAAAGTTCTGCGTGTTTCAGTCCCCTCGGGCGCTGGACACACCCTCGCTGTAACAGCGAAACACAAATTTTTACCTTTTCACAAAAAGAGCAAATTTCCTCCTCTGTACACACAAACACACACACACGGCTTAACGTCCATAAGCATATCGACGCTCGCCGTCAAATTTCACGTTTGGCAATCCACCCCCGGTATGCCGGGCTGGATTCTAAACGTAATCCAACACGGTTATTCACTCCAATTCGCCCGGAGACCACCCCGGTTTCGCGGCGTTCTCTACACCACTGTCCCAGACGATCGTATGCAGATCCTCAGGGAAGAGGTGCGTTCTTTATTACTAAAAGACGCGATAGAGACGGTCCCGGCGGATCAAAGCGAATCAGGCTTTTACAGTCGTTATTTTCTCGTTCCAAAGAAAGACGGCGGCCTCAGACCGATATTGGATCTACGCGTTTTGAATCGCGCTCTTGCCAAACGGCCGTTCAAAATGCTTACAGCCAGACGAATCATGGCGTTAATTCGACCGGGCGATTGGTTCATATCAGTGGATCTGAAAGACGCTTACTTTCACATTCCGATAGCGCCACGTCACAGGCCGTTCCTAAGATTCGCGCTCGACGGGACAGCATACCAGTACAAAGTTCTGCCCTTCGGATTATCTCTGGCACCACGCACATTTACCAAATGTGCGGATGCGGCTCTCGCCCCTCTCAGACAGAGCGGCATCCGCATATTGAATTACCTCGACGATTGGCTTATTCTAGCACAGTCAGAGAGGGAAATTACTGCGCACAAGACCGTTGTACTCCAGCATTTGGAGAATTTGGGGTTCAAAATCAACCTCCAGAAGAGTTTGCTCACCCCCACGCAGCGAATCGCGTTCTTAGGCACGACGCTCGACTCATTAAAGATGCGGGCATGGCTTACACAGGAACGCGCGCTCACGGTCAGACGCGAGGCGGCATCGTTCAAAGCGGGTTCACATCTCCCTCTCAAACGATTCCAAAAAATGTTGGGTCTGATGGCAGCAGCATCCCCACTAATACCGTTGGGAATGCTGTTCATGAGGCCGCTTCAGTTTTGGTTGAAAGCGAAAGTTCCGCCCCGTGCTTGGTTGTCGGGCCGCTTATTAATCAAAATCACGTACAGCTGCGTGAAAGCGCTTTCGATATGGACATCCCCTCACCTTTTCCTCTCGGGCACGGAGCTCGGCTCCGTGAGCAGGAGGAAAGTGGTGACTACGGATGCGTCTGCGACGGGTTGGGGCGCTCACTGCGACGGCGAGCTCGCCTTCGGTGCGTGGAACAACCAGTTGTCTCAGCTACATATCAACCACCTCGAGATGTGGGCGGTTATCTTGGCGCTACGACACTTTCGACCGAAACTCCAACATCAACACGTTCTAGTGCGGTCGGACAGTATGACGGTGGTTTCGTTCATAAACCACCAAGGAGGGCTGAGATCTCGCTCCCTATCCAGGCTGGCGAAACGGCTTTTATTATGGGCTCACGCGAACGTACGTTCGTTAAAAGCGACTCACGTACCGGGTGTAGCCAATACGGGTGCAGACATTCTCTCGCGCAACGGTCCGCCGCCGGGAGAATGGAGACTGCATCCTCAGACGGTCGAGAGAATATGGACCGTCTTCGGCCGGGCGGAGATCGATCTGTTTGCATCAGACGAGAACGCGCATTGCCCGATCTTCTTCTCGAGACATCACGATGCCCTGTCGCAAGCATGGCCGGCGTGTCTTCTGTATGCTTTTCCTCCGGTGGCCCTGTTACCACAGGTCCTTCAGAGGATAAGAGAGACGAAATGCGCGATAATTCTGGTCGCCCCGTTTTGGCACAATCAACCATGGCTCCCCGACCTATGGCAGCTGAAAACATCAGCACCATGGCCAGTACCGCTGAGGAAAGACCTCCTATCTCAGGCGAGAGGGACGATATGGCATCCACAGCCGGAGCTATGGAATCTACACGTTTGGTCTCTGAACGGCAACCATCACGCCTTTCAGGACGAGTGTTAAATACTCTAACTGAAGCTAGGGCCCCATCTACCAGGCGCCTTTACGCTCAAAAGTGGTCTATTTTTTCTGATTGGTGCACGACGAAAGACTTAAACCCAAACACCTGTGAAGTGGAGCATATTCTCTCCTTTCTGCAGGAAATGCTGGACAGCGGTCGCGCGCCCTCGACGCTTAAAGTGTATGTGGCGGCGATAACGGCGAATCACGCCCTTATCGCCGGTCGCACCGTGGGAAAACATGATCTCATCATTAAATTCCTCAGAGGCGCTCGCAGACTAAACCCACCGCGACCTAACACGGTCCCGTCTTGGGATCTGTCCACGGTCCTGAAAGCGCTGCGCGGTCCCCCTTTCGAGCCCCTCGAACAGGCTGACCTGCGCGCTCTCTCGTTTAAAACCGCTCTCCTCCTGGCGTTGGCATCGGTTAAACGAGTGGGCGATTTACACGCGTTTTCAATTGACCCGTCGTGTCTGGAATTCGGTCCTAACGATAGCAAAGTGATCCTTAGACCGAGAGCGGGATACATTCCTAAAGTTTTGACCACGCCATTTAGAGTTCAGGTGGTTTCACTTCTCGCCCTTCCGACGGCGGACGGCGAACAAACCCCGAACACGCTCTGCCCCGTCAGAGCGTTAAGAATATACACGGACCGTTCTGCCTCATACCGCAAGTCAGATCAGCTGTTCGTAAGCTTCGCGCAACATTCCTTAGGTATGCCGCTCACTAAACAGAGGCTATCTAAATGGATCGTCGAAGCCATTGCTTTGGCTTACGCCTCCCTGAATGAACATTGTCCAGTTGGTTTAAAAGCTCACTCCACAAGGGGTATGGCTTCATCTTGGGCTTGGTCTACAGGGATTTCTATCGTTGACATTTGTAACGCGGCCGGCTGGTCCTCGCCGTCTACGTTTGTCAGATTTTATAGCCTGGATGTCCCTGCCTTACAAGCACAGGTCTTATCGGCTTAATGATTCACGCGACTGCGTTTCTGTATGCTTTCACGGTGCGTTGCTAGCTCACCGTCATGGCTACCTATTAATAATTCACGCACAGCTCGCGGCGCGCTCAGGGAACCCGCCGTCTCGTGCTCTATTGTATATGCATCATGGTGCGTTTAGAAACTTCACTGTATGCGTATTACTGTCTCATATATGGTGCTTACACTTGCGCTCGCTAGAGCTATGTATATGCTGGGTTAGGGCCACATGCAGTGTCTCTCCGGTAAGGGCACCTCAGTCCGTTGTGTATGCACGCGGGATGGGATTACGTTCCCCCATAGCGTCAGCAAACTGACGCAATGCGAAGTGAACCGTATTGAAAGGGAACGCTTAGGTTACTCACGTAACCCCGGTTCCCTGAAATAACGGGAACGAAGCATTGCGTCGCTGGCCGTGCTACAAACGTCTACGCAGCGAGTGTTATTCGGCTGCGCGCTTCAGTCGAATAATAATGAGCTCTTGACGTATTTCACCGGCTTATATAGGGACGTGTGCCACGCCCCCGCGCGGGCTCAAACGTCATTGGTCTGTATTTTCTACAGACGTTAACCAATAGGCTTCAATCACGGAGTAAACAGGAGTTTCCCCCATAGCGTCAGCAAACTGACGCAATGCTTCGTTCCCGTTATTTCAGGGAACCGGGGTTACGTGAGTAACCTAAGCGTTATTGTTATATTTAACGTTATAGTTATCTTTATAATGTGACCCTCCTTTCAGAGCCAAACCTCCTCCAAAATATGAATTTTTTTTTTAATTCAGAAATTTTTCTTCATAGTCATTTCAAAGACTTATCTTTGTTTTTACATTTTACATTTTTTATATATTTTATGCACCTTTAGGGGTGGTGTAAAGTAGTCGGCGTTTGCTTTCCATTCTGGCTTGGATGGTTTTAGTGGCAACAAAATAAACAAACAGCTTTTGTGGCAAACTCCAAGTAGACGTTCACAAACAATCAACAACAACAAAGTCCTTTTAGAGTAGATTATTTTAATTACAATCTAAATAAAAAAGTAAATTATCTTAGTCGCAATCATAGCTAAAGCGTATCAAGTACTACAATGAGTTAACACTACTGTGTAAAATGTTGCGGTGGCAAATTCTAGAATATCAAAGTGTCTAAAGGTGGGAGATCCTTTTCCTACTTAGTTAGCCCCTAAGCTCTAGAATGAATTACCCAACAATGTTCGGGAATCACACACAGTCGATCAATTTAGAGTCTAAACTAAAGACATTTCTCTTCAACAAAGCTTTCACATAATAAGTCTAGTAAAATATAAATATGCTTATGCCGCAATAGTTTGCTTGTCCGGAACCGAGCACACTTTCATCCATTATACTGTATGACACTTGCATTAAATGCCAGCAACCCCTACGCTATTAGGATTTGTTTCTCTCTCCCTGTATCGTCCTTGAACTCAAGGACAATGAGACTAACAGAGCCAGTTCCTGTTGCCATGAAGTTCATCACACCACTGATCAACTGACCGTCCTTCAACGTGATGCCCAGATGATGTCTGACCTACGATCACAGACGCTTCCCGTTAATTTCTAAATTTTTACATTTTTATTAAATGATATAGTATTTTTTATATATAGTAATTTTGCATAAGTCTGCCCAGCATAACAAACCACTTCCTTTTAATTAATTTTTTTAAATTCCCATAAAATTTTATAATATGGTATTTAATATGTCTATAGGATCAGCTATGTCTGTCTCTCCCTCAAAGTTTTTTTCCTAGGAGTTTTTTCAACCCTTAGGCAGTCATCTGACTTAACTTAGAACTCTCTTCTATACGTTGCAATATTACTATACTTACCTGTACTTTGCTACTTTTGTTGTCCTCTGATTTTTGTCTGTTTTCACTTGTTTTTATTAATGTAAAACTTTTTTGGCACTTTTATTAGAAGGAAAGCATAATAGAAGTGTATAAAATAATAATAAAGACTCTAATCTCAGGCATTTAAAAGCTTTTATTTCAATTTAATTTCTAAAATATGGTTAGATTTGTAATGTAAAGCATTTGTACGCAGTCTTTTCCAACTATTTAACACAGAAATAGCTAAAATCTGTATAAATAAATGAAAAAAAAATTAAGAACTTTACTGGCTCATTTTTTATTAGAGCGTTTGATAAAGAAATGACTGCCAAAATGTATTCGCACCATACTGAATAAATAATTTTGTGTGCTTGAATGTACCCTGTACTTGGCCCCTGAATGTAACATGTGGCCCCTTAATGGTAGCCTGGCTCCGCCCTCCTACGTGCTTCCGCTTAATTTTCATTTAGCTTCAGCAGTACGTCTGGGACTTCTCTGTAGAGTTTCGTTTTCTCCTGCAAAAATCTGCAGGACCAATCAGCGAACAGATGGGGGTAGCTAAGAACGATGACGTTGAGGTCGTGCGTCAATTTGAGTTGTAGTTCAGTAATGGCAGCGGAGAAAGACGTGAAAAAGCTATTTGGTCCGTTGTTGCAAAACTGCCGAATATACAGAAGTTGAAGCCGGAGCAAAAACCAGGTTTGCTAAGTTTTGTTTGTCTGATTATTCTGACTTGTTGTTTCCATCCGGTTTCGGTGCATGATATACGTCACGACCACATGTTAGCGATTGGCTTTGGCAGATCCTGAGTGACTCTGGGAAGATCCAACAGTTTTAAACTTCAACAATGGACCCTCCTTAACGGAAGTAACGCTTTGCAATGGAGCGTGGCCAGACTCTCGGTACAAATGAAATGAATGTACGAGAGTCTGGTTGGACCAGGCTACCTTAATTGCCCCTGTCACAAAAAAATCCTAGAACCGCCACTGTATAAAAATAAAATTGAATTGAATTAAAATAAATGTATAAAATGTTAGCTACAGATCCTTAAATTCTTGCCTGGCTGCTAAACCTCTCCGCAGAGTGGTGATTTATGCTCGTCGTCTCTCCTCATCTTGAGGAAACCCAAATATTTTTATTTTTTTGCAACAAGGTATTTGTTCCAGAGGTCAGTTTAGACAGAGTGGTAAACAAACACAGACCGGATGTTAATTTTGGGCCAGGTGCGGTGCGTATCTGTGGCAAAGAGCTTGTTCTGATGAAAACGTCTATAAGAGAACATGCAGGGCTGCCAGACCTGCCAAACAAAACCACCCCAACGGTCAATAAAAACTAGCCCAATGATCATACCACAAATGCCAAAATGTTGCTTTCATAAATTAAATCATCTTACCCTTAGATTGCTTATGAACAGCGGACTATTCCACCTTCAAGGTATCAACATATATATTACAGTATATAATACTACAGTCAGTGCATTGTAACTAGCATATGATTATCAAACAAAACTGAACCAACCCAAGATAAATAACATAACACACAATATAAAAACAGAAGTCATTTTATCTGCTTTAACAAATCAATAAACTTAACACTGTTAGCTTAAAGGGATAGTTCACCCAAAAATGAAAATAATGTCATTAATGAATCACCCTCATGTCGTTTCAAACTCGTAAGACCTCCGTTCATCTTTGGAAACACAGTTTAAGATATTTTAAATTTAGTCCGAGAGCTTGTGGACCCTTCATTGAAAATCTATGTACGGTATACTGTCCATGTCCAGAAAGGTAATAAAAACATCATCAAATTAGTCCATGTGGCATCAGTGGGTCAGTTACAATGTGTTGAAGCATCGGAAATACATTTTGGTCCAAAAATTACGACTTTATTCAGCATGGTCTTCTCTTCCGTGTCTGTTGTAAAGCGCATGCCCAAGACTAAAGTCAACTAACTGCAGTGAAGCGGATGATGTAGGACACGGCTGACGTGTTATCTGGTGCGCCCCAACTGTTTTTTTGTTCATTTACAGTCTGACGGAGACGCATGCTGTAAGTTTGAAAAAAAAAACTTTTTACAAACATGTCTGAGGATAACACGTCATCCGCATCATTGCAGTCACATGAATTTAGTCTCGTGCATGCGCTTCACAACATTTTGGGTGAACTATCCCTTTAATAAATCTGTTTTAAGAGTTTTCAACAGTAGTTCCAGAAATCAAACAAAATAATAATAAATATAAGGTGAATAAAGTTAAAAGAAAGAAAAGCACTGTGTCTGTGTCATGGTAAGCTATAATAATAATAGCGATGCAAATTTTTCAAAAAAAGAAAAAAACAAACAAATGCGAATTAGGTGCGTTTCCCTCAAGTTGTTCAAGCGAATAACGGTGATATTGGTAAACTAGTAACCAACAGTAAATAAAACAAGGCACGCTTAGAAAATGTAGACAGGACTGCATTTAGTTACGATTGGGCTATTTATAAATTTACTAGCAGTGCAGCTAGTAATTTCCAAACTGAATGCTGTGCACAGAAGAAGAAATGCAGCATTTTTTATGCAGGCACTAACAGCAAGACGACATCAAGCCACATATATAGGAAAGACAACCCCAGCGGAAACAGATTGGGGTTTAATGTTCGCTAGATCAGAATTTATTCTGCAAATACATTTCCATCGCAAATTATTCACATTCCATAAATCTAAAACCACCTCAAGCAAGTGTATAAACTTTTTTGCAAATGAAGGGATTTCCATCACTCTTATGCGATACTTCAAAATGTGCATTAAATCATGGAGATGGACCCAGCTATTGATGGTAACAGATGGTATTGCCTTGGCACTTTACTTTGGAATTCTAACAGAGCTGGGTGATATACCTAAAATTTGATGCCTTGATATCTTTCCACATTTTGATGATACTAGATATTATGTTTCTCAATATTTTTTGCTCTAGAAGATAAAAAATGTAATCTTCTTCTACCCCAATTAAACAAAGACAGAAAAAAAACATATTCTGTAATTTCATCTCAATGATACGTACTGCACATTTTTCTCAATAAAACGTACTATGTAACATTCAATAAAATGCCCACCCTAGGCATTAAATACGAAATCATTGCGGTTGTCACTGAGACTGTACCTTTAAAAAGGCCCTAGTATGTACCATTTTGATATGGGTATGTACTTTTGAGGAACCAGTAAGGTACGAATGTGTACTTCAATGCCTTGTTGAAAAGTAACTTTTGTACCTTCGTTTACCCTTTTTTTCTGAAAGTGTACTGACAGAATTAGAGGTGGATTCTTCTTCAAGGCACTGTGCACATTAAGTGGATAACACTTGGCAAAACACTAACATCCCATAAGAGTTAATTTTATAGTCGACATTTCTATAAATGCTTAATCACATTTGCATATTCCCACGACTGAAATCCAGAGAAAGCCCTGATAAGTCTCTCTGAAGCCAGGCATCCACTTCTCTTAATATGAGCACAGGTCTGCTTAACTATTGATGAGAGTGTAAGTGGACCACTTAAAAATCTCCTTTCCTCTTCCTCTTTCATCTCATTCCACGAAACCGTTCTCTTATACATAATTAACAAACAGAAAACAAGCATACGTACAGTATATACTGTACCTCAAGAGAGCTGCTCTCTTTAGTACAGGAATGAACCAGAAGTCCGTAAACACGTAAGACGACGCGAAACAAAACTAAGACTATTTGCTCTACTGTCAAATGTTAAAGAAAGCATTACACATGAAACTCTAAAACAAACTGCAAAACATACTCGAGATGAGATCAGTGTGGTAACTTCATAACATGTATAGTCTTAAAGGCATAGTGCAGTAAAATGATAACTGGTAGTCACCTTTACGGGGTTTGAAACCCCAATATCTTTCTTTGTCCTTCACAACCCAAAAACAGTTTTTGGGGGGGTTTCTGGTTATTATGGGAGTTGAATGGTGACTGAGATGGATGTTCTCATGTTGTTACAAATCTGTATACATTTCTTTGTTCTCTGATGAAAACAAAGGAAGATATTTTGAGTAATGTTTGTAACCAAACCGATGCCGAGCCCCTTAGACTTCCACAGTATTCTTTTTCATACTATTGAAGTCAATTGGGCCTCGGATTGGTTTGGTTACACACATTCCTCAAAATATCTTCTTTCGTGTTTATAAGAACAAAAAAAGTTAAGGGATAGTTTGGAAATTATGAGATATTTTGATAGAAGATGGTGAGCACACAGCTGATTGTAACTTTTGACTTCCATAGTAGGAAAAACAAATACGATGACGATTCAATGGGTGTCATCAACTGTGTATTTTTTTTAAATATCTTCTTCATCATTTATCACAATACTTCCATAATATTTGTTTTCCTACAATGGAAGTCGATGGTTACAATCAGCTGTGTGCTATTTCATTTATCAAAATATCTTCTTTTGTGTTCATCAGAAAAAAGAAATTCATACAGGTTTAAAACAATATGAGGGTGAGTAAATGATGAAAGAATTTTCATTTTTGGGTGAACTATCCCTTTAAGTATAGGCATAGGTCACGACTTTTATCAAATAATGTATTATACTTTAGTCGTTTTTTACCAAACCCTTTTGTATGCCTTCCGGACAGTTATAATATATATGGCACGATACTATTATTAATTTTAGTAATTTAAGGCTTTCATGTCCTTTTGATACTTGAAGAGGCGGTCATCATCTACTCCTATAGTAACATGAAAACCCCAAACCTTTTTTGTTTTTTGGGCCAAAAACAAAGAAAGACATTTGAGAATCCAATGACATTTAAGAGCACCTATGACCCGATTCACGATTTTACATTCCCTTTGGTGTGTAAGTGTGTATTAGTACATGTTAAAGATATACAAAAGGTACAAACCCGAAAGTAAATGATAACGTAAACGATAAACATTTTATACGTCTTTCATTTCTATTAGTTCCTTGTGTTTGACCTGTCTCTTGTTTTATGCATAGAGTCTCTGTAGCATCAATGTCTGTATCTCACAGTCAGCATCTGCCGTTTCAGCAACATCTTTTTGACTGGCCAGTAAAGCTTGTGTAAACCATGCAGTTGAGAAATAAAACAGCCTGACTTGACTTTTATTAGTCTGATCTTTGTTACGAAAAAAAAATGATTGTGATAAGTTCTCAGTAACAATAGCACCTTTTTCAACTAAATGGATCAAAACTAATTTAAGCCTTTATTAAACCTTAAATCTTGTCTCTTTCACAATCCATTCTTCTGAACCAAAGCCACAATATATGGCCACTTCAGTGTACAATGCTTTTATCTGATGCTTTGCAAGCGTTTCTGGATTGTCCATGGACCAATGGATAAACTTGCTGCAGTGGTTGTGTGTCACTGTAGTGATGCAGTAATACGTCGCCTACCTTGCATGGTTACGCTGGAGGGTTCAGGGAAGAGGGGGATGAGCAGCAGGTACAGGAGGTAGATGAAGGACAGACCGTTGTATCTGAACAGACATGCTGCAGAGAGAAGACATCGCAAAAACACATTATTACATATACATTATCATTAAACATACAACAAATAAATAAAGTCTTTTTGTTTTAAGAACAATTTGCATAACAATACCAACAATGAAAATTGCACCTATAGCTGGCACTTGGGTGATACCCTTTAAAAAGTACACTATGCATCTAAAGCAGCAGAGGTGCCCAAACTAGGGCCCGCAGGCCAAATGGCCTTTAATTTGGCCAATCATGCTACGTGAGATAAGGAAAATATAAACGTAATTGACCCAGATGTTCATATTTCTAATTAAACATTTTCTAAAATGTATCATTTTTTGTTTACAATTACAAGGAAATTTAAAAATGATTGGCAAAATGATTTATTTTTTACATTTACCTTTGAAAATAAAACGGCATTTATATTGCATAAACAGAGTAATGTTTGCTTATTTGTTGTTTAAATATTAAAAACTGATCAATTATGAGAATCATGAATACTTTTGGCCCACGGCCCTCAGTCAAGTTGGCCCTTGGTAGGAAAAGCTTTGGGCAGCCCTGATCTAAAGAGTTTATATTAGTACCACAGAGGTGCATCCCAGCTAAGAGAAAAGTGCATAGAAAAGTTCTAAGAACGTTCCCTGAATCTTTCCAACGTCCCCAAAAACGTTCTGCCAACATTAAAAGTGTCCAGTTTCTTTTATGTTTTAAGAACGTTTCTTGGTTGTCTGAACTTTAGAGAAATGTTACATTCGGTCATTTTCAAATGTTATGACAATGTCATGTTTTTATGTTCACACAATGTTTAAAACAACTGTTTTCTATATTTACGTTTTTTGCTTGTTATGTAAATGATAGAGAAACATTGCATTTTATTATTTTAAAACTGTTATAAAACAATATTTTTGAAGGTTCTGTAAAAATATTGCTGTAGAAAACACTTTTCACTTATTTTGTTTAGATGTTGATGATAACAACCATCATACCAGCTTATTTTTGCCTATAAGCTATAAATCAGAAGTCCAACTAAAACAAACACTGATCACCATAACTGAACTATTTGTTTCATTTAAAGTCACAATTATGGTGATCAGTGTTTGTTTTAGATGGACTCGTGACTTATAGCTTATAGGCAAAAATAAGCTGGTAATTTAGTATGATGGTTGTGGTTAGTATCTGATGGTTACATCTAGGGATTTGAGTTATTAATTCATTTCTACCTCACTCATCAAAAGTATTTTACTATTAATAATGTGATACTGCACTACAATATTTAGTATCACATTTTTTGTAGTAATTGTTTGATAGCCTGTTGCGTTTCAGAGGAGGATTTGAAAAAGCAATAAGTCAATGCACGTGATCTCCGACTTTAGAGACACATTTAAACGCTTTGGTGCATCACGCAGAACTTGTGTGTCATTTTAAGTATTTGCACACAGCTGTTAAGATCACGCTTTGCTGTATAGCGCTGTGATAACGGCTGCAGGGAGACTGATATAGTAAGACTAAATGTTATTCTTACACTCCATTTGCTGCAAACCCAGTGAGGCTTTGTGTCAGGTTGGGATCTGTGTTTTTATGCATACTGTAACTTAGGAGTTTCGACATGCTTACGGTTTTTATTATTTTTACATTCATATTATTTATTAGTATGCTGTCATTTAAACATACTCTATAGTTTAGACCATATTTAAACCATAGTCAAACCATTCTGGGTGTCTCATCTTTTCCAGAAATGATTTAAGCACCAAATGAGAGCAAAACTATAACTACCATTTATAAATGTAAAACAGCCAACAGAAAGTAACTTGCTGTACAGTTTAAGATTATTGCCTGGCTATCCTGTAAAACACAACAATGGCCAACATTATTTAGACATCCCCTTTCTAAATAATGAGTTTAGCTATTGTAGTAAATGTTTGTGCAACAATCTGGGACCATTTGCATAAACAAAGCCACTATCTTAAGTTGAGTGTGGCCAACTAGCAATTATACTAGTCAACATTTGAAGTGGATCAAAATAGTTAATCAAAGTTGTCCTAAGACAAAAACAGGTATTGGGTATTGGTTTTAAGACAACTTTTATGAAAGGTTTTGATCCGCTTCAAATGTTGACTAGTGTAGTTAGGGCTAATTGGTCTTTCTTGTCGGATTCAAATTAGACCAATCTACCTTTTCATGTAACTAAATTTGAAAAACAAAGTTATGACCAGACCAGAAGAAAAACCTTTAGGTGATAAACTAGTCTAAACAGTTGATACAAACAGCAAATGGTGTGCTCCTGTCTAGCTCAGTGGTAGAGCATTGTGATAACAGTACAAAAGTCATGGGTTCAAACCCAGAAAGCACATGATAAAAAATTTAAGTAAGTAAGTTGCTCTGGATAAAAGTGTCTGCAAAATGCATAAAAGCAATGTAAAAGTAGGACATGATGCTGTCAGAACACAAATAGAGTCACCAAAACATCAGCACCTGACCTTCAATGTGCTTTAGTCTGAATATTTCTAAAATACTGAACAACCTTCTCAAAAGAGTATAAGCTGTTACAGAAACAAAAGGAGCATTAACTAATGTTCCAAATAAAATAAAGAGGTTCTTCTCTGTATAATAAAAACAAGTTTTGCGTTCATATGACATGCTAGTCCTTCCCGTTCACTTAATATAGCGCTTCTTTTTCGTGTCTTTTTATGTATCGGTTTCTCAATTTTTCATTCTCAATTTTCGCTTGGGTTTGGGGTTTGAACAACTTTTTGTTACATAAAATGACATCCTAACCCAAACCATAATTCTAAACCCAACTCCAAGCGACCATGATTTAAAAATAGCCAAAAACATGGAGAAACCTATATTTTAAATGACATTCTAATGTAAATCCCAAATCTATTGTAATTTTATACGCAAAATAGGAATTTCTGTGAGACTGGGTTGGAGCTGCGTGTTTGCAGCACCAATTGTTTTGCGCTGATGTAAACAGGTTAGACTATTATACACTTCACGTGAGTTCAGTACGTGTGAGTTCAAATCTGATTGGTTACATGTGTGTGGAAGAGCAAACCAAAGGCAATTTCAAACCGAGAGAATGAGACTCCAAAATTATAGGTAAAATACTCAGCAATGGTGTTGAATGATGAATTTGTACATGGTTTGTTTTAAGTGTGTTAAAAACTTGATTTTCACCACAGTGGGACTTTAAAGTAAAATGCGTGTTTCAATCAACAAAGTTGAAAAACGTTGACGTATTGTATGACTTCCGTAGAGGCATATTATCACTAACAATCTCAGATCTTGTAGACGGTCTCTTTTACAAGGTTTATCACTTCGTGCTGTAAAATAGCGGTAAATTACAGGCAGCTGTGGTTGGCAGTAATCTACTGTTGATTTACAGTTTTACTACCATTAATTTACTGCTCCCCTATTTAACAGTATAATACCCAAGAACCAAACACATTTTATTGGTGAAAAAAATGTATGAGATGTTAGAACTGGGAACTTATTTAATTGGAATCCACTAAAAACAATATTTCTTAATATAAAACTAAACGGAAAACACTTCATGCATAATGGTGATATAATCACTTTTACACAAATCTTATACAGGTCACCATGAGCAAACTACACAGTTACTGCTTTTAAATAAAGCAATAGGCAGCATAACAAGAAAGATTTACTGTCTCCTTGACTTTAACAGAGGCTGTACTCTTCAACACAATGGTAACCCACAAAAGACAAATCATATACAATAACAAAATATTAAACATTAACAGATCTCTCATTTTATCATCAAACCTGATCAATTATTAAGGTCACATAACGTTGTAACATACAGTATCTGTGCGAAATTAACTTTTTTCTGTAAATAAATTTGACTTATTATTTGTTAATCTTTTAACTGTAATCTAGCTGCACTGTAAAAAAATTCCGTAGAAATTTCAATGTTATTGCAGCTGGGTTGCCGGTAATTTACCGTAGATTTACATTTATGTTATTTACTGGCAAGAGTTTGTTCAAAGTTAAATAAATTTTAAATATTAGCAAGTCGTTATCTTTACAGAATAAAACTATACAATTACAGCCTCATGCAAAGCATTCTGGGAACCAGAAATCATCATCAACCTTTTTCTGTTTTTTGCTTCAGATTTTGTTTCCCAGAATGTTTTGCTTGATGCTGTTTTTTTAGTTTTACTCTGTAAAGACAAAGACTTGTAAATGTTTAATGTTCATTTAACTTTGAACAAACTCTTGCCAGTAAATAACATAAATGTAAATCTACGGTAAATTACCGGCAACCCAGCTGCAATTTCTACGGAATTTTTTTACAGTGTGTGGTTGCCAGCATAATGCTGTTTTTCTACAGTCTCTTACCGTAATTCATTAACAGCTTATTGTTGTGAAAATACATCTTACTTTGTGTAAGTTAAACTGTATTTCTCTATTTTTACTTTGAAAACATGTTGGAAAGGCCTATTGCTCAGTTTGCTTACACAAACAAACACACACCACAGGAAGATGCACATACTGAAACAGATAAAATAATTTAGAGAGAGCTGTTAAAATTGAAATGAGAGAGAGACAGAGAGAGAGAGAGAGAGAGAGAGAGAGAGAGAGAGAGAGAGAGAGAGAGAGAGAGAGAGAGAGAGAGAGAGAGAAGCCATTAAACCAAGCCTCACAGATTTCAGCACAGACATTTATCCTGTTAATAAAAGCAGCAGGCAGAGGAAAAAGCTGAATTACACAGGACTTTAAAAAAAATATCTGACATCAAAGCGCTCAAACCCTTTCAAAGGTTTAAGGTAAAAAGTGCCAGTAATATTCTTTAAAATACCTTATATATAACTCATGTAGCTCAGTTGATAGAGAATTGTGTTAGCAGTTCAAAGGTTGTGGGAAGGGCTGCCACGATTATGAAATTTGGCTGACGGTTAATTTTCTAATAAATTGTGACTGTTATGACGATTAATTTCTTGTTTTAGGACTTTGATTGCATTTTTTTGGTTTATTCAAGAAATAATTTTCACACAAATATATCTTTCAAAAAATGAAAATTCTTCATAAGAAATAGACACAGTAAAGTCTTTGCATTTTTATTTTTAAATATTTTTATTTAGGAAAAAATTGTTGCGCTCTCAATTAACTATATATTTCTTCAGGTGCGTAAAACCAAAAAGGGAATGTAGAATGAGGTAGAAAAATGGCTGACCGCACACTGAATCCAGAAAGACTCAAAAGGTACTCTAGAAAGTACAAAATGTATTTATTAAAGTGCATAGTGCAAAAATGTGACTTAAAAGCAGCAAAACCTGAGCAAACGTTTCAGCAGCTTGCTATCCTCAGTGCACTTAATGTCATGTAAACACATAATCTGCTTTTTCAGATAATTAAAAAAAAAATTTAACCATTGCATAAACTGCTTAAGCAGCTCTCACAATACATTTCTGAACATCTTCTAGTCTCCAGGTAAAGAGTTAAAGTTTCTTATTCTGCACCTCAACTATGGTGGGGAGTAAAATCGAAATACAGTCAGTACTTTTCAAGAAGATAATACTAACTTTATCCTTTTTTATTGGTAAATGAAATGTTTATAAATGTATTTTTATTGTGATTACGTTTTATTCTAAGTTCTTAGATATTTTCAATTGAGGTCAACTGTATTACAGCACATGTAATGTTATTAATAAAAAAGTAAAGGGTGGTTGGAATGTGTTTTTAATGTGGTGTATTTGACATCTGTAAAAAAAAATAACAAAATAAAATAAAATAAAATTAATATTAATATTAAATAAAAAACAATATTAACCAATTTATAAAGTAAAATGAACCAAATATTTAAATAACAATGAAACCATCCTTTGGGTTAAAAAGCAGCCCATTTGCTGAGTTAAAATTAACAACCCAACTTCATGGCTAATTTTAGCCCACGCATGTTCTGTCCTATATTTAGCCAGCCGTTACCCAATATTTTTCAGAGTGTACATGTAGATATTATCTATCAGATATCATCTTTCCTTCTGACATGGACAATTAACTTGACACGATAATAAAATGTGGCCATATCAAAATCCAGCTTAATTCCTTAACAGAGCTTCAGCTGTCTTCCCTTCAGAGACAGTAGCTGAAACCACACCGACCACACTAAAACCACCACCCATCTCACGAATAATTAATGTTTCTAAAGAGTCCATTAAATCAAAACTGTCACTTTTAGCCCATGTCTATTACCGTTTGAGGTCATCTAAATGCAAGTGTACTTTGAAAAGTTGACAAAATGATCAAAATGAACAAACCTGATCTCACAGGAATTCATACGTATTTTATGAGTTGGCTAATTTTTATGAACTAGTTTCAACCCGTCGCAATTACCATTTTAACGTTTAGAGTACAATATTTGTAAATTATTTTTTGAGATTACACTGATCTTCTAGGCTATCCATTTACAATAAAGCCTGCTATTTTTTTTACTTCCATGACTGAAAGAAAATGACTTTTAAAGGTTTTAATACATAAAAAAATCAATACAAATGAAAACAACGCAATTTTTTAACATTCATCTTACATTCATCATTTTTTAGTTTACAAATTCTGTCATCTAAATAGGAAATTGGCATGGCAGGAGCACAACTGGATTTTAAAGGGGAACAGAGCTAAGACTCTCATTGGTTTACTGCAAGTTGCGCACAAAACACACCCATTACTCATTATGTGAATAGGAACAACCCTTTTAGACTGTGTGCTTGGCGCATAAACCATTTTCCTGTCATTAAATTAGCAAAAGTGGATTTGGACAAGCCCATTTAGACAATGCGCTTAAATCGTTAAAATAGGGTCCTTTGTCTTTACAGAATAAACTATAAAATAACAGCCTCATGCAAAGCATTCTGGGACCCAAAAATTCTCATCAACCTTTTTCTATTTTTTCCTTCAGATTTTGGTTCCCAGAATGTTTTGCATGAGGTTGTTATTTTAGTTTAATTCTGTAAAGATAAGACTTTTTAATGTTTAAAGGGACTGTAAGTAGGATTTTAAGTGTTTTATTAATCAAAATTAATGTCTTTATTCATAAATATGTCCTCATTGGTGTCAAATGACCTCTGGCGATGATCTGACTTTTCTTTGTAAGCTTAGAATTTCTTCTCTTTACTTACATTGAACGGGGAAGTCCAAGGAGGCTTTCATGTCGTTTGCCGTATTGATAAACTGTAATAGCAGAAAGGGACAAAAAGCACGAGCCTACCAACGCGTTTCCACAACGCGTTTTCATTCAGAACACGTGAACCAGCTAAAACGGACAAAGGAGATCAGTGATTACATAACGGCTACCATAAGGTGAGTCGCTAGAGAGCACTGTTCGTTTGAATGCAAAATACAATTTCACCACTAGATGGGGGTCAATCCTACTTACAGTCCCACTAAACATCACAGGGGCGAAAGTAAATTGTACAAAAATGTACAAATTTGATCAGACAAAATCAGATTTGCAGCCTTGCAAAATATGTAAAAAAACTGCATTGAAATTAACAGATGCAGACGTTTGTGTACTGCATTTTGCAGAAACTTTTATCCAAAGCGACTTGCAGTCCATTACAAGGTATTACAGCATTTTTTATCAGTACATGGTTCGAACCTATGACCTTTTGCGATGCCAATGCAATGTTCTACCACTGAACTATACAGGAGGACGGATGCATTTTCCCAGGAAAACAGATGAAAAATTAATTTGCAAATCAGTATTTTGTCCAATGAAGGAGTTCCTGTAGCTCAGTGTGTTAGCATGCAGCATAAAAATGAACACACATTCTGATAAAACGTACACCTTGTAATGCACTTGAATTTATGTGTCTGCCAAATGCATAAATGTAAATGGCTCTCTGTAGCCCCCCTTTATACGCCCTACTTGAGCGCCAATGGCGAAGACATTTGAATTTACTGTCGTGAAGTAAACTGAAACCAAATGACGAATTACCCGATAAGAAATGATAAAGCGAAAACAGCAATCATAAAATAATATCATGGGGTCTTTAACTGTTTATATTACAAGAGTTAGTTTTCCTGTCATTTCTCTATTATTTTTTTGCTGTATGACCTTTGCTCAGTACTACTTCAACCGAAAAAATAAAATCATCAAATATTAAAGACATGTTTACGATAATGGGCAGCCAATTCTTCCCCCTCTGATGCCACATTATTAATTCATGCGGTTAAAACGACTTTCCACCGATTAATGGAGATGCTCCGCAGCTTGGCAGTTGTGTTTGGATGAAAAGAAAGAACTTAGGCTGTCAAGAGACACATTACCATCTTATAGAGTGGATCTTATCTACCTATAGGAAGCACCCCGCTTGCTAAGAGAGAGAGAGAGAGAGAGAGAGAGAGAGAGAGAGTCCGCAATGTATGCACCATTATATTTCTATCCACATACAAAAACTGTGGAATTGCAAATAAGCGTTAATTATGGGAACAGATCCTATTAAACAGACTGTGAACCGTCATGTAGATAATTTTTGAGATGGGAAAAGTAAGGTAAAGTAATAGTATTTATTCAATTCATCACAAAGACCTCAATTATCGTTGAATGGATTCGAGCAGCAAATCACAAGAGTTAAAATGGATCAATTACAAGTGTTTCTGAGTGAATAGGTGACCTATGCTAATGTTCACGTTTAAAAATGTCGTTCCTTTTAAAAAACAACACACTTTACCATTTAATCATGCCGTTTATGGCTGAATGGTTTTTTATTAGTTTCCATTATGTTATTGTTTGTAGTGTTCAACTTTATCATTAATTGAAGTTATTGTTGTGTTACCTATTAAAAGCTAAATGCTTTCTCATTTCTAAGACACTTTGGATGAAAGCGTCTGCTAAATGAATAAGCGTTAATGTATTAAATAGAGGGTACTGGTACTAGATTGATAGACAGACAGACAGACAGACAGACAGATAAACAGATAAGTCACGTTAGGATAGGTATGATAAGACACCATTTTAAAAGATTGGGGACATGTTGTGATATAATCAGGACTCTAAAAATCATCTAAAAATCAGGATTATACCCACTGATATAAATGACTGGATTGCGCATCATGACGTCACACTTGTGAAGCCACCGCGCCGCCATGTTGGTATACCCAAACGCTCTATTAAATCCATGGACGTTATCAGATTTTAATGATAAAACATCACTTTACTAGTCTTCGTTTTTATATGTGAAGTTACCCTGTACATTATTACAACACAAACGTCCTTAGCATGTAATAATTATTTACAGAAATTTGTACATTTTGCATTTTAATCAGTTATTATACATTCATCTTTATTACAGTATCAGATCAGCAGACAGACCGCAGCATATTTAGTATTAATAACAATAAACGTGCTCATTCTGAAATCTAAATAAATAATCATGCTTTGTACCGTATGTGCATGCAATAATTTGTTGAGACGTTTTGTAATTATGTTATCTAAACTTACAAGTTACCTAAACTTATATAGAGAAATAACGCTGACCGTCACTGTGTAGCTGAATGTCAAAAAAAACTTTATTTATACCCGTGTCATTAACAGAATCGAGCAGACACACTCACCTTAACGGTTTTTTATAAATCCATTATCCTGCCCGATTAAAACATAAACATTGCAAATAACACCAGAATTAACAAATAATTTACATACACATTTCCTAAAAATTAACCTTGTGTAACTGATACGCTGTAAAGGGGGTAAATTTTGATCATGATTTTGAATGGAAGTCAATGACGCCCTCTGCCGGTTGGGTATACCAAGATGGCCGCTCGAACTCTGCACTGGCTTCACCTCACGCTGTAACGTCAAGCGTTCTATGCGCAATCCAGTCATTTATATAGATCAGTGATTATACCCCAAAAGGTATATACCCCAAATACAGCAATGTTTAAATGTACATCCCGCACAGGGCTACAGATAAACTAAACGTTATTAATTAGACAACCCAGAAATTTTGATTTTATGTAATAGTCAATGGTGTTAAATGTCTTTTAAAGACTCTGAGGAGGTTTGCCGCATCCTTTCATCAATAATCTGTGACATCAAATCTTCCCCAATGACCAAAGACTCATCAAGTACACCCTACAGTACAATAAAACCGTCAACACGAGGACTGATATGCTGCTGCGAAGTAAAACATATAATGACATCAGTTAATAAACCTTTCGGTCTGACAAGGTTTATATTACCCAAGCATTGTGCAAGCATCTAGTAAAAACTGTGAGCTCTCTTGAAACCAAATTTATGCAAGATACCAATATCAGACAAGATAGGAAACCAGATATGCCTTATAGAAAATTATAGTACAGTAATACTGTATATTTACGGTATAGTATAGTATTATATTAGTAGGCAATAAGGGACTATTATTATAATATTTGACATGATTATTGTCGGTCAAGGCTTAATGTTTGTCATAAAATGGAACAATGCAAAAAAAAATGTTGTCAAAAGAGTTACATCTCATTGACAATAAGCATTACAGCTGTCATGTTACTGTAGTTCAAAACACCATCATCACCTTTATCAAAACTGTTACAATTTAATATTTTGTAATTTTTCCACTCGTTTACCTCACCAAACTTAAACATTGAAATATATTTTAAATATTTTTTAATAGATGTTGGGCAAACAAGTTATGCATCCAAGCTTTACCGTATAAAGTGTGTTTTAGTATTTCTCAACAATAAATGTAATTACAATTTCTGTTAGCCAAAACAATGATTTGATATCTTTGCTACATTTTGATCATTTTCCCACTTATGATGTATAACAAACAGTTTTACTGTATGCTTTAATTTTGTTTTACGGTTAAACATTTGCCTGAAAAGCAATTGAATAGACATAGATATGTTTAGGAAAATAGTTTTTTTTCTATTATTCAATCAATAAACATCAGGTTCCTACTAGAACAACTTAGTGTGACAACATGCCCCATTATGCGGTCAATTTGTCTTAAACTATACAACAATTCTGCTACACTTCTCTGACAGGACAGTAAATGTGGAAATTATCAAAAGACTTCTGTAAAGTTTGCGTCTATACGGAGATATCTTTCAAATAAACCTTGAAAAAAAACATGCCAACATTGAGAGTTATATATTGACAGTGTGACAACAAGCCCCGGTCTCACCTACTGGTAGCACACCTTTGTAAAAAACACTTAAGCAAGAAAGTAGCATCACTTTTTAAGGATTATGAAGGCTTTACTATGTTATAATAAACCACATTTGGGAAGATTGGTTCACTTTTTTACATTGAGATAACATTGAAATATTTATATAATAACATTGACATTGAACTCACTCAACCTTGTACTAACCAAATGTTAAAATGTGACTAAAATCTGATTTTTCCTTCCATGTCAAACTTATTGTGAGTTTATAAACGGGACAATAAGATAAAAACTAAAACACAGGCCTGTCATTCGGAGATGCTGCTGAGCGCCGGTGCGCACTGCCATTCCCGCGTCTTTACTGAAGTCCTACTTTAGCCTATAAATAAACCTTTTATTCACGAATTAGCCTATAACGTCCGCCCTTTTCATGAACTTTTGTCCTCTTGGGCAACGTTTTCCCCAGTCGCTATATTGGAATAAACTCTATTATATCCAGTGAGAACTGTTCGTGGTCGCCTACACCTGCTGCGCAAAAGCAAACATTGCGGATATCCGTACGTTTAACTTAAAGCCTAAAATCTTCAGTAACACACTAAACGAGATCAAATAATAAAGCACGTGTGTGGGGTCCGAGACTTACCTGCCGCCAGACACACAGGCAACAGCAGTCTGAAGATCAATCCACACACAACCTCAGAAGCCATCGCTCCGTCACATCCAGACGAGGTTTAAAGAACAAACTGCAGTATCCTGCATCCAAATGTCAAATCACGCTCTCTTCTCGACCCATCATTCAATGGTCCTAAAAATTCACCGCACACCCGTCCCGTTAAACGGGTAACTGCGTGCGTCCTGCATGAGTCCAAAGAGTGCCAATGAGATCTAAAACTCCCAATCAGTGTTCCCCGGTCCGCATCAGTGCGTGAAATGGCTTTAAGTCTATCTCGAGTGAGGTGACGGTGAATCATCTAACTCATAGTGGCATTTAGCTCGCCGTTTTGTAGTTTTCTCCTGCGCTTTTTGGACACGGCGGCGGCGGCGAGTTCCCGGTGTGCGCCAAAGCGCACAGGATGCGTCCGAAACGGCGCGTTTATCCAGGAAAACTTGGTGTCCCGCGGAAGAACAAAGTAGTAAATGTATTGCTGTTTCTCAAGAGCAACTAAACGGTCCCTGTCTCACTTTTACGCGTTGGCTAGATGACTTTCCGACACTAAAGTGTGTATGCAATCAACGCTGTTCAGAAAGGCGCACAGATTCCGGTCAATGACAAACACAGCCTTCCATAAGTGATGCAGCGCGCATCCAATGAGAGCCGGTGGGAGGAGGGCCCTTTGGCCCCTAAGGGACGCTCCATTTGACTGCTGTTTTACTAGGAACTCATCATGATAACGAGGCTTCTAGAAAAGATTTTATCACAATATGTGTTGCACTCGTTTATAGCTGCCTATCAATTTATTCGGTTGACACACTTGCATTGTAAAATATTTTTTTTAAGGAGATAAATGTTATTTAAACAAGGAATAAAGCAAGTGGAAACCTGAAATGCTGATAGGAGTGTAAATAAATAACTAAAAGGAACTAAAACTTAATACAAACATTAAAAGACTCTATGCCACAAACCAACGGTGTTGACTACATCAAAAATAAAGTTTTTAAAAATATTAGTGTGTACCTGACAGATATTAAATAAATAATCAACCTGGAAAATCACACCTGAGGAATAACCTGTGGCAAATCATACAATACATAAGTCAGGGCCCATTTCTGCCCGTCAATCATTGTGTGCATTGCTGACATAAGATTTGTTGACATGTTTTTAAAGGAGGGGCGGTTTAGAGAGAGCTTGTTGAACTGATCAGAACCCCAGAGGTTGTTGTTTCGAATATATGTAGGGACTTGCATTGTGCAAAAATGTAAGCTATACCCTGTACTGTAAGAAAAACAAGTAAAGCATAAGAAATTTTAGTGAAACACTAACATTTAAAAGATCTTAATAGTCTTAACAACATGGCTTCATTACATATTTTTGTAGCATTTCTAATCTGGCCCTAAAATCAGTATTAAGTCAGTAAAATCACTTTGGGGTTCTATGCAGACCACATTCATCATGACACGTGCACTTTTTTCAATCATAAAGCAGCTGACAATGCTTACAGGACCTGTAAAGTATTACTTATTTATCAGTGCGCTGGATAAAGTGGTTTTGTAACCCTAAGAACTCCCACCCATAGTATCCTTTAAAATGACTTTCATTAGTGCCGTCACTTCCATACTGGAATATTTATTATTTTAAACAGTTTAATATAGATGCTACCACATGAAGTAAATTTTCATTAGGTTACATTAGGTTGAAATACATTTTGTACAGTAGCCTATGTTCAAGCAGATCACATTTCAAGTTTAATCAATAGAGTATCTGCTTATAAACATTGAGTTGGTCCAACATTGCATTCAGAAGGTTAAATGCAGGGATCCAATTGTCATTTAAAATTAAAACGTATTCACCCATGAGGAGTTCTAAACGCCACTTCAGTCAAAATGAGATTCCTATTTGAACACACAGTGAACCCATTGATCAAAACGTGTGTTTGTGTTCATAAATACAGTGGCGTTTACTGAAAATCTGAAATTCAAATACCTGTAAATAAAGTTTTGGTCAGATTTTCTTTAATTGAAGCATGCGTCAAAACCGCCGCCATCTTGAAACAGGGGTCTTGCCATAGGAAGTAGCTACAATGCTGCTATATCCGCCTGTACTTTGAATTCATGGACAATGCCGGACTTTTGTGCTGCGTCGGGATGTTAGACATATTATGACTATTCATTGTAGTTAGAAAAAGTAGATTTTCATAATATCAAAACTTAAATTTTTTCTCTACTCAATGCTAAATAAATGTCTGACTGTTGGAACGAAAAGAAAAAAAAACTAGAAAATCGCAGTAATGATGATTTATTAGGGATCGACCGATATGGATTTTTCAGTGCCGATACCGATTTTTACATCTGCCTTAGCCGATGACCGTTACAGGCTGCCGATTTCCTTGAGCCGATATTTGGAGCCGATACTGCTTTTGCTCACTCAATTTACATCATATTACAAATGTTATGCAATCGCTTGCGGCTTTCAGCACTCTGTCTGTAAATAATGCCGGAAAAAAATCGGCAAACACAGCAGCCACATATCGGCCAATGCCGATACACATAAAATATTTGCGAGTTTTATGTGTATCGGCATTGGCCGATATGTGGCTGCCGTGTTTGCCGATATATCGGTCTATCACTACGATTTATGGTGATTTTATATCCGTTACACCATTGCCTACAATGACGCTAACGCAGGGCTCCCCTGGGTCATCAGATACTGTGGAGTCTGTGGGAGCGTCTCAATAAGCACCCTTGTTCAGAAGTCAGGGTACTGATCAAAGAGTCGGCCATTTTAAGGGCTTTCTCAATTGTAAAATTCTTCCAGTGTACTGGAACGTTCATTCCCTAAAATTTCTTACAATGCCAGGCAAAAACCAGTGAGCTTCGATGGTCCCCATGTTCCCTTACAAGAGATCACATGCCCTTTTCTAAAGCTATTCAGCCGAAATCAAGCGAGCCAACTTAATAAACTTCATATTATGCGACAGAACTTTTGAACAGACAGATATTTGTTTTAGTTTGACTATAAACACGCATTGCTAAACAGGAAGGGACCACAACAGATATGTAAGAGAATAATGAAAGTTTTTTTTTTTCATAATATACTTTAACACGTGTTTAAAAATTAAGTCAGAGATGTTGGTTTTGTCGATTGATGATGAATAACAGCTGTGAATTATAACAACTCATTTAAAGGGGTCATATTATGAGATATTTTTAAGATGTGAAATAAGTCTTTGGTGTCTCCAGAGTGCGTATGTGAACCCTGCTGAAAAAAAAACAATAAAACCATTCGAGAAAATTCTAATGGTTTCCATTAAAATACCAATAGGACCATTAGCTTTTACCATTAAAACCACTAGTGTGTTTTGGGCCATATTCCATTAGAACCAATAAAATTCCCAATAAAACCAATAGAATTTCTGTGATGGTGTCTATTGTTTTTTTAGCAGGGAAGTTTTAGCTTAAAATACCCCAGAGATAATTTATTATAGCATGTTAAAATTGCCACTTTGTAGGTGCGAGCAAAAAAGTGCCGTTTTTGGGTGTGTCCTTTAAAATGCAAATGAGCTGATGAAATGCAAACACTGATCGCCATAATGGTGGTTTGTTGAAATTGAAAACTCAACTGTGCTGTAAATTATTTTCTCTCTCTTTCTTTCTCTCTGGACTAAATGGCAGTGCCATGGTTGGACAGTTCAGATTAAGGGGTGGTGTTATTGTAAAAAGACTTACTGCCTATACTTCACAAAACAGGCGATATCTGAATGCTTGTAGAGAATAGTTTACCAAAACAAAGTTACTGGGTTGATCTTTTTCAAATTTTTTAGGTTGATAGAAGCACTGGGGACCCAATTATAGCACTGAAACATGGAAAAAAGTCTGATTTTTATGATATGACCCCTTTAAGCAGTCACATCACAGGAAAATAAGTTAACAGTGTCCCAATGTGAAGTGAGCTAGGGTCCTTAGTGCCTGAACTTATGTACACAATTTACTGATTCACGACCTCGGGAGCTGATTGAGACACAGCCACATATGCGGTTCAAACATCAATGAGTGCAAAGGTTTGATGTCAACTGGGGTGCTGTAAAGGGGGGGGGGGGTAAACAATGACGATTCTCTGGGCCCACGAGTAAGAGGGGGCCCAGAGAAGCCCCCAAAATTGTGGTGCTAAAAAAATAATAATAGTAAAAATTATTAACTTTAAATTATTCTACTTGCTGTTTCCTGGTATCAAAAATATTTTATTTGTTTAGGAAACATAAATGTCCGTGGGCCCCTTTCCCCCTCTCAATTATCATAAAATGGTTCAGTCCGCCCAAATTGTATAATCCAGGCAACACAGCTTGACTTCACTTATAGCGCCGGCAGAATATCAACTTGGCAAAACTCAATTTAAACAGCGCAAAATGACTGCCTGTGGATGTTATATATAGAAATGATTATATTTCTGTTTTTATTCACACAATAAATATTTAAACTAGTTTTAATGAAAATGCATGTAGTTTTAGGAAAAGTCATGGAGCAGCAAGGCTTTATGATTTATTTAGACAAAGTTATTGACTATGCAAATTTCAAAACGGTCAAAATGACGCCCTGTTTGTTCTAGTGTTAAAGATGATTACCACACTGCAAAAAATTATTTTCAAGAAAAAAATTCTTAGTAGTTTTTTCTTGTTTTCAGTAAAAATATCTAACTTTTCTTAAATAAAGATGCTTTTTCATGATGAGCAAAACGACCCAAGAAAATTGATCTAGTTTTTAGACCAAAAATATCAAATTTAAGTGATTTTGTGTATAAAACAAGCAAAAAAATCTGCCAATCGGGTAAGCAAAAAAATCTTGAACATTTTTCTTAAACACTAAATTCAAGAAAAATTCAAGAAAAATTTGCTTACCCCATTAGCAGATTTTTTGCTTGTTTTATGCACAAAATCTCTTAAAGGGCCCATGTCACAGGACTTTTTTAAGATCTCAAATACATCTTTGGTGTCCCCAGAGCACATGTGTGAAGTTTTAGCTCAAAATACCATATAAATAAATTATTATAGCATGTTAAAATTGCCACTTTGTAGGTTTGTGCAAAAATGTGCCGTTTTGGGTGTGTCCTCTAAAATGCACAATGTGCAGATCAAGTGCAAACACTGATCACAATGATGGTGGTTTGTTGAAATTGAAACTCAATTGTTCTGTGAATTATTTTCTCTCTGCACTAAATGGCAGTGCTGTGGTTGGATTAAGGGGTTGGATTATTATAATAAGAGCTCCTTATGACATCATAAGGAGAGCCAAATTTCAACGACCTATTCTTTCATGTGCTTGTAGAGAATGGTTTACCAAAACTAAGTTACTGGGTTGATCTTTTTCAAATTTTCTAGGTTGATAGCATCATTAGGGACCCAATCATAGCACTTAAACATGGAAAAAGTCAGATTTTCATGTCATTGCCCCTTTAAATGTAATATTTTTGGTCTAAAAACTAGACTTATTTTCTTGGGTCGTTTTGCTCATCAAGAAAAACCATCTTAATTTAAGAATTTTTAGATATTTCTAAATTTTTTTCTTGAAAATAATTTTTTGCAATGCATAAGTTTAAATACGGTTAAAATGACTGCTGGTGGCCGTTCTAGTGTAAAACTGCATGATAAGGGAACTCAATTTTCTCCCCATGTTAGGTCAAGAAAACGCTGGAAAAAATAACAATACACAGTTTTAGTTAAACGTTCAATTGTTTTAAGACAAATGAATATACAATTTAAGTGAAATTGTCCTAAAAACAAACAAAATGATCTGCCAATGGGTTGAAAAAAAATTGTGAAATAAGATTTCTTTTTTCTTAAACACTCAATTCAAGTAAAATTTTCTCACCCCATTGGTATTCAAAATACAATAAAAGCGCATGATTTTATCTAAATTAATATGAAAAAAGTCTCAGCTGTGTTGGGGGCCCTGTCAAGATTCTTTTCATGGGGCCCAAAATCCTTAGCAGCGCCCCTGGATGTCAAAGTTACACAGGTTAGTAAATCTAAATACTAGAAGTCAGTTCTTAAACGGTGTTGATTATAGAAGGACTGTGAGCATGGATCCACAGCTCTTTCAACTCATAGCCTGATGATGACATCAAAATTTTAACACAAAGCACTTACACCAGATTAAACTTCCATGACTCTCATAATAACTACCTAAGAATAGAATAATGTCTATAATCCATATACTTTGCGGTCTGTGTCCACATTTAATACCCATACCCACATAAACGTTCACTTTTGGATTTAATATATAATGCATAAATATTTAAACAATCTTAATAAGCTGTACAGCCACACCGTATGATAGACCACACACACCATGCAGGTTATGCATGGCACAGTCGGGTTTAAAAAAAAAAATGTTTTCTTTATGGAAACTTCACATTGACACCGTGTCCAGACTGGATTATGTGTTACTATGTGCTTCTTGATCGAGTTTGGCACTGCGAATGTCTTTACTGCGGAATGAAAGATGGAATTAATCTTTATGTAGTCCAGAGCAAACTATAACCTTGTTTACTGGCTAATTTAGAAGTGCTTTCTTGTACAAGGTCTTCCATATAGCTCCATGTGATTTGTCAGCCCATTTTGTATTTGTAAACGTATAATACGACTCATAAAACACCGTAACAAGGCAAACAATGTCCGCAGCACAAACAATGAAGGACAAGTTTACTGCCTACGTATGCCCCATAGGTAATCAGCATAGGTTTTTTTTAATGGCTACTGTTGATACAAACTGTACTATAATACAGTATAAATACAGTAATACAGTTTTATAACCGTTTTAACCCTATATGTAACTATTTTCTAATGAGAAAAAATTTCCTAAAACTACATCACAAACATTGCTTAACAAAGTTATTAAATCACCACCCATTGTAAAGTTTGTGCTACAGTCACTAAACTAAATAATTGGTTATTACAAAAATCATTTCTTTATGTTTGTTTAATGGTTAATCCAACACTATTTGTAAGCTTTTTAATCACTGTAGTATTTATCATGCTAAAATATTATTGTTTTTATCCATGAATTTCCTAATTTACTGTTTGACAAGAACAAAAATTGTTAAGCACGTTTTACTGAATTAGTTATGTACTTCCAGTCCTTAATAGAAAAATAGGTTACAATGGTTGAATCTTATGTTTAGTGCAGATTAAGGGGTGGTTTTATTATAATAAGTTACCTTTTTGACATCACAAGGGGAGCCAAAATTTAATGACCTAATTTTTCACATGCTTGCACAGAATGGTTTACCAAGACTAAGTTACTGGGTTGATCTTTTACACATTTTCTAGGTTAATAGAAGCACTGAGATCCAGTTACTGTACTTTAAGTCAGATTTATTTCATGATATTTCCCCTTTAAAATAATTTTGTACCAGTCAAATTTTAAAACTGTACCTTTTAAGGTACACAATAGATCCTTAAGGTACAGTAACGTACCAGAAAAGGTACAATATTGAATTATGTTTTGAATATCTGTAAAGTAAAACAGAACTTTAGGGTACCACCTCAGCAAAAGAAAAGTTATAATTTTAAGTATTTTTTTCGATATTGCACTGACATAGCTGTTCACTTCTGTTCATCAGCCAGTTGGAAATCGTCTAAAAATTAAAAAAATAGCCACCACTGTAAAATAATGAAGTTACACTTTATTTTGATAGTCCACTTTAGACATTCTACTAACTATAAATAACTTTGCAACCACATGTCAACTAACTTTCAATAATTGCAACTATACGTCAACTAACTGTCATTAGAGTATTAGTAGACTGTAAGGGTTAGGGTTAGGGAAGAGGTTTGGGTTAGTGGAATAAGTTGACATGCACATGCAAAGATACTTGTAGACAGTTGAATGTCTGTTGAGATATCATCGCAATCAAGTGTTAGTAGATATTAAGCAGACAGTTTACTAATTATCTAAAGATTGGTAGTTGATAAGTAGTTGATAAGTAGTTGCAAAGTTTCTTATAATCAGTAAAATGTCTAAAGTGGACTATCGAAATAAAGTGTTACCAATAATGAAGTGTTGGATTTACTAAAAAAGCATGTGGCATTTTCATTTCATTATTTACACAAATATTAGAGTTTACTCAACTTTTTGTTTACTTTAAAAATATGCAATGCCAGTTCCCTTAACCTATAATTCTCATCTGAACTGTATTCAAATTGTTAAATTAATTTAACTTAGTGATAGGGTCCTAATGCATATTATAAGAAAGAGTACATTGTGACTGCTTATTGAATGGGCATCACCACAGAAATACACAGCAAAGTGCATTTTTAATGTGGGTCTTTATTATTGTGGAGAGAAATATAACTGTTGAATGGGTTCATGTTTACTAAAGCAAACACTGATCACCTGTATACAGTGACAAATAAAACTAAAATTTACTGTTACAACATCAGTAAAACTAAACAGAGCTTCTGCCTCTTATTGACAACCGTTTTAATCAAAATATTCAGGCGCAAGGGATTATGGGTATTCCTCACAACATTTATATTCATAATTGTAAGTTCATTGCACTTTAAATATGTTTTCTTTACTGTAATTATAGCTGAAACAACTATTTTAATTCAAGCTTCCTAATTAATACATCCTCTCAAGTTTATCTTGTAATAAAAGAAATTGTGTTGCATAAACAATGCATCTTCAGCAATGCTAAAAAAGTTATAAATAAAAATGTGTTTTTAAAGAGATAGTTCACCCAAAAATGAAAATCCTGTAATAATTTTCTCATCCTCATGTTGTTACAAATCTACATAAATTTCTATTTTCTGATGAACACATACGAAGTTTATGCTTCTTTATCTTATTATTAAGATAAAGCATTACTTTAATTTAGTAGTTTTTTTTCTGTATTATTTAAAATGTTATGTTTGATTTATCTTGTTCGATTGTGAATTGTTTTAGGTAGTTACTGGGGGTAGATCTTGATAAGCCTATGGCTTCTATCTATCCCTTTTCGAACAGGGTGTTCATTATGCAAAATTTGTTTGATTTAATTGTATGTATATTTCATACGCATTGCTGTCTTTTTAATTGTTCGAAATAAAGATTTCATTCATTCATTCAGATATTTTGATAAATGATGGGAAGCACACAGCTGATTGTAACCATTGACTTCCATAGTAGGAAAAACAAATACGATGGAACTCAATGGGTACTGTCAACTGTGTGCTTACCGTCATTTATCAAAATATCTTCTTCTTCATTTATCACAATACTTCAATTATATTTGTTTCCTAATATGGAAGTTAATGGTTACAGCAGCTGTGTGCTTACCATTATTTATTAAAATATATTTTTTGTGTTCATCAGATAAATAAAATTCATACAGATTTAGAACATCATCAGGATGAGAAAATGATGACAGAATTTTCATTTTTGGGTGAAACGAGATGCGGGCAGAAACCGTGGGATCATCGGGGTGAAACGACAAGTGGAGTTGAGGGTCGTCTGCATAGCAGTGGTAGGAAAAGCCATGTTTTCAAATGACAGAGCTCAGAGATGTCATGTATATCGAAAAGAGCAGCGGTCTAAGCACAGAACCTTGAGGCACCCCAGTATCGAGACGTTGGGGTTCGGAGAGATCACCTCTCCAGGATAACCGAATTGACCTGCCTGAGAGGTACGACTTGGACCATAGAAGCGCTGTGTCAGAGACACCCATAGACATGAGGTCAGGGTCGACAGGAGGATGCGGTGATTGATCGTTTCAAAAGCGGCAGATAGATCCAGTAAAATCAGCACAGATGATTTGGAGGCTGCCCTTGCCTACCTTAGGGCTTCAATGACTGAGAGCAGCGCAGTCTCAGTGGAGTGACCGCTGATTGCTATCCAGGAGGTTATTTTGTGTAAAGAAAGAGGAGAGCTGGTTGAACACCACGCGTTCAAGAGTCTTGGCAATGAAGGGAAGAAGAGAAATGGGTCTGTAGTTCTCAAGCATAGCAGGATTAAGTGTGGGTTTCTTCAGCAGCGGGGTTATCTGAGCCTCTTTAAATGCTTTCATTTGATATATTTGTATGCTAATATATTTTTAGAAGATAATTTTCCTGGAAGGCATTTTGTGAAACTTTTGTGAAAATCACAAGACTGGCAGACAACTTTTCAAAAAATGGCTGGTGGGGAATGAGTTAAGTAAAATATAGCCTATCATAATACGCTATGGTTGTTGAGACAACAAATCACTTTTACTGTGAAATACTGTAAAACAAATCGTTTAGACAACAGTAATGATGCAAACACCACAAATCAAGTTAGCTAATGAGAAAGTTCTTATAAAGCGTTATAAGAGGTTTCATATAGGAATCTCAAGATTGCATTCAGGTCAGCATTTCTTTGCTCTCTCTCGAGAGTTATAAAGAGATCGCCTTTCATTGTTTTAACACACAGATTTGACAAAAGCGCCCGTCCTCCTTCATAGTCAACCAAACAAAGTGCTATCTTGCCTAAGTGGCTTCCAACTGATCAATACAAAGCAAAAAGGAAGCCGTTGATCAATATCTACAGGTTTTACGATTGTTCTTTAAGGGCTGAGACTCTATGACAAACAAATGTCAGGAAACATTCACCCTTTTATCCATAATTCATCAGAGAGGAGGAAAATTCCCGTCTGATTTGCATCCAGCCCTATGCATCATAGATAAAGATCATCTTGACTGTCATTTCAATTAGACATAAATACGATTGATCACACGAAGCTCAATTATCGTTCTGCAAATATTGTTCTGACTGTCATGTTTCCATTGCCTGCATCTATGTAAAATGCATCCTGATTGATGGTCAGACCATAAAACGACGCCAGGGGAGGTTGCTTTCTTTTGCTCAGTATCGACCGTAACCAAAATTTTTTATGCAATATATAAAATTTAAATAAGTAAAACAAAGTATTTGTCACCTGGCATGGCTCCACATGCTATGTCTTGCCCCCAATGCATTTGGGAGACGTGTTTGTTCAAAGCTACTTTCAATAACTACATACAAATATGTATAGTAACATTGTATAGCACTTCTCATATTATTGTCTAGGATGAATCGCTTTGTGGTTTTCTTCACTTTTGTAAATTACTTTGGATAAAAGCGTCTGCTAAATGCCTAAATGTAAATGCTAGCACCATGCATTACTTGTAGCTGTAAGAACAATGTCTAAGAATTTATTCGATCTGTATTAGACAACGGTATTTACATTCCAGCATTTAGCCAAAGCTTTTATCCAAAGTGACTTACAAAACATCAAAGTACATCGTACATCATAACCAAAGCAATTTGTCCTAATATTACTTGAACAAACTAGTATCTAGTATCATGAACAAACTAAACCTATGGGAACTGAACTATAAGTTTACTCATAGTACAGTAGTTCAAGGCATTAAATTGCTCATACAGTACTAAGAAGACCTATAATAATCCTAAATCATTTAATTTGAGTAAAGATTCAGAGCTGGGCTTTGTGTACACAGCAAAATCCCCAGAATTAAATGAACACTGCCGGGAATATTGTCCCAATTGTCAAAAAGTGTCAAAAAGTAACACTGAAGCTGCAATATGTAACTTTATCCTCTCTATCACCATCTCTATTTGAAACGTAAAATTGCAAAAAAAGTTGTAGAGTTATTTTCTTAACTTAGATTTAGATATTCCATTTAAAGTCACCATTATGGTGATCAGTGTTTGTTTTAGTTGGCCTTGACTCTTGACTCTTAGGTTGCTAGTTTTTTCTAACTTCTATAACTTTGTGTGTTTAAAAGATGACCAAAAACCATTTACGTTTCCATTAAATTTTCCTAATACTTACAGTATTAAATAAACGTCTGACAGTAACGCCTCATAACAATCCGAATATCAATAATATATTCCTATACACAAAAGTAATATCATTGTATGATTAAACAATCACTGCATCTGTTGTGCAACATCTTACATTTTAATCCCAAGTGCTCTTGTTTGTCTGCAAAGCTTTACCTGGGTGTGGTGTTCCAGGTATTACTTGCTTCATAGCATCCTCATCCTCATTATAGCCCTAAAACATTGATGATAACCTCTTAACCGCGAATGACCATTCTACCCTTAAAGCTTTGCATTATTAAACGCTCTTCGGCCATCTATACAATTAGAATTTGCATTGGAGAGCTGGCTAAAGCTTTTAAGCCTCAACTTTTAAAGTTTGTCTGTCACATACTCAACAGAGATAGCAGTCAAATGTTCTTTAAGCTACTATTACTGGGAAAAAATAAACATCATACACTGTAAAAAATATCTATATCTTAAAAAAAATTGGTAACAATATTACACACAATATTTTAAAGTACTTTTTAAGGATTTTTTTTAATGGAATCTCTCTGATTTAACCATGTACCATTAACTAAACTGTTAAATTAGTTCAATCTACACCGTAAGAAAGATTACCCTATAGCTACTAAATAAAATGATGGGAACAGATCACAAGCTGTACAAAAATAAGGACAAAGTAAGAAAGCAGAATACAGCCGCTAAGATTAAACCGTACTAGCGAGCGTAGTAATAATGTATAGAAGAGGGTGCAAAGTTAAGCCAATGTCAGCCGACTCCCTAGGGGTTGAAAAAAACTCCTAGGAGAAAAACCCAATGGGATAAATCATGTCCCTAGCTTAATTTTTCATGTCGTTTTTTTCTATTTTTAAATAATTTTTGCTTGCACTGTTAACGATTTCCCTGTATTTTTACAGTACGGTACTGGCAGCACGGTTGCCAGTAAGTTACTGTATTTTGGTTTTACAGTACTGTACTGTAATACCATTTTACAGTACACAAACTAGTACTGTATAGTTACAAAGCAGTACTGTACTGTAATTTTACAATATTTTATTACAGTAGTCTATTTTTACAGTAATTTACTGTAATGTCTATATTGACCCATAAATACTATTTATTACTTATTACAGTTAATACAATAATATTATATAAAATAGCTAGATATTTAGGTTTAAATCTATAGTTATTAATATGGTAAAAATGCTATCCTTGACATGACATAATGAATTAAAAGGCAATCCAAGCAATGTTTGTATCAAAATTTTATTTAAAAAACATTTAATCAAAACAAAACATATTTAAAACAAGATTTTAAACAATAATAAACATATAATCAAGTAACATAAAATAAAATCAACAAGTATAAACAAGTTTGGAGACCCCTGCTGTAACATATTTAACTCTGGCAAATAGAACACTCTTCCATAGTTTGAAGTTTTCAGTTTAAAGTCCATCATCGACTAAAAGGTAACATTTCACTGTGGTAAAAAGAACACTGGCCCATAGTTTTAAATATTCTACTTGAATTTCATTTAACACTAAAAATAAATGCATTAAACTGTGGCAGACAGACCACAGTGGCCTTTACTTTGAAGTCGTCCATTCGAACTCAATCAGGGACTGCATGAAGCTGTTCACATGGGGGTTAATGGCCACAGCTTTTCTCTGCACCAAGTTCCTTGTCTTTTTGCTTGCTCCTTGTCTGGATGTGCACTTTTTCCCATCTTTGGAATTAATTATATCCAGAAACCTGTTAGAAATATCATAAACATTAAGTCAACAAATATAAGATAGAAAAAGATTCTTAAAAAACTAAACTCAGCCTTGAATTTACTCCTATTCTGAAACCTTTTGCTCTTATTCTACTGTTCCACACCTAATTACATTAAAATACAGAAGATTCACTTACCGCTGAACAAACTCTTTCCTCAATGGACAGCATCCACATGGATCATGTCATGATTGAATGTCCTGAACAGAAAGTACAATTGTTACTGATTTGGACACAACTTTTTATTCTGAAAACAAAATCTTTTGTCAATAAAGTCCAGGGACACCTCTGCTAAATAAATACAATTATTAAATTAAATTTCTTATAACCAAAGTCTGAATATTTCTGTTTGTATATTTCTACATGGCAAACTAAGACAATTGTGTACATGTTGTGTATGGTCGTGTTACAGTGTTGTGTGTGGGAATTGTGAATGAGTGTATACATGGGTATTTAAAGAAACTGTAGTGGTAAAGTGCAAACTTACCGAACATAATGTGCTTGGTGTGTGTCTGGTGTCACCCGTTGTGCCTCCACATCTGCCTTAACTCCTGAAAAGTGCAATGACACTCATGTAAACTACAAATAAAAAGTGATCAGCACATTCCTGTGTACTTTTACATGTGACGTGAAAGCATTTAATATTGCAGTCAAAAAATACATGACTTGTAACTGTACATCATGTACTTGCCTGGTGCCTTTAAAGATGATCCATCTTACCCAATCCGACTTACAAGCAATGGTAAGACTGTAAAAAAGACAAATGTTACAAAATCTGTTAGCCATAGAAATAAGTAGACATTGTGAAGGAAATGGTAAAAGAAAACTTAGTAACACTTTACTATAAGAGTTTATTCCTTAACATTTGGTAATGCCTTAGCTAATATGAACTAACAATGAACAATATATTTTACAACATTAATAATATTTGATAATGTTCATTGTGCAGAGACAAAGTGATTGATTTAAAAATGTATTAAGTGTTTAAATCTAATATCATGCTATGCTAACAAATAAAACATTACTGTAAGTGTTAAGTCAGTTGTAAAACATTATATATATATATATATATATATATATATATATATTAGTTGTTATATTATATATAAATATCTAAATAAGTCTTTTTTAATTATTATTCTATAACATCTTGTCTACAGAAAATCTCTGAAAATGTCTCGTTTACTGCAGAAAATAGCGATTTATAGTGACAAGGTAAAAGGACTGTCCCTTTAATGTTTTACCCGGACGGCTGCGGTGTAACACTATTTCACGCAAAGTTTTTTAACAAGTTAGTAGCTAGCTGCTCACTTTAAAGATAAACATGATCGCCTAAATCTGAGCAATCCTGGTGATGCCAGTTTCCTACACGATGTTATAATGGACTATTTTACATCCAGAGTTGAAGGATCAGATGACAGAGACGAGAAGACAAAGGTACGTAAATGCGGAGCCCATTCTCTTTTCGTGCATTGATTTGATGCGTTTTGGAAACTTATATACAGCGTGTAATGCATCTGAAGTGGTGGAAACAATATGCCATAAAAATGACTTGGACAACTTACTGGGCGTGTAAAACGCTTAAGAGAAGATATTCTCTGCTTTTGCTGATATAACGTAATATAATAACAACAACAATAAGCGCGGCAATCCCTTTCGTTCATCTGATATTAAGATGAGCCCAGGTCTGAATTATATTTGGTCGAAGTTAAAGCTGCGATGAGTTCGATGCATGTATCCAGTTAAATATGAGGTTTCTTGTTTTCACTTCTGTGGAGTAGTTCGGTACTATGCTGTGTACGGGGTGTCAAGTCCTATCTGTTTACAACCACGAGTCAGCCTTGCCAAACAGTCGAACTTAATACTTTTCTCTGACGCTAACTGAACGGATGAAACGCCGAGATAAACGACCGTTAGGCTGGGACCGCAAGACCGCGCTGGCGGGTTGTCTTTGTCCATTTCGTTAAAAATAGTTTCATTGTCACCACACTTTCAACACAATATAAACTCACCAAACCGTCATAATTTAGTTAAAACAACCCTATATTCATTAAAAAAAGGTGTAAAGCGAGTTAAAGCAGCGGTAGACATCTGTGTGTAACGTGAGCTTACTTTCTGAGGGAGATTGAAACTTTGTTGGCGACCGTTTTTCTCTCTCATTGCACGTTTAAAACAATATTGTGACAAACTATTGACAACATTCTTAAACTAAAAATAAAGTTTTCATGAAACAGAAATATTTCAAACTTACCGAACTGACAGAAATCAATCGTCCTCCTTCAGCTGCAGCCAGGAGTTGTGCGCTCCCTCTGTCTGTGTGATTTGACGTTGGCGCACTTTCTCTGATTATTGCAAGTACACCTGGCACATTACAGCAATGGCTACAGCAAGGTTACATCAAGACCAAAATATACTGTAAAATGTTCCCGCTCAAACAAATTTACCCAGAATGCATTATGAACTGCAGTACTGTACTGTAATGTACACATACAGTATAGTACTGTGGATTTTTACAGTACAGTGCTGCTAAATCTACAGCGACATCTAACAGTGTGGGTTTGGGGTTAGATTTGGGGTTTAGGGGGTTTATCATACACCCGACGCAATGCAGCGCAATGCAGTGCAATGCATTACGCAAGTGTCTTTTGCTAGTTTCAACCTGGCGCAATGATCATTTTCACGTATAGCGCCACGTTGTTTAAATATCAAATGCATTTGCACCCCCTTTTGCGCCCATGGGCGTTCTGGTCTGAAAATGAGGTGTGTTCAGGCACATTGTTGGCGTGTTGCTATTTTGAGGCAACTAAAATAGACTACGCCATTGACAAACAAAAACCTGATCTAAAGTCTAAAGTCAATGGCGCAATATTGTTTTTGTTATTTAATGAGCGTGTTAGAAATATGCGCCTATAAACAGGAAGTGGGTTTGCTTATCACACACATGGATGCGCAGCAGCACAAAAAAGCTTTTAAATATGAAAAAGTAAAGCATTCAAATGTTAAAGATTATTATTGAGTCTCATAAATGAGGACTGATTATGAGACGTTAGAAGGCGTAAAAAGCTGCTTTACCTGTTGCATGGTAAGTAAATAAATGCTTTGCTTTAAACAAATGCATCGGTTTTTAAATGTTTTTTTTTTTTAAATGCTACCCTGCAGATTTATTGTATATGATGAATTTGTACCTGTGGATATGGTGAGATGAGAAACATTTTAAGTAATGCTTTTTAAAAATCCCATGCCGCTGTCCAAGTGCTGAAACGTTTCGGCTCTCCGCACGTTTGTAAATTCTTTATCTCTTGTTTGTTACAAATAAAGTATTTTAGAGTACAAACCTTTTCTTGCATATTTGCTAATTATTTTATGATATTACAATGATTATATAGGATATCAATACATTTTCAGCAATTAAAAGCCTGTTATTTGTACCTCTATGACTGAAAAAAAGGCTTTAAAAGGTTTTAATACAAAAAATTTAAGTTCCAATAAAAATGAAAACAACACAATTATTTAACATTAATCTTAACTGGGGGTCTTCTCCCTCCGCTTAGTTTTTCAGTTTACAAAGTCCGTCATCTAAATAGGGATTAGACATAGCGCCAGCGCAACTGACTTTTAAAGGGGATGAGAGCTAAGACTCTCATTGGTTTATTGCACGTTACGCCCAAAACACACCCATCACTCATTAGGAGAGTAGGAACAACCCTTTTCGACCTTGCACTCGGCACACAAACCATTTTTCACATCGTTAAATTAGCAAAAGCGGGCACCAGACACGCCCATTTAGACCGTGTGCTTTAGACAATGCGCTTAGATCGTTAAAATAGGGCGTTTGATGTCTTTTTATGTATTGGTTTCTACATGTTTTTCTTGTGATTTTTAAACTTTTTCACTTGCGGTTGGGATTAGAGTTGAGGTGAGGATGTCTGAAATGCAGCTAACAGAAAGTTGTTCTGTATAAACCCAACCCCAAGCGAAAATGGTAAAAAAAAGAGAAAACAATACATAAATTGACAAAACAATTGAGTGACACAAAAAAGACATTTGTACTCAATCAAACAGTTTGTGACTATACCACGACTTGCCTTGAAATTGGTTTGGTCCAAAATTGCCTCCTATTCCCTCATTCACTATTCCCTACATAAGTCCACTAATATAGTTCACTCAAATAAGTGAATGAAAACAAATAAGTGAATTTGGACACTTGAGCTCACCGGAAGCTCAGCAGTGTGGGCAGAAGACACGAGAATTCATTAGGCGCGAGCGTCTGTGGACGAGTAATGCATGGCTAGCTTGGAGTACATCAGTTGTACTCTCATTATTGTGGTGCATTGCTGAATGAGTGCACTTAATAATATCCACTATGATTTCGGACACCACTAAAAATGGATGTTCCCTTGAATAGTGCACTATTTAAAGGTATAGGGGGCTATTTCGGATAAAGTCTTATGGGGGGTCCCCACCATGCAACATGACATAACAGCAAACTCAAAATGGCAACACATTACTACCTATAAACACAAATGTATGATTTATGTAATACTTCCCAAAATATTTTTGTATAAAGGCTAGAAACTAATTTATTATTCATTTCATAATATAAAGTTTGACTAGATAGGACCTAAATGTGTTAGGCCTATAAGTGGTGTTTAAGTTGAGTGCAGGATAGCCTACCTGTACATTAGGTGGGGCAAGTTGCTTTCTTTATTAGTCACTTAGATACATTTAACCATTTTACTCAAAACATCATTCATCAAAAAAGCTGTTCAAATTATTTGAGCTGAAATCAATTTCATTCACACAATGTACTTCTAACGGGTTTGTCAGCATTATCTTTACCAGGGCCGGCGTCAAGGGGGGGGGCATTCGCGGGCAGTGCCCCCCCGAACAGGTTGTTGTGCCCCCCCTACAAAGTTTTTTATTACTTTAATATATATCAAGAATAATTAAAATAAATTAAACATTGAATGTTTCATGACTTGTAATGTAATCAAATGAGGAAAATATAGTTGATATATGTTTTCTTTAATTAAAATAGACCAGTTTCTCTGATTTGATGTATTGCCGCATCTCACCCGTCTTACGTCTTTAGCATATTTGTGACTTGATACTAGCAACATGTTTTTTCGCAGCATTTTATGGATCGTGTAATATATGGATATAAGAACATTTAGAACGAACCAACACCGCCTGCTTCATCTTCATGCAAACACAGACTGGCTCAAACTCAGAGATTAGAGGTTGAGGTGGAATTTACAAATCTACAGGACACTGTTTTAAGGAAGTTTAATGTTCTTACACGCCGTCTTCAGCTATTTTAAAGGTAAGTTAGCATTGTTTTAAATTACATAAGCTTAAATGTGAAGTGTGGCTATAGACCGTTAACAGCATTACGACGTGATTATGGTAAAGCAGCTTTTTAAAGCTAGGACGCGGTGTGCGCTGCGCTATGAAACCCATTCATTTCAATGGCTTGCGCCGCGCGAGGGCGGTTTGTTGTTGCGTTGAGTAAAAAGCGCGAGCGCAGCGGAGCGCAGTGGAGTTTAGCTTGCGCTCAGCTTGCGCTCACGCCGCGGTCGAAGTTCAATAGTTTTGCGCATAGTTTGTGCTCTTTTGCACTTTATACGGGAAATGAGCTGACAGTCGCTGCCACCCATTATGAGTGTGTGCTTGCTGTATTTGTTGTTTTAATGTCTTGCTTTTGCAAGTTATTGTTGCTATTGCGTGCCCCCCATTGGAAGCCGAGTGCCCCCCTGTTAGTTATGGTCTGGCGCCGGCTCTGATCTTTACTAAAATAAAAAATCTGAGGGATCCCCTCAGCCCCCCCCCCCCCTTTAATTCGAGCACTGCAGTCACCTCCATAAATATTGGAACAGAAGCACATTTTGTGTTATTAGCTTTTACCAAAATGTATTCAAGTTACAGTCATATAGTGTCTTAAAGTGCACCCTCTCAGCTTTACTAACAGGGTATTGACATTGAGATTGTCTAAAGGGTTTAGGAATTACAGACGTTTAGTTGTAACCCCCCCCCCCCCCGCCGCCGCCTTATAAAGAGGCCAAAAGTAATGGAACAGAGGAATTAAAACACTGTTTTATGAAAATGTATTATCTATTTGTTAAATCATTTGAATTTGGAAGCTGTGAGTGTGAACCCAAGTCATGCGGTCCAGTGAGATCTTCATGCAAGTGATACAGACCATATTTAGGTTTCAAAAACACAACAAATCCATCAGAGAGAAAGCAGGAACCTCCAGATCTCCAGTGACCACCAGATCAACAATTTGGTACATTCTGACAACAAAATGACACACTGTGAGCTCAGCAACATAAAAATCATGTACGTCTATTAGGGGTGTTCCACAGAAGTACACAGAAGTCCCGGTTCGGTTCGTACCTCGGTTCAGACGCCACGATTCGGTTCATTTTCGGTACAATAAATGGAGGGAAAATCAAAACAAAAATGCAGAAGGCATTTTTGGTACTTAAGATAATCTTAAAAACATAGGTGTCCTTATATACAGGATAACAGTGGTGGATGATCGCATTATCCTCTCCATGATAAAGAAAAACCCCTTTTACAATGTCCGGACAAATAAAGACCACTTTCCAAACGTAAAGATGTCATAACAGATGCTTTTATCCAAAGTATAACATTCAAGCTGTTTTTATCGACATGTATTCCCTGGGGAACGAAGTTGTGGCCTTTGTGGTGATGCACTGCAAAAAATACTTTTTATTTTTGTCTTGTTTTTAGTACAAATATATACAAATTCCTAAATCAAAATGTATTTTCTTGATGAGCAAAATGACCTAAGAAAATAAGTCTAGTTTTTAGACAAAAAAAATATATATAAAATTGCCAATGGGTAAGAAATTTTTTCTTGAATGTTCTTTTAATTAAGTAAACAGTAAACTTATTACAATATTTTTTTCTTACCCCATTAGCAGATTTTTGTTGCTTGTTTAAAGCACAAATTCGCTTAAATTTGATATTTTTGGTCTAAAAACTAGACTTATTTTCTTTACTTATCAATGCATCTTGATTTTGGAAATGTTAGATATTCGTACAAAAAAAGCTAAGTAAGAAAGTCATTTTTTTGTAGTGTAACCTATAGTTCCAACTGAACTATACTGTATAACCACATTCTGATGAGGAATACATCAGTATGTGTTTATACATTGAATGCACTATACAGTAAAAGCATCTCCCATATAAAGGCTGATTGTGTTGGTTGTCCACTTAATAATTTTCTGACTACAGAGCTTATGGTTAGCTATATTTAGTTTAGTAAACTTCAACAGTTTACTCAAATTGGTGGTGCATGTCAAATAAATATATTATTTGATTTCACAATTAAGATAATTAATTACTATAGCACAATAAATATAAAACATTTCACCTTGTTTAATGTATGTAATGCCTAAGATGATAAAGTGCAAGAGCAGTCATTTTGGTTATGAATTAATGTATACCTTCAATTTCTGTTCTCCCAGCCCTTGCAAAATCTATTATCAAAATCGGTGAATCAATTCAACAAAGTGCCTGTTGTGTCACGAAACTCATAATTTACTTTCAAAAAGTACATAACAAAGTGGAAAAACTCTCATCTCTTTGACTGAGTTAGGAGATACGGTAGATGCACTAAATACTTAATTGAACAGGGAGGATATTATGAACTGCTTTTAAAAGCAACACAACTCTGTCAAATTGAATCACATGGCAATCTCAATGTATGCACTCTGCTGACTGGACAAACACAAGTCATTAAATAACTTCCGACTGTTAAGAGTACTTACAATAATTTCATTACATAAAAGTTTGATCAAGAAATTACACGCATAGGCTTCCTGGCCTATCACTAAGCACTTATGTACAAAGTTGAACAACAAAAAACAGCATTGACTTCTGTTCTTAAATTAAACTTTTTATAATTATTGTATAGACTAATCCATAGACACTAGACATTTATAAAACATTTTTTAGATTAAAAAAAGATTTCCTATATTATATGACATTATTTGTACTACAAAGGACCATCTTTTCCAATCGATTTTAATATTGATTTTTATTTATTTATGTATTTTACCATTTTTTACAGAACTTCATTCGTTAGCTACCAGTAAGTTAGATACTTAAAATAAATACAAAGCGTTTTAATGCCACCTTGTGGTAAAAATGAATTACTACAGATCACTTCATCAGACCTTCAAATATCGAAATCATGTATTTTACAAAACAAAACAAACTGCTATTGCTTGGAGGAATTACTGTGTAGAAAAGGCTTAATTGTCCTCAAATTTCTCAAATGTATGATTCATTTGTTATTGTATACTGTTTATCAGTATTAAAGAATAATTAAGTTAAACATTTAAATTCATTTTAATCTTTCCAGTTTACATTTTGCCTAAACAGACCGGTATTCAATAGTCAAAATGATTAGAGATTAAAAGACACTATAATTATAAATATACACTATTAATTATATGAATGTCATAAGCTGGACAAATCGCTCTGAAAGTGATCCAAAGAAATTATATCGTTCATGTAGTATTTTTATAATAATATAATAAAAAATGTATTCCTCTTTTCCACAATCGTTATATTTATGTGGTGTAGACGCCGATATTATCTTAAATCATAATGATTTTAAAACTTTAAAATTGTGGCGTGTACGTATTTTTTTTTTCAATCACTCAGTTACTAAATTGCTTGACAACGCCAGAGCCTACAATTTAGATTTTTCTACTATTGATATAAAATTTAACATTGGTATTTTCATTGCCTTATTGGTTTTATTCTGTATTATCCGTTTTATTTCTTTCCAGTGCTGTAGAGGGCGATAAATGCATGTTTTTAAGGGATGCGATCGAAGTAACGCGAAAGCTGTGCTCTCGCGGTGCTTTGACGTCATAAGTCGATCTGTCTGCGCAGCGCCAGATGATGTCGAGCGCAACTAATATTTCCGCATTGTTTACACGGCACGCCAAAGTAAACACTGAACATGGCAAGCGGTTTGTTTTGGTTGTCAATAATGTTTAATTTTGCTGTAAATATATCTGCAGGGGGAAATAATGATGATCAGGAGATATCAAACGCATGTTTTAAACCCATCGAGGACAGCAGACCATCATTTATAAGGTATGGATATTTTTGTGTGTTAAATTGTGTAACTTACTTTGCATTAACTTATTAACGTAAACATATATAGCACAAATTGGAGTTGTTTAATAGACTACCCTTACAAAAAGTTTTGGTGCTATAATTGATATTATTAGATATATGGTATACTTTTATATTTACCATAGTACTACCATAGTGCATATACAAAACCATGGCAGTACCAGTGTGTTTTTTGTGTATTTTAAAGTACTCTGAAGTCTCAGGTAAATGCCATGATACATAAATTTGGTAATAATTCATATATCAACATACAGTACCATTGTATTACCCTTTAATAACATTAATGCACCATGGTATTTTACCAGTACAAGGAAGTACTTTAAAGGAAGTGTTTTCATTAAGTTTGTAAGATAGATACAGTTAAGAAATATAAGCACAAAGGTATATGAATGTGTCTTAGGTAGCCAAAACGGTAATGGTTCAAAAGTGGCAGGCCAGAAAAAATAACCTGGCCTAGATGTGGATGAACAGAAACATAATATTCTATAATTTTCGTTATGTTTAAATGTTCACACGATGTTTAAAATGACTGTTTTCTATATTTACATTTTAGCTTGTTATGTAAATGATAGTGACACATTGTTTTTTCTTTTAAAACTGTTATAAAACATTATTTCTGAATGTTCAGTCAAAATATTGCTTAAGAGAACACAAATAATTTATGAGGCATCTTAGATGTTGATGTTTTGTTTCATTTAAAGTCACAATTGTTATGATCAGTGTTTGTTTTAGTTGGACTCTTGACCCTTGACTTATAGCTTACAAATTTTTCCTTGGCTGGTATAATTTTGTGTGATAAAATCATGTTTATGGCGGCATAAAGAAACTTGTAATTTAGTATTACTGTTGTTGTGGTTAGTATCTGATAGTAGTGCTCAACATCTAGTAGGGGTGGCACGGTCCATGAAAAAAATCCGAACCGTTCGGTTCGCTTGTCTCGGTTCGGAGCGCGTGTGTACCGCACGGTTCAACGGTTCATGGCATGCGCAATGTAGTCTCATGCCCTGTATGTGACCTCAGATAGCGTGTTTCCCTTTCGCGCGAAAGAAGAGGTGACTGGTTTGGAGTATAAGTACTGCGGGTTATGTTACGTGTAGAAATGGCAAGTGGGAGAGAAAAGAAAGTCTGCCCGCAGTTGGAGGATGCGCCAGCGTCGTATAAGTTTGGTTTGTGGAAACATATTTTTATTTCATGTTACTTATGATGACAGCGGAAATAAAAGATAAATAAAAGAACTGCAGTCTATGGGTTGAATATGCTCCAACAGCCACAGGAGATCGCCTTCTCTCCGACCATTTATCTAATCTGAGGTACTGACAACAATGTTTTACGTCTTTTCATATTCAGCGCTATTTTTAGCCTTTCATTGATAAAATTAAAGCGGCTGATTTCCGCGTAGTTTCATTTTGCTAGCGTGTGAAAGTTGCGCGATCTTATTTCAGAAATTGCCCCTCAAAGTAATCAGGACAGATGTGGTCAAAAGTGGACAAAAGAGACTTAAAGAGATTTAAATATTACAGGTGCAAAGGTTATGTTTCTCTCTCGTCCACATAAACTCTCAGTATTAAAGCAGCCTCTCAGTGATAAATCTAAGAGCTACACTGAAGTTGGCATTTTAATAAATGCAAGTTATCTTTGTGTGCTAAAAATGCACATAAAGTTTATGTAGATGGCAATACACATTCTCTTTTTTGCCAATTAAATGAAAAGCATGTTGAAATCATCAATGTCTTCCCTCTTGCTCTATCAAAATCTCATCTGGCTTTCCTCAGAGATGGTCCAATGTGCTTAAAGTCAAATTCAGTTTGTGCATGATTACATGATATAACTTTTTTTAATACTGTATCCTAAATTATGGATAATTAATACATTAATAAGATAATACATTTCTGGAGTGTTAAAAATGTAAAGAAAAAATAACAACAAGAACCGTACTGAACCGTGAACCGTGACCATAGAACCGTGATACGAACCGAACCGAGGGTTTTGTGAACCGTGCCACCCCTAACATCTAGTGATTAAAGTTAGTGATGGGGAAAATGAAGCCTCGACTGATACGTCCCTTGACTGTTGATTTAAACAATGATTCAAAGCTTCGAGGGTGTCGAAAACAGCGCCATCTTTTGGTTAATAAAACATATAGCAGTCACTTCTGGAAGAAGCTCCATCAATGAAACAACAAGCTGATCAAATTCAGATGAATTTTGAAGTTAGACAACATGTATGTGAATGGTCAATATAATAAATGTATTTACTCATTCAAGTGGCAATAAATTCCAGCATGAGTTAACATTCATATGATTCGATACTGTATTTTACTGAATAATGTTCAAATGCACAGGTTTATGTATATACTATACTTTCTATACAGTATTATGAGGGATATAAAAAAAACATCTGGGTTTCGAATGTTTTCACACGCAAAGCAAGGCGCGCACCCCTGACTGAGCAGAAAGTGAAGCTTCGTTTGTCATTGTCATGTGATTTCTACGTTAACAACACAATCTTGGAATCAATGCTTCATCTGGCACGCCCATTTTTGCTCGACACAAGCTCCGAAGCCTCTGTTCAAATGTAACATCACTAATTTGAATAAAATAATTTATTGCTTACTAACTCGTCGAAAGTATTTTTCAACCCAAAACTGTTATTTCTGAATGTTTGGTTAAAATATTTGCTATAGATAAAACAATTAATTTATTAGGCTTAGATGTTGATGTTTTGTTTTATTTAAAGTTGACATTATGGTGATTAGTGTTTGCTTTAGTTTGACTCTTGTCCCTTGACTTATGGGTTACTAATTTTTCCCTGGCTGCTATAACTTGAATCAAAGCTTCATCTGGCATGCCCATTTTTCCTCGACACAAGCTCCGAAGCCTCTGTTCAAATGTAACATCAGTAATTTGAATAAATTAATTTATTGCTTACTAACTCGTCGAAAGTATTTTTCAACCCAAAACTGTTATTTCTGAATGTTTGGTTAAAATATTTGCTGTAGATAAAACAATTAATTTATTAGGCTTAGATGTTGATGTTTTGTTTTATTTAAAGTTGACATTATGGTGATTAGTGTTTGCTTTAGTTTGACTCTTGTCCCTTGACTTATGGGTTACTAATTTTTCCCTGGCTGCTATAACTTGAATCAAAGCTTCATCTGGCATGCCCATTTTTCCTCGACACAAGCTCTGAAGCCTCAGTTCAAATGTAACATCACTAATTTGAATAAATTAATTTATTGCTTACTAACTCGTCGAAAGTATTTTTCAACCCAAAACTGTTATTTCGGAATGTTTGGTTAAAATATTTGCTGTAGATAAAACAATTAATTTATTAGGCTTAGATGTTGATGTTTTGTTTTATTTAAAGTTGACATTATGGTGATTAGTGTTCGCTTTAGTTTTACTCTTGTCCTTTGACTTATGGGTTACTAATTTTTCCCTGGCTGCTATAACTTGAATCAAAGCTTCATCTGGCATGCCCATTTTTCCTCGACACAAGCTCTGAAGCCTCGTTTCAAATGTAACATCAGTAATTTGAGTTATTAATGAATTGCTTACTCTTCTAAAGTATTTTTTCCATCAATAATGTGATACCAAATATTATTTTATGGGTTATGTTTGATTTTGTAATTTACTTGATTGATATAGCACAAATTGTGTAATAATATTTAACACATGTGTTTTTAGGACATATCCCAGACCTCATGAACATATAAATGCTTCTGATCTCCCGGCATCCTGGGATTGGCGCAACATTGATGGCAAAAACTATGTGAGCATCACACGCAACCAGCACATTCCTCAGTACTGTGGCTCGTGCTGGGCCATGGGCGCCACCAGCGCGCTCGCAGGTAATAGTGAGGAACAAGTGCAGTGCACTAAAGAGAAATATACTGTAACCATAAGTATGTACTGTAGTTTGAACACAGAAGACATGTTCACGAGTCCCACCCTGGGGTGAAGACCAAGTCTACAAAGTCAACCCAAATAAAATCCCAAGACCTTTTTTAACAATTTTGTACAAAGCCATTTGTTTTGCAGAGTTTTATTTATTCATTCATTATACATAAAAAAATAAAGGTTGATCTATAAACCATCACCTTAGTGTTTGCTTTGGATGAAAGTCTACTACTAGTATGTTAACTCTGTCAGTAAAGTCAGTAACTCTAATCTTATGTTTTTCTCCCTCCTTTAAAGATCGCATTAACATCAAGAGAAAAGGGGCTTGGCCGTCTGCTTACCTGTCTGTACAGAATGTGATTGACTGTGGAAATGCGGGGTCATGCTATGGCGGAAATGATCTGGGTGTATATGCATATGCACATCAGCAGGGCATTCCTGATGAGACCTGCAATAATTACCAAGCCCGCAATCAAAGTAAGACAATAACTTTAAAACTGCACAAACCTTTAGTATTAAACTTTGGCATGTAACTGGTTCTCCATTGTTGGTCCTACAGAGATGAATAATGAGGTGTGCTTTTTCAAGCAGTCAGAATTAAGATTATAGATTAGCAACCTCCTTTAATATTCTAGCATTATGGAATGAGACATTTGGCATAACTGACAAAACATCAAGTGTAAATAACATCACTGTATTAAAGTCTTGATCTGTATTTGCAGAATGTAATTTATTTAACCAATGTGGCACGTGTTCGTTCTTTGGTTCCTGCTCCGTTATTAAAAACTACACATTGTGGAAGGTTGGAGACTATGGGACTGTCTATGGACGGGAAAAAATGAAAGCTGAGATTTACAAAAATGGACCAATCAGGCAAGTTTTAAACCCCAACATATAATATAAAGTAACAATAGGGTCATTGTAGCTATTAGACATGTTTAAACTAGAAAAGCTTTTTTGTTACTTTATAAAAATCTATGTTTTTGTTGTATGCTGTTTGTATGCTATGTGATTCACCCAATAGTTCATTTTGAGTTTTCAGACGCAGCATAGGTTGTAGAAGCACTGGGGACCCAATTGTAGCACTTAAACATGGATAAAGTCAGACTTTATGATACGTCCCCTTTAAATGAGGCTGCTATGGCCCATAAATGTGACCTCTAGAGGTTGCAACCTCTGAAATGAGCCACAGATTATATTATAAAAATCGTCACATGCAAGTTTGTAATTTGCAAACAACAAAAACATTTCAAACATAAAAAATTGCAAATAAACTTCCTATGGTTGTCTGGCAACCCATGTAAGCATTGAGTCTAACTGTGCGTTCACACCAGACGCGAATGAAGCAGAAAAATCTCTGTCTCAAATTGAGTAAAGACTGTTTTTTTACAACTATCCAAATTGTCCAACCCCCTTCCTTTCTTCTGAGGAGGGGGCAGGGAATAAACGATCTCCAATATTTTGAATATAATCTGTGGTATAAAGTTCAACCAGTAGATTTCAATAATACACACAGCATCTTTTAATTAAAGAGAAGGTCAACTTTTACAGAATAAAACTTCAGAAGTAGAAGGCGATATATTTCAATCCGTGTTACCCCCTATACTGTAAATACATTTCTCATGCATAATGTCAGTGTGTAAACCCCAGATCATGTTTTGCACATAGACTTGTGCACAAATCTCAAAGCCCTGGCACATTGTATAGTTATTATATCCTTTGTATTTTATTTCTGTGTCGCAGCTGTGCAATAAAAGCCACTAAAGGCCTGGATGCATATAATGGAGGGATTTTTGCTGAATTTCACATAATGCCTATTTCAAACCACATCATCTCAGTGGCAGGCTGGGGCGTATCAGAGGATGGAACTGAGTATTGGATCGTCCGCAACTCCTGGGGCCAGTTTTGGGTTAGTAACGTAACAGGGTTTGGGTCTCAGATCTGTTTGATAAAATAAGTAGTACAATTTTGAGTCTTAAAGATTTGAAAATGTGAGATGAGATTTAAAAAACTTATTTTATAACAAAGTGTATAAATTATGGATTTTTGTGACATTGTCAAAGGGCCCATGAGACCACTTTTCCCCTGGTTAATGGCCCTGATAATTGCTATGCTTTTCTCAGAATGGATTTAAAGCTATTCGAAATCCATAGAAAAGATTCACAACATATTTTTACATCTTTGTAATCTTGTGTAAAATATCAGATTCTGCCATTTAACTAGTTTAGTTGTTCACATAATAAAAGAGGGTGTCTTTCTTGATCTCTTATAGGGTGAGTCAGGCTGGGCCAGAATTGTCACCAGTGCATATAAGGGTGGGAAAGGCAACTGGTACAACCTCGGCATCGAAAAGAGGTGTGCGTATGGAGACCCAATAGTGACGTAAAACAGGAGGGGAAAATCTGAGACAAATCTCATTTGACTCCATGTTCTTCATAGGGGAAGTGGAATCAGCAACACCTTGCCAAGCACAAACAGATGGGAGAGGCTGTGAACCTGTTATTTATAATTGTGATGAAATGTGCTGTTTTTTATGGTTTTAAATCATTATTGAAATATTAAGATGGGAGATTTGTCATATTAGGCTCTTACCTCAGATGTATTGAAGTGATTTCATCATGCACTATTATTTTATTGCAAGTCAATTTTTTTAGTGTTTTTAACTCTTAAATATGTAACATAATTAATTCTTTATTTTTTAGCCTGTTTTATTATTTATCATAAATTAAAACAATAAAAAATGAGTAGTCCTTATAGTTTTCTTCATACAAAATATAATTTCTTATACACTCTAGAAAGCTGTGTTGTTTTAACCTCTGATTGGGGAAAATATGGACGAACCCAACCGTTGTTTTTGGTAAGGGATAATGTACACACAGCTGGTTGTTATCGCAGAAATCACACTGAAGGGGCTTATTTGGCAATAACCAATGGCTGCCTGTTATCCTGCATATTACACGACTATTTGCCTCAAAAGTAAAGTAGGGTACATTAAATATTTATTTTAAATATTTAATTTTCTCATTTTAGGTAAGACAAGCCGTTCAAATTTCACAAACACACTATTTGGTTTAATCATTTGCAAATATGTTATATATGTAATTAAAACGTAATGACACATTTATATGATTTTTTTGTGTAATAAAACTGCACCTGTCAAATTGATTTGCAGCATGTGTATTTATTTGTGTAGTGCTTTTTGTTTCAAGAATTATGAAGAAAAAACCCAGAAAAACAAAGAAATAATTAAATATATAGTATATCATATCATATATTAAAATATGTAGTTTTATTGAATAATATTATAATGTGATTGTCCTTATAGATTATAATCCAATATACAGTTTCATTGAATATCAAACATGTAGTTAGTTAATATCATAAACTAATCAGCATACTGTAAGTTAACTTAAACACAACAGTTGGGTTAATATATATTTATATAGGCCTATAAAACCCACATTTCAAAAAATACTGGGTTATTTTAAACCCAGCGTTGGGTCAAAAAGGGATTAACCTACCTGTTGGGTCAAAATAACCCTGAAATTGTTTTGATTTGACCCAATAATGGGTTAAAACAACCCAGCATAATGTATTATGACTTATTATTATGAACAAAAGTCCCTTTTTGACCAAACACTGAATAACCATTTTTTTGTAGTGCAGCATTGCTAGTATAGTTTAATATATTCAATAAAATAACTTGGTTTAAGAAATCACATTTATTTTAGAAAATATCACTTTCTGTGACAAAACATAAACTTGCAATTCAGAACGCTACTAAAGGCACATATATGTTTGTGTGCCATGTATGAAAAACAATCTGCTGTTCTTGCTTTCTATCTCATCTGGGCTTAGCAACAGCGCCAGGAGACATTGTATTGGTCAGCATCCAGTGACGGAAGCTTCGCTGTTTGTTATACGACCTGTCAATCAAACAGAAAACGAACCGAGATATGCTTACAGACTACAGGAGAAAACAAGGGCACTGGTGTGGATAACTGCCCGCCCGTGAGGATGCGAAGGGGAGATGCAGCCCTTCCTTTTGGTGCGCCATGCCAAAAACACGGATCGGTCGTTTAATCGGCGTGCATTTGCTTTAATGACATTTTAATGGCATACATGTAGAATGAGGAAGCGTTGTGACACATCTCATCTGCTTTGCAGAATCAGATTAAACTGCTAAACGCAACAGATTAGAGATAGCCTATCATAATTGACTTAATTTTAATGCATCATTGCTGCATCGTGGACTTCAGTGCGAATCCTTTTCGTCCCAAAAATCATCGGTTCAGGTAAGGTAATATGGTTTTGGTTATATGTCAAATTGTTTACAATAATAACAAATACGCATGCTTTATAACTATTTATGCATATTGTATGATGCGACGATGTTTTGCAGCCCTGCATCCCTGATACACGCGTTGCGCAGCAACCGATTCGTCAATGACATTTGATGTGTTGAAATGTTACAATGTATCGCATGAAGAACAAACCATGGCAACCCCATCAGTGGATTGCAACCAAACAATAGTTAACATTAACAAAGTAGCTTCAAAAAAATAACAAATATTTTAGAGGGGTTTAGCCTACTTATGCTTTGTGTAGCATGCATCACATCATTTTATTGGACAAGCATTATATATTAACTTGCACAATTTAAATAAAAGCATGCTTTTGTGCATAATGGCCCGGCTTCAATGAGACTGTACGTACTGTTCTTGATGTGGGTTACTATAGCAGTGTACTGTATACAGCAGTCTGCCTACACACTCCATTTCTGCAATGCAGACCAAGTGATGACACACCAAAACACACTCCCACTCGGCAAATGTGGGGCAATGCATGCATGGAAGTGTTTGCTGTGTTTTTCATGTAGGATTAGATTTATAAAGCAGTTTCCATTTCAAAACAGCTCTGTCATCATCATGCAATAGTAAAATGATAATAATAACACCATATGGTGTATTAAACCCTAACTCACACTATTAGAGATAAAACACGACACAGTTTATATATAAATGACTGATCTGAACTTTAATTGAAAGATGGGAAATTTTAATGTTGTGAATCTTTTTTATGGATTTTTAAGATTTTAGTGACCTCAATATATCAGAAATGTAAAAAGTCTGTAACTTTGGTTTAACCGGATCACCTTATTTTTGTAATTAATTATTAGTAATAAGAGTTATGATTATTGGGGTATATAAGGACAGAAGATATAGTTTCTGGGGGAAATGGGGGGGCAGGGGTAAACAAACTAGCAATTGCAAACCCCAAAAATGTATGCAATTGTTAATAAAAAAACATGCACAGATTTTTACTTCAACCCCTCCAATGTTCAAACCAAATTTACGCCCTTGCTAAGGACTGTTTTTAAAGTTGTTTTGGAACAATATTCTTTAAATAAATTTAATCGATCTATTAGGTGATCAGACAGACACACATTTAAATGTAAAGATTATCATCATTTTGTCCTTCTGTTTCTCTCTATACATGTGCATCTATCTAGTCTGGAACATTCTTTTCCCTGTGAATATGCGGTAAACCTCACCTGATCCAGGAGATTCATTTAGCTAGTTTGCACGATCGATGCCTCCTTCCCCATCTCACTGTTGCACCTATTGCTGAACTCTCATCAGTCTTTTTCTTGATGGTCTAGGATCATTCAACAAGCAACATTCAGGAAAACAAGCATCCATTTCATTTCAGACATTTTGCTGCCCACATCTCATTTGCTTTGATTATATTGTATTATGAGTGTATACAGTACACTCTAAAAATGCTGGGTTATTTTCAAACCAGCATTGGGTCAAGCTGTAGGGTTAAATTAGCCCCCCCAAAACATTTATGTATCTGACCCAGCAGAACAACCCAGCATTTTGGGGTTAAAAAAAGTGTCTTTTTGACAAATGCTGGGTTGAAAATAACCCAGTATTTTTTAGAGCGTATCTGAATGACCCAAATCGTCCACCTTTCTAAATATCAGATTAGTAAAATATCGGTGGGTTTCTAATCACAGGTCCTAGCCTAAAGATTTCTTTTGGCTGCCTTATTTGTGAAAAAGATACTATCAACCTCATTGCATATGACTCGGAGTCAGCGCGGGCATTGATTTTTTTTTACGTAGGTGCTGAAGTCGACACATTTTACAGCTGCAGTGGCTGCCAACAGGGCAAGAGTAGCTTTTTAGCAAAAACAGCAATTTCTTGAGGATGCCGGAAAGTCTACAAATGCAGAAAGTTGTTGGTACGGCAGTCCCCCCCCCAACAAAAATGTAAGACACTTTTTAACACGGTAACATAGAGTCTAAACATGAAGCCAAGGCAGGATTAATGTGCAGATAAAAGTCTTATATCACAACATGTAACACATACAATGACCATGAACATATAGAACTACAATACAGATCGTTTCAAAATAAAAGACTACAAAACACAAGACAGCTACAAGAAAGTACAACACTTAAGTCATGGTTTTATTAAATAAAAGGGTAAATAACATTTAAAACAATTTCATGTTTTTCTCACAAGTTAATGTAACGTGATTTAATATTTTTATATAATAAGTGTCTAACACTTTTAAAAAGAAAGGTCCTTAAAATGTTCTTCACAGCGATGCTATAGAAGAACAATTGTCGTGTAGAACAAAATGTCATGTAGCACCTTTGTTTTTAAGAGTGAATTTTTTTTGTTGCACTACAGCATATTGCAGATTATTAATATTTATTATCACAATTTATAGTATTAGCATTTCACAATTTAAAAAGAAAACAATTAGACTAAATGACTGAAATCTATAAATGCAAGACAACGAGACGAGACGAGACGAGATGTTTGCCAGCAGCTCTACATTTGATTATTAATAATACATACCTGCTAAAAACCTTCCTTCATTCAGTCTGAATAATGTATAGCACCTGAGAGATGAATCTGGGTAAAACAGAGCACGATTAAAGGTGAAAGGAGAAACGAACAAAGACAGTATAGACATATAATGAGAGAGTGGGAGTAAATATTGTGTTTTTGTTTACTGGTGTCTCATCAAAAGTGTTCATAATGTTAAACTCAAACAAGAAAGAGTTGCATTACAAAATAAACCACAAGGCACATTTTAAATTATATCTATGATTTTAGTTACAATATTAAAGATATCAAGGTTATATTTTCACAGAATGATCTTTATTTCTGTTCATTTGTAAGGCAGGTATTACTATACTCATGTGATATAATGGATATTCTCCATTAGGACAAAAAGGAAAGCCCGCTGGAGAAGCCCGGGGTATTTTTAGATCTCTGTCTAGTTCACAATGTGAATCACTGCATCTTCACTGCTTGCTAGGATATCAGTGTCAGGACTCAAAGTAACATGAAGCACATTCTGTTACAGTTATAATATCACTTCAGTACTCTATGAGTGTTGCATTGAAGGATTTCTCCCAAACACTTGACAACAAAACCAGTAAGGGTTTTTTTTCTTATTGAGATTCATGCATCATCTGAAAGTTGAATAAATAAGTGCATGGATTAGGTTGAGGACAACTATTTGACAATATGGAATATGGGGGTGCAAAAAATGTAGATAATAGATCTAGATATGTCATTAGTGACTGATTAAACATATTATTTTTATTTAAATGTCTTTAAAAGCGAAAGGGTTTTGTGCATGTAAATAGTACAGGCTATCTGGATCTTTCTCTCTCTCTCTGCTATGTTTTTTATGGTATCTTTGCTAATGCGCTGACAGCAGCTGTCATACGCCACTCACAGTAACAGCAATGCAGCACTTCTATTGTGCAAAACAGCAAAGCTGAACTTCACACAAATGCTGCAGGGGGTTTGGCAATACCCATCATAATGAAATAACACGTCATTACCCAGCTGGGTCTGCAGTGATGTTAGCTAGATTTAAACTCAATGCATATGGTAATAATTCACTTAGATGATCACGGATTCATTTCTTTATCTAGGACCAAGTGATGAACTTTTATTCTAGCATCTACTATGGTAGAGGATTAACCTCTGATTTTAAAGAGGTTAATTTCTGGGGTGAGTTAAGGCCTAGTTAAGAGTACAACTGTTGCAGGATGCCACCTAGGCCCTGTTTACACCTGGTATTAAAATGCGTTTTGGTCGAAGATCGGATCACAAGTAGACGAGAGAGAAACATTCACATTCACACCTGGGCTGCGTCCAAAATCTCTAAAATGATACCTTCGGAGGCAGCATTTGAAGGCATGAAGGCATGTCCGAATCGATTGTTGGTTTACTTCCTGTTTTCTGAGATACCTTCATTGTCTTGTCCCACAATTCTATGTATGGGCGTGCGCGGGGAATGTGATTCCTGGTCAAGTTCGGAAAAATAAAATGGCGACCAAGAAAGCACAAATTTAGTGTAAATGAAGTTTTATTTTCACTTTTTACACCTTCTGATTGCATTTCTAGCGAGAAATTAGTATTGTAGGTTTGGGATTAGTTATCACAAAGGCACTCTGTTCAAACAGAATTCCGTTACGCTGCATATAAAGGCTGTCTGAATGCATTTCCCACTGCTGCCTTCATGCCGCCGAAGTCATTGCTTCATAAGGCAGCGAAGCAAAAAGTCAGCCGGTCCGAGTACGGTTCGTTTGGGTGTGAACACAACAGCCGCACTCTGGTGCGCATTAAACGCCCGCTCCGAGATCGCTCTAAACAGGTGGTCTCGGAGCGGCTGAACTCTGGTGCGACCCATCCGTGGTGTGAACGCTGCTCGACCTCGGGCCGAACCAAATACAGGAAGTTCTCCACATGTTTGATCCACTGGGCTTCTGTCGTGACGTGAGCCAGGTGTTATATTGTGGGTTAACAACAAACAACATAAAAATTAGTGCTGTCTCCGTGAGAAGGGCTTTTAATAGAACAGTTGCGCAATTTCGCGTTAAAGCAAAGAAACTTCGCAAAGATGTGCATCGTTTATCTCCATATCTTGCTAGCCTCGCTTTTCCTGTCAGGCTGGTTGTCGTGGAAACATGGGGGGTGGTCATGAGATGGTAAGAGCTGTCAGAGACCAATGACAGCGCTGACCATTGTCACATGGTGTACAGTGCGGCATTTCGAGTACGATAAAACAACATATGTTGGACCGCACAAACTAAAAAATGATACAATGTATTTTGGTGTTGTCCGAGGCCGCACCACTGTGCGCACCAACATATGTGAAAACACCATTAGATGTAACCAACTGAGCAGACTTTAACTATGTTTTCAGGTAAACCAGAAAGATGTTGACCAGCATTACAGAGAGTATCTTCTGTTGTCTGATGGGAAAGACCGGCGTTGTACTGCCGGTCGAGTCGTCTGACGGTAAGCCGGCCGACGCATTCGAGTTTGTGGAGGTCAAACCGGGTCGAGTGCTGCGTGTGCGTCACATCCTCCCAGAACGACCCGCTACGACAGATGAGCAGCCAGACACTGACATCAGCGTCCACTGCAAACGCAAAATAACTGTGTACCGCAACGGGCAACTAGTGATCGAGAACCTGGGTGATGTTCTCCACTCCGAGATCCTGCAGTGCCAGAATGGAGATGTGGAACAATGTACAACCGTTGAGGTGGAGCTGTCCGACTACACCACTGCACCCTCGTCCCCGGATCCCAAACCCGTTCCACCTCTTCCCACCTCTGGCCAACAGAAACCCGCCCCTCCACCCAGGCGTCGTCGACGGAAACCCAAGCGTACCGTGATGATCGATACGGAGCGTTGCATCAGCAGCTGTAAGGGGACGCACTCGGATGTGGCGCTGTTCTTCATTCACGGTGTTGGCGGTTCGTTGGATATCTGGGGCAGTCAGTTGGATTTCTTCTCACGGCTGGGTTACGAGGTCATCGCTCCTGATCTGGCAGGTCATGGTGCCAGTACCGCCCCACAGATTGCAGCGGCGTACACCTTCTATGCCCTGGCAGAGGATCTGCGTGCCATATTTAAGAGATATGCAAGAAAACGGAACATCCTCATTGGTCACTCCTATGGGTAAGCAATTCAATGCAATGTATTCTAAAAATGTCAAAAATACTACAAATGAAAATATGATAACTTCACAGTGAGCCAAAAAAAACCTTTTTTTACCCACTTTAATTCATCGGTTTCATATTGGCATATTGGCAGCCAAATATGCCCACATTTTTATGGATATTTTACAGAAAACTTGTTATTTACTATAATACATTGTTTAGATGCTAAGAATTCTTCTGTTTGTCTGAAGGGTGTCGTTCTGTACATTCCTGGCTCATGAGTACCCCGAACAGGTGCATAAGGTGGTTATGATTAATGGAGGAGGACCCACAGCACTTGAACCCAGCCTGTGCTCCATCTTTCAGCTGCCCTCCTGTGTCCTGCACTGTCTCTCTCCATGTCTGGCCTGGAGCTTTCTCAAGTAAGACATTACCTATTAAATGATACATTTCATCCCAGCTAACAGAGAAAAATTCTACGAATGTTCCTTGAACATTTTTAACTTTGTGTTTTATACACACAAAGTTAATGCAACCAGGGGAAAACTAGCATCAAAATGTCAAGGGTCAAAAAAAAACAAACACTGATCACCATAATGGTGGCTTTAAATGAAACAAAACATCAACATCTAAACATAATAAGTGAATTGTGTTTTATACAGCAATATTTTTACAGAATATTCAGAAATAATGTTTTATAACAGTTTAAAAATTATAAAATGCCAAATGTTTTTTTTTTCTATCATTTACATAACAAGCAAAAAAGTTAGAAAACAGACACATTAGAAAACAGCGTTCAAACCTACTCAAATATATATGTACTTAAAAGTTTGTAAAATGTCTCAAAATCTTGTTCTTAATCATCTTACATTTCATGTGTTTCTTCTCCTGATCTTTCACATAGAGCCGGCTTTGCCAGGCAGGGTGCGAAAGAGAAACAACTGCTGAAAGAGGGAAATGCGTTTAACGTTTCTCCATTTGTGCTGCGAGCGATGATGAGTGGTCAGTACTGGCCCGAAGGGGATGAAGTTTATCACGCAGAGCTGACCGTACCCATACTGCTGGTCCATGGCATGTACGACAAATTTGTGCCAATTGAGGAGGACCAGAGAATGGCAGAGGTCAGTTAGCACCCATCAAATCTAAACCCCAAATGTATTTTACTGCACTATGAATGATTCTTGTGTGAGCCCTGTTAACAATGTCAGCATAAGCATGCAGCCAAATGCATTATTATAAAATGTATTATTTCTTCAAGGTATGGTACACCATAAGTGGCTCTCAGTCACTATTCACTTTCATTGCATTGTCAAATCAACATTTATTTTTATGTTACTTTAACTTAACACATTAAGGGGCAGTTTGCCGGACAGGCAAACTGAAAACAACTTTCACTAAAATATCTTAAAATACATCAGTGCCCTTTGTTTTGCCTCAAAATGCCCACAAGTAATGTTATTAGTAAGGCATGTTTGTTAAAACTTATATTTCCTAATTAAACTAAGGCCTAGTCCTGGCTTAAGCTTATCCCTGTCTGGGAAACCACCCCTAAGTTATTCAACTTGTTTGTATAAGTTATGTCAATTTATCACAAGTCAAAACTTAAAAAGTAGGTTGAATTGACTTGCATAACCAAGTTGTTTTAACTTATGTTTTAGCTGCTTTTTTACAATATTTAATTAAGTAAATAAAAACCAAAATATAAATTTTTGGCTGAACTGGTTTTAGGTTCACACACAAAGTCTGTGTTTGTACCTTTAACTTCGCATTTGTACTGTTTACAACTAAACAGGTCAAATTAGAACAGTTACAGGTGTCTTCCACAGCACAAGGAATTCTGGGTAATGTTACCCCAAAAAGCATGCACAGATCTACCATCTGGGCAGCACCTTAGCAAATGACTCAACTATTATGAATACACGGTTCCCAACAGTGATGCGCATGTTAATCCAAAATGAATGGGTGCCTGCGGTCACCCGCAGTCACCCGCGGTTACGAGTCATCCAAAGCCAAAAATATTTTAAATGATATTCAGGTCGTGGGCTGTCGGGTCGTTTGAACTCCATGACCTGTGGGAACCCTGATACTATGAATAGTATGTGGACTGGGACGCAGCCTTTCATGTAAATCTGTCTGAACAAAGTGAGAGGAGAAACACTAGGATGTTGTCTCACCCAAAACTCCAAATCTCTCTTACGACTCATCTTTTGCACACAAGAGTGTCTCTGTACTGTAATGGGCTGTTCATGAGCAGAAAAGCATTACGCATGTCCACACGCAGATGTGCGCTGAATGAAAGACTGGTGTCTCATTGTACTGCTTTAACTCTTGTGAAGACCTCTTTTGGTTAGATCAGAGGGTCTCAAAGTTTACCATACATAATTTCATCAATAACAAATTAATTTTTTAACGATTTAAAGTTACTAAAAGCAGTTTTAAGTTTTAATGCAAAAGGATTAAAGAAATACTAAAGAAGATTTGATAGCTTTGGCGCAATTTCTTACATTAAATAATTGTATTCTTTCATAGTACATAGACAAGAGACGTGGACCCTTTGAAAATCCTAATCTTCACTTTTGTTTAATGCATAATAACAAAAAAAAATTTTTATTGTGCTTTATCTTTTTTTTAGATCCTCTTGTTTGCGTTTCTGAAAGTGATCGAGGAAGGCAGTCACATGGTGATGATGGAATGCCCTGAGACAGTCAACACGCTCCTGCATGAGTTTTTCCTTTGGGAACCTGACATTTCTAAAAAAGATACGGTTGCCACGGTAACAGCTGATCAGACCGCGACTGACAACGCGACACCCGTCCAGATGCTTAACTTGGCCATCAGCAACGGGACTCTCAAGGTCAACAAGCCCCTTAACAAGTAACCACAGATAATTGACGTTTTTGGGGCAAACCAATCAGAAGGCTGTTGATGACAGGTGCTGCGTATGGCGAGACCGTCGACTTGGCTGAGAGCTGATTTTTGGTCAGAAAGTCCAAGCGGGTGCCATGAAGAGGGTAAGAAAGATTGGGACTCTTTCAGAGAGATCCAGCGAAGTGAAAAAAGCAGCTGATTTTTAGACCAATAATGGCGATTTATAACATCGTGATGCCTTTGTATCTCTCTGTGCTACCTTTGGACAATATATCTTTCCTTCTTGTGCTGTTTAAACACAAGGACTGGGTGTCCACTAGAGGACGAAATCAAGTGTGTCTAAGAATTTGTGTCCGGATTGGACGAGATAAGATGGCAGTCGGCAAGGTTGTTTTGGAAGGATGTTCGATTGTGATGGGGAGTGTTTAAAGTCAACATGAAACGGCATTCGTATTTAACTACGTAAATTGAATGGAGCTAGATGGGATGGTAAAGAATGAAAATGAATGAAGCCAGGTGTTTGGAGGGGAGGAGTATAAGAAAAATTAAGGGGAATTGGTGATATCAACCAAAAATACAAGTCAAATGGGAGGCATGGCACGTTGTTATGTCACATATTATTGTTCACAAATATGTGCTCAAAAAAAAGGGTCGGTTTCACGTTGACTTTATAAGGAAGTTTGTACAGAACTTGTGTTCACATCACACACTGGTAAATGTTCTGAATAACTCGATCATACTGTACTAGTACTAATATTCAGATCAACACATTTTAATGTCTTCCCTCATGAAACAAATCCATCACTTAAGAGTTAAGATCTCATAAAATATTGAATCCTGTATCTAACTCCTTGAGCCATATGAGGTGGAACAAAGATAATGTACTGTAAACAACACACGCTAGCTTCGCATCATGATTTTACTTGAAACAAATTGTATGAATTGAACAGATGTTGCTTCACATGAAGGACAATAATATGACAAGCAAATACTATCAAATGGAAATCAACCATCGCGTTGGGAGATTTCATGCCAGCCAGGCGCACCATTTCGTCTCCTAGCAACCATGCAGTCAGACATTAGAGCGGATTCAGGGAGTGCGGAGAGCTATAATGATGCTGATGGTCACAATTTGATATGGTGCTGTGGAAAAAACAAGCTATAAGCTACAACAGTGCATTGCAGCAACTGCGGCACACGCACGGTATACATACTGTTACGTTATGTAAAGAATTGCAAATGTTCAGGTCTGGGTTGCAGATTTATTCAAATGATGTTATGAATATTTAACCATCAGGTTGATCCATTCACATGTAATGTGAGGAGAGCATACAGTAATTATGTTGTACTGTATGATTAAGCTTAAGTGGGACAGACCGGCTGTCTATGCAAGAATAAAATGTGGCTTCTGGAAAGCCTTACAACGGTTACCATGACAACAAAGTCAAATGCAAAATGGATTAAGAACCGGAGGTCTGGCCATTGGGAGATAATTACACACATGTTGAACAAAAGAGTGGAGATATCTGCTGTCTGACATATAAAGCATCGAGCAGAGTGTATAGTTGAAGAAAACTGTTTATATTTGACCTAATAAAAGTAACGAGATAAAACTCAAATTATTTATGATAACTGAACGAACACATGCAAACAGTGGCTTATATCAAAGTAAAAAATGTTGAAGTTTATTCTGCCTTTAGTTCATTTCGGAAACTAAATCTCTCAGCATTCTCTGAGGCAGCACAAGAAAGATAAAATACATGGATAAAACATTAAACACAAAGCTAATCTTTATCTTCATATTGTGTTATTCTACATCACAATATTTAATCTTGTAAGCATGAACTTCCTGAAAAGACCTAAAGGCAGAAATATTTGAGAAAACCAAAAATAAATGATGATTATTGTTGCAATGAATACACAGATTACTCCAATGAAATTACACTACACTGTAAAAAAAGATGTTGGTTCAACTTAAAGAAGTAAGTGTTTGTGCTGGGGGACATTTCACAAAACTTTAAGATGTCAAAAAATCTTTGGTGTCCCCAGAGTACACATGTGAAGTTTTAGCTCAAAATATCATATAGATAATTTATTATAACATGTTAAAATTGCCACTTTGTAGGTGTGAGCAAAAATGTGCCGTTTTTGGGTGTGTCCTTTAACATGCAAATGAGCTGATCTCTGCACTAAATTGCAGTGACGTGGTTGGATAGTGCAGATAAAGGGGCTGTATTATCCCCTTCTGACATCACAAGGGGAGCCAAATTTCAGTGACCTATTTTTTAACGTGCTTGCAGAGAATGGTTTATCAAAACTACGTTTTTGGGTTGTTCTTTTTCACATTTTCTAAGTTGATAGAAGCACTTGGGACCCTATTATAGCACTTAAACATGGAAAACGTCAGATTTTCATGAAATGTTCTTTTAAAATTTTAAGTTAATACAATTGTTGACTCAACAATATTTTTCTCAAATTAACTAATATTTTAAATTTGAATTACCTGACAATTTTTTTTTATATTATTTTTTTGGCCCATTTTGCCATTATTTGATAGACAGTAATTACGAGGTGACAGGAAAGTCAGGGTGGAGAGAGGGGTAGGGATCGGCAAAGGACCTCGAGCCGGGATTCGAACTCGGGTCGCCGGAAGTGCGTCTGCACCATATGTCGGAGCACTGTCCCCTACACCAGGGGTTTTCAAAATTTTTGTGTGTGTGGACCACTATTTTTAATCAAGAATTTTCGCGGACCACCTCATAATACTCATAATAAAGTCCTGAATTTATCTGCACCTCTAAAAAGGCTTACTAGCACTAAAACTATAACTGGTCATCACATCAGTACTACAGATTCTTAAAACATATTCTTAAAAAAATATATTTTTCTTAAAAAAATATATTATTTTATATTTTATTTTGCCTTTACATGGACCACCTGCAGTACCCTCATGGACCACTAGTGGTCCGCGGACCACAGTTTGGGAATGGCCGCCCTACACCATCGGCTCCGACTACCTGACAATTTTAAGGCAGCATGAACACTTACTTTTTAAAGTGAACCAACAAATCTTTTTTACAGTGTAAAAATTCACAGATATTCTATAAAGGTCAACAGCTTTTTATTGGGCACAGATACAAATATTTAGACTGCATTATCAGCTCTTTTTTGTGGACATTCTTCTGTGGACATTCTGATTAATATTTCATTTAGAGAGGAATTAGGAAATGGTGTTATAAAATACATGTAAATGGTAATTTTAACAGGATGCCAGTATTTATCAAAAGAGAATTTTCTAGCATCTCTTAAATAACAATGTTTTGCACACTTGCTATAAGTAAACATAAGCAAATGTTCTGGGTTCAAAGTAAATTAAGCTCTATGAATTTTTTTGACTGATCATTTAGGGATCCCACAAGAAATCCCATATTTCATCCCACTAAGTTAATTTGAACTCTTTCCCTTTTTTCTCAGCATTTTAATATGAATTGTCCTAAAACTCTTCATTGGCCGGGAAGTGTTTTCTCTTAATTGACAAGATAACTTGTCAATGGCATGGAAAGAGTTAATAAAGCTTTTACCAAGGCAATGTCTTGCCCATAGCCTTTCATTCTTAAATGCACTTCTCTTTAGTTTTAACAAACTGGGGGATGAGTCAAACTAATTGTCTATGGTAAAAGTGACCACAGTTGTTGTACATAGGACTTAAGTTATTAATGTAACCCAGAATATTCCTTAAAACTTGACTCAAGTTTACTGTGACTTCATGATAATTTGTTTATTGCGACCACTTCTGTGAATTGGAAAACAGCTCTTAAAAACAAAAACTTGCATACACATTTGCTGTGACTATCGACCTCCTGCTAGCCTAGTGCCTACCCGGTGTGCTGTACTGTATGTCAGGCCATACTGTAAGAAATTAAAGCATCCAAAAGGGGTAAAACACTGCTCCGATGCTAGAGACACTTTTAAGAGATTAAAGTTGAAAGTGCTAACTACTGTGTAAAATACAGTAAGCTATACATTAAAAGATATTTAAATTCTTTACGTCACCTATCCCATAATGTACCTCAAACTGTGACGAATTTTGAGAGTTGTAAAAAAGTTGGACTTTTTGCCTGCCAGATGATAAAACCAATATATAAAACAAAACAGAGACTTAAGGGTGGATTATTTTCACTTGGGCCAATAAGTATCCATTGAAGTCCAAGCAACCACATACCAATACTATGAACAGTGTAATAACTGTAGAGCTTTGGCAACCACCCAACACCCACCCAACCCTGGGCATCATGGCATTGGGTTTTACTCAGACGACACCACAAAGATTTCTTCAAACGAGTCTAATTCTGCTTACAAAAATATTTTTGAGCATTAGCAGAGTTTTAGATGGAATTTTTTAGTTGTGCAATATTGTAAGCTTTTCTGCAAACACTGCGGGGGAAAAAATGACATTTCAAATCCCATCTTTCTAATTCACAGATGGTAGCAATAAAATAAAGAAACATTCTTCCGACAGGGTAATCTGCAGTGATGCTAACATTGCTTTTGCTATGTGCGACTCTACTAACAGTAGTTGTGGATTTTCTTCGAGTGCCTGGGAATTAATGTTTTGAAGTGAAGAGAAAACATGGAAATCAAATAACAAACAATACTGGCCAATACTGTTAAATACTGCCAAATGTCTCATTCATGGGTTGAAAGTGACAAAAGAAATATTGTTTGACTGTGTGAGTGAACAAACTGCTGCAGAAGATGGAGTTTGCCAGTTTGCAGGAGATCACAGATCATTTGAAAAAGATTTCCTCTTCCTCCGGTTGTGTGCTGATGTCATTTTGTGAACATTGTGGATCAGTTGGTGTCAAATTTGTGTGTTACAAATATCTATGGGAATATTATGCACTGCCTGAAACTATGTGCATATGAAATATCACAAAACTATATGAAAAATTATGAAAATGAAAATAAAAAATACATATATATATTTTTTTTGTCTGTTTCTATGGCTTTGACAGAGTTGTGTGTGAAAGTAAAATCTACTTTTGAATGGCCTCAGCAAATGAGGAGCTGAGATGCAAAAGCTGCTAAACGGTACGATATTAACCGGATACTCTCTTCACGTGTTATATGTTTATCATTTGCTTTAAATCTGCTTAATCCCCACCTTAGGCCATTCAAAAATACTACTATGTTGGCAGAATCCGCAAAATGCCACATTGATTTTTTCAGCATAAAAAAGAAAGATGAATTGGATGACAAAAAAAACACAATTGTGGATCACGTTCAAACAAGGGATGCTTAACGATTAATCGCGATTAATCTATAGCAGAATAAGAGTTTTTGTTTACATCATATGTGTGTCTAAACTGTGTATAATAACTATGTATATATAAATATACGCACATCCATGTATAATTTTAAGACAAAAATATATATTTATATATTAAGCATTTATATTTATGTATAATATAAATTATACGTAAATATACAAATGTATATACACATGTAAACATTTCTTAAATATATACATGCATGTGTGTGCATTTATTTATACAAAGTTATTATACACAGTCCACACACATATATGATGTAAACAAAAACTTTTATTCTGCTATAGATTAATCGCGATTTAATGTTAAAGGGACACAAGGCAGCATTTTTATGTTAATAAATCATCTTCGTAAGTCGGTATATGGTTAAATGACTCATTACATGACGAATGAAGACTCTCTCGCCCGCCCCTACCGTCTGTAGGAAGAATACCCCACTTGCAAGTTCGCTGTATCCGACCCGGTGTCCTTCAGTCTGTAAAGTCTCAGATATAGAAAGCATTTACTCCCAGACACTAGGGGGAGCTAGTAGAGAAATTATACTCAGATTTGCCTTGTGTGCCTTTAAGCATCCCTAGGTCAAACTTGTGTCCCTTTTAAGTACTTAGACCTGCATACATCTCGAATGTGTCAGTGAAATGGATCACAGTGCCCCCTAATGTGTGGTTCAGTTTCTTATTTTTGATTTTCATCATCTGAAATGTTTCTAGTTGCATCTTTAGTTATTGTGCAACTGTTTACTGTCTTGTCCAAATAAGTGAATATAAAAAGGTTTTGCAGGAAAAGACAAACAAATTTGTTAAATACCAATGAAATGACTAAAGTGATGTTTGTGAAAATAAGACATTTCAATTACTGACTAATAACCTTTTCATTGCCAATAAAGTGAAATTACTGAACATACACGTAAGAGTCTTATAAAAATGCTCATTTACAAGGCTTTGAGGGTTTTGCATTTGAAATATTTTACATGATATACACAGAATCTGTTTAAAAAGTTTATCCAAAAGTTTCGATTTCTTCCTCATTTACTTGCCATCTCGTTGTTTAAAATACGCATGCTTTTCTTTCCCTGTAGTTTGAATATCTATAAACATGAATGATATTTGAGAACAAGGGGAATTTTAGTGAATTATGGTCTAATCCAGATTTTGAGTTTGAAACCTTTGGTCCTACCTGCCAAAATCTTATTTTGTGTGTCACAAAACACAATAGCATACTTTTTTAAGTCATGGGTAAATAAATCATAACAAAAGTTAATTTTTTCCTCAACTATTGCTTTATCTTATTATTTATATGTATAGTTTAACTTCAGGGAAAATATATGCCGTAAAATGTTGGGCAGTTGCGAACTCATCAGACATCCACTAGAGAGAGCCAATGATATTGTTCTTAAAGATATACTTGACAACGGAATATATTTAACATACATATAAACAGCATTATTAAGAATTAAATGATTATTTTATAATATACATGTTTGTCCCCAAAACCGGAAACTATTTCCAAAACAGTTACAACCTCTTTCTTCTGAGTGTTTTAAATGCATATTCACTATTGCTTACTCCTAATCCAGCTTTATCTGGCTTGCTAAATGTTACAAGTTATAAACACACGAAGTTTCTCAGAAGTGATTGAAATGAACCTTAAATAAAAGGGCTAAATATTTATACAGCACTACCTTACAGCCTCCATCACCATGGTAACGAGTTCAGAATGCTTTCATAATATCATGTGACTCAAGGGTCACATGACAATCCCACCCTGGATGTATATTTTAACAAAACTTTTACTAAATAGTCAAACGTCTGTGTAGTCTGCCTGTCTGAGGCACAAATTATAATCCGGACGTATGGAAAAAGGATTGGTATTTCGGCAACATTTCAGTACGTTCAAAAGCAAAGACTCTATCTGGTGGTTTCAATGACATAGAATGAGAAGTAAGCGCTGCTCTCTTAAAATACTTCAGAAACGTAAATACGACATGTTTTTCAAAACCAAAACGCTTGAAGAGGAATCTCGAAGCAGCCGTGGTTTGAATCACCGTAATTGGTTGCATGATTTGACAAGACATGTTTATAACATCTGGATATTTTGAACATACTCGAACGCCTAATTACAACTCTTGGGTTAGGAATTCATCTAGTGTGCATCATGCAAACCTCCAAAAAGTAGAAACGAAGAAAGGACAACAAACTGAAAACATGCATGTGTGTGTGTGATTTTTGACTTTGAATTCTTAAACAATCAGGTTAATGGAAAAGTTGCTATGGAACTAGTTTTGTTTTTTTAAACAGATCCGGTTTGCCACTGAAGTGAATATTGAGGCAAATGTTATGAATCACATGCACATGAAGTTGTACAGTAGTCATAACGGTGGGCTGCTAACAGAGAAAAGTACGTAACGTTGCTTGAACGTTTCCAACATTCCCAAACGCGCTCTGCCAATATGACAAGTGTCCAGTTTTAAGAACGTTTCTTGGTTGTGTGAACGTTAAAGAAATGTTACATTCTATCATTTTCAAACATTATGACAACTGTTATGTTTTAATGTTCATACAATGTTTAAAACAACTGTTTTCTATATTAACTTTTTGCTTGTTTTGTAAATGATAAATGCAATAAAACAAACACTGATCACCATAATTGTGAGTTTAAATGAAACAAAAATCAACATCTAAACCTAATAAGTGAATTGTGTTTTCTACAGAAATATTTTAACTGAACATTTAGACAGTTTTAAAATAATAAAACATAACATTGTCATAACGTTTGAAAATAATAGAATGTAACATTTCTCTAACATTCAGACAACCAAGAAACATAAAAAAACAACAAACAAAAAATTGACACTTTTCATGTTGGCAGTACGTTTTTGGGAATGTTGTTAACGTTCAAGAAATGTTCTTAGTACTTTTTACAATCCACTACTATCTTCTTTTAACATTTTACATTTAAGCATTTGGCAGATGATTTTATCCAAAGTGACTTATGATGCATTTAAGCCATACATTTTATAAATACCCTGCACCCAAGACCTTTGCACTGCTAAGGTACACCTACACTGGCTGACCTTTATGTTTAATCTGACATGTAGAAAAACTATTAAGCACTTTTCTGTTATCCTCCTATCTTCTGTCCATTAAAACTGCCACACTGTCAACCAAGCTATTTCATTTATATAGTTATATAACAGGGTTCTCACACCTTAGTTAACTTCAAATTCAAGGATCTTTCAAGGACTATCCATGTCCAATACCTTCAAATTCAAGGACTAAATGTGGGGACACATTTCAAGTGAGAGTAAGGTTACATCGTGTTGCCTTTAAAGATACATTGTTACATTTCTCTTTCGAGGGAACTTGCGCTGAGTCACTGCGGTGAGTACTGTATGTGACACATTGGGTACGCCTCCAGGGGTAAATGCGTCTGAATGTGTATATCAAATTCAACCAATGGTGAGGCTTAACGACAAAGACAGGGTGACGTGGGCACCAGGAAGTATATCGCTATCTGAAATATTGCCAAAGACATTACAGGGATGCAGGAAGTTTGGCAAGGGAGACGCAGCGGCTCGTTCCCTTCTCAGGGAACAACAGTTACATACGTAACCCAAGACGTTTTCATGTGTCAAACACAACTATGCAAAAAAGCATTTTGGTATGAATCAACTTTCGCATACAGAAGATATAAGCATTTAAAGTGAAAAGTTTTAGCATGTGTGCTTAAAAAGTCTAGAATTGTTATGATATTATCCTACACTACAGGGAATGATAAGGATTTTTTTCTAAAACACTTCTTGCATAAAATAGATTCAAGCTCTTTCAATGACCTGCTATATTTATATGTATAATTTCAAAAACTTCCCTGGGCCTTGATTTTTTTCCCCCAGGTTCATAAACTTTCAAACATTTCAAGGACCCGTGGGAACCCTGTATAAAAAACATTCATTGTAAAGGCTGGATCAGTCTAACGTAAATCTGTTTTTGGATCTTTGTATTGTAACTTCACTCAATGTTAAGCTTAATAGTTGGGCACTTCCTAATTTGATAAAAGAGTCATTTACAGTATTTGTTTTGTAACATGTTTTTAACAAAACAAATAACTGTAAAGAAATGAAAGTAATAGCTGTGAACGGTTACTGTATTGTGCTATGGTACTTGAACACCCGGTTTCCTTACGGCACACCCTGATACTTGTTTCTTGCTATGAACACCCCTGGTCTCATCTAGACCTGCAGGTCAAGTTTATAGCCGGAGATAGACAACACAACAAATAAGCACATATGTCAAACATCTCCAAGCCAAAAGACTCACATTGCAACGGAAATGCCAAAGGCAGGATTTAGAGAGATTTCAAGAGTCTATACACTACAGGGCAAGAAAACACAGCACAACATAATGCTGGTGGGAAATCACATTTATAATGTAAATACATGTTGTTCTAGCTTAGTGCTTCAACTTCTAATGAAGAAAAAAATGAAGAGTTTGGTTCCAAAACGCAATAAACACCATTTTTGAAAAAAATGAGTTACTGCCAAAATCAGTATTATATCAGGTCAGTATATAAAAGTAAATTCTTAATTTTACGCAAAATCCAATATCCGCCGTGTTATTCCGTCATCTTTTTTCCCAAAACGCAATAAAAGCCACTCCTCCTTTTCTACAGAATGCAATAAATCCGCTCCACAAATTACAGCGCACCATTCCACGCAATGTAAACAAACAATGGCGGCGCGTTGAGTACACAGAGTCCTAGTTTTCTTCATCTACTTTGTACTTCATGATCAACAAACAAACAAAAACGACATAATACTTTAATAGCATTGATAAACCTGTGGTGGTTTTCTGTGACGGGAAAGAAACATAAGCCATCAACATCTAATAATTTACGCGAGAGGCACTCGGAAGACGATCCCTACAGCATCTAGCTTCTCTCGTGCTAACACATTGACCCCAGGGGATCTTATGAAAAACTTTCCATAATTTTACTCAAAGTCAACGAGAAACACAGCTGATCTCTGTGAAAAATGTTAAGCGACGACGTCAAGTAGAACCGCGCAGCAATGACAGTGTTCCTAATATGACAAAGTAAGTGTTCTGATTAATGCCATTAATGTTTATTTTTTTAATCAGTGTGTACAACTGTCAACTAAATGAATATAAAATGGCAAAAATGAATGCACATTTATACATTGATTGAATAGATTTATAGAATTTTGAAAAAAACTAATTTTTTTGCATTTATTGCATTTTGTGGGAAAAAAATCATACATCTTTGAAATCCAGTTATGGATTTGAATTTTTTATGTTTTTATAACCTAAAGATGCTATGTGAAAGTTTGAAACAGAAAATAGTGGTTTCATCTTTCTTGGTATATAAAACCCGTTTTTACCAAAATTTGTCAAAATGGATTAATTGCATTTTGGAACCAAACTCTTTAAATATATCCAAGCGCAACAACGTTCCCTCAAACTGTCAGCATACATACCATATACGCTAACATGAAACACTGTTCTGTTCCCATATGATTTCAATCATACTATAGAAGACATGAAGTATAAGACCATAGGGATTAAAAAAAAAAATCATTACAAATATAGCATGATGTCCTATGTAAATGGTGAGTCTGTCTGTGTATAGTTGTGTCAATACATTTCAGATTTATGCACTTGGCAGATGTTTTTATCCAAAGCGACTTATAGTACATGACAAGTTTTTCAGTATGTATATTTCCTGGGTATCGAATACATTATATATTGTGCTGCTAACACAATGCTCAATCAACTGAGCTATACAGGAACAAAATGAGGCCTTCATATGATTTGTTTTTCTCCTATCCTTTTCTCCTATCGTCATACCAAATTTTGATTTTAGATTTATTAAAGAGACCCTATTACATTGCTAAAAACAAGTTATTTTGTGTATTTGGAGTAATAAATTTTTTCCATATAGCATACATTATTGTTGCTCCTCTATAGGCTTGTCTCCCTGAAATGCATTGATTTTGTACAAAGCTCATCGTTCTGAAAAGCGCAGTGTCCTTCGATTGGCCAGCTTACCAGTACATTGTAATCAGCCTGAATACCACTGTTGTCAGCCGAAAATGTGACGCTCCGTACTGAAGATCAGCTTCCAATGCAATCCTGACAGGAGTTAATATCGTCTTTGCTACCTTAGCGATACCAGTCGAATCTGATCCAAAAAATGCAGATGACCAAGCCCACAAGCTGGTCGAACCGAACGTAACAGATTGGTAAGGTAAAGATAATAAAACATAAAACCATGTCTACATTTGTGATCGTAGAAACGATAAACAAGGGCTACTCTGCACCGCACAAAACTCGTGTTTAGGTCATGTTTGTTTAAACAGTCAGTATTAAAGCAACACCAAAGAGTTTTTTTTACCTTAAAATAACGTTTCCAAAAAAGTGTCAGTGGTTCATCCACTCAAAACAGGGTGAATGGCACTTTCACATTCGCTTTGCAGCCCTCTATCGGCCAAAACCGCACTAAAGAAGTTTCCAACCGTCGGGTAGTGGTCCTAGTTCGAGTGAAAACTACAAAAACTTGCTTTACGGCAGACCTACAATCCAATCAGAGCCAGCTATGCTGAAGTATTTACAACAGTGGTAATGAACAATTACGCTTCTAACCTGTAGGGGGAGCAAAGAGCAATAAGTCTTTAGTGTTGCTTTAAATTCATTAAATATGAAAACATAGACTACCTACAGGCTGTATGTGAGAAGCGGGTGGAAATATGATAATGACTGTTGTGTCCACGCCAACAGGCCAATCAAGTAAACTGTTGCCTAAAATCCGTGTGTTTGTTTTAGTCCAAGAAAAGAGATCTGGAGATGATAACTCGCGTCATTGTTTATTTTGAGGTTTGTACCTTTGCATATCATTAACATGAACTAATACAGACTTACACACCAAAAGACGTGTAAAATCGTAAAATGCATGTCTCACATCATGTGCACAGGTCTTTGGGTTTGTATTAAGTGGCATCTGATTGTCTGATCGCATTTGCATTATCTAATAAAGCTCTATCTGAATCTGATCTCTATCAAAAGCCCTTCACAAAAAATGGAATGATCTCAGTAATGAATGAAGGTAGGATAAAACTTATTTTTTAAAGCAGAGGGTCTGTTCTTTCATTTGATATATTGTATGTTCATATATTTAAAGAAGAAAATTTTCCGGAAGGCATTACACTTTTTTGAAAATCATGAAAAATGCTGCCGCTGGCTGGCACCTTCTTAAAGAAACACTGGCAGGCAAAGAGTTAATGTGCATTTATGTCTAACGCATACTCACATCATGTGTTGAATATCTGGAAATGCATCACGTATCGAAGAAAACTGGAATGTGTCATTTCCTGTTAACTCAGTCCAAATACTTCACTGAAGTTTGTGAATAAAAGGAAAAATGATGCCATCGCTGGCATGAATACCATTTACTGAGGATTTCCCATGAACATAACATGTGAAAATCTCCATCTGTCATCTCAACATCTCGTGACACTTCATTTTTCAAAGTCAGTTCTCTTGTCTTGGTTCAGTAAATGTGTGATACACTGCAATGAAGGAAGTTCAGAAGAAGGCTATCTGCCAAGTGCGTGAAGGCTTAAATGAACACATTTGTTGCAGCAGGTAAGCAAGAGCAACTTCCAGAGAACTCCATAACAATGCATGGTTAGAGAGAGAGAGATAGAGAGTGAGATAGAGAGTGAGAGAGAGAGAGAGAGAGAGCGAGCGAGAGAGAGAGAGAGACACATAAGGTTCCACTTTTTTATCAAGGTTAGCAAAATTTGGGTTCTAATTCAATGAAGCCCTTGATTACTACAAAAACAAATGTACACGAATCTACAAGAAATATGTTGCTCTATGGTTAGCTTTGCAAATGTATAAATTCATTTACATAAAATTATTGAAAGCTGATCCCACCTGATTTGAGGTTCGGTTTGTTATAGTGCTGAACTTTTTGATGCATGATACAGTAAGACAGTATTTCAACAATTCCATGCATGATATTTAAATAAACATGATTTATTTTAACACAAGTGTGCCATTCTTAACACACCTGACACTTGACAAGGTTATAAGAGAGCAATTAGTGTGCCATTCGACAATACAGTTAGACATTCAGTTCTTTTGAAGGTCTCCCATCTGCTGTACATTAGCTGATTTTAACACACTATACTCAAGAGCTGCTGCGTTTCAGAGGGATCATGAATCTGAGTATTGATTTCCCGCAGAGCAATGCTGAGTCTCCTATGTGCTGGTCTCTCCCTGACAGACTACGTCTTTGCTTAAAAGTCATAAATTTTAAGATACAGTACTTGCATCATGTACAAAAAAAATGTGATAGCCAGCTCTTTGCATCTGAGAAACATATGTAGAACTGCAAGCCAAGCAACATTTCAGCAAAATGTCTCCAAGTTATCCTCACCAGTGTGTCAAGTCCAAGCTTATGTAGGTTTCGGTACTTTACACAGTGCCCGGGAAATGATTTCCCAAGCCTGTCTTTTCAGAAATGGTAACTGTGAGAAAAAATGATGTGTTCTTGTAGCACCAATGGCACTGAATTGGCAGCACAAAGGTTGTGGGTTTAATTCCCAGGTAACACTTACAAAAATGTAGCCTTCACTCTGAATTAAAGCATCTAAAATAAATGCATGTGTAAATGTGAATGTATTTATTTCAATTTCACTGTGCATCATGTTGCCATTTTGGTCGTTAACACACTGATGTAGCAAATTCTAAGAATATGAAACTATTTTTTCATAATCAAACAGCATCATACAACTCATAACTTGCAATTACCACATACAAAAACCTACTTTAAAGAGCACCAATGGTCCGATTCACGATAACGATATACAAAAACAAAGTTAACAATGACGGGAGTTTTCGTATCCAATGTAAATCTCCTTTCTTGGATTACAACAAACACACAAATTGCAGGCAACAGTTTACTTCCTAGGATTGGTGAGGTAGTAAAGATCGACATTATCATAATTCCTCCCGCTTCGGACTCACAGCTTATAAGTTAACCCTGTTAGCATTGCATTGTGCGCAAATCTTTCAAACATGGTAAGGAGCTTCACATTTCCTGACGTCAGAGATATTCAGACCAATCACAATGTACAGATTAGCTGGCCAATCAGGGACACAGAGCTTTTCAAATCCGTGTGTTTCAGGAAGAGAGTGAAATCTGAAGCTACAAAAAAGTATGGTATATGGAAAATAATGTGTTTTTAACCATAAACCACGCAAACACATTGCGTTTCCATTAACCGATGATACGCGACTAAAGCTTAGTTTTTCCTCTCGGGATAAGTCATTCCAAACATCACGTGGACTGACGTTGGTAGGTTTACTAATATCACATCCATCGCACTAGGCATTATTTTTAACCGAAGGAGATGTAGGGCTATTACCGAAACATTAATGCCATGGAAAGGGCGTTAGGAGTAGCAATGTATAGATGTTTCTTGGAGGTAATAGTACATTATTTTAAATCAAAAGAGAAAGACAATTTTTGGTTACCAAAACGTTTCCCTAACGTTAGTTTTTGGTTCCCATAACGGTTTTTCCAAGGTTTGTCTTTGGTTAGCCAGGAAAGTTTTCTTAACAGAAATACAACGTTATTTTTAGGTAAGTTAATGTTCCCCTTACGTTAGAATAACATTCTCATAACGTTAGAGAAACTTTATTTTGAGGATAGTTTAACGTTCCCATAATGTCATGCCGTGCAAAAATTATTTTCTAACTTAGTATTTTTGTCTTGTTTTCAGTAGAAATATCTAAAAATTCTTAAATCAAGATGTATTTTCTTGATGAGAATAAAGAAAATTAAAACAAGCAAACATATCTGCAAATGGGGTGAGAAAATTTTGCTTGAATGAAGTGTTTAAGAAAAAAATTAAACTTATTTGAAGAATTTTCTCACCTCATTGGCAGATATTTTAAGCACAAATTCACTTAAATTGTATATTTTTTGTCTAAAAACTAGACTTATTTTCTTAGGTCTTTTTTGCTCATCAAAATATATTTTATATATTTCTACTGAAAACAAGACAAAAATAGAAGTTAGAAAGTCATTTTTTGCAGTGTAAGAATGTTAGTTTAACGTACGGGGAACATTAAACTAACCTAAAAATAACGTTCTATTTCTGTTAAGAAAACTTTCCTGGCTAACCAAATAAAAACCTTTAAAATCATTTTTTGGCAACCAAAAACTAACACATACGTAAAACACATTTCCATATAAGGAGGAATAAAACAATATATTTAATACAAAATCTTTAATAATTAAATTATTCTATTACTGGAAAAATTATTTGTTGAAATATCATATGAATGTATTATAATAAAGCTTATTTTAAATAAAACTACCTTAACACATCACACATTATATTTAGAAAACATTATATTTTATCAAATTTATAAATAACTAGTAAATTCAACATAATAAATAAGACTTATAACAGATATTTATTGAAAATGAATAAACATTTAAGTTTGCACATATTGAAGTAACTAATAAAGAAAGAAAAAAAAATTGCTAAAATAATGTTAGACTCTGAAGTAAAAAAGAAGTAACAAATAAATAAACATTGCATTTGCTTTAGGTTGAAAGATCTTACCACAGTTAGGCGGCTATCCATTTTTTACAAAAATGAAAAGTTTTAAAGAACGTTCTGTTTAAGTTATTTTAAGGTTATTTAAAAATAACCACCATGCAACTTTATGGGAACGTTATTTTATGGCTCCAAAAATAACTATTAGAGAACGTTATGTATAAGTTATTTTTAGGTTATTTAAAAATAACCACCCTGCAACATTATGGGAACATTATTTTATGATTGCAAAACTACAACCTAAAAAAACGTTCCCAAACGTTATTATTTGATTCCCAAAAAATAACCAAAAGATAACCAAAAATTAACATTAGGGTAACATTCTGTATTTGCTGTATTTATTCTTTGGGAGCAGACACATATTGAGGTGTTTCTAGGAGGTTTATACCGCATCATCTTCAAATAATTATTATGTTACTTACTTGCATCAGGTGACCTGAAAATGCTTCCATTGCAGTTTTGTGAAATACACCTTTTCCGAAAAACCACCTTATTGTTAAAAACTTTTTTGCAATATATATGGGAGATTTAGCTAAATTGACGTGTTTCCATTGGCAGTATTTTTTATTTGCAATGTCAGTTTGCGCAATTTAAAGGGTAATGGAAACTCAGCTACCCAAGGCCACACAAACAGACCCACACAATCTATTATGATTCAGTGTCTGCTCTGTACTGTGAGCAGTTTGAATTGTCCCACACAGGTGTCACGTATTGGTTTTTAGCATCCTTATGTACTGTCCAATGAGAAAGGGGAAGATCCAAGACCTTAAAGCAAGTGATTATAGTCAATAGTAATCTGAGCCAGCCAGCGATCAGCATGCTGGCAGAGGAGGAGTCTGAACCCAGGGAGGAAAGATTGACAGGGAGCAAGGGGAGTTCTTCAAACGCACACCCTAAAACATACACACGCACACTCCTGCTCTCAAACATCGCTATTAACACAGACAGGGATCTTACGTTCTCAAGACTCCAGCTTTATGAGGAAAGCCTGGGTTTGGATAAACTGGAAGCTTTAAATGGCACATGGTAAGTGCATATGGAATAAGCTTAGTCTCTTTAAGTACCTTATCATTGTGATTTGAGTAAACTCAGTTTGGAGTTTTTAAAGTCAGCACACAGCTACTGTCTGGTTTAAAGTTTAAACAGAAATAAATTAGCAAAAAAGTAAATTTGTTTGCCAACTGTGAAAATTGGGTCACAACTTTGGTTTATTTCTGAACCTTACATCAGGAGATGAGGGATGAGGTCTGGAAAGAATTAAGTCCTTTAAAGGTTCATCGTAGTAACAGGACACTAAAAATCATTGGCTCCACTCAACCCTACTGAGTTTCCTCGCTGTGTGACATCTAAGTCAGCATCCGAACTGAGTTTAAACTCATTTAAAAAGCTTTACAAAGACAACACCACACATAATGAGACTTATTACTGGCTCAACTCACAACAGATTTTCATAGAGATGTGTTTCATAGTGTCCCTTACGAAAATTAATCATGGTTTTACTACAGCTAAAAAAAAAACAAAAAAACATGGTTAATGTGGTAAAACCATGGTAACCACAATACAACTATGGTTTTGACAATCATGGTTTTCTAAAACCATAGTTAAACCATGGTTGGTGTAATACAACAATTATTTTGCTAATAGTAATCAATACAGCAAAAAACCTGGTTATTACATTTTTACCTTTTTTGCTCATCCAAGGCTATCTCATGGCAATTTGTACTTATTTTACAAGGTGGTTAATTTGTATGACTACATTTGTAAATTTGCTTCCTTTGACGTTGGGGTTGGGGTGAGGTTTCGTTTTGTTGGTTTTATGATAATCGTACATTTTTGCATGATTAACTTTATATGAATTTATATGAATTAACGTGAAATCAGGCTGGCTAATCTGACAACACAACACTCTAATAAGCATAAAATACACAGCAAACATAAACATTGGTTAAAACAGTCCATTGGTAATTTAATCATTAGGTTTTGAAGCAAAACTCCACCTGCTGTCCGATTAACACAATGCTAAATTCTGTTTCAGATCTGAAATCCTAAAACCAGACTAGACCCAAGTTAGCCACCCTTGACTCATTTATGTTCAACTGGAAAACCACAATCTGCTAGTCTTTGATTCACATAACCAACAATGTCCAAGGACAAGGAAATTCCGAGTCCACCTCCGGAGTGGCCGGAAAACATTGAGATGTAAACATTTCAGGAAAGCCTACAGCACAAGTCATGATGAAACAGAGAATACTCCTATAGTACTTAACAGCCATACACATAAATCCAGCCCATCCCTTCAGAACACAGAAGGCTCTTTCACCCGATTACATGGATATAACGTGTGGAGAGACAGCACGGGCTATTACCTCCAATTCTTCCTCTCCGCTCACCATGAGGGATTTGCGCTCCCCTTCTGTTGTCTGAGGTCAACCGACGCAACGCCACCCTGATAAGTCTGGCTTAGCTGGCCACTTGGTAAGGACACAACTTTTTTTGTTAGTGTAAGCTGCTACTTACAGTTACAGTACTTATAGTTGTATATAAGGCACCAATGTAAAGCAAACATCTTTGCTTACTTTAAAATAACACTGTAGTATACTTTAGTATTTACTATAGTAAACTGTTAGGTACTATAGTGTTTTTATACTTTAATACAATTGTAAGTATATCTCTGTACTAAAGTTTTCAAATTACTACGTCATTCTGCAAAAAACACGAACAATGTTAGTAATTAGTAAAATATACTATAGGAAATAATAAAGTATACTACAGTAAACTGGTTGTTTTGCTAATTGAATCAAAATGTGGATGTTTCTGTATTTGTTTCTGTTTAAATTGCGGAAAAGTCGTCTTGTAAGACCTACGCTTTTTTCTTTTGGTGCGGGCTGACATCTCGATCAGATGTTATATTGCTTCATACTCAGTAGACAGGAACAGGAAATCCCTGTTTAGTGTATTTTACATTACACCACGACAAACCCCAGAATGAAGTCCATTAAGAAACCTTAATACCCGTCTATGCTCTCAAGACAGCCAGGTCTTAAGGGTCCTCATACATCACTACAAGGTCCATTTAAGTTCAAGAAGCTTGACGGTGTCTTATTTTTTATACGCACTTTTTAGCAAGCAGATGCCTGTAGAGCTGATTATTGAGTTTTGATCAGTTGATTGTACACCTTTGTATGTTGTGTATGTAGGGTTAATTCTTATTTACCAGTGTGATACTGAGTCTACTGCAAAATAGTAAGGTGAAACAATTACATAATCGCCAAAAGCCTCAATGACAGCTGTCCATTTGTCCTTATTTCTGTGCGTTTCATCAATATGTTTGGGCACCAAATACAGTTCTGAATCCTTTAGCAGTTCGTTTTGGATTTTTACTAACTCCCATAATTATTTGTCATTTACATTTGATTACTTAGTTTTGGATGTATAGAATTTACCATACAGATGCTTCACAAAAACATTTCAAAACTTCAATGTAGAAGCTATTAATCGGCAATAAAAAATGCAATTACAACACTCATGGCGAATAATCGACAATTATGATGTCATAATCGGCAATTATGATGTCATAATCACGCAGCCCTACCGACTAAGATTCATTATTTTTGATGTAGTTGGTGTATGGTAACTAAACAGTAATGATGACCTAATCACAGGTAATTGGGTGCAATTTGGAGGTATGGCAGGTTAAGCTTATATTCACTTGAGCCTTTCAACTCCGGTTACCTGGGATTCAATCAGGCTTAGTTCATAAGAAAGACAAAGGTCACAGTAAAATCGATGCTCTCACCCAAACTCACTTCTCTGACCTCAGGCCTTTAAATGCGGCCGCAGGTGCAGCGTCATCTACACAAAACACCACACATGCGCTTTGACACATTTTGTTTAAACAGATGAGCTTCAATGGTTGGCTTTGTTTTATTATCCGTCCTGCTACAACATGCTCTGAGAAAGTTGCACTGAAATATGTCTGTCCCTAATAGTGCACTTGCTGGGTTGTTTCAACCCAGGGTTGGGTAAAATATAGCAAATCAATAGGTTTCATCTAACCTATGCTGGGTTGTTTCAACCCATGATTTGGTAAAATATGGTAAAATCCATCCAATGCAATGGTTTTGTCCATATTTTACCCAACCATTTACCCACATGCTCAGAGAAATGTGGACTCAACTATGCCAGTCCCTAATAGTGCACTTTTGGGAAAAATTGGTTGTTTTAACCCATGGTTGGGAAAAATATGGCCAAATCCATCCAGTGGGCTTTAACTAACCTATGATATGTTGTTTTAATCCAGAAAATGTTGAATTTGTTGTCAATTCAGACAGTTTTGCATGTCGGAGATGCTGGGTTGTTTCAACCCGTGGCTGGGTCAAATATGGACATTTTGGTGGTCAGGTTTGCCCATATTTTACCCAGCCATGGGTTAAAATAACCCAGCATCTCTGACATGCAAAACTGTCTGAATTGACAACAAACTCAATGTTTTTACAAATAAAAAAAAACTCTCTTTTATCTCCTTGGATTAGATCCGATTCCAGACTGTGAAATTACCCAACGCAACAGATTTATGGTTAACAAATGTATTAAATCAATTTATGATAACAAACAACATAACTGTTATCGAGCAAAACAACTTTGCAAGTTATAAATTATGTTTACATCGTTAAAACAGTGTTGAACTACAGGATGATATAAATAAAGGTCATGTCCTTGTCGACTATCAATCATACGATGCACATGCGCATGTCTCTCCATCGTACATCTGGAGTTTTATGCCTGTCAGATGTTTTAGGCTTCCCCTACATACGACACATTTTTACTGCCAGCCACAAAAAAAAGGGGTGAGCGACGACAGGAAATCCACTCCAGTGTTCACTGAGCGGGTGAGATGCTTGTACTAACCTTGGAAAGGTAGTAACTCTATGATGATGATGCTATCAAATTCCTGCCTCAACGGTTCCACAAATCAAACTCTCCAACTAAACTGTCCACTTCATACTGTCCACTGTATGAAAGATACAGGGCAGGCCAGATTATGTAAAAATAGCAAAACCTTAGGAATGTGACACTGGTAAAAAATGCTTCGTCTGTATCTGTATGCACTTCAATTGTGCGTCACAGAATCAAAAACATAGTTCAGTTTTACAGTGACGTAAGAGAATCTGGCTTCATTAAACTGTACAGTATTCAAATGAGACTACTGTATGTTAGTTAATGTTGGCGTTCAATTGTTAACCCTGATTTAGAAACCCAGCTAAAGTCATTTTTAAGTGATTTCTGTTTTCTACACAAAATCATCCTACGTAATGTAAAGAACATTCAAAAAATGGCTGGGTTCATTTTAAGCCATGTTGGGTAAATACTGGACAGAACACACCGCTGGGTTAAAAATTACCTAATGTTGGGCTGTTATTATGCATCCATGGGTTATAATAATAACCCAGCATTGGGTTAAAACAACCCAGCACTGGGTCAATTTAAACCCAGCGGTGTGTTCTGTCCAATATTTACCCAACATGGCTTAAAAATAACCCAGCCATTTTTAGAATAAACATAATAATGTTGTGCCAAAGACTGAAATTAATTTAAAATCAATTAGTGACAGCACACTTTGATGCCATGAGACATTGGTAAAATATAAATATAAAAAAAGGTTTAAGTCCCAAAAGGAGTAAACCAAGGCCCTAACCTCATCTTGAACATTGAGGAGTGGACCAAAACATTTAGGGCTGTAGAAATGTATATTAAAAAGACCAACGTTTCAGATTTTTTGGGGGGGGGCATGCCTGGAAAACTTTCCATAGAAATTATATGGAAATATATGGAAATTGCAGCACACATATGAAGATAACCCAGATGTCAAAAAATCTAATGATTGTATTTGATACAGTTTGTATAAATTATCTCAAAAGTAGAAACAATTTCCTTAAATTCCTTAAGACTCCAACTTGGAATATTTCCAAAATTCCCAAGCTTTGCAAACCTGTCCTCAATATATATAGTAAACTAGAAGCTATCACAACTGTGACCTTCTCCAACACTTTGTCTAATTGTTGATGCATCACTTGTATACATTGAGATGTTTGAAACGTGTCTTACAGATGCTGGCAGCTACAGTGTTTATGTTTCATCTGCAAACAGACATGTACTGTATAGTTTAGTATAGCGGTGGGCAATAAACCAGTAGATATGATAAAATGGTAGAAATGTGTCAACCGGTAGAGATTTTGGATTGTCTCTATCGAGATTACACGCCCACGTCACATTGCTGTGTGCGTGATCACAAAAACTTAACATTTGTACAAACGTATTTACGCCATTGAAACACAAACAACCGTGCTTTATGCCCGCGCTGTTTCTGTGTGAGAGGAGCGCTCATCCACTGCTTATTGAGCTTGTGGCATTTTTGCCGCTGTATTAGCCTTGTATGAGAGTATTTGGATCTGGACTTTGGTCTTAAAGGGGAAGTTACATAATTTTGTCCTGTCTGTCACTCATGTTTATCAAACAGCATTGAGAGAAAATCTCTCACTGCTCTTGACTAAATCACTTTTCCACCTTCTAATAAGATTATATATATATATATATATATATATATATATAAGCAAGCAGTGGTGATAATGTCATAGCTATAGTCAGATTTACACACTTTCGCAGGTTCAGTATGTGACAGCTGTTACATTTCATGCATAGCGTCCACACATGCGTTGGCCAACCTCCAAACACACAAACTAAATGCCATTTACAGCTGTTGACTCATGCATCAGCATGTGATTTCTGAGTGCAGATGCTAACGGACTTAGTCAAATGTTTACAAGGCAATTTGAAAATGAGCCTGAATGTGTGTTTGATTTACAATTGATATTTAGGGTCTATGGATGATGGGACGTAATAATACTTAGTATGCTATCCAGTTATTTAACTCACAGTAAAACTATAAAACTATGTGTGACACTGCCTGTGAAGCCATTTCTTTGTGATTTACTGTTATACTATATATATATATATATATATATTGACTGATTAAGGTAATCTCTAATGTTAAATTCAATGATTGAAATCAAACTTTTATGCAAATAAAAAAAATGTAATCCACACCTGAATTTCGCTGGCAGGGTCACATATGTTTTTGTGTTAAATATGGGGATAAGAAGAAAATGCTGTAGCTATACTCTAATAGTAGTAAATGTTAAAGGTCAGAGGCTGCTCTTTCATAGCTCAGGAGCTGTCAGTTGTCTTTCATTTAAGTGTCAACTTAGTTAAAGATGTTTCTCATAAAATTGCTTAGTAGAAAAAAATAGAAACAAATGAGACAATTGTTAAATTGCATTAAGAGATGAGAGATACAGTATTTGCTAAGTATCATGACGATATTTTCATTCAAGTTAAAAATATGAACTTAATTGCAGACCTGGAAAATCTGAGCTAAGTCTGTGACATCGTTGAGATCTGATTTGAAACTTTAATAGAGACATTGGCGAGGTCTATGGGTCTTTCTATAATAAATATTTGCGACACAGGAGAGACGTCCTGTAGTTTACATTTGCTCTAATCTTAGTGATGTTTAAAAGAAATAATCACTGTAAAAAGTGAAATTTGGATATACTTAAAAAAATGAAAGTGAGAAAATTTAGGTTAACAAAACTTAATTAAATGATTTAATTGATAAAGAGATTTCATCAGAGAACAAACTGATGATGGAGTTATTACAAGAATTGTGGTAAATTACTTCAGCAACTACAATCTAATAAGATTAAAATGTGTTAATTGTATGTGTAGCATAACCTGCATTATGTAACACAATGCGTTGGTTGCCACGGAAGCTGTTTACCCCTACAAACACACAAATCTAATGGTCGAAGGTGTGGCATCATTCATATAAATATCTGATCTTTACATTAGATAAGAACATTCTGTATGCAGTCCTGTCATAAAGCCACAGGCAGTTTTTTTGTTCATTTGTTATATACAGATCAGCTATTAATACCAAACTTTAATTAGCTTTGATTATATTTAAATAAAGCACAGCTTACTATACATCCAGAAAGTACCACACCCAGGGATCAAAATGCACAACACTGCCTACTACACTGGAACTAAATGGCACAGTGACACACAAACATTAAGGGGGGGGGGGGGGGTTAACGGTAGTTCATGCATTCTGACTTATTTACACAGTATGATAAACATAGGCAAAGTGTCAAAAAAGTTTGCATGTGTTTGTTCAAAACTGGATTTCGTTGAAAAGTCCTAGCCGGGTCATCAGTTGCATGGGGGAAATCGGCGCGTAAGTGTATAAAATGTAAATGGTACGAACATGTAGTAAATCATAAGTTATCCAGTGTTGAATAAAGTGTTGCATGACTCGTGACTCACTCCTCCTGCAGCTTGTGAGTCGCCCTTCCGAATGTTTCCGTACGCTATCGGAAAGAATCCCTAGAGCTAATCTGTCTTTTATAAATCTGATAAAACTAAAGACTCTTCGGAGATATGAAGGATATAGTATTCTGTACAGGATGCTTGTGTATAGATTCCAAGCATGGTTAAGAATGGTTGTGTATAGATACTATATCATGTATAGTTGTGTGCATAATATACAGGGGGGTTCTATATCAAACCTGGTTTTGTATCCACCTTATTTTTTTGTAAGAGTTCCGGTGAGCCACTAAAACTAATGGTAGTTGTATTGCGAGGGACAGTAGTGTGTTGTTTTTACTGGCTTTTTAATGTTTATTATGAAATCCAAAAAGGATGCATCATTTGTGCAGTTAGGGGTTGCTATAATAGCTGGTACAAACAAAGTAAATCTCTACAAAACATTTGTTTTGACCATAACCCATGCACCAGAGCTGAATGTGGTGCACACGCACCCATGGTCATATCCACACATCCATTCAGTAAAACCTTTTATAGAAACTACACCTAAACAATAAATACAATAATTGTTCAAATACAACTAATATGATGAAAATATGCAGATTTTTTTATTCTGCTATCATATATTATAACGAAACTTTATAACAGTCATTTAAAAAATGCTGTTTATAAAAACTCACTACGGCGGAACAGTTGGGAGATTGAAACATATGCATAAAAAAGGTAAAAACCCAAAATTCTTGGTCTTTTTCGTGTACAAACACCGACCCACTATGACTCTGTACTTTCATAGTTGCGATTCAAAGACCCGTCAACTCAAAGCAACGACACAAAATAATTGAATGTATCTTTATATGATATGTCAGGCCATTTCTTCATTTCATTCTCCCACTGGGTTAAACATGACGGGTGTAGTAAATATTTACCATAATGGTTTTTAATCATGTTTTGTGCCTGCTCCTAGGACATTTTGTTCTACCGGCTGGCTATTGAAACGAAAGTCTCGACAACAAAAAGCAAATACGTCACATCACTTACTTCCACGTTCGAAAATAAGGTGGCTATATGGTAGATTCTACATTAAACATGGTTATGAATGGTATGTCCAAAGATTATATATCAGAAATGACTCAGCCCATAGATTCTGTTATATGTATAGTGGTGTGAGATAGATTGTATATAATAGCTTGGTGCTTATACTGCAGATCCTATATCATGCATAGCTCTGTGCATATACAGTACATTCTATATCAAACCTGCTTGTCTGCATATATGGTAGATTTCCTAAAACATGGTTATGTATAGATTCTGTATTTTGCATGGCTATGTGCATATAAATCTTATATAAGGAATGGCTCAGTCTATAGATTCTATTTTTATGTATAGTAGTGTGCGTATAGATTGTATACAGAATGATAGCTTGATGCCTAGTTTACAGATTTTATATAATGCATACACTGTAAACCCGTATTAGGGATGCTAAAGAATTAATCGCGATTAATCGTTAGCAGAATAAAAGTTTTTGTTTACATCATATATGTGTGTGAACTGTGTATAATAAATTTGTATAAATAAATGTACACACATGCATGTATATGTTTTAGAAATGTTTACATGTGTATATACATTTGTATATTTATGTATAATTTATATTATATATAAATATAAATACTTAACTCTTTCCCCGCCATTGACGACATATCTCGTCAATTAAGAGAAAACGCTTCCCCGCCAATGACGAGATTTTCCGTCTTTCCGCAATACCGCTATTATCCACCAGGTGGCGCCCTTCCGCAACTTTTTAAAACCGGAAGTATTGCCCTATGGCAAGCTGCAGCATTTCCGTGTCTGTTTTAAAGATCGCTCTGAATGAGATCTATATGAAAAGTCCGTCATAAAAATGGAATTATCTCTGCTTTTTGCTCAAAATATGGTGTTTTTGCAAAAACCTACCCATATTCAAAAGCTGATTGCAAAAGAACCACTACAGGTAGGATGAAACGGGTTTTTTTGTTTGAAAGAAGAGGGTCTGTTCTTTCATTTGGTATATCGTATGTTTATATATTTAAAGAAGAACATTTTCTGGAAGGCATTAAACTTTGGTGAAAATCATGAAAAACGCTGGCGCTGGCTGGCAACATTTTTTAAAAACGCTGGCGGTGAAAGAGTTAATATATACATTTTTTTTCTTAAAATTATACATGAATGTGTTCATATTTATATATATATACATATTTATTATACACAGTTTAAACACATATGTGATGTAAACAAAAACTTTTATTCTGCTAACGATTAATCGCGATTAATTCTTTAGCATCCCTAACCCGGATAAGTTCTACTTAAGTTTGCCAACTTAAAAGTTTTGAGTACTGACAACTTCAATTCAAATCAAACATAAAGTCTTATATAAATTAAATTATATAATTTATGTAACTTAAATTGTAGTAGTAGTTTTACTTAAATATTTTGTGGCAACTGATTGCCTTGTTTTTCTTAAGTTTCCTGTACTCAAATATCTACATTTTACAACTTAACAGAACACTGTAAAACCTTGAGTTCAGAGTACTCAAAATATTCAAGTAAACTAACTACTATTTAATTTTGTTCACAAATCACAGAAACATATCATGTGACTCATGAAAATTTGAAACCAGTGAAAGTGTGTTGAGCTCAGTGCTGACTTGCACATAGGCATTGTTTATACAAAAAGTAACACATTATTGACCTAAAGCCTAAGCACAGGCACTACACTTCTGCACAATGGTAAGCACAAAACAAAAAAATAGCAAACTTTTATAAATCTCCAACATAAATAAATGTTTAACACTACTGAGTCTTTTTGTTTACTAAAAACCACATAAGATATCACTTAATTTAAAAAAATGCTCTCGTTTTGCGGGCTCATGCTAAGCATGCTGGGAACTGAACCTCCTCAACCAATGGTGTTGATTTAACTTTAAAATAAAGTAAATTTGCAGTGACGGACTCTTTCTTAGCTTACCTGGCAAATTGAACTCATCACAACCACCAAAAGTTTGTAATTATTTGCATCTAAGAGCAAATTTATCCGTTTAAAACACGTCTGAGTGCCCTTTCAATGATGACGTCAGTCTTTGGTAAAAACCGCCACTAGAGGGCTTTTGACTTAAAATATTTAATTATGGTTGAATCTACTTTTCAAGTTCCCTAAACGCTTTTCCTTTGGTGTAGTTGTAAAAACTCAAAAAAATATTTACTGTTAACTTAAATCTATGATAGACGTTGAATGAAATCAAAAATAATAGTTAGCTAAACTTTTTGGCACATTTTGAGTACCAGGTACTTTCTATTATAAGTTAGTTTCACTGTTTGATTTTACAGTGTAGCTGTGCGCATATACAGTACATTTTAAATTAAAAATAGTTTGCATATAGATTCTATATCATGCATATTTGTTTGCATATATGGAAGATTCTATATTAAGCATACTGTAGCTATAGATGTTACATTATGCGTAGTTGCACATGTATAGATTATAAATCAGGAATTAAGTCATAGATTCAGTCACAGATTCAGTGTATAGATTGCGTATAGCTTAGTGCATATATTACAGATTCCATATTAAGCAAGTTTGTGTCTATATTGAAGTCGCTCTGCCTGAGAAATCTCTTGAGACGGGAGTCCATGCTTTTATTGTGTCATGTATTGTAATTCCCTATGTAGTGGTATCTCGAAATCTCAAGTAGCCCTGCTACAATTAGTTCAAAATGCTGCAGCCAGATTTTTCCAAAAAGGCCGCAAATATGATCATGCCATCCCTCTCTTACGTGATCTCCATTGGCTACCGGTGCAATACCGGATACATTTCAAAATCATTCTGTTTGTATATAAATGTCTCCATAACCTGGCCCCAAGTTACCTATCGGAATTACTCAGTCCACATACATCACCCAGCGAATTACGATCTAGATCGGAAAACTTGCTTATTATTCCTGCCTCTAGATTAAAACGCAGAAGAGATAGAGCCTTTTCTATTATGGGCCGCAGATTGTGAAATAGCCTTCCAACCCACATAAGAGCGGCCGCCATTTTTAAGTCTTTATTAAAAACCCATTTGTTTTCCTTGGCCTTTGCTAACTAGTTTTGAAAATATGTGTATTTCAGCTGTCACGAGTATTCATGTGCACTGTCAACCGACTCGAGTAGTTCTGCGCATTGTCAACGACATGTGTTGTTATGTTCATTGTATGACTGACAGGCGGTTCGATTTAGCCACTGACTTGAGTTTTGTACTGTGTTTTGTAATGAAGAAATGAGTAGTGATGCACACAGTCAACTGACTTGTGTTGCTTTGTGTTCTGTCAATTGACATGAACTAATGAGGCTAGGGTGGACCGCAAACTGACAAGTTGCTTTTATTGTATTTTAATATTAGTAGTTTTGTGTGTTATGTTTATTATTCTTTTTTTTTTGTGTATTTTATAATGTATTTTATTATTGATGTCTTATGTTGATTTGCTTTTACTCTTGAAAGCACTTTGGGCAGTGTAAAATGTGCTATAGAAATAAACGAACTTGAACTATATAGTAGAAATATATGTTGCGTACAGTTGGGTCATTTCAAGTTAAATTCATCTTAATCTTAATAACATACAATGCTGTGACTATTTATGTGATATATTTGCATTCTGTGTATAGTTTTGTTTATGGGACTAGCGTATGTGCGTGAATCCACAGGATGAGGTGACAGCCGGATTAGCCGGGACGACTGTTTTCACACTCCGCAAGCCAATCCCAGGTGTTAGCCCACGTGATGCTAGATAAAGCAAGCCGCATTAGTGCTAATCCCAGGTTGATCTTTTGAGTGTGTTCCCGACCTCATTCTGCCACCCAGAAAATGTCTAGAATCTACCTGCCCCGTATGATGAACACAACCAATGCAAGACTTAGACACAGATTGTTGAGTGACTAAGTTCTTACGTGCCTTTAATGACAAAGGTTTGTGTAAATACCATCTGGCAATACATAAATGAAATCAAATGCTTCACTAATGAAAGGTAATTCATTTCATTTGATTATCTTCTCTCTTTATAAAAGACAAAACACCATTATTCATAGTATGAACCTTGCAAGCCTAAACAGTAAAACTAATGTTATAAATCAGTTCATATATATATGTGGGGCACTACATTGTGTTAATCCGGGCATGCACGTGCCATATTTTTTCCACAGGGTTTGAAGTTTGCTAATTATCCATGAATTCTCTTAAGAGAAACCAGGCATGTGCATTTTTTGTTTATGGCAAGATCATAAGGAGTGTGTGATACGCTGTTCTGTCATGTTGGTGAATGATCTCAGCTTCAGAGCGCATAGTGAGGAGCTCCCTGATCTCTGCTTCAGTACAGTTTCCCTACATTTCTCATGAATGTTGATCTGTGTTTAAATCCCTGTGTCAAAGAGCTGAACCGTAAACTTCTTGTTGCAATGACACTTGCGTCCTCACTACAACACGCCCCTTACGGCAGTGGTTCTCAAACTTTTTCCGTGTGCGGCCCCCCTTGTGTAACGGTGCATTCCTTCGTGGCCCCCCCAAAGAAAATTTATGACAAAAACTGTTCTAAAATTTAACATTTTAAGTAAACAAAACATATTAATTTATACAAAGTAGTGCTGTTGGTTAGTAGCCTTATTTTTTTAGGTTTAATTACACAGAATAAAATGTCATAAAACTGGGCCCCCCTGGCACCATCTCGGAGCCCCCCTGGGGGTCCCGGACCCCAGTTTGAAAACCACTGCCTTACGGCATTGTTTCTGTGTCTATGTTATGGCAATGTTATAGGTCCTCTTTATGGGAGGAATCCCAGAACATTTAAGGGACATGTTTGTGTTCACACAGAAGCCTCTGCCAATTTTACGGAAATATTCTGGGAGCAAAGTGCTGTGTGAATGGGGTTTTATTTTAGGACACATCTCTCTTTGAATTCTCCCATTACTCCTAGACAATTACTGTATGTAACGCAGTTCTTTCCGTTAATGACTACATAAATACCAATCAATAAATGATACAGCAAAGTACATGCTGTCATTTTACAGCACGTCATGCCACCCACCCCTATACACAACCTAATTATATTTTTATTATGCACTGAATGCTAATATCTGTTGGAAAGCAGGACATTGGACTGGCAGAGCAAGCTAAAAGGCTGGAATCGATACCAGCTGTGATGCCAAACAACAACACAATGTCTGTTTATTCCCAAATATTCCATCGTGTCATATACCGCAGCATAAGCCTCTGGACTCCTTCATTCATCGGATTAAACGCACACTTCTCTAGAAAATCTGTCATCTGTCATGTAAACTGTGACAGTATAACATGGAATTTCTTGGTAAACAATCTGTCTGTAGATAACTGATAAAATGTGATTTGACCTACAATATGTTGGTATGGTTCAAAGGATACAGAAGCACACACCCTTCCAGCGAAAACCTTTTTATTGAAGGTGCTGTGGGTGTTTTATACTGTTGTCTGAGGTCTACACGTGCCATTCGCATGGTTTTTACATTTAAAAACATCTAAAGCATTAAGTAATATGCTATTTTGTTACCTGGTTTTAATGGGTGGGTCACATTAAAGACTGGAAGTAAACATCCACTGCAATGATTGGATATGGTAAACTAGCTTTCAATCCATTGTCATTACACGTGGGAAATTGTTTTAAAAAACATCCGATGTGAAAATATGGAAGCCGGAGTGATCAAGCCGTTCAATCCGCAAGATATTCTATGCACAAGAGATGATACACATAAAGGGCAATGCATATGGGTGAAGTAGCAAATCTTTAAAAGCGATGGGCAAAGAATTTACTGTAAACAACACGGTAAGCGCACATGAGAATCTAAATTGCTTGACTGCATGCATTTTCTGGGCTTGGTGATATTTGATATTTAAGTAACAAGGACGTTTTAGGTTCTGAAACGTATAGGATGTTTGTACACGTACAATAACAAAAGCTCAAGTTAAAATTGATTCCTTAATTCACTGCTCCTTTAAACATTTGCTATAGGACATCTTTAAAATTAAACAAAATGATTACTGAAAGGGAAAAAATGCAAACTATAATACACAGTACAATATACTGCTTTCCCAGTGGATTTCAGATCTACATAATTGCAAATCTCACTATTTCTGTTGTTTATAAGCCTACAGTAAGATAAGATAAGAAAAGATACAGTAAGGCAGTGCTGACAGACTGATCCAATCGCCATGAAAAAAACGATTGTATATATAATTAGTGGTGGCCTGAAACGATATTCCGTATCGATATTAGTCCGATATTGGCGAAAATGGCTGGATCGAATATTGTAGAAGTCGGGGAGTACAATCCGATCCAATACCAACAATGAACTTGTCATTGCAACTTTGTGTAAAGCTCGACTTGCAGAGCAACATGTATTTGCACAAAGTTGCACTTTAAATTGTCCAAAGTTACACCTTAAATTTCATTTTGAATGTGCTGACTAAATAAAAATGTTGCTACAAGTGTGTTTGAAACATGTAAATAAAAATGAAGCAGCAGTATGCTGAACAATGTTTCATTAAGTCTTGAATTTGCACAGTAAAATTTTTTAGTTCTGTAGCTCTGTTTAAGCTTTATGTACAGCTAACAAATGTGTTTTTGCAGCTTAATTGATTAAAAGAGCAATAAAGATGCTATTGGATCGGTATCTGCATCGACAGATACTCAAGGTTGTGGTATCGACATCGGTATCAGACATGAAAAAATGGTATCGGGCCCAGCCCTATATATAATATATATTTATTATATACATTTAGAAATTCTTAATTTTATATTCAGCTCAACACAAATTAAGATATTTTGAAGAAAGTTTGTAACCAAACAACATCTGGGGCACCATTGACTTCTGCAGTATAGTATTCTTTTATCCTGCTATGAAAGTCAATGGTGCCCAAGATGTTGTCTGGTTACAAACATATCTTCATTTGTGTTGAGAAGAACAAAGGAATTTAAACAGGTTTGAAACAAATTGAGAGTGAGTTAATGATGACAGAATCGTTTTTTTTGTAAACTATCCCTTTAAGAGGCAAGCAGTAACGCATAGATTCACATTTTCTATGCTGCAGACAGACTCTGGCTTTATTACACAGAGCAGTTTAAAAGTAACATATGAGGTAACACTTCATTTACACCAATAAATTATCGCTGACATCATAATATAACAACTATCAATCATTCATCATATAAATTGCAACTGTCAAACTCTATAGTGAGAGTTTAAAAGAGTTTAAAAGAGAACTGTCCGCTGTTTTCATAATCACCACGGATGGCAGCTATTCACCTCAACGGGGCAATTCATCAAACATCTGTCTCTGAAAACTCAAATGGCTGCTTGATTATTAGCTCAGTGATTAAAAATGACAGAAAGCCGAGAAATCATTAGTGGACAGGCCTTTACAAACACTGGCAGTCCAAAGAAAGCTTGATTTGATGTAAGACTGTACATGTACTGCTATATCTCAATGCTTTGGCAGTCTAGATTTTGCAGTGGAAACAGCTGAAAGCTTAACAAGATAAAAAGAACTTGTTGTTATTAGACTCATGGCGGTTTTTGACTAAATCCAACACAGAGCATGGTAAGTCCATAGAGCATGGTAAATGTTTACAAACATGTGATGCACATTTATTTAGGAATAATACAAAGAGACATGAAACAACTTGTCTATAATCTCCTGAATGGCTTTTTAATGCAGTAATGCAGCTGTTATAGCTCAGTGGTATGGCATTGAGTTAATAGCACAAAAGGTTTGGACCGAGGGAACACACATACTGATAAAAAAAATTGTCGGCTGTATCTTGTAATGCACTGCATAAGTCACTTTGAATAAAAGCGTCTGCCACATGTAAACGTAAACATGTAAATGCTCAATAAATAATATTATAATCTCAATAAAAACAGTTTAGGCAACTAATAAAAAAATCATTTTCCTAACTCTGGTGCATTATAAAGCATCATAGTTCTAGTGCTTATCTTAAACTTTTGATTTTTGATTTTTATGTTACAAATCATTAAAGATATCTTATCTTTTGGTTTTGTCCATCAAGAGTATTTAAATAGCTAGACAGTTGAAAATAAATTATTTTCCATTGTATTTCTAGCAAAAATACCTATACTGTGACATATACATTATATAAAATTGCTAAAACTGGTCAAACAATCACATATAGTGAGATACTTTGACTTGTCATATTTGTTTAATACCTATACTGTGACATATACCTTATATAAAATTGCTAAAACTGGTCAAACAATCACATAGTGAGATACTTTGACTTGTCATATTTGTTTGCATGGAGGAATAGAGGTAATACAGCATCGAATACAGACAATAAATGAGATACAGACACCAAAACACAACGAAAATTACCACATACTTTCCAACAACATGATAAACTTATCTAGAAATTGAATTCTTTCAATTTTGAATTGAATAACTTCACACTAAAACTTACAAGAAAAAATGAAGATATTTAAGTATTTTTTTTAAAAAGAGCAATTTTTTTGTCCATTAAAATTCAAATAAGCAGATCTCTGCACTAAATGGCAGTGCCGTGGTTGGATAGTGCAGATATTATCCCCTTCTGACATCACAAGATGAGCCAAATTTCAATTTAATGCAGCTCAAACATGCATTTTAGTCTGAGACTAGGAAACCCAAATAAGTGTTTCACAGTGTGCAATTGTTTTTTTTAACATTTAGGGTACATTCTTCCACTAAAATCTGATTATCTTTTAAGGTATATTTATGTGTATGCATTTGGGAGACGCTTTCATCCGAAATGACTAACAGTACATTTTTTATCAGTATGTCTCCTGGGTTTAAACCAATGACATTTTGTACTGCTTATGAGCTATACGGTTGCATACAGCACTATTTAAAAAAATATACATTAAGAAATTAATTATAGTTCTTATTAATGTAAGACAATGTTTTATTATTTTATTTATAATATATTTGAATGTTTATTAAAACATATTTATTTGTTTTTTCACCTGTATTATTTTTGTAATATAATTTCTTATTTTGGAGTGAAATACATGGACATTTAAATATTTCTTTAACTAAGACTACATCTTTAATCACAGCCAGTGGTGGCCGGAGACTTCTCTTCCGAGGGGCGTGTTGCGTTTGTTGCGTCATGTGAACCTATGTGCATCATTTCAAAATAAGTGCCAGCTTCAGACGCGTCGACAGGGTTCATGTTCACATTCACAAAATACTTGCAAGACGCTATCTTAACACTAAACTCTAATTACACATGAGATTATGTAAGTATCTGGCAAACGCAAGCATCTCTAATGTAAACCTTGTCACTTATTTTGACATGACACATGATGCACATAAGTTTACATGACGTTTGCATATTTTGAAATGATGAGCCACAGACATGTCGGCTACCCAGCTAGAAGAAAAAAGTTCTAAGAATGTTCCCTGAAAGTTCCCAAGGTTCCCAAAAACATTCTGCCAACGTTAAAAGTGTCCAGTTTTTTTTTTAAGTTCTAAGAACGTTTCTGGGTTGTCTGAAGTTCTGAACGTTAGAGGAATGTTACATTTGTCACCATGGTTGAGATTCATACTCTGATTCTTGATGTTTGTGCGTCCCAATTATACAGCGGATATTTTTTGTCCAAAGTTTCTAAAACTCCTTAATGACACAAAGTAAACACAACCAGGGAAAAAACTAGCAAGCAAAAAGTCAAGTGTCAAGAGTCCAACTAAAACAAACACTAATCACAATAATGATGACTTAAAATGAAACAAAACATCAACATCTAAACCTTATAAGTGAATTGTGTTTTCTACAGCAATATATTTACTGAACATTCAGAAATAATGTTTTATTAAATAATAAAATGCAATGTTTCTCTATCATTTACATAACAATTAAACAAGTCAATATAATAAACAGTTGTTGTTTTAAACATTGTGTGAACATTAAAACATGACATTGTCATAACGTTTAAAAATGGTACAATGTAACATTCCTCTAACGTTCAGACAACCCAGAAACGTTCTTAGAACTTAAAAAAAACTGGACACTTTTAACGTTGGCAGAATGTTTTTGGGAACCTTGGGAACTTTCAGGGAACGTTCTTAGAACTTTTTTCTTCTAGGTGGGTAAATACATGTTGTGACAAGCTTCACATGATGCGTTTTCAAAAAGAAGTCACCGGCCCCCACTGTTCACAGCCAATGAGGCTTGTCTAACCGTCCCACATGACCTAGCAAGACCACCTTCATTCAGTCTGCCAAAACGTTTTGAGCACCCCGTCTGGTTTTGTCCTTAAAAAGTTACCCATATGCTATTTCCTGACCCATGCAACAGCTCTCCCCCACTTTAGAAAACAATATCATCACAAGAAAAAATTCCTTAGAAGTGAAAGAATTTGGCCTTTTGAGAAAGTGAAAGAAAAACAGGCGCACACGTGCATGCATGAACTAAATTAGGTTTCACAGACCTTTGTTTATCTTATCCAACCAAACACAACAAAACATCCAATTAGCAGTGCCACACAGAATCGGCATTGCCCAATCCGCAAAATTGTTCATTTAGTAAACATTTGCAACATTTCTCACTCTACACTGATGCCGTCCATCAAAAACATTATTGTTGTATAAACTTTATTTCACTTATTCGCCAGAACACCGAAAATGTTATCACTTTCGGTTGCAGAACATTTGATGCATTACTAATCTTTGTAGTTGTGAACGGACATTAAATCATCATGGAAAAAATTCCAGAAATTTCTGTGGATTCCGTCTGGGCCTGCATATTAGTGAGTGATTAGCTTTATTTCTTTTGAGTAAACTCCACCCCTTTATGTCAACAGCGATGGAGGTCTGTTTACCATAACAAATCTGCTTCCATTGACTGGAACATCTCCGCACACAAAGCATTCCCCCCTAGGAAATATACGACTAATCGTTAGGACTTGCATGTCTACAATGATGTAAGGTCTCCACCCAGGCGGATGTTCCACACCTTCATAAAGATGAGGGATCAATTAGAAAGAGAAAACAATAAGTGAAAATGTTTGCATCCTGAGAGAGAGAACCTCTATCTATTCATGTCGCCCAAACACGTTGATCTTTAACTGGTGTGCACAGACAGTAATTCTTTAGATTGTATTGTAGTATACTTAACGGTATTAGGCCATATAGAGGTCAAAGCACTCTACCAAATATGCCAGGTATGCTATTAACCGAGAGAATCATGCAAAAGGTTAAGCCCATAAGTGTGTATAATTTGCACGTTTCAATCAATAAAAAAATAGTTCGCCCAAAAATAAAAATTCTGTCATCATTTACTGAACCCTGTATTATTATAAACATTAGGCACAGTATCCAAGCTGCCCTGGGTAATACAGCAAATCTGGTTGGCGGTTTTACAGCCAAGATTTAATGAATACACCTTTGAAGCTGTCCATACGACTCATGGGCTTACTTCCAAGTCATTTATGTGTGAGGTACAAATCAAAATTTGAGCTCGCAAACCTTTTATTACACTTGGCTATTTAAATGAATACTTCACTTTCATAAAAATCCTGATAATTTATTTACCCCATGTCATCCAAAATGTTTATGTCTTTCTTTGTTCAGTCGAGACGAAATTACGTTTTTTGAGGATTTTATTGGACATCAGCAGTTTATAGTTTCAATGGTTTTCAAACTGGGGTCGGGGGGGCTTCCAGGAGGTTCAGATGATAAATAAAAAAGTGTTAATTCAATAATAACGTCAGAAACTGTGAGAAACTGTGAAAAACAAGCGGTAGTTTTGCACACGTCACTCATGACCTTTTGACGTGATTACGTAATACGTAAAGTCATGCTGGCACGTCCCACGGCTAATGCAAGAATAAAAGCTGTGTAAAAATAAGTGTGTGGTTTAAAAAAAGTACTTTTCTTGGTGAAAATGATTGTTTCACTATATAAGATCCTTATGCCTCGGTTGGGATTGTTTAGAGCATGGATCTTCAACAGGGGGTCCGGGTCCCTTTGGGGGTCCCTGGTGGTATGACTGGGGGCCCTCCAAATATCTTTGAATGTATTTTTTTGTTTTTGTTTTTGAAAAATTAAATTAGGCATTTAACAAAAATGCATCAATATAATAGAAATTATAAAAAAGGTTCCCATATAAAATAATAAAAAACGAAATGAAATTAAGGTTTCCCCATTAAAATCTATTCAGTAAATTTAAAATGTTATGTAATATGTTGTATCTGCTTATACAAAATTTTGCAAATTGTAATATATTTGTTGCATAACCATCATAAAGTATGTAAATCCAGTCTCAATTATTTGATAATGTACAGAGGGTCCATGCTCCTCCTCTTTTTACAATAAGGGGTCCTTGGACTGAAAAAGGTTGAAGACATCTGGTTTAGAGCCCTTTGAAGCTGCATTAAAACTGTAAACTGTTGAGGTCCAATAAAGTTTATCAAATTAAGAAAAATCCTGGAATCTTTTCCTTATAAAAACTACATTTCTTCTGATCAAAGAAAGACAAACATCTTTGATGACATGGGGTGAGTAAATAATCTTTTTATAAGTGAAAAATTCCTTTAAATGAATTACTTCTGTTGTTTAAAAAGCAGAAATTTAACACTAAAAACTTTGCGTTTCACAAAAGAAAATAATATAGGGTCAAAACCGTGTGAGGTTGAGCAAATGATGAATGAAGATATAATTTAAAAGTGAACATTTTCCATCACTTTCGGGAAGTCTTGTACAGTCCACACATTTCAGAGACATTTATCAGATATTTCAGATGAAAATCTCTGGAATAGCCAGAGATAAAATAAACCAAGACACGTTTGCTGCACTGCATAAGTAAATATTCATGCATACCTAAAACAGTGTATTTGCAGTTATTCAAGGTTTTCATAAACAATGTCAAGAAAACAATTTGCTCAATTTGCCAAGCTGCAAGTCTACGAGTGACAGATATGTGCCAAAAACTAAGTTTTGATTTCAATCAACAACAAAAATTGTGGGAGGCATTTTCTTCACATTTTTCATAGCATACAGTATATTCAGCTTTCCTAAATATGCAGCATGCAACACTCGATCAATCAACTACCATTATGTTTGATGTCTTTCAGAGTTTCAATGCTCCATGCTGTTTTAAGATGAGGGTATGGAAAGAGGTCGCCCTCTTCTTTATCCTGTTCGGTGCCGCATTTTTTCTCCTGCTTCTGAGAACCGCGTTACCTGTCGGGCCTTCCCACCCAAAGGCCTTAGAGCTGTCATCATCAACTATATTACCCTCACATGATTCAACTTCATCATCATCATCATCATCATCAACCATGGTGAGGAAATCAGCACCCCGGCGGCCGGTCAGAGCTACGGAGGACATGGCCTCTATTCTCTCTGAGTGTAAGAAAAACAAGTTATGTTTCCTTAGTGACAGCATTGACTGACAGGCAGGAATTACTCTGTCATTCTTCAGATACTAAAGTGTGTTTGTACTACATGTCCCAGCAGTCAATAACCGATCACAGAACTGCTCACATATCAATATCACAAACACCGTCTGTCAACTCACTTAGATTTAAACTCTTTAAACTACATTGTAGGTTTTGCCGATGTGCTGAAAGGTTTTGCTTATGTTATGATAAAGGGCAGAGACTGACACATTCTGCATGTTCTATCAAATATATATACACCCATAAGAGTTATTAGAGGAATGTTTCTATACAAGAGTACCAGCAGTTAAGGTAAAATACCAAAGCTAAGGTGGAGGGCACAATAGACCAGGGGTTTTCAAACTGGTTCGGACGAAAAAGATATAAAAATGTTAAAAGAATTTAATTGACATTACAAGAGATACCTGAGCCATATCTAGGAACGAGAAGATCATAAAGAGATAACCAACAACTTAGAAATTGCAAAAAAGTTATAACCTATTAGGGCAGACTATGATGAAGTCACGTGAATAACCACCCATATAAAAATTGAAATTATTACTTGCAAGCTACGATATGTGCCCATTTTTTAAAACCTGGTGTTAACTCTTTCCACGCCAATTATGAGATAACTCGTCAATTAATAGAAAACGCTTCCCTGCCAATGACGAGAATTTCCGGCATTCCGCAATACCACTATTATTCCGCAACTTATACAACCCGGAGTAGCACCTCACGTGAAAGAGAAAGAACTCTGTGTATGTTTTAAAGATCGCTCTGAATCTGATCTCTATTAAAAGTCCTTTACAAAAATGGAATTATCTCAGCTTTTTGCTCAAAATTGGGTGTTTTTGAAGAAACATAAAAATAGAGCTAATGAAGGTAGGATGAAACGTTTTTTTTTTTTTTTTTTTTGAAAGCAAAGGGTCTGTTCTTTCATTTGATATATTGTTTGTTTATATATTTAAAGAAGAACATTTTCTGGAAGGAATTAAACTTCATCATTCTAAATCATGAAAAATGCTGGCTGGCAACTTTTTTAAAAAACGCTGGCGGGGAAAGAGTTAAAATGGTTACATGAGTAAACATATACATAATCACACAAGAAATTTGACAAAAGCATAAGTAATAGCTAAGGTTTGTTGTACCGCAACGAAAAGTTGGCTCTCATCTAATATAAGGTCAGTGAAAAAATGCCTAAAAACCATAATTAAGATGTAATTCTGGTTTACAACAACATTAACCTCCTAAAAACTGGTGGTGGTGGACATCACAGTTTTTGATGTTTGCACCATAATACTTAATTCTGTATGAGTGAAATCTGTTGTACACAAATGTGGACAATTATACTGCTTCATGTTCAAAGAAAAAATATTTGGTTATTATATTTAGCTGGAAGAAATCTAAAATGCATGCCAAACCAAAGCTCGGGTCTTAGGAGGATAATCATTAAACTGTCCTTTTATGTGCTACATAAAAATTTAAAGAGCTTTTTAAAACAGAAGAACCGTTGTGCTGTGATTTATAAAGAAAAATGAAATTTAAGAAAATAAGATTTCTTTGATATGCAAACTGATTCTTCTATACTGCAATAGGATCAAATGGACAGTTTAAACTGTGATTTCTTGCTTATAATTTCCAACATCTCTCTTACAGTAAAATAACAAATGCTACGGCGACAAGACCTGTATATCGCAAATAATTATAACACAATATTCACAAGGTGATAATTTGCAATAACTGAATAACTTTGATACTTTATCTTGCGTGAACAAAAGCAAAAACAATGTCGTAAGGGGCGTGCCATAGTTAGGACGTGCGTGTCATCGCAACACAAAGATTTAAAGATTTAAAGGAACACTATAGTTTCTATGTAAAAATTATTTACAGCTCCCCCATGTGGTTGAAAAGCGCAACAGTGCCTGGTATCAGACACCCTTCTGCAGGCAGGGGAGGGGCGGGGCTGTGTGCTCTACCCTCCACCGCCACTTTCAGCGTGTGCTTGTAGCAGCTAGGAGGTTGCTTAGGTTGCAGCAACAGTACAATTTGTACAGTAAAAAGTTGTTCTATCACTGAAATAATTTTAGAGACAATGGCCCTCATTTATCATTCTTGTGTAGAAACGGGCGTATATGTTGGCGTAAGATTATGCTTACACTCCTCTCACCGCCTGATTTATGAAACTGTGCGTACCGTTGATATTCAGGTGTACGCAATATCTGCCCTTCATAAATGCTGCGGCCGAAAACGATCGTCATAAGAATAACACGCCCATATAAATTCAAGTCTCCACCTCACCCACACCCTCATTTTACGCCATTGACACACGAAAGACGGCAAAGAAGAGAATCCGGGGAAGTGAAAAAAAAACAAAATTGTTTTATTTGGCAGTTTAAAGAGTGGGATTAAAGACACATTAATAATTGGATGACAATTTGTAATATTCTTATTATTATTTTAATTATTAATTGATATTTAGAAGAATAATTATTTTTTATTATTATTATTTACTGTTGCCTACATCTAAATTCTATGTCTGCTTAATGGTTCAGTTAATTTTTTTTATATAATATTTTAAAATGATGTAGTAACTTTTGTAGTGTGTTGTTCTGTATTTACATACAGTTGTTTGTTAGCTGTATCTTAGATCCAGTTTGATACGGAGCTCCGGATATAATTCAAATTAACAATTTGTTTCCACGACATCCACATGTTTTAGCTAAGTTAATTCATAATTTGAAGTAATAATAAGTGTAATAGTAATTACGAAATATTCTAAATATTATAATAATTAATTCCAAGGAACAAACTGTTGAATATTGGGAACAAATTCTAAATTTATGGCCATTCTTTAGACTAAATAAGAAAAAGAAGTGTCCATAGCATAAAAAATTATTCGTGGCCATAATTTTGTCCGCATGTCATCATGATCGGATTTACGGCTCCATTCAACACAAGCATTTTACCTTACCTCATCTGTATTTATTTATCATCGAATGGTACGTAACTAGCTTACCTTTTATTGCATTACCATGTTTTCGTAGCACATCCTTGTGCTTTCTTGCAATGTGCCGCTTCAGATTCCAGGATGAATATTTGCTAACTCTTTACAGTCTCTCCGCAGTCCCTTTCAATTTTTTCTTCCTGCTCAATCTTAACTTTGATTTTTACTTTACATTTATGTATAAGGCTTGAATTCCATAACTTATTGCTAGACGTTTTTACAGATTCTCGAACTAGCAAATTATCAAAGGGCGTTCTGGGTTCAACGAGCGGTGCTGAGGGAGCGGAATTTTCGGAAAGGCGCTTTGATGGTAATATTACCGCACCGCTCAACGCTCCGCTCCCACTAAGCTCCGTTCACATGCTCGCTCTGAAACATCGGGTAAAGCGCACAGGCTCTCAACTGAAGGAATACATATGCATACAAATCAAATGCTTTGGTAAAGTCTCACAAATTAAACATTGAACATTGTTGCATAAAAATAAACACTGAAGTTTATAATTACTATGTTTTTTACAGTGGGTCAAAATATATCATATATTTTAGTTTGTCAGTACGTTTTGTGGTGTTAGGAAGTTTTTGCGCATTTCTGCACTAACTCAAAATGTGCGTACACCACCTCCTGAGCTGGCGTAGGATTTGAGCGTGCCGTACGCCAACGTCCATATTGATAAATCTCAAAGTCACCGTGGTTTTGGGTGTACGCAAGGTGTACACTGGAAATTTGGTGTACGCACTTTTGATAAATGAGGGCCAATATCTTTATCATTTAAATGTAAAATAGTGTTGCTTTAAACGCAGATCAACATTCACAATTAGAAATGTCCTGGAGTGAAGCAGGGAGCTCCTCACTATCAGCGCTGAAGCTGAGATCATTCACCAACATGACAGAACAGCGCATCACATGCTCCTTATAATCTTGCCATATACTAAAATGCACACACGTAGTTTCTCAAGGGAGAAATCACAGATAATTAGCAAACAGATGCTGTGGAAAAAAATGAACAAGTACAGGGCCCGGTTGCATAAAGCGCCTTAAGTGTAATTTTCCCGTAAGTTCACCCTTATGTTTCCCTTTAACTTAAGGGTGTTGCAGAAAAACCCTGAAATTTTTTCTCTGTTGCGTCTCTGTGGCAACAATGATATTTTATAACAACAAACCTGGGTCGCTGTCGTGAAACACTTAACGATTACCCTTACCTAAGAGAACCGTTTAAGAGATTATATGCAACACCCTTAAATTATTCTCTTACAGTAGGTAAGGGGAAGGGAAAGGTGCTTTATGCAACCGGGCCCAGGACTTTAAATATGACACGTGTCTTTACGTGATCTTTACTGTATGTGTGTGAAGGCACGCACAAAAACGATCCAGGACAAGTCCCGGACGCATTTTCCGTGTATTTTCCGTAATCTCTGTGTGAAAGGGAGGGTTATTTCGGGAAATTTCCCTTAATTTCAAATCCCAATGTTGACAGGTATGTATGTGGGAGATGGATAAAAAATAAACCCATTAATGCCATGATTAAGTCATGCTCTTAATGAACTGTTTTATTTCCTTCTTCCATATTGTGAATAATAAATGTGTATAATTTTAACTTGCTTGTTACACAACATAATATAATAATTTTGAAAAAAGGTTTTTTTACGTAGCCTACTTTTACACTTCATGTACAGAATATTTTTTATTTTTGCATGCTGAAGGTATTATTGTCATGTGCAGGGTGATGTTAACATTCAAAATAGCTGGTGAGAGAAAATGTGTTATATATTATGGCATGCGTTATAAGCAAATGTTTCAATGGTTCACTGTTAGTTTTTTGCTGCAAAAACGCTCATACTATTATTCTTATTTTGGCAAAATCAGTGATCAGGTGTGTTCAACTTCATGTGGTGCTACATTAACTGTCAGGCGGAGGACATCAAAGTACCGCGAGAATGAGATTTGAGAAATCATACGGAAGAATCTGATGTCAAATTTCTCTTGTATTACTCTAATGTCATCTGCTGTTGGTTCTTGGAGCGAGTGTGAAATCAAACATAGCTTTTGTTAGTAACTGTTGATGTCATGTCAGATCTATTTTAGAACCAGCAACTATAAAATAATCCGGCTGTGGGCGATTTGCCAGATAATATCGCTTGCGGGCCACGGGATGCCTGTTGCCGACAACTGGCATGGAGAATGCCAAAACCGAGAGAGTGATGATTTCTTTTCTCTGTAACAATGTAAAACATTATTACATGTTTTTAATTATTAATTTTTTATTTCATTTACAAACGTAAAGTATTATCGTATTCCATATCATATATTGCATCACTTAGGAAGTCAATCTATATCGCATTTCCCTTCAATACCATGTAGCAATAGTGCTCTTGTACTTAAATCGCATTTGCACTAGCATTCCAAATGTTCATGGTCCTTTTGGTAAAATTGTCAGTAAAATGCATAGTTTAATGAGACATAGTGTAATCTGATTCGTAAGTTCCACATTACAAAATTAAATCCAATTTTTTTTGGCCTAACCACTTTACTTAGTGTAACTTTGTTTTTCTCTCCTAGTCTCCTACATCCTTCAAAGCTTCACCGAGGGTGAACTACAGAAGGTGATCGCAACCCTGATAGACAGAAAGGAGAGAGAAATGGGCACCGAGGCTGGACGCAGGACCAAACGAGCGCGGAAAGGCCCGAAGCCATGTGCTCTACATGAGCTTGAGGTGACTGTAAGCGACTTAGGTCTCGGTTATGATAGCGACGAGACCGTTCGCTTCAGGTACTGCAGTGGCAAGTGCGCCCACGAACGACGCAACTACGACTTTGTAATGGAAAATTTGCAATTGAACAACGCATCCAGTGAGAAAGGCCGGCGAGGGCGGGAAAATGGAAAAAAAGACAAGGCACGTTACACACCTTGCTGTCGCCCTACAAAGTTCGAGAGGAAAATGTCATTCTTTGACAATAAACTGAGATTCTACACTATTCAGAATGTATCTGCAAGGGCGTGCGGCTGCGTATGACATTTTGGGAAGTTCAGGAAGTTTGCTTGTTCATTACCATGGCATCAGTGGATATACTTCAGGGCATGCGGCTGTGCAGGATTCCACGGTAACTTTGGAAATTGTTACCGCATGATGCGCAGGAGACCATGGAGCGATCCTAGTACGCAGGGCAAATTGCAATTTAAAAAAAAAATGCTAAGGGGGTGTAGTATGCCACCACGGAAAAAATGAAAGAATGTCCATTAAAAGAAGAAAAAGCCTGGCATGAGGTCCAAAGCCATTGGTAACCGTGGAACGTCTACCACATGAAACAAAGAGGGCTGTTCACTTTTGACCAGCACAGGGTATTGGACACTAAACTGAAAATATTACGAGGTCACTTTTTAAACCAAAGGTGGGTTGTTGGTTTAATTTGCTGAGACCGATGGCAGGAGACTCCTTTTGCCTTCCACTTGAAACTTTTGCAGATGAAATAATACTTAATCAAATACATAAATATATATGTTACAGGGCTACAGTGAGAGCTGCTCGCTTTTCTTATAAATCCAACCTGAATACTGCAGTATGAAGTGCAACACAGCTGTGAAAACTACCTCATTTCTTCCTTTATTTCTTTTTATTGTTTGTTTTCTTAGAAGAAATGTACATGCAATGAATCTAGCTCTACCGCACCCACTGTCTGGATTACGCTATTCACAAAAAGAATCAGAGGTACACAGAAGGTGAAATACTTCTCTCTCAAGAGTGTCTTATATATAGCAACCATATCATGTTAAGCATAAATAACCATAAATCAAGTCCTCAAATGTGTTTTGCCAAAACATGTCAAAACAAACATTCCTCTCGAGGTACAGCTGTACTAAGTTTTATATGCTTACAACAGACAAATGGCCAGTTTCTGATACTGAGATTTCTAAAACGGCAGACCTCAACAACCTCAGTCCTACAGTCATGTTTCTACTAAAACACAAGACGTTTTCAATTATCCTTAAACATTTTAGCTATTCGTGTCTTTGCAACCTTTTTGTATAGGCATTACACTCTTAAATATATTTAATTGGCCATGTAGGTGTTCTTATGTTGCTATATTGTATATGTTTATGTAGTGTATTGGTTTCTGGGATTTTAAAGCAAGGGGGTTAACCTCACAAAACCTATCAAGCACTTTACCCCAAAATCAAAGGCAAAAGTTTATCTGATAATTTGCACACATTCCCTTCCCTCAAATTATGGTAAATAAAAAAGGGGAAAAAAACTCAGATTCTCCTTACTGTAATGCAAAACATATACGAAAAAATGTATTTCCTGTATATATAGCATGGCAATGTAATACATTCTGCCTTTAATTTGTGCATATTTAAATATAATTGCCCCATTTATGCTAAGTATAAATAATATATATATATATATATATATATATATATATATATATATATATATATATATATATATATATATATATATATATATATAAGTAATATATTACAGTAATGAGAATCATTTTTCTGTAGTGCTTGAAAAAAGTTCAGCATTTATTCCAGTTCTTGTTTTGAGGGGTGTATAATGTATTACTCATCAGAAAAAATAGTCTCTGAGCAATTGGACAAGTATAAATGCTAGAAAGGCCGACAGTACAGTCAAGTGTTAAAGTGATACGCCAAATACCTGTATCAAAATTACACCATGATGTACTCACCCTCAAGCAATCCAAGATACATATGTCCATCATCTTTCAGACGAACACATTTGGAGTTATTTTAACTTGCTTTCCAAGCCTATAATGGGAAAAATCAGGGATCAGAGAAAAACTTCTGACTCTAAACCCCAAAAAAGTGCTTTCATCCTTCACAGAGGTAATACAGAAAAGGGCTTAATAAAGGTCTTTTGCAGATAATGTATGCAACATTGTAAGAAAAATATCCAGATTTTAAAGGGGACATTTCAAAAGACCTTTTTAAGATGTCAAATAAATCTTTGGTGTCTCCAGAGTACGTATGTGAAGTTTTAGCTCAAAATATCATATAGATACTTTATTATAACATGTTAAAATTGCCACTTTGTAGGTGTGAGTAAATGTGCCATTTTTGGGTGTGTCCTTTAAAATGCAAATGAGCTGATCTCTGCACCGTGGTTGGCACTGACATTTAGGTTGGCGTGGTTGGTACTATCCCCTTCATTTTTATTTATTTTTCTATTTATTTATTTTTGCATTTTTTAAATTTCACATTGAACAAAACAACAACTAGTAGGGTGCTACAAAGTCATCCACTATTTTTTTATACATTTGAGTGAGTTACATAACAGGTCAATTTTCACCATCGTATTTTACATTTTTATGCTTTCAGTCTCAGGTCATGGGTCGTTTTTTCCATTGCAAAAATTTCCTCCATGATATTCCTCCATTGGTCCAGACTCAAAGGCTCACTTTTCAACCAATTCCTCGTTATAACTTTCTTACTTGATATCACTTTGATTAGATAAATGTCTTCCTGGTATTATCCCAAATTTCAGTGACCAATTTTTTCACAAGTTTGCAGAGAATGGTTTACCAAAACTAAGTTACTGGGTTATTGTTCATTTTCACATTTTCTAGGTTGATAGAAGCACTGGGGACCCAATTATAGCACATAAACCTGGAAAAAGGCAGATTTTCATGATATGTCCCATTTAAACTTTATAAACTTTATTAACTAGATCCTGGTAACAACGCCATCTTGCACTCACGTGAGTCACTGCGTACTTATGGCAACGAATGCTTACTATGCTAAAACTCTACCGCAAGCTATTAAAGTTTATAAAGTTTGAAATCTGAATTTTTTTAAAACCATTTCGGCCATGTGGATTAAGAAGGATGAATGCACTTATTTTGGGTTTAAAATCATCAGAAGTTGTTCCTGATCCCTGTTTTCTATCATTATAAAGCTAGTAAGAACAATGACATTTACTAAAACAACTCCAAATGTGTTTGTCTGAAAGATGATGGGCATTAGTATCTTGGATTGCTTGAGGGTGAGTAAATCATGGGGTAATTTTGATATTTGGCTGAAGTATTCCTTTAAGTTTAACCCTTGGCGATTTGTAAACTAATGTAAAAATGTATCCCACCCTTTTCGTTCTGATAATTTCTGCGGAAATACTGCAAAAAGCTACCAGCTAATAAAACATGATGTCAATTATATGGTTCATTTCCATTTTAGTTCAGTAGTACTCTAGACATAAACATAAGCCAGGTGGAAAATTTAGTTTGTCAATACATCCGAATTTTACAATCAATCTTCTTAACGCAAATGAAAGTGACATAATTTTACCACGCTGTCAAATGTAAACGAATGAATCTTGGCATGTGCCAAATTCTCAGTGGACAGGACTTCAATCTGTTTTGGATCTGTTTTTAGAAATTTAGGGCATCTAGCCAACAAAACCCTAAGTGATTACACCGTGTCTAAGCTTGCTAATGGGATACAGAACGTGATCGCTTGCTTCAACCAGACAGAATCAGTATTGGTTATACAAATAAAATTGTGACAAGCTTTCATATTTTCTTTTGAAGAACAAAAAGCGCTCAAAATAAAAAATAAAACAGTATGTTACAACCCATAGTTAAAAAACAAAGTTTTTTTTTCACTTTTAAAAATATTCAAAAATACGACACAGGGTTCAGTGACTTTATATCTGTCTGGTAGACTTGACTGTGTATAGTTGTGTGTAAAGATAAGTTGAATGTTTTGCGGCAGTATTACATGAATGCGAGTGTGTGCGTGTGTATGTGCGTGTTTGTTTCCCATGTCAGCTTTTCAAGGTCTGTGACGTCCGGCTTTGGCAATGTTGGATTTTTCACACCAACAGCAGAAATGTCGATGCAATGCATCTGTATTGTGGATAAACGGTATTTATTGCAATATGCTTTTCATTCATACTTAGATATATTTCAGTTCTGAGGGAGTCAAAAAACTTATTTATTATTTCACACTTGTGCCAAATGGAATTTCTAAAGTCTGAATAAACATACCCAGCTTAAAACGAAAAACTTGCTTATTTGTCTTTCCTGACTTTCTAAATTTTCTTTCCTGTTTACGCTCAAGCACCAGATGTGACGAGTGTAGATTTACAAAGCTGCAATCTCAGGACACAAACAGAAGAGTTCAGTTCTAATGGGACAAACTTGGGTGATCTAGTGTACAAAGTTTTGGGGTTTAAGCTTTTGGTATGATGCTAGTTTCTGGAGTGATTTGACAGTAAAAAAATCAATTAAGATGCACCTGTGCTCTGAAAACTATATTAGAATTAGGAAATGCTATACAACATGCAACTATAAAAATATCCTTGTTGCTTTACAGCACTAAAATTTAAAGGTCCATTGTGTATACACTGTAAAAAATCCGTAAAAATTACAGTGTTATTGCAGCTAGGTTGCATTTACATTTATGTTATTAACTGGCAAGAGTTTGTTCAAAGTTAAATAAATTTTAAATATTAACAAGTCTTTATCTTTACAGAATAAAACTATACAATAATAGCTCATGCAAAGCATTATGGGAATCAGAAATCATCATCAACCTTTTTCTGTTTTTTTTGCTTCAGATTTTGTTTCCCAGAATGTTTTGCTTGATGCTGTTTTTTTAGTTTTACTCTGTAAAGACAAAGACTTGTAAATGTTTAATGTTCATTTAACTTTGAACAAAATAATGCCAGTAAAAAACATAAATTTAAATCTACGGTAAATGACCGGCAACCCAGCTGCAATTTCTACGGAATTTATCTTCAACTAGTGGTAAGAAAGGGAATTGCAGCCAATGGTTTAGTCCACAGCTCACCCCTTATTTTTGAAATGCATAGTGAAGCTACGGTAGCTGCCAAAGGACAAACACAACATCATCCAAGACAACTTAGTGACAAAACTCGCTCTAAAAATATTTTGTCACTAAAGAGATCCGCAGTGTATGTAGATAAAACCGGCTATTTCTAAAGTATTAAAAACATAACAGTTAATTTTGTAAGGGCTTTATATACCACTGATAATACAGTTATATACTGTATATTATCAAGAGACCTTCTAAAAGTTACACAATGCACCTTTAAGTCCTAATTTGGCTTTCCTGCATATTCAGAGGGGGTACTTACCGGCAAACCAGGGTAATGCAAAACTTTGAGATTAGCGAGGGAGTGCAGCTTCATGGTTTTTAAATATGGTTTAAATTAACAAAAACTATTTTAGCCTTGAGTTACTTAGTCTACCCACTACACTATTAAGATACGACAAATTAAATATGAATTATCATATTTATATTTCCTTAATAGCCCAGACAAAATCTGGTCAGGGTGGCAGTGCTCCCCCTGCCCCCCCCCCCCAAACTCCGCATATGCTTTCCTGCCATCAGGAAAAGGTTTTATTCACCTCGTTTTATGGCACATCTAAAATAATTGTTTAAGAAATCCCATTAACATTTAAATTTAGTGCATTCAAGGGGTTTCCATTGACTAGTACAATTTCCATTTACATCAATCTGGAAGGTCCAACTTTTGGTGTGTCAAGAAAAGTGAAAGACGTTTCATCATGAAGAAAAAAACTCACTCCAATCAACTCTGCTTAAACATAATCCAAAGCAGAGGATGGATACAAGAAGATCTCCAAGTCAAATTGAATATCTTTTGAATCAGACATAAATCAGTTATTAAGAAATTGAAAGAGTATGGCGCAGCTGTAAATCTACCAAGAGCAGACTTTCCTCAAAAACTGAGTGACCATCCAAGACCACCAAGAAATCTTCTTGGTGGTCTCTTCTCTTAAATAAGATATGGGCTTCAGAGCAGGGGTGTTTAGAAATCATTTCAGTAGTAAGATCAAGTTTTTCTTACAAAGTAATTTAATTGAAAAGAGAATGAATTAAAAAATGTCTATTTCTGCTCACCTTTGAGTCCTCTTTATCACTCCTACATCTGGTCTCAACTCAATACCATCTTCCACTTACGTGTCCTGATGATACGGAAGGAAACACAACTGTGAAGTGTGAACTTTTTTTATTAATTCAATTATATTCTTCTCAATCCTATTTACAATACAAATGTGCATGATATATATAATAGTAAAATGTTTTTTATAACATCCCACTTCTGACTACTTTCACAGCAAGCTGTATCGTGTGTATAACTTTGTATATGACAAATTGAATTGAATTAATGGGGTCGCCCACAACAAAAAGCACTCCGTTGTTATAATAGTGATAAATATTCCTATGATTGTAGTGTAAACACTTTAAGTCATTAATATTCATGCTATTAAACATTAGTATTAACAGGCTTGACAGATTAGCATACACATTTGAGAAACAATTTTTTTCTCGTTAACAGCTGAGCAAAGCATTTTAGTGCAAGGAATGGATCTCAAAAGCACGCTACTTATCTGAGCCTTTGGGACATATGGCAAAATGCTGTTTTGGTGTAAATGCTTCAGATAACAGTGTTTGCCAAATGCGTGAATTATGTAAACAACAGCATTTTAATGTGAATGTTTCCATGTGAAATAAATGAGGGTAAAATGTAAACACAGAAAAAAAAAGAAGAAAAACCTGCAAACCACCTGTGACTGAATTTGTATTCCAGCAGGACAATAAGCAGCAGTATAAAGCAAATGCTATACAGGAATGTCTTAAACAATAATGTTAAAATCAGTTTCCAGATCCCATAGGGATTTTATAGGTGGTCTTGGCTGTTGGTCTCTTTGATATTTGCTATTCACTCACAAAATTCAATGCAATCTAATACAGAGTTTGAATGTGGCATATAAAGGTGGCCAGATGTTAAAAGCTGATACAGAGCTATGCACACAGACTCAAAGCATTATTCACTGCCAAATGTATCTATTAAATATCGGCTTGACTTATGCAAGTGGTTATTTTGTATTTAATAATGTTTTACTTTAGATAAAAGAACATTTTTCTGTCAAAAATCCAAATTAAAAACTCTATAGCTTAGTGTTGTAAAACAGTAAAACATAAGGTAAATCGTTTTTTTTTTATTACCAACACATGTATGAATTTTACTGTTACAGAATTAATAGAAATGTTATGAGCAAACTTCAAGCTCAGCAATAATTCAGGTCAGTATTTCAGTCTTTTACTTTTCCTGCCAACATTTTATTTTAAGCAATGTTTTATATGCTTCATGAGAAAAGGTTACAATTTTAATATTAAGTAATCATTAGACAAACAATATACTAATAATAATTTAAATATTTATGTTTATTAAGGTGGTATTAAGGACAAAGACTATAGATGGAGATATATATAGGGATAATGGGAATCAAAATAAATAACTTTAACAATAATTAAAACCTACAAAAATATACGGTGTGTGGAAAATAATGTGTTTTTTAACCATATACCACACGAAGACATTGTATTAATTACCAAATACACAAAATAACATGAAGGTGCACTTTAACAAAATATATTTTTAAAGGAAAACACCACCGTTTTTCAATATTTTACTATGTTCTTACCTCAACTTAGACAAATTAATACATACCTATCTTTCTTCAATGTGTGCACTTTTAATCTTTGTACACTGCCTTGTGAGTGTGATAGCATTTAGCCTAGCCCCATTCATTCCTATGGCTCCAAATAGAGTTGAATTTAGAAGCCACCAAACACTTCCATGTTTTTCATATTTAAAGACTGTGACATGAGAAGTTACACGAGTAAGCATGGTGGCACAAAATAAAACTTTTGTTTGAAGCCATAGGAATGAATGGGGCTAGGCTAAATGCTAACACATTCAAGAAGCGCTGTACAAAGATTAAAAGTGCACGCATTAAAAAAAAGATACGGTTAAGGTAAGAAAATAGTAAAAATAGTTTTTCTTTAAGTAGTTGAACAAATCTATTTCAAAACTCAATTATATCTCTAAATTTTTTTGTAAACATTGAAAAATGGTCTGTAATGATGAAACATATTACCAATGTCATGCATTTAAAACATTTACCTGTTATTGTTATTATGGATACGTCAACAAAATCAGTAAGTTGCCTCTGTAAACTGCACTTTATGCTAGCACTTTGGATAAAAGTGAATTTAGATATTAATGAGTATTTAGATATTAAAAGTATTTATTTTCTCTCTCTAATATATTAACAATGTCTTTGTAAAATGACTACATTTAAAGTTAAATAATTTATAGTTTGTCAAGTGTCACCCAGCTTTTTCTCTCACTAGATAAGATGAAAAAAAATCATTTTTTTCTCAGAAACCAAACCTCAAGTGCCTCATGGTCTTGGTTATTCACAAGCCCAACAAACTGTCTAAATGATTTGTTTGCCTAAACTGGATCAAAAGACTTCCAGTTTTAATGACCTCTACACTGGCTCAGTATGATGGATGGACTGAGTGTCCATGCCAGTAGTCGACAAGTAAAACTGTCAATGGATGTGATCAGATTGATTTCAGTGTCCGGATGGTCCACAAATGATGATAAATGAGGTTCTTAAAGGGTTCCTTACAGATAGCAAACTATTTTTGGTTCCCCAAAGACCCACTCAGTCAAAGGTTCTTACAAGAACCATTTAATTCTTAAATTTTTATAATCTAAAGAAACACTAAAGGTTCTTTATGGATTCAATTAGCCAAGGCTGGTTCTTCTATAATATCAGGAAGCATCTTTAGGACTGCTAGAATCAATTCAGTGTTAAAAACACAGAGCCATTAAATGATTGACATGGAACACAGTTTGAACCAGCATTAAAATGAAGCTCTGTCACTGATCGCTGAGGCTGTGCAATGTTAAGATGTTTCTCTTGAAGATTTCTATGATCTTGGTGAGGAATGCCTCAACAGATCTCTTGTCACGTTCCAAGCTGTCGCTCATGACGACATATGACTCTAGATCTCCATCAGACCACACAACGGAGGGGAACGCTGTGATCAGTTTGCCAGTGTGCAGATAAGATCTGATATTATTGGGCATCTGTGGAGATTTAAGCAAGATCTGCAGCACCACAGTCTCCTTATCAGACAGCGAAAATTAAGTCAAAGCAAAATCTTACATGAACTTTTGTCGGGACACATTTGAACCTTTATCGGCCCCCCTTTAGTTGTTCAGCATGTAAAACAGGTGACCTGAATTTGTTTGTCTTCTTCAGACTTCAAACTTGCTATTTTAATATGTACCAAACTGATGCATGCCTGGGCTGTGACCAACAGCTTTAATAAAATCCTGTGCGCTTTGAAAAGCTTACTTTGGAATGCAACTCTAGGGCTAACGTTTCAAGTATGCATTGTGTGTGTTATATCTGCTGGACATATACTGACAAATCCAAACCCTGCTGTTATGGATTGCAGGCCATAATAGTATAAAATTGAATGACCTAAAAATAAAATAAACATTTTCTTCTGCCATTTTGATTTACAATTTTTCACACTGATGCATCTGTAACTAATAATTATGGTTGTTTAAACTAAACAAGGGCGACTATTTGCTGATCATATTTAAAATGGGCATAAATTAGCTTTGCACAGAAGGTTTGAGTTAATTGTATAAATATTGTTTGTGATTATAAATACAGAATGCAGCGCTGTTATGACAAAGTGGGCGTTTACTGTATATTTCACAGAAGTCTTTCTGGAAAATTATTATTGTTGACATAAGAAGTCCTTTGATATCCTTCTAAAGCCATGACATATGGTTGGTTGAAATGTTTTAGTGTTGGCATACACCTCATGTGTGGTGTATAAACAATGCATTTCCCTAAAATTCAATTTTAGAAATATACAAAATCAACTATTTCAAGGGGGGTTTGTTCATTCACTGATTTTCCATGGCAAATTTTCCGTGGCTGACATGCGCATGGAATTGGCCATTTACAAGCATTGCCATTGGTGGTAAACATTTACCCTATTGTGAGGCGACTGTCAGATTTGGGCCATTTCATTCTGGGGGCGTCATTCAGACCATGACTGTACCGGTGCATAGCTCTGTTGTGCACATGAATGGAATCTGTTGCCTCTACGTGAGAGTAAAGTAACCTCTTACATACTTTATGAAATCCGGTTTTGTTTAAAGCCGCCGAGACACAGTAAACAAATTAGAATAAACTATTTGTCTTAGGGCCCCAAGATTCAAATCTTCCTAAAAGTGTTACTAATTGGGAAGACTGATGTGAGTTTCCACATTCATCACAGGTAAAATCAGTTCAACTGCTTCCCCTGAGACGGCATTTGCACTCTTAAACTGTAAAATTGTTAAGTCAAAAAAACAGTACAGTATGGTAAACACAAACACCCAAAAAAAAACACGTTTAGTCTTAACTAAAGTGCAAGTTTAGTTTTCATGTCATTCATAAAACACCACTGGGTAAAACGAAACAAATAAGAAACTAATAATTATTTTCATAACAATATCATGACATTTTTTTTCTTTATTGTGAATGCCGGGTTATTTTCAAACCAGCATCGGGTCAAACAGGGATGAGCCCAGCTGTTTAAATTAACCCCCCAAAAATTTATTTGACCCAGCAATGGGCTAAAACAACCCAGCATTTTGGTTTAAAACAAACCAGCATAAGTTCAATTACAACTTGAATGCTGGGGTGAAAATAACCCAGCATTTTTGAAAGTTTGGGCTTTTAAAAGGCTTCTTGTCAAATGTGTCAAATTGTGTTTACAGATACCCCAACTATGAAGACTTGAATGCTTTAATACTCTATTTGCCTTCAAGTAATAAAATCTAAAACATTAAATATTGTCACTACTTTAAAAAAATCCAACAAGTAATACTCATTTTAAGGGGGACATTTTACAAGACTTTTTTTAAGATGTCAAATACATGTTTGGTGTTCCCAGAGTACATATGTGAAGTTTTAGCTCAAAATATTAAATAGATAATTTATTATAGCATGTTAAAATTGTAAATTTGTAGGTGTGAGCAAAAATGTGTTGTTTTGGGTGTGTCCTTTAACGTGCAAATGAGCTGATTTCTGTACTAAATGGCAGTGGCGTGGTAAAATAGGGCAGATTAAGGGGCGGTATAATCAAGTGGCGGCTGGTGACTTACATTTTTCGAGGGCACACGATGCGAAGTTCGTCACAACATGTATGTAGCCCGTCATGTATGTGGTTCGTAATTTCAAATTATGTGTTCGGCACGTTGAGTGAACCTATGTGCATCATGTGTCTTAAAATAAGTGCCTGCTGCAGACGCATCTACAAGGTTTATGATAAAAGAGACGCTCCCATAATCTCATGCGTAATCAGAGTTCACTGTTAAGGGAGTGTCTTGCGTGTATTTTGCGAACGTGAGCGTCTCTTTTATCATAAATGGTTTTGACGCGTGTGCAGCAGGCACTTATTTTGACAAAACATGTGATGCACACTGTTCACATGACGCAACAAACACATATTTTGAAAACAAGAGCAAAACACATATAATACTCCGAACACATATTTGGAAAATGCGCCCCGCTTAAGAGCAGTCACGAGCCGCAACTGGTATTATCCCCTTCTGACATCACCAGGGGAGACAAATTTCAATGACCTATTTTTTTCACAAGCTTGCAGAGAATGGTTTACCAAAACTAAGTTACTGGGTTGATCCATTTCACAAGAAATTTTTAAGATGTCAAATAAATCTTTGGTGCCCCAGAAGTTCTAGCTCAAAATACCATATAGATAGTTTATATTTACATGTTAAAAATTGTCATTTTGTAGGTGTGAGCAAAAATTTGCCATTTTGGGTGTGTCCTGTTACATGCAAATAAGCTGATCTCTAAACGGCAGTGCCGTGGTTGGATAGTGCAGAATAAGGGGTGATATTATTATAATAAGATCCCCTTCTGACATCAAAAGGGGGAGCCAAATTTCAATGAAATTGTTTCAATAAATTTTTTTTTACATGCTGGCAGAGAATGGTTTACGTTACTGGATTGATCTTTTTCACATATTTTAGGTTGACAGAAGCACTGGGGACCCAATTACAGCACTTAAACATGGAAAAAGTCAGATTTTCATGATTATGTACCCTGTAAAAACGTTCATTACGTTTACCTCGCTGTAGCGTTAATAGAACGGGTTTTATTGGAACCATTTGACGTCATATGATGAAAAACAGCCTTTGATTATAAACATATTTTTTTCAAATTTATTAAAACCATGACATTTGTACTGCCTTTATTTTCACATGCATATTGCCAATCCCAGTGTTAATATATTAAATGTACCTTTTAAATATAACTTTTCATTTCATTTTTTTTGTTTTGGAAAACATAGCTTGCCCTGCATTCCAGTTTGCATACTAGTCACTTCAAATAGTATTTAAAATTGCAATTAGTATGTCTTAATCGTAGTGTGCTAAAATAAAGTAGCCGGATGGATTATTCCCAGTGAAAATTCATGCAAATCCATAAACCACTGTGGTGAATTATAGCTACACAAAATTAATAAATTAAATAAGTAAAGCTTCACTGTTCATAATGTTATGCCAGTATAAGAAATATGATTCATTATAAGAAAATAAATTATGAATAAAAAATGTCAAATGTACGAGCTGAGTTTTGATGTGTGTGTGATTGATCATAATGTGTTGTCTAGGCAACAACGGTTACTTCCGTTACGCGTTCGCTTTGTCCCAGTACTTGCAAACGTTTTTGCCTCACAGTTTCCCAAAAACAAAATAGTTTATGCTTTTACAAAACAAAATGTTAATATAAACTAGTCCACACATTTTCTTTTTACCTGTATTGAAACGTCGTTGTTCTGCGTTGAAAACAGGCGTGACAATTATCTGTGTTAAAAACAACAAGTAAGAGCACTTTACCTCGCATGAAGATTCCTCAGGCGATGACTGACAGATGTGAGAGCCAATCAGACAGAGACTTGAGTTTCAAGAGGCGGAAGGACCCGCAGGTGTTCCGAGACAAACACACGAGACCCTCAGCTTTCCACTTGAGATCACCGCAACTAGGTACCTCATTTTAAATCTCTTTTAAAAAATATATACTAGTAATTTTTTAAATATATTATTTATATACTTACCAAGCTAAATGTTATATAATATTATATATAGATTTCTTCATTTATTGTCTTTCGGAATTTTTTGTGTCATTTAATAACAGTATTGTTCCGTTTTTATTTTTTATTTATATTTATTTTTAAAAAGTGTTAATGAAGGCTTGTTATCAAATATAACATTTAAATAACTTTGATCACATAAAATAAAGATCACATAACGTTAGCGTCTGTTTTATTTTATTGCGGCGTATGTTTACAGTTTCCACGGCTACACTTTTTTTCCATACTGTTTCTAAGGCAACATTACTGGATACATAAAACACTTCCTTGTTTGCTGGTATCATGACGACCATAGACGTTTTGGCGACCACCTCACTCCTAATGCCTAAAAGAGTTTTAAGACAAAAATATATTTGCTTATATATTTAATTTATATCATCTACAGCCATTCATTTGCCGATAGCTGAATTGGGATCCACAGAGCCTCATCTAAGGTGATAATGGGTACAGATGCGTTGCAGGAGCTGAGACAGCAGTGTCTTAGTAGGGGTGCATCAGGAATCAAGGGACTTGGAAGGTACTGCATGAGCAAAATATTTTGGTCTGTACATCTGGGATTAACTATACATTCTGTGATGAGAACAAACTGAAGTAGTGTGCTGTAGTGGTTAAGATTCAAACTTGTAAAGTTGCTGGTTTGATCCTGACATTGTGAATCTGATCTGAACAGGTACAGATCACTCTTTACTCGATAAAAAAATCAAATTAAAACACAATCTTCTGCAACTTAAAGTGCCCTCAACATGTATATTTTTATCATGTGTTTCCCTGGGATCTATTCCATGGACCTTTCTTACCAAAGGTTACCAATATTATATATTGTTTATTTGGATGCATCTAATAATGTGCTTACCATAAGATTTGCTGAAACCAGTGCAGTGGCCCTGGTTATAATGGTTATAAACAGAGATGATTTTCTTAATCAATATCGTTCCATTTCATTCTGCCACCAGAAACATATGTTTATGGGCAAAAATATATTTGAAACTTAAGACTGAAATTTGTGAACATAAACTCAAATCCTCTCTCTATATTCTTTCCAGGACGTTTAGAATTATGGATGATGATGGAAGTAAATCTCTGGACTTCCAGGAGTTTCAGAAAGGACTGGAAAACTATGGCGTGTCTGTTGGGAAGGAAAAAGCCCAACAGATATTTGCCATGATGGACAAGGATGGTAGCGGTTCCATCAACTTTGATGAATTTCTTGAAAAATTAAGGGTAAAAGCATGCATCACTGTTTGGAGAATGCAAAAGTTCATCTAAGTTTGCTAAAAAGTAACAGATGAAATTATGATCATGTTAATTACCTTTTTTTATAACAGTATTGCAAAAAATTTTTTTGTGCTCATGCCTCCAGAGCAATAATGATGCACTTTTCCATGAGAAAAACTGTTATTTAATAATATTTTTGTTCTAAAAAAATAGGGCTGTCAATTGATTCATATATTCTCTAGATTAATCGCATGATTAATTGTCATGAATCATGAGTTAACTTGTGATTAATACCAACTTAGTCTGACATTTTTTTTATTTATTTAACACTTTTTAACAGTTTTTAATATTCTAATCAATATGGGCATGTACAAATATAGATGCTTTATGCAAATGTACATTTATTATTTGTGAAAGTCAGCAAAAATAATTTGGAAAAAAATCCATTTTGTTTTTAAACCTTTAAAAAAAAAATAATATCACTGGTAAAACTAATAGATTTGGCAGACACAAAGTTAAAAATAATAATAATATGTGTTCATTGACATTGAGACAGAGACACTTTTTAAGAGCTACTGTAATGCAAGTATTTAATATAATGTTACACATCAGATATTGTTCCCCAAACATTTACTTAAGACATAACAGATTATATCTGGGTGAATTCTTGTCAAAACAGATATTTTTAAAACTGTTATTTTGTCTATGTGTGCATATATCGGGGCCGTGTGCCTGTGTGCATGCTTCAGATTTGTTAGTCAGTGTAAGGAGGATAGTTTTCAAACACTTTAAACATCAATCAGGTCGTGAAATGTATTTCTCTAAATCAAAATATTTTAACATCAAGTAAGTCTTTTTAATTTCAAAATGTCAGATGCACTAGTGGATAAACACGCATCATTTTACACGTTTGATGACTACTTACTATTTAAAGGGATAGTTCACCCAAAAATGAAAATCGCGTTGTGCATTGCGTTAATCGTACGTTAATAAAATTTGTGTTGTTAAAATGAATTTATGTTAACGTGTTATCAACGCCAGCGTTTTAAAAAAGTTGCCAGCCAGCGCCAGCATTTTCTCTGATTTTCACAAAAGTTTAATGCCTTCTTCTTTAAATATATAACATACAATATATCAAATGAAAGAACAGACACTGTGCTTTCAAACCAAACCAAAAAATAAATAAAACAATAACGTTTCATCCTATCTTCATTTGTTCTATTTTATAACCTCTCAAATATGAGTAGATTTCTTCAAAAACACTACAATTTAAGCAAAAGATAAATGCGTTTTTGTAAAAGACTTTAGTTAGAGATCAGATTCAGAGCGTTGATCAAAACATACACAGTTTTTACTGTTATTGAATAAGTGGATGCTTCAGTGTTTTGTAATATAGGTAAGAGCGCCACCTGGTGGATAATAGCGAAGATATAGATTGCCGTAAAAACTCGTTATTGGCAGGGAAGCGTTTTCTCTTAATTAACGAGATAACTCGTCAATGGCGAGGAAAGAGTTGAAGTGTCATATTTGACAGCACTAAAAAAACACATTGCATGTCCAGATGCTGAGCTTGTAAATCTCCAGATCCAGAACCCTATCAATGCACATTTACTGTTACAAAATCATCTATGTGCTCCAGCACCCATGGTCAAGACAAACTTTAATAGCCACTGAATTGAAAATCTACAGTTAAGGGTTAAATTAAGAAATGTATTATGTCCCCAACCAATTAAAGTTAAAGCACGAAGATCCGCCTACTCCGAAGGACATTTTTATGCTAATTGCCCTCCTACTTTTCTGATTCAATGCTGTAGCCACCCATGTCGAACGCTCGGAAGCAGGTGATCAACCAGGCTTTTCAGAAGTTGGACAAGACGGGAGATGGACTTGTAACCATTGAAGATCTACAGGGTGTTTACAACAGCAAACATCACCCTAAATACAAGAGCGGCGAATGGACCGAGGAACAAGTTTTCCGCTCTTTCCTAGACAGCTTTGATTCACCATATGAGAAGGATGGCAAGGTATCTTCCAGTTTTAATGCATTTCCACTCAAATTAAATCAATGTTTTCTGCTGTTATAATTTTAAGACTTCAACAGTATTTGTAAATGACCTGCATGACATTGCAACTCATCAGTCTCTGTTGAAATGATGAACAAGGACCTTTTTAAATATAAATTTTAGTCTTGTTTCTTACGTTGGGATTGATATGCAATTTTTTTTATATTTAGGTATATCCTTAAGCATCTATATGAGTCAGATGTGCTAACACCTCGTTTCTTTATGTGCCAGGTCACGCTTGAGGAGTTTATTAACTACTACAGTGGAGTCAGCGCCTCTATTGACAGTGATGAGTATTTCATCACCATGATGAAAAATGCATGGAAACTCTAGTCACGCCTCAGGAGGCCTTCCATTCAGATCTGTCCTGAAACGTTGACATCAGTGTTTCTCAATCTGGCTCCTCGGGATATTTTAAGCAGCTCACTGATCTGACACAGGCAGATTAGTGATGCATTTAATCAGGTATGTATACTAATGTGCAGTGCTTGGGAGCCACATTGGAAAAACACTGAAAATAATCAAATAGTTCATGTTTGCACGTCATCTTAAAATCAAAATCAGTTAAATACAGTGCATTAGATTTGCCATTAAAATACCAAATAGTAAAATGGTGCTTATGCTAAAATAATCACTTGTACAAATGATTGTGCCTGTTATCAATAAACCTTTGATTTCTACATCTTGCTTTAATGGGTCGCACATTGTTTGTTTGTTTCGTGAAGACGATCGATGCTGAAATGCATGCAAAGCGCTCAGAGCTCTCACAAAAACATCTGAATTTGATCAAGCGTGGCGTTTATACCACGGTAAAACAATTTCCTCCGAGTCAATTCGATTGTAAATTACAAGTACGACACGCAAGTGACTGGATGACACTCGTCAAAATCTGCGTTGGAAAGATGTCAGCATCAAAAGATGTTTATTGATTTCTCTGACAAACAGCATTCAAACAGTTGGTAAATCACACCAGCTGTGCAGAGGAGGAAAACATTTTAATTTTGTGCATTGATTAAATCAATGCAATTTTATCTCCTATGGGAAGACTCATTTAAACACTGTTTGTGTAGTGCCATCTGGTGAACACTCATAAAACTACACCACTATTGCAAAGTGATTGATAGTTACCGAAAATGTGATGCTGATATATACACTCACTGGCCACTTTATTAGGTACACCTTACAAGTACCGGGTTGGACCCCTTTTTTCCTTCAGAACTATGCCTTAATCATTCCAGCGCGAAAACAGCCGGATGCTTCTTCTTCTTCGTTGGATAACTCCTCTCCCGGGGCATCATGGGATAGTGAAGTGTCCATCGTATGCACACTGCAAAATCTAACCAGAAGTAGTAGGTCATCCGGGTACTTTTCGCATACTGTTTTTCGAAAACTATGTATTCGGACATACTACTCCCCTCGCCTACTGCTTTTCGCGTACTATATAGTATGAAGTAGGCGGTTTTGGACGTTACTTAGTTAAATGGTGAATGTACGTAAATTATTATAAGGATGTTTTAGCTTTGCTATGATGTAAAACGCCAGCTACTGTGTACATCACCATGTGACACCCACTGAGTGCAACTTTAACTATTAGGGAAGAGTAACAGTAAATTTAACAAATAAGGTTTACAGATATGTTGACAGAGATTCACTCAATAATCAACAATCATGGGTCAATGACAATGACAGATTTTTTTGTTCTGGGGCATTATTTACTGTAAAAATTATTAATGAAATGCAGTATTTATTCTATAAAACCTATATAGTTTCAATACATTTTCAGTATTTTTAAATAATACATTTTCAGTTGGAGGGGCAATGTCTGTACATATTAACAGACAACTATTAAAAATGGTGTTTAAATTATAAAAAACTTTGGGTTTTATGTTCAAAACATTTCCTATAAATCACATTTCACAAATAGAAGCAGCTGTTGGGATAATTGAAAAACGTCTGTCCAACAATTTGGATGTTTTCAAATGTCAGGGTGGTACAACCGCTATCATGGGCCTTTTATTAAAAGTTAACAAATGTTAACAGTAAACATGGTATCACATCATCCGGAGGACCCCTAAAGTTATCCTTATGGCTGAATGAAAAGATTTTTAGATTTCTCTGAAGTACTGGAAAATAGCTACTTTAATGTAATGGGTGGTACATTTTTGGTGTCAGGTGGTACAACCAATGTAAAACTAGGAAAATTATATTTTATTAAAAACTTAATTGTAAATAAAAAAAAATGTTATAACTTTGTAACAGAGGCAAATATTTATACCAGCATCCAAGCAGAAACCTTTTCAATGTAATTTACTTGCAAAAGTCAGGTGGAGAAACCAGGAAGTAAAAAGGTGCAAGTGCAATTAATGTCCCTAAATAAACTTTCAGATAATTTAGCGTATCATTTTAATACATAATACAGCTAATAGCTGATCTATTCTTGTTATTATTATCTTTTATTATTGTTCTAAAATGATGTTTAACTCTTTAAAATGAATTTTAGGATTATAACTTTAAATGCCACTATCAAGTAAACAAACAATCATGACGATACACAGAGCGCATTAAAACTTATTTGTCAAAAAGACAATTATTGGTTATACCACCTGACATTTTTAAGGTAGGGCAATCAAAAATACATTGAAATAAAAACTTTAAAACACATTATTCCTGACTCAAAAATATGTTTTTAACTTGTTTAATCCCACATTTTTAAGGCATTTTAAGGAATTAAACTGATCTGGTTAAGTGACCTTTCACGCTAGTCACATGACATTGATACATTTTAATCAAGACAATCTATTTTTTCATTTAAAAGTTTAATTTCTTGCTTTCAGTATAAGAAAAGGACACGGTCACATTGTGACCGGTGGGATTAAACGGGTTAACTCTCTGGTATCTGAGGGGTTTTGTGGCACTAGAGAAGTTTTGACATGTTCTTACATTTGGTCTTTTTTATTTGCTTGTAACATATTAATGGCTAATATCACACCAAACTGTATTTAGCATAAACTGTGCTACAATAATGTGTGAAAAACATTTATGTACATGTTTCAATTTTTAAGTAAATGGTGTTTATAAAAATTAATTAATTATAATTATTATGAATCAATACAAAATATATAGCTTGTTTTGTCAATTCCTTTGTCAAGTCACTTTTTAAGAAATTGAACTACAGTAGAAGCCCACGTTTCGACATAAGACAAAAATTTATTTCAAATGTTTCTTTTTTTTACTTTGATATTACTATTTATTTTGTAAAGGAGGTTGGAGACACCGTGTGCTAGTAAGTGATAATATACGCATAGAAATTTACAGAACATTCAAGGGTACATGTTTTTTGTCCTTTTCCTGACTAAATTAACTCAAAACTTCCAACACACGAAGAAAAATCTTCATTTTCGAACATATCGTCTCCAATGACATGGAAATAGATAAAAAGTTAATATAGTAAACCAATATTTAAAAAAAAGGCCAACACAATACAAACCCTCAGGATATGGAAAATAAAAACAAAGATCGAGATGCTGTTTTAAATGTTAAATTCTCATCAAACCAACTAAAAACGAATAAACATTATCTGCCCCTAAATTACGCTACACAAACGATTTTGATGTTTCAAGAGACACTGGGGTAAGGATATAGTTTTTCTCTTACACAAGGGGCGAGAGTTCTAGAAACAGATTCACTACAGCACGAGTCCTTGTGCTGGTTTAGTCCTTTATTCGTTAAACAGATGAGAAATCTAACTAACAGACTAGTAAGTATATCAGCTTGTAACCTAAGAACCAGTGAGCATATCCAGCAGATGTATGGTGAGACTGCCAGAAGTTAACTGAATTTTGGGAATATGTTACGACTACACTAAACACAGGGGTACATCGGAGGTCGGGCGACTGTGGTGCTACCGGCCAGCTGATTGGCCAGTTAGCGTGATGATGCAAGAGCCTGCAAGTCTTGATGTGTTCTGAAGCCAAGAGCCGCCGAAGAGAGAAAGAGAGAGAGACATAGAGAATGCGTACAAAACGGTCCCACGGTAGAAACAGCAGTCTTGATGAGCCATGTTTAAATGGAGAAACGCCCCACGCTCATCAATATGATGAGCAACCAAGTCCAAAGCCATACATGGAGAAGTCTCTGTGTTTTTTTCCTTTTTTGTTGTCTTTAATTTGTTTATTTGCAGTCCAAAAGGAAAAACAAGAACTAAAAACAAACCAAATGATAAAAAAAATCAATTCCAGATTTACAATAAATTTAGAAGGGAAAATTAACTACAGAAGTTTGGGTAAGAGAGACTCCGCCCCTGGGGTCCACAGCACCGGTCTGAGGGGCAGTGCAGGTCTGGGCTGTCCACAAAGATGCCTGCACTAAAATCCTGGTGGGCAGTTGTCGGTCAAGCGGTGGATCAGGGTGCTATGTGCTCTCAGATGTTGCCGTCTCGCTGTTCTCACAGTTGCCTAAAAGTGAAATGAACTTGACGTTAACTCTGTATATCACTGTGTGATCAGATGACACTGACAAAACTTCGAGATTGATTCGTTTATCACTTTGCACATCTTTTTGACCTTGTGAATATTTTAAAAGTATTGTGTATGCTTGTCAAAAGGTCACGCATCACGTGACACCCTTGCAGACAATTTTAAACAATAAACGGACACAAATACATTCATTAGTATCATTACATATACGACAATGACGGAACGGTCCTCTTTCACCGGACTTGTAATCATTAGGGCGGTTGTTTCGCATACATCATGCACGACATTTCAACGTGATTACGTAATACGTAAGGTCGCGCTGGCGCATCACACGGCTGGTGCAAGACAAGAAGTTTTGGTTTAAAAGTGCATTTTGTTGTGAACACAATGATTGTTTCACTAGATACGACCGTTATGCCTTTGCTGGAAACATATAGGGTCGGTTTCCCAGACAGGGATTAGCTTAAGCCAGGACTAGGCCTTAGTTTAATTAGAAAATATAACTAGTTTTAACAAACATGTTTTACTAAAAACAACTTTTGTGCATTTTGAGGCAAAACAAAGGGCACTGATGTATTTTAATATAAGTTGTTTTCAGTTTGGACAGCCCTTACATTTATTTTAGTCTAGGACTAGTCTAGGTCTAAAACGCACTTTAGAGCCCTTTTAATCTGACATTGAAACTGTTGAGATCCAATAAAGTCTATTAAATTGAGAAAAATCCTGAAATATAAAAAAAACACATATGTACATAAGAATGACATTATTGAGCACTTGGTTGCATTTAGGGATGTCCCGATGCCACTTTTTCATTTCATTTCCGATCCGATACCAGAATTCCAAATATCAGTCGATACCGATATCAATTGTAATTAAATGTGTATAGTGCTTTCTGCTACATCTAGTATAATTTTAAATGTTAAAATCAATAATTTAAAATCATTAACAAGTTACAGGAAACATAAATATTAATCATGGCAGTGTTAAGGAGGACATATAATAGGTACGTTTGATAAATTAAGTATGCTAAATATTTTTTCCTTAATTGCGTAAAACTATCATAGTAAAAAGCTTTAGTGTGCAGATGGTTATTTGGGGAATTAACGGCGCATTCACACGTAAGCGTTGACGCTTCCCATTCACTTTTAATGGGTGACGTCAAGCGTTGGCGAACTGAATTGTGGATCCGTCGGCGCCGTGTCAGTGCCGTTGCTCGCGGCAGAAGTTGAACATTTCTCAAATTTTCAAGCAGCAACGCGTGCGTCAGCCAATCATATCGCCTTATGCAAATAACCTAGGCAGAGCCAGCCAATTACGTTTATGGAAGAACGGAGCATGTGTGGCGGTCACTGTGATTGGCTGTTGGCCACGCTTCAGACAAGCCTTCCGTTAAGCGTTAACGCTTACGCCCCGTGTGAATGCGCCATAAGTGCTTGACCGGAGTTTTATGCACATTCCCGTGCAGAAACGGTGCGCCTAAATCATCCTGTACACGCTTATGGGCTTCCTGGGCGCAGAATTGATGGCCTTGAATCATCCCCTCTTTGGGAATCCTCGCACCGCAATGGAAAGTTTATAAATGTTAAAACACAAAGCGAATAGATGTATCGTGTGCTCAGCACAAAGTGAATTGCATCCATCCAACTGCTTACTAAGACTTTATAAAAACAGATCTTTAAAATAGCGTGAAGTTATCTTGTGTGTGCGTGTGTGAATGACGCGTTTCATCCGTCCGTTTCACCAGTGGATTAACCCAGTTTCTGAGTAAGTTAGTGTTTCTGTGATCTTAAATATATTTTAATGTGCGTTTGTTCCTTCAAATAAACCTATAAGTGCATAAAACGTTTATGGTGCTTTTATAATATGTGGTCCTTTTAATAGCTTGTCAGTAACAACCACGCTAACGCACATATCGGAATTGGTTCGGTCATGTTGTCCGTCCTCGATCCAATGTCCGATCCAGCATCGGATCATGACATCCCTAGTTGCATTAAAGGGACACTCCTCTTTTTTTTGAAACTATGCTAATTTTCCAGCTCCCCTAGAGTTAAACATTTGATTTTTACCGTTTTGAAATCCGTTCAGCTGATCTCTGGGTCTGGTTCTGAGACATTAGCATTGCACTAAATAACCAAAGATTTTTGAGTGTGTCCCTTTAAAATACAGTATATGACAGTTCAGAGACTAGTAGCAAAAGTGCAAACACTAGTCTTTGAGTGCAAATGTGACAGTGACGTCACAAATATGCTAATTAGTAAGTCGAGGATTTATTTTGAATTGAATCGGATCCCTAAAAATCGATTCTGATTTGAATCGTGAGGGTCCAAACGATTCCCACCCCTAAAGTATACCGCACCCTGGTACAGTACAGATCGATCACACTAGCCCAAAAAAAAAGTACTTTGGGGTCAAACGTACTCTGGTACGGTTCAAATAATGCAAGTACATCATTAGTCGCTACAAATTATTGTGTCTGCCCAATAGGGCTGGGACAACGCGTCGACGTAATCGACGATGTCGACGCAAAATATGCGCGTCGATTCGTCAGACCCAAAAAGACGGCGCCGTTGAGTAGTAGCAACGCGAGTGGCTCCAGTCCACGCCGGCTTCACAGCAAGTGTGAGCAGTGCGTAAGCGGCGCATGTTTTTTCAGCGCCCATGTTAACAAGCATCCACCCTGCCGCATGAGGAGCGCGAATCGAAGTCGAATCGGACTGATAATATATCGTTAGATTATTCGATGCATCGAAAAAAGAATCGCTAGATTAATCGTTTAAAAAATAATCGTTTATCCCAGCCCTACTGCCCAATACATAACTGTGAAACTGTACGTATCCACTTTACAAAAAGTTGTTTTAGTTATTCAGGTTCAAATCAAACCATTATAGGGACTACAGATGTAAATTAGCCCTGTGGCTGTAATCCGGCATGTTTACGTCTGTTGTTATTGCTTTAATGCAGATGTTCCTCGATGTGCATTATCCTTATCAAATAAATAAATTAAAATGAAATGAAAAATATATGCACACAAAGTATAAAGATTCGTACCGCTGACGCTGGAGTTTGCAGCACCGGTGTTGTTATTGGTGCTGTTATTGTTAGCAGGTTCATCATCATCGCTTGACTGGGGTATCTCGGGTTCAGCTGGGACGGGCACGCTCTCGGGCTCTTGTTCCAGGCGGCTCCGCAGTCCCAGGATTCGGTGATGCAGAGCTGCGGCCAGCTGACCAGCATCTTTAGAGCTCGCCTGAGAAACACCAGTAAAACATGAGAATGAGCCATAAGCAACCAACAGTTTACGCATAGTTTAAGGGCAATGATGTAATGCAACTAATTGTAAACTCAAAGCAATTCAAGGATTCATGAATGAAGGATTTAAGTCATGGTACAGTAGACAATTTGTGTGAGTAAAAGTATTAAAAGAGAGTTTTACCGATATTAGGAAGACTTTCACACCCTGGTCCTCCGTATCCATTGCTGTGATACGAACGCTTTTCTCACTTGCTTTGTCCACCTGCATCTGAGGCCAAAGCTTTGTGTTCAGAATCAACCGGAGACTGCCCTGTGTTCGCATGACTACGATAAAGAGAAAGACGGATTGGTTAATGATGATGTATTCATAGTCTTGTAAAATGTTGGGACGGGCTTGTCGGTGCTCTTACCTAATCTAGACTGTAACGTGCCGTCGTCAGTGGACGCCATGTCGTTAAGTCTGAGCAGTCCGCGGCCTCGCTCGACCCACGACTGAACCGGTTTGTCAAACACAAACAACTTACACTGCATCTGTGGACAAAAGATGCATTCACATCAGATCTGCATGTAATCTGTTCCTCGTGTACATTTTGGCTAGCCCGATGACGCTTTTAGTGACCAGTAAGAGTAATGGTATTTTTCGGTCACGCATAAAAGGATGAGACCAGCCGGTAATCTTTTTAACATCTTTCACCTGTAAAACATTGCTCTCTGATTCCTCCCCGGTACGGACTTCCACCTTCTCGAGAATGCACTTCTTGGCAGTGGCTTTGGTGTAGGCGGCTGCAGACTCTTCAAGAGACTCGGTCACACTGTGATCTGGCATTCACACATGGGAGAATTTTTTTTATGTGCACATATGTACAAACCAACAGGACTGTACTGTAAGCAGCCCAACTGTATGGTACATACTGCCAACAATGGTACATACATTGAACTTGTGATGGTACTCAGTGAAAATAAGCACATACTCTTTTCAGGCGTGGCCTCTTGTGATGACGGCTCAGATACCGGAGCTGAAGTTTCTTTACTGCTCTCTGTTGGGGGCTCGCCTCCTTTAGGTGGGCTCTGAAATAAAGCACACAAAAATACATACGTCATACATCCGAAACATAACCTGCTGTGTTTTTCTTGTGTTTTACAGTAAAAGAATAGTCAGGGTTCCCACACCTTAATTAACTTCAAATTCAAGGACCTTTCAAGGAGCAATACCCTCAAATTTAAGGACGTAATGTGGGGACACATTTCGAGTGAGAGCAAGGTTACATCGTGTTACCTTTTAAGATACATTGTTACAGTTTCCTTTCGAGGGAACTCGCACTGCGTCACTGCGGTGACACTTTGGGGACGCCTCCAGGGGTAAGTGCGTCTGAATCTGTATCAAATTCAACCAATGGTGAGGCTAAACGACAAAGACAGGGTGACGCGGGAGCCAGGAAGTATATCGCTATCTGAAATATTGCCAAAGACGGCGTTACAGGGACGCAGGAAGTATGGCAAGGGAGACGCAGCGTCTCGTTGCCTTCTCAGGGAACAACAGTTCCATACGTAACCAGAGACGTTTTCATGTGTCAAACACAACTATGCAAAAAAGTATTTTGGTATAAATCAACATTCGCACGTGTGCTGCTTAAAAAGTTTAGAACTTTTATGATATTATCCTACACTACACACAGGGAATAATATGGATTTTTTTATCCAGAAAACTTCTTGCATAAAATAGATTCAAGCACTTTCAATGACCTGTATCCATCTATGTATGTATATTTTCAAAAACTTCCCAGGGCCTTGATTTTTTCCCCCAAGATTCACACACTTTCAAGGATTTCAAGAACCCATGGGAACCCTGAATAGTGCATCATTTATCCGTCCGTCATGCTTTTTAAGACATGGAACAAGATGCACGGGAAAACATTTATGATATTGTTTTTGACTCCATTCACATCAGAACCCAGAAAAAAAATGTATGCCACACAGAACACCAAGTCCAGGGTTCCCATACCTTAGTTAACTTCAAATTCAAAGACCTTTCAAGGTCCAATACCCTTAAATTCAAGGACTAAATGTGGGGACACATTTCAAGTGAGAGCAAGGTTACATCATGTTATGTTTAAAGTTACATTGTTACAGTTCCATTTTGAGGGAAGTCGCGCTGCGTCACTGCGATGACACTTTGGGGACGCCTCCAGGGGCAAGTGCGTCTGAATGTGTATATCAAATTCAACCAATGGTGAGGCTAAACGACAAAGACAGGGTGATGCGGGAGCTAGGAAGTATATCGCTATCTGAAATATTGCCAAAGACGGCGTTACAGGGACGCAGGAAGTTTTGCAAGAGAGACGCAGCGTCTCGTTCCCTTCTCAGGGAACAACAGTTCCATACGTAACCCGAGACGTTTTCATGTGTCAAACACAACTAAGCATTTTGGTATAAATCAACATTCGCACGTGTGCTTAAAAAGTCTAGTATTTTTATGATATTATCCTACACTACACAGGGAACAATATGGATTTTTTTTCTTCAGAAAATTCTTGCATAAAATAGATTCAAGCACTTTCAAATGACATGTATCCATGTATGTATATTTTCAAAAACTTCCCAGGGCCTTGAATTTTTTCCCTAGATTCACAAACTTTCAAGGATTTCAAGGACATGTGGGAACCCTGAATATTCCATTCACATCAGACCCCCCCCCCAAAAAATGTATGCCACACAGAACCAAGTCAGTCATGTGGGTGTGGAACAACACGAGCGTGAGAATGATGACAGTTTTCATTTTTGTTTAAACCATCCCTTTAAGTGTCACATCTGTCTGAAGTAAAAACACCCGATTATTTACTCACCAGGACTCTCTCAGACATGTTCTGGCCAAAGACAAACTTGGAGCCTTTATCTGAGCTGTTGGCAGCTTTAGTGCTGAAAACCAAACAGAGAAAGGTTTACAGAACTGGGCATAAATACTTAACCCAGAGAAAGAGAACATGCGGGAAAGATATAAGAAGGTTGAAAGTCGGTTACCTAGGGGTGCCCATGTACTGTAGGAAATAATTTGTGCTCGCAGAATCTTGTGTGCCGTCCTTTGAGTTGCTGACTGTGTTGTTTTCATCCAACTATAAAAAAGATTTATATATACGGGTCAATGACGTGACACCTAAATTTCCTGTCTGATGGCATTATTTTCTGTTTTATTGCATAAAAAAATATATGTAGTAATTCCCCCATGCATGTACTCACTTTAAAGGATTAGTCAATTTTCTTAAAAAAATCTCCAGATAATTTACTCACCACCATGTTATTCAAAATGTTGATGTCTTTCTTTGTTCAGTTGAGAAGAAATTATGTTTTTTGAGGAAAACATTCCAGGATTTTTTCTAATTTTAATGGACTTTAATGGACCTCAACACTTTTAATGCAGTTTAAAATTGCAGTTTCAAATGACTCTAAACGGTCCCAAACAAGGCATACGGGACTTATCTAGCGAAAAATCTAAAATATGCACTTTTAAACTTCTCGTCTTCCTCCAACTGTGAGACGAGCCAGCGCAACCTCACGTAATACGTCATCACGTCAAGAGGTCAAGGATGATGTATCGAAACTACGCCCCAGTGTTTACAAGTGTGGAGAAAGAGGACCACTCCGATGTTGTTGTATGTCGAATGATACTTATTAATGTGTCAGATTATTGTTTAAAATGGTACGCAAATGTGCATTTCATACATGTAACACGTGACCTTTCGATGTCATTACGCAAATACGGGAGGTCACGCTGGCTCATCACACAGCCGGAGGAAGAAGAGAAGTTGTGGTTTAAAGGTTCATATTTTTTATTTTTCTTGCCAAAAATGACAATTGTTTCGCTAGATAAGACCCTTATGCCTCTTTGGGATCGTTTAGAGTCCTTTGAAACTGCAATTTTAAACTGCATTAAAACTGTTAAGTGTTGGGGTCCATTAAAGTCCATTAAAATGAGAAAAATCCTGAAATGTTTTCCTCAATAAACATAATTTCTTCTCGACTGAACAAAGAAAGACATAAACATTTTGGATGACATGGTGGTGAGTAAATTATCTGGATTTTTTTAAAGAAAATGGACTAATCCTTTAAGTCATTAGTCATTTGTAATTTTTCTGTCATTTAAAGTGTCATCAAATCATTTAGTGCGAGCCTTTGCCATAACTGCTGAAATGTCTATAATGTCTAAATTTCCTAAAAAAGTGTTTTGTAGTGCTGTACAAAATCAAAAAAACATTTATTTATATTTCCATAATAATATACAAACTACATTTTTTTAATGTAATATCACGTAGTTTGGTTATCAAGAAACTACTGTTTTGTTACTTATGTTGGAATCCATTAAAAACAGAAAGTTGCATCAAAGACATTTAATATTAACAAGATGCATCGCTGGTATTGATATGGATGGGGGAGATCGCAGAGGTATGGTATGTGGTTACCACATTTGGATATCATTTGATATGCTCTATAAACCATATAATAGAGTCATCACAAGAAGATTTTCATCTCATTTTTTCCACACCGTCACTAACTTGATGCCTGGTATAGGAGGATTTATGAAACCTAAGAGGGACATTAAAACGTAAAAAAATGATCTATGCGTCTTCAGAGGGAGCAAGTAGTACTGTACTCAATTCAACGAATTTATAGTGTTGTTGCAACAGGCCAGCAGTTGTGGATACAAACACATCGGCCCAGCAGCACGCTATTCATATTTTAAATGCAAGGGATAGTTTTGCCTTCGCTCACTTGAAATGCATAAAACTTGCATACAAATGTAAACTTAAGTTACTACTTAGCGATCTGACTTCAGACAGATGCGAAAGCACAGCTCACTGCACGTGCAAGTGAAAGCGTGCCGCGGTGCAGCTAATTATGACGCGCTAGATTTGAAACACAAAACGAAATGACAGAAACGAAAAGTAATCGCTTTACATTTGAATCGAAAATCAAAAACGATTAAACTCCACAGCCCTACCCAGAAGCCAAAATCACTGACCTTTGCTCGCTCTTTGATATTCTGGCCAAAGACAAATGTCGAGTCCACTCCACCGTCCTTCTGACTGCTGTCTTCTTTCCTTTCACCTCCATTTTCTTCACCGTCCTTTTCTCGCTTCTGCAAAGAAACAAAATTAATGTTAATTTATTGTTATGTTTCATTCAAGTCATTCAAAGCAGTCTTTCATCAGGATGGGCACGAATACTTTTCAGCATCAGGTCTTTTATCCGTAAACAACAAAACTCCTTAAAGCAAAACCCAGCAAGAAGCAACAAAATTCAAAGTCAATAAAAATATGTTTGATATTAGCGCTACAACAACTAATCAATAAATTGATTAGAATCTAAATATAATAACGAATTTCATTATGGATTAGTTGGTCACATGCTCCTGCACCACTGTCGAACAGTGCGGACACTTATAATTAAAGTCAGGCACTTTTTCTTCATACAACCCTTCGTCGTCTCACAGCACGGACATGTGCGCTTATAATTATAGTCAGGTGCTGTTTCTTCACACAGTGAAAGCTGTGTGCTCAAAGTCAAGCATACAACGCAAGCTGCACGCTCAAAGTCAGGCACCTTTTCTTTATACAAAACAAGCTACATGTTTATCCGGCGCTGTTGCTTCTCACGCGTATTTCTGAATTAGACTACTTTTAAACTGTTTATGTGGGAGGATTTGGCTCATTAGTTGTTGGTATTTGGGCTGTGAATAGTCATTGGGATGCTTTAAGACTAATGGCCATTGGGCTGGTTGTTTTAAGCGGATCTGGCAACCCTGACAGGACAAACCGGAAGCAAAAGCGCAAAAGAATACTGGTAATAAAGTTTTTATTTCGTTTTGTATTTGTTTAATTGTTTTGGGGTTTTTATAAAAATAGTAATGAATCAGAAACTAAGCATCTGTTTTAAAGTAAGGGGGAAATCTATTATTTATTACTTTAACAAGGAAACAATGTAGGCTATCACACTTGCATATCATTTGGCTTATTTATTTTGTTAATACTTATCAAGGGCTAAAGTTAAAGATTACAATAAGTTTATTAATCCGTGACTAAATGTATTCATCAGCAAATCCCTGTAGACTCAATACGTTTGGTTATCATAATTTTGACATTTAAAGATGTCTTACTACTGTTCTGTTAAATTTTTTTATTTAAGGCTTATAAAATATATATATATACACTATATATATATAAAAAGATTATATTAGTAAAACTCTGTACTAGTGTGTGGCTTTTGTACTTTCAAAAGTACACTTCTACATGTGAAAGTCCTAATTAAGTGACTTTTTTAGCTATAATACGTGAAAACATCTAATTGAATAAATATATTTTGGTTTTATCCAATTGGTCGATTAATCAAAATAATCGCCCGATTAATCGATCATGAAACAGTGTTTCCCATACATAGGCTCTACTTGGGCGCTGCGCCCAGGTAAATTGCGACCCGCCCAAGTAAAAAAAATCACTTTACGAATTTCCGTATTTCTGAACTCGAATGGATGACCCGTGTTTTGGAGAGAGAGAGAGAGAGCGCGCGAAAGAGAGAGGTGGGGGTCGGGTGACCGTGAAGATGATGCACGCGTCATAAACTCATCATCCAGCGCGGCAAACTGGATCAACTGCAGCAGCACATACGGAGCAGCCAGGGAACACACTGCGACCAAAATGGTCGCATATGCTTATGTGCATATGTGTTTATAGCATCTAAGTTGGCTTCATTTTGCGTGCAAGCACGTTGTGTCTCTCCGGTTGAGTGTCCGTTCACGTGCTCTCTGTTTCTCAATGAATTGGGCGCGACGCGAAGCAACCTCAGTGTCACATTGTATCCTTTCATGTTTCTGAACTTGAGCAGAGTTTTACCATTAGAGGTCTTTCTTCACTGAGGACGCGGGACCCGTACGGTTCCGGGTTTATATTTTAAATGGTCAGATGGGTCCGGGTCGGTCCTAGTTCATTACTTCGGGTCCCAAGTCTGATTAATATTGTGTGTAAAACCCGAGTCGATCGGAGAACGGCCGTGAGCGCTACCGCGCTAAAGCTCGAGTGCTGTTTTAGCGTGCCTCCGGTTTCTATGGCGATAGCAACTGGCTCTTGTCACGACCACGCGCCGCTTCATTTTCTTTATCCCATTTTTTAATAGTCTTACTATTAATAGACAATATCTTTACTAAAATCTAAACAGTTTGCACAGAGATTGTAGCAAAAAGCAGTGCTAATACTGAATGAGCAAAGCTCTAGCTGACTCAGGATATAAAAAACGCAAAGCTGTAATGTAAAGTCTGTCATCGGGACAGCACAGCAAGTAGACTTTTAAATCTGAAATAATTAGTGGATTAAGCTTTTTTTAATCGGCAAAAGAGAAATAGAAAGCAGAAGCAGTAAAAGTGCTTATAGAAGTTATATAACATTATAACATCAGTCACATTTATAATCTATAGACCTGCACTGTCTATATAGGCTATAGTATACATAGTATTGTATATAATTGAGTTTGATAAAAGGGGTCATCAAATTGCTTCATATATCAGTGCAAAAACATCAAGTTTTTTCGTGGTGCTTTGACAAACAGTGTCAGCTTTGTTTATTGTAAAAAAAGTTTGGGGTGGTTAGATTAATGAACTATAATGTGAAATTAATATGAATGTTTTATAAATCAAAGTATTGTGTTGTGTCACACATTATTAGTTCTTTGTTAAATGTATAGTAGACCATTTTTTGTCGGTGGATAATAATGATTGCCCTTTTCACCAGCTACCACCACAAGTAAATTTCAGATCTGTGGGAAACACTGTGAAAATAAACATTAGTTGCAGCCCTATTTAATATTTAGTTAAAACACTAGTTGTAAAAAAATAAAAAAATAATTTAAAAAATTATATATATATAATTTTATATATAATATATATATATATATATATATAAATAAATAAAATAATAATAATAATATATATATATATATATTTTTTTTTTTTTGCGGACATTTTTATCAAAAGCAATATGCAGTACATTTAAACAAAAAATTTTTTTGAGAAAGTTCGAGATTGGGCTAAGAATTAAACCCATAACGCTGTAGCATGCTTTAGCAGTTGAACTAAAAGTAGAGTTTCCATCTATTGATAAACTCAAGACATCAACGTGGTATCTCACCGGCGACTTGTCCGAGCTGTCTGTGTTGTTCTGGAAAACGGAACGACTTTCTGACGCTGCATCATCAAACTTCCCCACTCCGTTTGTTCCACAGCTGGAGTCTGCGAGAAGACAATTTTCATTTGGAATAACATGAATCATAAACAAGACGACCAGGAATCAGTCAATTTAGAGTCAATTTTCACACACAATAATCTAATTACATAAAAGACTCAGTTTCCTTGAGAAAAAGCATATAAAAGGATTAATTTACATAGCAGATATTATACAAGACGGTTATTCAAAGCGCTTCACATGTGCATAAAAGAATTATTTAAAAAAATTATTAAAACGAATACAAATTAAAACAAAAAGAAAAGCTATGCATTAAAAAACAAGTGTTTAGTGGAAGGACATACTGGTCTTGATGGAATCTGTGAGGGTCTTTGCTGGTGGTGCCTGCAGAACCGCTGGTCTCAGTACACTACGTTGATGTTCCTTAGGCTTTTGACTTGGAACGCCTGAAAAACAACCTACTGACGGATTGAATCAGAAACCAAACACAGCAGGATAAACACGCACACCAACACTTAAACTACAAACATCCTGGCACTTCAGCTGATGATTCCTGTTGACTAACACTAGGTACATTTACATGCAAGCAATCGGATTGAAAAGCTGTCATGTAAACACCTTAATCAATACTACTGAGGTCGATTGAATGCAAATCTCGATCGTATGGAAAGGGGTGATGTAGTCCGATCTATGATCTGAGCATCAGGAGAAAAGAGGGTCCCTTTAAGTTCACGTCTTATATTTACCTCGTATGAAAGCATAACATATTTTTGGTCACAGGAAAAATGCAAAAGCGACGCAATGCACACACAAGCAACACACATTATTAAGGTGATGGGATCCCGCACTGTACAGCGTTGATGTATTTCATAACATTAGGCTACATAAAGTGTGTTTTCATTGCCTATATCATTATATAGTGTACATGTAAACAAACATTTTAGATCAGATAAGGGTACTAAGATGAACTGTCATAACCTGCAACCGGATTAAATTCAGTCGGACTGACAACATTTTGTGCATCTAATAATAGCTACTGATGCAACTATGCATGTTGGAAATGATTTGGTTTTTGGATGCAAGTTTTAAAATATTTTATTCAAAACAATTTAGATTTAACAATTTAAAGTTATCTCAAAATCTATTTAAAAATCTTTCAGCAGAGTAAGACTTTTTAAAAATGGGCTTGAAAAGAGGAACAAGAAGTTAATTCCTTTTCTTAATGCTTTCCGGGTGTATTTTACAATACAAACAATTTCCCAGATCTCCTTTTGAACATAAGTTCATGTGTATTTGCATGTGTGCCGATACAGTAAAATATGAAGAGCAGGAATGAGTTGATCTTACCTGCGCTTGGGGCCTGGCCATGAATGAGGGTTGGAGGTTTCAACCTAAACCCGACAGGCTTCTCTTCTGGGAAAGACAAACAGATTAATCGTTAAAAACACTAAAGCAAACATCTCTTATGAAACACCAGATAAAATCTCACGGATAAACAAACACACATTCATTCATACTTAAGACACAACATTGCATCACAGAGAGCAGTGTGTGCCTGCCTTGCGCAAAAAAGACACCTTGAGATTGTTTAAAATTGCATACTAACATTTCTAGTAGGGATGCACTGATAGGATTTTTTTGGTCCGATACCGATTTAAACAGACAACTTATGGCCGATACGGATACCGATATTAAACACTTTTATACAATACTAAACAGTTGGTCTATTTGCTAGTTTATTTCTGCATCAAATTATTTTTACTGAACATGGATTTGATCTAATTAACATTCAACTGACCAACATAATAAGAGAGGCACAAATGAAGCTAAAGCAAATATAATAAGACAGCATGACAACCTTTAAAGGTGGTTTTTGCTATTCAGCATTTATTTTATTAACAACATTAACTCATTTTTTACATATAATGGATTTCTTTATGCATTTAATTAATAAACAATCGGTATAGGCCTTTCTCGTGCTATTGCCGATATGCCGATGGTTTCAAATTCAGCAAAAATCGGCCGATAAATATCGGCGGCCGATACATCGGTGCATCACTAATTTCTAGTACATTAGGGCTGCACAATATATCGTTTCAGCATCAACACCGCAATGCGTGCATCTGCATTAGTCACATCACAGAACATACAGAGCTTGATTTTCAAAAGAAACACTATTTTGGATCCCTTTGCTAGCGGTATACTATATAATAAAGATGACAGACGCAAATCTTAGCTGTTTGTGAAAAATTAGCGAGCTATACAAAAATGCAAGGAAGTTAACTCCTCTTTATCTGAGCTTTATAAGGTCATCTAGCAGTTCTCATATCGCAATATACATCGCAGGAAACATAACACTGCAATGCAAGTTTCTCCCCACTATCATGCAGGCTTAATGTGGTGAGGTCAATGTAACATAGTACCACTTAAAACATTTTTGTTGCATACCGAATGTTTGTTTACCTACTATTTTTAACAGATAGTAAATGATACTGTGCAGTAAGCACTAGTATTCTTAACACAGCCGCAGTCACCATCTTTCTAAAGTTCTCATTTTGTGGCTCATTTCCATCAGAGAAAATTGCTCTGACCACTTCCTGTTAGATCTTGGTGTCACGTAGGCCTCTGAAGGTGCCCAGCTTAAAAACATTTGGTTTGTGGTTGGTTAGGTTTGTGCTGAAACTACTAGCACTTGATATAACTTGTTTCCTTTTCTTTATGCAAGACTTTCGTTTCAATAACCAGCCGGTAGAAAACAATGTCCTAAGAGCACATGATTAAAACAGTTATGGTAAATATTTACTACACCCGTCATGTATAACCCAGTGGGAGGATGAAATGAAGAAGCGGCCTGATATATCATATGAATCTATATTTAATCATTTTGTGTTGTTGCGCAACTATAAAAGCACAGAGTCATACCAGTACCTGTACAGTGGGAAAGCCAGTCGAGTGTTTATACATGAAAAAGACCAAGAATTCGTGTTAAAATGTCAATTATGATTTTGAGGTGGACAGACAAATAAATTAATGTAGGGATGCACCGATACCACATTTTCTAAAGTACTCATACTCGTTAAAAGTCCCCCGATACCTGGAATCGATACCACGGTCTGAGAAATGTCCATGTTTGAGCGGCGTGTAAGGGGTTAATGCCTCTTGTGTTGTCCAAAGAGGCAGAGTTTACAACAAACTGGAAAACTAGTCCTTTGTTTTTTTGTTAAATTATATGACTAAAGCTGTTACCTGTAAATTTAAATCATGTTTTTTATTAAGTACTCGGTATCGGTATCGGCAAGTACTGAAATGCAAGTACTCGTACTCGTATTCCAAAAAAGTGGTATCAGTGCATCCCTAAATTAATGTATGGGAAACACTGCATTCCAAGTTCCAACAATGCTTGCTCCAACTTTTTGTATAACGTCACAGCAGTAGGCAGTGCAAATATAATGGCTCGCATATAATCCCTCCTACTCTGAAGTGGTAATAAAATCAATGGAAAAGCTAACCGATCCAAAGTGAAGTGATCTGACCCATGGGGTACTGTGCAATGGAAAAGTGCCATAACACACACAAACTATTAGGGTTTGTATTAGTGGACAGTACAGACTCAGGCTGGGTCTGTGATTGGATAACGATGTACAAGAGTCACCTGTCAATCAAATAGTTTTAAAATAATTGTGCAAATAAAAAATACACATTCACGCACAAGCTATAACAAAACAACTACTGTATGTTTGATCTCAGCATTGATGACGCATTTCATATTCACCAGAGTTCGCATTAACACATAATCAGATATGATAATAAAGCATAATTGGCATGTTGTCCGAGGGGAGGGCTCTCACTCCTCCTTAAATGGGATAGTCACGGGACAGAAGTGAGGGATTGCTTTATATAGAGACCTTGTTGCATTTATTAGTTACATGACCATGTTCCTCCCGAACTGTTTGGATAAATAAACTTCATTACGTGACATGGAACAGAAGCACATTTGATACTAAGGTACCATAGTAAAATAACAAACCAGTGCCACTTTTGTGAATGCCACAAAAGGAGAAAACTGGCAAGAAAGATAATAAATAATGGTGATTTCTTACCTGGTTCAGAGTCTGAATTGCCAGTTGGAGACTGGCATAAACTTGAGGGCATAAAGATGTTATTCTTGGGAACTGTGACAGGTGAAAAAGCGAGAAAAACAAAGATGAAAAGATGTGGTATTACGTTGTTCGTTTGATAAAACAAAAACAACAACAAATCAGCCAAACCCATTAGAGTGAACGACAGTGTATAGGAATTACTGGTAGCATGTTCACCTGAATGTGACGGGGGGAACTGGGTCAGAGATGAGGTCCTCTCTCTCTTAACAGGGGGACAGTACTCTCCATCATCTCGATCCGAATCTGAGGGCCAAGCAAATCAGAAACTAAAGCTTCGTCTGACACATCATGAGCGTCTGACTATGACAGTGAGCTTAATCCATCTGTAACTTCTTGCTCTAAACTCACCATCTCCATCCTCCGCGCTCGACCCATCTGCGGATCTCTAGAACAGATGGGGAAAAACATTTTAATTGGTTGGCTAAATAAACAAAGTCTACTGGAAGACAACATCTTAAGATTCACATTTCAAACGATTTCATGGTCGGGTCAAAAACAACCATTTCAAACATCGCACTGTTTGATTTGCTTTGCTTAATTGGCTTCTGGGAATTCATATTTTGGAGATGATTTGTATCTATGTCAGAAGGCAGATGAAACTCATTTCAATACCAGCCAAATTAGAACGCAGAGTTGGTGGAAATTGTTTGAGATATTGCTCGCGACTAATCGTTTACAAAATATATGTGGTTGTACTGTGTATAATATATTATATATATATATATATATATATATATATATATATATATATATATATATATATATATATATATATATATATATATATATATATATATAAAAAATACACACACATACATAAAGGTATAATTTTAAGAAAAAATTTATATAATAAATATTAATATTTATATATAATATAAATTATATATAAATATAAACATGTATATATACACATGCAAATGTTTCCTAATTATATACATGCGTGTGTGTATTTATTAATAATTATAATACACAGTAAACCCACATATATATGTAAACAAAAACTTTTATTCTGCAAATGATGAGTCACGACTAATAGTGAGGCAGCACTAGATTGCACTCAAAACACATGGTAGAAGTTAAACACAGATAAAGATTTTACGTTTATTTTCATTAATATTTTCTTTATACAGACGAAAGCAGACGAACCTTTTGGGCTTTGTCCTTCTGAAACACAAAGACTGGAGGAGCTATGGCTGGCTTCTCTGTGAGACAAAAAACAAACAAACACAGAAAATGATACAATCTGTTAGGCTATCATGCTAGCTTTTTCAATAAAAGTTATAGTATAGAAAATAAAGCCAACGCTGTTTGACCAAACATTTTAGTCTAATCTATCCAGACAAAATTCGAAACATAGCAAAAAAATGGATTACGGATGTATTATAGGACTGCAACAACTAATTGAATATTCAATAATTGTAATAATGAAAATGGTCGTAAACGAATCGCAATAGTGCGAGCTGCAGAGTCATAAAGGCAGGCGCATCTGCATCAAAGACAAAAGCCCTATTTGGATGGGATTAGTTTTCCAAACGATGTTTGGGTTTTACATACTGATTAAGTCGTGATTAATATTAACAGGCTATTCTAGGTGGAAGTGTCTGTTTCATGCGTTTGGGCGTTGCAAAAGATCACATGCTCTGGAAACGTGTGTGTGTGATGTTTAAAATTATTACAGAACGTCGTAACTTATTAATTTAATTTTAACTAATCAAAATAATTTGCACAAATCCTACTAAAGTAGTCTACATGTCTGTTTATAATTAATCCAAAAAAAGAAAAAAAAAACACGATTAATAACAATTTATTTTCTTCATTAATTACCATTACTATTCCGGAGTGGACAAAAATAAGGTTGGATTTCTTACCAGATTCTGATATTACAGTGTTCAGTCCCAACAATGTACAAGATTTGGCTCGTCTTGATTACATTTTTTATTCCGCCGAATGGAAAAAAACATCCATATCAGAATAAATGGGACACAGGCAGTACAATATATGCGCGTTAGTTAGACCTTACGGCAGATCACGTTGGCGAAAACGAAAAAAGAAAAAAAAACGCTTTGCAAAAGATACTGCTGGCAAACAAAGACATTCACATTCAGAAAGGATTAAATTTCTCAGAGGACCTCAGAGTTCAGTGAAACGGTAGATTTCTCTGGAATTTTTTACGGAGATCGACAGAGAAAAACACAGACATGGCCAATTCGAAAGGGGTTAAAACATTATGAGGCTTTAGGTTGGTATTGTTTACATTTTATCGATACAACACAGCTTATCAATTCCGGTTCTTTTCGATACGGTTATCAATACTACTCTCTATAATTTGGTGAAAAAAGATGTGAGACGAGAGAGACAAGACCAAATAAAATGCCCAAAAATAGGAGGAAAAACAATGAAAAAGTATCGTTAACAATATTGTTTGTTTAGAAGCTTATAAGTAAGGTGATACCGGTTCTCTATATTCATTCATTCAAGCTCATGCTAGAGGTCTCAAAAACCCGAGGTACGACCCAAGTGGGTTCGGGTCTGAAAGTTTCACGTGTGCCTCGGACACGGGTCGGGTAAACTATTAGTGGTCTCTGATAAAATAAAATGAATGTGTTTTTGCCAAACAGATACGAGACAACCCAAACTATCTCACGCGTGAGTATCAAGTCCTTTTCCGACATCGCGTAGCTGGAAGTAAGGTCAATTTTCGTAGAGACAGTCCTGTCAATCAATTTTGAATGTTTATTTTAGAGTTTACCTTGGTGTCGTTGTCAAATAACAAAGTAAAAAATGGAGCAGTAGGCCAAATTGGATGTGAGGCCAATGGGGTTTCTTTCTGTCTGATGTGTCAATGATGCAGATATGTCGGTGCTGCTTACATTCAGGTCCAGTCGAATTCAAAACAATTGCCAATGGTTCGGGTCAGACTGGGGTCTAATTTTCATTGGGTTTGTCTCAAAGGTCTTTCTTTCATTCAAAACAATATGCACGTTGGGCTCAAGTAAAAAGTGATTCAGGTTGGGTACATTTCGTTGAGAAGACCTCTAGCTCACCCGCCTTCAACTCTGAATTGAAGACCTTTGAATTCGAATGGCTTTTGATTGACTGTCAGTGTTTGTCATTCATCAGCATGAAAAACACGGCTCTTCAAGTTATCACAATGATGTTATTCTTCCGTATCATTGTATTTGTGGGAAAGGCTCTGCTATTCTCCTAAATTTAGAATGATATTTAAAACTTTATCTCTAAGAGTAGACATATAACAGTATAGTTGCCAAGCAAAACAGAACCATGTAGTCACACGTGTGTGTTTATCAACAATGTACAACACTTAAGAGGAACTCAACTGAGCAACAGTTATAAATAACTTTAACTTAAGTTTGTAAATATTAAACTTGTGTAAACTGTAAACTACTGCAAACCATGTTCATTCCCTAAAATCTGTAGTCTAAATTAATTTAGAAATAACCAGACAAACTAGTTGCTACTAGATGCTACTGGCACAATCAAAATGGTTTTAAAAACCCTGCTTCATAAATAAACAAAGACACATGATCTGGCCGATTAGCCTATAATATTTTTAGATGCAGTACCATGACAGCAACAAAACTGCAGGGTAGTAAAACAATAATTTTACAGACAAGCAAAGAAAGAACGCATGCAATGTCGAAGTGAGCTGTAATCCAAACCATACAGATACAAGTCAAATTTCCTTAATAACCAGTGCATTTACACACCAAGAAGCTGTGCCAACAGACCCATTCAAATCTGTAAATAGCTACTATACCTAAACAAATAACTATCCAACTCTTCTCCATCTGCCCGACTCCAAATCTACACACATCATTGTAATTGGGTCAAGCGGTGGTGAGGCATCCAATGCACACACACAGACAGATCCTCATGATGGGTGACCTCATCACCCAGGGCTGCTGTACTGCAGGGCACCAGAATCCTAAAGGGGGGTAAATCATGCGTGCATGGGGTTACATTTCACCCCAGGGCAAGAGGTGGACGGGCGGGCCTTTAGCACAGGAAACCCTGGATGAGGAGGCAGCTGGAACAGGGGAGATCTGGTTTAAGAGATCTTTACAGGTCCAACCAGATTCAAAAACCCAAGGTCTGACCCGAGACAGTTCAGGTGTAAAAGTTTCACTTGTGCCTCAGACACGAATCGAGTATAAAATTAGCAGATTTGAGTCTGGGGTAATTTAAAATAAATGTATTTTTGCCACATGGACCAACAACGCATTTTCAACGCTTTTACAACGTATCCTCTTTTTGCATTTGCGACATCGTGTGGCTGGCCGTAGGTTAATTTTCATTGAGCCAGACATGTGAGTTCATTTTGAATGCAGATTTTAGTGGTTACCTTGGTGTCGTCATCAGATACTAGGGCTGTCAAAATTGCTCAAAAATTACGTTCTAATATTCTCCCTAAAAACCCCACGAATATTCGAACTATTCGAATATCTGGTTGCACATTTTTTTCAATGACGCTAACGACGTTTAATGACGCATTACGTCAATACCAGGACAAATTAATATAAAGAAACATAATTACTTCTATAGGCAGTCTATTTAAGTTTTAAAATATTTGACAACGTATATTACATACACAAAACAAGTAAATCAAGAGACAAAGTGATATGGTACCTCGGTTACATTGCTTGACAAAACTCCCTGAAGCCTGCTCCATCCACGACACTGATCGGTCTCATGTCCTTACAAATGAACTAAATTAATTTCCCCGTTATGACCTCTTGTCGTGTTGCAGACAAATAGCTTGTGGCGGGCGATGCAAAGTAAGTGTTAAGACGTGACTGTTTAGCTGGAGTTCCACACATTGTGGTCTCGTACATACTGCAAACTTTCAGGAGTGACAACCGCATTTAAATGTGAAAACGTGATGATTGACACGGAGATAACCATAGCAACGGTCTGCCGTCTCACGTGCTTATCACTCACAGCTTTGATGAAAACAATTTAACAGCATTATGTTTAGCAATAAACCTCCGTCGTGTCGTTGTGTATTGTACGCATTTGTGAGGCTGCGCGCGCTCTTGCAGTGTTGCCAGCTCCTCGTCTTTTTTGTACTCACATATCATTTTAGCGTTTAACCGTTTATGGCTTTTGGCTCATGAAGCGATCAAGTTTTTGGTGTTGTTTAAACGTGAAGGTGCCAGTCCGAATATTTTGATCTTTGAGGTAAAGCGTTTGGATTTATTTCGGTTTATTATTGGATTTTTCTTGTTCGCTGTTTTTTTAGTGCAAGATCTGGCAACACTGAGCAGCAAACGCGTGTGCCTCTGTCATTCTCTGTATCGCGCATACAGAAGACTTTTCCCCCTTGTAATAATTTATTTCTTCAGAAGAGAGACCTGTCATGTCCATGATGTACGTTTAAACCCTTTATTAACTACTAGTTGTTCAGTTCGGTTATGTAGGCTACACACTATGCAAAGTTTCTGTAAACGTGGTTGTCACTGCAGTTTGCGGGAGTTAATGCGGTTGTAGAATGCGATTTTTAGTCCCGTAAATTACTGAAGTGTGTACAGAACAGGATTAAGCATTAAAAGTTGAAGTGACAAACAAATTAATATGCAGTGTGTACAAGATGCAATGCTCATTTGGGTGCAAATTTTCGAGATGTGACATGTCGAATTTTGGTCGAATTTTACCTCCTACCGACCAAAATCCAAAGTACTGTCAGACATAGCTTTTTAGATTTTTGGGGGTTAAAATAGCTTTCTCTGCTGCGGTTGACTTTCTGCCCTCTTCCATGCAAGACGCGTCAACTTTTAACAGTGACAGACAGTGTGACTACTGTGACCGGTCCCTGAACCAGGCGCACTAGTGCGCCCACTCACAAAGCAGACAGCCACGCCTCTACTACCGCGGGCTTTAAAAAATAATAATAATAATTTATTCGAATATTAATTTTCATATTCGAAATTCGTTTTCGTTTAACTATTCGAATATATATTCGAATTTAGAATATTCGTTGACAGCCCTATCAGATACCAAATAAAAATATAAAAAATTGCCACTGGGTCAGGTCAAAATCGTGTCTAATTTTCTCTGGTTTGTCTCGTTGGGTCTTCCTTTTAAAAATATTTTTATGCATGTCAGATACAATGCGATTTGGGTCGGTTAGGGTACATTCACACTAGGGATGGGCACGAGTACAACGTGGCATCTATGATCGATCACGAAAACGATGATTATGTGGGTTTATTTATTTATTTATTATGGATATGGCGGCATTTGGATGTCTGGTAAGTGTTACAAGCGCATGTTGTACTAAAGACTGGATCTGGAGATGCATGTTTGACGTCATGTCGAGCTACGCAGACCGGCGTATGACATCAGTAACATTACCATGCAGACCGGCGTATGACATCAGTAACATTACCATGCATGATTCAAAAACAAACAGATAATTCCGCGCCGCAGCATCCCGCCGATCCCGTGAAGCCGGCCACACCTCACATTCCTGAGGCACTATGGTTTAAAAGGATGCTGTGATTTTCGGAAATAGAGTCAGTCAGGTGCAAAATGTACAGCGCCGTAAAAAGTTCAATGGGTTATCATTTCATATTTAAACATCAAATGTCAAGAGATACCAGAGAGCCATACGAGCATTAACATTACATCTTGACTAGAACAGGTGAGAGGACGACACGACACAGCTAATCGCTAAAATGATAGCAAAAGACTTAAAGCTGCTTAATGTTATGAAGCTTGTGCTTTGACTGGACGTGTTTAAAAGCGCGCTGTTTATGATGCACATCCACAAAGGAAGTTAAACTTTCTGTACATAACTTAAATTAAAACTTAGTTGAAGTATTGCATTTTATGCAGATGGATGCACGTTGTACATTTATGTTGTAAAAGGCTTAATATTATGTAGAGTGCATCATATAGAAAGCGCTTCGGTTTGTGTTTATTAACTCTTCATCACCCAGCTTTTCCTGTTAGAGGTGTCTGTTAGAAGCATTTAATTCATTAATAATAGGGCTGCATAATAAAAGTTTTTGTTTACATGATATATGTGTGTGTACTGTGTATAATAATTATGCAATAAATACACATGCATGTAGATATTTAAGGCGTATTTACATGTGTATATACATTTTTATATTTATATATAATTTATATTATATATAAATATTTAATCTATAAATATTTTTTTCTTAAAATTATACATGCATGTGTGTATATTTATTTATACATAATTATTATACACAGTACAAACACATATATGATGTAAACAAAAACTTTTATTCTGCCAACGATTAATCGCGATTAATCGTTATGCGGCCCTAATTAATAATCTAGTATGTGTTCATTGTTCTGTCATAGTTTCTTCAAAATTAAGTTTTATTTGAGTGTTTTTAATTTTAAAAAAAATATATTTCACCATGATGTGTACGCCGACTCCTTTGATTGCCCCACCCCCAGTTAATCGAGTACTCATTCTTCAGACCTAGTATGGATTAATCGAAATGAAAAAAAAAGACATAAATGCACATCCCTAATTCACACGGGGCACGTAAGCGTTAACGCTTCTCATTTACTTTTAATGGGTGACATCATGTGTTGCCGAACTGAATTGTGGATCCGTCAACGTCACAGTTGAACATTTCTCCACTTTTCAAGCGCCAAAGTGTGCATCAACCAATCAAATCGCCTTATGCAAATAACCTAGTGCAGACGCAGCAAATTATGTTTATGCAAGCCAGCTCGGAGAAAAGTGGCACGTGTGTTGCGGCCACTGTGATTGGCCAACCTTCAGAAACACCTTCCGTAAAGCGTTAACGCTGGCACCCTGTGTGAATGTAATGTTATATTTCTTTGGACCTGAGAAGACATCTGATATGTGCATGAATCGATGCACCCTTAAGATCTACATCCATACCCAATTCTGATAGTGAAATCAGATCGGATGGAAACAAAACAAGTTTGCCAAAACACGAGTGGTGCAAGTCATAACCCCACCCACGAGAGTTTTGGTTTCATTTCTGTGCATTGGAGAGAATTAATATCAAAGAACAGAAAACAGTTATGTTTAACAAAATGCAAATATCAAAGATTTTTCTGGCCCATGAATGTATTGTTTACTATGGAATTAAATAACACACAGAAAGTAAATGCATCGAAATAGGTTACACTTATAAAGATACAAAAAAATGACAATAATTTCCAGAATAAATGCATCTATGCCACCAACTTTGGTTAGTTAAATACACAAACGTCATCTGTAGAATTATAAACATATTGGCTTGGCTATTCAGATCACTTCTCAATTAAACGTGTCCTTTTTAGTATGGATTGGAGCAAAGCAGTTTTACAGAAAACACATTTTAGCACAAAATGCCAACCCTTAACATCCGTGTATAAAAAGTATATCAAGTGTTATGTCGTGTTTGATAGGATCTATTTATTCATCACACTTAGCTGAGGAGATCGCTAACGGCAAAAATGCCTAAACACGTACGTACACCAGTAACAATCTAAAAGAAACATCGGTAGGCCAATGCTAAAACCTTAAATGCATTATCTTAATCTTTCGTGCATTTAATACTTCCATGAAATGCTCGACAAGCATCGAATTAACGTTCTGGAGATGTTACAGCGTGCACGCGTGTGTCGCGCGCGAGAGTATTGGGGCAAGCGCGTGCGTTTCCACCCGCCTAAAAATCAAAAAGAGAAACACGCAAAGAGGCCGGGGTTAGCCTGTTAGCTGTATCGCACACATACACACAGAGTCTGTCAGTCAGTAGCCCGCTAAGCTAAGCCACTCGTCGGCTAATTTGCGCTAAACATCCGCACACGCTCCACCATGGAGGCGTTTATAAACACGGACGGTGTCAAAATCGTGCATGGCACTTTAACTAACATAAATGTGACATGGACGGATCACGGTGGCTGTTCATTTCTTTTGTTTTACGCGTTTCTCGAATTCACACGGTTGCCTACCTTCGTTCGCCAAGTCCGCCATTTTACTTCTCCGCGCACACCCACAATGCACCGCGGCACAAGTGGGCTTGTTCAGACAGGAGCACTTCTGTTAAATAGTTGTAATTATAATGTAATTATAAATGTAGTTTAGAATATATAATGTAGAAGTTAGAATATATAACAAATAATGTAAATATTTTGATTTTATTTTAATATAAAAATAAATGACAATTTCCTTTTAAATTAGCTTCTTCTCTGACTTTGTATCCGTCTAAACGCGCGTACATTACTATGCACAAACGTAAACAAACTACAAAACAAACGTAAACTACAATGTTTGCCTTCTCTTGATTGCGAAATGTTGAGGATGGGAAAGCGCCTGCAAGCAGTAATCATATCTGACCACACGATGGCGTAGATTGCTAAGGTTAAAGCTTTGTGGTATTACATATTTTAGATATTTAATAATTATTTAATTTTATATATTTTTCAAATATCCATATATTTTATATTATAATATAATGCAGGTTCTGTCTTTAGCAATCAAGAAAAGTTCAGTTATTCACAATTGTGCTTATTTAACAGTGCAGAACATATATCTTTGTTTTAACCCTTTAACTGTCACCCCCCCTTTGGAGTGGTGAATATTAAACTAAAAAATAACTTAAGTCATATCATAAAATAGTAAAAATAATTTTAGCATTTTAAGTCATTTTAAACTATAAAAAAGAATCAATAATGCAATAAAAACGAAATCTTATGAATATATAATAATTCATATGTATTCCAATGGGGAATGAGTGACATTTAACAAAATGACTGTCACTACATAATATCTATCATCAAACAGCCTTGAAATATGAAAACTACATTCTTAAAGCTTTCCAATGATATATAGGTTGTCAAGATTTTTTTAAGATTTATAATATGACACTTTGAATATATAATAATTACGGGGTGACTGACATTTAACAAACTGACTGTCAATACTAAATTTCTATCATCAAACCGCCTTGAAATATGAAAACTACATTCTTCGAGCTTTCCAACAATATTTGTCAAGATTATTTCAGGTTTATGGGATATCTAAAAAAAAATATTTAAACAAACCTTGGGCTCACCTGTTGGCAAGTGACATTTTAGAAAATTATAACATTATTTTTGCAAAATGGTGAGGAAATATGAAAACCTCAATCTGAGAGCTTTCCAACTATGTATAGTTTGTCAAGATTGGTGTTGATAAAGACTAAAAAAAATCATTGTTTTACCTGTGGAGCAGTGACAGTGAAAGTGTAAAAGGTACTAACCTTGCAAATAGTGTCACTTTTTATCAAACATTTGTTAAACAGCAGCTAATGTCTCATTTTGTTAACCTGCAAAATAATAAATGTAATGAGATGAGAATATTCTAGCAGTGAGGTGTTGTTTCACTCATTTGGTGCAAACCAGCCTTAGGCAAACCCATGTAACCACATGAATATAGACAGCAGATACCTCTGAAGAAATGATGAAGATAAATGTGGGTGATTATTCAGACGAAAAACGAAGCTATAATCGCTCGATTAAAAGATTAAGATATCTCTATGAAGGAGAAAACATATAAATTATAGGGGATCAAAGGTTCAGAAAGGTGCTTTTCATTATGCATTCCAAGCAGACAGAAAGTTAAAAGGAGGTTTGTTTTTAATGGTTATGTTGCTATTAGAACCCAATCTGTGTTTGCATACATGTGCCATGATTAAAAGCCTATGGCATGGTTATGATGGAAGGACTTTTAATTATAAAAACCAATATACACGATTCTTAATAAGTTATTCAAAGTGCATTTGTATTATGTTAGTCGCTTAAGGCATTTAACTATCTTGCACAGAGTATGCTGTCATCCTGTCAATTGTCTAAAGGGGGTGCTATGGCAAAAATGGCACATGATGGTCTACAGAGAAGTAAAAGTTGGATCAAGTTGGTAATGCCTAAAATTGAATTTTTTTCAATCTAAATTTTTACTTTAAGTTGAAAATGTTTAAATATTTTAGGCATTACCAATTGAAGTAATTTTTTATGTTGATCCAACTTTTACTTTTTACAGTGTACTCTCAGAAAAATGGCACAAATGCTGTCACAGGGACAGTAGCTTTTAAAAAGGTCCTAATATGTTCCATGTAGGTAAAGATATGCACCTTTATATACACCTTTATATATACTAATTTAAGGTAGACTTTTGAAATAGTACCACCCCTATGAAATCATTTGTACCTACTGTACCAGGGTATCACCACACTGTAAGCCCAGCAGCAAACAGCAAAAGAACAGATCTAACAGTGGCAGTATACACTTACCTAAAGGATTATTAGGAACACCATACTAATACTGTGTTGGACCCCCTTTCCCCGTCAGAACTGCCTTAATTCTACGTGGCATTGGTTCAACAAGGTGCTGAAAGCATTCTTTAGAAATGTTGGTCCATATTGATAGGATAGCATCTTGCAGTTGATGGAAATTTGTCGGATGCACATCCAGGGCACGAAGCTCCCGTTCCACCACATCCCAAAGATGCTCTATTGGGTTGAGATTTGGTGACTGAGGGGGCCATTTTAGCACAGTGAACTCAATGTCATGTTTAAGAAACCACTTTGAAATATTTGAAACATGGTGCATTATCCTGCAGGAAGTAGCCATCAGAAGATGGGTACAAGGTGGTCATAAAGGGATGGACATGGTCAGAAACAATGCTCAGGTAGGCCGTGGCATTTAAACGATGCCCAATTGGCACTAAGGGGCATAAAGTGTGTCAAGCAAACATCCCCCACACCATTACACCACCACCAGCAGCCTGCACAGTGGTAACAAGGCATGATGGATCCATGTTCTCATTCTGTTTACGCCAAATTCTGTCTCTACCATCTGAATGTCTCAACAGAAATGGAGACTCATCAGACCAGGCAACATTTTTCCATCTTCAACTGTCCAATTTTGGTGAGCTTGTGCAAATTGTAGCCTCTTTTTCCTATTTGTAGTGGAGATGAGTGGTACCCGGTGGGGTCTTCTGCTGTTGTAGACCATCTGCCTCAAGGTTGTGCGTGTTGTGGCTTCTCAAATGCTTTGCTGCATACCTCGGTTGTACGAGTGGTTATTTCAATCAAAGTTGCTCTTCTATCAGCTTGAATCAGTCGGTTCATTCTCCTCTGACCTCTAGCATCAACAAGGCATTTTTCTGCCGCATACTGGATGTTTTTCCCTTTTCACACCATTCTTTGTAAACCCTAGAAATGGTTGTGCGTGAAAATCACAGTATCTGAGCAGATTGTGAAATACTCAGACCGTCCCGTCTGGCACCAACAACCATGCCACGCTCAAAATTGCTAAAAACACCTTTCTTTCCCATTCTGACATTCAGTTTGGAGTTCAGGAGATTGTCTTGACCAGGACCACACCCCTAAATCCATTGAAGCAACTGCCAAGTGATTGGTTGATTAGATAATTGCATTAATGAGAAATTGAACAGGTGTTCCTAATAATCCTTTAGGTGAGTGTAATTTATGCATGATGAAAACAGGTCAATCAACAGACCAGAATAAGATAAGATAAATGTATTCAATTTAAAGTTTCTAGACGAATTAGAAATTTATGCAAATTGTGCACTAAACTCAAAACACTTTAGGCAATAATTCAGGATTTATGGAAAGCATACTTATTTGTTTAAGGTTAACAGTGCACATTATAGGCCTGATATCTACAAGTCCTAATTGTTATATCTTATAAGTGACCGATACATTCACCGTGTCTGCAAAAAGCTTAATAGACAAAAAATTAACCATTTCAACGGCATATCAAAAGTTCAAAGATTATGGCATAGTCTGTTTCCAATAGATATTATTTTCAGATATTCAGATTAGTGTAACAGGTGCATTTAATTTTTTAGATGTCACTGTCTTTATACACTGCTTATATGTTGAGAATGGCTTAATTTTTTGAGATAACAAATTAGGCAGTTTTAATCTTTCATGACTATACTGTAAAAAATGTTTGCTGCCTTAATTTTTTTGTTGAATCAACTCAGACTTACAAGTCATTTCAACTTACTATTATTTATCTTGACTGAGATGAGTTGCCACAACTTATAAAATGAAGTCGACTTTTTTCAAAACACAGACTCAACATCACGATGGGTTCCAGTGTTAAGCGCTTTACTTCCTGTTTTCTTCCAAACAATCGCATCCTAATGACAAAAGCGTCCCCGGATACGTGCCTGGGGGTTGTAGGGAGGGTGGACAATCACGCTCGGGCATGGTTTGGTTTGGTTAGGTATGATAGGAGTGCACCCATAGATTAGTTGATTATTTATGACAGAAAGACTGTGGCTGATTTTGGCACTGTTTGAATAGTCTTTCTACTTGTGGCAAGTTTGATCTGATTGTGATTAATGACACCAATATCTTCCTCCTAAAAATATTTTAGAAAGTGACCTCAGAAGCACTACACATAAAGGATTCTTATAGTATGAAGAGGACAATATTTGTTTATTTAGGCAAAAAGGAAACAGCACTAGTGCGGCTGGCAGCAGACCATCATTTTCAAGTGATCTTTTGTTTAAAATACATCTGTGCTGTCATTAAACGACAGCGCCAATAACCCATCCTGATCTCTTACGGGAAAGAGGGCTGTAAATGCCAACATTTTTCCCTCTTCCACACCCTCTTCTGGGTTGTGCCAGTTAAATGCCACTGTTTGGACAAATGAGACTTTATGTGCCTTGAGCTTGAACTTTAAAAGGAAGAACAAAATTTAGGAGATAAATAAAAGTGTTATTATCTATAATAAAAGTCTATATAGATACATGCATGTATAAAATCTATCCTTACGACATTGATAAGGCTTATAATGATTCTGAGGAAGGAATAGAGTTTGCCAACATTGTACCATGGAAAATGGTACATTAATACTGTAAAATATATCTGTTAATTTGTTTAAAGAAACAAATCAACATTTTTAGATGATTTAAAAAAAATGAAATTAAAGAACTAGAAACACAACATAACCTTCCTAATATAAAACACATTAAAAATAATTTTACATTTGTTTGTTTTTCCTTTGATGGTCTTTAAAAAAATAACCTTTCGGCATTGTCTGGAACATCACACTCGTAAGAAACAAAAGCATAACTGTCTCAAAAAAGCCCATAAATAACAACTCAAGCTATCACATGGCCACTTTAAGTTCCCGCATTCCCATATTGGTGCTCTTGTGTCTCTAAAATCGAAACGAGGGGCCATGGAGGCAACATGTTTAAAACACATGATTTAATGTTGTGCTGACAGAAGAGTTCGAAATATGAACACTGTCAGAACATGATACAACCTGAGACGGCACACGATACTGGGAAGTTTGCTTGGGAAATAAACGCTTCAATTCATCCTTTAAGATCATATGCGGAGTCACTTATGCATCACATTAAACAAGTTATTTTGGTCTGACACAGGTCAAATTTCTTTATCTCCATTATCACTTTTAATTTCTAGAAACAACCCAATTTCAATATTTCACAGACTCAAAAAGTTATTTGGGGAACCAAAAATGGTTCATCAATGGTATCACTGAAAGTACCCTTTCTAGCACCATCTTGTAAGGTGTGTAAGGAAAAGCTTAAAAATAAAAATCTATAATGCATAAATGTATCCCATATTAAGTCTAAGGTGTTAGGGCTTGGTTGTTAGGGTGTTGCTATGGAGTTGTGGGTTGTTATTAGGGTGTTCTAGGTGGTTGCTATCGTGTTGTTAATAGGTGGTTTAAGATCCCATCTTTGTATTTTTGTTAAATTCTGACTTTTTCTATGCAGGTAAAAATGTGCAATAAACACAATGCACAATTGACCCTTCATTAAGTAACGCCCGAAAACCGCACAGGCCATTCGTGGTTTAGCAACCGTAACTATGCGCGGGGGTCTGACAAGCTTTCTGGCAAGGGAAACATGCTGAAGCTTTGTGAATATAGATTTTGTAAATCTGATACCTGGTATCCTAAGAGTTTGGACGGGGTGGTGGATTTTTTCCCTTCCCGAAACTTAAAACCCAAGTGGAGAAATGTTAGACGTGGATCAAGCAGTGTGGAATTCACAACTATATATCGACAGGATTAACAAAAACACATACGTTTGCTCCAATGTAAGAGCATGCTAATATAAGCTGGCTAGCTAACTCGGTACATCATTGCTTGCAAATAATGATGGTTCTTTAATGCATATATTTAAATGTAAAATAAGATGATTAAAGGCAAGACGGAGGCTGACTGACATACTTCTAGAAATATTTTAGCATTAAGTCTATGTTAATAGACGATACCCCTAAGTACTCCTGATCGCGGCTCTCTCGGGGTTAGTTCTATAAGCGGGAGAATGTTATCATCGCAAAGTTTTCAGGCTGATGTCTTATGTGTGTATATTCCACTGTTTGATTTATAATTATTGGATTATTTTCACAAATTTCTCTTACCCTGCTGTGGATGAACTCAATTTGTGTGTTTTCCATTTGAATGTTCAGCATATAAGGCAGCTGCTGCTTGCGCTGAGACCTAACGTTAAAGACTTTAGATTCAATTTTGATAAAAACTATTCTCTAATGGGTTGCATATGTCTTTTATATATTTCTCGACAGTGTTGGGGGTAATGCATTACAAGTAACGTGCATTACGTAATAATATTATTTTTCTGATGTAACGAGTAAAGTAACGCATTACTTTATAAATGCACACATTAATATTTGAGTTACTTTTTAAAAAAGCAATGCAAGTTATTTTTTTAGTTTAAATAATTAGATAAAAAATATGTACTGAATTAAACTGAACGTAGTCACGTAGAATTATGCACTCTATGCGTACACACCTGTTTCAGTCAAAAACTGAGATGGCAGGCCAGATCTCCTTGGGAACGTCTGACACCGGTGCATACATATTGTAATAGACTCACTTGCCAGGATAAAAAGCTTGACTGACGTAGCAACAGTAACGACGACAGGGCTTAGCGATGTGTCAATTTCTGACCCTAGGCATAATACGTTGTTGGATAAATTGAGACACAGCCTTAGACAGTAAATAGTCATCAAACATCTAAAATGATGTGTGTCCATCCACTTGCACATCTAAGATTTTGGTTTCCGTTTTAAAACAGAATAAGAAAATAAGAGAGATAAAGACCTGATTTATGGTTAAAGAGATATTAAGAATGACAATACTCGAAAATGATCTTCCTTGTGCTGACTGACACATCTGAAACATGCACACAGGCTTGCGACTCCGATATATACACACATAGAAAGAATTACGGTTTTAAAAGTATCTGTTTTGACAAGAATTGTCTTAAATAAATGTTTGATTAACTATTGGGGAAAAATATCTGATGTGTAACATTATATTAGATCCTTGCATTAAGCTGTCTCTATCTAAATGTCAATCAAACAATAAAAGACAAAAAAAAGTTTAAATGTAAACATTTTATACAGAAAAGTTCCGTACTTTAAAAATCTGAAATTCAGCATTAGTAAAATTAACATCTGCTATGGATTTCAGTGCATGGACTTCATTTAAAGATCTTCTTCTCAAGTTAATCCAACAAAACCAGATAAAAAGATTATGAATAAACTGACAATCTAAAAGTAAGTTATCACTGAATATTGTGTCACACTGAAATGCTCCTAAAGTGGGAAACGTGATATTTAAACATCTTAAGATGAAAGCACAAGTGTGTCTTCAGATGCTGAAATCCGATGCATTGCTCAGTGCTCATGTCACTGCATTCTGTGGAATTGCAAAATGCAAGTTGAAACAGACCGATTTGTTCGGATTAAGTTGCTTAAAAAACACGCTGCAAGGCCAGAATTTGCCTCACAGTGGCTTGTGTTTGACATCAACACCTGGCAAGAACTCAAAGATAAACACACAAATTGACCGAGAAATTGTACCTCGAGGTGCCATTATGTAAGACAAAAAAAAAATGGAGCCTAAAAGTTAAGATTGCTGGTCAGCTTCATATAAATAAAGTGATACAAAGTTTTTTAAGAAACACCTGTATTAATCCTCTATCTTGTAAAAACGTATAAAAAAATTGGATGCATGCAAACCATAGACTGTAAAAAGCTACCCAGTCCCACAAAATTACGTACCTAGTCACATCATTTTTTGATTCTTATTCGTGATACTGTCACGAATTTCAGCGTTTTTTCGTGATTGTATCACGAATTTCTGTTTAAGTGTCATTGTCACGTATTGGTTACTCAACTGCTTTTTCCTATTTTCAAACCATTTTCGCTTCGGTTTAGGGTTAGATTTGGTGTTTGCATTAGGATGTCACTTAAGTATTGGTTTATACTGTTTTTCAGATTTATTTTTTATATTTTCAAAATTTTAAACCATTGTCGCCTGGAGTTAGGGTTAGAGTTAGGTTTGGGTAAGGATGTCATTTTATGTAAATCTAACCCTAAACCGATGCAAAAATTGTAAGAAATTAGGACAAAACAGTTGAGTAACCAATACTTGACAATGACACATTGAATTCACGGAAAAAACACGGAAATTTGTGACAGTATCACGAAAAAGAATCAAAACATTATGTGACTATAGGTACGTTATTTCGTGTGACTGGGCATATGGACGTAGTGTCCATGTCGTCACCCATAGGTTTGTAAAGAGCCTTTTTGAAGCTTAAAATAGGCGGTGCCTGTCGTCACCATCTTGGCTGCGAGTCACTGCGCATCACTAACAGAAAATGTTTAAAGAGGCGGGACGTGGGTGAAGCTGAGGTGGCTGGTTGCTGAAACCACGCCCCTCTAGCTCGGCTCTAGTTACAGCAGTGGCAGTTTACCTGTCACTCAAGTGGCCACGCCCTTAATTATGCAGAACTGTAAGGCTTAATATTATTTAAACTGATGAGTTACAAAAAAAACATCCAGCTCACATCTGCATGGAGGGCAAAATTAGCTATACAGACCAAAAACACTCTTTGGACCTGTAAAGTTGGGCATTTTAACATTGAGGTCTATGGGAATTTACTCCATTTTGGAGCCAAACTCAGCGGCCAGTCAATGAATTGCAGATGAAATCACTTCCGTATTGGCTTCATCAGAGAGATTGGAAGGTTTCCCCTCGGTAAAAACCATTGTCCCAATCAACATTTGCATTTCATTGACACTTTTATCCAAAGCCGGAAATGTGACGCTCCTTACCTGTTTAATAGATTCGTTCACAATGCAATGCTAACAGGAGTTAACTTGCAGGCTGTGAGTCAAAGCGGGAGGAATTATGATAACGACGGACTTCTCTACGTCAACAGGCCCGGAGGTAAACTGTTGCCTACAATCCGTGTGTTTGTTGTAGTCCAAGAAAAGAGATTTACGTTGGAGATGGTAACTCGCGTCATTGTTTACTTTGGGGTTTGTGCCTTTTGCATATAATTAACATGTACTAATACACACTTACACACCAAATCAAGTTTTAAAATGTGAATCGGACAATAGGTGCTCTTCAAGTTGATTAAAGTATAGTTGAATTTTTTAAGGTGTTACCAATTGAAATTGCTTTTTATGTTGAGCCAACTTTTCACTTTTTACAGTGAAAATAAATTTCCTTCACGTTGTGTCAAAGTAATAAAGGAAAAATTTTCAATAAATTTCCAATAATGGTCTGCAAAATAATTTTAAGTATCATATAGAATCCAGCTAGATCCCAAAATAAAACAAATAATACAAAATATACATATAAACTCCTTATTGCTTGTATTCATTCTTCTAGAGAAAGCTGATCTCATCAATTGCTTTCATTTTTTTTACCTGTCAGAGGGGTGTGGCTTTACCTGTCTCAGGTATCAGGGTTGGGCTCATAATAAATATAATGCAACTTGGAAACGTGCACAGAATTCTGTTTTGGGGGAAAAGACCACTTTCATCTTTTCTTATAGGTGAGTAGACGAAAAAAGAAAAAACAATCAGTTTAACAGCAACTATTTAGTCTTCATCTAAAATGTTTTTAAAGTCTGAAAGATCACCTAACCTAACTGATATAAAATTAAATAAACAGATTGATTTTTGTATTGTTTTAACCTTATAAATAGGAAATCTGATAATATTTGACAGTGATTTTTGCGGATTGCTAAAGAGCTGATTTGAACTGAGGTTAATTTTTTACAGCATCAGCGGTAAAGTTGTAAGCATTTTATTGTCACTCAATGTGATGAAAGAATCCAAGGGTCAAAGCTCACTAAGAAGAAAGAAAAGGCCTTTCATGATTATAATGCTTATAGTGGTTTGTAGTTTTTAGTATAGTGAACTTGATTTTCTGTCTCATTTTACAGTAGAGACACTGAGATATCATGCGGTTCAGCTTAATCGTCTTCATCGTCCTTCTGGGTTTCCTGTACCTCACAGAGGCACAAGGTAAGAAACAAAAATTATTATGTGCAATTGTTTTATATGCATTTATCCTCCATACAGAAATACATTTCTTTGGCCAAAAATATGTTTTAAATAGGGCTGGGGAAAGATTAATCGCAATTAATCGCGTACAAAATAAAAGTTATTTTTTGCATAATATATGTGTATGTACTGTGTGTAATTATTGTGTATATCTAACCACACACACATACATATATTCATGTCAGATTTTATTATTTATATATCATTTTTTTATTTATATATAATATAGAATAAAAATATAAATAAATATATATACACATGTAAATGTTTCTTAAATACATACATGAATGTGTGTGTATTTATATGTACATAATAATTACACACAGCACACACTCATATATTATGCCAAAAATCACTTTTATTTTGTATGCGATTAATCGCGATTAATTTTTTCCGAGCCCTAGTTTTAAATATATGCTAAATACTTTTTGTAGAATTTTTGATACAATGTACCAATTTTGATAGTGATACAATGTATCAATGTATCAATACAAGTTTGTATACAATGTATAAAGTATAAGTTAGTATAAAATATATAAAATGAAAGGAATAATTCTGCAGTTAAAAATAAGTTTAATTTTTATCCTTTCAAACATGTTAAGGTTGCAAGTTTTTCCTCCAATGCGACGTGAATATAAATGCTTTAAAATATATTTATTTTTAAATGGCCAAAAAATATATTGGTAAAAATAACATTTCTAAATATATTTCAGACATATATTTTATGGCAATTTTATATTTATATTTATTTAAAATTATAATTAAAAAAAAATATTTTTTTGCAGTAGAGAAACAGATCATTTTGTCAAGTTTACTGTCAACACTACAACAATATAATGCTTCTGTATATACAGAAGTACACTGAACTGTTTACAAGCATATGCTTTGGTTTATGGTCCACGATGCACACATAAAATCAACCTCAAAATTAATACTGATGAAAAATTAGTCATTTAATCCAAAGCGAAACTTTGATCCCATCCTATTGAGCCGCAAATGCAATGCTCTCCCAATAAACGATACAGGTGTATGGGAGGGTAATTGGCTTTTGCTGCATATTCAAAGGAAGACTATGATGAGGCAGAGCTATGTTCAACTAAATTATACTCCATTTAGTTGGTCATCAAATGTGTTGCACATGTGAAAATGCGCACTTATTTTTATTGTTATATAGGCACGTATGAGGACTGCTGTCTGAAGTACGTCAAGAGAGTCAAACATTCAATGAAGAGCAAAGTGATCAGCTACAGAAAACAGGAGATGGATGGAGGCTGCAACATTCCAGCTACTATGTGAGTAACTTTTCATTCGTTCATCTGTTCATCAGTCCATCCATTTATCTTATAAATATATTCATGTGTCTCGGCAGCTTCACATTGAAACATGGGCGTATGTTCTGCGCTGATCCCAGAGAAAAATGGGTGAAGGAACTGATGCGCAGGATAGACGGGCTGCCTGTTGACTCAAGAAGGAAGGTGCGTACAATAACTTAAAGACTGACAAGCTGTGAATAATAAATGTGTTTGGTGATAATACGAAAGCAATATAAAAAAATAAAATAAAATAGTATACAATATTGAAAACTCATGGCAACCTTCCAAATGTATTAATTAACCTTGTTTTTTCATTACCAGTATTCAAGAGGCTAAACAAAGCTAAGAGAGGACCTGGGGGAAAGCTGCCCAGGTGTTTCAGCCAATCATATTGCAATATTTGAGTGCCGTGGCTCCTTGTACTGTCTTCATAAAGCTTTGAGTGCTGTCACCCCAAGCACACATTTCAGCATGGACAGATTGAAGTTCAGCGCTTCTTGTCTTCCTGTTTCCGGACTCACATTGCTTTATAAGACGGATTGCCGGTTCAATGCTCCGAATGGGAATAATTGTCATTATTTACCCTCTCCACACACAGCTGCTGCTCTCATTTAAAGGCTCTGTTCCAGTTCCTACTGAGCTATTTGGCAGCATCCTAACTTTTTGAAACAATACACAGGCCTGTAGCTCACTAGGTTTTTGAACAGAGTTTATGTGTATAGCATTGTATTGAGGGATGTATGATTAAGTGTACCAGGAACTTTATCTTTACACACTCGATTTACTATCCTACCGTATCTATAATCAACAGGTGTGATAAAATTGTTGAGAAACTTTAGCAATGAAAGTGAGTGGGAAGGTTTTGAAAGTGTCGAGTCGTACCTGGTTTGTATTACACTACAATATTGTATAAATTATAATGCATTATTTTGCTCATGCAAAACGCTTAATGAGTGATTATTGTCTAGCTATTGATAAGATAAATATTCACAGATCTCTTTATATTCACAAATATTATAAATATATATATTGTTCATTTTGTTATTTTTGCATTTTATATTCCAATGACATTTTATTTCAAGTGATTTTTTTTTATAAAGGAACTGGTGCAAGTTTAATGTTTAAGGTTTCACCTTATGCATTTTTATATGTGACCCTGGACCACAAAACCAGTCAAATATTGTCAATTTTGATAATCTGAATAAATAAGATGGTTTGTAAGGACAATATTTTGCCAAGATGCAAATCAAAATATTGTGAAAATCTCTTTTAAAGTGGTCCAGATGAGTTCCTTAGCAACACATATTGCTAATGATAAATAATTTTTTTAGATATTTACATAAGGAAATTCACAAAATATCTTCATGCTACATAATCTTTACTTAATATCATAAAGATTTTTGGCATAATAATTTTGAGCCATACAATATATTATTGGCAATTGCTACAAATTAACCTATGCTCCTTATGACTTCTTATGGTTTTGTGGTCCAGGGTCACACATAAAAATCTTTAAACTGTAAAACTCACTTTGTTAATGATAACTGAATGTATTGGTTAATTCACTGAGTGATACACATAACATAAAACTAACACATATAAAAAAAGCGATGGCCAATCTATTATTTACTATTTAATAATAGTTAATAATTGATAATGTTTTTTCAAACAGAAGATTATTTCTAAGGCAATTTATAAGCATAAATCTTACATTTATGTCACTTACTTACTTTAAATTTACACTCTGCACTTTTAAAATAAGGTACAAAAGCTGTAACTGGGACTACATGCATTGAGATTAGCCATAAAGTGCGGCTTCAGGCCTTTAATTATGGTTAAAACTAATTAACTCTTTCCCCGCCAGCATTTTTCATGATTTTCACAAAAGTTTAATGCCTTCCAGAAAAATGCTCCTTTTTAAATATATCAACATACAATATATGAAATAAAAGAACACACCCTCTGCTTTCAAACAAAAAAATCAGTTTCATCCTACCTTCATGTGTTCTGTTTTTATCACCTCTCAAATATGTGTAGGTTTCATCAAAAACACCAAATTTTAAGCAAAAAGCTGAGATAATTCAATTTTTATGAAGGACTTTTGATAGAGATCAGATGCAGAGCGATCTTTAAAACATACACGGACATACAGCTGTTTGCCCTAGGGCAATACTTCCGTTTTTTATAAGTTGCGGTAACCTGGTGGATAATAGCGGTATTGCAGATTGACGAGATAACTCGTCAATGGCGGGGAAAGAGTTAAAACTATTTTAGCCTTAAATTACACAGTCTACCCATTAAAATATTAAGATACGACAAATAAAATATGTATTCTTGTACTTTTATTTCATTAATAGCTTAGACAATATCATAATTGGCTTTGGTATGGGGGGCAGTGCCCCCACTGCCCTCCCCAAATCAATGGAACTGGCATATTTTATGATCTGTCAGTGCATGTTATTTTCTGTTGAGACAGTTTGGTCTAGGATAACCTTAAGTGTTGTGAAACCGGGGAATTATAATCTGTTTCCGCAGTCACGGCCTATTTAACTGCACTCTACACCTATACTGTTTACATGTGGGAGCGTTATCATAGTTGAAAGAAGTTACACACAGCAATACAAACTATAAAAGCCTTTAATCGTGTTGTGGCCTACTTTCACTTTTCCTTGAAACAAAAGACTTTTTGTGTGCACAGTAAAACAGGGTAAATAATCAGGAAAATACGTCTCTCCGCTCTTGCTATAAAGATTGAAGTTGTTACATTTTATCTCTCAAGGTTGCCCTTTACATAAAAGTATTTTGCCGATACCATGGTACAGTGGACCATGATATTGATACCTTTGGTATCATCATGCATGTGTCTTTTCTCCTGCAGGTCTCAACACGCCATGCGTAATGTATGAAGTCTCATTTCTTCACCTTCATGGCGTGTTTCTCTTCTCTTCCATGCTAATGGTAATGGAGGAAGAGAGGCATGTCTGCTCAGATATCATCCTCAGATATTGGCTTTCTCTGTGCTGAACTGTTTCCAGTCGCCTCAGCCTCAGATTCAGCCTCTGAGGCCAAATATCCTCCAGCAAGCTTGGATTTCTATACATCAAAAGTGGAAATGAAATGTGAAGGCAGTAAAAAAGGCAGTAATTCACCCCAGCAATGATGTGTTTGATTGATGAGCTTTCAAACGTTGTCCAGATGATGTGCTCAACGATTGAGGCATCACAGGTTTAAGCATTTGCAATGATGTCATGCACTTCATTCACCCTCACGTCGTTGCAAACCTGCATGATTTTCTTTCTTCTTAAAGTAAATGTTCTTCAGAATGTGTAAGCTGTTATTCATGTACAACATGCATTCATTTGTCAAAACGACACAAAGCTTCAAACAAAATTCATTCAAAAAATGTGCTTAAAGGGGGCAACAGATGAATAATTTATTTCGTACCTGTTTATAATTCGAAGACACTATGGAGAAACAGAAAGGGCCCTATTTTAAAGATCTAAGCGCATTGTCTAAAGCGCACAGTGTAAATGGCCGTGTCCAAATCCACTTTTGCTAATTTAACGACGGGAAAAATCGTTTGTGCGCCGAGCGCACGGTCGAAAGGGGTTGTTCCTATTCTTTTGGCGAGTAATGGGAGTGTTTTGGGCGTAACGTGCAATAAACCAATGAGAGTCTCAGCTCTCATCTCCTTTAAAAGCCAGTTGTGCCGGCGCTATGTGTAATCCCTGTTTAGATGACGGACTTTGTAAACTGAAAAACTAAGCGGAGGGAGAAGACCACTAGTTAAAGAATAATGTTAAAAAATTGTGTTGTTTTCATTTTTATTGAAACTTAATTTTTTTTGTAATAAAACCTTTAAAAGCCGTTTTTTTTTCAGTCATAGAAGTACAAATAACAGGCTTTGAATTGCTGTAAATGTATTGATCCTACATAATCATTGTAATCTCATAAAATAATTTGCAAATATGCAAGAAAATGTTTGTTTTCTAAAAATACAAACAAGAGATAAAGATTTTACAAACGTGCGGAGAACCGAAGCGTTTCAGCACTCGGACAGCGCCAATTTTTAACCCATTTACTCCTAAAACGCCTATAAGACCTATGTTATTCTAAGATAAATACCCTTATCTCCTCAGGGTTTTCAGAAAAAAATACTAAGAATTGGCAACGTCTTCCAAAAACGTAATATCTAAGCCTCTGTAGCACTTAGAAACATGAAATAAAAGTAACTGGCGGTAGATGTAATTTTTCGGTGAGCAGCATCAGGCGCAAATGGGTTAAAAAGCATTGCTTAAAATGTTTCTTTTATTACCATATTCACAGGTACAGAGTCATCAAATAAAATAAATCCGTAGGGTAGCATTTAAAAAACATTTAAAAACAGATGCATTTGTTTAAAGCAAAGCATTTATTTCCCTTACCAGGGTACAGGTGAAGCAGCTCTTTACGCCGACTAACGTCTCATAATTAGTCCTCATTTATGTCCAAGAGACTCAATAATAATCTTTTACATTCAATCCTTTAATCTTTCATATTTAAAAGCGTTTTTGTGCTGCTGCGCATTCATGTATGTGATAAGCAAACCCGCGTATTCGTCCCGTTTATAGGCGCATATTACTAATGCGCTCATTAAATAACAAAAAACATATTGCGCCATAGACTTTAGAGCAGGTTTTAGTTAGTCAATGGCGTAGTCTAGTTGCCTCAAAATAGCAACGTGCCAACAATGCGCCTGAACACACCTCATTTTCAGACCAGAACGCACATGGGTACAAAACTGGGCACAAGTGCATTTGCTATTTAAACAACGTGGCGCTAAATGTGAAAATGCTAATTGCGCCAGGTTGAAACTAGCAAAAGACACTTGCGTCGCGCATTGCGCTGCATTGCGACGGGTTTATGATAGAGCCCAAACATTTTTGGGGTCCCGAAAACGCAAACATTTGAAAACGTGCTACAAAGTGCATGTTTTTGTGTCTTTATCCTTTTCATGTAAACGGCAAAAACGCAAATCTGTGAAAAAGTTGGTGTCAGGCACATGCGTAGTCCGTGTTTGGTCTACAGGAAAATTCCCGTACACACACAACAATGGCGGACTACATGATTATGTTCATGTTGCTAAAAAGTTTAAGTAACAAACCAGCCTCATCATTTGTCCAAAACTGCCAGCTGCTTTCAGCATGTTGTTTGTTTGAAGGCATCTTTCTGCAGGCTACTCCTTTATCACTTCCCTTAAGGGTCTTTGGTAGTGTTATGTGACTCGCCACACCCACTGGCCTGGCATGCATAAATCAGCATTTTTGTTATTTTTATGTACACACACCTGGACAGAGTATGAATGACGACAGGACTTTTCTTCAGCAGGACCACAGGACATCTCTTGACAGATCCCACAAGGACAGAAATAACACCACGCAGCCACAACAACCACTGCTCATGGACACAATCTCAGCTGAATCCTGCCCACAGAGCTCACCACAGACACCATAAGACAGCTCCAGCTCATTCAGATTGCTTTTTTGTAGTGCTTCTCCATTTAAAACACATCACATGGCATTGAGGATGTATGCAAGCTGGTGTTAGGGTTTTAGGTCCCAAAAGATTAAAATAATCTATAAGTCTGATCTCTGATTAAGTATCAACACAAGCACACAATTAATTAAAAAGTTTGAGTAAGAAGTGTAGATCAAATCCCAAACCCAAATAAGTAATAAATCACAAACCACTAATACAAATTTCTTTTTGCCCTACAAAATGTTATTTGTTATAGGCTATAGTCAATAAGGATTTTATATGACGTAATATTTGTGCAACTGCAGGCCCTCGGGACAACTTACAGTATAAGCTTATACCTCAAGGATTAATGTCAAAAGAAAGAATGCAAAAGTCTTCCTTTAAAAGCAAAGAGTGTCAACATTTATAAAAGCAAACAGATAATAAATATATCGGTCATGTCAAATACATAAGCTCTGAGTGAAAAAGTTTGATTCGAGTATTATTTTGCCTTAGGAAGCACAATTGTGCCCTTTCAATAATATTTACCTCTTAGTTGTTTTATCAATCCATGACAACTGTTAACACTTGCTCTTGGAGGATTTGTGAAATTGCACTTACATTTCAGAGGGATTAGATTACTTTTCCAAAGATCTTTTTATTAAAAATATAACCCTTTTATTCACTAAGGTATAGCTGATGCACTTCTGAACATGTTTGAGCTCAGCTTAGACATGCAGGAATATTAACAAAAGCACTTTATCACGTGCCAATGTTTTGAAGCTGGAGCGCAACAATTTAACATTAATAGTAAAAATTAGGATTAATTCATATTAAACAATATTATACAAATAATATTATTGTTTTTTATGTTAACAAATGTTACACTGGACCACAAATCCAGTCATAAGTTGCCCAGGTATATTTGTCAACAATACATTGCCAACAATACATTGTTTGTAACGGTCACAATTGTTGATTTTTAGGGCAAAAGTCATTAGAATATCTTAAGATCATGTTTCATTAATATATTTTGTAAATTTCCCACCGTGTATACATTGAAAAAAAATGATTAATTCAATTTACTCATTTTTTAAGGTAAGTGGTTGCAAATAATTTATTTAAGCTACATTTAACTCTTTCACCGCCATTGACGAGATATCTCGTCAATCAAGAGAAAACGCTTCCCTGCCAATGACGAGTATTTCCGCAATACCGCTATTATCCACCAGATCACGCCCTTCCACAACTTTTTAAACCCGGAAGTATTACCCTATGGCAAGCGGCTGCATGTCCGTGTCTGTTTTAAAGATCGCTCTGAATGGGATCTCTATGAAAAGTCTGTCACAAAAATGAAATTATCTCTGCTTTTTGCTCAAAATGTGGTGTTTTTGCAGAAACCTACTCTTATTCAAAAGCTGATTACAAAAGAACCACTGAAGGTAGGATGAAACGTTTTTTTTTTTTTTTTTTTTTTGAAAGCAGAGTGTCTGTTCTTTCATTTGGTATATTGAATGTTTATATATTTAAAGAAGAACATTTTCTGGAAGGCATTAAACTTAGTGAAAATCATAAAAAACACTGGCGCTGGCTGGTAACTTTTTTTTTAAAACGCTGGCGGCAAAAGAATAAAAAAAAAAAAAAAAATAGAAAAGCAAAACAAAACAAAAAAATTTAGTTTAAATGTAGCTTAAATAAGATGATTGCAACCACTTACCTTAAAAAATTGAGTAAATTGAATGAATAATTTTTTTCAATGTATATTTATCAAAAATGTATTTATCATTTATAACATGTGTTGCTTATGACTTCATTTAGACAACTTTAAAGCCGATTTTCTCAACATTTTGAGTTTTTTTGCACCCTCACATTCCAGATTTTCACTGAAAAAAATTCATTCAATTTACTCTTTTTTTTTTAAGGTAAGTGATTGCAATCATTTTATTTAAGCTACCTTTAAACAAAAAAATAGCTTTTGTTTAAATGTTGCTTAAATAAATTGATTGCAATACTTACCTTAAAAAAATTAGTAAATTGAATGAATCATTTTTTCAGTGTTGTCTCTCAGCCAATTATTGTCCTATCAAATCATAAATCATTAAAGCTTATTTATTTAGATTTCAGATGTATGACCCTTATCGCTGATTTTGTGGTCCAGGGCCACAAATATTATGTGTTATACACTGAAAAAAAATTATTCATTCAATTTACTCATTTTGTTAAGTTAAGTGGTCGCAATCAATTTATTTAAGCTACATTTAAACAAACAAACAAACAAAAAAAGAAAAACAAAAAACTTCTGTTTAAATGTAGCTTAAATTAATTTATTGCAACCACTTACCTTAAAAAATTGAGTAAATTGAAGGAATTGTGTCTGATAAGGTGGTTTGTGATGAGAAGCCTGCAGTGACCTGAGTCGACACCTGGAAACGAAGTATCAAAGTGAAACTAAACTTGAAAATCTGCCTGGGCCTGTATTTAATAGGCCTAATAGAAATTAGAAACATTTTTTGCAAAAGGTTTTATTTTACACAGGTTTATGTGCCGATGTTGAACAAATAACTCAAATTTGTCAAAAAAAGATGGTATCTTGAATCTGTCCCTTTTTGAGCATGCATTTGCTATTTCACAATATCTGGGAAACTCCAAGAATAACATTGACAATGTTGCATGTCAATACAGGATTACATCAGTTGCTCCAGGGAAAGCATTTTAGGTTTAATACAAATCCTATTATCCTTATGATAATTATTTAAATCTTTTAATTTCATACTTGTTTATACTTAACCAGTACTAGTAAAAATACACAACTTTTAACACCTTCCCCAGAACGCTGAGTTTTTTTTTAAAGTAAATTGCACAATCCAAAATCGTATTGCTGCCATCATGGTCATAAAACTGAAACTATACTTGTGTTAAACTTAAAAGACCTTTCCAAACTTGCAAATGTGCCAATAACGTAGCTGAAAGAAATTACAAACAGCTTTTGACAGGAGATGGGTTTGAACAGAGCTATGTGTCTGGACCTAATAGTTTCTTCAGACCTAATGCGCTAATAAATTGTCAGTGAAAGTAAATGTCAAAATGCCAATCTGATCTGGATGTGTTTTAGTTTAGATCCCTCCAGCGCTTGACAGATAACCCCACCAAAAAGGATGAGTGACTCATATATTTTCATGCTTGTCTGTGCCTCCTTTATTTCATCAAATAGCAGCAAATCAAACTGAAAGAATTTGGCACTGCCTGTGAATATTTTCGCTGTATTATGGTTAATCAATCATGGGTGTGAAATTTTGATACTTCATTGCTTCACCGCAGCGTTTTATTGTAAATGAACTCAAACTGAATCTGTATCGTCAATAAAGCAGCTATTAAAACCATACATTTTAACAAAAAATTATGCTATTATGACTTAAACTGTATATAGCGGGTGTTTTCCCATGGCTGTATTGGCAAAAACTCAAAATTCTGATGTAAATAAAATCTTGCGTGTTGTGTTCATAGTCAGTGTAATACTTGTCATTTTTAATTGACATATTAGTAAGAAGCTAAAATAAAAAGCTATGTCCCCAGGTTATGCACCAACCCTCTTACATCATATATTTCCCCTTGTGAAGTTATTAACCATTCTGTTAATCAAAAACAATTTGTCATAATGATAACATCGTCCTTTTTGAAAGTGAGCTCATGAAGTCTCTGTTTGTCAGTGGATGATCTTATAATCCCCACCCTGTTACCAAAATTATCTATAGCGAATAAAAAAACAATGATGATTTTGAATCAGTTTTACAATTTACATCATCTATGAAAATGGATGTGCAAAGACAGGCCATACTTTTAAATAAAGGACTACGCAGTCAATGCAAACGCAACTACAAACCTCCTAAGACCCGGGTTTTGGTTTGTCTTTTTCAGATTTCTTCCAGCTATTTTGGGGTTAGGAAGAACCAATAAATATAATAACCAAATTGTTTTCTAAGAACATGAAACAGTGTATTTGACCATGTTTGTGTACAGTTACACAAAATTAAGTATTATGGTGCAAACATAAAAAAATTTAATGTCCACATATGTGGACATCCAGGTCTTAGGAGGTTAAGATATAAAAGCAGAAAATGTGTGTATACTGGAGGTATACTGCACATTTTACTAGGGCTACATGCATTGACTTTGATTACAATCTGGCGCCCTCTTCTGGTCATCAGTGTCTTCAGTCATAAAAGTCTTTAGTCCTAAAGTCTTAAACGGTCATTTCAAAAGACTTTTTTAAGATGCAAAATAAATATTTGGTGTCGCCACAGTACGTATTTGAAGTTATAGCTCAAAATATCATAAAGATAATTTATTATAGCATGTTAAAATTAACACTTTGTACTAGGAGTGAGCAAAAATGTGCAATTTTGGGTGTATCCTTTTAAATGCAAATGAGCTGATCTCTGCACTAAATGGCAGTGCCGTGGTTGGAGAGTGCAGATTATGGGGCGATATTATCCCCTTCTGATATCACAAGGAGAGCAAAATTTCAATGACCTAATATTTTTTACATGCTTGCAGAGAATGGTTTACCAGAACCATTAAGAAAAAGTAACTGGGTTGATCTTTATCAAATTTTTAGGTTGATAGAAGCACTGGGAAGATTTTCACGCTGTGCACTGGAAAAAATGAGTTTTATAAAAATATCAAATTTAAGTGAATTTGTGGATAAAACAAGCAAAAAATCTGCCAATGGGGTAAGCAATTTTTTCTTGAATTTTTCTTGAATTAAGTTTTTTAGAAAAAAGTTCTAGATTTTTTTGCTTGTTTAATCGGCAAATTCCCTTAAATTTTATATTTTTGTTTTAAAACTAGACTTATTTTCTTTGGTTATTTTGTTCATCAAGAAAATGCATCTTGACTTGAGAATTTGTAGATATTTGTAGCCTAGAAATCTAGACGCACCCTAGCGGCCGCAAAATATATTTGCTGCCAGGGTTTAGTCTAGGCACTCACAATACACTTAACCGGTCCAAAAACCAAAATTTGGTCAGGCCAATCACATCGTGTGTAGCGTCTGTGGGGCGGGCTTAACATGATGACGACAGAGCTGCAACGGTTCCTACTTGAAAACAGAGAATGGCTGCTGCTGCTGGCGAACAGCTATCTTTTGAAGCGGCTTTGGCCGCGACTCTGGAGGACTTAGACTTATGTTTTTCTTTGAGAGAAGAGCAAATAAACCCTACTGAAGTCCTTTTTAAGCAAGAAAGATGTGTTTGGAGTTTTGCCGACTGGTTACGGTAACTACGTCACCTTCTTCGTTGCTCTGATCCGTCATAGCGCTATCCTATTGCGTGCAGAGGCATTTTGAGGGACAACCTTATATCCCGCCCCTTGCATTGAGCCGTTTGTGTGAAGAGTTGCCAGACCTTACATCTTGATGTAGGTCTGGCTAACCAGGCTAAGATATTTGTGCTTAAAACAAGACAAAAATACCAACTAAGAAAGTCTTTTTTTTTGCAGTGTGACTTTAAAATAAGAATCCAACAGGATTTTCAAAAGGGAAACATGGGTGTTGCCACACAATGCTCGGGTATTGATTGTTGGTGGTTGTCAAGCTGCTATAGACCTGTCCGTGTAAAGTCATTTCAGAGAATTGTTTCTTAAACACATTATAAATATAAGAAATCTATTCCTGAAACATGTTACAATGACTGTTAACTATGTAGTACTAAATTGTGGAGTTACACCGTTAAACAGTTTTTTTTCACATTTCTGTGATCAGGCAGTGGCGTAGCAAGTCAGTCCTGGGCCCATATGAAAAAAAATTATCCTATATATATATATATTTATAATATATATATTTTATTTATATTATTAAGCCAAAGCCCCCCCCAACCTTGCCCATTGGCACTGTTAACTGTGGTGCGCAGGGTCTGTTAACAACATATACTTTTAATAAGGTAGTCAAATATTTTTCCTTTACTTTTTGTCTTTAAAGGGTAGATTTAAATAAAGAAAAACGAAATGTTTTGGGTAGTTTTTGACTCGTGACTAACTTTTTTTGGCGTGGCGATGCGTCATGTAAAAAAATGATGGCGTAGTAGTTTACGGCAGCCGCAGAGTGCAAAAAAAAAATAATACACGCAAACAAGAAATGACGGAGAACTTAGACATTATGGAGAAATAATAAATCACTACACATGATATATACAAAATATAATTATTGCAGCCACAAATAAAAATTTAATTGAAAAAAAAAATATTAAAAGCTGGGGCGGGCCCAGGGCCGGGCCCCCTATTGGCCCGGGCCCATTTGCACGTGCATACCCTGCATGCCCAGACGCTACGCCACTGTGTTCAGGATTATTTGGGCGGGGCTAAAACAGTGGCTTGATGATGCACTGGAGTCACCGAGAATGGCCCCGCCCAAATCACTGTCTTTGAAGGCAGCTTTTCTTCTAGTGGGCGTGGTTTCAGCGCAGACATTGGTCACGTCCCCAGCGTTTTTCCCAGATATTCTTAACTTATTTTATTTACTTGGCGGGTTTTTTAGCATTCAAATTTGCTGGGTGATCAACAGCACATTTTTCTGTGATGTGACAAACAAAACATATTAAATATCACTTTTCACAGACTTTAAATTGTTCAGGGTTATTTAGCATGGTGCTATGCAGTAAAGGGTGGTCTGGATGAACAGGGCTGCGTCCGAAATCTCTAAAATACTGCCTTCGGTGGCAGCATTCGAAGCATGTCCGAATACAATGTTTGGTTTACTTCCTGTCTCCGTAGATACCTTCATCGTCTTATCCCATAATCTCTGCATGGGGAATGTAATTGGTCGAGTTCGAAAAAAGAAAATGGCGGCCAAGAAAGCAGCTGGAACAAAAATTTAGAGTAAATAAGGTTATATTTTACACCGTTTCTAGCAAGAAAATTAGTATTGCAGTTTTCAAATACAGGTTTAGTTACTACAAAGGCGCTCTCTGTTTATATTTCAAACTGAATACAATTACGCTGCCTATGAAGGCTGTCCAAATGCGTTTCCTGGAGCTGCCTTCGTGCCACAATAGTCATTGGCCCATCATGAGGCAGAGAGGCACCAAATCATCTGCCTTGGTTTTCGGATGCATCCCACATAAAACTTCACATTAATTGTTTCAAGTTCACGTCAATAACTTTGAACCTTATTGGTTCTCGCATGTTTCCTGTCTAGTTGTATATGCATATTTCATCATGTGACACGCAAGGTCCAATGACATTCCACACGTTTTGAGTTTCACCTCTTTAATCAAATTTAATTGTAAGAAAATACAAACACAAACCATTCATAGAGTTTTTCTATACACGCGATTCAATGAAAGTTGCATGACCATGTCACATGTACTGCAAAACATTTGAAGGTCAAGCTATCCCCAATTTTAATATCTGTCTTATTTTTCATCTTTAAAGAATGACACACACTGCAGACTCATCGTGTTTCTTATGGATGTTGATAGGATATGACCAGCACCGCTTGCTGGGTCGGGTGTTTGTGGGACAGAGCGCCGTGTATCCTGCTGCCTCTATGGATCTCTTCCTCTGAATGCGATGCAGAAGAATGCGGTAAACCCCGGTCAGGGGACTGCGACAGTCCAACACCGCATTGTTCCTCAGGTGAGTCTCAGTAATGCCCAGCATATTCATTGCCATCTTTACCGACTGATCATCTGCAGTGAGCGTCCGAGAGGAATCGGCCAGGTGTGCAGGAGTTTGCGGGGCAGGTGGGTACGGCTGCGGATACTTAATACCACTCAGCCACGGGCTTGACATGATCTGTGCCAGGGATATGCGGTCAACGGGCACAAGCCTCAGTGCCCCCTTAATAATGTGCTGGCAGGGATCGGGGATGTAAGCTGGAATGGTGTAAGAACCCCTGAGAATACAAAACCTCAGCCTTTTAAGACTAGAGCCGTTAAAGGGGAACGTGGCTGTCGTCATGAAGTACAGCAGGACACCCAGAGCCCAGATGTCAACCAGTGGCCCAATGTAACTCCTATCTCTAAAGAGTTCAGGGGCGGCATACGGTGGAGAACCACAGAATGTGGTGAGATTATCACCGTGTGTGCATTCGGTACTGAAACCAAAGTCGCCCACTTTGATGCAGTAGGTGGTGGTGTAGAAGATATTTTCAGCTTTTAGGTCCCGGTGGACGATGTTGTTGTCGTGCTAAAGGTCATGAAGGAAAAATTTAATTAAAATATTTACATACAGAACTGTTTAAATGTTTAGAAACACTTGATTATTCTTCATGTTTTTACATATTTTTTAAATATTTTTCCATAATAGTAAACTCAACAAAACAAGTGGCGGCCGGTGACTTTTTTTCGAGGTCATGCGTAGTATGAAGACCATCATGTGTGACTTAGTATTTGAAGGCTGTAGCCTCTAAAATCTTTACGAAGTGAACTGAAATTTGACAGTCTAGCCTACAGAGGGAGCTGTGCACTTATTGTTCCCCCACTATGCTTGTCAGTTGGACACAGACTTTTAAAAATAAATATGTAGGCAGATTTTTTTTATTTTATTTTAGAAAATATGACACATTGATGCAGATTAAACAACCCACACTGCAAAAAAATTATTTTCAAGAAATTGATTTTTTTGCTTACCCCATTGGCAGATTTTTTTGCTTGTTTTATGCACAAAACCACTTCAATTTAATATTTTTGGTGTAAAAACTAGACTTATTTTCTTGGGTTGTTTTGCTCATCAAGAAAAAGCATCTTAATTTAAGAATTTTTAGATATTTCTACTGAAAACAAGACAAAAATACTAAGAATTGTTTTTCTTGAAAATCATTTTTTGCAGTGTATTATTACTTTTTTATGCTGTTGATTATGTGGAGGCTTGAAATAAGCCTTTTGGCCTTTTCGCCTCTTCTTGCATTGCATTTTTTTAACATCTATATTCAGTTTATATTATGCAAAATAAAATAAAAATATTTTTGTCTTGTTTTCAGTAAAAATATCTAAAATTTCTTAAATGAAAATGCTTTTTCTTGATGAGCAAAACAACCCAAGAAAATAAGTCTAGTTTTTAGACCAAAAATATTAAATTTAAGTGATTTTGTGCATAAAACAAGCAAAAAAATCTGCCAATGGGGTAAGCAAAAAATCTTGAACATTTTTGTCAAATGCTAAATTCAAGAAAAATTTTCCTACCCCGTTGGCAGATTTTTTTGCTTGTTTTATGCACAAAATCGCTTAATCGATATTTTTGGTCTAAAAGCTATACATTTATTAAATTGGGTCGTTTTGCTCATCAAGAAAAAGCATCTTAATTTAAGAATTTTAGATATTTTTACTGAAAACAAGACAAAAATACTAAGAATTATTTTTCTTAAAAATAAATTTTTGCAGTGTGGTATGTTTGTTTTCAGTAGAAATGTCTAAAAATTCTTAAATCAAGATGTGTTTGCTTGATGAGCAAAATGACCTAAGGAAAAAAATAATTTTTTTAGACCAAAAATATACAATTTAAGTAAATTTGTGCTTAAAACAAGCAAAAATATCTCCAAAGGGGTGAGAAAAAAAATCTTGAAATAAGTTTACCTTTTTCTTAAATACTTAATAAAACAAATAATCACCCCATTGGTAAATAGTTTTGCTTGTTTTAAGCACAAATTGACTTAAATTGTATATTTTTGGTCTAAAATTAGACTTTTTTACTATAAAACAATTCAAGCTGGTTTAACGTACAAACGAAAATTTCTACAGCTACTTGAAACTTATGGCTTCATGTTTGCATTATTACTTTTGTGAAATATTTAGATTTTTATGATTTTATTTATAAAATGAATATGTTATTGGATAATTTTTATATCTTAAAATCTAAAAATTCTCAAGTCAAGATGCTTTTTTTTAAGAGCAAAATAACCTAAGAAAATAAGTCTAGTTTTAAGACAAAATATACAATTTAAGTGAATTTGTGGATTAAACAAGCAAAAAAAATCTGCTAATGGGGTAAGCAAAAAATCTTGAACTTTTTTCTTAAACACTTAATTCAAGAAAAATTCAAGAAAAATTTGCTTACCATTGGCAGATTTTTTTGCTTGTTTAATCCACAAATTCACTTAAATTTGATACATTTTGTCTAAAAACTAAATGTATTTTCTTAGGTAGTTTTGCTCATCAAGAAAAAACTAATTGATTTAAACATTTTTTAGATATTTCTACTGAAAACAAGACAAAAATACTAAGTTAGTCATTTTTTGCAGTGTATAAATATATATACTGTATAAGGTTTTCACTCTAAAGTGTCTTCTTTAAAACAAGGCCAAGATTTGGCTTCTAAACCAAAAAATTGCCAAAGTTATAATAATTTGAAGGTGCACATCACATTTTCACGCCCCACTCAAAAGGGATTTGCACCACATAAGGGGTTAAATAGAAATAGCAAATACACATAACTTAATGAGGCTTTCATGTTTTACAGTGTTCTTATCTCAATTTGCTCATCAGGAAAATACAAACATGAAAACAAAACAAAAATACTAAATAAAAAAGGTGCTTTTTTACAGTGTATGAAAGGCATCACTCACAATGTGTTTAACAGCAGACAGGATCTGTGAGAAGACCAGTTTACTCTCAACATCAGACAGTCGACCCCTACTGGCAACTCTAGAGAACAACTCTCCTCCAGGTGCGTACTCCATCACTAGATAAAGACGTCGAAACGTCTCCACCACCTCATACAGCTGCACAATGTTTGGGTGAGACAGTCTTTCCATGCAATAGATCTCAGAGAGGAACAACTTCTGTGAACGCTTGTCTAAACGCATCTTGTCCAGGATTTTCACTGCAACTTTGTCTTTGTAACAATATAGAAAGAGAAATGATAGCATTATAATGTGGCAGTAGCAAATTGGAATGTCAACAACTATCAAATTTTGAATTGCACTGGAAAAAATGACTTTCTTTCTTACTTTGTCTTGATTTCAGTACAAATATATCTAAAAAATCTTAAATCAATCTTGATGAGGAACATAACCTAAGAAAATAAGTTTAGTTTTAAGACCAAATAAATATAAAATGTAGGCAAATTTGTGCTTAAAACGAGCAAAAAAATCTACCAATGGGGTAAGAAAGTTTTGAATTTTTTCTTGAATAAAGTGTTTAAGAAAAAAGTAAACTCGTTTCAAGATATTTTTCTTACCCTATTGGCATATATTTTTATTTATTGCACAAATGCAAATAATTTGTATATTTGGTCTAAAAACTAGACTTATTTTCTTAGGTCATTGTGCTCATCAAGAAAATGCATCTTGATTTAAGAATTTGTAGATATTTGTACTGCAAATAACTTACAAATATTAAATAAGAAAGTCATTTTAGGTCAATTTTAAAGTTTGTTGTCCAAATTTGCAAACAAATTATCCAAATTCAAAACAGCCCTGCATTTTTTAAGTGCATATGGTATTTATAGATACTCATCAACAACATACAGCTATATAGAACTTGACACACAATCATCCAGAACTGTGATGTCATTTCCTGTTTGTTGGTTTTCTTTTTATATGACATTTCTTTAATTTAGAAATGTTGTATCTTAGAGAGTTGTATGTATAATAATTCATATGTTTACCATGTGATAAATGCACCGTATGGAATCTGAAGGTATTTGGGGAAGGGGGTCTCGTGACAGAGATTAACCATAATCTTGCAACACCTGGATTAACCTACATTTGATTACCCCCAGACATACTGAACCAGACGTGATGTTCTCTACATGCTGGGTTATCTTCAACCAAGCAGTGGGTCAAAATGGGACACTGGGTATAACCCATCCCTTACGAAAATTAACCATGGTTATTTGTGGTAAAAGTGTAGTAATGGTTTTTTTGGTGTATTGATTACTATCAGCAAAACTATGGTTTTACTACACTAACCATGGTTTAACTATGGTTTTTGAAAACCATAGTTGTCAAAACCATGGTTATTTTGTGGTTACCATGGTTTTTTGGTTTTAACTGTAGTAAAACCATGGTTAATTTTCGTAAGTCCTTCTACTGTCATCGTTGTAAAACGATTTTGTAGCACATTTTTTAAGAATGTTTCTAGTTTGCGCGACAGTTTTTCTCAGTATTCTCACACTCATTCCCATTATTCAACGAGCCGACATGAGTAATTGATAAGCTCGGTTTCTAAACTTCTGGTGTCTGACACTTATAGGTCAAATATAACATTTTCTGGGTTTATTTAACCCAACGGCTGTGTTTGTCCCTTTTTTTACCCAACTTTGGGTTGAAAACCCAGCATTTTTTTGGGGTGTACAAGCATGTAAAACAGGGTGTGTAATACTAAGAATAATAACTTAAGTTATGACTTTGGATAACAAAATATTAAAGGGACACTCCACTTTTTTTTTAAATATGCTCATTTTCCAGCTCCCATCGAGTTAAACATTTGATTTTTATTGTTTTGGAATCCATTCAGCTGATCTCCGGGTCTGGCGCTAACACTTTTAGCATAGCTTAGCATAATCCATTGAATCTAACTAGACCATTAGCATTGCGCTAAAAAATAACCAAAGAGTTTAGATATTTTTCCTATTTAAAACTTGACTCTTCTGTAGTTACAGCGTTTACTAAGACAGACGAAAATTTTAATTTGCGATTTTTTTTTGCAAATATGGCTAGGAACTATACACTCATTCTGGCGTAATAATCAAGGACTTTGCTGCCGTAGCATGGCTGCAAGAGGCACAATGACATTATGCAGTGCCCGAAAATAGTCCCCAGCTATTGAAAGATACTAAGGGGACTATTTTCGGGTGTATGTAATGTAACACTTTAGTAAATGTACTACATAAATGTAATGGTGTTAAAAAACAAACATAAAACAATATACAAATAAAATAAGACTATAAAAGTGAGTATAAATATAAAACTTTAAGTAGAAGTAACAGATTAAAATATGTGACTGTATAGTTTAATAAACTGACCAAGTAAAATTGCAGATTAACTCTCTGAATAAGTACAAAAATACATGTAATGGGTAATATACTGTGTTGTGGTTATCATCTATTGTGTTCATAGTTATTGATGCATTCCATGGCTCACCTTTGGTCAGGTCATGAATGCCGAGTTTGACCTGGGAGAAGTTTCCGCTGCCAATTTCCCCACGAAGTTCGTAGAAACCGATCCGTCTGCCGAAGGTGATGTCATCAACAACCTTTTGGTTGTGTGTGAGGTCATACGCAGCCTTTTCAAGGGGTGTCTGCTTCACGTTGACCTCTGGACTCATGACTGCAGGTTTTTTGTCCGGTGTACGAGCGTTTTTCTTTTTCTCTTCTGTTTGTTTAGTCCCTCCTTGCCAGGCCAGTTGAGGAACAAGATCTTTATGAGGAGAGGGCATCGTCTGCTGGACCACCTGCCCTGTACAAAGATTGATATGGTCAATAAAACAAGGAGCAAAAGTCTGATCTTTTCCATTTGGCTTTCTGCTATATCAATATGTGTTACCTGGGAATACACATAACGATAAGAAAGAGCAATTTTAAGTAAAAATCTAACTGGCATACTCACAAAAATTTCGATCTCTTCCATCCGTGTTAGGTTTAAGAGCATTCATATTTCAAAACATTATCCGTTTTCTGCCAGTTTTCCAAATATGTGTCAGATATGTCCAGTAGAGTCTGACTGCGTCTTCAGGGGTCTTCAGGGCTCCTCAAATTCCCAGGGAGAGTCTTGAGTTTGTTGCTGCTCCATCTGTAAATGCGTTTAAACTAATAACTATTAGTTAAGTTCATCCTATTATACTGAAACTTTGCAACCGTCTAACACACACCTGTTCAGCCACACGTGAGCTGGCCGGTCGAATAACGGTCTGCTGGTCCGTGTAATCCAGCACACAGATTACTGACTCACAGATTTACATACAGACAGGTGACTGACCTCTACTGCCACAGACGACACAGATGTGAGATTACTGCCACCTGTCTATTACTTCACTGTCTGCTACAAGAACAAGTGCACTGTAGAGATTTGTGCTGTGTGAATTTAGTGCTGACCCAGCAAGCAATTTTACATTTAAAACACCTCAAATAGACATCCAAACACAGATGTCTAGGTTAAAACAAGGCAATATTTGGGCTCTCATTGAAAATGTAAAGGATTAGTCCACTTTCATAAAACAACTCTGATAATTTACTCACGCTCATGTCATCCAAGATGTTTATGTCTTTCTTTCTTCAGTCGAAAAAAAATGATGTTTTTTAGGAAAACATTCCAGGATTCTTCTTCATATAGTGGACCTCAACAGTTTACAGTTTTAATAAGTTATTTCAACTTTATTTTATAAGTTACCCTACACAGCAAAAAATAAATCTCTCTGGCCAAAAATATGTATAAAATACAGCTTGTAGAAAGTAAAGCTTAATTAAATGTATTTTTGAATTTGAAAATATATTTAGTTTTAACTTCAATTTATTAACATACATTTCAATATACATTCCTAATTTTACAATCCATACAGCAAAAAATATTTTTTTCTAGCCAAAATATAAAAGTTTGTATAAAATGTATAAGTATGTATAAAATATAAAATTATAAGTATATTTTTGCAGTGGAAAATACATTTTATTTTAATATTTTCAAACCTGTTATATTTATAGGTTTGTAACAAGTTTTTCTTCCGATCCGACGTGAATATAAATGCTTTAAAATATATTTCAAAATACACAAAAATTGCCAAAAAATAGTGGTGAAAATACATTTTGGTAAACATTTCAAAATATATCTCAGAACATATATTTTTTGGCCATTTTTTATTTAATAATATATATGTATATATTGCCATTTAGGACAGCAACTCATCACTAGTCAAGATTAGAAATTTAAGTTGAAATGACTTAAAATTGAATAAATACTTAAAAATTGAAGCGGCCATTTTTTTACAGTGATAACTGCCACTTCCACATTTGTCCACTCCTGTTGTCATTGATGGATGACAATGACAAGTCATTATTTAAAGGACCAGTGTGGGTTTTTAGCGGCATCTAGCTGTGAGATTGCGAATTGCAATCTTGAACAGCTCACCCCTAAATTTCGAAATGGAAAGAGAAGCTATGGTAGCTGTCACAGGACAAACATGTTGTTTGAAAAAGACAGTTGCTGCGTCCGAAACCGCCTACTTCATACTATATAGTACGCGAAATGCAGTAGGCGAGGAGAGTAGTATATCCGAATACATAGTATTCGAAAAACAGTATGCGAATGGTAACCGGATGACCTACTACTTCCGGTTAGATTTTGCAGTGTGCATACGATGGACACTTCACTATCCCATGATGCCCAGGCAGAGGAGTTATCCAACGAAGAAGAAAAAGCGCTGTTTTCGCGCTGGAATGACATGACGTAATGACGATGTATGTGATGTAGCAACATGGCGGATGTAGTACGTCCGAATCTCATTCATACTACCAGAATTCATACTATGCAGTACCTACTGTTTTAACGGCAAGTAAGTAGGTACTTCATCTTATTCAGTACCTACTATACAGTATGCGGTTTCGGACGCAGCCAGTTTGTCCGTTTAGGGTTATTGTAGAAACATGATGGCGACCCCAACCAAGGCATAAGGGTCTTATAAAAAAAGTTAAAATAAGTTATTTCAACTTCATTTTATAAGTTACCCTATACAGCAAAAAATAAATCTCTCTGGCCAAAAATATGTATAAAATATATGCTTAATACATCTTGTAGAAAGTAAAGCTTAATTAAATGTATTTTTGAAATTGAAAATATATTTAGTTTTAACCTTAATTTATTAACATACATTTCAATATACATTTCTAATTTTACAATCCTTACAGCAAAAAATATATATATTTTTTCTAGCCACAATATAAAACTTTGTATAAAATGTATAAGTATGTATAAAATATAAAGTATATATTTTTGCAGTTGAAAATATATTTAATTTTTCTTCCGATGTGATGTGAATATAAACACTTTACAATATATTTCAAATAAACAAAAACATTGCCCAAAAATATATTGGTGAACATACATTTTTGTAAACATTTGAAATATATTTCAAAACATATATTTTTTGGCCATTTTTATTTTATATTTTTTTATATTTTTTTGCTGTGTAGGACAGCAACTCATCACTAGTCAAGATTAAAAAATGTAAAGTGGAATGACTTTAAAATATACTTAAAATTGAATAAATACTTAAAAATTGCAGCTGACATTTTTTACAGTGATAACTGTCTGCCACTTCTACATTTGTCCACTAGTCTTGCCATTGATAGATGACAATGACAAGAGACAAGTCATTATTTAAAGATCCAGTATGGGTTTTAAGCGACATCTAGCTGTGAGATTGCGAATTGCAATCTTGAACAGGTCACCCCTCAATTTCGAAACGGAAAGAGAAGCTATGGTAGCTGCCACAGGACAAACATGTTGTTTGACAAAAACAGTTTGTCCTTTTAGAGCTACTGTAAAAACATGACGGCGACTTCCATGTTAAGGAACCATAAAGAAAAACAGCTCATTCTAAGGTATTAACTCTTTCTCCATTATTGACGAGTTATCTCGTTAATTAAGAAAAAAAATTTCCTGCCAACAATAACGCTTTCCTGACGAGTTTTTACAATAATCTATAATTCTAGTATAATCCACTAGGTGGCGGTCTTGCACAATTTATAAAAAACTGAAGCAATAGCTAAATCAACAATATTACAAATTGCGTGTATGTTTTCATCATCGTTCTGAATCTGATCTCTTACAAAAGTCGTTTACAAAATGTAATTATTTCAGCTTTCTCTCTCTCAAAATCTGGTATTTTCTAAGAAACCTACTCCTATTTGAGAAGTAATAAAAAGAGAACAAATAAAGATAGGATTAAACTTTTTTCCATTTTGTTTGTTTGTTTGAAAGCAGAGGGTCTTTCTAAATTGCATTTATTTTAAAAGATTCTTCTAAAAGTCTCAAATTGCACCTTTAAAATAGGAACTTCTCTAAATTTACAAATCCTTGGGAGCCTTTTGAATAATGTATGTATATACATGAAATATATCACACTGTGCAAGCGGTTTTGGATATGTTATTACAAAAATCTTACATTTTGTGGCTTTAACATGACTGGGTTTGAATTGAGGTTGAGAGTTTTTCTCTTTGTGCTTGACATACTATTTACATTATTGTTAAAATTAACATTTCTTTATTCCAAATCTGTGGGCCATCTAAATGTCCTTTCATCTTTTCTTTTCTTTTTGTATTCTTTGAAACTTCAAATGCTTCAAAAGGTCCCCAAGCTATTATCATGGAAAAATGGCTTGCTTATACTTAGAAGCTGGTTCAGGACATCAAAAACCATCGAAAAGAAACTAATATTGTTTGTGCTGGAGGAAAACAGTGAAGAAATAATCATGATTGATGAGCTGAGATTATAAAGGTTTTGTTGACTGGATTAGTGGATTAAACCCTGATGGTATCACAATAATCTTTTGTGTTTGCGAGGTGTAACCTGTGTTTAGTGATTACAGTGAGTGAGGTGAAAATAGCTCTGAAAGAGGATAACAACAAAACATAGAAACTAATCTCAATGCATGTATCAAATACACCATAGATAGATAGATAGATAGATAGATAGATAGATAGATAGATAGATAGATAGATAGATAGATAGATAGATAGATAGATAGATAGATAGATAGATAGATAGATAGATAGATAACTTCCATCTTTCATTTAAAAGCAAGTCTTACAGACCATTTGTCATGATGTTGAATAAACACAAAGGCACGACTGCTCTCTCCAGGGGTCGGTGGTCCCACGCCGGGCACGTTTACTTGCTTTCACTCCGTTTTGTTTTAAGTTGAGGTGCTAAACACCTTCCCCCTGAGATAAAAGATGATTAATACCTTTGAACGAGGGCCGCTTAGAGGCCCAAAGTCCCTTAAGTACTTAATTAGTGAAAGGATGGGCCTGACCAACACACAAATCCAATGTGTTCTCACAATGAAAGACAAGGGGGTTTGGTTAAGGTGAAGATCTTTTAGAGGTTCCCCTTTGATGTTCTCCCCACCTAACAGCAGGCATTAGAGTGATGGAAATTTGATCAGCTCTCTCCCATTCACTTAACACCAACCGCAAGCATTTAGCCAGTGGTCGAAGGGGAAGTCTGTATAAATATCAGCGAGACGCCGCAGATCTCTGAGTAGAAGGTTTGAGAGCTGTGCATCTGTGTGAGACTGGAAATATTACTATGGATTTACTGCCATTGCTTGTGTTTCTTCTGCTCTGCGCTGTAAACCCGACCTGTAAGTATTGATTGATTGTTTCAATGATACTTTTATTCATTATACTGTTTGTTCATTTGTTGCCCCAGGCTACAGTCTTATAATATTATATATAGATTTCAATCTTTGACCTGACCTTGCTCAGTAAATATTAAAGATATCAAGGTTATCATAAACACATGGTTAAAAAATGCAGCATGAAGTTAAAACAACTTGGTTTTGCAAGTTAATTTAAACCTTCTATTTTAAGTTTTGGCTTGTGAAAAGTTGACATAACTTACAAAATCAAGTTGAAATTGTTTAACTTAATTTTTTTTAAGATAGAGTAACATAAAAATATATGCTGATTTGACGAAAAATGCTGCATATTTTTTTCAGTGCTAACTTAAGCTGGGTTTTCAGAGGCAGGATCACATTTGTGTTCATTTTGTATATTTATTAGATGTGTATAGTACGTTTTCTGTCTGTCGTGTTTGCTTATTGTCTATAATGGTTGTCTATTGTACTAAGTGCAGATCTGACAGAGCTTCCCTTATGAAACTTAACCATGCACTGTAAAATAATGCAGCATTTTTGTCAAATTAACATATTTTTATGTTACTTCAACTTAAAAAAATTAAGTTAAACAATTAAACAATTTATGTCAACTTAACACTGGTCAAAACTTCAAATAGTAGGTTAAATTGACTTGTGTGGTTTTACTACAGTAAAAAAAAAACATGGCTACTGAGGCTACTAAATGTAAACCATGGTTTTATTTTTAATAACCATAATTAAACCATGGTTACTGTAGTAAAACCATGGTTTTGCTAATAATAATCAATACACACAAAAAACATGGTTACTACACTTTTACCACAAATAAACATGGTTAATTTTCCTAAGGGTTGTACTCATATCTAATAAGTTAAACCACACATATTTAACAAATTGTTGTAATGGTTTACAAAAACCACAGTTAAACCATGGTTAATGCAGTAAAACCATGGTTTTGCTGATATTAATCAATCCCTTATGAAAATTAACCATGGTTTTATTGTGGTAAAAGTGTAACTATTGTTTTTTGGTGTATTGGTTGTCAAAACCATGGTTATTTTGTGGTAACCAATGTTTTACTAGAGTAACCATGGATTTTTGGTTATAACTGTAGTAGAACAATCATTAATTTTCGTAAGGGTTAAAAAAATTAACCATGGTTTTACTACAGTTAAAAAACATGGTTACTGAAGTAAAACCACATGGTTTTGACAACCATGGGTTTCAAAAACCATAGTTACACCATGGTTACTGTAGTAAAACCATTGTTTTGCTAATAGTAAGCAATACACCAAAAGAACATGGTTAGGGCCTACTACACTTTTACCACAAAAAACATGGTTATTTATGTAAGGGTCGGACAAGGCATGGTACTAGCATTACCTTGTTTCTTATTATAAAAATGACCCTATGATCTAATATCATTTGCGTATGTTTGTGTTATAGTTACAGCTGTCGTGGGTAGAAACACAGAATCCAAAAACCTGTTCACCGAACGCGCGTGCTGCAGACGACAGAGTCACGTGATTTACATCGGCAAAGGTGAGTGAGCTCGCCCTCTAGCGGACGTGACCGGAAGTGATCGCTTTAACAATTTCAATATTTTTTTCATTATTGTATTGTTAAATATAATATTTGTGTTTCGAAAATAATGTATGTAGTAAGATAAATCTAAATGTCTTTTATATTTTCCAGGAAGGCAATTAAGCAAACCTGACAGATATTTAAATTCCATATGACAATTTACATGCTGTAGACCCAATTGTAATGTTGTTTTTCATATCTTTTGTTGTAAATAAACAGATATTTCTGGAAGTCCTGTGAATGTCGATGTTGGCGTGTGCAGAACGCACTGTGGCCAATCAACGCGTTCAACATCATTTGAAGCTTGGGCCTCCAAATATTCCTCAATGCTGGATTTCCTGCGGAACAAAAAGGTAAAGCGATTCCACATCTGACCACACGGTGGAGACATATCTCACTTGTTAAAATTTAAAACATGTATTACTAGAGATTAGGCCTATTTTTAAAATAATTTATTGTTTCATTATACTTTTTAAAACAATACATCATAGTCTGCTGTTTTTAAAAATATATTTTTTGTAATTTATTCATTAAAGACAAATGCAACCCTTAATTTCTTTGTTTTTAAAGTTACAATAATGCACGTCCAAAAAGGCAGACTAAATCCCAGACTAAAATGCATGTTTGGGCTGCTTTATTTTAAAAAGACCTTGTCCTGACTAATTTTAACATAAAAAAACTGTATTTTTTTGTAAGGTATTTTTGGAAAAACTTTTTAAATGACCTAATAAGAAAAAGGTCTAGTCCTGGATTAACTTGTACCCTGTCCGGTAAACCGCCCGAACGTGTTTTTTTTCACTGTATTATAGTCTTCTTTTTAATCTTTTCCGTCCCTATTATAGATGAGAAGTTTGCAGCCATCACCATTCTCGGGGACTGCAGACCCGATCCGTGGTTCTCCGTCCTGTGGCCTGAGCTCCACCTGTGAGCCTGCCGGGATCCGTGTGGACCGAGTGATGCTTTTTGAAGGTCTGCGAGAAGTTGAGATCATTCAGGACTGCCACTGCGAAGCCAAAATGACTCAGTGTGTGCGAGCACCGGCACTCAAAACCTACTACTCAGAGACCCCATATGAGACGGTTGTAGATGTTGGGAAATGTGTGGGAATTAAAGGTGCACCGGGTAAGAATGTGATACAAATATCATTTAATTTTCATGTGAATTATTATTTTAAACTCACTAATCATAACACATAATGGCCGCAAAAGTAAGTGGAAATTGTTGAATGAAAAACAAAATGTTTAATAAAAAGTAGAAAATGTTGTAGTATAGCATGAGGTAGTATACCACACTTTTCAAACAAATAATTTAAATAAAATAAGCAAACCAGATTTAGAAAAAAAGTATGTGACATTTTGAAGTTCTCAGACAGTAATGTGTTAAATGTCCCTAAGGAATAGAAAAATAAAATATAAAGAAATATACAGAAAAGAAAATATATGTTAACATTGTACTGCATATTTTATCCTATAGCTACTAAACAATTACCAGAACAGGTATAAATGTTTAAATAACGAACATAATAACATCAGCTATCATTTTACAGAAGGATTTTCATGCGTTCCCACCAAGTTTGATTCCACCCTCCTTGAAACTCCGAACAAAGTGGAATTGATCCAGACTGTCGCTGAATGTAAACTGATGGAGGGCTGCTACCGGATCCCATATGTGGAGTATCATTATGAGATCACATACGACAATGACGGAGTCAAAGTTGAAACTCTCAGGGTGAGTAAACCATAAAACAAATGACAAATAAATGATCACTTTCATCCACACCGACTGAGTTTGGACTGCACATGATGTTTGATCCACAACTTTAAGCATGTATGCACAATTTAAATGTTTTATTTTATTTTAATGGTTTCAATTTTTATTATATTGACACTTGGCTGTTCAAACATTTTTTTAAACAAACTTACATTGGTTTATGTCAGGAAATACACATAATGCACATCTGATACCAAACCATGGCAAAGAGTCGACAGAGAAACTAGATTACAAGTTTACTATAATGTGACATTTTTGTTTTTGTTAAATGTTATTTTTAGAGAGATTTTTTTTTAAAAGTGGATGGATCAGTAAATAGCACAAATGAAAGCCGGTTAAAGGACTAACCAAAATGCTTTCTGACATTAAAGGGAGAGAGAGACCCAAAAGTGAAAATTTTGTATTAATAAATTTTTTATGATGAACAAAAAGGAAGATATTTTGAGGAATATTTGCAACCAAACCGTTCGTAATACTTCCATATTAGGAAAACATGTGGAAGTAAATGGGGCTCATGAACGGTTTGGTTACAAACATTCCTCAAAATATCTTTCTTCGTGTTCATCAAAACGAAAAAAAGAAATTTATTGAGGTAATTTTTTGGGTGAACTATCCCCTTAAATTTTGTATTGGGGATTTCATTATTTTTATGGTGAATATGAGTCATCTAATGCTCAGGCAAAAAATCTCACCCCATTAAATGCTGCAAGTCACAGGAAATCACTCATTTCCATGTGATCCTTGCCTAATACATTTCCCCAATTAGCAGAACACAAAGAGGATCTTGAGGATTTCCCTTCTCTATAAACATCCAATCCACATTATTCTGACTGGCACTTGGTTATGTTTCCCAGACAGGGTTTAGATGAATCCAGGATTAAGCCTTAGTTATATTAAAACATTAAAGTAGTTTCTACACACATACCTTACAAAAAAACATTACAGGACTGATATATGTTAACATATGTGTATGTTTTTAAATTAAGGCAGCATAAACATGCATTTTAGTCTGGGAGCCCTGTACGAGAAACCGCCTCATAATGTAATCTAAAGTGATATTTTATGCAATTTATTTTATGCATGGTACGATTAGGTCTTACATTATGTCCAGACTTCAAATACATCGATAAAGATCAAACAGGACAAACCTTTGCTTATTGAAGACATCTGTGGCAAATACTCACAGTCTCTCGCCACACTTGCAAAAGGTGTGAGGAAGCCACAAATGGTCCCTACATGTGCCAAATCAAAGCACTTAGCATGTTAACAGGCCGTCCTGCCATTCACAGCCGGTGGTGAACTGATTGCCTCTCTCTTGTGTTGCTAATTCTCTTACAGGAAATAGATGTTGGCAGATGTTTGGGGAGCTGCACCACAGGGAGTTGCTGTCTTCTCAGGTACACGACAAAACAATGAACCCTGCACACAGCTAAGCAAACACACCATCACACATACCCTATATAGTGTGCACTTAAATGCCTTTAAACCAAAGCAAAATTAGAAACATTGCAGACTGTATTTCATTAGCTTCATACGTCCAGTATAAAAAGTTACATAAAACTTTTTACATGCCCAGAACAAATGTAAAAAAGGACCCTAGTGGTCACTTGGGCACTTGCACATTTGCACATTTACAGATATCATAATAGCAGTGGCGGCCGGTGACTTCTTTTTTCGAGGGCGCTTGATGCAAGTTCGTCACAACATGTATTTTGCTGCAGATGCGTCTAAAGTATAGGATGTATAAGATATATCATTTCTAGATTTCTGCTAGGTTAGTATTTACTATGTTTATTACTATTTAGTATGCTTTATGATAAAGGATCACAACGCATAAAAATAGTCATTAATCAACCAGGTAATATCATATGGTAGTAATATTCAAGAGTATGTAAACTTTTGCAATGGGTAATTTTTTTAAATTCAGTTATTATTCTGTGTTATATGCTAATCTGCTATGTGGTATAGCTAGTTCAAGATAGTGCTAAATGCAATTTGTGTGATCTCTTAATTTGTTTGGTTGAACAAAAACATTTTACAGATTTTGCAACGGGGTGTAAACTTATGAGCTCTTGGGATTATGTGAAAACTAATGCTATTCCTTACTACAATGCAGCTGTTTTCAGTATTTTGACAATACAAAAAAAAAAAACTTAAACAGATGTAGTGAATAAGAAAAAAAAGTTCCATTAATAAAGCACAGAAAACTCTTTAGATCAATTCATCCTGATAAACACTATATCTAAATCACGTTTTCATATTTTCATTAATTTTTGGGTGTTTTATTTTTTACCTATTTATGTTTTGGTTAAACTTTAAATTGTTTTTGTGTTCTTGGGCTTCATACTGACACCTATTGGTGTTGACGCAGCATCACATGAAAGCTTTCAATTATAAGAGCCACTGTACCAATGCCCGGCCTACACGGCAAAAAAATGACTTTCTTGTAAAAAAATTCCGTAGAAATTTGCAGCTGGGTTGCCGGTAATTTACCGTAGATTTAAATTTATGTTATTACTGGCAACATTTTGTTCAAAGTTAAATGAACATTAAACATTTACAAGTCTTTGTCTTTACAGAGTAAAACTAAAAAAACAGCATCAAGCAAAACATTCTGGGAAACAAAATCTGAAGCAAAAAAACAGAAAAAGGTTGATGATGATTTCTGGTTTCCAGTATGCTTTGCATGAGGCTGTTATTGTATAGTTTTATTCTGTAAAAATAAAGACTTGTTAATATTTAAAATGTATTCAACTTTGAACAAACTCTTGCCAGTAAATAACATACATTTAAATCTACGGTAATTTACCGGCAACCCAGCTGCAATACCATAATTTCTACGGATTTTTTTTACAGTGTAGTATTTTTGTCTTGTTTTCAGTAAAAAATTATTAAATTAATATGTATTTTCTTAATGGGCAAAATGACCTAGGAAAATAAGTCTTGTTTTTAGACGTAATATAAACTTTAAGTAAATTAGAAAGTTAGTGTTTACAACTATCAAAATAATCTGCCAATGGAATAAGAATTTATAAGAATTTATTTATAATTTATAAGAAACTTATTCCATTGGCAGATTTTTTTGCTTGTTGTAAACACTAATTTACTTAAAGTTTATATTTTTTGTTTAAAAACTAGACTTAATTTCCTAGGCCATTGTGCTCATCAAGAAAATACAATTCTTACAATTTTAATTTAAGAATTTTTAGATATTTTTACTGAAAACAAGACAAAAATACTAAGTAAGAAAGTCATTTTTTAGTATTTTTGTCTTGTTTTCAATAAAAATATCAAAAAATTCTTAAATTAAGATGTATTTTCTTGATGAGCAAAATGACCCAAGAAAATAAGTCTAGTTTTTAGACCAAAAATATCAAATTTAAGTGATTTTGTGCATAAAACAAGCAAAAAAATCTTACTGTAATACAGTACTGTGCAAACGTCTTATAGGCCACCACAACCAGCTTTGTTGTTTTAGCAAAGTTTTAATGTCCATACAACTCTTTTTATTATAATACAAACATAAAATACAGGAAATATTTAAAACAAAACAATTTTCAGAACTAAATGTATTTTAGGCATTAGTCAGTATTTAGTGTGACCTCTCTTGACACTAAACACATCTTGAGCTTTTGTGAAGAAACTGAAGTCCTGAAGTCATTCGATAAGAATTAGAGATTGATCATGTGGAAGGAGGATTTAACCTAAATACTTGACACTTCAGTTTATACTTTTATACAGTTTTTAATACTACACACACTTCACAATAATTCTGCTATAAGTGACTGTTGATGGGGGTTTATGAGATACAGCGGTCATGATAGAAAAAAAATTCTACACCACTAATATGTACTCTTCATTTACATTTTACTACTATTACTACAGTACTACTTTTTACATACTGCACTGTTTTTATATAGTGAAGTGGTACTTTATTGACCTTAAAATGTTGAAGTTGATTTTGTGAATGCAGCCAAGTGTTACCAACACATTCTCTTCTCAACTCCTTTCTTTTTTTTTTTTTGCAGAAGTGCATCACACAAAGGGGAATGTTTGCTTCGGGCTGAAGGTCGAGGAAACGCTTGTGTACCTCAAGACTACGAGAGCCACACTTTCCTCAGTCAACACGGCCAAATCCGCACCGTTCTGGCCATCACTTCCTGTCTGTGTCAGTCTTAAACACACCGCCCACTACTGGAAGACTCAATCAACTGCAGGGAATTCAGAAGAAATTTCCCTCAATGTTGCACGGCTCGCACGTCAAACACTTTTATAAAATCATGGAGCTTCACAATGCCATAGCAATGGTCACCAACACTGTTTCTGAAAATCTACCGTCCTGCAGAGTTCACCTGAAACCCCAATCAAACACAACTGAACCTGCAAAACTAGCTTTTCATGGCTACCTAAAAAATTAAAGGCAGGTGTGTTGATGAAGGGTTAAAACCAAAGTCTCCAGAAACGGGGTTGTTGCCATAGCATAGAAGAATCATTTTTGGCTTAATGTTTCCAATAAAGAACCTTTCTTTCTGTTTTACAAAAGGTTCTTTTTTGTAAAAAAAGGTTCTTCAGATTATAAAAAGGTTAGAACGAACCTTTGACTGAACGGTTCTTTGAGGAACCAAAAGTGTTTCTTCTTCAATCTTTCAATCTGAAAGTATACATTCACTGATGCCAAACATTTCTGTAATATATGTAAATTATGTAAAAAGTAATTTGTAAATAAAATCTATGTCATAACCAAAAAGCAGACTGCAGCCTAGTCTTTTGATTAAAGGACACACTAGGCATAAAAAACTAAGGAAAGTTATACATGCAAACCATGTCACAGTTTTAAATCACATTACAAATCAACCTATAATTAAGGCATTAGCAAGCAATGTAAATGACAAAAGAGGTTTCATATTCAAATTAGCCATACTGTAATCCCGAATAAGTCATTACACTGTAAAAAGTTGGATCCACTTAAAAAATTACTTTAGTTAAAAAAATTACGTTTATTCAACTAAAAATTTCCCTTTATGTGAAAAATTTAATTTGAATAAACTATTTTTGTAAAGATGCAAACAGAAAATACTGTAAATATGTAGACAAAATTAAAAACAAAACAAAAATTCAGAAACATCTCTCTTTTTTAATATCATAAAAATTTTACGTTTTTTAAAGTTAAACCAACTTTTAATTTCTCAATTTAAGTAAAAAAAAGGAATAAGGTGAATTGTTTTTTTTTATTACTTAAATAATCTTAATTTAAACATTTTCAACTTAAACATTTTAACTCAAAGTGAGAACATTTTATTTGAAAAAAAGTTGTTTTTTTAAGTTGATCTAACTTTTACTTCACTTAAAAAATTTCTGTAAAAATTACAGTATTACTGGGTAGTACTGGCAACTAGCTGCAAGTAATTTCCTGTAGATTTTACATTAATGTTATTACTATTACTTGTTTAAAGTTAAATGAACATGAAACATTTTCAGTATTTATATTCTACAGTAAGTTACTGGCAACCAGCTGAATAATTACAGCTATTTTTACAGTGATTTTCAAGAAAAGAAATTCTTAGTATTTTTTTGAGTAAAAATATCTAAAAATTCTTAAATTAAGATACTTTTTCTTGATGAGCAAAATGACCCAAGAAAATGAGTCTAATTTTTAGACCAAAAATATCAAATTTAAGTGATTTTGTGCATAAAACAAGCAAAAAAATCTGCCAATTGGGTAAGAACATTTTTCTTGAATTTAGGGTTTAAGAAAAATGTTCAAGACATTTTTGCTTGTTTCTTACTGAAAACAAGACAAAAATACAAAGTTTTTTTTTTCTTGAAATCATTTTTTTTGCATGTATCTTATCAAAAAGCTTCACCCTTATATGCTTTTTTAAGATACTTAAGGAGTTCACATCTTTTCTGGGCTAAATGACTGCGTTTTCTTTAATATGCTGTCTGTCTGTCTTTCTGTCTGTACTATATTTTGCAAATTATGGGAAAAGGGTGACTACACTGCAGATAATAAAATATAACAAAGTACTGATTTATTTGGGATGCATTTAGCCAACAACATAATTCCCACAGTTACATTTAAAGTAAGCTATGTCATGATTTTGATCAGTTTACTAATATTATATAATAATTAAAAAGGCAGACAGATATTGAACAGTATATATAATAAATAGATTATATAATTGACTCCTGTCTGACTATCTATACACAACAGCATGGTATGAACAAGTCTTTCCTTCATGTCATGTTTATTAATCTAGCACGTGTAGGTCCAAATGTAACATTTTGCTTTGTTGCAGTTGTGTGTGACTTGTGACATGTATGTGAATACATGGATGGTATTTGCACCAGCACGAGTCTTTTGAAGATGTAGATGGCATAAAATGTAACAATGTTTTAGTCAGCTTGTCAATGCCACATATACAATGATTTGAAGTTTGGAGAATCAAATCAATCACATGGAAAATGAAATATTAACTATTTAATTATTTTAAGACTTTTTATAATAGGAGGAAAGCTCAGTGCAAACCATTAAGCTCATCCAATCAGAAAGTATTAGGATATCTTAAAAGTGCTAGACGGATCAAGAAATGAAAACGCATTGTAATGAGCCACTAATGAAAACAAACAATTAGCTACAGCACATCAGATTAAAATGAATCTTAACCAGCAGAATCCCTCACACTTTCATTAACATTATCTATTGATTTAAACTAAACGAGGAACGAGCCTGCTTATGCTAATATCCATTAATGCTTTCATTAACATATCAGATTCGAAATCCATTGGCTCTTCAAAATCAGCTGATTTTTATGCGCTTTGGCTAAAATCCTGTTTGAGCAGGTGTGTTTGCCATTAACATTAAAACACAAGGCACATGCTGGAACCTTTTCTCGGTGTTTGTCGAAATAATTGTTGTTCCTGTATCACATTATCCTCGTTTGTTTCGATTAATGGATCCACTTTGAATGAAGTTAACCACCTGCGGTGCGCAAACGTTCTTGCTGTGCGTAACAGATAACCCTTGGGTCTCCAAATGCGCTTTATGTGGCACAAAACACACTAAAATAGAATATAGTTTAACAAATGTATATATTTAACTTAAATATTCATGTTTTTTTTAGAGAGCAATACAAAGGCAAAGTTGAGAAACACTAATTTCCCCCCAGGATCTCTCCAGAGGAGCACCGCTCCAGTTCGCACCCCGTTAACAGCTCCAATTAGATTTGCTTTACATTCATTGATCGTTGATTTACATTTGCGACTTAATAGCGGGTCTTTATGGCTGTTGACCGAGGACTTTAGACAAAGAGCTTGCCTACATCATATAAAACCTTGCAAACTGCTGCTGGTTCAGTCAGAACACTTCCAGCTCCAAAGAACATCTCTGAGGATTTGCGCACTAGCACCGGTGAAAATGTTGCCAATAGTGATCTGGATCTCACTGGTGGGATTTACCATCAGCAGACCGTCTCTCAATTACCTGGAAAACCACTCGGCGGTGGAAAACGAGTCTGGAGAAGTGCGTACAGAGGCGATCAAGAGGCTTTTGGAAGTGTTTGGGATGGATGATCCTCCCGCAGCTCTGTCTCGGGGACACAAACAGCCACCGCAGTATATGTTGGACCTGTACAACACCATAGCTGATGTGAATGGGGTCACCAAAGATCCATCTCTCCTGGAAGGAAACACAGTCCGCAGTTTCTTCGATAAACGTAAGACGCGCATTTTCGTTCTCATTTTGACGAGGGACGGCGTAAATAAAGGCACGTTTGAGTTTGAGGAATTAAAAACAAAGTTTAAATCTGAATAATAGCTTTATTTTACACATGTTGTACATGTATTAAAGATTTTAAAGCTGTGCGTAAAAACTTAACTCCGTGCGTAATTGCGCAAGTCAAGGCGCAATGGTTAGCGTATATTCAAAGACTGTGGCTAAATAGAACAACGCTTCCCAAAAGTGTGACTGCATACAGTTCCTGTTTACATTAAAGACTTTAAGCCCTAACTAAAAAATGTAACAATCTAACCTCTTGTGTCACAATCTTTGTCCATTTCTGTTTAGTGCACAGCGACCTTGTCGAGTTTCGCTTCAACCTGTCCACAGTTGCCAGGAGTGAGAAGGTCCTCACAGCTGAACTTCATCTGTTCAAGCTCAGACCTCAAGCATCGCTCACCTTTAACAGACATCACTTCTGTCAGGTAAGATTTTTAATCTGTGGCACATTAAGAGAGAGAAATCTTTCCTTTAGGTGTTCAGATGAATGATTTTAGTGATGGTTTCTCTTCTGCAGGTCAATGTTTACCAGGTTCTTGATAGCAGCAAGATGAACATCTCTCAAGGGAGAAAGCTGCTGTCTTCTAGACTGATTCCTGTTCACTCCAGTGGCTGGGAGGTTTTTACCATCACACAAGCTGTAAGTACTTAGTATTTAATTTATTCACAAAGCAGATGTTTTTATCCAAAGTGAAATACAAATGAAGAAGCAGATGTGAGGGTGAAATAATCTGGGAAATTTTTGCCAACAAATGAGTCATCCTAGTAATGGTAATGTTAATGTAGACTTGCTTAAGATGTTAAATCAGATGTCTTAGGGTCACTATGGACAAAAGTGTCTGCTAAATGTTTAAATGTAATGTAAACTTTTGTTATGTGCATATCCTTGTGTCGATTTGAGCAATGTTATGAATATGCAAATATTTTTTGTACAGGTGAGGTCCTGGATGTCCGATGAGGGCAGTAATCTTGGTCTCCTGGTCACGGTGAGAACTCTTGCAGGCCTTCAGGTGGACCTGAAAACTGTACGTTTTGCATCAGGCCAGAATCACCACCACAGTAAGCAGCCCATGCTGGTTCTCTTTACTGATGATGGCAGACGGGCTGCATCTCTGGAGGGCGCTCCTAAAGGTACAGAAGTGATCAAAGCTTATAAAAATTCTTACAGAGCAGAAGTTTTCTCCAGACTTGGTGTAGTTTTGTTTAAACTAAAATCCTCTTTTTTTCCAGGTTCAGAGATATCTACTGCCGGATCCAGTCTTCCATTCCCCAACCCTCATATTCCATCACCCGCCCGTCGCATCGCTCGCTCCACAGATTACGATGAGAACGGTGAGAAGATGTCTTGTCAACGGCTGCCTCTCTATGTGGACTTTGAGGAGATCGGCTGGTCTGGATGGATCGTTTCTCCACGTGGCTACAACGCGTACCATTGCAAAGGTTCCTGCCCGTTCCCGCTGGGACAAAATATGAGGCCCACAAACCACGCCACAGTGCAGTCTATCATCAACGCTCTAAAGTTAACCAAAGGAATCGAGACCCCGTGCTGTGTACCAGACAAACTGTACAGCATTAACCTGTTGTACTTTGACGATGATGAGAACGTTGTTTTAAAGCAGTATGATGATATGGTAGCGGGCAGCTGTGGGTGCCATTGAGCAACTTTACTGATCTCTGCACAGTCGAAATGCAGATCCTTAATGTAAAAAAAAACATGGACTGGATTATTCTGGCAAGAAATACAGTTGGATCTTGCTAAATTGTAAAATATGTAAATAGATAAATTTTAATATATGGAGAAGCTCAAGTTGGTGACTCTTAAAAGATGTAAATTTGTATATTGCATGTTGGGAACTATTATAAAGTCTAAATAAATTCTTACAAAAATTGACAGAGTTAGTCCATAAATATTTTGCTTTACATTAGCTTATATTTTTTATATACTTTAAGCTGTCACTGGGACAGTACCCTTTAAAGGACCCTGATATGTTCCATTTTGGTACACATGTGTGTACATTTGGTAACGTTACTAATATTCCCTCTTTGGTCCCAATGATGTACAAACATGAACTCTTTAGGTGCAGAGGTGTACTTTTTGAAAGTGTACCACCCCAGTGACAGCCAGGGACCAGTTTTTCAAAATTTTTCCTTTTAGTGTATACCTTGATTGCACTGTTAGTCACTTTGGATTAAACCGTCTAACAAATGCATGAATATAAATGAATCAGTCGGATTATATAGGAAATGTGCCAGCAAAGGCAACAGGTGACATGTGGAGTGTTGTTGATATCGCTCCTATTGTGCTCAGAGGGAAAGTAAAAGTACAGGGAGAGAGAGCGAACGTGTTGTAAAGGGTAACCGGTAAACAGGTGCAGGGCTTCAACATGATCAACTGATACCATAAGCTCTGTGCCAACCAATTAAACTCACAATGGTGAGACAATGCATGATGCTTGCATATTTAATGCAAAATTGCGGTGCATTTGTTGATATGAACCCAATACTATATACACACAAAATTGAAATTAAAAACATGGTTGAAATATTCAAATGATATCATTGCAGATGCCAGCTTGTGAAATTTGATTCATTTCTTAATATGTAAAAAAATTGACAGCTGTAAAACATAATATAAAAGGCATATCAAAATATAACCTGTATAAAAGCATAAAAATGCATTTAAATATGTAAATAAAACATGCAAGTTATAATGTAAAGCAAAGTATATTTAAGTTCATTGCAAAAAAATATGTACCCCAGTGGTCTCCAACATGGTGCCCACTGGCACCAGGTTTCCGGCATGGAGTCTGTGAGTTGCCCGTCAATGCACAGTATATTAATAGCCTTTATATTTATTTATTATCAATTTTTATATTAGCTTGGTTTCTTTTATGCATGTAAGCATTTTAAACAATGATAAAACATATCAACAAGTAAAATAAAATAAAATCAACAAGTAAAACAAAGTTTTGAGTAGACTATATAAAAAGGTAGCCCTCCAAGTTGTTTTATCCATTGTGGTAGCCCTTGCTCACAAATAGGTTGGAGACCCCTGATGTACATAACCCATGCTGTCACTGGGACTGTACCCTTTTAATGCAGCTTTGCCTAACGTTTATATTAGTACCTCAGAGATATACACTGATACCAAAGAGGGCTTATTAGTACCTTAAAGGTACATATTGGTACGAAATCCATACTAGGACACATATTTAGGACCTTTAGGGTACTGCCTTAGTCACTCATGAGAAAAAATGTTTTACTAATGGACCTTGAGTCTGGAAAAATGACAATTTGGGTAGGAAGTATCACAAAAATAATGTCACTGGTTAATGAAATTATCAGTTTTGGGGAAAGTTACTTTTAAAAGTAATGCATTACAATATTAAGTTTGTGCTTCTTAGTTACTTTTCATGGAAAGTAATGCTTACGTTACTTTTTAGTTACTTTTGCGTTACTTGGCTAAGGCTTTATCTCTTTCAGGCTTTGCAGGTGGCTTTGATGACCGAGAAATTGAATATTTCCATCGCAAAAGCCTGCTATCTCAGTTTCTGACTAAAATTGTTCCCGCTCAGGCGATCATGCATAGAGTGCGTAACTCTACGTTAATACGTTGAGTTTAATGCAGTATATAGTTTTTTTACATCAAATTTATTAAACTGAAAAGAAACTTGGATTACTTTTTTAAAAAGGTAACTCAAATATAAATATGTACATTTATAAAGTAATGCATTACTTTACTCGTTACTTCAGAAAAGTAATCTTATTACGTAATGCACGTTACTTGTAATGCGTTACCCCAACACTGAAAAATAATTCAAAAATGTTAATGTTACTCAAAGATGCATGCACACATTCTGTAAATGAAACAAAATTGTGTTAATATTGAATATTAACTACCAATAAAGCTTTATAATACAATAAACAGCATATTTTCCCCTCTACTAGTAGTATGAAGACATCAGTAATCTGACTCTTGGATGAGATGTGACCCCCCCAGTCTCCATTTGCACTCCCCCTGACCGACAGGCTGCATTCACATCCAAGAGAGACGGCCATTCATGCCAGTAAAATGATGAAATGCTGCCATTATAACGGAGAACTAAAGGCTCAGAGTGGCCGATACCTGATCTGCATGTCTCGCTGTTGCCTTTTGTGCCAGTATTTCATATTTGAGTTATCCACTGGCACACGGCTGGAGTTAGGCGTGAGTTTGCCATGGCACTGAGAAGATGGGCAACAAGCAGACCATCTTTACATCTCAGCAACTGGACGCATATCAGGTATGCTAGATTAGTTTTAATTGATAATTTAGCCACCGTGTACCAACATCTATGAACTGCATTGTATATGATTTTACGATCATAAACAATGCAGTATATGAATATAACAATGTTATAACAATGTTATAAATATAACAATGACTTATTGATTTGCACAACGTTTTGAGATATTTGCTTGGAAAACACTCATGCTTTAAGAGTTTTTGTAAGATTTAGAAGTTTAGATTGAATATGCTTAATATTCATACACTCTCAGAAAAAAGGTACAAAAGTTGTCACTGGGACTTTACCTTTCAAAAAGGTCCAAATATTTACCATTTTGGTACAGATATGTACCTTTGAGGTACCAATATGCACCATTTAGGTACAAAAGTGTAAAGGACCTGTCCACAGCTTTTGATCCTTCTTGTACTTTTCTTTCTGAGAGTGTAAATATACATGAATGTTTTGCAAATTACCATTAAGAAAATGCCATTATAATGTATTTTTTAAATAAACTTTTGATTTATGAAACATGGCATTTAAAATCTTTGCACTTTCTGATTTTTTTTTTTCTTTTGTAGGACTGCACTTATTTCACCAGAAAAGAAATTTTAAGGTAAGATAACTAGACTTTTTCATTATGAAGATATCGTAAAATGTTATTTCTTCATATCTTGTTACTTTATAATGAGTCCTGGAGTAAAACTCACTTTATTCCACATTGCTGGGATCTAAAACATGGAAAGTCACAACACAAAAAAGTGCATGGAGGAAACCAGATCTTAATATCTCCAAAAAAGTGTAAAGATTCAGTTAATCTATATACAAATTATATAAAATTTTTCTATAGCTAAATTGGTAGAACATTGCATTAGCAGCGCAAAGGTAATGGGTTTAATTCCCAGGGAACTCACATACAGATAAAATGTATGGATGTGAATGCAAAATCAGAAATGCAATGTAATGTCTATTTTCATTCAAATTTATATTTGAATGTTCAATGATCTAATTTGTATATAAATACTTTTTTGCAATTATAAAGTATCATTAAATAGTTCCTTTTTGCTCCTGTACAGCTCATCGAGCAATGCATTAGCAGTGCAAAAGGTCATGGGTTCAAAACTAGAAAACATGCATACTGATAAACAAAAGTATTTGTGATGCACTGTAAGTCAATGTGGATAAAAGCAGCTCACAAATGCGTAAATGTAAATGTTTTTCTCAGACTGTTTCATCGGTATCGTGATTTAGCTCCACAACTCGTACCGATGGACTACACGGACCAGCCAGACGTACGGCTGCCGTATGAGCTGATTGGCAGCATGCCTGAGCTGAAGGTACAGCACATCTCACTGCCCTGCTGCCATCTCCATGTTCTCATCAATTTTTCATCTTCTACTAATTGATAGCGGTCTTGGTAAGGTTAGTGTTATAAGATCCCCCTTAACCAAGGAGAAGACAAAGCTTAGTGTAGTTTAATCAAATGTATGTGCACTTAAGACCATTGGATATATAAAACAAACTTGAATTCATATCTGTAAATATAATATGTTTATACTAGTATTGATTTATTGTTCAGGATAACCCATTTCGGAAGAGAATCGCTGAGGTCTTCTCAGAGGATGGAGAGGGCAACATGACATTAGATGATTTCCTGGATATGTTTTCTGTTTTAAGTGAAATGGCTCCACGGGACCTGAAGGCCTACTATGCTTTTAAGATTTACGGTGAGGTTTAATCAAATGTGAACCTGGCTGAAGTCATTTGATGTACAGTTTTCTACATAAAACCATTCTACATCAAGTTAAAGGCAGGGTCCATGATCTCTAAAAGGAAATGTTGACATTTGAAATCACCTAAACAAACACGCCTCTACCCCAATGGAATCTGGACCTTCTTTTTATAGACCCGCCCCACACATACGCAACCCAGGCAACGATGTCGGTTTGTAGACACGCCCCTTACTGCTGATTGGCTACAAGTGTGTTTTGGTAGTCGGCCCGACTCCCTTTTCCAAAGTGTTTTTTCAGAAATTGGTCATATTATGAGATTTTTCAAAAGTCCATATGTGACGTTTTATCTCAAAATACCCCACATATAATTTCTTATAACATGTTAAATTTGCCACTTTGTAGGTGCAAGCAAAAATGTGCCTTTTTGGGTGTGTCCTTTGAAATGTAAATGAGCTGATGAAACAAACACTGATCACCATAATGATGGTTTGTTGAAATTGAAACTCAATGGTGATGTCAACATTTACTTACCTTAACAGTTTTCCAAATCCAAGAAATGTGAATAAATGAGGATTTTTGATATTCATTCATCTCATTTTGCACACCATAGCATTCCATAGTGACCATGTCTAGAAAAAAAGAAAACCCAATCAGAAAAATACTCCATATGATTAATGAATAGAAAATTAATTTTCCATTAAAAGTGGTCATATGACGGTAACACTTTACAATAACAGTACATGAATAATCATGTACTAATACATAAATTAATAATTACTTTAATATGAAGTAATGATAAGTTAAGCCATGTACTAATCAATAACTAACCATAACTATGTCATGAGTCATATGAATTCATGCATGAATTACAGCCACCTTAACTACACATTAATACATGTTTGTTAGTTAATGCATTAATTAACACTTTGGGTAACCGAAATCAAACATGCTCTAGAACAGTGGTTCCCAACGGTTTGCAGGATCTGATGCTTTGTTTGAGGTCAAATAAAGATGTATAAAATGTTCCACTTATAATTTTAGAAACAAAAGATATTTTTCAAATTCATGTGCTCACAATACCAAGATAGCAGGTAGTTAAAGTATTTTATTATGTAAGATAATTGTTCTCTATTTTTGTGTGCTTGTCAATGTAGATTGCAAAATCAAAAGGAAGGTTGATGTAAACATTACGGCCTACAACAGGCTGTCCGCTCGTTACACTTGTGGTCTGCTGCTTTTGGCGCTGTCAAAATATTTCAGTTAAAATCATTCTAACTATTCCTCAGAAATGACAAACATGCTAACCAAAGTCACAATGCCAAATGTATAGTGTTCATATAAAGACCATCAAACCATCAATCATACCAGTTTATTTGTGAAAGCTATTAAAATGTTATCTTTATGTTATTTTAATTATTGTTTAATTAATTTTTCGCATTGTATCAGGATCAGCGTTCAGCCAGGGGCGGATCTACGGGTGGATTGACAGCTTGCCCACCCAATCAGATTCATGGAAATACATTATGTTTTTTCATTCAAACCGTAATTCTTCAACCATTTGAACTATCAAAAAATTAGAATTGCTCCTAAAGAAAACAAATTGCGCTTTTTGGCAATATATGGTTTATTACGGTAATGTCTTGCTTTCCGTCCACCAATCGCTGCTGTCATCTAGAGCGGAAGAGGCGGGTTTGAAGAGAGCGCGGTAGGTTAGATTGCACTGAGTAGCAGATTCGTGTGTGAACGAGCGGTAAAGAAAAGACTTCTAAATAAAAACGGTGTACACCAGCAACACTAAAGTTAACTCGCTCTTGGTGGCTCGGGACTCGACGGCCCGACTGGACTGTTTAAGTAGATTTTCAATAAAGCAGTGTTGATATTTTTTGCTTCTGGGTCCTCTTATGTTTCAGAACCAGTGCTTAGGTAAGCCACGTGCGTTTAGCTAAATAAATGCTCAATGCTTAAATAGTTCATCGTAAATCGTTGTAATATGCTTATGACTTGCGAATGTTATGCTTATTTAATTGAAATAAACCAAGCTTAATGACGTATGCAGCCTGCATATCCGACCTCCGGAGGATGCAGCCTTCTGTTTGATGCCCACCTATTTAAAAACACTTTCTGCCTCCGCCACTGGGTAACTTATATTTTTATTTGTTAATGTATGATAAGGTCATGACTTTACTAAGGGGGCACATCATTACTAACTCATCGTTAACTACTCATAAACTAACATAAATTCATGATTTGTTATGGTATGATTAGGTCATGACTTTACTTGAGGGGGCACATCATTACTAACTCATCGTTAACTACTCATAAACTAACATAAATTCATGATTTGTTAATGTATGATTAGGTCATGACTTTACTTGAGGGGGCACATCATTACTAACTCATCGTTAACTACTCATAAACTAACAAAAATTCATGATTTGTTAATGTATGATTAGGTCATGACTTTACTTGAGGGGGCACATCATTATTAACTCATCGTTAACTACTCATAAACTAACATAAATTAATGACTTGTTAATGTATTATTGTGTAGGCCCTACACAATGACTTTTCTTGGAGGGGTACACTGTTAAAAAGTTATCAATTACACATTCTATACAAATTCAGCTCATCAAAATCCAAATTTTTGGTGGTTTTAAAGGAGAGGAGCAAATGTGAAAATAAGTCAGACATTTGGAAGGAGTAATAATGGCTTAAAAGAAGAACAAAACAAATACTGTATGTGCATTTTGATAATAAGACAAGCCAGTTGACACAATAACCATCGTCTGTAGGCTAACACTGATTTAAATTTAGAAAGAATAGCGTCTGTCACTCTTAATGGCAGCAGTGGAACTAATTTTAATTATTAATCCATAATTGCATATTTAATGATTAAGGTTAACAGTAAATGTTGCAAGAAATCCAGTGCCATTCAATGTTTTTAGCTCAGCTGCAGGAGCAAATATATAAACAGTTTTGCATTACAAACCTAAACATTTTGCATTAACAAAAGTTATTTTCGTTCTTCTGGAGAGCTTGTTTGATATGGAGTACGCAAAGTGTTAGTTAATGCATTAACTAACAAACATGTATTAATGTGTAGTTAAGGTGGGTGTAATTCATGCATGAATTCATATGACTCATAACATAGTTACGGTTAGTTATTGATTAGTAAATAGCTTAACTCATCATTAGTTCATATTAAACTGATTATTAATTTATGTATTAGTACATGATTATTCATGTACTGTTATTGTAAAGTGTTACCCAACAAGGATTATAAATCCATGATTTACTCACCCTCAAGCTATCCGAGATGCATATGTCCATCATTTTTCAGACGATCACGTGTTAGCTCTTCCCATTTTTACAATGTTTGAATATGGGGGTTCACCTCCTTCAAGCCCAAAGATTGTGCATCTATCCTTCACAAAAGTAATCCAAACTGCTCCTGGGGGATAAACAAAGGCCTTTTGAGGGTAATCTATGCGTTTTTGTCATAGAAATATCCATATTTAAAACTTTACAAATTAAAATAACTAGCTTCTGGTAATGCCACCATCTTAGATGCCTCTGTATTCAGGAGAGAGTATCAGCGTACGCACTTTTCTTAGTGACATATGACAAATGTGGAGGGCGGAGGCACAGGGCAACAGCAAAAAAACCCTCTGCAAAGTGCATACACTCTCATCTGAATGCAGATGGTGAGTAAATCATGGGTTTAATGTCATTTTTGGTCGAATTATCTCTTTAAGATAAAAATTGATTATTTTCCACATACCATGCATTATTGTCGCTCCTCTATGCCCCGCTTTTCTGAAAAGCGCTGTGTTCTCTGATTAGGCAACTATCCGGTGCTTTGTGATTGGCCGAATACCACAAGCGTGTGACGGAAATATTACGCCCCTTACCATATTTCGGAGTATTAGCTCCATAAGCACAACATCTCCACGACATGACAGCAGCAACAATACTACAGTGAGAATAAAAGTTAAGCCTGCGTATACATTTGGGTGGTGTTTTGCAAGTCTTTCCACATTGTTTGAATGGGACATTTTAGGAACACATGTATCATTTTTAGAAAGAATATCTCTTTGGATTTTTTTATGCACGAACAGCTTTAAAAAGGAAAACATGAAATCGCATTATATGACCCCTTTAAAAGTCACATAACATTAGTTTGGACTGAATAATGGACGTCTTTTGTCCATTATTGGTCCCATGCATGCGTTGACAGTGTATGTGAACATACTGGAATAATGAACCTGACCCCTGTTTGCTGAAATGATGAGATGAATTCCCAAACCGTTCATTGACAAAATGCCCATTAATAATTCAGGCATACTTACAACAAGTACTGTTTATGTGTGCCATTGTCTTATTAAAAGACGGCATGATCTGCACCTGTCATGAGGAAACACAGTGTTGTCATAAAGTATTAACACAGGGTAAATGATAATACTCTTGACATTATGCATCTTATTTAGACTGAACACGTACTAAAGGATTTTACTTCCAAGAGGAATTTACTCTTTAAAGTGCTCGTCTGTCTTTCCTTAGACTTCAACAACGATGACTTCATCTGTAAATCAGATTTAGAGAAGACTTTAAATAAACTGACTCGCAATGAACTGACAGAAGACGAGGTGAGAATGGTGTGTGAGAAGGTCATTGATGAGGCTGATCTGGATAATGATGGCCGATTGTCACTGGAGGATTTCCAGAATATGATCGTCAGAGCGCCAGACTTCCTCAGGTAACACCAATGCATAGAAGAACCATTTTTGGTTCCAGAGAAAACCTTTAAATGAACGGTTCTTAAAATAATTATTTCTTTCTTACCTTGTTATAGTCTGTTGAACTTTTATCCACTACAAAGACATTTCCCTGCTGGAAAAACCAGCATACCAGCAAGACCAGCATATGTTGTGTTTTGGTGCTGGTATGCTGGTGGCCACCAACTAAACCAGCATAATTCCCATGCTGGTTTGATGTTGTTTTTTTCACCAGGATTTAGTGCAAAAGAAAGGCTTTGTAGATGGTCAAGGTTCTTTATAGAGCAATACCCCTTATTCAGTCCGCTGCCATGTTGATTCTAAAGCAGGAGTGGGGAACCCTGGGTCCTGGAGGGCCACTGTCCTGCAGAGTTTAGTTCCAACCCTAATCAAACACACCTGCATTTAATTTCCAAGTAATCCTGAAGACTTTAATTTGATTTTTCAGACGTGTTTAATTAGGATTGGAACTAAACTCTGCAGGACAGTGGCCTTCCAGGAACAGGGTTCCCCACCCCGGTTCTAAACCGAGGCTATGAGGGCTTTACATCCAGAGCGTGCATTTCAAACCTGTTGTTTTGTACCGAGATGCTGGTCATTCAGCCATCAAAACAGAAAATACATTGTTTTACAAATTTCCTCAGGACAAAGAAGGTCAGAAATCATGGATTGTTAAAATAAGAAGGGACATATGACCTAATTTTGAGATAATATGTGCAGCGCAGTGTGTTCATAAAACTGTTTTGTTATTAGCCTGTTGGCTAAGTCATTTCTGTTTTAAGCATGTTTACTTTTCTTTAAAACTCCAATATAGTCTTATAACTAAGAACATATTTCCAATTCATAGTTTACAAAAACAAAAGGCATTAATTCTCGGGTACGTTTTTTAAGCACATTGACCAATCAGAATCAACAGAAGCAGGAATATTTTTTAACTAAATAACATTTGTACACAACTTTGGGGGTATATGGGGTTTTACCTTAAACAATACTTCCACAACGAACTATCACGTAAATAGCTTGTTGTCAAGTCAATCACACATTATTAAGTCAATCTCATGTCTTGAAAACAACATAACAGAAAAAATGCATGAGACATAATTTTGTGTTTTATAAAAACTGGATATATCTACAAATATTGTATTGTTGCACTATACTGGAGTTTTAAAGAAAAGTAAACATGCTTACAAAATGAAATTAACAATAAGCGATTAGCCAACAGGCTAATATCCAAAACAGAATTTATTTCTTGATTTTTTCTAGTGTTTAAGAAAAATGTAGCTTACCCAATTGGCAGTTTTTTTTGCTTGTTTTATGCACAAAATCACTTACATTTGATATTTTTGGTCTAAAACTAGACTTATTTTCTTAGGTCGTTTTCCTCATCAAGAAAAAACATCTTAATTTAAAAATTTTTAGATATTTTTACTAAAAAAAGACAAAAATATTAAGGATTTTTTTTTTAAGTACACTGCAAAAAATGTCTTTCTTAGTATTTTTTTCTTGTTTAAGTACAAATATCTAAAAATTCTTGAATCAAGATGTATTTTCTTGATGAGCAAAATGACCCAAAAAAATATCAAATGTAAGTGGATTTGTACCCAAAACAAGCAAAAATATCTGCCAAGGGGTGAAATTTTTTTCTTGAATTAAGCATTTAAGAAAAACTTAAACTTATTTTTAGATTTTTTTTCTTACCCCATTGGCAGATATTTTTTGCTTGTTTTAAGCACAAATTCACCTAAATGTAATATTTTTTAATCTAAAAGCTAGACTTTTCTATGGGTTATTTTGCTCATCAAGAAAATACATCTTGATGTAAGAATTTTTTGATATTTGTAATGAAAACAAGATAAAAATACTCTGTAAGAAACTCATTTTTTGCAGTATATGTTCACAATGCACTATTCTCATTTTAAATTAGGTCATATGTCCTTTCCCATTTTAACAATCCACGTTTTCTGAGGTTCTTTGTCCTGTGGAAATTCGGAAAACAATGTATTTTCTGTGTTTTGACTAGCATCATGATACAAAACAATAGGTTTAAAGTGCACGCTCTGGATGTCTATGCCTCACAGCCTTGGTTTGGAATTAACATAGCGGCGGACTGAAAAAGGCATATACAGATAAAACCTTTAGGCTATATTTAACATTAAATGCAAATGCTTTCACTGTAAGCTGAATCAAATAAAGCCTTGAGTCAAATCTTCCTGTCTTTACAATTGCAAGAAAAAGTATGTGAACCCCTATGAATGAGCTGGTTTTCTACAGTGATTTCCCATAAAATGTGATCTGATCATAGGTCACAACAATAAACAAACACAATGTGCATAAGCTGACAACACATAAATAATTCTAGTGTCTTGTGTCTTTTTTGAAAACACCCATTAAACATTCACAGAGCTTGAAAAGTGAAACCTTGTATTTAATAGCTTGTTGAACCACCTCCGTCTCCACAATTTGGCTAATTGTTGATTGATGGATGTCTAAATATTTTGAGATTGTTTTGTATCCCTTTTCAGCCTTATGGAGTGCAACAACTCTTGATTGGATATCTTTAGAGAGATATGGTAATGTTTGAGTGTTTAATCAAAGTAGCACTAAACCAAACCTTCAAATGATTTTTGTTAACTGCAGACTCCAGTTTGCCAGCTTCTGACACAAATTAGCTTTCATTAAAGTAATTAGTCTACGGATTTACTTCTTCCTAAAGCACTGTGATGGGCGTTTCCAAAAAAAGACACAAGACACTAGAACTATTTGTGTGTTGTCAGCTTATGCACATTGTGTTTGTTTATTGTTGTGACCTAGATGAGGATCAGGTTACATTTTATGGCAAATCACTGTAAAAAAAACAGTTCCTTCCTAGGGGTTCACACACTTTTTCTTGCCACTGAATATGTGCATTACTGTAAATGCATTTTAATGTCTTGGAAGATGTTTAAAAATAAATTATTTTCATCTCTTACAGCACGTTTCATATCAGGATATGATGGGTCTTGTGTAAGGTATCCCAGGACTGAGCAACAAGAAAGTTTTACCCACATTTGCCAAATCATTTAAATAATTTAGCAACAATTCCATATCTAAAGATAAAGAATTCACCCATTTAAAAATAATCACAAATGCATATTTTATAAGATTCTCATTTTAATAAATCAAAAGTACAGATATCTACAAAAAGTGTAGATCAGTTTTTCAATGTTTTTAGAAAGTACAGTACAATTTAAGTAGATCTCTCTTTTTAGAGTTATTTACAATTGTTTCTCTTTTTTATTACCAAAATGTAATTTTATCATCTCCCCAGTTACCTCACAATTAAACACATGGTAATATAAAAGACTCTGTAAATGATACGAATGACTCGATCTGAATTCATGAAATATAAGAGATACAAACTAAACTGAAGACAATGAGCTCTGATAGCAGCACACAACACTGCTTAAAGAAACACTATACAACTGCAAAGCTGTTAACAGAAAGTGGTACCTGTTTGCTAATGTTTTCTTCCTTATCTGCAAATCAAATAAAAATGTTTCGCAAGCTCTCTGCTAAGTCTTTCAGATTAATTATTGCGTTTGAGGCCCACCACTATGGCCAATGCATTGAACGAGAACCGGCATGAACAAATACGATGCCAACTGCAAATAAAGATGTTTCAATGGAACATCAATACACATGTAGCTGTCAAGAAAACACGTACACATAAAACATACAGGTAAAGGAGATCATCACCGATCTGAAATGAAAGCTCAAGTATCAGTCATTAAGACAAATGGCAGGTTGGGGACAGTATTAGATGAGAGATAAAGAGAGAAGCAGATGTTCATAGTGTACAAAGAATATGAAAAATAAAGGTGCGAACGAGGAGTCATCTCAAGCTGGTTAACATAAAAGGTTTTAAAAGAGTTTCGCAAACATAAACCATAAAGTGTGGCCATTTTTAGATTTGACCATATTGCAGAAAGAAGAAAACATCTCTATTACCCTGGTGAAATAGTGAAACGCTGTGCTTCTGTTTGAAACCTGTGAAAACATGACCAGGTCAATTTTTTGTCTATAAATCTTATATGTGACTATTATTACCACAATTCGTCTGTGATGTTACACAGTTTATATGACATATTTTGCACTACACACTCTAGAAAATGTTGGGTTATTTTCAACCCAGCATTGGGTCAAAAAGTGATGAACCCAGTTCAACCTACAGTGTAAAAAAACTCCTTGTTGCACTTAAATTGATAAAAAAATTTGCACTTTGGGTTGAAAATGTACAATTGTTTCTCTTTTTTATTAACAAAATGTAATTTTATCATCTCCACAGCTACCTTACATTTGACAATTGAACACATGGTAATATTAAAGAGCCAATAAATGATACGAACGCATTGGGTCAAAAAGTGATGGACTCCGTTCAACCTACAGTGTAAAAAATCCTTGTTGCACTTAAATTGATTTAATATTTTTTGTTGCACTTAAAAAGTTGAATCAACTTGAAATTACAACTTTCTTGAATAGTGAGGATTTTCTATAAATTATAAAAATAAAGTAAAAAATTAATAATTCAAATTTATTTTATAATTTATAGCAACTCCTGTAAAGAGTGAAAAGGTGGTTCAACTTAAAGTTAATTCAATTGGTAACACCTACAAAATGTTCAATTGAACGTTTATTCTGCTTAAATTTTTACCCAAGTAAAATTTTAAGTTACTTTTTTTATTTTTTAGGTGTAGTTGATACAACTTTTTACAGTATAGTCAAGAAAGACAAAATTAATTGTAAATTCAAGTTGATTAAACTTAAAAATGTAAGTTAATAAGGAATTACAGATTTACAATGTATATGCCATTGTTTTAACCAATTATTGGGTCAAATATAAACATTTTCTAGGTTCATTTTATTCCACCGGCTGACTTGGTCCTTTTTGACCCAATGCTGGGTTGTAAACAACATTTTCAGTGTAGTAGATATAGTAGAAATATATATATTTTGCCCATTACAGAACTCAATTTGGAGGGATTTTTTTTATTTTTGGGTAAAATATGACCTGGCCATGATCTCAACGAGAGATTCTAGATTTCCAACAACGATAATTTGTTCTTAGACTCAAAAATAACAGGCATTGCTAGATTCCTGACCGATATTGCTAACTTACACAACTGCACCAAAAGGAATTCAGATCTAGGTCAGACAACAAAATTGCATTCGACTATTCGCTAGCATTGCATTGGCTACAGAACGTGACATCACAAATTATTCGCCTATTCAGATGGTCTGGAGTTGAGGAATGGTGGATTACTAGTCTAGTCATATGAAACAAATCCATGCAACACACATGGCTGTTCGCCAAACTGTGCCTTTTACTGCTTTTAGCTGAAACTGCCCATAGTACATACTGCAGAGCTATACTTAAGGTACTACCAATAAAATCAATATATAAGAAACACGTGTAACATTTTACATCAAGATCCCATCCGTTAACATCAGCTAACATAAACGTATATATTTTTATAGCATTTATTAATCTTGGTTAATGTTAGTTAATAAAAATGTTAATTCCAGTTAATTCATTAACTATTGTTAAAAACGCATTAGTAAACATTGGAATTGCGATAAATGCTGTTGCCGTTGGCTGATTTTAACTAATGTTAATGAATGAAACCTCATAATGAAATGTTAAAGAAAAATGAATAAATCAACAAGAATGTAACTGAATTATTTATTCGAACTGCATAACAGGTGCCAAAGCATCGCCTTTGGCTTTACTATCAAAATAAAAGGCCTCTTTAGTAGATAAAGCCTCAACAATATTTGGGGGAATCAGGTATTTTTTTTAATCTTACATCTTCAAGTCTTGAAAATGACGCAAAACTTTCACTAACCACAAACTACACACAACATGAAAGATACTGATAAAGTGCATGGAAAGTATAGCTCTGCCGTCCAGGTTACACACGTGCCCTCCATCTTTTGGTTATACTTATTAATACTACTAGTCAGGAATTTAACATCCTTAAAAGGGCCAAGTGTCAGTAATATTCAATTATTCAATTCAAGTGTTATTTATCAAGGTGGACGCATGGGAATGCTTTTTTAAACAGGTCCTGAGTTTTGGGGTTTATGAGTTCAGGAATAGCGATGCTAAAGCTAGTGCTACTGCATAAAAGAGCAAACTATTTGGAAATAGCTTTTTGTGCATGTTTTTAAAAAATTAAACATACAAAAAAAAATCATATATCGAGGCAGTAAAAAATGTCTTGATGAAAAAAGCGCATTCTTCAGTTGTTTATAATAACAGTTTGGTTTTAAAATGTCACACTGTCTGTGGAAACTCGACTTTACCATAAACACTTTTGGAATTGCTACAGCGTTATATGGTTTCCAAATTGGCGGATATAAAAAAAATCACTTCAACTTTTTAGACAAATTACTTGTTGATAGAAACTGGTTGTCATGCCTAGTTAGGACACACTATTAAAGTGATTAAAAAGACTGCTGATGTATGTAAAATTGGACACAGTAAGCAACATGAAAAAAGGAAACAGTCCATTACTATAAGAAGTGGGTTATATCTTACAATAAGGTCATGTGATTGTCAAAGAATGCATGAGGGTTGGAAATAAAATGGAATGATAAGAGAATGTTCCACGTAACTCTCTCTCAGATAGGCTCAAATATCAGATTTCTCTGTGGCCGCTCCCACGTCCAGGTCGCCGTGAAGAGGACAAATGGATTTTGGCAGTTGTGCGCTCGATACGGAGCATTAGCAAGAGAGATGGAGACATGGGATCTTCTTTAAGACGCACATTTACTGATGACTTGGCTCATCAACTGGACTGGAGAACCGATGCCGTCCCATCCCGGTTGCAGAAGAAAAAGCATCGCTTACGTATCAATGGAAGATCAGAGGAGCCAGGTACATCCGGCTCCAACTGCCCGAGGGCTGGAAGTCGAGCGTGAGAGAGAAAGGAAAAGGAAAAAGAGGAAAGAGGAGGAGTGCATTGTGGGATAGCATTGTCCAGTCATGTCCAGCCTCTGGTTGGTGGACAGTAAGGCCTTTACAGTAGCACACAGCGAAAGAAGCTGCTCTTTTTCTGTTGTTCAGTGGTAATTTTTACTCCATGGTTGCTACCCTGAGGATTGTTACCCTCCTGTGTGGGTGAAAGAAAAGCAGTCTGTATATAGTATATGTATTAACAAAATCCATTTGACACAAACAGCATAAATCTTACCAATTTTGTGTCCATCTTTGCTTTTATATCTCTGGCGAGAGTTAAGAATGACTATTGGGAAAACAGACACACAATCATGATAAGAAAATGAAATGATAACAAGTCATAAAATGAAGGTATGCCACTTACATTTTCCACGTTTATATTAGCCTTTGCACTCGTCTCCATGAACTTGATGCCGTATTCTAACGCCAGCTAAACAGGGCAGAAGTACAACTGACTTGAATTCACGATACGGGGATTATAAGAAACAGAGTCGTCTCTTACGAGGTGACGCATAGATATCATAAAATAAATAGTTTGGTTGGAAAGGGATTTGTTAGTGAAAACAATTCTTCCACTCACTTTCTCTCCTCGGTCTTTAGAAACCTGCCTCTTCTCGTTGATGTCACATTTGTTGCCCAAAATCATTTTCTCCACATCTGCTGATGCATGCTGGAAAGAAGACATGATACATTATATAACTACAGTTCATATCAAAATCAACAACTCAGTAAGTGGTATGATCGACTAGTTGGTCTCAAAAAAGCAGTGGATAAATAGGCAAGGTAAGAGTAACTTTCCACCAGACCTTGAACAGATGAGTTTCTCAGGGGACGCACAAAAAAAGGACACATCCTTGTGCTTAAAAACAGCTAGATGAAGTGCATCAGAATAGAAACAGTAATACTGTCCAATTATGATGACTTGTATTTTTGTAGGCAGAATCCAGAAACAAGTTAGCATTTTAGCACTTCTGGTTCTCTCTAGGGCTTATCTGAATACAATTTTTTGGAGGGAGGGGCTGACCATATTCTCTCTATTCAGCCAGGAATCTCTGTATTTGTCAAGAACCATTCATCCTACTGACATCACGCGTGGCGGGTGTGTTGCTGCAGACCCAAGGGAGTAAAGTGTGGTATTTTGATGCAATATGGACACGCGACACATTCCAAATTAATAAACTTTTAATAAACTACCGAACAGCTCGAGCTGGAAGTGGCGCACCTCGCGCAAGCTCCAAAAACAGACACTGCACTAGTGATAAAAAACATACACGTCTGTTAAAGTAACGAAAAATAACCGAACGAAAAATAAATAAACAAAATGCGTGCGTAACGTGCAGACCTATCAAACACAACCTGCACATTAACTTAACGAAAGCCTTTACCGTTTGCACAAAAGGTCATTGTTTGCAGATTAACAGTTCTGTATTAAAACTAAATTAAATGAAATGTTTTAAAAAGTTCTCTACTGTGTCTTTGTAAATATTTATGATGTACAATAATTTATTGGTGCAGTTTTTCACTCTGCTATACATGAAAGCACACTGCAAGCGAATTCTGCCAATTAGACGCGACAATGTCTCCTCAAATTTATAATTTCTATTTATAATTTTGACTTGGAAACAAGTCAAAGCGACGACGTCCCAAGGAGGACAACTGCAATGACAGTGTTCTTAAAGGTGACATAGAATGATTGAACAGAGTATTTATCCTTGTTCTGTGATGTGACATGTAGACAAAAAAGTTTTTGTTTGGGTCTGTAATGCCTTAGAAGCTTCCTAAAAACATCTCTTAGATAGCTCTATTGAGGTGGGGGATTTTAAACATGTGGTTTTGTACCTATTTGGCTCCCCCTACTGGCTTAACTTGCAATCTCATTACTGATTGGCTGACTTTGCTGCCACTCAAAAAATGTAGCCAATTATTTTACAGTGGAGGGGCAGTGAGATGCCTGTGATGTCATAAGCATCAATTTTTCAGATTGGGCCGTTTTCTGGCTGACATTTCTAAAAGAGGAATTTCTATGAGACTGAGATGTTTAGCATGTCTAGCACTTTTTGTATGTTTGTGAATGAATACCATTATTCAACAAAGACAAGGTAAAAATGGTTTTTCATTCTCTGTCCCCTTTAATATGACAAAGTGTTTTGATTAATGCCATTAATGTTTATTTTTTTAATCAGTGTATACCACTAGTCAACTAAATGAATATGACACATTTATATACCGATTCAATAGATTTATTGCATTTTGCAGAAAAAAAGAATCAGTTTTTATAATAAATCCTGATCTTTGAAAATCAAATTATGAGTTTTTAATAGGGGTGTCACGATTCTCCAAATCCTCGATTCGATTACATTTTCGATTCTAAGGTCACGGTTCAATTCGATTCTCGATTTTTACATATTTTTTTGAAGACAAAAATGATATGCCATTATTTATTATTATAGTTTAACATTAACATGCACATTGCACAACTCGCATGGGGGTTTGTGGGCTTCACTTAACGCGAGAGCTTGCAGAGAGAGGATTCCTTCTTGCAGGCACATGGACTTAATGCACGCGTCTTGGACTCCTCCTAGCATCTGAAATAAATCCAGCATCATAAGCAGCTGCGCTTCTCTCTGTCTTACGTGCACGCGCTCTCGCATCTGTCCGAAGTGTAAACATAAACTAAAGTAGTAATCCTTATGTATTTGTTCAGTTTTATGCGTTTCATGCGAGCTGAGGCAAAATATCTCCTTTGTTTAAAATATAACCCGCTGCATCTTTGCGCCTCATCACTCTCACTGCGCTCTGTCCAAAGTCAGATGACTTGTTGTAATCCTGTTTATTATATGCATTTCAAGGAGTTGAAGCAATACATCCCTGGTGTTTAAAATATGATCGGGTTCCGCCGGACCGATGTTTTTAAAGGCATCTCTGAGAGTTTTTGTCCCTCGCTTGGCAAGCCGACCGGACGTGACATGGGGGCGTGGCAGGATCGACGATCCCATTTTTTAATTCTAAGTTCGAAGCTGTGACTTAATTTCGATCGACACCCTTAGTTTTTAATGTTATTATAACCTAGAGATGCTATGTGAGAGTTTGTAACAGAAAATAGTGGTTTTCATCTTGTCACTTTCTTGGTATGGAAAACACATTTTTACCCAAATTGGTCAAAATGTATATATTGCGTTTTGGAACAAAACTCTTCATATCTAGATGAACTGGTCAACAACACTATTGGTTGGGTTAGCTATGACTGTCAGATCAAGCATTTAAACACTCACCTCCTCTATGTTTCGGATCCAGTTTTTGATGTTGTCAAAGGATTTCTCATTGGTTATATCATAAACCAGCATGATACCCTAAAATCAGAGCACAAGAAAAATTACAATTCTGTACAAAACTGCACTTCTAAAAACAGCAGTAGAGTTAAAGTTAAAAAAACCCTGCATTTATATTTTCTTAATAACTTTTAAAGTAAATCGCATTAATGCACAGTCAAGATAGACTTTAAATGTTATTGCCATACCATTGCACCTCTGTAATACGCTGTTGTGATTGTTCTGAATCTCTCCTGGCCTGCTGTATCCCTGCAATAAAATCATACACAATAAAACGCTTGCCATTCCTATTTCAATGTAAACCGCAAAGGTGTACTGTATTATAATACATTTGATGCTGCTTAGATGTGGTCTCAATGCATTTACAAAGCAATTGCCTAAACAAAATGAATAGTTTCATTTTAAAATTATGAATCTAAAAATACAAAAACATGAAACATCATGGCAAGGCAATGCTCATGCCGATCTGATCAAGTGAAAGATGAACTTAGAAAGGTGACATTCTCCTACACAGGGCAATGTGTCAAAAGGAAACCATTAACATAAAGAAGAAATTAACCTGGTCGTGGTTTCACAACGGTCATACAACGGTTCCTTCAGAACAATCTCATATGTACTTCCAGCTAGCTGCTAATGTTCAACTATTGCCACTACAAGTAAAGCCAACCAGACTCTCACCATATCTGTAACTTGATCTTCTTGCCATCTAGTTCTATTGTTCTGATCTTGAAATCGATACCTGTAGGAAAGAAAAGGGTAAAAAATAGGAATAAAACAAACATAACAAAAAGGTATCTATTGCAAATAAAAGTCTGCCCACATCTTTTAATGTATATGTATGTGACCCTGGACCACAAAACCGGTCATAAGTCGCACGGGTATATTAGAAGCAATGGCCAACCACATATTTTTTTTATGCCAGAAACCATTCAGATATTAAGTAAAGATCATGTTCCATGAATATATTTTGTAAATTTCCTAACGTAAGTATATAAAAAAAATCTAGCATTAGTAATTTTTTTTGCTAAGGACTTCATTTGGACAACCTTAAAAGTGATTTTTAAAAATTTCGGCCAAATATTGTCCTATCCTAATTAGGGCTGGGCAAAAAAATCGATTTTTCGATTAATCGTTTTTTTAAAACGTGGTCGATTCAGAATCGATTCTCAAAGAGCAGAATAATTTTTTTTCCCCATATTTTGTTTTGTGCAAACATTGAACGGAAGATTAACATTAATCAAATTACTAGTCTTCTTCACTAGATGTCACCCTCTTTTTTGCCTTGCGCGATGTTTCCAAGGAGCCTGTCATTCTTTCATTGAGTGCTTAAAATGGCGATTTTAGGGGGTTCACCGACATTGATGCCACCTTCACATAAAGAGTAAGAGGTATGGAAGCATTTTAGATTTTGCAAGCAAGACGACAACAACAGTGTTGTGACTTTTAATTTCTTTTTATTAATAACCCACTTGTAAACTTATGTTCACTGTTATTTTTTATTACTATAGTATTTGTATTAAATCTATATTCATTGAGTTGAATCAAGAATCGAGTATAAAAACCAACCCGAGAATCGGAATCGAAAATTGAATCGAGAATCGAAATTGAATCGAGAATCGAAATTGAATCAATTTGATAGCTTGTGAATCGAAATTGAATCGATCTGGAACATCTGAATCGATACCCAGCCCTAATCCTAATCAATGTAAAAGCTTATTTTTTTAAGGTTGATACTTTTTGGATATAATCTACTCAAAACTTTTTTGTTTTACTTGTTGATTTTATTTTGTTTTATTGGTTGATATGTAGGGCTGGGTATCGATTCAGATGTTCTGGATCGATCCGATTTCGATTCATAAGCTATCGGATCGATTCGATCTCGATTCTCTGTTCGATTCTGATTCTCGGACCGATTTTTATACTCAATTCTCGATTCAACTCAATGAATATAGATTTAATACAAATACTTTATTTATAAAAAAAAGTGAACATAAGTTTACAAGTGGGTAATTAATAAAAAGAAATTAAAAGCCACCAACCTGTATATTACACTTTTTTATTTTAGGTACAATTGGGTGTATTAAAACAGAACCCATCTCTAATTTTCAAATGCATTCAGTTATGTTAAATACAATACAATTTTGATGCAAAATGAAAAATGTATGCTGAAAAAGTAAAAACAGTCACATTACTTGATCAAACAGGAAAAAAAAGTTAAAAAAAAAAACGTTTTTCGACCTTTGAGAATCGATTTTTAATCGACCAGGTTTTAAAAAAACGATTAATCGAAAAATCGATATGCTTCATCATTGTTTAAAATGTTAAAATACATTAAAGAAGCCAAGCTTATATAAATATGTAATAAATACATATTAAAATTGAGGCTATTAATAGAATGCGTTTTGGGGGGCAACTCGCAGACTCTGTGCGGGCAACCTGGTGCCCGCGGGCAACCTGGTGCCCGCGGGCATCATGTTAGAGATCACTGGTTTAGACAGAAGTATGGCAGGAGAGGATATGTGTGGCACCGCTGCCTGTTAAAATCCAGAAAAAGTAATTTCTGATTTCTACACAAAATCATCCTACATAATGTAAAGAACATTCTGTGAAAATATAAACTTGATATATTGTTCGAGTAATATCATGTAAAAGATTTTAAAAAAATCATTATTAGATTATACGACTTTAGCCAGAATTTCACAGTAAGTGTCAAACATTATTGATGATATCTTATTGATTTTAGCAAAATATATTTTAAAAACATACATCTAATAAACAGTGGAGTACCACCCATGTTCTTTTTTTTGGGGTGGGGGGGCATGACACCCCATTTTTTTGTTATGATAGTGCATTCTTTGAAATAGTTTTGAATGCCTTGGTAACTGTTATATGAATGTAGTAATAATCCACTGCTATGGAAGTGACGTTGTGATACCACGTTTCCCGTGTGATACCACAAACGTACCATGGTAACTTACATAAACAACTAACAATATGTCATGTTTTAATGTCAAGTGACGAAGATTACAATTATACTTGTAAGGTTAAACACTGAATAACTTAATACTTATCTGGTACGAACTAACTGTTAGTAAAAATAAAGGCGCACAGGGGACATTCTTTTTAACTTATTTGACGATTATAGCTCTTATATTTAAATATAATTAACATAAAAAAAGTTTAATATTTAACTTAATGTTTGAGTCCTGTCAGGGAAACCAAGTAACATAGTTGCACTACCGGCTGGCAAAACAGTTTTAAACTTCAAAAACACTAAAACACAGAAATCATGCAAATCACACATTCACAGAAAACAATTAACTAAATGACAAATCACTAACAAAATGACAAAAACTAAACATAAAACATTAAAGATAGATGCTTTTAGTAGCTAGCGCGTTAGCTTAGCCGTTAGCACAGCCTGACGTTTTATAAACTACCGGAGCCATCAAACCATTTAAATCAGATAAATAAATACCTATCGTCGATATGAACGTCGAGTTAAAGGCATCCTCAGAGAACCTAAACAACACACAGGTCTTCCCCACGCCGGAATCCCCGATTAACAGCAGTTTAAACAAATAATCGTAAGTCTTCGCCATACTGTATGTATTGCGGAAATCCCGCCCGGTTCTTTAGAAGACACAGCGCAGAATCCGCAAACCAGCAACGAATCGACCAATCATACTATGGCAACGACTTTGCGTTTTAAATAGTAATGAGGTCAAACCAACGTAGTTGCATATCCTTCCTGTAGCGTGCACGAACATGTGCTATTTAATATTCATGAGCTGTGCCTTTGTAATAGTAGGCTTCGTAAATACTAGCGGCCACGTGTGACTCTCAAGCCACAGGGCGAATGTAACGTCACTAGAGGAAACTTGTACAGAAAGCCTTCACTTTAGTAGGATTCGTGAATATTCATCCTGAACCAAAAATGAAAGCGCAATTATTTGCAAAAAATGTGTCCTAAGGGGATAGCTCACCCAAAAATGAAAATGTTGTAATGACGACCTAAAAGATGAAAATTACTCATGTTTCCTGTATTAGTTTCTTTATTCTGATGAACACAAACGATGATATTTTGGTGGTAAGCACAGTTGAGAGTGCCCATTGACTTCCATAGTATTTGTTTTCCCTACTATGGAAGTCAAGAGCTCATGGGCACCAGGTTGCCTGCACGAAGTCTGTAAGTTGCACATTTTATTAATAGCCTCAATTTTAATATTTATTACATTTTTTTTTCAGATTGACTTCTTTTATGTGTTAACATTTTAATCAACGATAAAACATATCAACAAGTAAAATAAAATAAAATTAACAAGTAAAACAAAAAGGATTTGAGTAGACTATATCAAAAAGTAGCCCTCAAGTAGGTTCAATAATGATGACAACTGAATTTCAATTCTGAATTTGACAAAAGAATGACGAAAGCCCAGGACACGGGCCGTGTTTCTCATTAAACCAAAAGGAACTAAGGGAAAAAAAGTTTTTTATTTATGGATGCTTGAATGCTGTATATTTTGCAAATAAATGTTAAGGTGAAGTGTTATGGTTTCATGAGATTCACCCTGTGTTGTACTGAAATGGCAACCAGTCCGTATATCAGATTTAGAATCTCAGTGTATTTTGTGCACAGATTATTTTACGTTGAGCTTTTCCCACATGGTAATACTAAATATTTAATTTAATATTTGAAAATAAGTGGTGTAAAAATGTAAAAAAACAACAACACAAAGAGCACAAGGGACCAACCAAATGTGTTTTGGGTTAGATTTTTAAGAGGGTTGACTTTAAGAGCATATGTTCCAATACATCCCCTTATGATGTTTTATAAATTTCACGTGATTAATTAACTGTATTGTATACTAATATTTTAAAGGTGCCAAAGAATGCATTGATCAATCTGTTACATTGTACTTTGATACCTACATAGAAGGTATTTAGCTGTATTAGGTGCAAAAATGATCCAGAGACAGTTGAATGAAACGGTCTATTATTACCTAATTTGAAAGGGTCATGAATAATAATGTTGAGCTCTGCTCTGATTGGCTGTTTCTCAGAGCAGCTCATTTTAGAAGCTCTGTGTGTATTCAGAAATTGGAAATAGACGTTTTTGAGGGGTAAGTTTGTGTTTTTTGAGTATGTACCTGCAAACCATAACTGTAACATCAATAGTAGAACCTCCACTTAAACGCTAGCATATAGCATTAGCATAAAGCACCCAGCAGTCACAACTTTGTTTTAAGCATTTTAACAACATTGTAATTAATTTAATGTGTAATTTAATGTTGGGGGCATACATCACGACTGTAACGTTTGTCCAGCGGCCTTTTGCATGCACAATGTTTCCATAAGGAGGAGGAAACAATTGTGTTTGAGGCTCACGATATGTCATTACCATGTAAAGAACTCTCATTATTCATCTTTGCCTAGGTAAATACAGTTTTACATTCTACGGCACCTTTAAGTGTAACTTACATCCCTCTTCAAATGTTCTTTCAAATGAAATAAATAAAACAATAGTAAACAGAAAGAGGTATAGAAAAGGGAAACAATATTACAAGCAGTAATGAGCAATATTTTTTAATCTAACTCTGAAAAATGTAGTGTGCACTGCACTAGAGCCATTTAACAGGTTTGGGTTAAGCACAATGTAAGGTCAATGCTAGACCTCTGTAACCTGGACAAATGGCATCACAGGACATTTTAACCAATTAGAAAAGGTAGAAAATATTTCCAAAAAATGACATAACATATCAGGAAACAAAAACACATTACATAAAACACCATAGTGACGTGGAAATCTGGAATGTTCTTTGTGTGGATTTCTCCTCTCGCAAGTTTACAAGCTGTTGAGCTCTTGTAGTGTTTGATCCAAGACCTGATGCATCTCCAGGTTCTGTTGTTTAGCCTGACCTAGACCATCTGAAATAGACAAGCACCATGATTTACAAAAACATGAGAATGAATGTATTGTGTGTATTACTGTATTACAGACTATAAACCAGTGCACTCCCTACTGGAAAATCCAGCTAAGACCAGCATAAGCTGGTTTTAGCTGATCTCCAAGCTTGGTTTTAGCTGGTATAGCAGGCTGGTCTTGCTGTGTTTTGGTCACTTTTTAAGCTGCTCTAGCTGTGTTTTGGTCACTTTTTAAGCTGGTCTAGTTGGACTTATCTGGTCAGGCTGGAAGGCCAGCTGAGCCACCAACTTGACCAGCTTTGCCAGGCTGGGAGGACCTGCTTAGACCAGCTACTGCCACCTAAAACCAGCTACCAGCTTATGCTGGTCTTTGCTGGATTTTTCAGTAGGGCTAGAGTAAATCTTAGTAAATCTTGTACTAGTTCAGTAGTAAATCTTCCTTAACTCTCAATTCACTTATTTGCAACTTTTTCTTTATTTTTCACCATTTCAGCATCTATGGCTATATTCATGTCAAGAACCGGTTAATCCATACACAAATTGGGGGAAGGGGCAATTTGGTATCTCAAAACTTGCATGTTTTTGGCCTGTGGGAGGAAACCGGAGTACCAGGAGTAAACCCACACTGACACATGGAGAACATGAAAACACCTTACAGAAATGACACCTGACCTAGGCAGGGCTACCCACTGAGCCACTGTGCTGCCCTTTTTTCAACCTTTTAATATTCTCGAATAACCTTAAAATGAAATAACTATACGTTTATGATTTGATTATGCCATTCACAATGCCTCATTTCATGAAATAACTGGAAAAATACTTAAATCAGTTTTACATGTCTCCATGGTTAATGTCTTGTAGTGCGTGTGTTTACTACTCACTGGGATGGATTAAATGCAGGTCACATTTAGACTACGGAAATACAATCACATCAGTGTGATATTATAGGGATAGTTCACCTGTATAAATGTATTTGTTCTGATGAACACAAGAGACGATATTTTGAGATATGTTTTCGATCCCGATCCCGAGCCCCATTCACTTGCATAGTAGGAAAAATGGGGCGCATGATCAGTTTGATTACAAACATTCCTCAAAATATCTTGCTTTACTTCTCCTCTGTATACTTGTTTGGCATTTTACCACTGTGCACCCTGTTCACGCAGACATCATACCTTGCGATTCCAGAGCTAGTAGACTAAATTTAGCATTTTTCAAAATCGCACACATAGGAGCGGTTTCCCAGACAGGGATTAGACTAGTCCTAGACTAAAATAAATGTAAGAGCTGTCCAAAGTGAAAACAACTTGCACTGACATATCTTAAAATACATCAGTGCCTTTTGTTTTGCCTCAAAATGCACACAAGTAATGTTTTTAATAAGGCATGTTTGTTATATTTCCTAATTAAACTAAGGCCTAGTCCTGGCTTAAGCTAATGCCTGTCCGGGAAACCACCCCACAGCCTTGAATTCTGTTTGTCCTCTTATGCAAAAACAGCTACAAAGTGACTAGAGAAACACAGAGTAGTCAGAGAGAAAGAAAGAGAGACAGAAATGTTTAAGAAATTAAACAAATGGATAGTTAAAAAATTACAGAAAAATCTTTATTTAAAATTTAAGTAGCTAAATCTTAAATTCAACATAAAACACTCTACTTAGTGAAGGTAAAGAGCAAAATATTTAATACAAAAAAAGTAACGTGACATGTTTTTAAAGGGGCGTTCCTATTAAAATTGAGTCAGAGCTGAATATATGAGTGGATTGTAGACTTGCTCCCCTCCTGAAACAAGAACCCACATCTAATGACGTGGTCCCCCAGATAACATTTAATTGTCAAACGTCAAGCCCATTTTACGTTTGTGATATAAGACTTGATAAAGTGATATCAGCCAATGAGGAACGTTGTATACTGTGTTGTTTACCTCATTTGTAAGTTGCTTTGGACAAACGCATCTGCTTAATAACTAAATGTAAATGTTTTAGAAGCAGAACAATAAATCTGTCTGTGTAAGATTTTAAAGTAATGTGTACAGATGAATCATATAAATTAAGTAAACTGGTGAGAGATCAAATAAGGCAGAAATGGTGAAAAGAAAGAAAGAAAGAAAGAAAGAATAATAAATCTGTTTCAGCAATAAAAATGCATCTGTGCTGGTTCTGGATAGAAAAGTCTAGATATTACAAAAAACATACAAGCTCTTAAAGTATCCTAGCACTACCGAAAGCATAAAACCATCTATAATGAGGTCATGTCATTCAGGGCATGGTCCAGCTCTTCACTGATGGCCTTGTATTTCAGTTTCTGAGTATAAAGCTCATCTGGAGGTCAAAGGTCAAGAGCACAGAAGAGAGGTGTTTCAGCCAAAGATGATGCATACAGGAAACAGGAAATAGCAGAAAATAAAGAGGAGACAGTGAGTTCAAGTTTAAGAGGATGAAACACAGGCTCTGTACTCATTTTTATGGACATAGCCACAATGAAGAGTATAAAGCATAAAGGACAGAAGCTAAAGCTTGCTTAATACTTGACATTTGTATTATGTTTTTTTAATATTACACACAAATTGCATGTTTTAGGTTGTTTTCTAATAAAGCGACCAAGAAATAATTATATATGGTCACTAACCACTGCAAAAACAACACGTGACCCTGGACCACATAAGTCGTGCAATCATATTTGTAGCAATAGCCAACAAATACATTGTATGGGTCAAAGATATAGATTTTTTTAAATGCAAAAAATCGTTCGAATATTTAGTGAAGTCGATATTATGTATTATTTTTTATGTATGATATTTATATATTAAATGTCCTTTTATTTTTGTGTGTGGATGCAGTTGCTAAGGACTTCATTTAAGCGATTTGCTTAATATTTAGATTTTTTGCACCCTCAGATTCTCAAATATTTCTGTCCTATCCTAAAAAACCATACACGAAAAGCTTATTTCTTCACATATTATGGTGGCATTTTGGCCTAAAACTCTTTATGCAATAATCTGGGTAATGGTTCTTATTAATCTCATAGGACAGCACAGAAAATCCTACCCAGATCTAGGTGCCTAAACTATTTAAACGGGTTGAACAGGTCTAACAGCACACACGAACAAACAGAACAAAGGTTAAATTCCAGCTGTCTGTATTGGTGACATCATTAGCTGGAAATTTACAATAGTGAGGGAGTAACATTCAGTCAGAGCCAGATAACAGAGGGAGGGAACCGCTTACCCTCCAGGTCATCGATGGTTTTTTCCAGTTTGGCCACCGTCCTTTCTGCAAACTCAGCACGGGTTTCAACCTGCAGGGAAAGGGAGAGAAGTAAAGAAGGGATGGAATGGTTCAAGGATGACCTGAAACTTACTATACGCAATAGAAAGATTATGGGCCAGATTTACTGTGCAAACTATCATTTTGTCGTGAAATAACGACAGGATTTACTAAAGGTGCGCAGTGGATTATTAGCGATGAAAAGGGGTGGTCTAGTTATTTTTGTGACTGACCTTATTGCATATGCATTTTGTAGGAGTTTACCTTTCCAGACGCAAAATTTATGGGAGGAGATTATTTAAACGATTCACGCAACACGATTTACTAATGTTTGCACGTGTGATATAACTAGTATTTCCGCCATTATTTAACACAGAAAAAAAGCATATCTTTAATCACTTTGCACTTGAAATGGCTGCAATTGTAGCTGGTAGAAGGAGGCATCACAGAAATCAGATAGCGTGTGGTACAAGGCAGAGGATTTTTTAAAATGTATCAGTTTATATGGAATACCAGAGGAACATATTATTTAAAAATATTGTTTGCCAAGCCGTGTTATTTTTTAATTTGCTGGAGGAAATAAAAGAGGAGTCACTAAGAGAATTCACACAATACCAGACGTTTCAAAACTTCTTGTAAACCTTTATATTTTGTCCTCCAATCCCGTGTACTATGGCTTCATTACCTGGGATTTCACCCCCCGAATTTTCAGCCATGATGGCTGTGGTGCTGAACTCAAGCGCATCAGGTGTTAGTAGATCACACGCACCTCATCAGCTCTGCTTATGTGCTACCCTAAATTAATTTGCACTGCTTTTTGTAGATTGCATTGGCCATTATGGAAATGTGCTGTTGGGCATATCATTTATTTTGTTCCTTTTTAGTAAATAACCCGCAAATATTATCGGCACTAATTTGGCACATTTAGTAAATCTGGCCCTAAATGTGTTGTTGTTTTCCAAGAGGCTGTTTACACCTGGTATTAAGATGCTTTTGGTCAACTGGATCACAAGTGGATGATGCTAAATATAGGTTTAGCTCGTCCACTTTCAACCAAATCCAGAGGTAGTCGAAAACGCATTTGACCAGATTGCTTTTGTAGTGTAGACTCGCATGTGGTCGAATAACACAAAAGACTGCTACTCTCTGGCTACTGATCTAATGTGATGTACCGAGAACAATGTTTTATCAGAGAAAACTCTTACATATACATGTACAAAACATTGTGCAGCATGTTACTCAAACACAAGTAGCGGACTCTGACACAATATTAGTGCGCCCACAGACCATCCGAATTAATAAAACACAGTTGTAAACGGAAATGTGTCTCTCTCAATCACTTGTGAACTGATAAAAACCGCATATTTATTTAAAGTAGAAACAACCTCCAAAATGTGTCATACTGCACTTCATAATGCAACGCAAACACACATCAAATAGAGTTTCTAATAGTTTTTTTTTGTTATGGTCAACCACTGTCTTATTGGAGCAACAGCCTAGTAAAAAAAGGCTGAGCATATTAGTTGACCTGTTTACATGTGTACCCGAGTAATAACACATCTGGCCTTCCAGCACAAACAATCGAAGGAATCGTTAGCATACGGGATGAAGTCAGTTTTATTATCGCTCCCGTGAGATCAAAGTATTGTCAACAACACAACAGTGTAATGCATGTTAGGTAACATAACCACATGGTTGTAATGTGTTGCCAGAGCCTTCGCATCTGCGTTTGGGTACATGTTTTCCTTGGCCAAAATACTGAAACACAAAACACTTTCTTGGAAAAGTATTAAGATAAACAGCCACGTGTGTGTGTGTCTGTGTGTGTGTGTGTGTGTGTGTGTGTGTGTGTGTTTTAGGTAAAAGTCACCCACCTCTTTCAGTTTATCACCGAGAACTTTGATCTCTTCTTCAAATTTGTCCTCCTTATCCGAGTACTACAGATGTACAAATGGTAAACAAGCAAAAAATTATTTAAAAAGACAAACACTAACAGGTGCGCATGTGCAAGTACAAATGTGAATTATGGGTTATTGGAGATCAGCTGACTCACCTTGTCTGATTGGGCTTCTAAAGACTTGAGATTGTTGGTTACATTTTTTAACTCTTCTTCCAGCTCTGCACCTTTACTGTACAACATATCAACAAAATACTCTTTACTTTCAATGTGCCACATAGACAGGTTTATGATCAAGTAATATTGAATATGCTGGATATATGGCTAGTTTTTAACATTTTTTTTTTTACTGTTAATCATCTGATAATCACTTAAAGGATTACTCCACTTTCATAAAAAAATCAGATAATTTACTCACCCCCATATCATCCAAGTTGTTTATGTCTTTTATTTGTTCAGTCAAGAAATTAAGTATTTTGAGGAAAAAATTCCAGGATTTCACTCCATATAATAGACTTACGTGGACCTCAACAGTTTACAGCTTTAAAGCTGCTTCAAAGGGCTCTAAACAATCCCAACCGAGTCATAAGGGTCTTATCTAGCAAAACGATGATCATCTTCATCAAAAAATACTTTTTAACCACAACTTCTTGTCTTGCACTAACCTTACGTATTATAAGTAATTACGTCGAAAGGTCATATGTAAAACTACCGCTCCAGTGTTTACAAATGGGCAGAAAAAAGACTGTTCCAACGTTGTTGTATGTGAAATGATACTAATTAATGTATTTGTGTCAGTTTATTGTTTAACTCTTTCCCCGCCATTGAGAGAAAATGCTTCCCTGCCAATAACAAGTTTTTCCGGCTTTCCACAATACCGCTATTATCCACCAGGTGGCAACTTATAAGACCCGGAAATATCACCCTAGGGCAAACAGCTGTATGTCCATGTAAGTTTTGAGGATCGCTCTGCATCTGATCTCTATCAATAGTCCTTTACAAAATAAGAATTATCTCTATTTTGTGCTCAAAATTGGGTGTTTTTGAAGAAACCTTCCCATATTGGGGAGGTGATAAAAGAGAATTAGTGAAGGTAGGATGAAATGGTTTTGTATGAAAGCAGAGGGTCTATCTATTCATTTAATATATTGTATGTTTAAATATTTTAAGAAGAATGTTTTCTGGAAGGCATAACACTTGTGTTAACATTTTGGGAAACGGTTAAAATAATCTGAGGTAAAAAGTGTGCGTTTCACATATGTAACGCGTGACCTTTTGATGTGATTATGTAATACGCAAGGTAGTGCAAGACAAGAAGCTGTGGTTTAAAAGTACTCTTTGACGATATTGGTTTCAGTTGGCATCGTTTAGAGCCCTTTAAAGCTGCAATGAAACTGTAAACTGTTGAGCTCCACTATATGGAGAAAAATCCTGGAATGTGTCACCAAAAAGCTAATTTCTTTTCGACTGAACAAGGAAAGACATAAACATCTGGGATGACATGAGGGTGAGTAAATTATCAAGATTTTTTAAAATGAAAGTGTAGTATCCTTTATCATGTTACTTAATTACACCAAGCTTATGTTAAAACTTTTAAAAAAAGAAAATATAAAAACATAAATTTGATTGAAAAAATAACAAAACAGTTTTAGCTTAATCTATTTACTAGCTATTAAGGTTAGCTAAAGCCACAGTATGAATGTACTAACAGTTCAGCAATCTCTGCTCTCTCTTCTGCCCTTTCTAATTCGCCCTCCAAAATGACCAGCTTTCGAGCGACCTGCAACACACACACACACACCTCTTCAATACACAAATTACTCATACAGGAGGCAATACTTCAAAAGAGAAAGACACAAAATAAAAATAGTTACTGCTGTGTCTAACCTCTTCATATTTCCGATCGGCTTCCTCTGCGATGTGTTTGGCTTCTTTGAGCTGCATTTCCTGAATCTCCATCTTTTCCTCATCTTTCATCGCACGATTCTCAATCACCTTTATACCTCTAAAAAATAGAGACACCAAAACACACACTAGTAATTCTCATAATTTACAATTACATTGTTATTTAAAGGGCACCCATTTCATTGCTGGAAATGTGACCTTCCTTACCATGTTTGAAAGATTCGCTCACAATGCAATGCTAACAGGAGTTAACTTAACGGCTGTGAGTCCAAGAGGGAGGAATAATGATAATGTTGGTCTTGTCTACATCAACAATCCCAGGAAGTAAACTGTGGCCTACACTCCGTGTGTTTGTAGAAAAGAGATTTACGTTGGAGATGATAACTTGCGTCATTGTTTACTTTGGGATTTGTATCTTAGCATATCGTTAACATGTACTAATACACACTTACACACCAAAGCAAATGTCAAAACGTAAATCGGACCATACGTGCTCTTCAGTTGTTTTGAATAAGCTAAAGTTATAGAATGAGTAGGTTTGTCTAAACATTTTATGAATATCAAAAATCAAATGGGTATTTATAGGCACAAAAGCTGTCACTGGGGTGATACCCTTCCAAAAAGTACACCTCAAAAGGTACATATTGGTATCTGTAAATAAATGGTAAATATGAGCTTTTTACAGTCCTAGTGACAGCTTTTGTATCTTTTTTCTGAGAGTTTTAATGAAAAAGGTGATCAGTAAGTGCTAGGGTTGGGCATGAGTACTCGATTGCTCGAGTACTCGAACGTGGCATCGATGATCGATCACGAAAACGATCATCATTTGGGTTTATTTATTTTTGTGGTAATGGCGGCATTTGCATATCTGGTTAGCATTACAAGCGCCTGTGGTATTAAAGACTGGGTGCGTCACGTGTGTGACGTTGTGTTGAGCTACGCAGACCAGTGTATGACATCAGTAACGTTAACATGCATGATTCAAAAACAAACAGTTAAAGTCCGCGCACCCGCACTTCGGCAACCACCGATCCGCGCAATTCTGTGAAGCCGAAAACACCTCACATCACTAAGGCACTATGGTTTAAAAGGATGCCATGATTTTGGGATTCACTTCGGTAGGACGAAAATACAGTCAGTCACATGCAAAATGTACAGTGCCGTCACAAGTTCCCTCATATAATCTCATATTTAAACATTAAATGTCAAGCTATATCAGAGAGCGATACGAGCATTACATCTTGACTGAGAACAGGTAAGAGGACAACACGACACAGCTATTTGCTAAAATGATAGCAAAAGATTTAAAGCTGCTTAATGTTATGAAGCTTATGCTTTGACTGGATGTGTTTAAAAGCGCACAGTTATAGTGCACATCCACAACAAGAGTTAAACTTAAAGGAACAGTATGTAGGATTGTGCCCAAAACTGGTACTGCAATCACAAAACTTGTGTCTGAAACTGGTACTGCAATCACACAGCTGGTGGCCAATACACAAAATGACAACATAAACATCAGTTGAGGGCTGCAACTCCACTTTTTAAATGACAATATCCTGGCCAGACCACTGTTGTCAGTAATATAAGTATTTGAATGAAAATGATTTCCTAATGTCTAGTGACATATTAGGGCCATTTTATGATTAATTGATATAAATTTCTTACATACTGTTCCTTTAACTAGTACATAACTTAGTCTTGCATTTTGTGCAGACATATGTGCATTGTATAATACATTTATGCTGTATATAAAGCTGAATATTATGTAGAGTGCGTCATATAGAAAGCGCATCAGTTTGTGTTTATTAACCCTTTAGTTTCACTTCATCACACAGCTTTTCTTGTTAGAGGTTTCTGTTCAAAACATTTAATTCATTAATAATCTGGTATGTGTTCATTTTTCTGTTTTAGTTTCTTCAAAATTAAAGGAATATTCAATTTTCTTAAAAGAAAAATCCAGATAATTTACTCACCATCATGTCATCCAAAATGTTGATGTCTTTCTTTGTTCAGTCGAGAAGAAATTGTGTTTTTTTTGAGGAAAACATTGCAGGATTTTTTTTTTTCTCATTTTAATGGACTTTAATAGAGCCCAATATTTAACACTTAACTTAACAGTTTTTTTCATTGGAGTTTCAACGGACTATAAACGATCCCCAACGAGGCATATGGGTCTTATCTAACGAAACAATTGTCATTTTTGACAAGAAAAATTAAAAATATGCTCTTTTAAACCACAACTTTTCGTCTAAGTCCGGTCCAGCGCGACCTAACGTAAATGCGTAGTGATGTAGGGAGGTCACATGTTACATATATAAAACGCACATTTGCGGAGCATTGTAAACAATAAACTGACACAAAGACATTAATTAGTATCAGTTGACATACAACAACGTAGGAACAGTCCTCATTCTCAACACTTGTAAACACTGGGGCGGAGTTTCGCGTTCGTCCTCTGTGACCTCTTGACGTCATGACGTATTGCGTGGGGTCACGCTGACGCATCACGACCGGACCTAGACGAAAAGTTGTGGTTTAAAAGAGCATATTTGTTATTTTTCTTGTCAAAAATGACAATCGTTTCGCTAGATAAGACCCTTATGCCTCGTTTGGGATCGTTTATAGTCCGTTGAAAAAAACTGTTAAGTGTTGAGTTGAGTATTAAATGTTGGGCTCTATTAAAGTCCATTAAAATGAGAAAAATCCTGCAATGTTTTCCTCAAAAAACACAATTTCTTCTCGACTGAACAAAGAAAGACATCAACATTTTGGATGACATGGTGGTGAGTAAATTATCTGGATTTTTCTTTTAAGAAAATGGACTATTCCTTTAAGTTTTATTTGAGTGTTTTTAATAAAAATATATTAATTTTCACCATGAAGTATATGCCCCGCCCCTTTGATTGCCCTGCCCCCAGTTACTCGAGTACTCGTTTTTCAGACCTATGGATTAATCGAAATGAAAAAATGACATAAATGCAAATTCCTAATAAGTGCCGTGGTACTGTATACCAAAACCAGTGGTAATGTAAAACATTTCCGTTTTGCAAGATGATCTGATTTATATAAATGATATATATATTGACCTTTCACTCTCATCAGCCACTTTCTCAGCCTCCTCTAGTTTCTGGAGAGCGGTGGCCAGTCTCTCCTGAGCCCGGTCCAGTTCATCCTCCACCAGCTGGATCCTGCGGTTCAGAGATGCCACCTCACCTTCTGCCTGTACAAAAAGAGAAACGAATGGCAGGTCGATGTTAAAGGATTAGTCCATTTTCTTAAAAGAAAAATCCAGATAATTTACTCACCACCATGTCATCCAAAATGTTAATGTCTTATTTTGTTTAGTCGAGAAGAAATTATGTTTTTTGAGGAAAACATTGCAGGATTTTTCTAATTTTAATGGACTTTAATAGAGCGCAACATTTAATACTTAACTCAACACTTAACGTTTTTTTCAACGGAGTTTCAAAGGACTCTAAACGATCCCAAACGAGGCATAAGGGTCTTATCTAGCAAAACTATTGTAATTTTTGACAATAAAAAGAACAAATATACACTTTTAAACCACAACTTCTCGTCACGTAGATCCGGTCGTGATGCGCCAGCTGACCCCACGCAAAAAGTCATGACGTCAAGAGGTCACAGAGGACGAACGCGAAACTCCGCCCCAGTGTTTACAAGCGTCTTGAAAGAGGACCATTCCTACGTTGTTGTATGTCAACTGATACTAATTAATGTCTTTGTGGCAGTTTATTGTTTACAATGGTCCGCAAATGTGTGTTTTATATATGTAACACGTGACCTCCCTACGTCACTACGCATTTACGTTAGGTCGCGCTGGATCGGACCTACACGAAAAGTTGTGGTTTAAAAGAGCATATTTGTTATTTTTCTTGTCAAAAACGACAATCGTTTTGCTAGATAAGACCCTTATGCCTCGTTTGGGATCATTTAGAGTCCTTTGAAACTCCATTGAAAAAACTGTTAAGTGTTGAGTTAAGTATTAAATGTTGGGCTCTATTAAAGTCCATTAAAATGAGAAAAATCCTGCAATGTTTTCCTCAAAAAACATAAATTCTTCTGGACTGAACAAAGAAAGACATCAACATTTTGGATGACATGGTGGTGAGTAAATTATCTGGATTTTTCTTTTAAGAAAATTAAAACGTGAATGCTGCTGGTTCGATCCTAAGGAATAAAGCATGCACCAAAGCATTAACCAACGTTAATTTAATTTTTTATATAAATAAAATGATCATTTATATGAATTATTTTATTAGACACTATTAATGAATGAGAAATCATTTACCATACATTTTAAATGAATTTTTAAAAGAAATGCAGTTTAAATCCAAATAAGAAATTTCCTCAAATTGAAATCATAATATAATTAGATAGCTTCATAACTCCTTTGCATATTTGTTCATTAAATATTTTGGCTAGATTGCAAACACATTCCTTTCCATTTACCAGATTTGACCATATTTACATCCAATTCCACAGATTATCCGAAACAATCAGAGAGGCCATCAAAGACACACACTGTACTTCACATCTAATATTATTTCATCTAACTTAGCTGAACATGTGCCGTTCATTTATTCTGAAGCGCAAGATGTATGTGAATCACATTTGAGAGCATTTGCCGTCATGAGTATGACTTTCAAATGTGAGATTCAGTTTCATTGCAACAGACAAAACCCAATGACCATTTTAAGGTCATCAGCGGTTCCTGAATCATCAACTTCCTGAGATAAGACCAAACATCTGCTGTCTGACTGTCTCTTTCCTTTTCTCTTTTACATACTTAAACATCTGCAGCGCCACTAACAAATGAATCATGGACAGGATCATTATAAAATAATCATAAACTGAGTACGGAGAGCAAAACAAGTAATATCAATAGAATCAGAGATGGTTTGAAGGTTCATTCTTTCAGTTTTACTCATTTGAAAGAGAGATGTTTGCTTTGGCAACGCCCCTTTCCTGTTACAATGAATTCATGCAGCCTGCATGCCTCACGCCATATAAGGTACTAAAGGATGCATGAGATTATCATATCATTATGACTTTTTAAAGACTACATCAAATCTGAATAAAAATAACAATATTTATCCCATGAGATCAAATCTAATTCACACATAGTTTCAGTTTTGTTTGGCTTACCATATTACAAAGTTTAAAATGTCAACATACTGTACAGTTCCAAAAATAACATTTAACATTCATCTATTCATTTACAGGGAAATACAGTTTGTCTAGATATAGAGCCAGAATAAACCCAGTTGCCGGTTCTGTCTAACAATGCCTGCCTCTGTCTACACTTCATACTGGACTGTGTGGTTAAATTCAACTTTGTCCTGTCTGTCTATCCTGTAATGGCACACAGGGAGTGCTAGTCGACATGAAACAATGTTCACAACGCACACCAAGTAAATAGGCTGTATTTATGTTGAGTTCAAAATATTTTCCAACAATCTTCCTGCCTCTCACACAACTGTATTTCCATTGCAGTTTGGCACGGTGAGTTGAGGGCATACTGTAAGCATAAAGAAGTGATGCCATTGAGAGAGGTATTATTAGTCTCGATTGCTCTTGATGCTAAAACCTCATGGAAATGATGGTGCTGTGAGGTTATAAGAAAGCCAGATGTTTGTCTTTACGATGTCCAATGGAATTTAAATTAAATCTCTCAAGTGTGACTTGAGCAACTGAGACTATGCTAAAGGTTTTTGAGCCATGTGAATAGGAGGAGCCCAGATGCAAAAAGCCGCAAGGTGTCACCGCCGTCAAAAATGAGATAATGATATTGACTGAATGCTCTCGGCATGTAATGTATAGTAGAGATGCGCCGATATATCGGTCAATAATCAGACGGACGATAGTTTAAAAACAGACGATAGTCATGGCCAATATTCTGTCAATCAAAAGAGAACAGGAAAACGCAATGACCTTGAGCTCTTCACATAGAAAATGTAAAGAAACATCACAAGTTTAATGTTCAACATTAATCATTATATGAAATAATAATATTCAGAAAATGAAATCTTTAGAATTTAGCTAATGCAAGTTATCGGTTATACCAAACTATCGGTATTGGCTGATATCATTTAGAATAATCGTCTATCGGTATCAGTGGAAAATCTTTATATTAGTGCATCTATAATTATATGTAAATCAAATGTGCTTAATCACAGCCTCGCGCCATTTAGAAATACTGCTTTGTTATCAGAATCTGCTAAACTAAATGGCATGTTAAATTATCATCAAAATCTGCAAAACGCAAAATTAACAGAATCCAATAAACGCCACGCCGATTTATTATCAGAATTGGAGAAATGCCACATTGATTTGTTGGCAGAATCCGCTAAATGCCACACGATTTGTTGTCAGAATACACTAAAGAATCCCCCAAACACTGTATTGATTTGTTGGCAGAATCCACTAAACACCACATCGATTTGTTGGCAGAATCTGCTAAATGCCACGCCGATTTGTTGGCAGAATCCGCTAAACAGCAGAATCTGCTAAACACTGCATTGATTTGTTGGCTGAATCAGTTAAATGCCACACCGATTTGTTGTCAGAATATCCTAAATAGCAGAATCTGCTAAACACCACATCGATTTGTTGTCAGAATACGCTAAACAGCACATTTATTTGTTGACAGAATCCACTTAACACCACATCGATTTGTTGGCAGAATCCGCTAAACGCCACATCAATATGTTGGCAGAATAAGCTAATTCCACACCGAATTGTTGGCAGAATCTGCTAAATGCCACACAGATTTGTTAGCAGAATCTGCTAAATGCCACACAGATTTGTTGGCAGAATCTGCTAAATGCCACACCGATTTGTTGCCAGAATCTGCTGAAAGCCACACCGATTTGTTGCCAGAATCCGCTAAACAGCAGAATCTGCTAAACACTGCATTGATTTGTTGGCAGAATCCGTTAAATGCCACACCGATTTGTTGTCAGAATATGCTAAATAGCAGTATCCGCTAAACACCACATCGATTTGTTGTCAGAATACGCTAAACAGCACATCGATTTGTTGACAGAATCCACTAAACACCACATCGATTTGTTGGCAGAATAAGCTAATTCCACACCCATTTGTTGGCAGAATCTGCTAAATGCCACACAGATTTGTTGGCAGAATCTGCTAAATGCCACACAGATTTGTTGGCAGAATCTGCTAAATGCCACACAGATTTGTTAGCAGAATCTGCTAAATGCCACACCGATTTGTTGGCAGAATCTGCTAAATGACACACCGATTTATTGTCAGAATCCGCCAAACAGCAGAATCTGCTAAACACTGCATTGATTTGTTGGCAGAATCTGCTACATGCCACACCGACTTGTGGTCAGAACATGCTAAACAGCAGAATCTGCTAAACACCACAACGATTTGTTGTCAGAATACACTACACAGCACATAGATTTGTTAGCAGAATCCACTATACGGCATATCGATTTGTTGGCAGAATCCACTATACGGCACACTGATCTATTGTCAGGATCCATTAAAAGCCACTCCGATTTGTTAGCAGAATCGGCTAAATGGCACGCTGACTTTGTGCACTTGGCAAAACGATAGTGGAATTATACAAAAACTTCATGAATTTATTCGAATTAACCACCTCATAAAAAACATATGAATTGATGACATTGTGTATGGAATATCATAAATCTGATCACAGCAAAAGCAAAATCTTTTTTAGCTTAAACAATTTGTCCTTCATAACCGCTAGATGAAATGGTGCGAACTAACATTAAATGTTTCACTATAAATGAAAAATATTGCTTAAAAAAAAAATAATCTAATAACTATAATAACGCAAGAAGATTTGCCATCTGGATTAAACGTTTAGGCCTAAAATATTATCACTTGACATGCACACTACATTCCATCACATTCTCCAAATTAACTTTTGATTTACTGTGGGAAACACACATTATATGCAGACAAAATAGCTTCAACAGAGACTTACTCATGAGACACAGAGACAGTGGGAGGGGTGGTAAGTGGATCGGCTCAAAGCAAATCTACTGGCAAACATTTCAGTAGACGTTTTGCTGTGTCTGTAACGTATAAGATCAAGGGGATAAGCCAGATCACAGGATTTTCTCCAGGCCCCCGGTGTGCAAATGCACAAACACTTCAGATCATCACATCTTGGTTGTAAGTCTGCTGGTGCAAAACCATATGGAGGACAAGACATTCAAGTTGAGTATTTCAAAGAGATCCAAGAACTGTGTGAAAGCACAGTAATGAAAAGCACAGGAAGAGAAGAGGTAAAGTATGCAATAGGTGTCACATCCCCAGCTTCCTGTGGACAGCGGCTTCCAGGAAAGGCACTGCTGTGGTGGTGTATTAGCGGTCTGTTTCATCAGTTAAGAAACCAAACATGCTTAAATAAAGCTGCTTTGTACACGCTCCCTCGTGGCCAAATTCTGCACGTTCACCATTAGCTGTCAAATCATAACATGGCATTTGCTTGTTCACTAATCAAAAAACATTGCCATACAAAGAAACATGTCCACCATAAAACAGACCCGAACTAGCAGAAACTTTGATAAAGTCATGCGAAAAAAAAAAAATGAGGGCTGCACTAGGGCTGTATTGCAATCATAGACTGTTAAAAATATGGACGTAGTGTCCATGACGTCACCCATAGGTTTGTAAAGAGCTTTTTTGAAGCCAATAATTGGCATTGCGTCACAGGGACGTGGGTGAAGCTGAAGTGCTGAAACCAAACCACGCCTCTAGCTTGATGATAGTGACAGCGGTTCACCTGTCACTCAAGTGGCCACGCCCTTGATTATGCAGAACTGTAAGGCTTAATATCATTTAAACAGATGAGTTTCAAAAAAATTTGCCACCCTCACAGTTGTCATGAAGGGCAAAATAAGCAATATAGACCAAACACACTTTTTGTACCAGGCTGTAAACATATTATTTTCTGCTGTAAAGTTGGGCATTTTAACATGGGGCCTCAGTTTTAGTCACTTCTGTGTTGGCTTCACGATAGAGAATCGGAAGATTGCTTGATTGCAATATTTACATTTGTGATATTTTGATAAATTGATATACTGTATCTTGCAGCCCTAGAAAAAAACATGGTTGGGAATTTTACACGTTCCAAATCTTTACAAGAAACCACTCTTTAAATCTTACAATAGAGGTTTCCAAACCCATCATATGGGATGCTGACAGACTATATTTTACATGATTTAAGACCTGGTTGCCTGAAGCCTTTTTACACCAGAAAACTGTAAAGACCAGATCTAACCGTTACTCTACGTCAGGGGTTTTCAAATTTATGATGGCAGGGACCCCACATATAATGAACCTTTAGTGAGGGACCACTTTCCTAAAATATATATCTATATTTCCATATTTTGTATGAAGAATAATTTTAATTGTATTAGATAAAAAGTAACTGATTTAACAAAGACACAAGACTCTCACAATGTTTGCTTTGTTTTTTTTTTCTTGAAATGTTCTGGGGACCCCTTAGAACACCCTGGGGGACCCCTGTTCCCTTACAAAAAATAACCATGTTTTTTGTGATAAAAGTGTAGTGAGCATGTTTTTTTGTGGAATTGATTACTACTAGCAAAACCATGGTTTTACTACAGTAATCATGATTTGTTTTTTTAAACTGTGGTAAAACTATGGTTTATTTTCGTAAGGGTTTAAAAAAACAGGTAATATGACTTAGGGTGCATTTATTTTAAAAAGTTTATTTTTGTGTATGGCTGTCAAACGATTAATCTTGATTAATCTCATATAAAATAAAAGTTTTTATTTACATAATATATGTGTGTGTACTGTGTGTAATTATTATACACACACATTCATGTATGTATTTAAGAAACATATACATGTGAATAATTATCTATATTTGTATATATTTTATATTATATATAAATTTCAAATATTTATGAATAACACTTTTCTTACATTTATACATGTGTGTGTATTTATATATACATAATAATTACACACACACAATTATTATGCAAACTTTTATTTTGTAATTCAATGAATCAAGATTAATCGCTAGACAGCCCTACTTTTGTGTAAGTAGTAGTACATATTTTAAAGTTTTAGCTACATAAAAATAATTGAACTATTTTTGTCCAGAAAATATACAGTTTATTTAATACATTGAGACATTAATATGAGGTAAGTTGTACTGCTTTATGTTGCCACTGATTTGAGGAAAAAAGCCTTTTGATATATACTATCCAAAGCACAAGCATGGACATACATACTAAACTACTGTTTAAGGCAACATATAAACATATAATGTAAATAATTAAGTGTAAAAAGAACATATACAAACATGGTAAAGCCTTTAAACTGATTTTTGAATATAAATAGCTAAAAAGTTGTAACATTTTGCAGAACCCATGTGACAACAAGCCCCAGCCACTCATATTTTTAACTTCAATGAACTTTGAAATATGCTAAAATTAGACAAATATGGATCTCTCACTTTCTCTCGCAGACCTCGTTCATTGTCCAGTTCTCTCTGTAGATCCTGAGCTCTGTCCTCGGCATCATCCGCCTGCTGTTGCAGGGACTGGATCTTCCTCTTTACCGACTCCAGTGAGTTTATAGACATCTCCAAAACTTTATACCGATCAGCTGCGCAATATACAAACTCGCAAAACTTACAAAGAGTTGTGTAGCCTGCAGATCGGGGTTAGATTTATCTTTGCGTTTGTAAAAACGTCGCAAACGTCGTTCCCATTTGCTCGTCGCTGACTTCTGAGTTGCAAATCCTGGGAAAGGACAGGAATGCGTAAGAAAGTCCAATCCCAGGAAGAAGATGCTGGTTTCAGATGACATCAGACGTGAATGAGGGGGTGGTCTTCCTGCTTGACTTTTGCAACAATTATGTGCTGACTGCTGGACATATTTGGTAGGCTATTTCTTATGAATGACCACTGGTGGGTGAGTAACATCCTAAAAACTCACTGTAAATCACCGCATGGGAAAATTTTTACTTTGGGTAGATCTAAGCAGTGCTTGACCATGGCGAAGTTTCAGAGAGATTGGCTTTTACGTAACTTAGATAATGTTAATGTTTTCGATGACGTAAAGTTTGGACATTAATTAGCTTTGCTTTTGTTTACGCTAATGAAAGGCTGCGTTAGCGTACAGCAAATATTAAAACGCCACACGGTTTATGCAGGTGGCCATCAAAGGTTAAATAGATGCATGACATGAGACCAATCACAACTCGGTATTCAAATTCATTCATCGGAAGAGACTAATCACAATCCAGTATGCAAATAAGTCCAGCAAAGAAGACCAATCGTGTACTGCTCTCCGAAAGCGCGAGTATCACAGTTCATAGAGTGCTGCAGGGATGACGTATTTTTTAACACAACTTTTATGAATTTTGAAGTCTAAATTTGTTTGTTTTTTATTTCTCGTAAAGGCATTAACAGTTCAAAATGTATAAAGTTGGGTTTATATGCGAAGATGACCTTTTTTGGACAAACCGTGTAAACTTTTGTTAAACACAGAGCTTATTCATTGCGATAACACAAGTCTATGGGAGAAATGAATGGGCATTTTAACGAGGGAACCATTATCCCGCTAACTTCCAGGGTTAGCCTACAAAAATACGTCATCTATCCCTAAAATCAGTTGAGAAATGTAAACGTTATTGTGCTTTTAATCGAGAAAAAAAACTGCAGCTCCCTCGGTCTTGCCCTCTCCAATATGGCGACTCTTTTGACTCACAGCAGCAATGTTACTTATAACAGTAAATTACAAAAAGTCAATAAGAGGTTTTGAAATATCAATTTATATAAAGTATACAAGTTTATACCACAGGGCTGTTGAATGCTTTATTCTAAATAGTTGAGAAATGTGTCAAGGATATGTATTATTTTTTGATAACGCACACCTGACCTGTCAAAACAACCACCGGAGCAATGTCTGTACCATTGAAAGCGGAATAATTGACTCTGGTTCTTTGAATTATTTGAAAATAATGCATTACCACATTGGGTGTGCATTATTTATAAATAATTCAACAGTCCGTCTTCAATTATTTCTTACATAAAGATTATAATAGAATTAAATACACATTTTACTATACCCATTAAAGTACTACAATACAAATGTCCCATTAATAGTAGGCCTATCTATAAAACACAATGGTGAAACCATTTTGGAGCACCATTGAGTCCCATAGTAGGAAATAATACCATGGAAGTCAAAGGTGCGCCGAAACGGTTTGGTTAGAGACATTGCTCAAAATATCTTCCATTGTGGTTAGCAAACACATTTTTTTTTACAAATTTGAAACAATATGAGGATGATTAAATGAAATGTTTTATTTCGAGGTGAACTATTTTAAGGCACCATTATAAGGGGGTTTAGGCACTCCACCAACCACCCTCTAACCATGGTAAAATCACAGTAAAACACAATCCATGACAGCCCTGAATAAGTGTGATTTAATGAAAGTAGTGAAATATAGTTACTGCAATGCCTTTTTTCGTGGTTAGTAAATTCCAGCATATGTGGGAGTATTTCATAGGTTTAAATGAGCTGCAGATGGCAGGGGTATGTGAACGTCTGTGTTCTCCCCCCAGTGGAAGGGTCTCAAAAAGTTGGAGGCATTAAACTCATGAGTACAGAGTTCATTGTTTGCCTTAGTTGAATTCCTTACATTCCTGGGCTGCGTGTGTGTGTTCATGTGTGTGTGTGTGTGTGTGTGTGTGTGTGTGTGTGTGTGTGTGTGTGTGTGTGTGTGTGTGTGTGTACTGTATGTATGTGTGCTAGCGAGCAGGCCCTTATTATTGCTTTCTATAGAGATACTAAAGTACACAGGTTTTATAGATTACAGTGTACTACAATGTACAAGAACTACATTTATCAGATTATCTGACAAGTCCAACATTTATATTGAGTTTTGATTCTTAAACATGTGTGTTAAATTAATAAAAGTACTTAAAAAACTTTTTTTTAACTTTGCAATGCTCGAAGCAAAAAATGCATAGGTCAAAAAAATATATGATGCTTTTTTCTTATTTAACATTTGTTTCTGGTCACTGTATGCTTTTGTTATAAAGAAAACAGGTCCAGGAGTATTTTTGTGTGTGTGAAGAATTATGTTTGGAATGACATGAAAGTGAATACAATTTATCATTAAAGGTAATCTGTTCCTTTATGAAGTTTAATCTCTCTCACCATTTAAAAGAATGCAAGCCCTGCAGCGAGAGAGACGTCACATCCAGACGGTTTTTAATGTTTTGCGTTTGTGCAGGTCTGGCTCGCATGCTTTGTGGTTTGCTTTGTCTCCCTGTGGGTTTCAGAGGTGGTTCTCACTTTAAATATCCATTTCCTCTGCACGAGAGCCAGGACTCTGAGGTTGTTACAGTGAAAAAACCCTGATAAATTCAAGTGAGCCTTCCCTAGTAAATTCTAGACTGAGAACGTTGGACGTCTCTGGGCGTCCCGTAACAGAATGAGTGGGAAAGACATTTATTTGGGGCTGTCAGCAGTAGCCGGAGAGGAATGCGGGAAACTTTATCTTCCAAGTTTTTTTCACGTAGAGTTGCCGACATGCTCTCACTGTGATTAAGGCATCTTTGGTGCTGGAATGGGAACAATTTGTCTGAACCTTCCCATCGGAGCCAGGTGCAAAGATTTACTCTGGTGCCACATGCGTTTGAAAGCTGTGAGGATGCAATTACGGTGATTGCTGTTTTTGATGTTGGGCTTTAATTGAATAAGGACTCCAAGTGACAATTTGCTTAAAAACTACTTAAGAATTCACTAGGAAATTATTCCTCCATTACAGTCTATCATCATCCTTAGTTTTATATTTTATTGTAACAGCAGAATGTTTTTAACAACCAATTAATTTTATTTTTACTCATCAAGATATACATCAATGGTCTTTCAAGAGAAATGATTTGTGACTGTGGACCACAAAACCAGTCATAAGTAGCACTGGTTTATTTGTAGCAATAGCCAAAAATACATTGTTTGGGTCAGAATTATAGTTTTTTTAATGCCAAAAATCATTAGGATATAATATCATGTTCCATGAAGATATTTTTTTTTCAATTTCCTATTGTAAATATATTTAAAATGTATTTATCATTAGTAATATGTGTTGCTAAAGTCTTTATTTGGACAACTTAAAGGGTTCACCCCAAAATTAAAATCTAATCATAAATCACCCATGTGTCGTTCTTAATGACAAAGTCCTTCGATTGTTTTCAGAACCCTTTTTTTTGTTTTGATAAAAACCAGGAGGCTTTTGACTGTAGACTTGCAGATTAATTTTCATCAAGCCCAGAAAAAAATGAAAGACATCACCAAAAAGGTCCATGTGCCCATCAGTAGTTCAATAATAATATTACTAAGCAACATACAAGAACACTTTTATGTGCAAAAATAACAAAATTAACAATTTCATTCAACAATTTGTTGGTCGTTAAGTGCACGTTCAACAACAGACTACGGGGCATGCTGCTGACGTCACCTGCTGATGAAGTTGACAGCGTACAGACACAGAATATGCTGGCAAGTAATTTGTGCATTTATACGGGCTGTTTAGGTATTGTTTACAATGTTTGCATAATGGTTTAAATAAAAAAGGAACAAAACGTTGGCAACTACGTCAGCAGGTGACGTCAGCAGCATCTGCTCGTGAAGGCGCACTGAAAGACCAAGAAGGAAAACAAATGGCTGAATAATATGGTTTGTTTTGTTTTCTTTGCACACACAAGTGTTCTCGACGCTTCACGCTTCTTAATATTATTATTGGATTACTGATCAAGGACCTTTTTGGTGATGTATTTCATTCTTTTCTGAGCTTGATTGTGAAAATTAAAGGTATAGCGCAAGATTTTCCGCAATTTTAAAAAGATCTGCCCTCTCCACTTAAAAAAAAAATGCAATTGCCCAACACTCTACCTGCTCCTGAGAGTGTACGCCTATTAAATTTGTGCACGAGAAAGCATGCACGAGCCTAGTTTTTCTCGTGCACGCTCTGTTTACAAGTTGCTGTCGGCATGGCTCATACATTGAGATGTTTACCGTGTCTGTGCGGTTTGTGACTTTTACTAGCAGTGATTTTAAATGGATTTCTCCAAATAGCATGCCAAACTTTACCTGTCGAGTAGAAACTTCTCGAATGAGGCATTAGTGGGAAGCCCAACCTGTGCTTTTAGTGCACGCCAGCATGTGAAATATTCTCCCAACACTTTGGTCTTGTTTCTTTCTTCAGAGGCCTTTCTCAATTCAGTTTTTCTTTTGCGACCCTCAGACATTTTGAAAAAAAAAAAAAAACGGTGAGAACGCGAGCTTCAGTGAATGGCTGAAACCGTAGCTCACAACACCTGAAAGTGCGCATGTGCAGAAAGCGAACCTAGGGAAGAGCACACTCTAAAAACAAACGGTGCTATATAGCACCAAAAATGGTTCTTTGCTCGTAATCATAGAAGAACCATTTTTAGTGCCATATAGCACCGGTGAAGCACCTGTAAAGCACCTGTGTAGAACCATATAGGGGCCATATAGCACCACATACTGTATGGTTCTACATAGCACTATATGGTTCTACACGGGTGCTTCAATGGTGCTTTACCGGTGCTATATGGCACTAAAAATGGTTCTTCTATGATTACGAGTAAAGAACCACTTTTGGTGCTATATAGCACCGTTTGTTTTTAGAGTGCACGTACGATGACCTTACGTAAACATATCACCAGAATGATTGACAACTAAGATGACCAATAGTCTTGATGATCCACCCGGAAAAAGAAAATCTTCCGCTATACCTTTAAACTGCAGTCAATGGGACAGTCACAAGCCTCTTGGTTTTCATCAAAAATATATTAAAAATGTGTTCTGAAGACAATCAAAGGACTGGTGGTTTAGAACGAAACAAGGGTAGATGATTTATGATAACATTTTAATTTTGGGGTGAACAAACCCTTTTAAAAGCAATTTTCTCAATATTTAGATTTTTTGCAGCCTCGGATTCCAGATTTTCAAATAGTTGTATCTCAGTCAAATATTGATGTATGGTTTGTTAGGATAGGACAAATTTGACTGAGATCTCAGTTTCAAAAATATTAACCCTTATGACTGGTTTTGAGGGTCACATTTAATATACAAATAGCGTGTGGTGCTTAAATACTTACATCTGCTGCCTTTTTCTCAGATTGTTCCAGTTTCTCCTGTGCGTCTTTGAGAGTTTCAGAATATTTGTCCAGCTCATCTTCTGTTCCCTTTAGTTTCTTCTGTAAAGCAATCAACTCATCTTCCAGCTAATGGTGACAAAAACAGATTCACAGATGTTAATAAACTGTACCAGGTGGACTTAACCGTTGCTAAGGTGTTCCTTGGTGGTTGCTATGGTCTTTTAGGTCATTGCAAGGCAGCTGCTAGGATGTTAGGTGGTTGCTATGATGATCTGAATGGTTGCTATTTCATTGTTAGGTTATTGTTGATTGTATTATTGCTTGTCTACTGATTGTATCATTTTGTGAAGTGACATTTGGTTCTTAAAAAAATAAACATTATTCTTAAAATGATTTCATTGTCTGAGCGCGCTCATTTTCCAGTATGTTGACATGTTAATAGCTGTGTAAATGCTAAAATGCCCATCTGCACAAACTACATAACTCCACCAGGCCTTAAATATCTACACACAGCTTAGCATTATTAAGCTGTGATCAGTGAATCTGTCCGCAGAGACTCTGATATTTTTGTGTGCGCATCTGCTGATGGAGATGAAAGTTAAACAGTAGTGCCATCTGCCACTGTTTAATGTAATTATGAGACTGATGAAAGCGGATTTATGTACTCATGTAAGGTGGATTTGTCTTTGTCCATATGAACTGGAATTCTGTTTGTCGAATATAATTTTAATGCCCTGGAAATATTTAAGAATCTTCACCTAGATCCTGCCACGGTAACATGACAAAAAATATATTGCTTGACAGCTGTTCCTGATGCTGCATCAGGTTGTTTAATGCCATGTTTCAAGGTCTGTCTCATATGCAGGACATTTGTAATATTTTCAGCACTTGCTCGAATTGTTGTATGATTCATTGACGTGAGTCGTTCTAAAGAAAAATGTTTGTCTGCATTAGGACTCCACGGTATTGAACAAAAAATGTGATATTCAAAACTAAATAAATTGTGCGGTATATATACTGTATAAATTTATGGATTTAAAAACAAAAAATATATATATCAACATACATGTTTCACATTCTTTCTGGGAAACGAAAGCACTCTCTCTCTCTGTCACGCCAGTCTTTTTGCTATGTGCATCGGCCTAAAGCTGCGTTCAGACCAGCCGCGGTAGAAGCGTCAAGCACGAGTGATTTCAATTTAGAGTCAATGTGATGACGTGTTGATGCCCGTCTGGAGGTCTAGCGGTGCGAATGAGGCGTATAGCACGTTAACCAATCAGAAGCTTGCTCTAGTAGTGACATGATTACAGAAAGCAGAAGCCCCTCCCATGACACAAATTTCCGTGTGAATGTCTCGATGACTGAATTTCACGCGCGAATGAAGCAAGTAAACTCAAAATGTTCAAGCGGCAAACTAGACACGGTAGACGCGAATTTGACGCCTCAAACCCGGCTCCTGTGAACCCACAGTATAAAACTTTGACTATGTAATTTTTTGAAGTATTAAAGGTGGGGTGCATGATCTCTGAAAGCCAGTGTTAATATCTGAAATCACCTAAACAAAGGGTTAGGGTTAGGTTAGGTTAGGGTTAGGGAATCTGGCCCTTCTTTTGATAGACCCGCCCCATACATACGATAACCAGGCAACGATGTCGATTAGTTGACACCCCCCTTACTGTTGATTGGTTGAAGTGTGTTTTGGTACTCATCCCAACTCCCTTTTACAAATTGTTTTTAAAGGGGACAGAGAATGAAGAACCATTTTTACCTTGTCTTTGTTGAATAATGGTAGTCTACCCGCATTCACGAACATACAAAAAGTGCTAGACATGCTAAACATCTCAGTCTCATAGAAATTCCTCTTTTAGAAATGTCAGCCAGAAAACGTCCCAATCTGAAAAACTAATGCTTATGACATCACAGGCATCTCACTGCCCCTCCACTTTAAAATAATTGGCTACATTTTTTGAGTGGCAGCAAAGTCAGCCAATCAGTAATGAGCTGCAAGTTAAGCCAGTAGGGGGAGCCAAATAGGTGCAAAACCACTTGTTTAAAATCCCCCACCCTAATAGAGCTATCTGAGAGAGGTTTTTAGGAAGCTTCTAAGGCATTACAGACACAAACAAAAAATTTTTGTCTACATGTCACATCACAGAGTAAGAATAAATACCCCGTTCAATCATTCTATGTCACCTTTAAAAATCATGCACCCTGCCTTTAAAATGAATTAGTTATTGCAAACGATTGTGATATTGCACCATATTCTGTATTTCTTTTGACCCTAGTCTGCATACTCTCGTACTTGCTCCGCCTCTTAAACAGCTTTCTTGTGCGATTGACATCACTCTGACCTTTCATTTTTCAACCAAGTCATATAGAGATCCCCATTGGAACAGTTCTTAATAATTAAAATCAAGTCCCAGCTCATAATATCCTGTTTTACTTGGAAATGCATCACGTGAGTGTCCTATTAAATCATAATGTAGCTCATAATGTATTATTTAGAGTTTTAATTGGAAAACAAATAAAGCTCACTAAAATTATCAAAAGAAGCATGAAAATGTTTATAATACAGGCATGTTTTAGAATAATATGAGATTAGTATGGTTCTCCAGAGACCTGTAAACAGGCCCATTGGACAGCTGTAACGGTTCCGGATTATTTTTGGTTGTCTCCATTGCCCTCAATGATTCCCTGTTGGGTTTTGGTGATTGAAGGAATCTCTGGGAAATCTAAAATGAAGCCACAACCATCCCTCTCTACAAGTCAAAAATATTACTGTGCAGTTAAAAGTTTGCACATCGTACAGCTTTGCACATAAGGGGCATTCTGGGATGCTTTAAATAGTATTGATGGAGATCGCAAGTAACACTCATCTCCAAGCATGTGTCCCCTGATATATATCAATGTAGCGAAGTAATACCAACTGACACATCACTGTAGCACGACATGGCATGATGATACTGTACTTAAATATACTGTAAGAGTTCTTTCTCTCGTCATTGAAAGAACATTTTAGTCTTTTCAACTCAAATCTTGTATCTGGGCCCGCATCAAGCACTCACCTGTTTACACTTTTCTTCTGCATTTCTCTGATCAGATTCAGCCTGCTCCGCCCGGTCGATGGCGTTCTCCTTATCCACCTTAAGCATCTGCATCTTCTTCTTAATGGCCTCCATTCTTCCCTTTGTACTTTGGGTGTCTGTACTGACAGGGAACTAAGGGGAAACCTGAGGCAGGGAGAGAAATAACAGTGCTTTTGCTTGTCAGATGAGGGGATGAAGTCCACCCGCAATGACGCCAGAGAGAGGAGGGGGGTGTATGAAATGTAATGCTGTTGTGGATGGAGACGAGACCCTCAGACTACCCTGTCTGAACCCCTTCCTTAACACACACACTTTTACAAACACATTAAATGTGTGGTTTCTCCTCCCCAACTGCAACCTTTACCCAAGAAATGTCTCAAAGGCATCTGATTCCCATATTTGGTCTTCTACTAGAATCAAGACATATCTTCAAGCTAAACATAACTTGCTTGAAGTCAAAATAAAACTTGAATGTGCCTGGTTTTATTTAGCATGTATTATCAGTGCATGCTATTTTATCGAAGAAATGTTTTCAAAATCTCTTAAAATAGTTAATATATTGAATAGGTTGAACAGGGCACAAACTATCGTGGGGTTAATTGTAACCCAGATCTTTTACATATTAAACAGGGTCAAGCAATCTGTGCTTTTGGTATTTTTCTCTTAATGACAGAAGCAAATTTGTGAAAAGTTTTTTGTGGTTTTAGTAGGATACTGGACAAATGGTGTTTTGGAGCCATAAAAGTACATTTCGTGAAGTTAGCACGGAAGTGCAAATACTGCAATTCATCAACTGGCCGCTAGGGGCTGGCTCAAAAAAAAAGAGTCAATCTCATAGACCCCCCCCCCATGTTAAAATATTTCACAGCAGAAACAAAAAGTGTTTTTGGTCTATATAGCAAATTCATCCGTATAAATTATTTAGCCTTAACTTGAAGAGTTATCTCGTAAATTAGGAGAAAACATTTGCATGAAAAAACGTGTTCCTCTTCTATTGGCTTCGACAACTATTGGCTTCAAAAAAGCTCTTCACAAACCTATAGGTGACGTCCATATTTTCTACAGTCTGTACTTAACAACAATAATAAAATAAAACAATACACATTTCATTAATCAAAATATAATTACAATATCAGGGTAAATAATTCACAAATATGATTTTTGTCCCAATTTCGGCACCCCTTTCAAAACTAACTACAACCCCAAATCAGAAAAAGTTGGGACACTGTAGAAATATTGAGTAAAAAAGAAATGAAATAATTTACAAATCTCATAAACTTATATTTTATTCACAATAGAATATAGATAACATATCAAATGTAGATAACAATAGCCAAATATTGGCTCATTTTGAATTTCATGATTCCCAAAAGTTGCGACAGATAGCAATAAGAGGCCAGAAAAGTTAAATGTACATATAAGGAACAGCTGGAGGAGGACCAATGTTTAGGAATAGGAATGTTGTCCCATTCTTGTCTAAAACAGGCTTCTAGTTGCTCAACTGTCTTAGGTCTTCTTTGTTGCATCTTTCTCTTTATAATGCACCAAATGTTTTCTATGGGTGACAGATCTGGACTGCAGGCTGACCATTTCAGTACTCAGATCCTTCTTCTACGCAGTTTTGACATTGTAATTGATGCAGTATGTGGTCTGGCATTGTCATGTTGGAAAATGCAAGGTCTTCCCTGAAAGAGACGACTTCTGAATGGGAGCATATGTTGCTCTAAAACTTGGATAAACCTTTCAGCATTGATGGTGCCTTTCCAGATGTGTGAGCTGCCCATGCCACACGCACTCATGCAACCCCAAACCATCAGAGATGCAGGTTTCTGAAATGAGCGCTAATAACAGCTTGGGTTGTCCTTGTCCTCTTTAGTCCGGATGAAATGGTGTCCCAGTTTTCCAAAAAGAACTTCAAATTTTGATTCATCTGACCACAGAAGTTTTCCACTTTGCCAAAGTCCATTTTAAATGTTTAGATATGGCTTCTTGTTTGACCTATTGAGTTTTAGCCGGCAACGGCGAATGGCACAGTGGATTGTGTTCACCGACAATGTTTTCTGTAAGTATTCCTGAGCCCATGTTGTGATTTCCATTACAGTAGCATTCCTGTATGTGATGCAGTGCCGTCTAAGAGCCCGAAGATCACGGGCATCAAGTATGGTTTTCCGGCCTTGACCCTTACGCACAAGAGATTGATCCAGATTCTCTGAATCTTTGGATTATATTATGCACTGTAGATGATGATAACTTCAAACTCTTTGCAATTTTTCTTCAAGAAACTCAGAAAACTATTTTTCGCCACAGCATTGGGGGAACTGGTGATTCTCTGACCATCTTGACTTCTGGCAGACACTGACAGGCTTTTTTATAACCAATCATGTTGCCAATTGGCCTAATAAGTTGCAAATGGGTCCTTCAGTTGTTCCTTATTTGTACATCAAAATTTTCTGGCCTCTTCTTGCTACCTGTCCCAACTTTTTTGGAATGTGTAGCTCTCATGAAATTCAAAATGAGCCAATACTTGGCATGGCATTTCAAAATGTCTCAATTTCAGCATTTGATGTGTTATTTATATTTTGTTGTGAATAAAATATACGTTTATGAGATTTGTAAATTACTTCATTCCTTTTTGACCACAAGTTCTACAGTGTCCCAACTTTTTCTGATTTGGGGTTGTATTTATAATGCATAATACAAGTATGGCTAGATGAATAGATGGATGTGTGGATATCGATCTGTTATAGACAGATGTACAAACAATATTCGTCTCTAGTAGAAGAATATTATTGAATAACTTGTGTTTAAATAGAAAGTTTTTGTCTCTTACAATGAACCCCACCCACCTATGGGGTAAGTTGTAGCATTTGCATTTCTGTCACATTTGGTGTAATTTTATGGAAATGGTCATTTCTACAAACAAAGTGATCAGTTGTAGCAAAGATCCTCGGTTGACCCATGGACCACCCATGCAGTTTATTTTTGGCTATTGCTATAAATACACCCGTATGGCTGGTTTTGTGGTCCAGGGTCACATATATGATAAACATACAAAATGAAGATGAAGATAAGAGAGTCTCAGTATAGACAGGTGAAGGGTCATGATGGTCTTTCCCTGCGTGTTTTGCAGTCATTCAGTCTAAAAATACAATCAGATCATAACATTTTAAAAGCCTAGTCCTTACACAAAACAACTGTAGTAATCCTTCAACCACAACTCTCCCAGATGTGTTACAAGAGCTCACTTAAGTCTTTAAATTATATGACTGGGATAAATGATCAGTGAGAAATATGCATGGAGGCATCAACACAGAAAATAATGTTATTGCTGGAAGTTTGCTCTTTCATAGCTCAAGCAATATAAAAGAAGTTCTCAGCTTTAAAAGACATACAATTATAAAGAGAAATAAACTTATTATACAGTCCATTCTTGATATAGAGTAATGAGCTACAACATTTAAGTAGAAAAGCGATAGGTCAGATCATTTTGCTTTCCAAAAATTTAAAGAGGAAGAGAGAAAGAGACCAATCACTCACTGACAGGAAAAAAGCCCCTCCCACAGGAAGAACATTTCCTCTCCTCATCTCCTTTTATGGTAAAAACAGCCATAAAAGCTTTGGGTACCTTGGGAATAGACTGATTTGACATCCCGAGTGAAGAGCATGAGGTCCTGAGAACGAAGCCATACACCACTGCTATTGGCTGATGACCCGAGAGAGAAAAAACATTCCTCTAGAGACACAACAGATTTTGCACTATGGTACCAAAAAGCAATTCAGTGGCCGGCACAGTTTACAGTTCACAAGCCAGTATGTTGCATCTATTCGTTTTTATTACCTTTTTATACCCATTATTACCTTTAAAATAAAATAATCATAAACTGTTACTGCAATGACGGTAAAATCTATTAAATCAATGTTAACTCAAATCTCAAGACTTTTGAGGATCATTACTGGGACTGGGATGTTTTACTTCTCCAGACATTGAGTCAGCACATTATAGTGCAAATTATGTAGGCTTAAAAATGGGGGCATAAATTAAGAGTATACCCATTTCTCCAGGCACCACTACACCACTGAATAATAAATCTATAATCTTTCCTGTATAACTCACTTGATAGAGCATTGCATTGGCAGTGCAAATAGGGTCGATAACCAAGAAATACATACAGTAAATGTCTGTGTGTTACTGGGCACAATAAATTATTATTCTAAAGAAAACATACGGTTGTATGATATAAAATCAACCTTGACCTCTCTATTCTGTCATGTTCATATTACAACCCTGTATCAAAATCCTGCCATTAAGATCACATTTACTAATTTGCATTTATACAAATTATGTCCATCAGTTGCCAAAGCCCTCTTGGTCTAAATCAGGGGTGTCAAACTCAAGGCCCGCGGGCCAAATCCGGCCCGCCCCCTCATTTCATCTGGCCCGCGAGAGTTTACAAATTATGTTAATTATGTGGCCCGCGAGAGTTTACAGATAATTTTATTGTTATTATAAATTTTATTTTTGCAGGTTATTTCCTATATAGATTTTTTTAGCAGCCACCAAAACTATTTTTTGTCCCGCCAAAGTCTTTTTGTAATGTAATTACAGTGATAATGTTGATGATTGCATGAGAAAGAACGAGCAGTGCCCCGCACGCGCACACTACTAGAGTGGGCGTGTCTGAATGCGAACGGTGCAGCCTCCGTAGGTCGCATTTCCAGGCTGCATACGTCATCAAGACTGCCTTGTTTCAGAATATTAACAATTATAAAGTTAAATATTATTCTTTGTTTATAGTAAATAGTTTTAATATGCGTATGACTTGCGAATGTAATGGTCAGTTAACTTAAATAAACCAGGCTTGATGACGCTGCTTATGCGACCTCCGCATATGGAAACGGACAGTATCTGCTCGTTCTTTCCCTCCCTCTCTCGCGCCCGCTCACAGGGATGTCCAGCTGGTATTAGTTTATTATGCGTCTATTCCCGCTAAATACGCGAACTAATGACTCATCTGAACCGATTACTTTTAATAAACGATTGAAACTATTGATCTGTAGCCTACACATACTGTACTCACATACAACATCTGTTTTTGTCACAACAATTATTTTTTAATTAATCTGTAGAATAGTTGTACTCTATACACTTTGTCATTATTTGCCTGGGCTTCTACTTTCAAAGCTAGGTATCAATTGAGTTATTAACAATACCAATAGTAAGCAAATGCAGGGAAAATTATGCAATGTACAGTAATAAAAGAGTTGATACATTCATACAGTCGTTCAAATACAACCGGCCCTTTGAGATTAACCGTAATACTGATGTGGCCCGGGATGAAATTGAGTTTGACACCCCTGGTCTAAATGATCAAATACAGTTTAACATCCCTATACTCAGTATAAATATTGACATGAATTTTTCTGATAATTGCTGTCACTATCACCTGGAGTACTCTTGTATTCCACCAGAGGGCACTCCCACATCTACCAGACTGTCGTAACCATAGAGGTCATAACTAGGGTTTGGTATCATAAGAAATCTTCCTGTTCCGGTTATGGCTAAAAATTTCTGATTCCGATTCCATTATAAAAAAAGAAATATGGAAAATAATGCCCAATATGTAATTCCATTTGTGTTTTTAATCAATGTCAAAATATTTAAAACATAAACATTTAAATTCAACATTAAAGGGGCCATGTACAAGACTTTTTTAAGATGTCAAATAAATCTTTGGTGTCCCCAGAGCACATATGTGAAGTTTTAGCTCAAAATACCATAAAAATAATTTATTATAGCATGTTAAAATTGCAACTTTTTAGGTGTGAGCAAAAATTTGCCATTTTGGGTGTGTCCTTTAAAACGCAAATGAGCTGATGAAATTCAAACACTGATCACAATGATGGTGGTTTGTTGTAATTGAAACTCAATTGTGCTGTGAATTATTTTCTCTCCCTCGCTTTCTCTCTGCACTAAATGGCAGTGCTGTGGTTGGATAGTGCAAATTAATGGGTGGAATTATTATAATAAGAGCTCCTTATGACATCATAAGGAGAGCCAAATTTCAACTACCTATTTTTTCATGTGCTTGTAGAAAATGGTTTACCAAAACTAAGTTACTGGGTTGATCTTTTTCACATTTTCTAGGTTGATAGAAGCACTGGGGACCCAATTATGGCACTTAAACATGAAAAAGTCAGATTTTATGGTATGTCTCCTTTAATGGTTGTATTGTACTGGGACATTTGCATTAAGCTTTGTATCGTTAGAACCCCAGTCATGTTTTTGAATGGTCGTGCATCATTCCTTCAGTTTCTCCTGAGATGGGAGAAATACAGATTTCAGTGTTGCACTTCCTTCTTTCAATTATGTAAAAATCGTCGTTTTGTGTCATTAAAAGAAGGAAATGCTGTACCTTTGTCGAAGGTAAAAGACTACAGATACTCATTCCTCATTTTTCCAAGGTGGGGGCTATGGGTGGGACCCACTCACACTAAAGACCTATTACAGAGCAGTGGGTGAGACTTTCGAAAATATACGAACACAGACGGAAAAAAACGATCAGCTGCCATCTTTATGCTAAGCTAAGCAAACAGATGTTGTGGAGCGAGCCAGACTTGATGTCACAATAATAGCGGAACATAATCGATATGATATGGAAGAGGGTGATTTTGCAAGTGTGATGCTCTAATCCGCTGTTCATTGCACCTTTATGAGCCACAATACAGCAAAGAGCTGAGATGGAGGAACAGAAGCCCGAGGAGTAGGCCTGAGCCTTCGGCTGCGTAGAGGAGCCCGGGGAAGATGCTGCAACCCTCGGCCTCTGCTGCATAGAGAAGCCGGGACTGGCTAGAGCTTGGACGGACTAGTTGTGGCTGTACTCTCGCTGTGTGCTTTCTGTATAACATTTCTGCATCAGATCAGGACATGGACGTTTGTTTGGTGAATGTTCCCGGGCAAGAAGAGGTACTTTGCGCATGTTTATTTTGCAGACATGTTTCGGCTTACGAGCACAAGCGCTGAGCCAGCGTGTCTGTGGAGTATACATATTGTATACGGACGTTTGTGTGCAGCAGGGCCGGCGTCATGGGGGGGGCATTCGCGGGCAGTGCCCCCCCAAACAGGTTGTTGTGCCCCCCCTACAAAGTTTTTTATTAATTTAATATATATCAAGAATAATTAAAATAAATTAAACATGGAATGTTTCATGACTTGTAATGTAATCAAATGAGGAAAATATAGTTGATATATGTTTTCTTTAATTAAAATAGACCAGTTTCTCTGATTGGATGTATTGCCGGGTCTCACGCGTCTTACGTCTTTAGCATATTTGTGACTTGATACTAGCAACGTGTTTTTTCGCGGCATTTTATGGATCATGTAAAATATGAATATTAGAACATTTAGAATGAATCAGCACCGCCTGCTTCATCTTCATGCAAACACAGACTGGCTCAAACTCAGAGATTAGAGGTCGAGGTGGAATTTACAAATCTACAGGACACTGTTTTAAGGAAGTTTATGTTCGTACACGCCGTCTTCAGCTATTTTAAAGGTAAGTTAGCGTTGTTTTAAATTACGTAAGCTTAAATGTGAAGTGTGTCTATAGACCGTTAACAGCATTACGACGTGATTATGGTAAAGCGGCTTTTTTCAAGCCAGGACGCGGTGTGGGCTGCGCTATGAAACCCATTCATTTCAATGGCATTGCGCCGCGCGAGGGCGGTTTTTTGTTGCGTAGAGCAAAGCGCGAGCGCAGCAGAGCTCAGCTTGCGTTCACGTCGCGGTCGAAGTTCAATAGTTTTGCGCATAGTTTGTGGTCTCTGCACTTTATACAGGAAATGAGCTGACAGTCTGTACCAGTTGTATGAGTGTGTGCTTGCACTGTATTTGTTGTTTAATGTCTTGTTTTTGCAAGTTATTGTTGCTATTGCGTGCCCCCCCGTTGGAAGCCAAATGCCCCCCTGTTAGTTATGGTCTGGCGCCGGCTCTGGTGTGCAGTATGCAGCATTTTCTTCTTTGGGAATATACATGTTTGGCCAAGCACTCTCAAAAAATAAGTCAGAAACTGAATGAAACTTGCTCCTAATCATCTCCCTTTAAGTCAGTGGTTTCCAAACTTTTTCAGCGTGCGGCCCCCCTTGTGTACAGTGTATTGTGTACATGTTTTAAAATGTAATATTTTAATTAAACAAACATATAAAATTATACCTAGTAGTGCTGTTGGTTAGTTGGCTTATTATTTTTTAGGTTTAATTACACAGAATTAATGATAAATGGATGTATTTTATAAAATGTCATAAAACTGGAGCCCCCCTGGCACCATCTCGCTGCCCTCCTGTCAAAAATAAATGTTTGTCTTAAAAATAAGTGAATTAAGATTTATTTCCTTATTCAGGCCCATACATTTTAGTGGCTTATATAACATTTCATTTATAATGGTTTTTACACATAAAAGAATACACGACTGTAGATGAATAATATTAACTGTGAATAACTACTGTACAGTTACTAAATACAATTATTAAAATATAAAATACAATCAGTTATTTAAAATAACTGATTAGTAAAGTAAATACTTATTAATTCATCATGTGCAGACATCAAATATGACAAAATTATTTGTAGACTCTCTGTATCATCTATATTGTTAGATCACACAGTTTCACTGATCCACAAGCTCTAAACCCAGGATAGAGAGGTTTAGTGAATGTGGTGTTGACTCTGTGGATGAGGGTCATTGTGTCAGAGACGCTGTAGAAGGACAGAGATCCTGCACTGTGATCCACATAAACTCCTATTCTAGAAGATCTGAACACTACAGGGAGTTTAGTCGCAATGTTATTGTGCCAAAATGAACAACTGGAGTCACAGCAGCACAAACTCCAGGACTGATCATTACATCCAAACAAACACTCATCACCCAATCCCTTCCTGCTGATGCTCTTATATGACACTGATATATCCACCTGAAACCTCCACTCAACCTCCCAGTAACAGCGTCCACACAAACTCTCACTACACAACACCTGAGACCAACGATCAAATCTGTCTGGATGATCAGGATACCGCTGGACTGTGGCAGTGTAAGTAATCACTCTGTTCCCCTCAGACAGATGGAGATATGTATATGCTGTGTTTGGATCTGCAGTAAAATGACGATAATCTGATGGAGACAAATCAAAAACATTATTTGAATGTAAAATTTTACATTTTGTATAATTGAAATAAAACTTTATTTTAGTTTTTGAGGACTTTCAATGTGTTAAGAAGAGAACAGAGATCATTTTCAGTATAGACAGAATCTAATCTGATTGTTTTACTGCTATATTCATCATAATCCTGTGTGTGTAAAAGGTTTGTGAATGTGTGAACATTTTCAAAGTCCCTCTGTTCTGTATTTGTACACTTTAAAATATATTTTATTATCATTTTATTTAAGTGTAGAGAATTTTTGTTTATAGAAAAGGTTAATGGGTTATGAAATTTGAATCTCAAATAAGAAACTTGATGTATGAACTGCTATTTGATCTCACAGTTATGTTTTTATTGTGGGCGAGCACAGTTATTTATTTTCTGTTTATTCTACACATTGAGTTTGATTCATGAGTATCATTATAGAGGAGTTTAAAATGACTGAAATGCAGATTATCACTGTTCATGTCTTTATCAGCATCAGTGTGTTTATTTGTTGTTTATTGAGACTCACATTTTAGGAACTGTTCCCTGGTCTCAGGTTCAGGAGTAACTGTGTTGAAAAAATATTAATTCAGAATCAGTGAGTGATATTCTCTCAATTTTTACAAGATATAATATTATTTTTATATGATGTGAGAGAAATAGGTGCTTTACCTTTATCATATATCTTCTCTATCTCTTCTCTACAGAAATCCTCCAGTTTCTCTCTCAGATGAGACACAGATTTTCCTTCATCATCAAAAGAGATGAGAGAGCTGACAGTGATGCTGAGTGAGTCTGAAGATCCAGGAGGAACAGAGAGAGACTGAAAACTCTACACAAACACACAGACAAACAACACAAACATAAACTGATGACACTGAAACATTTCATAGAAAATATAATCTCAGTAAAACATACTCTTCACTTCCTAAAGATCACTGTTGTGTTTTTCAGATCTCTGTTACCTGGAGGAAATGGATGTGATCATCTGTGTGTGAAAGCTGCTCCAGCTCAGCGTCTCTCCTCCTCAGATCATCAATCTCCTGCTCCAGTCGCTTCAAGAGTCCTTCAGCTTCACTCACTGCAGTCTTTTCCTGATCTCTGATCAGCTGTGTCACCTCAGATCGTCTGTTCTCAATGGATCGGATCAGTTGAGTAAAGATCCTCTCAGTGTCGTCCACTGCTGTCTGTGCAGAGCGCTGTTAGGACACACAGAGAGAGGAGCATTAGAATCAGCAGCATTCACTCAGCTCTTACTGGTACATCACACAGTCTGTTACCCACAGTGAACTTCAGTGAAAGTCATCCAGCACTGAACTCCTCACTGACTGATTGGATGAGAGTCCTAACTGAGTCTGAAACAGATCTGAAACAGCAGACAGCAGTTGTTCTTCTGATCAAAACTCACCTTATGAGTCTCCACAGCATCTCTCAGCTCCTGAAGCTTCTTCTGACTCTCCTGGATTCTCTGCTGGTATTTTCTCTGTGTCTTCTTCAGTTCTTTCTGTTGGATGTGAAATAATGATTAAACAGATAAAATGTACATAATAGTGATTTTTTACCAGTTAAACTCAGATCTGATCACATTAACACATCACTCAGTGTTTTCATCTCTTACCTGTTTCTCAGTCCTCTCTGCTGCAGCTAATACAGTCTTATGTTCATTGTGTTCATCCACCATACACAGATAACATATACAGAGCTGATCAGTTTTACAGTAAATCTCTAAAAGTTTCTCATGTTGTGGGCAGATCATCTGCTGAAGTCGTCCAGTGGCGTCTATCAGGTTGTGCTTCTTGCCTTTGAAGAATTTCTCATGTTGTTCAAGATGAGTTTGACAGTAAGAGTTCAGACACACCAGACAGGACTTGACAGCTTTGTGTTTTCTCTCAGTACAGACGTCACACTTCACATCTCCAGCTTCAGCATAACTGGGAGAAGGTCGATTAGTCTGGAGTTTTGTCTTCTTCAGTTTCTCCACCATCTCGGTAATCACCACATTTGTATTTAAATCAGGTCTTGTAGTGAAGGTCTGTCTGCACTGAGGGCAGCTGTAGTCTCTCTTCTGATCCCAGCAGTTTGTAATACAGCTCATACAGTAACTGTGTCCACAGGGAATGGTCACTGGATCCTTCAGTAGATCCAAACAGATTGAACAGATGAACTGATCCTGGACCACTGAAATACTGGCTTCTGCCATTTCACCGTATTTACTTACAAACAATAAAACTAAACACACAACAGCCCGAAAATCAGTTTCAGTTTCCCTGAACTCAAAGTATTTCCTGGTTGTGTGTATGAAACGTGTGCAAACAGTCGTGTCAGACATATAATAAACAAGTCCACTAGATGTCAGTCTCATACAGAAAGTCACAGTCTCGAGTAGCCAAACCTTTGTGAAAATGGTCTGACATAAATGCATAAATATGAGTTGAATGTTGTGGTGAAATAAGAGAATAACAGATCAAACCCGATGTGTTTGTCTTCTAGTGGTGAGATATTTACACATACAATTCACATTTGGAAAAGAAAAAAGTAAATAGAAGTTTAAACTACAGATAATTGATTATACACATCATTCTCATATCGTGATAATTCACAGTTTAAGCTATATGTGAGCTCATTGTGATTTTAAAATGTTGAGCAGGTTAAAAGAAGGCAATACAACACAAGCAGGGCATTCTACTTCCTATATCTCACTAGGAAAAGGTGAATATTGGAGGATCACAGTGACGTCACACCGTTCTTATACTGTGATAATCACATTGTGAGCTATATGAGAGCTTATTGTGAATTCAGAATGTTGAGTTCATGGTATGAGTGCACAATGAGTGTGCCATGACTTCACATCATGACCATAGTATGAGTGACGATCTGTGACTTATATCATGGTCACAATGTGAAGTCACGTTACACTCACTGTGTGCTCATACTATTGTCACAGGCCGGAGCGGACCCGAGATCTCTAAAGGGTCACGCCCCTCTCTAATTGCCACCTCTAGGAGTTTCCCAAGACCACCCCAATGACCAGACAGACAAGTATACTACAATTAAAATATAACTTTATTTAAATATTTAAAAGCAAGGGGGAAGGGGGAAAGGGCAGTTTAAAACAAATATCTTCTTCTCGCCTCCAGGGCGGTTTGGACCATGAAACGGGGGCTGGGACTCCTTCCTGGTTTTGTCCTTCGATCCGTGGCGCCCTCCGCTTCTTCCTGGAGGCAGAACAGGGGGAACACTATTAGTGGCTTATTTCCGTACTTAGTTGCTACTTGCCTAATTTCTTCGGTCTCTCGTTCACCCTACAGGTTTCCTCTGCTGGACGTCCTGGTCCCTCGGGGATCTCTCACGCCCCACGGGTGCGAACCAGTGGCCAGAGGTGGATACTCACACTACGGAGGCGGCTCGTTTCTCGTTCGGAGATTGCTGTGGGCAAAGGTAGGTTACACACCGTGAAGGTAAGTTACTCACAGGACTTGGGATCTTCGTTCGCTCTGGGGCATTCACTGGAGCAAGGTAGGTTACACACCACCAAGGTAAGCACTCACAAGGCTTGGGCTCTTCGTTCGCTTCGGGGCATCCACTGGGACACAGGTAAGCGTTTCACACTATTTGCACAGTTCGTTCCTCCCTGAGATGTTGCCGGAAGCACAGCTGGATAACACACCACAAAGGTAGGTTACTCACAAGACTTAGACTTTTCGTTCTCTTCGGAGCATTCACTGGAACACAGGTAAGTGGTTCACACTATCGACGTGGTTCGTTCCTCCCTAGGACGTTGCTGTAAGTAAAGGTAGGTGACACATCACAAAGGTAGGTTACTCACAAGACTTGGGCTTTCCCTTCACTTCGGGGCATTCACTGGGACACAGGTAAGTGGTTCACACTATTGACACGGTTCATTTCTCCTTAAGACGTTGCTGTAAGCAAAGGTAGGTGACACATCACAATGGAAAGTTACTCACAAGACTTGGGCTTTCCATTCACTTCGGGGCATTCACTGGGACACAGGTAAGTGGTTCACACTATTGACACGGTTCGTTTCTCCTTAAGACGTTGCTGTAAGCAAAGGTAGGTAACACATCACAATGGTAAGTTACTCACAAGACTTGGGCTTTCCATTCACTTCGGGGCATTCACTAAGACACAGGTAAGTGGTTCACACTATTGACACGGTTCGTTCCTCCTTAAGACGTTGCTATAAGCAAAGGTAGGTAACACATCACAATGGTAAGTTACTCACAAGACTTGGGCTTTCCATTCGTTTCGGGGCGTCCACTGGGGCACAGGTATATGCTCTTCCTCTTTTGACACCGTTCTCTCTCCTTTAAGGCTTTCACTGTAAGCAAAAGTATGTTTCACACCACAGAGGTAAGTTACTCACAAGACTTGGACTTTTCGTTCACTTTTACAGGCAGTGGGCTTTCGCAGCAGCGTCCGTACACAGTATACCTCCACCCGTCACCTAAACTTCCTGGGTGTCGTGGGGACTGATGAGTCGTGTGGCACAGAGCCGAACGCTTCCCTAGCTCCCCCTTCTGTTTTAGTAACCTGCTCTCGACGAGGCTCCGCCCACACCCGGGGTTTCTGTTGGATAGATCTACACACAACTACGACCCTCCGTCCGTACAGTGCACGTTGGCTTCTACTCACTCTGATGTACCGCCGGGCTTCGCCACTGCCTGCTGGCTGGAGTGGTGTGACTCTTGCTAACACACAGGGAGGCAAAACAAAGGAAGTTTAGTTTCCTCTTTTCATGGGGCTCAGACCACAGCGTGTTCTCTCCTTCTCACGACCCGTCCGGGGCCAGGGCAGCTTTGGTCGCTACAAGCACAGCATACACAGCAAGCTTTAGTGTAAACACAAATGATAATCACAACTCACCCACAGCACTCTGCACACACACACTTTACGTGAATTTATGGACTGGAACCGCCTGGCTTTGACTACCTCGTGAGGCGGGTTGAGCGTTGTTCTCGCCACAGAGAAGACGGGTTGGTACACAATTTTAATCAATGCAGCCCCTGTATGTTCACAGTTACCTCTTCGGCTCACCCACGCTTCCTTTATCCGCAGGGCCAGATGACAAACAGCACACGTTCCCCAGTTGAGTTTCCTGCCCGTGTTTCCGGTTGATCCGCGGCTCGCCCACACTCCTCTCTTCAGTGGGACCAGGGACCTTCAACACACTTCAAATGTACACCAAGCAGCTCTTCTTTTAAATACTTTATCAACACACATCAACTGTTACTCACTCTTCGTTGTCAACACAATCCTGCATCAATGCGCTCGCTGACTCGATATTAGCCCGGTCACAGGTGCAAATCGCCCAATAATCTCTTCGCCCGATCGTCTTCTACCTCTTTCTTCCCCAAGGGATCAATGTAGGTCGATAACGCGGGTCTGCACAGCAGCAACACAGCGCACACAAAGTATACCAAAAGCACCCCATCTCCTGTCTTCAACGGTCTCTTTGTACTTTGTCTTCCCTTCTTGTTGACCTATCACCAAACGCTGTCTTAATCATGCCCACCTGTGTGTAATCGGGCTTGATTTAGTCTTCGGGGAAACCCCGGAGATTCCGGTGTTCGGAATCAGTCGCCCGGGCGGAACTCGTCTTTCACACTTTTGGTTCCACCCGCCTAAATCGTCACCTGGTGAAACTATAGTCATAATTTTAAGGGAACGGCACACTCATTCTGTTATAGCAGGACAGCACACATGTCTGGAAAATGTTTTCCCAAGAGTAGAATGTCACCCTTCTTACCTATAATTTCTAAGAAATATTATAGGAATGATCACAGGAGCAAATTTAGGACACTATCTACACAGCATTTTATGCAGCCATATACATGGTGTGTAATGTTTATACCATATAAAATGTCAACAAGAAAGTTATGGCATCAAGAAGCGTAAATAAAGGTTTTAGAAAGCTCACACAGATTGGAGGTAAAAGTGACCAGGATTTACAGATTGGTGTGTCCAAGCATTGTGACCTAGTGGTTAGAGAGTCAGACTTGTTTGTAACCCAGAGGTTGGGGGTTCGATTCCCACAGCTGGCAGGAAGTGATTGATTGTTGTGGTGTTGCTGTGTGGGTTCGTGTTCATGACTTGCAGTGGATGGCTTCACTACTCAGTGGAGGGGATAATTGCAGAGACAATCATGTCTCTTTCACTTTTTTATTGTCCGTATATTGTTTGCAATTAAATGCTGACATGTTTCCGATTAGCAAACGCTAGAATATTAGTTCTACCATAAAGACTCAGAAGGCGTATTTTGGCGTATGCCCCGCCTTTCGTCCGGGTCTAGCTGTAGTCCGGCAGATCCTGCCTGATGTTGAAGGCAGGGGCGGAGCCTACCACCAAAAGTGAAATAGATCAACTGGCTTGATTGCTAGGAAATCGAAGAGATGTCAATCCTGAAACAAGAGAAAATGTTAAGAAGGAATCAGACTTCTTAAGCTATAAAAGCTATTTATTGGAACCCCCCCCCAAAAATTAAGCCACGATAGGCATAGGCATTCACTTTAATGTCTGATTCACACAAAAGGAATAGGATAAGAATTACAAAATGCTTCGTCGTAAAGTGCCACGGTAGGCTATACGTGGATAGGTAGCCCCGATAGGCAATATATGTAACGCCACGATAGGCCACGTCAATCGATAGCCCCGATAGGCGATGTGTAAAGCCACGATAGGCCACGTCGATCGATAGGCCACGTCGATCGATAGCCCCGATAGGCGATGTGTAAAGCCACGATTGGCCACGTCGATCGATAGCCCCGATAGGCGATGTGTAAAGCCACGATTGGCCACGTCGATCGATAGCCCCGATAGGCGATGTGTAAAGCCACGATAGGCCACGTCGATCGATAGCCCCGATAGGCGATGTGTAAAGCCACGATTGGCCACGTCGATCGATAGCCTCGATAGGCGATGTGTAAAGCCACGATTGGCCACGTCGATCGATAGCCCCGATAGGCGATGTGTAAAGCCACGATTGGCCACATCGATCGATAGCCCCGATAGGCGATGTGTAAAGCCACGATTGGCCACGTCGATCGATAGCCTCGATAGGCGATGTGTAAAGCCACGATTGGCCACGTCGATCGATAGCCCCGATAGGCGATGTGTAAAGCCACGATTGGCCACGTCGATCGATAGCCTCGATAGGCGATGTGTAAAGCCACGATTGGCCACGTCGATCGATAGCCTCGATAGGCGATGTGTAAAGCCACCATTGGCCACGTCGATCGATAGGCGATATGTAAAGCCACGTCGATCGATAGCCCCGATAGGCGATGTGTAAAGCCACGATAGGCCACGCTGATCGATAGCCCCGATAGGCGATGTGTAAAGCCACGATAGGCCATGTTGATCGATAGCCCCGATAGGCGAGAAGGCCGTGGAGAACACTTACAGGGCAACGTTTTGCAATTTAGTGTGAAGACCGTGAAGGCACAGATACGGGGCAATGATATGCCAAATAGCGATAAAGGCAGCGGAGGGTAAATGCGGGGCAATGATATGCTGTATGCGACAAAGCCTGTTACAGGGCAACGACTTCCCATGTAGCGTGAAGACCGCGAAGGCAATGATGCGGGGCAACGATATGCCAACTCATTATAAAGGCTGTGGAGGATAAATGCGGGGCAACATATGCAATGTAATAAGTCGGTTGTGGTATCCATGACACAATGTAACCATATGCAAAGTAACGAGGAGGCCGTGATACAGATAAACCATAAGTTACATGGCGAAAAACGAGCGGGAGCCCATGATAAGGCAATGATATGCTGACAAGGGAGAAGGCCATGATACAAGTCAACAGTTTGCAGTATAGCAGACGACTGTGAATGCTGGATATAGGGCAATGATAGGCCACGCAGCAAGGAGGTCACGAGAGCCATGCAATGGGGTAACAATATACCCTATAGTGAGAAAGGCTGCGAATGCCATGTCGGAGGCTGTGAATGCCATGTCGGAGGCTGTGATGAAAAGCAACAATATTCCGATAAAGCACGCTATGCCACAGATTAATTTAGCGAGAAATGAGACATGGTTGAGTAACCTACACCACCACCAGTATATGCTTGATCATACCGTGATCATTATGCAGCTTAAAACTATAGAAAACTGATGAAACTTTGCATTTCAAGTGTATTAACTTTTCGAAGTATTTATGTAGTAAAAGATGGGATTTTGGCTATGGCTTTGAATTGCAAGCATAATAATGGCAGAAAAATTACCTAGGAAAACAGAATCATAACAATTAACATGAAACTGATTGAGAAAGAATTTATGGTCTTTGAATTTTAAGATTAATAATTATAGACTAGAAAGGTTAGTAAAATGGAAGTAAATTAATCTAAGCTGTATAAACTAAATCTGAACGGACAATACGCAATTGAATGCTTAGTGTCTTGACTGAAGTGTTATTAACATCTTGAAACTAGAAGGTGCGGGATCAGGTTATGTCAATAGACCATATTATCAATGATAGCCGATGCCATCAATTGCCCTTCTCACAGAGAGATTATGATACTACACAGAAAAAACTTCCAGGATTTGTCTGGAATCATTAAATTTTGGGCCATTTATTCTGCCAATGATTTTTCGGAGTCATGCTTACTGTGAAAAGCCGTAAAGACGTGTGATGCATGTAAAGTCCTGCACGTGCTTGTCTTTTCGACGCTTCTGAAGTTTGGCAGTTATTCGGAACTCGTAGTTTTTGGGAGATCATGAGGAGCGCGTGATGCGCTGCTCTGTCATGCATGTGAATGATCTCAGCTTTAGCAGCACGTATAGCGAGGAGCTCCCTGGTCTCTGCTTTAGTCCAGATTGCAGACATCTCATTGTGAATGTTGAGCTGCGTTTAAATTCCAGCGTCGAAGAGCTAAACCATAACTTGTTGTGGTGACGCTTGCGCATCGTTTTGACTTGTTCACTCTGAATACTTTACGTGTATCTTACGGCAATTTTACTAGGTTTTCTCCATGTAAGCGTTCCCAGATCACTTCCGGGGCATGATTCTGTTGACACGGGACCTTCGAACATTTAAGAGAACATATTTTAGACGATGCTGTGAGTCAGACTTCACCAAAAGTCTTTGACAACATGCAATTGACTTGTTTATCCATTAAAGTTTAACTTAATTATGCTGAACACTTTCACATACCATCCTTACATAACCTGCAGTTGCAACACCAATGTGCATAGCATGATTTGCCTTATGAGAAACTACCTTTTCAATACACGAGTAATGCTTTGACTTCGCTGCACCTGAACTTGTAATGCATGTAGCGTGGACTTCTCGCACTAGGGTGGTTAAAATGCACACTGGGTTTAAAATCAATAAGAGCGAGTTCCATTCCCTGTTACAAGGTAATTTTCAAACCGCTAAGGCATCAGTGATGTGCAACAAAGTTTAAGAGGTTTGCAAACGAAGGTGTTGCCAGCTGCTTAAGCTGGTCGGTCTGGTGACTTGTATTTAAATATATTAAATAAATATGATGAAAATTTTCAAAAAACCCCAAAGCTCAAAATCTATCACATGACTAGACAGAGCAGACATTCCAATTTACAAAGATACCAGGATTGTAAAAGTCCGTTGAAGATTGAGAAAGTTATGGTATTTTTAATATTAGAAATCAGAGGAAAGTTATATGATGTGTGACCAAAATGCTGCTTATTCACATGTTTTTGCTTATAACTTTCTCATTTTATCAGACAGTTTCATGAAATTTTAACAGAAGGTAGAACTTTGTTAGTACTTTCAAATTAAATTATAAACATTTACTGTTTTAGTCAGAATGAGCATCAGACTTTAGTTGGAATGGGCATCGGACCCGTGGTAACCATTATTTTTAGAATGATGCCTGCAGTGGACATTCTGACATGACGTTCACTGTAGTCTATTACAAGAAACGTAATATGCAAATTTTCGCGATTTATTTAAATACAATCTCCTCCATATTACCATGTTTCAGCACCAAGATAAAAGATATATTGTGGTCCATCAACGTTTCATTAGTGTCCAGAGTTTAGTGGAAGCATACCGACCGGTTGAAAGTGACACTCATTTATAAACCGTTGCTGTGAACTAAAAACACCTCCGAGTTGAAAACTAAACATATCAAACGCTTCCGGTGGTCGGACTTGACGTATTTATTGTCGTATTTAGTGAAAACATACAACCTTGCGACGAGGACTGGATATTGCATGAGATGCATTGTAAAAGTGAGACGCATTCTGCCGCGCGGGCAGAAGCAGATTTTACGCGCGTGCCCGCGATGTCAGCATTGCTATATTAAATAAGAGGAAATAAATTGTCACATTCCCAGTACTATCATGTCGGCAATCTCACGGGCTGCGTTATGATGAGATCTCTGGATAATATCGCCCAACACTAGATCAGAAAAATAATTTTAATGATGTAACTTACCTCACACCAAATTAAAATGACAGTGCATTTAATGCCACAATTCTTATGAAATGCAATAAATTGATTTCAACTGTATAAGTGACAACGGCGTTTCGAACGGCCGTCGGATAAAACAGTGATAATTGTACATTTGACCAACATAACCAGACAAACACTCGCGATTTGCGCAAGAAAACTGCGTGCTTATTCCTCTGTTAGTATGCCAATGTGGCCTATCGTCAGTGTTGAGCAGCCTGCATAGAGATGTTAACAGTGACATTAACAATGACATTCACAACTAAAATAAGACATCCCGTATATTTGGTCAAAGACTGCAATAACTGACAAATACAATAGGTAACATTTAAGTCCCTTAAATTGGTCGGAACAGGTAGGCAATCGGGAAGGTTGTATAAATTAGACATATTCAGGAAAATTATGTAAAGCAGTGACCTTACCTTGGTTTTTAGGCAGACACATGAAAAATTTACACCATTTTGTCGTTTACGCATTTTACACAATTTGTTTACAACAAACACATAATTCACTTAGACCGTTGCGTTCGGGTCTTTGACGTTAACTTACTCACGCGTTAATGCCGTGCTGTTAAAACGCGATCGCCTTTCAGGATGAATAATGCCATTAAAAAAAATATAATATATATATACACATGTTTGCTTTACGGAGCCTTCGCGTGGTGAGTCTCGTTTAGTTGAGAAGACAGAGATATTTTAGTTAGGAAAACATCACCCTTCGGTGTTTACCATGAACCGTAACTCCTCAGGCATTCAATATGATCAGTGACACCTGTTGCGGCCGAAGCTCAGGCAATCATCAGTGACACCTGTGCAAGCGTCCAGTGAGTTGCTTTGGTCGATTACAGTTTACGTTAAACAGGACTGCATTGTATTAATCTGTTCATTGAAATGAAACGGCCTCATTCATTGCGTTTTTGTGCCAAATTTGCGAGCTTCCCTAAATAAGGGACTTTGGCAAAGATGAGTTGCGTTCGAAGGGGCTGGTCAAACAACGCCTACCGTAACCTTGTGTTGCAGTCTGTGAGAACGAGTGGCAGATGAAACAGAGTAGCATTTCGTGAATGAAAGATCCTGGGAAAAGGTTAAATTGGCACGAAAACATTGCGGGCCGAGTAAACATACCGAATTCACAAATAAGCAGAGGAAGGGCGAGCGGTTTGACATCCGATTCTGCGTGGTACGTACGAGTAACAATCGCTTCGAAAACGTTTGGTTTGCACTAAGCATCGAGCAATCGAACTTCAGCTACGACACCTACGGGCAGCAGGAGAGAGTGTTAGTTCAGCGTTTAAATAGTCGGCATTGAGCTGTGATTGGCAAGCCGATTTTATGAATGAATGACGTGGTATTAGAGTCTTCCTGGTAGAACTTACGCTGACGCTTTCATTTCTCTGAGCGACATCTGGTACTTTTCATACCATGTGCTTTATGGGTAGTTTGAGCTGACAGTGAGTCAGACCCGGCGCCAGACACAAATTCACGGACGGCATTTCATTTTTCAGGGGGGGCACAAATGAGAGCAACCTCACTGCAATGGATAATATCCTTAATTATGAATTAAATGGACAAAAAAGCGAGGAAGAACTAACATACCTCTCCATTAACGCAATACAACAAAGGAGTCGTAAAGATTGGACCTAGCTTACTGAAGCAATCTAAAAGCAAATAAAACACGTCACAGGGCTCGACATCAACGCTTGTCCGCTTATATCAGAGACAAGTGGATTTTTTTAAAGGCCAAGTGAAAGAGAATTTTACTTGCTTGACCGAACAATTTGCCTAGTCTGATTAAAAACGCCAATAACAATCACCAAAACAGGATAATGATTCTGCATCCTTTAATCAATGGCGACTGAAAGTGAATAATGTAATAACGCTAAGTTAAACAAATAAGCACAGCAAACACAAAGTGTGTTAACAAAGTGTGTTAAACATACTGCGGTAAAAATTTGGAGTTTTTAATAACATGATACAGTTAAGCAGCATCACATCACGGTTGAAAATTTACAGATTTCATGACAGTTCACTAAACAAGTAATTAATATTAAGCCACTTACATTTAAGACGCAATGTTGACTGTTTTTGTTGTTTCAGCAGCGAAAATAGTGAAAGATAACAGCAGAACCATAACGTGTCAGTCTCACTGCAGGCAGCACTCTATCGTATCTTAACGTTAAGCGGTGACGCGCTTAGCAAACAACCAAACATTTCCGCGCTCACTATTAACAAACCAATCAAATACGTTTAAACTATATATATTTTTAAATCAGACCAAACACATTTTTGTTTTTATTCAGGAGTTATATATGTACAAAACAATAACTTTTAATTAATAACAGTGGCCTATTGATAAAAACTTGGAGCTGGTGAACAGGTGAAGGGAGACCGCAGGTTCGTCCAGGACGGGCACTGGTGACTCACAGGGCGGGCCTGGCCGGCTAAAGCTGCCCATGGCGCCGGGACTGCAGTGACCTCATATGGTGACCTTAATATATGAGCACACCGTGAGTGCGCTGTGTGGTTACAATTTCAGCTCACTGTGACGCACACATTGTGACAACATTTTGAAGATCTTGCAAGCTCATGATGACTTCACTAAGAGATCAAAGTGTTGACTGGGGATGTAATGTAAGTTGCTTTAGGTAAAATCCTTTGTTAATTTAATAAAATGTAAACAAACTAAAACACACAGAATGTCTTTCATTTTGAATTGTCTATTAATATTTCATGTTTTCATTTTAATGTCAGGGTAATATTGTGACCCAAAGAAGAAGATTTTTGTTTCCTCACTCAGTGTGGGGACTCTGTTGTCTTTGTGAAGTCAAATGAAATACTCCAGCACGGGAGAGAAGAGAGTTACAGTAAAGTGTAAAGCTAGATTTAATTTTACTGACATGACTGATGCTTCACTTAAAGTTTTTAAAATCTTTATATTGTTGGTTTTCAGGCTGCACAGATTGAAGCATTCAATGCATTTCTTCAAACGGTGTCAATGAAGCAACCATAGATATGAAAAAAAAAAAACGGTGGTATTTTATCATGAAAAACAGAAACCATGACAGAAGTTACCACACAGCCAAATACAAGTTCATGAGGTCATAAAGCCTGAACTGTCAGAAGAAACCTCTTTGATACCCAATATGTACCTCTGAGGTACTGATATGAACTCTTTAGGTGAAAAAGTGTACTTTAAGAAAGTGTACTAACGGGACCTTTTATTTCTGACAGTGTGGTCTATGTGCTTCTCGTAAGAATGGATTTGGGTATTTTATGATTTCTTCATTTAAAAGTTTTTATTAAAAAAATATATAGTAACTGACGTTATTGTAGTTCACATAACTTTAATACATTAATGCATGAAAGTAACATTTTATTATTTTATATTTGATTTAATTTAATTTAAGTAATGTGCAATTCAGACATTAATTCACTTTAGTGATGGTCTTTAAACGTATTGTTAGAAATTTAGTATAAATTCACCATTATATATTCAGGATTGTATATTTTGGATTAAAGTAATGTCAAGCTAAATGCCAAAATTAAATGTTTGTCTTAAAAATAAGTGAATTAAGATTAATTTTGAATTCAGACCCATACATTTTAGTGGCTTGTATAACATTTTATTTATAGTGGTTTGTACACATAAAAGAATACACGGCTGTAGATGAATAATATTAACTGTGAATAACTACTGTACAGCTACCTCTGTTTGACAGGACAAAATACAATTATTAAAATATAACATTACAATCAGTTATTTAAAATTACTAATTAGTAAAGTAAACGTTATTATTCCTTTGTTGTTGATTCATCATGTTCAAACTTCCAATATGACAAAATAATTTAAAGACTCTCTGTATCATCTACATTGTTATATCACACAGTTTCACTGATCCACAAGTCCAAAACCCAGGATAGAGAGGTTTAGTGAATGTGGTGTTGACTCTGTGGATGAGGGTCATTGTGTCAGAGACGCTGTAGAAGGACAGAGATCCTGAACTGTGATCCACATAAACTCCTATTCTAGAAGATCTGAGCACTACAGGGAGTTTAGTCACAATATTATTGTGTTTGAATAAACAACTGGAGTCACAGCAGTACAAACTCCAGGACTGATCATTACATCCAAACCAACACTCATTATCCCATCCCTTCCTGCTGATGCTCTTATATGACACTGATATTAACACATCACTACTCCATTCAACCTCCCAGTAACAGCGTCCACTCAAACTCTCACTACACAACACCTGAGGATAACAACCATCAAATCTGTCTGGATGATCAGGATACGGCTGGTCTGTGTCAGTGTAAGTAATCACTCTGTTCCCCTCAGACAGACAGAGACGTTTATGTGCTGTGTTTGGATCTGCAGTGAAGTGATGATAATCTGATGGAGACAAATCAAAAACATTATTTGAATGTAAAATTGTACATTTCAATAAGTAAAATAAAACTAAAAAAAGTTAGTTTTAGTTTTTGAGGACTATCAATATGTTAAAAAGTGAACAGAGATCATTTACCATATAGACAGAATCTAATCTGATTGTTTTACTGTTATATTCATCATAATCCTGTGTGTGTAAAAGGTTTGTGAATGTGTGAACATTGTCAAAGTCCCTCTGTTCTGTAGTTGTACACTTTAAAATATATTTTGTTATCATTTAATTCAAGTGTAGATAATTGTTGTTAATATAAAAACTTAATGGTCTATGAATTTAAATGCCATATTAAATAAAAAACTTAATTTATGAACTGCTATATGATTTCACAGTTGTGTTTCATTGTGGGTGAGCACAGTTATTTATTTTCTGTTTATTCTGCACATTCAGTTTGATTCATGAGTATCATTATAGAGGAGTTTAAAATGACTGAAATGCAGATTATCACTGTTCATGTCTTTATCAGCATCAATGTGTTTATTTGTTTGTTGAGACTCACATTTTAGGATCTGCTCCCTAGTGTCAGGTTCAGGTGCTTTACTTTTATCAAACATCTTTTCTATCTCTTCTCTACAGAAATCCTCCAGTTTCTCTCTCAGATGAGACACAGATTTTCCTACATCATCAAAAGAGATGAGAGAGCTGACAGTGATGCTGAGTGAGTCTGAAGATCCAGGAGGAACAGAGAGAGACTGAAAACTCTACACAAACACAAAGACAAACAACACAAACATAAACTGATGACACTGAAACATTTCATAGAAAATATAATCTCAGTAAAACATGCTCTTCACTTCCTAAAGATCACTGTTGTGTTTTTCAGATCTCTGTTACCTGGAGGAAATGGATGTGATCATCTGTGTGTGAAAGCTGCTCCAGCTCAGCGTCTCTCCTCCTCAGATCATCAATCTCCTGCTCCAGTCGCTTCAAGAGTCCTTCAGCTTCACTCACTGCAGTCTTTTCCTGATCTCTGATCAGCTGTGTCAGCTCAGATCGTCTTCTCTCAATGGTTTGGATCAGTTGAGTAAAGATCCTCTCAGTGTCGTCCACTGCTGTCTGTGCAGAGCGCTGTTAGGACACACAGAGAGAGGAGCATTAGAATCAGCAGCATTCACTCAGCTCTTACTGGTACATCACACAGTCTGTTACCCACAGTAGACTTCAGTGAAAGTCATCCAGCACTGAACTCCTCACTGACTGATTGGATGAGAGTCCTAACTGAGTCTGAAACAGATCTGAAACAGCAGACAGCAGTTGTTCTTCTGATCAAAACTCACCTTATGAGTCTCCACAGCATCTCTCAGCTCCTGAAGCTTCTTCTGACTCTCCTGGATTCTCTGCTGGTATTTTCTCTGTGTTTCCTTCAGTTCTTTCTGTGGGATTTGGGAATAATGATTAAACAGATAAAATATACAATAGAGGTTTTTTTTACCAGTTTAACTCAGATCTGATCACATTAACACATCACTCATTGCTTTCGTCTCTTACCTGTTTCTCAGTCCTCTCTGCTGCAGCTGATACAGTCTTATGTTCATTGTGTTCATCCACCATACACAGATAACATATACAGAGCTGATCAGTTTTACAGTAAATCTCTAAAAGTTTCTCATGTTGTGGGCAGATCATCTGCTGAAGTCGTCCAGTGGCATCTATCAGGTTGTGTCTTTTCCCTTTGAAGAATATCTCATGTTGTTCAAGATGATTTTGACAGTAAGAGTTCAGACACACCAGACAGGATTTGACAGCTTTGTGTTTTCTCTCAGTACAGACGTCACACTTCACATCTCCAGCTTCAGCATAACTGGTAGAAGGTCGATCAATCTGGAGTTTTGTCTTCTTCAGCATCTCCACCATCTGAGCAAACACCACATTTTTATTTAAATCAGGTCTTGTATTGAATGTCTGTCTGCACTGAGGGCAGCTGTAGTCTCTCTTCTGATCATCTTGATCCCAGCAGTCTGTAATACAGCTCATACAGTAACTGTGTCCACAGGGAATGGTCACTGGATCCTTCAGTAGATCCAGACAGATTGAACAGATGAACTGATCCTGAACCATTGAAATACTGGCTTCTGCCATTTCACTGTATGTACTCACAGAAAGAAAGACGAAACAAACAACAGCCCAACAGTTTCAGTTTCTCTGAACTCAAAGTATTTCCTGGTTGTGTTTATGAAACGTGTGCAAACAGATGTGTCAGTCAAATAATAAACAAATCCACTAGATGTCAGTCTCATACAGAAAGTCACAGTCTCGAGTAGCCAAACCTTTGTGAAAATGCTCTGTCATAAATGCATAAATATGAGTTGAATTTTGTGGTGAAATAAGAGAATAACAGATCAAATCCCTCTGGTGTTTGTCACTTAACTGATTCAACATCCAAGTCAGTGTGAGTGTTTGTCCTCTAGTGGTGAGATATTTACACATACAATTCACATCTGGAATAAAAATAAGTAAATAGAAGTTTAAACTACAGATCATTGATTATACACTTTTTTTAAATAAGTTTTTAAATGAATGCATTAAAACAAACATAAGCTCCTATAATGTTTAAAAAGACATGGCCTGGTTTTACAGACAGAGATTAAGTCAGGAATAAGTTTTAGTTAATGATGACATTTAAGTAGTTTTTAGTTTAAATGTGTCTCTGGTGTGCTGTACGACACAAAACAATGACACATAAATCAGTAAGATCAGTTAATATTGTAAGATGTTTTTAGTTAAGACAGCACAAACATGCATTTTAGTCTGGAGTTTGCTGAAGTCTTGTCTGTGGGTCAAAGTGTTATAGGTGAGAGGTATGTAGATTGTCAAAAGAGGGCAACATAACAACACAAATGATCAACATTTAGCCAGAAGATCCTTTATCTTATCTTCATTGTGTACCACAGTATTAACTGTACGTGACAATAGGTAACTCATTTAAAGCACAAGACTTTTTAAAGATGTAAAATAAATCTTTGGTTTCCCCAGAGTAGATATGTGAGGTTTTAGCTCAAAATACTCCACAGATAATGAATTATAGCACGTTGCTAAAATTGCCACTTTGTAGGCCTATAAGTGTGCCGTTTTGGGTGTGCCCTTCAAAATGCAAATGAGCTGATGAAATGCAAACACTGATCACTGCTCCCAATGATAATAAATGGACTGCATTTATATAGTGCTTTCAACAGACCCATGGCCATCCAAAGCGCTTTGGAAGTTGCCTACATTCATGCTGAAGTCGTCCAGTGGCGTCTGTCACTTTGTGTCTCTTTCCTGAGTGAACACATTGAAAAAAAGAGGATCCATATGTTTTAGGTTGAGGCAATTCTCAATCCAACCTAAAATGGGGAGGCAATTACTCCAATCATATTTTCAATAAAGGCAATACTCCTAATCTAGGCCCCCTTCAATATATTTATCTTAAACACTGAAAATTTAATAAAAGACTTGAGAAGTTTTCAAATGAATAAAGGTTAAAGAGACACTCCACTTTTTTCCGGGACTGGTGCTACAGGTAGGACTTTTAGCATAGCTAAGCACAATCCATTGAATCTGATTAGACCATTAGCATCGCACAAAAATACACAAATATTTTAAACTTGACTCTTCTGTAGTTACATTGTGTACTAAGACTGACAGGAAATTAAAAGTTGTGATTTTCTAGGCAGATATGGCTAGGAACTATACTCTCATTCTGACATAATAATCAAGGACTTTGCTGCTGTAACAATGCAGCTGATATTACGCACTGACCGAAAATAGTCACCTGCTATTAAAAGTAACCGGAGATGGAACCTGAATGGATTCCAAAACGGTAAAACTAAAATGTTTAACTCTAGTGGAGCTGGAAAATGAATATTTTCAAAAAAAAGTGGAATGTCCCTTTAACAATTTATTTTGCCAGGCAGGTTACACTTAAATCAATAATTTGGTTATTCCAATTCATCAACCAAAAATATTAAGCTCAAAGCCTTTACTAAAAGATCAGCATAGAAAATAAAAACTCACAGAGGAAAATTCATACCTGGCAATCAAAGACACACAGCAGTGTGGGAAGTTCTGAATACAGATGCTTTCATAATGTTTAAATACAGACACAGACTGTGAGGGAGCTTCTTGCTAAAGAATTGCTTCATGATGTTTAAATACACACACAAAGTGTGGGAAAGATTCTTGCTAAAGAATGATTCCCCGAATATTTTGCCAGGCCACCTTTTATACACAGCTTTACACATAGGAGATCAAGTCCCACATCAGGATTTGGTTGTTCAGGATCTTGTGACCTGGGGCACCAAATGGCATTGTTCGTCATATCTCCTTAGGAAGACAGGAGTGCAGATTATGCTCAAAGTTCTTAACTTTAGTACACTTTGGGGCAGCTTCCCGTACAGGGAGGGCAGGACTAGGCTTTAATTTAATTAAGAAATATAACTAGTTTTAACAAACATGCCTTACTAAAACATTACTTGTGTGCATTTTGAGGCAAACAAAGGGCATTGATGTATTTTAAGATATGTCAGTACAGATTGTTTTTAGTTTGAACAGCTCTCACATTTATTTTAGTCTAGGACTAGTCTGAACCCTGTCTGGGAAACTGCCCCATAATCTCAGAATAACAGAAATTAGACCTTATTACGCACCATGACCTTAAAAATAATACCACACATGAATATAAAATTGTCATCTTATTAAATATATAAGAACATATATTTTCAACATTTATTCACTGATGTGAGTCAGGTTGAGCTTCCAGACCTCCTACAGTAGATGTTGCTTCAATACATTCAATACATAATAATATAAAACAGTTTGAAGCAATATACAGAATTAAACATAAAGAATTAAACATCAAAGAGTTGTAAGGCACATAAGTGTAAATGATTTGACACAGCAACACCTCTTGATCAAATCCATTTGTGTTTTATTAAGTTTAGTTTTACTCATAACAGTAAGAGTCGACTCTAACAATAATAAATGTGCATAAAACAAGAAGTCTTTCAGAATGCAGCACAATATCTTACAGCAACTATAAGCAAAGGTGAGGTGTAAGATTCATGGAGGATGTTAAGCATCGAGCAGGTGCTTTCAGCAGGTAAGATCACCTGTGTGGTTTAACTGGAACACAACTGACAGCTTTCAGGCATTGAGTTTAGTTTTGGAAAAGTGATGCTTTGGTTTCATAGCTATTGTGCAGCAACCTGAAATGAGTGAAACGCTGACCTCAGTGCTGGAGGATTTGACAGGTACATTCATTTAGTTTTTTTTCCTCTGTGCTTTGTGTCCTTTCCCTGCTGAAGGCACAAAGCAACTCTTTCATGTGTGTGCTGTGAGTTATGTGGACGTCTTTTCTTAACATCTCAAGCTGATTTTATAATCCTATTGTTTTCACTGCTGCTATATACTCGGATCAGTCAATGTATTGAGATATTTACTGTTTATAACTTGATATACACTACGCTGTGACAATGATAGTTACAATACTGTGAGAAATGAACTTAGCAACTTATCTATGATGAAAATTGCGATTTTTCTTCTTCATGCAGTTACTTCTGTCCATCATATGACAAATACTGTGTTTTTGAAGATAAACCAAAGTCAATTTCTCACAGTGGAAACTATGCAGAGACGGAGTGTACGGTCAATTCTGATGAATCTCATTGTGCAGTCAACACTGAGCTTTATTATCCGTACTGTGATTGGCCGAAAATTATAATAAAACAGCTGCGTGCCATTTCTGCAAGCGTTATGTTTTGTAATTTTCTCATAGTTATACAATCTTTTATTATTCAAAATAAGATCTCAATATTATAGACCATTTCAAAAGATGTGAACAACACTGGTCCAGAAGCACTTCCTGTTTCAGTTTTTTAACACTAGATAAACGTTGGGATAAAATACATCCAACAGAACACATAGAAATGAGTCAAAAAGTTAAACAAACATCTTAAAGATAATGATATATATCTGAAATAAAAAAAAACAGTCACAAACTGAAAGTGCCTCTGGACCAGTGTTGTTTACATCTTTTGAAATGGTCTATACATGTTCATTTTCTTTTCTTTATATTGACTATGTACAAGAAGTACAAAAAGTCAACCTTCGTCCCTTAAGTTATGTCTCTCTGGGGAGTGTTTGGAGCGTGGTGTGAGCGGGTGGCTCGTGTTTTGAGTTACTTTTTCATTTATATGTTTTTTTGAATTGATTTGTCTTGATTTTTCTTTTTGTTTGGGGTTTTGTTTTGTTATTTTTGTTTTAGGGAGGGTGGGTTTTTTAGCGAGAGCGTGGGGCATGGCGGCTCCCGGAGCTCACGTTTTGAGTTCACTCACGCGACGACACGGAGTAAAAGTGGCGTCCACAGTAAATGTTGAAAGCTGTTGTTTAGCTGTGGGAGAGGTTGTGGGGCATGAGAATATACTGTCTGCCTCAAGAATGAACAGTGCCATTGAAATTTTTTTTAGTTCAATTGACAAAGCTAATGAGGTAGTTCAGAAGGGAATCGTTATTGATGGGGTTTTTACCTCAGTTCTCCCACTTTCACTACCGTCCAAGAGAGTAACTCTCTCAAATGTACCGCCGTTTATCAGTGACGCTGTCTTAACACAACCGCTGTCTCGCTACGGAAAACTAGTCTCCTCGATTAAAAAAATTCCAATTGGTCGTGTTTCCCCTTTACTGAAACATGTCGTCTCTTTTAGACGTTCAGCCTTTATGGTTGTGAACAACGACGCTGATCTAAATGTCGCGCTGAATTTCCGTGTAGATGACTACGAGTATGTGGTGTTTGTAACCACAGATAAGATTAAATGTTTCGGCTGTGGCAATGTTGGACATTTGGTCCGGGCTTGCCCCAGCAGACTGGAAGAGGAGAGCCGTGAAGCTGTCGCGGGTGGCGCAGTTGATGGTACTGTGCAAGCGGCCGCTCCGCCGGGTGATGAGGTTGCTGAAGCCTCAGTCAGAGCGGATCCAACAGCGGCGCAGGTGAATGGACACGGTGAAATTCAAAGCGCTGGACCTGAGGAGGAGTTTTTGGTTTCAGTGGAGGAGGAAACGATAAATGCTGAAAACGGGGAAGACAAAGGTGAGTCAAGCGGTATAACTAGTAAAGAAACTGGCATAGAAGCGATTCGGGAGAGGGACAGTGGGCCTAGTGAAAGTGGTTCAGAGAAGACAATTTTTAAAATGCCTTTGAAAAGGAAGAAGTTTGATAAAGTTGATTATAGACATATTTGTAGGGGGAGATTTTAATTGCACAGAGAAAGTTATTGACAGAAACCACATTGAGCCTCACATGCCTTCACGTGTGCGTCTCACAAAGTTGATAAATGTGAATGATTTAAGTGACATTTGGAGACATTTTCACGATGAACAAAGACAGTACACATGGGCTCATGCTCGTGATAATGTTGTGTCTCTTGCCAGACTAGATCGTTTTTATGGGTTTAAGCACCATTTGAGTACGTATTTTTAAAAGTTGTGATATCATACCAGTCTGTTTTTCTGATCATCATATGGTTTTAGTGTCTTTCTTTTTGAATCAAATTAAGCCTCAAAGTGCGTACTGGCATTTCAATACAAGTTTATTGTGCAATAAGGATTTTAAAGATGTTTTTACTTTTTTTGGAAGGGTTTTAAAAATACAAAAGATACTTTTCAAAATGTACAGCAGGAGTGGGATTTTGGAAAAGCCCAAATTAAACAATTATGTCAACAGTACACTCGAAGTGTTACCAGTGAGTCAAATAGATGCATGAAAGCCTGAGATAATACAATTACAAAATCTAGTTGATTCAACAGGCAATCAAAATTACACAGAGCTGGTGTCTGCTAAGAAAACCCAGTTAGAAGATTTATTAGGTTTAAAGACACAAGGAGCTCTGGTTCGTTCTCGTTTTTTAAGTATGGAACATATCGACGCACCATCTAAATATTTTTTTAGTTTAGAAAGGAAAAATGGACAGAAGCGTTTTATACATGCATTGCGCTCTGAGGATGGAGTAGTTTTATCTTGTCATGCTGATATACGAACCAGAGCTTGTGGTTTTTATGAGGAGTTGTATAAAACGGAGCTGACAACTGAATGTAATCCTGAAAATGTTTTTTTTTAAAGGCTTACCACAAATGTAATGAAAAACTTTCAGGCAATTTAAGCATAGAGGAATTGCACGAAGCTCTCCAAAAAATGGACTCTGGGAAAGTGCCTGGAATTGATGGCCTTCCAGTCTTGTTTTACAATTTTTTTTGGTTGGAGATAGGGGAAGACCTTTTGGGAGTACTAAATGATAGTTTGGACTCCGGTAGACTACCAGTAAGTAGTCGTAGAGCGGTCATCACTCTTCTCCCCAAAAAAGGTGATTTACTAGAAATTAAGAACTGGCGCCCTGTGTCACTTCTCTGCTCCGACTACAAATTACTCTCGAAGGTCTTAGCAAGTAGACTAGCGAAGGTAATAGGTTATGTGGTACACCAAGACCAGACGTATTGTGTGCCTGAAAGATAAATTTTTGACAATATTACTCTCATTCGAGATATTTTTGAAGTCTCCAAGTTGCTAAAAATCAATATTGGCATTATATCACTAGATCAAGAAAAAGCGTTTGATAGAGTTGAGCATTCCTATTTGTGGACAACTTTAGAAGCATTTGGTATCTCTCTAGATTTTATCAAAAAGGTGAAAGTGCTCTATGGTGATGCTGAGAGTGTACTCAAGATAAACTGTGGCTTATGTTCCCCTTTTAAAGTTGGTAGGGGTGTGAGACAGGGTTGTTCCCTGTCTGGGATGTTATACACATTAGCAATAGAACCCCTGTTATAGAAGTTAAGAGAAAACATTTGTGGACTGAATTTGCATGTATGTAACAATAACATTTCATTATCTGCGTATGCTGATGACGTGGCGGTTTTAATTAATGGTCAGAATGATCTACAGGTTTTAATGAGAATTTTAGAAGATTTTAAATGTTTATCGTCAGCAAGGGTAAATTGGAATAAGAGTGAGGCAATTTTAGTTGGAAATTGGGTGAGAGGCAAACCAGACCTTCCTGATGGTTTACATTGGGGGACAGAAGGTTTTAAGTATTTAGGAGTGTTTTGGGCGATGAAATGTTCATGCAGAAAAATTGGGATGGGGTTGAGGAAAAAGTGAAAAGTAAGCTTGACAAGTGGAGGTGGCTATTACCAAAGCTTTCATACAAAGGGAAGACTTTAATTGTGAACAATCTAGTGGCTTCTTGCCTTTGGCATAAGCTAGCATGTTTAGATCCCTCAGTAAAACTTATAGAAAAAATTCAAGGTGTCTTAGTAGATTTTTTTTGGAATAAGTTACATTGGATCCCACAAAGTGTGTTGTTTTTACCTAAGGAAGAGAGTGGGCATGGTTTTATACATTTAAAAAGCAGGATAGCCGCTTTTCGTCTGCAGTTTATACAATGTTTCCTTTATGGTTCTTCATTAAGTGGATGGCGGGCTATAGTGGCTTCCATTTTGAAACGAGCTGAAGGTCTGGGGTTAGATAAATCCCTTTTCTTAATGGACCCAATTAAACTGAATTTGAAGGGACTGCCTATTTTTATAATATCCTTTTTAAGGTCTGGAGTTTTTTTCTTTGCAGAGAGACTGTACAGTATCCTCTCTTTGTTGGCTACGGGAGGAGCCAAGAATAATGGTTTTTAACAAAAAGGTTTTAAGCAACAGAGTTGACACACCGTGGCGTAGAGTCCTGGGTGTGAATGAAAATGTAGAGCCTGAGTGGGGATCTTTGTACAAGTCACCGTTATCTAAAAGGGCTGGAGACTTGCAATGGAGATTGCTTCACTGTGCCATTGCAGTCAATGCTTTTATTTCTGTACTTAACCCGGAAGTCACTGAGAAATGTCCTTTTTGTTCAAAGAGAGAAACAGTATTTCATGCTTTTATGGAATGTGACAGACTGAAACATCTGTTCTTAATTCTGGAAAGTGTTTTTTCTTCCTTTAGAGAAGTGTTTTCTATGTTAATTTTCATTTTTGGTTTTAAGTTTTCATGAAGCAGAAGATACACTTGTCAGCTCCTAAATTTTGTTATAGGTCAGGCAAAGCTGGCCATTTATATGAGCAGAAAAAACAGAATTGAAAAGTTGGCAAGTGATGATGTGGTGTTAACGTTTTTTAATCTAGTAAAGTCAAGAGTTTTAATTGATTTTTGTTATTATAAGTCCACAAAAGATCTTTTAACTTTCGAGATGATATGGTGTAGTAATGGAGATTTATGTTCTGTGTTCGATGATGAGCTGGTTTTTACAAATGTGATTTAATTTTACTCAGTATCTTTGGATTTGTTTTGCTTTTGTTATTTTTCGTTGTGATGTGTGATGCAATGTTATCAGTAATCTTTTGAAGTAATGATAAAATAATATTGAGGTCACAGTAATAAACAGGCCTTTTAAAATTCAAATTCTCTCTCTCTCTCTCTCTCTCTCTCTCTCATTTACATCCAGAGGACAAACCCATCTGTTTTTATAGACTTAAATATTCAGAAATGTTGCTGCTCTTGTTTGGCCTGATATTGAGGGATGTTTTTTACTTTTTCTGTCTTTTCTTTTTTAAATATCACAACACGATTTTAAATTCTGAAATGATACAGTAGAAAATAACTTCCTTTAGTACAATTCTTATTTCTTACGTTACGTTTTTCTTTCTCTCTTTTCACTCATTTTTTTAAGACAACATGAAAGAAAACATTTTTGTTCAACAAATTCAAAACCTTAAATCTGAAATTTCAAACAGTCTACTATGAAGTATAACATGAAGGATTAAGTATACAACACTACTAACTAAACATGAACTTAACATGATGTAAAAGAAGTGACGGTAAGAAGAAATATTTCATTTCCTACAGTCTAAAACAGCTCGATTGCAATATTGTAAAATACAAAAAATGAATTTCACAACTTTATTTGCAAACAAAAACACATTAAATTTCTAAAAAAAAAGATTTGAAATAAAAGAGTGACATTAAGTGTAACATGATTAATAAAGTCAATAAAATATAAGATGTCATTTTGGGTTTGTGACTGAATGTCTGTGTGGGTTCAAACACTGAAATATAAGGCTTTAGTGAGAAAACTGCAATGCTGTGCATCTTTATGAATCTGTGCACCTAAACCAGGAAAACCAAACCTGTAATCCAGACTGAAGTGATCTTGAATTAGCAGTCAGCCGAACTGAAAAACTTTTTTGTTTTTGTCACAAGGTGACGATCTTTTAGGGGGCGGAACCAAAGTTGGGAAAGGTTTCCGCCCAGACCGGAAGAACCAAACACCGGACTTCCGGTAGCGCCGTAAGGGGAAAGATTAGGAAATTCAACGCACCTGTGCCTAGTTGAGAACAGCGGTTGATCATTGGAAGATATGCTGAACAAGGCAGTACTTAAGGCTGAGTTTATTCACAGTCAGCAGACCTTTTGGGTGTGTGTGTAAGCACTGTGTTGTGCCCGCTGGTACGCTGTCTTGTGGCTGTTTCTCTCTCTCTCTCTCTCTCTCTCTCTCTCTCTCTCTCTCTCTCTCTCTCTCTCTCTCTCTCTCTCTCTCTCACTCACTCACTCACTCACTCACTCACTCACTCACTCACTCACTCACTCACTCACTCACTCACTCACTCACTCACTCACTCACTCACTCACTCACTCACTCACTCACTCACTCACTCACTCACTCACTCACTCACTCACTCACTCACTCACTCACTCACTCACTCACTCACTCACTCACTCACTCAGGCTGGAACGGTAAATTGTGAGACATCGTGAACCTTAAAGGTTATGAGGAGAACCAACATACGACGGATTGAGACGAAGTGAAAGTGGATATTTAAAACGGCATCGCTGTGAGTACTAGAGCAAGCTGAAAGTGATTGTTGTATTGACCTGGTTTATGCTAACTCCCTTCAGGAGAAGGAGGACGGCCCTACCCCTCATAGAGCGTGGTGGGTGAGCTGAGGAAATATTATCGAAGCAGACACAATAACGAACATCACTAGCTGGGCCGCATATTTCCATCGCCAAGCCTGAACGAAGCGAAGTGAGAGAAGACGGGCGTCCTTTTTGTACACTTGAAGTGGTGGGTGAGTCTTTGTGCTGTGGATATATTTATTTTTGACGTGGTGCTGTCTATTGCTGTGGGTTGCTGTGTTTGGCTGTGTGTGTTTTGTCAGATTAACCCCCGCCTTCACACACTTCGTCAAGGGAAGACAAAGAGGCTGCTGGCGTAGTTAGTACATTACAGCATACGTTGTGAGCGTGCTTCGGGCCTCCAGAAATAGTATGGTGCTCAGAAACGATTCTTCCCCCTGTTTAGCCATTGGGTGGATGTGAAGAGTGGCGGTGAAGAGCCGAGGAAGCAGCAGAGGTGTGAGTACGATTTGGGGCTATTATTTTTGATGTTTTCCATTGCATAAACATTGTTGTTGCAGAGAGAGAGGTGACGTAATCCCTTCATCCCGTGGCCTCTACAAAGGGGCGCCCCTGTCCAGAATTCGAACACCTGACGGCAACGAGGAAAGGGCAGCGCTCGGCCCGGTGAGACGCTGGGATTTTCCGCCCCTCTGCTACCATCTACTGGTCGTGAGGGTTCGCCCCCGACGCTACCTAGGAATTACTTACCCCAGCACACGTCGCGCCAATTGCTGTAAAGCCCGCCACTGTGCTTTTGTGTCCAAGTCGATACCTGTGGAGAGAAGAGGAGAGGGAGTGATTATTCTGAGGAGAAACAGAGTGAAACCTGTACTTACGGTACGCTGAGTCCAGCTAAGAGGTGAGAGCCATCGTAAAGCAAGTTAACTGTGCTTTGGTGTCCAAGTCGATACCTGTGGAGAGAAGGGAAGAGAGAGTGATTATTCTGAGGAGTAACAGAGTAAAAATCTGTACTTACGGTACGCTGAGTCCAGCTGAGCGGTGAGAGCCATCTTGAAGCTTACTAATTGTGCTTCGGTGTCCAAGTCAATACCTGTGGAGAGATAAGAGAGGAGTCGTGAGAAACCCGAACAAAATTGTGCAACTACAAAGGAGAGCCTTCACGGGAAAGATCCAGGTAGGCAGCCCGAATATTAACCCCCCACACTCATTGGCTTTTGATTCTGCCTCCAGGAGGAAGAAGGAGCGTGCCACGGAATATTAAGGCCAGGCTGGAGCCTGAGTCCCACGTCCTGGACCCCCGTTGGCCCCTTGCGTCCTGTTACCCCCGGCTGAGGCCCACCTGGAGGGCAGAGCCAGCGACTGGTTTTAATTCCCCTTCCCCATTTCCCCACTACCTTTTAAATATTTAAATAAAGATTGTTTTAATACTTACCTGTTCTCGTGTTGTCTGGTCATTGGGTTGGCTTTGGGGACCTCCTCGAGGTGGAAGTTGAGAAGGGGCGTGGCTTTAGCCATTAACAGCCAGCCCCTGGGCGGTGACATTTTGATCTCGAGTCTGGTTGTGAACACATCTGTGAACATTAATGTGAATGATCTGTCTCCTTGTTTACTTGATCTGCCTTTGGCCAGCGTACACAAGCAGCTTTGTATGTAAAATCAGGCTATACAAATGATTCACCTTTCATAATCACATACCCATTAAAAACTCATTTAAATAAAATAAAAACTTTGGCACAACTTAATAGTAAAAACGTCTCATTTTATACTCTGTTATACAGCCACTAAATGACGTTGTCTTAGATTAAGTCCAAAAAGTAACAAATCAAAATCCACAAACATAAGAACTGAAGATAAACCCTGACCCATCGCTAACCTCGTCTTTTCATGTACACAAGCTCCTAATGAATGAATGGTGGTAGATTAAATGGACACGCTGTATGACGATTAGTTGCACGGATTGAGAAAAGAGAGGTATGTATTAATTTGTCTAACTTGAGGGAAGAACATAGTAAAATATTGAAAGACGGTGGTGTTTTTTACATATTCTTTAATTGAAATTGTTTTGTAAAATGAAACTGTTGCTCATTTTTATGTGTAACCAGGTCAAAAAGAGAACATGTAAATCATAAAAGAACACCTGGGGCCGTATTCACAAAGCATTTTATCTTATCACTAAGAGTACTCCTAAATCGCACTAAAAGATTTTAGCTAGGAGTTTTCTCTTAAAAGTTATTCACAACGCCTTTCAGACCTACTTTTAGTAAGGAAAAATGATAACTCCTAAACTAAGAGTGAGTCTTCGTTGCTACGGATGACGTCAATTCTCATGCACGAGCTGCCTCGCAATGACCACGGTGATTGGTTGTTAGATGACAGGGCTGTCATGCGGAACATAACACAGACGCACCAAATCATGGAATTACAATATCGAAATATGTCTGTGTCCTATACAAAATAATAATAATAGTAATGCCATCGAAATGCATATATAAAAGAAAAGTCGTGAATTAAATTAAATTAAATCAAGCCTAATACAAATGAAAACCGCCAATTGCCTAATAATAAAACGACATTGCATTAACACTTGCTTGATTAATTGACATCCTATTAGCCTAAATAGACTACTTAAAGCAAGGAAATGTTGCCCATATTAAAGAAGCCTGCCTAATGTAATAAATAAATGATGGTGGAACTCGCCAAAACGAAAAAGAAAGCCCAAATGGATGCAGGATCAGTTACTGCTGCTGAACGTAATAAAAGAAACGTAATAAAAGGGAAATTCGGCACTGAGATATCAAGCAAAACTAAGCGTGAGACATGTGAGAAAGTGATGCGCGGGTCAATGTACAAAACAACTGGCACCCGACCAACGTTTTCAACTAACCCGCCCGCAACTCGGACCGCAAAAAAAAAAAAAAAAATAGTGTACCCGACCCGCTCCCTGGCCAGCATTTTTTTAAGTAGTAATTGTTTAATAGTTAATTGCCATCTTTATTTCAAACGACCCGACCGAACGCGACCCGAATATCATAAAAAATATTTTTGGATGACTCGCGACCGCGGGTGACCGCATGCATCCGCTCATTTCGGATCAACCCGCGCATCACTGGGGAGAGGATTTGTTGCAGATCAATGCAACATTCCCGCTTATGTCGGGGACCCCGGACGAATGCGAGAGGCGGTGGTATATGCATTACAATCGCAGTAGAGGGTTGAGATTGCAGCCTTTAAACAGACTAGCATGGCAACAGGTATGCCTATAATATTAAATATTTAATATCATTATTGTTTCATGTAATTCTAAAAAACTTCCTGCTTGTCATGAATGTAATGAATTATGAAACAAATGTCATAAACAATATGCTTACATTAAAGTGTGCTTTTTATGTGCAATGCTTTTGAGTTGGTGAAACTGTCCATGTTAAGGAGGATCAGCACCTAAGGCATTTTAAGATCCTTTGTGAATAGGTCTTCGTGAGTTAGGAGTCCTCTCGACTTCTTTTAAGCTGTCCCAGACTTAGGTGCTACTTTTAGGGCTAAAATGCTTTGTGAATTACTCTTAGTGAAAAAAATTAGGAGTCCTAAATTTAGGAGTGACACACCCAGTATTTTTAGGAGTTGCTCCTAAATTCGCCAGTTAGGAGCTACTTTTAGCCTTAAAATTCTTTGTGAATACGGCCCCTGATTTATCTTATTTAAGCCCTGTTTTAAGTGTACTGTGCATAAAATATGTATAAGTGCCTTTTTTTATGTGTTGCTGAAATGTTATAGCCTGATTACGTCAGACTTTGTACTTCCGCTAAATTTCATTACACTTCTGTACTCAGTCTGAGATACCTCCAATCAGTGCTTTAAGTGGGCCAGAACGTGGCGGTACTCTAAATATAGCTCGAGCGTACCACCACCTCTCCGTGAGCCCAGAACGTGCTTTTAGCGTACCAGAACGCTCATTTGCACATCTGTTTAAAAATCAGAGGTTTAATTTAATCCTTTGGCTGCGCTGCCGCTTTTCAGAGCGCCCTTCACAATGTACGCTTCCTAATTCGTCCCACCGAGAGCAGAGACTACATTACCCATACACCCTTGTGTTTGCAAGTTAAAAGCGCATGCGTCGCTTTTGCCGCTGACTGTCAGTCAGTGTGGTCTGGACTGGAGAGGTGTGTTAGTGTGTGAAACGTGCATCTGCTCGGTTAAAATGAAAAAACAAGGAACACTTAATATGCCCTCATTGTTTTAGAATCTGAGAAGTAAAAGAACAAGGTCAGAATCAGAAGACTCGCTGGCTGACATCCCACCAAGCCAGAATGACAGCTACAGGTCAGACGCAAGCTTTATCCAATACCCTTTTGTAGGTACGTGACAATCTCCGCTGTGTCACGGCTGTCAGTTTGGTTCAAGCATCTTTGAGTTTCCTCAGGCAATGTGCAGAGTAAAAACATTCTTGAAATTGTAATATACATTTAGTTTAATTTCTAAACTACAAGGGAACGAAATTTTAATTAATTTGAACAACGACGGCCACGGGAGTTTTAACACCTGCAAAATCACTTGAACATTTTAAATAATTACTTAAATGTTATAAATTTGAACAATGTACTTGTTTTTAATGATTCCTTTGTGTTTTAAATTGTTTTATATGCAGGCTGTAAATTTGTATTGTTTGTTGTGTCTGTTTCTGTGATTCTGTGTAATTTAATTGTTGCTCCAGGGCTCCCTTGCAAAAGAGATTTGAATATCTCAATGGGACATCACCTGGTAAAATAAAGGGTAAAAAATAAAAATAAATAAAATAAAATGGAAAACAATGGGACAAAATAAAGTGATGACTTTCTAGTTTCAAATCCCTGCTGAAAAAAAACAGCATACCAGCAAGACCAGCATATGTTGTGTTTTGGTGCTGGTTTGCTAGTGAACACCAGCTAAACCAGCATCAAACCAGCATCGGCACCAGCATTAGCACCAGCTAAACCAGCATCAAACCAGCATTATCACCAGCTAAACCAGCATTAGCACCAGCATCCCATGCTGGTCATACCAGCATATGTTGTGTTTTGGTGCTGGTATGCTGGTGACCACCAGCTAAACCAGCATAGACCAGCATAATTCCCATGCTGGTCCATGCTGGTTTGATGCTGTTTTTTTCAGCAGGGATGGCCAGTATTTTGTTATTCTTGAACCCATGGACATGGTCTTAGTGTCATTTTAAAGTTTTTTTCAAGCTCTTTCTATCTTTAACCATGCTGAAAATTTTACTCACATATCTACATTTTGCACATTTTATTTATGTTCAGTAGATATTTCTAGCTCAAGCAAATCCACAAACTTATAAAAGGATTTATTATTTTTTACAAGGTCGTCTGTTGACTGCTGAATATAAAACCCCTTCAATATAGGAGTCGAGTCAGCAAAAAAAAAAAAAAACAATAGAGATCTCAAAAACCTCTTTTGGGCCACTTAAAGCACTGAACCTAATCCCTACTGATCAGCAAATGTGCCTGACCTCGCACCGCGCCACTGCGATAAGTTGCTACTCAAAAAAAAATCCAAGGTTGGCAGGTCTGAAATTTAAAGCAACTTTTTTGTTCTAAGCTAAATGCCTGTGGTGAACAACAGTTACACACATCTGCTAAATGTAGAAATGTAAAATATTTATGGAATTTTCTCCTGAACATTATTTGGAGAGGTCAGAATCTTTTTGATTGGGTATGTTGTGCAGTATGTTGTATATTGACAGATACTGGTGAGATATAAATAAACCAATTTGTGGTGTGAAAGTACAGAATATTGTGTGCATTCTCTCCACACCCTTAGTGCCAGGGTTAATCCTGTAAGATGGGGCATACAGGCAGAGGCAAACCAACACTGAGCCCTGTGCATACAGGTGCAACGCTGTTGCCCAAAACAATGGTGAAGGGGTCCTTTGAGACATCCGTGCCCAGGGGACATCATCGCCATAATCCGTCCCTGCTTTAGTCACTGGGTAACTTATCCATGAGTGTACGGTTCACTTGTTTAGAAGGACGAGTAAACACCTGTGTTAATTCATAATTGTTTCCAACTACAAACAAACTTTTGAGTACTTATACTGGAAGCTGAGCGACCTCATAAACGGACAGAAAGATTACCTTTGTGAACAGAGCTACGTAGTTTGCTGATCATTATAGAGACCTTGGGAAAAGGCGTAGGTAAGCCTTTGTTATTTTCTAAATACCTTCTGTTAGAATTTAGTTATGAGTGACTGCCGTTTATGTATTTTTGTTATTAGTTAGGGAGTTTAGTTTGGGCATCACATACGCTGAAGCTTTCGGTTTCTTTTCAACATTTTCTTTATGGTAGTGAGTTAAGTTTGGGAGTATTAGTTATTTTGGGGTTTTGGTTTGATTATTTCTTTTATTTGGCGTCACTCACCTTTTTCCCTTTTCCCATTTGAGTTTACCCAGGCCAGAGCACGTGTGTGAGTGTGCTTGTAATAAACACCTTATTTTCTTACAATTTACCCATTGTCTCTGGTTGTCTATATTGTTATACTGTGTAAATAATATCTCCTTTAAATGTTGCGATAACATCCCCTAATAAATACATCTAGCACGTAACAAGGTGCAAGCAAAAATGTGCTGTTTTTGGGTGTGTTCTTTAAAATGCAAATGAGCTGATGAAATGCAAACTCTGATCACCATAATGATGGTTTGTGCTGTGAATTTTTTTCTCTTTCTCTCTGCACTAAATGGCAGTACCATGATTGGATTGTGCAGATTAAGGGGTGGTATTATTATAATAAGATACACATCATAAGAGCCAAATTTCAATTACTTAATTTTTCACATGCTTGCAGAGAATGGTTTACCAAAACTAAATTATTGGGTTATTTTTTTTACATTTTCTAGATTGATAGAAGCACTGGGGACCCAATCATAGCACTTAAACATGGAAATGTCAGATTTTCATGATATGTCCCTGTAAGGTTTTGTTCTGTGTTTTCCTGTATTCTGTGTATTTTTGTATTTTGGACTTTTATTTTGACATCCTGTTCTGGCTTTTAATTTGATATACATCCTGCCATGTTTCACTTCACACTTCCTGTCTGTTTGTATAAAGCCACTTCCTGTACACCAGTTCAAGGCTGATTATTACATCGCCCCATCCTGTTTGTTTATCCTGCCTGTTATACGGTGGCCCTGAAGTGCAAACCACAACAACAAATTACTAAACAACAACAACAAATTAAAAAACAACAACAAATTTAAAAAACACTACAACAAACTAAAAAAACACCACAACACATAAAAAATACTACAGCAAATTTAAAAAACACTACAGCAAATTAAAAAACACTATAACAAATTAAAAAACACCACAACAAATAAAAAAACACTACATCAAATTAAAAAACACTACAACAAATTAAAAAACACCACAACAAATTAAAAAACACTGCAACAAATTAAAAAACAACAACAAATTAAAAAAACACTACAGCAAATGAAAAATCACTACAGCAAATTAAAAAACACTACAACAAAATAAAAAACAAATACAAAATAAAAAACACAACAGCAAGTTAAAAAAACACTACAGCAAACTAAAAAACACAACTACAAATTAAAAAACACTACAACAAATTAAAAACACAACTACAAATTAAAAAACACTACAACAAAATAAAAAACAAATACAAAATAAAAAACACAACAGCAAGTTAAAAAAACACTACAGCAAATTAAAAAACACAACTACAAATTAAAAAACACTACAACAAATAAAAAACACAACTACAAATTAAAAAACACTACAACAAAATAAAAAACCATAACAAAATAAAAAACACAACAGCAAGTTAAAAAAACACTACAACAAATTAAAAAACACTACAACAAAATAAAAAACAACTACAAAATAAAAAGCACTACAACAAATTAAAAACACAACTACAAATTAAAAAACACAACTCCATTAACCTACCGGAAGAGGTAGGTACCAGTGGGCAACATGAGACATCGCTGATTGGACGACACTGCAGTTCGGCTTTTGAACCGGAAGTTATTCTTACTGTAGCGCATTTTTTTCAAACATGAATGTTACAGATGACCCAAATGTAGCAGCTGCTGGGGCCGGCTAAGGGTACGGTCAGGAAACCGCTAACGATAGTAGTAAGCTAACGTTACATCCACAAGCAACGTAAGCATTACACTATTCTTATTAACTTACTCGAAGGTTGTTGGGTGTCTCCGATGGTAGATATTTCTTTAAGCCTTTTGCCACAGCCGCTGAAAAAGTTCGGGGACGGCTCAACCAGTTCTTTTCCGCAGTTTGGGCAAAACATTTTGCTGTCCTTCCTCCTCTTCAAACCACGCGCTACAGGAAGAATAACGTCCGGTTCAATAGCCGAACTGCAGTGTCGTCCAATCAGCGATGTCTCATGGTGCCCACTGGGACCTACCTCTTCTGGTAGGTTAATGTAGTTGTGTTTTTTATTTGTAGTTGTGTTTTTAATTTGTAGTTGTGTTTTTTTATTTGTTGTAGTGTTTTTTATTTTGTTATGGTTTTTTATTTTGTTGTAGTGTTTTTTAATTTGTTGTAGTGTTTTTTTAACTTGCTGTTGTGTTTTTTATTTTTTTATGGTTTTTATTTTGTTGTAGTGTTTTTTAATTTGTAGTTGTGTTTTTTAATTTGCTGTAGTGTTTTTTTAACTTGCTGTTGTGTTTTTTATTTTGTATTTGTTTTTTATTTTGTTGTAGTGTTTTTTAGTTTGCTGTTGTGGTTTTTAATTTGCTGTAGTGTTTTTTAATTTGTTGTTGTTTTTTAATTTGTTGCAGTGTTTTTTATTTGTTGTAGTGTTTTTTAATTTTTTGTAGTGTTTTTTAATTTGCTGTAGTGTTTTTTAATTTGTTGTGGTGTTTTTTAATTTGTTGTAGTGTTTTTTCATTTGCTGTAGTGTTTTTTTTATTTGTTGTAGTGTT